>CM076184.1:16721121-17971121 GCA_038277355.1 Encarsia formosa
TTTTTTTTTATTTATTTTTTTTTTTATAAAGGTTTAAATTGTAAGAAAATTGATTACTGTTCCAAGTTAACCTCGTGACTTTCACGGCAGATAAGTTACATTATTTTTATTATATTATGAGAATGTGTCATTTTTAAGCAAATTTTATTAAATTGAATTTCATTTCTTATTGACGATGATTTAGTCGTGGAACAACGCCGAAACTCAAAACTTTTAATTCAAAATAATCGAAAAGTGCAGCAGTCACCGACCTTTCGGGTTTTTGCTTTAGACGAAAGTTAACTGTACAGCGAATCCAATTAAGAACTTAGAAATAAAAAAATCCTCTTTTTTCTTCCAACTCTCTGAACTAATTTTATAGAAAGCTTCGATAAATAAATTTTTTTAAGTCACCTGTCACAATAAGAATGACGGTCAAATCAAAAGAGAATAATTTTGTATAACTATAATCAGTAGTGTATGCACAAGAATAGTCAGACAGGTTCTGTTAAAAAAAGATAAATTACTTTATTTTTTCAATTTGAAATTGTTTTATATTTTTCATACATTTAACGGATTTTTGTCTCGAAGGGTGTAACATCATAGTTCCAATTTTATTTTAATTTATTGCGAAGCTTACCTAGTTCCTAAAGTCAATATACAGTTATCTTCGATTTTTTTTCAAAAAATAAACATTTTTCAAGAATACATTCGAAGAAAAGTTGAATTTATTTTGCTCTCACCCAAGCAAACAGCTGATTCTAGCAAAGCTTCTTATTTTTGGAAAATTTCAACTCACCTGTATACTAGCAACGCTGGTGAACTGGTGCGAGGACGATATGAGGGTGTTGGCCTCGAGGTCGAGGAGAGCGAGGAGCAGGTACCTCCAGCCCCTCACCCTAATCACCGAGAAAAGTCCGTTGCCTGCGCCCCGACACGACATCCACGTCGTGTAAACTAGCAGCATCATCACGTAGTGCGGAAAGTTTTGACCTGAATAATACGTAATTTCATCATCGACGATCGAATTTCGTACCGCCTGCACTTTAAACCAGCTCTCTACTGCATGTAGGTAGAGAAATCTCGAGTCTATCGATTTTTTTTTTCGCACGCGGGCTTTGAGAAAATTCGTAGCAGACCGAATGTTTGATGTGAGAAAAAAAAACCGTCTCAGCTTTTACTTGAACGTTTATGAAGTTCCGGTAGTGAACTCGAATTTTTCGTTAAGCGTGAAAATTGATTTCTGGATTTATAGTACGGAATTAGTTTAAAAGGCAATAACTGAAAAAAAACTCTGCGTAAAAGATGCAGTAAAAAAAATTGAAAAATTTATTCGACGGTCGTTAAAACAAATGGGCTTATTTTCGAAAAACGGACTTTATTAAATCTAAATAATATGACTTTGAAACAAAAAAAAATTATAGAATATAATGTTTATATCAAAGAGAACCACGTTGAAAAAAGAAAATGAATTTCAATAATTACAACGTGGTTAATAGGAAAAAATTTCAATTTCTAACAAGTGTATTTTCCCATAAGAATCAAAAAACGCGGTTGGTAAGGTTAAATATTATTTTTGAAAGTTATAAAAAATCAGTCTTGTTCTTTACATGATTTCAAATTATATATTCAAGAACCCTAAAAAAAAAAATTTTCAACCTGGAATTTTGTTCCACCCTAATACTTATTGGCAATTGTACAAAATCAAAAAATAAATTAACAAAAATAAAAAAAAATTTTTAATATTTTTTAAACAAACTATTAATATTGATATAAAATTTAAAAATTTATCATCTTAGAGAACGGATATTTTTCTGATTTTCAAATATAATATTGTGCAAACTTTATTTATTAATAATGGTCGTACAAAAAAATTTCACATAATTTTTTTTCAGTGAAATCAATTAGTTGACGCAATTAGTAATTTAATAACTTGTAAAAAAAGAATAATTAAAAAAAATAATTTTGGTACTTATTCTATTCCCAAACATTTTTTTGCTGTACCGATCTTTCCCCGAGCCTCAATGGCTAAATTACGTGATATAAATTACCCAAAATTAAAGAATGCAGGTGGCTTAAAAAAAAAAAAAGTTTAAAATTTATCGTCTAGTATGTTATTAAAAAATTTGTTAAAGAACAATGTAACTCACCGGTCGGCAGATTAATCTTGTATTGTTGATTGATAAAGTGGTTCAACAGAGTCATAAAGCACAGAACAAGAGACAAGAATTGACCTATTATAATGGCTCTCCATATTGCCCTGCAAGAAAACGATTTATTGGCGATCAATTTGAGAACGCGTGCGGTTCATGAATAAGCCGTTGCTCTCAAACTCGACTAAACTGTTTTCATCGGCTCACGCCCCCCCCCCCCGGCTCGGTTTAATTATTAAACCGTCACGTCATCGCTTTCTGTTTTAATCTAAAAACTTTAACACGTTAAAATTTGTTCATTATTATTTTTTTATTATTCTCTATTCATAACTTTTTACACATTGATTACTGTAAAATATGATTTATAATTAAAATATTTGAAACGATTCGGTTGAGTTTGAATCTTTAACTGATTTGAAAAAAATCTTAATTCTCAAAGCACAATTTTAATACCTAAATATGTTTTTGAAAATTTTCAGAAATAATTTTTTTTGGATTCAGCACGATTTTGATTGAATGTTTCATTAACACAGTGGGCAATGCTTTCATAAAAAGTGCTTTGAAAGGGCCGAACAGTAGTATTAGTTGCGCTTGGTTGAATCACAATGGGTGCAGTCACCTTATTTTTCAATTTGTTTGTTTGTTTTTTTACTTTTTTGTCATCGGACTATTGTTTACGCAAAAGTTTTCATTCATGATTTTATGTAAACATTTGAAAAATTCAAAGATTCATCGAAAAACTCGAAACTAATTTTACCCTCAAAACATCAAGTAATTATCTAGCAAGGATTGATAGTTCAATTTTTTACTTAATTTTTCTGATCACGAAATTACAAAGAACTTTTTGCAAAGAAAAGCTTAAATATTCAGTAATCTGAACGAGGATTTCAAGGATTAAAGTTTTTATGCAAAAGTAAACTCTCGTTAATGTTTTAATCACAATCCGCGTAAACGAAAAACAAACTTTTTCAATCACGGTACACCAACCCGCGAAGCAGTGATTTCAATCATGTGTCATTCGTACTCGGTGCATCCAGGAATGATACGAATTTCATAAATCGCAGAGTACATTAGCCTCTGACCCCGAAAAAAAAAGAGTCATGACAAAGAATAGAGTAGTAACGGTCAGCTCATACCAGGATCCGAGGTCGGCGACGTAGTTCTCGATCTTGTCGCAGAGCCCGTTACGCTGTCTCTGTTGTCTGGACCCGCCCTGCTGATGCTGCTGGTGTTGGTGCTGCGAGTGCTGATGCTGCTGCGAGGAGGAGTGCTGGGGATGGTAGTGCTGCTGTCCGTGGTGGTGGTGGTGGTGGTGCTGGTGCGACGACTGGTTGAACCTCACCCCGGAGGACGAACCGCCGCCCGGGGTCCCCATGCCGCCGTGGTGCATTTATTTACCCGGACACGACACTTTAACACACACCTTTTTGCGAGGGAACGAGGGCGCGAGGAGCTTGTTGTGCAGCCGAGGCGGGGAGGTGGGGCGAGGAGGGCGAGCTTATCAAGCCCGGCCGGAGGGCTGAGCTCGACTGAACTGCGTGCGCGCGCGGCGGCGCCGGGGATGCTGATGCTGCTTGACGCCCACCCTTGCGAGTGGGAGGGATGGGTTGGGTGACCGTCAGGGAATAACGACCGGGTAAATTGCGTGGGAAATCTCTTGTGATTTGGAAATTTAAAATTTATTTTTAAGTTGCTATTAAAACTTTTGATTTTTCAAATAAATTCAAGTCAAATTCATTATAAAAAATTTATCACTCACTGCGATTACACCAAAGATAATCTGGGAGATTTTCGTTGCTTACGTAGTAAGTAGATTAAGCTTCATTCACAGCTACACTATTTACAGATATTTTTCAGGCAAAAACTTAAACTTAAATGTACCTACACGAGTTTGTAAAAATATTTTTTTTTTAACAATTACATGCAACGAGCTGGAAAATCGGTCAACGACTTATGACAAATTGATGAAAAAAGAAAGTACTGACGTTATTTAATGAAAATATTTAGTTAATAACACACTGGTTAATCATTTAACATCAATTAAATTAAAAAACTTCTGATCTTGTAGTTTAAAATAATTTTCAAGCTTCATGTCCCCCATAATATTTGAAAAAATAAACAAAAATCACAAAAAAAAAAAAAAAATTACTTATTTTATTCTGGAGTGCATAGCCCCTCGTTTAAAAACCAATTTTACTGCGGGACGTAGAAAATATTTTTTATAGTACAGACTCGATAAGTAGACGTGCAGGGGCGTCACTACTGCTATGGTAGCCATGGCTGCTCCATATCTCACTTTTTTGTAGCTATGAAATTCCATACCTCTGCTATCCAAACTCTAAACCCCCAAATACCCCGGGCGCCCAAGTTCAACAAAGAAACTTATCGGCTATCCCCAAATACCCTGGGCGCCCGAGTTCTACAAAAAAACTTATCAGCTATCCCTCAAGCTCTAAACACCCAAATACCCTGGGCACCCGAGTTCAACAAAAAAACTTATCGGCTATCCCCCAAGCTCTAAACCCCCAAATACCCTGGGCATCCAAGTTCAACAAAAAACTTATCAGCTATCCCCCAAGCTCTAAACCTCCAAATACCCTGGGCATCCGAGTTCTACAAAAACACTTATCAGCTATCCCCCAAGCTCTAAACACCCAAATACCCCGGGCATCCGAGTTCAACAAAAACACTGATCAGCTATCCCCCAAGCTCTAAACCTCCAAAGCCCTGGGCATCCGGGTTCAACTGATCAGTTTTTTTGTTAAACTCGGACGCCCACGGTGTTTGGGAGTTTAGAGCTTGGGAGATAGCCGATAAGTTTTTTTTTTGTTAAACTCGGGCGCCTGGGGTATTTGGGGGATAGCTGATCAGCTTTTTTGTTGAACTCGGAGGCCCAGGGTATTTGGGGGTTTAGAGCTTGGGGGATAGCTGATAAGTTTTTTTGTTGAACTCGGATGCCCAGGGTTTTGGGGGTTTAGAGCCTGGGGGTTACCCGATCAGTTTTTTTTTTTAACTCGGGTGCCCAGGGTTTTGGGGGTTTAGAACTTGGGAGATAGCCGATCGGTTTTTTTGTTGAACTCGGGCACCCAGGGGACAAAAAAAAAGAGGTGATATGTATATATATATATACTAGGGGGTACCCCCCTGCTCGCTCCGCTCGCCAACCCCCATAAAAATAGTTATAAAATATAAAGTTTTTTGACAGTTAATATTTAACATGTTTTTTGAGTTGAGTTTGTGTATTGAATAAAAGTTCAAACATGTTTAGGTAAAATTGTTGAATATAATTTAAATTGAAAAAAGAAAATTTTATATTATGGTGAGTCTAAAACAATAGTTATAAAAATTAAATAGTAAGTTAAAATACTTCAAGTACTTGAAACATGTTAAATATAATATTTTTTAACCGTTTTGAAGTACTCCTTTAAAAAGGGCTTTTAAAATTACGACTCCTCTAGGAAAAGCGCCCTTCAAAGAGGTTAAATATGGATTTTTTTGACAGTTAAGGTGCTCGTACAGGAGAGGCTCCTATAATTTAAAATCAACTCCTCCGGGAGGAGCCCCTTAAAACATGTTGAATATAAGATTTATTGACGTTTTGAGGTGCTCCTCCGGGAGGAGCTCTGAAAATTACGGCTCCTCCGGGAGGAGCCCCTTAAAATATGTTGAATATAATATTTTTTGAAGGTTTTGAGGTGCTCCTCCGGGAGGAGCTCTTTTTTTTTGGCTCCTCCCGGAGGATCCCCTTAAAACATGTTAAATATAAGGGTTTTTGACGTTTTAAAGTGCTCCTCCGGGAGGAGCTACTAAAATTGGCTCCTCCGGGAGGAGCTTTTAAAATTAAGAGCTCCTCCCGGAGGAGCACCTCAAAACCTTCAAAAAACCTTATATTTAACATGTTTGAAGGGGCTCCTCCCGGAGGAGCCGTAATTTTCAGAGCTCCTCCTGGATATAAATATATAATATAGGAAGATATATATATATATATATATATGTGTGTGTGTGCGCGCGCGCGCGTGTGTGTGTGTGTGTGTGTGATTATTTGGACTTCCATAGCTCGGAAAATTTCGTAATGACGCCCCTGTAGACGTGCTAAGAAAGTTACAAAAAACAACCATTTATCAAATTTTTAATACGCAAATTATCGCATATGTAGTTTTCATATACAGTAAAAAAAAACTTCCATTAATAAAAATTCCAGTTATCGAGTGTCCACTGTAGGAATAGAGCTGGTGCAGCTCGTCACCAGGGCTGTAACTCGTGCGTTGCTTCGCGACAAATTTCATTATAATATACTTTTGAGAACTATATAAAAATATTTTTTATTTAAAAACTAAAATATTAAAGGTTCTAGCATTTTCTCGGGGAAACATCAATGTTTCAAACCGAAAAATCAACTTTATGTAAGAGTTATAAATTTAATCTTTTCTAAAAAATTAACCTTCATTAAACTTATTAAAATTTTATTTGTTTATTCAAGATACTTTTTTTTTTTACTGAGAGTACGTTTTATAAACACGGGAAGATCGAAAAAGTCAGATTTAATTCGATCAACAATATAAATAAATGCAGTAAATAAATAATTTATATGCAAACAAATAAAAAAAATTTCTTTGCTTAAATGTTTTGATTTTCCGTTTTTATACGAAAAGCAGCTACTCTATTGTATTTAGCTGAGTATACAGAGAAAATTTTTTTTTGCTTTTTAATGTAATTTTTCTCAGAAAAAGGTGAAATGTATTAATCGATTGAATTTTTTAAAGGATCTTCGGGGCAAGGCCGATTGAATAATTTTCACACACACAGTTTATTTTAAATACTTGAAGCAATCGATTAATAAGCATGTATCACAAACTTTTTAAATGTAATAAAATTTTATCAAATTCTATTTTATAGAAAAGAAACATCAAAATTAAAATGAAATTTTTTATAATTAAATTTTTTTCTAGGGAAAATTAAAAAGAAAATAAAATAAGTGTACAAAATTTTGGTCTGCTTTTAATGAATAGAGATTGTACTATATATAATAAAAAAACGCATTTATTGTTAAAAATATCGAGAAAAATACCGTATAAAATTATCAAGTACATACGAATTTTTTTATGTGCATTTATCTTACTTATTTACAAACTTTTTACAAGATAATTACATTATTATACATCGACTTTGCATCTATTTAAAAAATTTAACGATAAAAACACAATTAATTTAATACAAATAGGCAACATTAATCGAAACTTAAATTTTAACAAAACGTAAGCGCCAAAAACTCTCTAACAGCTCTCTTCAGATTTACCTCGACGTCTTGAGTCGGCGCAGATTTCGAGATCCTCTTGAGCAGTTCCATGACTTTCTTCGCGTTCAACAAACTTTGGATGAACTGCACCTTATCTCTAGCCGGCAGCGCCGAGAACAAAGTGCCCATGGCGACGACTAGGTTGAATTGGTGTTCGGGATTCTCCACGACGCTGATAAACTGTAAAATCTGGTCCAGGATTCGCTCCCACGCTTCGGTATCTTGAAGTTCGTTCATGGCCACGGTGAGATTTAATACGAACTTGAATATAGCACTCACGAGAGCCGGCTCGGGCTGCTCGCTCATGCTAGTCATTGCCTCGAGTAGAAAGAGCTTGAAGTATACGCCCCATTTACGACCCACTTGGTGGCAGAAAATGTTCGTGAAAACGTAAACCGTCAGTAGCTTTCCCCTGGGGTTGGCCAGAGGCTTCAAAAACCTCTCGGTGAGGTCCATCATGAATTGCACGTCGCACAGTTCGTCGTTGACCGGATGCCGGAGCACTGCCAGGCCCACTAGGTTTAGAACAGGCAGCACGCATGGCTCCGGCCAGTACAGAAGCTTCTTCAGTACCCTCAAGGCTTCGGGCGTCACAACAGCGTTGTTCGCCAGGTCCAGTGCCAACGCAAGCTCGCGACTTGGTACTCTGTGGTTAAAGTTCAACGACCTACCGTAATTCAGGCTCACGATCTGTCGCCTTATAGACTCGAAGTCGTAGGTGGTTTGCTCTAGGTAATCCTTCTTCGGCAACAGGAGAGGGGCCGGAGGCTGGCTAATGAGGTTTTTGTAGTTAAGAATTTTGTTGGTGATACGCTCTAAGCTATTTTGAGCGAAGTCGTGGTCGTCAATAAACTTTTGGGCCACCTCCGCGTTATCCTGGATCTGAAAGCCGAACGCATGCGTCCACACCTGCTGCTGCTCCTCCTTCTCATCCTCCTCGTTGGGGTCGTTGTTAGACTCGATCATCGTACTTTTGCCCTCCATTGGATCGTCTTCATTTTCGATGGTGACCTTTCTCATGCGGCTCATCACATCTTGTAGACTCGACACGGTGTTCCCTTGGTCCTCGAAGTTGTCCTTGAAACACGGGTCGAAACGCTCAACTTCCTTGACGAACGTTTTGTGAACCTCAGGGTCGCCGTATCGATGAGTGTTGGCCGAAAATATCCGGACGTAGCCATCGGAGGAGCCACAAACGATGTCCTGGTTTTCGAAAATTTTGACGAACTTGACTGCGTTAGCGGGAAAGTTGATTGTCTGCTCCTCGACACCGTTACACCAGATCCTCACAGCCCGGTCGGCCCCGCACGAGACCATCAGGTTTTCTTGGGGTAGGGCCGAGACACCGTGCACAAAGCCCCGGTGTCCTTGGTATGTCGTGACGCACCTTTCGACATTCCAGTGCTTGATGGCGCCGTCGTTGTCGCAGCTCAGGAACTCGTTGTCACCGATCGCGCAGATGTCTCGGACGCTGAGCCTGTGGCCCATGAGCTTCTGTATAAGGTTACCCTCCCGCGAGTGAATTAGCAGAAAACTTGAGGAGCTCGAGACGATGAGACCACTGGGTAGATCAGTCACGCACAACGGCGTACACGAGTGCCCGAAAAGTACTGCTTCGGGAGATTCAAAGTTACGCAGGTCCCAGAGCTTCACTAGATTATCGTAAGAGCTCGTGAGGAAATTGTTTTTGTGGAAATTACTCCCGTTGATGCAACAGAGACGATCCTTGTGTGCTTTGACTTTTTTCAGGGGCGTCGACTCTCCGAAGTTGTAGAAGCAGACGTGCATATCGTTACTCCCGGTGATGATAAAATTCATGTTACACGATTGATCGGTGATGCTGCATACGCAGGTCACGTTGCGCTCGTGTCCTGTCATTTCCACGCTGTTGATGTACGTGTTATCAAACATAATCCACAACTTGGCGCACTTTTCCTTCTCGTACCCGGCGGTGACCACGCTACCGTTATCGCATATTGCCATGCATCGCACTCCGGTGCACGGGTGAGCACAGATCGAGCAAATCAATTTGTACATTGATTTTGCCATGATTTTTATCGATAAGCCGCCACATTAGGAGAACAAACAAAACTACCTGCAGACGACTGGCTCGGCACTGCAGTTTTTTCAAATACATCGCAGGCGCAGGCCCGGCGACACCGTGCGTGTCGCAACTGAACTATCGTTAAGGTATAGTTTCAAAAAAAATCTCTGAAACTTCGCACAAAGATGGATTTTTGTCTTCTACACTCTGGTTTTTTTTCTGTACCCCCAAACCGCATATTAATTTTGAGATACATTTGAGCTCAAAAGTTTTAATTTTTTTCATGGGATCCCTAGGCTGAGCATAAAAATTAGTACAAATTTGAAGGTTATTTTCGGATTGCAAACTCAATATTTTTAAACAACTGTCAGTCAGCTGGGAGCTGAGTGATTTTTATTTAATTATAATTCCCGGCCGGATTATAACCTATTTTGGCTATGGAGTATGGCGCAACTACAAGTTACAAGTTACAAACTTACAACAGACCTTCTGGACGTCTGGAGCAAACATATAAATACGTATATACACATCCATAACGTCCAGGGCCAATTTTAGTTGAACGCTATCCGTTCTCAAATACTTCTCTCCGTGTAAAAATAAAACTGTTTTGAAAAATTTTCGGCCTTGCTTTATTAGTTATATTATTTAAAAACAAATAAATAAAAACGATTAATCAACAAATGCATTGTATGGGTTTTAGGATGATTTTATTATTTTCGAATATAAGTTCTATATTTTTTTTTTATTGAATTTTTGTCAATTTATCGTTTTTAACTGTTTTCAGCCAACTATTTTTAAATTAGCGCCATTTTTGTTTACAAAAATGGCGCTACATTACCTTTCATGTAAACCACGGAGTCCGTGATGTAAACTCACCTCTCCTTTCTACGCTCTACGTGTAAAAGCGCCCTCATTCCCCCTCTCCTCGTCATGCAAGACGCCAATATGCTCCTACAGTTCACTAAACCCTGCCTCTGATTGGTCGAGCCTCTAGCATGAAGCGAATACGAATCGTAAGTCGTAACCTAGGTACCTACCTATTTCAATTGCACTGTGCACAGTGCTTGACTACTTACAGTGTTGACAGTGTTTCGAGAGTCTCGTGCGCGTGAAGAGGTTTACTAATATATGGATGCGGTTTTTTCGGCTTTGTAAATTGTGTATTTGACATTTTTCACAATGTCGGGGTGCATCGAAATCCCCCTCAAGGACTCTGACGAGGTATGGCTCTTTAATTTGATACTTAATTTTAATTTCAGTTCAGCGCATTTCACACTAATAATAAACACAAGTATCATAACCTTCAATTTCACTTTGCTGTTTATCTTTTCCAAAACTTGCATATTGAAGTTGTTTGTTGAAAACTTTGTGCAAGATTTCTATTACCATTAATATTAATGTCATGGCTAATCAGGAGTATTTGTACACAAAAAATTTTTTGTTTACTAAAATCTAGTAACTTTTATACTGAAAAATTTTATTCACGAATTTTTGTATTCTACAATTTGTTTACGACGCTTTCCAGTTGCTGAAAATCTTTGTGTACAAAAATTTTTTTCATATTAAATTTTCGTTAAGTATTTTCTTTGGTAGAAAATTTTTGTGGAAAACAAATTTTTTGTACACAAAACTTCTACTTGTGACATTTTTTTGTACACAAAATTTATTGTTAAAGAACTTTTGTATACATAATTTTTATATAAATTTTTTTGTTTTAGATATAAGAATTTTTTCTAAATAAACATTTTCTCTTTACTTTTACCTTAAATCCAATAACCCATCCCTAATGACCCTCCCCAAATGACTCTTCTAGCTTTACCTGGATATTAGCTTTTGTCTTGATACCAAAAAGGGTTGTAAGAGCTAGCATCCAGGTAATGCTTGGAGGGTTATTTGGGATGGGTTATTGGATCCAAGGTTGAATAGTATAGTATAGTGTCCAGGTAAATCCAATAACCCATCCCAAATGACGCTCCCCAAATGACTCTCCTAGCTTTACCTGGATACTAGCTTCATCTTGACACCAAGAAGGCGTTGTAAAAGCTAGTATCCAAGTAAAGCAAAAAATCTTAATTTTTTAAGGTCATGGCTAAACAGGAGTAATTGTACACAAAAAATCTAGTGACTTTTATACTGAAAAATACTATTCACAAATTTTTGTATGTAAAAATTTTCTTATGACTCTTTCCACTTGCTGAAAATTTTTGTGTACAAAAAATTTTTGTAATACTAAATTTTCGTTTGGTATTTTCCTTGGTGGAAGTATAATTTTTTTGTACAAAATTTTTTTTAATTTTGTTCACAAAACTTCTAATTGAGAAATTTTTGTCAAAAAATTTTTTTTGTACACAAAACTTCTACTTGAGAAATTATTGTGTACAAAATTTTTTTTAGTCAAGGAACTTTTATGTTTTTACACAATTTTTATTTTGTGTGTACAAATTTTCTAGTTTAGAAATTTTTATAAACGAAATGTTTTTTCAGGTAAAGCTAGGAGGGTTCTTTGGGATGGGTAATTAGATTTGAGGACAAAGCTAGAATGCTGGTAAAGCTAGGAGGATTTTTTGGGATGGGTTATTAGATTTAAAATAAAAGCTAGTATCTAGGTAAAGCTAGAAGGGTTATTTGGAATGGGTGATTAGATTTATAATAAAAGCTAGTATCCAAGTAAAGCAAAAAACCTTACTTTTAAATAATTGCTTAGTTCATTGAGAAAATGTTTAATTAGAAAAACATTTTGTATCTAAAAATTTCTAAACTAGAAAATTTGTACACACAAAATAAAAATTATGTTAAAGTTCTTTAACTACTTACAGGTTTTGTGTACAAAAAAAAAATTTTTACACAAAAATTTACACCCAAAAAAATTTGTTGACAAAAATGTCTCAATTAAAAATTTTGTGAAACAAAAAAAATTTTTGTCTCGATTTTTGTACACATAAATTTTCCAGCAAGTAAAATATCAAATGAAAATTTAGTGAGAAAAAAATTTTTTGTACACAAAAATTTTCAGCAAGTGGAAAGAGTCATAAGAAAATTTTTGTATACAAAAATTTGTGAATAAAATTTTTCAGTATAAAAGTCACTAGATTTTTGTACACAAAAAAAATTTTTGTGTACAAATACTCCTGTTTAGCCACGACCATTTTTTAAATAATTGTTTAGTTTATTGAAAAAATGTTTATTTTAAAAAAAATTTTGTATCTAAAAATTTCCAAACTAGAAAATTTGTATACACAAAATAAAAATTATGTATATACATAATAGTTCTTGACTACAAGTTTTGTTTACAAAAAAAAATAATTTACAAAAAAATTCCCATTTAGAAGTTTTGTGCATAAAAAAAAAATTTTGTAGACAAAAATTTTCAAAGTGGAAGTTTTGTGTACTAAAATTTTTTGTGCACAAAACTTTTCCACCAAAGAAAATACTAAACAAAAATTGAGAATTAAAATAAATTTTTTCAGCAAGTGAAAAACATCACAAGAAAATTTTTCAGTATAAAAGTCACTAGATTTTTGTACACAAAAAAAATTTTTGTTTACAAATACTCCTGTTTAGCCCTGGCCTAATATTAATGAAATAAACTGTTATCTTTATTTTTTATCTATCTTAAATAGTTATCATATAAATAATTAAATATTTGACTTTAGATACTTCAATTAGTTGCAATCTTTCTTTATATTGTACTGTCTGATCAAAAATAAAAAGTTCAACATTCTAATGTTTGCAATTTTTAAAGGTCATTGAACTAGCTTTGGATCAATTACCTGAAGGAGATGAGGTCCTTAGCATTTTGAGCCAAGAAAAGGCTCAACTTCATCTCTGGGTCAATCTGGCTGTAAGTATTCAGAGTTTATAGATGATTTTGTTATTACTGATTTTGTAAAAAGAATGTGTTCTAAATTTACTTTTACCTTCCAGTTGGAGTACTATAAACAAGGAAAAATTGATGATTTTATTAAAATTATTGAGGCCTCCAAAGTAGAAGCTAACAATGACTACCGAGACAGTGAGAAAGACCAGATGCGAGCTCTGGACATGCTTGCCGCTTACTATGTTCAGGAAGCTAACCGTGAAAAGAATAAAGATAAGAAGAGAGATCTTTTCACAAAGGCTACATTTTTATACACAACGGCCGATAAGATCATTATGTACGACCAAAACCACTTGCTTGGGAGGGCATACTTTTGTCTTCTGGAGGGTGACAAAATGGATCAAGCGGATGCACAATTTAATTTTGTGCTTAATCAAACACCCAGTAACATTCCATCATTGCTTGGCAAAGCGTGCATAGCCTTCAACAAAAAAGATTATCGTGGAGCACTGACTTTTTATAGAAAAGCACTTAGGACCAATCCAAACTGCCCAGCTGCAGTCAGGGTTGGTATTGGTCATTGTTTTATGAAACTCAACAATCAAGATAAAGCCAAAGCTGCATATGAGAGAGCCTTACAACTTGATCAAAAGTGTGTAGGTGCATTGGTTGGCTTAGCAATTTTAAAATTGAATGAACAAAATCCAGATAGCATCAGGGCTGGTGTACAAATGTTATCCAAAGCTTACACAATTGATTCCACAAATCCTATGGTGTTAAATCATTTGGCTAATCACTTTTTCTTCAAAAAAGACTATAACAAAGTTCAGCACTTGGCTCTACACGCTTTTCATAATACAGAAAATGAATCTATGCGTGCGGAAAGTTGTTATCAACTGGCTAGGTCTTTTCATGTGCAGGTTTGTACATTTTCTACTTTAATCTATTTTCTATTATTATCATTTAATTTCTGAATAATAACAAATGACATCTTTATTGCAGGGCGATTATGATCAAGCCTTCCAGTATTATTACCAAGCAACTCAATTTGCTTCACCAGTTTTTGTTTTACCTCACTATGGCTTAGGACAAATGTACATGTACCGGGGAGACAATGAAAACGTAAGTTACATAATATTTATCTATAAAAATTGTTATTTTTACTGATTAAAGCAATTGTAGAGTAACTGTTAAATTTTGCATCTTAGGCGGCGCAATGTTTTGAAAAAGTCTTAAAAGCGCAACCAGACAACTATGAAACAATGAAAATTTTGGGGTCCTTGTATGCCAACTCTACTTCTCAATCCAAAAGAGACATTGCAAAAAATCATCTTCGCAAGGTTACTGAACACTACCCCGATGATGTCGAAGCATGGATTGAACTTGCTCAAATTCTTGAACAAACTGATCTGCAATCATCGCTGAATGCCTATGGCACTGCGACTCGGATATTAAACGAAAAGGTTGAAGCTGACATACCTCCAGAAATTTTAAACAATGTTGGAGCTTTGCACTACAGGTACGAAATATTTATTATTTTTCTTTTCAATTAAGAAAAATATCTTCAATAACAATTTTATTTTTATTCACAGACTGGATAATCTTGAAGAATCTCGAACAAAAATGATGGAGTCCCTAGAGAGGTCCAGAATTGACGCTGAACACGATCCTAATTATTATAAATCAATTGCTGTTACTACGACTTATAATTTGGCTCGCGTTTACGAAGCTCACTGCATGTTTGATAAAGCAGAAAAACTTTACAAGGACGTACTGAAGGAGCATCCTAACTACATCGACTGCTATCTACGTTTGGGTTGCATGGCCAGAGACAAAGGTCAAATTTATGAAGCTTCCGATTGGTTTAAAGATGCCTTGAGGATAGACAATGAACACCCAGATGCATGGTCACTGCTTGGTAATCTCCACTTGGCTAAACAAGAGTGGGGTCCTGGTCAGAAAAAATTCGAAAGAATTTTGAAAAATCCATCTACGAACAACGACGCCTACTCGCTTATCGCGTTGGGAAACATTTGGCTGCAAACTCTGCATCAGCATGGCAAGGAGAAAGAAAGAGAAAAAAGACATCAGGACCGAGCCTTGGCTATGTACAAACAGGCAAGTTTCTTATTTACATAAAAAAAATTAAAATATATCATCAATTTGAATAGATTATTGACAGAGGAATAATTTTATGCGTTCTAAACTTCTAGGTTTTACGAAATGATCCAAAAAATATATGGGCTACTAATGGCATTGGTTGCGTGTTGGCCCACAAAGGTTACATCAATGAAGCCAGAGATATTTTCGCACAAGTTCGAGAAGCTACAGCCGAGTTTCCCGATGTATGGCTTAATATTGCACACATTTATGTTGAACAGAAGCAATTTGTATCTGCTATTCAGATGGTAACTTATTATAATAAATTGTTGTAAAATATGAAAATACTTTCGTGAAAGTATCATTGAAAATTTTATTTTATTTTTTTAGTACGAGAACTGTCTTAGGAAATTTTACAAGTATCATCACGTTGAAATTTTGGGCTATCTTGCTAGAGCTTACTTAAAAGCTGGAAAGTTGAAGGAAGCCAAGCAAACTTTACTTAAGGTATTTACTTATTTATTTATAAATTTAAACATTTACGGGCTATTTACCTTTCACGTTTTACATATTATAGCAAAAGATTTCAAAAAATACATTTTTTTACCATGATAACCTGAAAGAATTATAAAAATATTAACGTATTAAATAAAAATATTAACCTATTAAAAATTTTAACAAAATATTGCTGGTAGTATGGAAAATATATTGGTAAAATAAAATATTCAAATGCAATTTCAAGATTCATATTTTAATATAATATAAAAACATATTTTAATATAATAAATATAACATTAATAAAAAACCACTTTTTTTGAAACTAAAATAATTTCATACTGATATAAAATTTTAATTATTATCTTTTATGCTTCAGGCTCGTCGCGTAGCTCCTCAAGATCCAGTACTTCTCTATAACATCGCTTACGTACTTCAAAGACTTGCCACGATGATTCTCAAGGACGAAAAGTCAACGCTAAATACGGTACTGCAGGCAGTGCACGAGCTTGGTCTGTCTCACAAGTACTTCCAGTACCTGTCTACTCCTGGAGACAGGATGGAACAGTTGGCCGAGGCGGAAGCTAGAAGGTGTCAGGACTTGCTTTCCCAGGCTCAGTACCATGTCGCGAGAGCCAGAAGACTCGACGAGGAGGAGAAAATGTTGCGGAAGAAGCAGGAGGAGGAACGCCAGGCTTTCAAGATGCGTCAGACCGAGGAGCAGCGTCGTGAAGAAGAGGAGCGTAAGATTAAAGAAAAGGAAATGTTGCAAAAACGTCAGGAGTACGTTGAGAAGACGAAGAATGCCCTGGTATTCAACGAAATGCCAAATGAGAAAGCCGGCAAAAAGGGCAAGAAAGGAAAGACCGAAGAGTACATCAGCGACAGCGAGAACTCTGGACGCGAGGCCGCTGGCTCCGGAGGCGAAGAGGGATCGACCAGTAAAGAAAAGAAGCAGAAGAAGCGTAAATCTATGGGTGAAGGTAAAGAGAAGAAGGGGCGAACCAAGGGCAAAAGAAAGAGGAGCATGGACAGCGGAGGCTCGGGAGAGGATAAACCCAAAAAACGGGGCAAGAAGACCAGCGCCAAGAAGGAAAAACAACTCAAAAAGTCTTCTGACATCTCGGTGCCGAAGTCGAAGATTATTTCGAAGGAAACGATTTCGACGGACGAGTCGGAAAGCGACACCGAGCGTAGAAAGGGAAGCGGAGACGACAGCGACTCGGGCGCACCCAAGGGTAAGCGTCGCATCAATTCCGACTCCGAAGGATCCAGGGCTTCTCGCTCGCGGTCCAGATCTGGATCAGGTTCGCGTTCGGGCTCTGGTTCTCGATCTGGGTCTGGTTCGAGATCGCGCTCGAGTTCAAGGTCGCGATCAAGATCGAAATCTGGCTCCAGATCAGGATCGGGCTCTAGGTCGGGTTCGGGAAGTCGTCGTTCTCGGTCGGGCTCGAGATCTAGGAGTGGCTCAAGGTCTAGCTCTGATAGCCGACGTTCTAAGTCTCGGTCCAGGTCTAAGTCAGGCTCGAGATCAAGATCTAGATCTAAGTCTGGCTCGAGGTCCAGATCAAGGTCGAAGTCCGGATCGAGGTCTCCTTCCGGTAGCAGAAAATCAGGTTCAGGCTCGAGATCTAGGTCAGTTTCTAGATCGAAGTCAAGATCAAGATCAAAGTCGAGATCGCGATCAAAATCAAAGTAATTGCTTAAAAATCAGAGTTGACAAAAGTTTTTTTCTAGGTAGCGTTACAAAACAATTTTTGTATTTGGTAGTAAAAAAATTTACAAATCTTGAATTTGTGTTACTTTTAAACTACATAAAGTTATCAGTTTGACTATTGCTTTATTAATCCATGCAGTTCATTGTAAAATTAGTATTTTTTCAAAATGAAATCAATTGCTAATACTTTTTTTTCTCTATTTGTTTTGTTTATAATATTGGAAAAATGAAAAAAAAAAATTTTCAAACCACATTTTTCGAAAAGTATATGCAGTTATTGAAGTTTTAATATGATGTAACACTTATTGTTCAATATCAATGGGTTTTTATGTATAACAAATTTTTAACTCCTTAGTTTATTAAACAATAGTAAAACTGTAGGAATTGTAATTTATAAATCCATATTTTGATTTAAGATAGTGCATATGAAAAAAATATTATTTAGTTTAGAAATAATTATTTTTTGAATAATTTCCATTATTTTGACCAAGCTAGATAGTAAAGATTTGTTACACTTGAAAATATTGTTTATTTTTTTCAAGTAATGCGAAAAATTATTTAATGTATAGATAATGTATTGATAAGATTCTATAATGTAAAGGTGTAAAAAAATTTTTTAAATTGATCATGTAATTTTTAAAAAATATATGTAACGAACCTTCCAAATTTTACAAATATTTTGTTGTATTCAATACAATACCTACAATTAAAAAAAAAAAAAAAAAAAAAAAAAAATCATGTATCTATTCTGTTTTGAAAAAAAATTTTTTTTTATCATTTACTAATTAATAATAATAAAAAATTTTAAGCAAGAATCTATATTAATTAGTTGAAACATTTTAAATTTTATTTTTCATTATCACAAACTGTTAATTGCAAATTTTTTCGTAACAAAAAAACTAAAAAATAAATAAAACAATCTAATTGCCGGTAATTTATATTCTGTGGCTGTAAATATCTACCTGCTGAAACGTTCGTAATAGAGTTTGCAGCGCTTGCAACTCCAGGTATCTGCTTCATTTTTTTTTTAATTCGACAGTCCAAAAGGTATATATATATATTTAGTAAAAATCATTAGTAAAACTTGCGGAAAAGGTTTTCATGGGCCATCGCGAGCCCTTACTCATTAAAGAAAAGTAAAAACAGAGCTTGCAGCGCTCGCAATTCCCGGTATCTGCTTCGATATTTTCTAACTTGACAAGCTCGAAGATATTTAGACAAAATAAGTGAATATCATGAGCAGAACTTGCGGAAAAGGATTTCAAGGGTCGCTGCGAATCCTTAATCAATAAAAAATAAAAAAAATGAAGCATGCAGCACTCACAATGGTTTTTTTTTGGATTATTTGAAATAAAAAACAGCCTGATATACTGAGTAGAGCTTTTTAACTACCCTCACAGGAACTCTTTTTTACTCGCTTTTTTATGGACCTCATCCTCCCTCGAGTCAAGGGTTCAAGAATACGACTTTGGCAAAGTAGGTTCCGGACGGCTTTAATGGATTTCCCTGGCTTATTTAGACATAAAAAACAGCCTGCTGTCCTCAGAAGAGCGTTTTCGATACCTTGCCAAAGCCCTATTTTATGATCCTCATCTTCCCTCGAGGAATGCGACTTAGGCAAAGTCGACTCCGGATGGCTCGTATGGGTTTTTCTGGATTGAATTGACATTGAAAACAGCGTAATATACTCAGCAGAGCTTTTTAGATACATTGCCAAAACTCTTGTTCATGAACCTCATATTTTCCCTCGAGAAATGCGACTTTTGCAAAGTCGGCTCCGCACGGCTCCAATAGGTTTTTCATGCTTGATCTGACACAACAAACAGCCTGATGTACTCAGAAGAGCTTTTCGGGTGCCTTGCCGAAACTCTTTTTCATCAACCTCATTCTCCCTCGAGAAATGCGACTTGAGAAAAGTCGGCTCCGGATGGCTCCAAAGAGTTTTTCTGAATTGTTTTGGAATAAAAAACAGCCTTAAATACTCATAAGAGCTTTTTCGATATTGCAAAAATCCTTTTTTATGTACCTCATCCTCCCTCGAAAAATGCAACTGTAGCAAAAGTTGGCAGCGGATGGCTGCAATTAGGTTTTTCATGATTGATTTGACACAAAAAACAGCCTTATATACTCATAAGAGCTTTTTCGATGTATTGAAAATAGTACTTTTCATGCAGGTACTGAAAAAACTGCGATAACTGTCTGCTCCTAACCCAACTTCCGACTGTTTTTTCAGTACCTGCATGAAAAGTACTATTTCATGTACCTCATCCTCCCTCGAAAAATGCAACTGCAGCAAAGTTGGCAGCGGATGGCTGCAATGAGTTTTTCTGGATTGTTTAGAAATTAAGAACAGCTTGCTATGCTCAGAAGAGCGTTTTCGATACCTTGCAAAAATCCTTTTCCATGAACCTCATCCTCCCTCGAGAACGCGAGGGAGAATAGAATAGCTTTTTGGATACCTTGCAAAAATCGTTTTCCGTGGACCTCATCCTCTCTCGAGAAAAGCGAGGGAGAATAAAAGAGCTGTGAGGGTAACGAACTGAAATCATTTTTCTTGGACCTCATACTCCCTCAAAGCTGTTTGGAAACCTCACCAAAATCTTTTTCATTGGACCTTGTATTCCTTTAATGCTGTTTGGAAACCTCACCAAAATCATTTTCCTTACCTCATCCTCCTTTAAAGCTGTTTGGCAAACTTGCCAAAAAAATTTTCCTTGGAGCTCATACTCCCTCGAAAAATGCGAGGAAGAATGAAATAGTGGTCTGGGTAACAAGCAAAAATCATTTGCCTAGGATCACATCCTCCCTCGAGAAAACCGAGGGAGAATTATATATTTGTTTGAAAAAAATGCCAAAATCATTTTCCTTAGACCTTATCCTCCTTCGAGAGAAGTGAGGGAGAAACGAATAGCTAATTGGCAAAATTGCCAAAATCATTCGACTTGGACCTTATCCTCCCTCGAAAAAAGCATGGGAGAATGGAATAGCTGTTTGAATACCTTGCGAAATCATTCGCCGCTTACCTTATCCTCCTTAAAAAAAAGCGAGACACTGGCAAAGCTGTTTAGATAACCGATCAAAATCATTTTCGAGGACCTCATCCTCCCTCGAAAAAAGCGAGGGAGAATGCAATAGCAGTTTGGGTAACGAGCAAAGGACCTCGTACTCCTTTAATGCTGTTTGGAAATCTCACCAAAATCATTTTCCTTACCTCATCCTCCTTTAATGCTGTTTGGAAACCTTTCCAAAATAATTTTCTTTAAAGCTTCTACTCCTTTAATGCTGTTTGGAAACCTTCTCAAAATCATTATTCTTACCTCATCTTCATTTAAAGCTGATTAAAAACTTTGACAAAATCGTTTTCTTTGGACCTCAGCCTCCTTCAAAAGCGAGGGAGAATGAAATATTTGTTTGAAAAAAATGCAAAAATCATTCTCCTTGGACCTCATCTTCCTTCGAGAAAAGCTAGGGAGAATCGAATAGCGGTTTGGGTAACGACAAACGAGCAAAAATCATTTGCCTCGGACCTCATCCTCTCTTGAGAAAAACGGGGGAGAATATAGTATATTATTCCCGCAGGCAAGATGGTTCGATTTGGCCTTCGAGAGGTTTGCGACCCGAGCCGAAGGCGAGGGTTGCAACGAGGAGGCTAAATCGAACCCTCGAGCCTAAGGGAAATATACTATTTTTCGTCCTTCTAACCGAAAACAAGGGGCGAAGTTCCGATTTTGAGGTTAGAGGGACGAAAAAATATTTGTTTGAAAAAAGTGCCAAATCGTTCTCCTTGGCCCTTATCCTCCTTCGAGAAAAGCTAGGGAAGTTGGAATAGCTGATTGGGAGCCTTGTCAAATCATTTTCCATAAACCTCAACTTCCTTAGAAAAAAGAGAGAAAAATGGAATAGCTGTTCAGATAAACGGTCAAAATCAATTTCTTAGAACATCATCCTCCCACGAAAAAAGCGAAGAAGAATAGAATAGCTGTTTGAAGGAGTATTAGATCCAAGGAAAAGGATTTTGGAGGAGTTTGCAAACAGCTATAAAGGAGTATGGGGTCCAGCGAAAATGATTTTGGCGATATTTCTAAACAGCTTGAAAGAATAACGAGGTTTGGTAAATGATTTTTACAGATTTCCAAACAGCTTTAAGGGAGTATAAGGCCCAAGGAAAATGTTTTCGGCGGGCATTCCAAACCGTTTAAAGGAGTATGAGGTCCAAGGAAAATTATTTTTACGGGCTTTCTAAATGGCTTGAAAAGAGTATGAGGTCCAAGAAAAATGATTTTCGCGGGCTTTTCAAACAGCTTTAAATGGCGGCTAGATTCAAAATAATGATTTTTACCGATTTCCATACTGCTTTGAAGAAGTATGAGGTCCAAGGAAAATGTTTTTGGTAGGGTTTCCGTACAGCTTCAAAAGAGTATGAGGTCCAAGGAAAATGATTTTGAGGGGTTTTCTAAACAGTTTTAAAGGAGGACAAGGTCCTATAAAAATGATTTTGGCAGACTTTCCATACAGCTTTAAAGGAGTCTGAGGTCCAAGGAAAATGATTTTGGCGGGGTTTCCATACAGCTTCAAAGAAGTATGAGGTCCAAGGAAAATGATTTTGGCGGGCTTTCCATACATTTTCAAACAAGTATGAGGTCCAAGGAAAATGATTTTGGCAGGCTTTCCATACAGCTTTATCAGAGTATAAGGTCCAAGGAAAATGATTTTTTTAGATTTGCCAAATAGCTAAAAGGAGATTCAGGGCCAAGGAAAAATATTTTTTTCGGGTTACCAAACAGCTAAAAGGAGATTCAGGGCCAAGGAAAATGATTTTTTCGGGTTGCCAAACAGCTTAAAGGAGATTGAGGGCCAAGTAAAATGATGATTTTTTTTAGATTTGCCAAACAGCTAAAAGGAGATTGAGGACCAAGGAAAACGATTTTTTCGGGTTACCAAACAGCTAAAAGGAGATTCAGGGCCAAGGAAATTGATTTTTTCGGGTTGCCAAACAGCTTAAAGGAGATTGAGGGCCAAGTAAAATGATGATTTTTTTTAGATTTGCCAAACAGCTAAAAGGAGATTGAGGACCAAGGAAAACGATTTTTTCGGGTTACCAAACAGCTAAAAAGAGATTCAGGGCCAAGGAAAATGAATTTTTTCGGGTTGCCAAACAGCTTAAAGGAGATTGAGGGCCAACTAAATGATTTTTTTTAGATTTGCCAAACAGCTAAAAGGAGATTGAGGACCAAGGAGTATGATTTTTTTAGATTTTCCAAACAGCTAAAAGGAGAATAAGGACCAAGAAAAACGATTTTTTCGGGTTACCAAACAGTTTTAAAGGAGAATGAGGACCAAGGAAACGATTCATTTAGGGTAACTAGACAGCTTAAAGGATATTGAGGACTAAGGAAAATGTTTTTTTGAGATTTGTCAAATATTTTTTCTTGAAAGCAAATAAAAAAATAAAGAGAACGCGAGGTTGCAGAATTTTGTAAGTGCAATTGGCTTTGAGTAGGAATTTTTGAAATATTGTTTAAAAAACCAACAAAGTGCAAAAAGTGCCATATGAGTCATATGGCGAATCATCATCAAAGGCATATTGGACAGAATTATTGATGGATTTCTTCATTTTTTGATATTAGAAAACGATCCCCAAAGTTTCGTTAGGATCAGTGACCCGCAGGGTGTAGCCTCTCCTTGTTATGTGTAAGACTTTTAGAGTCTCGAGGTCGAGGGGCTCAAGGGTCGCGTCACGATTACTCTTGCGTAGATAAAAAGAAATAAAATAGGTCGTGCACCTGCTGCTGGGACAAATAGGGCATCGAGGTTTCGGGTCGAGGGGTTCAAGGATTAAGCTTTGCTTCTCTGGACACCCACGGTTATTGGTTAAAGGGCTTGGGGATTGATCCTCGAGTAGTTTTTCCAGTGTGTTTGAAAAAGGAAACTCTTTCTATTTTTTTTTTTTTTTTTTTTTTGAATCCCGTATTCGCCGGTTTTAAGGTCTTGTTAGAAATTTCGTAGTTTTTTGCCCATTTACAGATGTGTGTAATTATTATAATTATTGTCAGTTTTATTTTTATTGCCATTATGTTTCTACTTTATTAAATATTGATACAGTATTTTACTCAAAATTCTCATTAATTTTTATCTCCTTTTTTATGAAGAGATAAAATTATATTAATTCATTTTTTTGCCGTCTTTTTTAGTTAGGTTTTAAAATTTCAAGTTGATCTTTTTTCTTCTTTTGATAAATTTTTCGAATATGTAATCTCTCATAATGATACGATCCATTCGCTCTATAACCTAACATCCAAATTTTCCTTTTTCAGTTTTATTTTTTCTCAACATTATTTTTAATATTTTTTGGCGATTACAAAATAAAAAAAAATTACTTTTAAATTTTAAATTTATAATTTCAAAGGTTACACTGCAAAGTGTAGGACTGCATTCGACCTCACAGGCCTTCGTTGTCACGCCACACACCAAACTGTTGTCCCATTCTGACTCCCATTTGGTTCGGCTGCCACTTGGCTGCGCGCACTTGCCTAAACTTTTTATCGTGTAGAAATGTAGCAAATTATGGATCTTTACGCTCAACATTGATTAAGCTTCCCCAGGCTCAGCTGTGCACCAAATGCTTGTAAAAAAGCTGCTGTAAAAAGTTAGTAGTTTGCGAACAGCTCACTAAAGACTTGCATTTTTTTACACAAATATAGTATAAAACTTATACTAAAATTTAATCACAATATAATTTTTAATCAAATGAAATATTGTGTAGTATCATCAGGTAATTTTGAGCATCATTTGAAAAGCAATCGTCTTTATTTTGTATTGAAATTAACAGATTTCCTAACTATAATATTTGTTTATTTTATGCCTTTTAACGATAAATTCTCTTCTATTCAGCTTAGCTTGCAACTGACACTTGCGGTGCGTAAACACATACTTTATCTGAAAAGCTCAAGTAAGTGAAAGTTATAAAATGGTTTGATGTTTGTCGATGGAAACAGTAATTTAGGAATACTGCATAAGTTTTCTCAAAAATAAGTATAATTTAAATTAAAAAAATAGTTCGGGCGTAGAATCAAACAAGGTGGAACTACTAAATTTTAAAAAACTGCAAGAGTAAGATTATGAAAATTTCTCAAAGCCATTGTTTCTTTTTGATAATTTTTAGGTATAAAATTTTCGACCATTGGCTACAATTCGTTTTTAAGTCATTTTGTAAATTTAATTTTCTGCTCATATTTTCGTTGATAAATAAAATATTTTTTTTTTCTTTATCTTAAGAATTATGAAACGCCTTTATCTGCAAGTTAATCTCAGAGCTCATCCCTGAAATTATTTTCAAATATATATGTATAAAAGCAATAATATTTTGTTTGAAGTTACACTAAAAGAAAAAGTACTTATAAAAATTCAAAAATAAATTTGATTAAAAATTTTTTTGTTATCTGCATATAACTTCAACGAACATGAGATCAGAAAAAAGTATCAAAAAAGTTGGCATCAATTATACCTAGTCGATTAACGATTTTAGAAACTGGGGAAATTGATTTTTTCAACTTGAAATATACATGGTAATAATCGACTTCAAACTAATTTCACCAGTGAATGTCGCTTCGCCCTTGAGCATTATCCGGTTGTCAGATCTTTTCGTATATAAACCATGATTTCAAATTTGGCTTAACTACTCATTCAGCGCGAGTTTCTTAAAGATTTATCGAAACTTTTACACAATGTTTAATATTTGTTAATGCTTGCTATAAATTTTTTTGTATCAAATAAAAAATCGAGTTTTCCAAGGGTCGATCTCAGCTTTAACCGCGGTTCGGTCTTGACAGGTGCATAAATTTTATGACCAGTCGAGACGTGAAACTATTGTAAATTATAGTATTGTAATGCATCATTAAGTGTAGTACGTAATTTGATAAAGGAAAGAAAAATTTTCGTAATTTCACATTTACAGAAACTATGCAGACTCCACTTGGTGAACGTCCTCAAAGATTAGTATGCCCGTTTTGTCAAACAAACGTTTCCACAAGGGTCGAAGCTGAGACAAGCTTCAAAACTCACATCGCAGCTTACTTTCTCTGCCTTAATCCGTAAGTTTTGGAATTATCAATTTTTAAAGGAATTGAATTATTTATTTTATTTAAATTTTGTTTTGCAAATTCATTTTAAAAGATTATCTTGTTTCTTATATACTTTTAAAATATAAATTGTAACAGGTTTTTACAACAAAAAGAAAAAATACACTTAACAGCTAGCTAAAACTCGACCAAATTATAATTTTTGTGACTATTGTTTTACTCTTTAAATATACATCTTTTTTTTAATTTCAGTTGTCTTTGGCCATGTTTTAGCTGCGTTTACTGCTTGGATGCTTGCAAGCCAAAAAAACATTACTGCGTGAAATGTAATAATTATTTAGGTGAATACATGTAATCTCAAATTGCTTCAAAAATTGTTTGATATTCCAAGTTTGAAGCTGTGTTCCCTGTTAACAATTTTGAGAGATCGTTTGTAATTTATATTTTTTTAATTATTTATAAAATACTGTTTTTTTTTTTTTTTTTTTTTTAATTTTATTTATTTTTAAGCCACTTATGACTCAATATACATATTTGAGTCAATAAACCATGTTTTTTTATTCATGGTTATTAACACATTCTTTAAGACTACATAGAATACATCAAAATAATGAGTATTTATAACAGTTCATAATTGACACACATTTAATAGATTTAGTAAGCCAACCTTTCTGAATTGTATAATTGTTACAATAAAAATGCGGTGATTAGTTTAAATTTAATGGAAGATTACAATGACTGGATGATATTTAAGTGTCTAAAATTTTACATTGTGCATTGTTTGATAAAGTTCTGTTTTTACTACCTCAATAAAAAAAAAAATAAAAAAAAATTTAAAAAAAACTATTAAGGTTATTTTGTATTTTATCAGAAATAAATCAAATCAGAATACTATGCAAGTCTTTATTTCACCCAGAGCACTTATTTTATCTTATTTATCTTACTTTCAACATTTTTCCATACTACGACTTTAAGAAGATTTAAAGTAATTTTATATTTAAATTTAATCTTAGCTGCAACCATTTTTCTATTAAAAAAATCTAGAAAATGATGATTACTATTACTAAGTTTCCCTGCACAGGGTTAACACTTAACAAATCTCGAAGCAGGGCTGATTTCCTGTTTTTCTTAATTTTGACGTGCTAGTCCAAAAATTGTATACTTTTTACGTTGAAAATAATATTTCTCTTAATTTCTTCAAATTAATAAAACTTGAGCTTGTCAATTATTACTCTTAAATCTATGCAATTTCCAGCAATAACTATTGGATAAAAAAACTTGTTTTAATTTGAAACTGTAATTCTGTGACACTTTTTTTTTTTTTAAACGAATAGAAAAAAAATTTACTTTCAGTGATCTAATGCTTGGTTCCACAAAAGTATCAAGTCTATAATCATTTACTGCTGATCATTGCACTCTGAAAGCAAGATTTATTCAGTTGAAATCAGAGACAGAAAAATAGAGTATCAAATGAATTTTTTGTTGTAGCTTAATTAATGATATGAAAAGGAAAAATTTTATAACTAAACTACGAACAGGGAGATCATAGTTTATCGCAACTCTATGTAGTACACTCTTCGAAATTACCAAGAAGATGTGAGTGGTTGGTCAGAGGTTAAAATTTTGTTTTAGTTTTTCACATTTTTTTTTTAACAACAGTGAGTTACAGTGAAACAAAAAACTTCAATCAAAAGACTTGATAAACGTGAATTTTGACATTATTTAATTTAGTTATCTGTCAAATTCTTTCTCTCTCTTATCTATTATATTAAAATTTTACTATTCAAAAGCTGGTGCGTCTAATCAAAAAAACATCAAATATACTTTCGTCTCAAAGTGTCACGTAAAATACGATGGTATTTTTTATTTTTCGAAAATTTGTATATATACATTTTGTATATACACCCCCACCGGTTGGCTTGTATATTCGGAGTTTTCGATGAATTTTCACGCGAATCTGGCGTGTTAAACTGAAAAAATACTAAGAATACTTTAGTCTTAAAATTTTACGTAGAATATGGCAGTATATTTTGTAATTCCAAAAATTGACTTACTTAAGTAATCTACCGTCGAAATACCTGCTCATTGTATCTATGTACAGTGTGCAACATGTGCACGATTGTGATCAATAGCAGAAACCAAAGATTTTTTCCGGAGTTTGAACGAGAAGAAAGTCAAAAATAATATATAACAGAAAAAGCTTGAAAATTATTTTCATGATTTGTTAGGTGGGAGGTAGTATTTTAAATGCGCAATTTTTCCACTCCTGGAAACAGCAAGGTTGGAAAGTGCAATAGAGAACAGTAGCTCATCTGCAGGATCCGGGGCATGGGTAATTAAACTCTTAAATTTTATGCTTTCAATGTTATATGTTGCTTTTATGTATTAATCAATCAAATAAAAATTGTCGTTACAAAAACTCGCGAATTGAAAATTTTATATTCACATGCGTCCCTTAAATTTTAAGCTTTTGTCGCAAGTTTGAAACAGGACATTTTTTTTCCCCTAAGAGTTTTAAAGTAAAATCAAACTTCCACTGATCGATTTGTGCACTTGCTTTCAACTATCCTCTCATTTGTAAAAATATGTGCATGCAAGTTGCAACGAGAAGCTGAATTTACGCGCGCATGCTCCTACTTAATGTTCCTCTTTTACGCATCAGGAGGCTGCGTTCAAGCATATAAACTATAAAGCTAAGCAACAAAAACACATCGATTTTAGATCCTGCAGACATGAAATATCATTGACCATTGTTAAGAAACTTTTTTTTTTATTGAAATTAAAAATTCTAAGTGCAATACTTTTAGTAATTTATTTCCTTCCAGTTGAAACTTCGCGCTTACACTATTGATTTTGTCCCGGTTACCGTACCACAGATCCAGTTTGTTCAAGGCATGAACTATTTTCTACTGCACTTTTCGGGAGGATTGGGAGTTGACACTTTCTCTTAACTTTTTTCGTAACCGCACATCATCATTTCCACCACAAGCATTCGATCTTCTTCATAAATGTATAATTTAGTTTAGAACATTGCAAAAGCACATTGCGCGCAACAAGTGTGCTTTGGTTCTTCGTCGTGATTTCAAGCTCTCGTGTTATGTCGCACCTATCGCCTGACTTATTCTACATCTGCTTTTTACAGAAAATATACTTTGGCGTAATTTTTGAATAAATCGCAAATTACATTTTAATCTCAAAAATTTTTCAAAATTACTTTTTGCAAAAATTCTTCAAGTAAATTAAGTTTTTCAGAAAAAATGTTTCTACTCTAATTTAACTTTCACATATAAGATTTTTCGTTTCCTAAAAATTTATATTTTTGACATCATCCAGTTTTTCCCATGAGAAATCAAAAGATACACATAAAAACTTTCTTATTAAAAATTTAAATTAGAAAAATAAATAATTCTGACGTAGATACGCTTGTATTGTAGTAGTAAGTACAACGATTTTAATCATTATCCGAGATCGATTGAGCTTTTCTGGGCTTGCATGGCTGCACAGCGTACCAGCAGTATGTAAAAATTACTATACAAAATCACTCGCAACCGACTCGTTGAAGAAAACTATTGTTCAAAAAATTTTTGGTGCACAATTCAATAAATTCAAAAGACTAAATGCAATTTTAATCCAAGTATTTTCATTTTATAAATAATAATAATAAAATAAAATTTTCTTTCCCAAATTTAATTCTTGGCTCGACAACTAAATTACTTTTTTGGTATAAATAAATTTTAATTTTTTAAAATACTTTTACAGTTAAAGATTGTAACTAATTTGAACAAACTTTTTGGATCATCCCCCTACCTCCGAACGAAAATGGACCCTGGATCTCAGAAAATCGTACCCACCGCACCACCAGAGTACAACGACGCTGTAAGGAGTGCACCCGAAATGTACCGTCAAGCACCTTCAAACTTCCAAGGTACTTTAAAATAAAATTAAAAAATCGGATCCTCAAAGAACACTTTCTTAAAATCCTAAGATTTTAATAAGTTTTTTGAGTACTCAAAATCAAACTTATTTTGTCAATGGACTCTGCAATAACTTTTCAGCCATGAGAAGAATTGAGAATCCTTCTAAAGAATCTTAAAAGAGAATTTAAATTTTTTTAGATATTTCAGGAGAAAAATAGGATTGAAAAAGTGTGCATAAAAATGATTTTTTGGCTGAAACAGTATATATTTTCGAGATCGTCTCACATCGAAATGGGTCGAATCACCTTTTTTCGAGTGTCCAAAAAAATTTTTTTAATTTTTAAAGATGATCCCGAGGATCAGGTTTTGATCAACTTGCAAGAGTTATTCCAATAAAATAATTTTATAACTTTAAAAGTTGCAGCGCCGGTTCAACGTGAAGTAGTTGTTGTGAACGTCCCCAGCTTTGATCGTCACTCACAACAAGTACAGTGTCCTCACTGTTTAGATCATGTTTGGTCCAAGACAGACACTTTCGCTACGATGAAAACTCACTTAATTGCTCTGCTGTGTTGCATATTCTTGTAAGTGTTCTTTTATTTTTTTATAAATTAAAAAATTTTCAACTTTAAAACGATTGGTTTGGAAATTAATTTTTAATTTTTATTTTTATTTTTCAGTTTGTGCGGACCCTGTATCTATTGTGTGGATAGTTGCAAGGGAGTTAAACATTACTGCCCAAAATGTAAAAATTTTTTGGGCTCGTACAGTGGTTAAATATATGTAAATTTTCAACTCTTTCAGAATTAAATTTTTTTCTCTGACAGTTTTGTAATTAAGAGTTTTTACTAATTTTTTGTGCATCAAGAGATAGTTTTAAAGGTTTTTCCATTTCAAAGGCAAATTACCAAACTTGCAATCTCACTGAGAATTAAAAAAAGCTACTCCAGATTTTTTCTACTTCCTACGAATAATTTAATAATCAATCCTGTTTTGAAAATTTTTATAGAAGTAGTTTTTTTTACGGTTTTGAGATTTGAAAAATCGAATTTTACAGCCTTGAATTAAATACTAAAACTTACCTAGAATTTTAGGCTATTAGAATCCACTCTCTAAATCTCAATAAGTGAAATTTCACTTATTGGAAGTGAATAGTCACTTATTCAATGCGTAAATTGTCGTCCACGTAGAAAAAGTGACTATTCCCTTTTTCAAATAGTAAAACATAACTCATGAATAAGTGAAAAATCGAATTACGCAACCAAATGTTCATTTCTTATTAATTAAATTATTAATGCTTCTACACATGAAAAATTATTATTTTATCAATTAAATAATTAAGTTTTTAATAATTAGATTTAAAAAAAAAAAAAAAAAAAAAATTTGATCGACTATAGGATTTGAACCTGGATCCTTCAAGTGGAAAAAAATTGCAAAATAAGAAGTACGATGAGGGTCATGACATTTAACCCTCTCGACCATTTGTTCTCATGTCAGTGGTAGTGTTTAAGCGCCTATAAAAACTGTTTCCCCAAGAAAGCTTGATTATAAAAATTTATATTTAGGTAATAATTAACTAATTGAATTATCATTTCCGTTCCCAATTTTTTCTAAACAAATAAACAACTCAATCATTAATTATTATTCAAGCGATTTTTAAATAAATAAATAAATAAGTTTCAAAATAATATAAAAGTGGAGGTATTTAATACATCTAATAATCTTGATTACTACCAAGTATTTTAACATTATTCACAAGTAGTTTATCCCTTTATAAAAGAGAGCTATCGCCATCTTGCGTAAGATTTTTATTCGTGAGCTGATTGGTGAACAAGTTTTTAAAATATTCGAAAAGTGCATTTTGAGGTTACTCTTATTGTTTTTTCCTATGCGCGCTTGAAGCGCGCTCAGAAGAGCTAGTTTATTTTATTTTGATACTGCTCAGGAAAAAAAAAAAACAAAGTAAAAAAAATAACTTTTTTTAAAAAACGTAAAGGATGAAAAATTTAGTAGTTTTTTTTTTTTGTTTGTAAAAAGCCAATTTTGTGACGTTCTATCACGAAAAAAAGAGGTTTAATAATTTTTTTCACAAAAATCGTTAATGTACTGCGTTTAAAATAAACAAAATAGCTTCATTTTTTTCGTAAAACTTAGCGATTTATTAATTTATTTTTTAGTTCAAAATCTTTTTTTTTTAAATATTTGTATGACATTTTTTTCCATCAAAAAAATTTTTTCAAAGTTTTTGAACTCTATTATTATTTTTATAATTTACATTTAACTGCAGATTATTCATTGTTTATAATCTAGAAAATATAAAATTTTCAATTTTCAATTACTTAAATGTTATTTTTATCTATTTGTTGAGTAATATTTTATTACTACTTTATTTTAAAAGCATTTTTATATATCCTAGTAACATAATTGAAATTTTAACTAGAAATTACCCTTGTAAAAAATGCAGAAAAAAATACCAATTTTGAATTTTTATTTCGTTAATAATCACTTATTGTTTATGTTTTTCGGTTAAAATTAAATTATAATGACTTCAACGATGAAATACAATATTTTTTTCGTAATCCAACTTCATTTAAGGTTAAGTTCACAGATAGTCACTTTTTCAAAAGTGATCCTTTTGATTCACTCATGAAGTAAGTGGTTTTCCACTTTTTTAAATGTGATCCTTTCGATTCACTCATGAAATAAGTGGTTTTCCACTTTTTTAAATGTGATATCTTACTTCACTTACGAAATAAGTGAATATTTCACTTATTGAGATTTAGAGAGCAAAGAATAGTGCAACGAGTACTATACATATAATAACTAAAAAATATGTTTCATAAGATTCTCATTTTATTTTCTAGAATTGTATAAAGAAATTTTTTCTATTTATTTAAACAAAGCATTCAATTATTCAAAAAAACACTATTGCAAAAACAATTTTAATTACAAAGTATTCAAAATTTCAACTTCAGCACCATTCAAATTTTGAATTAAATGTTCTCGACCAATCACATCAATTATAAATCGAGGACATTCGATCATCGTTCATAATTATTCAGAGAGATAGAGAGATAATTTAACTATTCCTACATTATTTTTATTTTAAAAAATAAAAAAATTATTTCCTGTGATTTTCTAGAATATAAGGTACCTGTACCTAATATGGCCCCCCTAAGCGAGAATCGACGTTGTAGCGAATCAATTCAATATTTTTTGACGGGTAAGGTCTCATTTTAAAGCTTAATTCAAGAGCTTTAAAATGAGACCTTACACGTTCGATTTTGATCAATGAGCTTCAAATGCCAGAGGATTTACCAAAACACGGTTTTTTAAGACACCTAAAATTTGTGTCCTAATATGGGCCCCCCCCCTCCCCCCCTGAAGTATTTTATTCATTGCGATTTTTTAAATCAATCAGAATATGAGATTAAAAAAAACTTCAAAATTTTTAACATTTTAAAAATAATTTATTTAAAAATTGAGCCTTTTTTACAATTTTTTTGAAAGCTTTGCAACCAGTAGAAAAATTTCAACTTTAAATTTTTATCAAAGTTTTTTTTTTGAGCTAGAATGCTTTTTTAGTTATGAAATGAAAAAAAGCTTTGAAACAATTAAATTTATTTTTCTTAAATAACATTAGGATAGGATTTTCTAAAAAGTAAACATGAAACTAAGGACTCTTAATATCGGTATTTCTACTAATTCGCGGGGGGCCATATTAGGTACACTGCAGAATAAAAAGTTATTTAAGAATAAAACCCGTTAGAAAACGAGTTGAACAAAAACTAAGGTCGCCTTTTAAAGCTGAAATAATAACAAATCGAAGCTACTTATTCAAATTTTGATCAGGTGCGTCTAAATCTTTTGGCAGACCACTTAATTACAACGTAAAATAATAACGGAGGTATACGAAACAAGTTTTAGCTATTAGGCATGCGCAAAAATAATTTTAAAATGTTCTAAACAACTGAAAACTTCATAATTCAGTGTTTTTGACTTCTTCCTACCTTGTAGAGATGCCGCATATCGAGCATATTCAAAATAACAGGGGGGGCCATATTAGGCACAGGGCCATATTAGGCACACTTACCTTATTATAAATTAATGTTTTTAATTTTTATAAGTGTGATAAATAAAAATATATATTTTTTATAGAATTTTTTTATCTCCTATATCCTAGTCCTTTATGCTGGATACACAAACCTACTTCAAGTTGAGAATTGAACTAACAAACTTTTATGCTTCAATATTGATGGAATTAATTAGTTCATTCAGTCTCTCCAAGCTAGCTAAAAGTAATGTCATGAATCAATTTTTTTCATAAATTAAGATACACTAGATTTTAGAGACTGAATTTTCAGTTCCGTTTTAGGAAACGTGTTTATAGGCTGGGCTCTCATCACGATTTTATGCACAGTCATCGGATTAACTGTGTATTCGAAGTATCATGGTTGCGATCTGTACGATACTATAGGAGTAAGTTTATGATTGCATTTGAATTACACGAAAAACTTGGCTTCGGATTTCAAAAATTTAGAATCCTCTTCGAAGGAATACACTTATTTTTGGTATTTAAAAAACATATGTCAGTTAAAGTGGGTGAATTGAAGTTAAATAGTTGAAAATATTCAATTAAAATAGGTTGATTGGTTCTAAAAGAGGCCATTTTTGCATTTAAAAAAGTGATGTAATTAGTTGCTCATTTCTATTGAATAATATTTCAATGTCATTAAAATGAACTGGTTATGGCTCAAATTAGTCAGTTTATTATTTTACATTCCCGGAACTTGTCAAATAATGCCAATAGACTTTTGTTACTGATTCAAAAGTAGAGCCTATAGGTTTCGGTTACAGTAAATGCAAAAAAAAGTTATATGAATTATTATAAAAACTTTGATGAAATAAAATTGTTTCAAAGAGTGTCTAAACGCCATCAAGCAGTCGTTTACTCTATTATTTAGACATCGCTGAACACATTCAAAAAATTTTATTGAGCTTATTAATTTTTGTAACTGTCATTAATAGATACTTATTTTTACATCGTAGAGTTGTTTAATTTCAAACGATGTCATTTGTAAACAAGAGAGTCTACACTCCAGAATAAAATCAGTGATTTCATATGATTTTTTTTGGTATTAAGTCAGTGGACATCTTAACATTCAGTGGTTTGAATTTACCGGAGAAAAACATGGCCTGCCAACTCGGCAAAGGAAAAATAAAAATTCATCGACTGAGGCGGCATCAAGTGAGGCAGCACTCTTAATGAATACAATATTTAAGTAATAAAGATGTTCATCAATAATAAAATGCTACTTATTTAATAAATTAATATCGCATTGTACATTATACAGGTGAGTAAGTTGATGGTCTTGGTCAAAATATGATATTTGGCTGTAGTAAAAACAGACTGGATAGGAGATGATGTTAATGCTCAATGTCGATGGTCATATTTTTTCAACATTTCGATATATTTATGATATCTTCTTCAACAGCTATATTTTTATAATAATAATAATAATAATAAAATTGTGAATAATTTAAAAGAGTCGATGTTAATGTGAATATAACGAACAATATTGATTTTTGTATACATACATAATTTCTGACGATTGACTTCTATCATTTATTTACAGTTTCATTATAATATAATAAAATAAATTATATTCCTATATTAATTATAGCTCTTGAAGAGGACATCGTACGGATATCGAAATGTTGGAAAAATATAACCATCAAACAATCATTAACATCCTCTCCTGTCCAGTCTGTTTTTACTATATCACATTTTGACCAAGACCATCAACTCACTCAATTGTAAAATGTATAATGCGATATCGATTTTTTAAATAAGTAGCATTTTATAATTGATAAACATCTTTATTAAAATTTGTATGTATTAACCTTTTGCCTAAGTTAATGAATTTTTTTTCCTTTGCAGGGTTGGTAGGCCACAAAAATTTCGAGTATGAGGGCCATGTTTTTTCTCCGGAAAATTCAGATGTCCGTTGACTGTACATACCTACACGGAGAGAAAAAATACAGAAATTTACTGTGGAGGACACGAGAAACTTGTGTGCTGCTAAAGCACGTAAATTTTCTGCGAGCGCCACACATAAAAATCGTGTGTTAGCTTTACGCAGAAAAAATCTTAAGCGCACTGTATTGGAGCCAATCAAAATCACTCCGGTCGCACCTGATTGGTTCCGCTACAGTGCCGCTTAAGATTTTTTCTGCGTAAAGCTAACACACGATTTTTATGTGTGGCGCTCGCAGAAAATTTACGTGTTAGCTTAACACAGTAAATTTCTGTATTTTTTCTCTCCGTGTAGGTATGAAATAAACCTAGATTATCTTAGAACAAAAATCCATCTATAAAAGAGAGTTTTGTAAATTGCACAAAATATAAGCTGCGGGTTCGTTTGTTGGAGTCGAAGAAGGAACTGTTGTGAACCGGTGAACTTCACAGTTTGTTTACTTACCGATGACCCACTGCAGTTATTTCTTTTGCAGGTCTAAACAAGTGTCAACTAAAAACTATATTAGCAAAAAAGCTTGTTGATTTTTTAAGTTGATTACATACAGTACTTGTGTAACAATAATTATTAAAAAGTTATGTATGATAACCGACATAATTGTATTGCCGTTAGAAAACATAATTAAAAATTGTTGTAAACAAGTGTTTCAACGGTACTGAACTAGCGGATAACTTTTTTATTCAAGATTGACACTCATTTTTTCCTGAAAAACTGTAAAAAAATCAATCATTTTCACTCTTCAGAAATAATTTAAGTGAGTTGTACAGTAGATGATTTAAGTTTTAACATGTGCAATGTGCATCTATAGCAAGTAGTTTTATTAATTTACTTTAAAAAAAAAGTTTAACCATTTTTATCTATCAGATAGAGCAAATATAAAAAGTATCTTGTGATAAATAATTTTTTTATTGAATCTTTCTTTTAATAAATTTTCAAATATATTTGTCACCTTTTTTTAAAATTGCTCCGTTTTGTAAGCACTTATTATTGATTTATTAGACAAAAACAGGTTTAAACAATGAATTCACAAGCTACAGAAACTATTTCTTCACTGGCGTCACCTGATTATGACAGTGCTGGTAGGAATACTTCTCATGTGTACTACAGCACAACTTTTAATAGTCTAGGTAGGCACTTATTTATTCATTTTATCTCAATTAAAAATTTTGCTCTTCATAAAATACTCATGCTTATTAAAAATTTGAGCAGCACAACCTCATGTTATTGTGACAACTGCACCTGCACCACAGAGACTTGGTCAATGGCCACAGGAACTGCAATGTCCCAAGTGTCAAAATATGGACTTTTCACGAGTCAATTATTTTTTATCCACAAATAATTTCATAGATCATTACATAGATCTTTTTCTGTGTTGTACATTAGTGTTAGTAATTATATAAAAAAATTGTTATTACTTATTTCAGATAAAATAATTTGATTTATTTATTTATTTTTTCAGTTTATGTTCACCATACTTTTTTCGCTACAAATCCACAAAACATTATTGCAGTCAATGTGATTATTTCCTAGGATCAAGTGATGAGTCAATATTAGATTGTTTTGATTGACAAAAATTTACAATAAATAATTAAGTTATTATGAACTTTTAGAAAATTGATCTTTTCTGAATTGTTGTGTTTCAGAAAAAGTTTTATTTACTTGGTGTCTTTTTTATCATGATTTTATTAAAAAAAGGTTTCATATTAATATTTTTTTCAGTCAATCAGGTGCTTATTTAATTTATGTTTACATTTTAGTTTTTACACAGTGTATTAAAATAAAGGAAAAAAATTTAATTTAGTTTATTAGTTACTCTAGATGTGTATATAAAAGAACACTTTCATTTCCAAAATAATTTTTTAAAATTGATAGAAGGTTGATTATACATATCTAAACCAAGGTAAAAATAATTTTAAAATTATAAGCAGACATATTTTCAAAATTGGCATTTATTTGTCATAGCCATATTTAAATTATTACTTTAGTGTAATTGTTAATACTAGCTTGAAAAAAAAAAAAAAACTTTTTCATTTATGCTTATCATTCTGATATATAGTAAAAAAACAAATATATTTCTTTTAATTCACAATTTTGCTGCTAAAAATTTTATAATTTTTATCTTATAATTGATTATTCTTTTTTGTATTAAATCAAAATCAGATTTTATAAACCATGATTAGTTTGCATGTGCATTAGAAATTTAGAAATCAACTGAGTAGCCTCTGCATTACAATGTAGATAACAACTAACTCAAAAAATGGTTCTTGAGAAAGAAAATTTTTTGCAAGACCCTGTGTTCAAGTCCAATGTTTAATTCTAAACCAGTACATACATCCTATTGAAAAATCATTCTTATTACAAATAGTTTAAGAAAATTTTAGACAGATTATAAATATATTAGTCATTTTCCCAGATCGAAAAATGTTGCGTACTTCATTTTTCATTTATATATTAGATAAACTTAAAATTTTTGTACAAAAAAAAAAAAAAAAAAAAAAAAAAAAAAAAAACAGAAATTCTGAAAAATTAATTGAAAAATTTTAGAATTTAGACGATACGATAAGTATTACACTGCAGGATTATCTCCGAACTTATCAGGCTAATATTTCTATAGATTCTTTCTTCGCATTATCTACAGATTATCTGAAAACTTGATTAACCATTGAATCCCCCTGCTTAATTTACATTATGAGTTCGGTTGAAATCTAGGTCCGATGACTAAACGCCTTAGCATAAGGGAAAATTATGAGTCTTCGAATGCTCTTCAACAGCGACAGACGTTTATTTTCATTTTTTGGTGAGTTATTTGACATTACTTTTTGAAAATTAAATGTAAGTTTAGTTTTTTTTTTTCATGTTTATTATTTGAATACTATAAAAGCATGTATAAATTTAATTTTAATTTTTCAAGTTTTTCTCCCTGCATCATTAATTTAAATAAAAATTGATATAAATTTATGTTTTATCTAAATAAAAAAATTTTTAGTTTTTTATTTTATAATATTTTCAAATTCAATCGAATCTTTGTTAAAAATAAACTTAATTTGAAGCTAAGTATGACCCGAGGGTAAAGTAAAAGTCATGATTAGTAAATTGTATTTTTTATTAAGAGTTTTACAGAGATTTGGTTCTCAACATAACCCTGGACATTTAAAAACCTCTTATTTTTAAAAACGTTAAAATTTTTGATTTTCTGCCGCAAGAGTCTATTGTAATTGTCATTACTAAATTAAATAGTGAAAATAAAGTATTTTTGTAAAACGAAATTCGTAAAAGTTTACGAAATTAATCAGGTTTTGCAATTTTAGCAAAATTAAATGTATCGGCATACTATTGCGAAAGGAAGCTTTCCATAATTAATAATCGGATTTTCTTACGGGACTTTAAAAAATTGACACAAACGTAAAAAAAATTACCTATTCTTATGTGAAGGTTCTGATAGATTAATGAGGAGGATGTTATCAAAGAAAAAATATCTTTTATATATCTTCGTCAATAAAAATTATCTCGAAAAACAATTGGAACAATTTTTTTTTCAATTTTATCTTTATCTTTCATACCCTCACTATGTGCTTGAGAACTTTTAGAGAGTCCGTCAAAATTTATGTCGTGTTTGATAATCTCCCAGCCAAAGTATACATTTAAATCACGTAACATAAGCACATGAATTTTTTTTTTCATCGCATGACTAACATCGAGGGTACCGATCGTTGCGGGAAATTAAGATAAATAAATGCATATCTAAACCTTTTACAGACTCAAGTCAGTTCGATTCAATCTCTCAAGGCAAATGTACACCGTACTCACTTTTTTTATCACTCGTCTTATAGGAAAATGGATCCTTTGGACTGTGGTAAAACCAAAATTGAAATTGCTTCGGCTGACCTACCACCAACGTACGAATTAGTGATGAAGGCATCAAGTGGGATGAATCCTGATAAAGGGAATTTTACATCGGTGGCGATTGATCTGCCCAAAAACGAAGGTAACTCGAAAAAATTTTTAGTTGAAGTTATTAACTAGGGAGATAATTTTTTAAGCTTACATGACTCAAAAATAGGAAAAAGATTCAAAGTTTGAAAAGCTCGAAACTCCCGCGATTTTTAATTTTTTCCATGAAAATTCATTTACAGTTTTTAGATATTCAGAGAATTTCAAAATTCTTATATTTCAATTTATAATATGAATTTAGCTTATTTAAAACTAGCTTTGGCAACCAACATTCCAAAACTTTCAAAATTAAATTTGAATATTTATGATTAATTTATTAAAACATAGATTCTTTTTATAAAAATGTACTTGTTTGATTTTATTAATTTTTCAATCAAACATTGTAATTTCATTTCTTTTTTTCAATAATTTTGACGTATACAATTTATTTTTAAAAGAATTGGATTTTAAATTTAAATAGGTACTTCCTCGACTTTTACTCGTTTTTTCTTAAAATTGTTGTTAACAGTTTGTAGACATTAATTTAAACAACGTCTTGCAAAGACTTTGCAAAATCTAAAAGCTCTAAAAGTTTCATTTAGATTTTTTTGACTTTGTAAAACGCTTTTATTTTAGAAAATAACTTCTCAAATTTTCGTTTACCTATGATTAACTTATCCGTTGTTTGAAATTTACCCCTTAAAGCAAAAAAAAGAAACTGTTTTGAATAATTTTCTTTATTTTTTATTTTTCATTTCAGTGCCAGTAGAAAGTGTTGTTTTCATTCCGAGACCCAAAAATCCTGGAAATCCATTTTTAAGGAAAATTAAAAAAATGACAAAAATAACAGCATTAATAATTTTTATTGTCATATTTTTTTTCATTATGCTATTGGGAAGACTTTCTATCTCTATTTTATTATTTATACATTTTTTTACACATTAATGCGCATAATTAGTGTTCTTTTATTTTAGTTTGTAGTGATGCTTGCAACTTTTTAACACCAAATTTAGTTCAATCAATTTCATCTTGGAAGATTTTAATTATTTAGATAATAGTTTTTGTTGATAAAAAGCTTGATAATTTATATTTTTTGTACATCAAATTAAAATCAGTTTTTAAGCATTACAAATTTACAATATTTATTAAAAAAAAAAAAAAAAAAACTTAAAAATGAGAACTTGTGTTTACAAAAAGTTATAATAAAAATTCGTTATGTATATTAAAATGAACCTTCAGTTTTTATTTGTTATTTATACAATTATTTTACAATATTAATATTTTAATTTTTCTTTAGTTTTTTTTTTTTTTTATATTTAATTTTAATACTTTCATCCCAAGGATGAAAAAATATATATATGCACATAATATTGTTATAAAAAATGAAACTTAATTTTATAACTTCCTTAAGATCAATGTCTCTTTTTTTGATACTTAATACGAATTATGATTTAAACGAGAATATTAATAATTTTAATGAGAAACTAAAGAGCTGCGTATTTTTAAAACTTCGACTGTCGAGTCGCCGCAGCGGTAATTAAAATCTTGCGTTTATCGCTGACTACGAGTCCTTATACTTTTCGGTGTCAGATTACGACGTCAGCATCGGACTTTTCTGCGCAGGGTTTCGAACACTTTGTACAACCGACTATATATAATGTATAGTTAAGTCACGTTTTTGAAGTAAATTCAATCATACCTATACCTACTTCCTGCAGCCTAGAGTGAGATAAAGAAGTAGCGGTGGCTCAGTCTGGGACTGAAGTTTGACCTGTTCAGTCGCATTTTCAATTGCCAGTGAAGTCAATGATTGCAGAAGTGATAGGAAATAAACCAGATTTCGGTAAATAACCTTTTTATCAATTGCTTCTATAGTTTTTAAAGTTGTAAGTGATAATGTTGTTTTGTTTTTCTAAGAAAAAATTTACGACTCATTGTCATCTCTAAAGTGTAGCTTTCATTGTAATTTTTTCAGTTTGCTTCTTGAAATGTTTTTATTATTCATAAACCTCTTTTTATCAATGTGATGTCTTTTTTTACGGTTAAATAAAAAAACTTTTTTTCATATTTTTCTGTTTTTAATAATTATAGCTATGTATTTTAAGTTATATAGGTGAGAGAGCTCAAAATAATAATTGATGAAACTCTTAAGATAAATTTTCTGGTTAGCAAAAAAACAGTTTTTTGACGTAGTTTTTGAAGTAATTAGATTGAAATTAAACCTGGTTTTAGTGAATAACTCTTTTTTTCGATTCATTTTTAAGGTTAAGACCTAGTTCTTTTGTTTTTTGTTCTTTTTTTTTTTTTTAAGTACTACCCGACACTCGACAGGGAATTGTAGCCGGGCAGCCCCGCCAATTATAAGGTTAGCCCCACACGGGCAGCCAGTTCACAAACGCGGCTAAAGTCAGTCTTAGATTCAGTCCGGACAACATTGTCGTAAATGTGGGAACCCCATCGCATATGAACATACACATAACTTTTTCAGTTTCGAATATTTAAAGTAATACTGCGCAAATCATTAAAGTTTTTACATAAGTTTCTAATGAAACAATAATTTAAAAAAGATGCACGAAATGACTTTTGCAGTTTAAGTAAATTCTTTTTTCAGTGTCTTCCAGTGTTGATAAATGAATTTTTTTTTAAGCATGGTTTTATCTTATTTTATGAGATAAAAAATTAAAGAGCAATTAATTATTTGCAGTAGGGAAAAAAGTTTTTTGGAGTGAAATTATGATATTAAATCATCAATTTTTTATTTTACTATACTAACCAAAATGCTTTTGTGCCATTGCACAAGCCATACTGTAATATAAATTTAGATAACTACTTTGATTGAATTTTCTGAATAACCATCATTAGGATATATTAATTAGCTTTTCAGTTTTCTTTTATTGTCTCAAAGTTTATGACCAAGTTTCAAACAAAAATATTAAATAGTAAAAAAGATATCTCAAAAACTATTGTTGAACTCTTTCCGCTGCCAACAGAACGGTCCAGATATTTTTAAAGTATTTCAGAGCCGAGTAATTAACTATTAAAAATCAAAAACTTACAGTTTTTAACCTAAAACTTTGGATTAAAAAAAATAGTATAAAAACTGATATTTGAAAAAACATCCAGCGGAGAAGTTTTTCATTAGGCTTCGATGAATATTTCTGGAAATTTTCAAAGCGATATATTGAATAGGTAAAAAATGACAGTATTTTTGAAACAGCGGATCGGGCTGCCTGGGCCGATCTCGAGCGTCTCGAGCGCTAAGCGAGTTTGCGAATCCAGGCCCTCAATTTGGAAAGAGTTTTTGAGATTTGTATTTTTGTTTGAAATTTGGTCATAAACTTTAAAACAATAAAAGAAAACTGAAAATCCAATTAATATAACCTTGAGATGGTTATTCAGAAAATTCCATCAAATTATTCATCTAAATTTATATTACAGTATGGCTTGTGCCATGGCATTATGCCATTAAGACCGCACAGCCATTCCCTGTCGGGTGCCTCTTTTGAGTGTGCAAAAATAGTTAACATTGCTCAAAAAATTTTTGACAAAAATCCCTGAAACGTCCTTAAGAGTTAAAGAAGTGATAAAAACTTAATTTCTATAGACTTATTATTAAAAACTAAAGTGTACAGATTCATAAAAAAATTTGTTCTATTATTACAACTATTTTAAACAAAAACATGGAGTTTAAAAAAAATTATTTATTTTATTTATTTAATTTTTTTTTTTAACTTTTTTTATTGCAACAAAGCTCATCTAATTTTCGATAAAAATCGTATCTAAAAATTTAATTTTAGTTTTTAAAGCTATTTTTATGAAGCAAAAGATTAAATTTTGACTTTGTTGAATCAGCTTTTAATAAATCTTTATTGTTAGGTTTCATACATGCAGGGGCAGGAGATTTTTTAATAAAATTTACTGAATATAAATAACTAAATTGCGCTTTTTATAATTCTGCTGCAGTCATGGATTCCACTATTCATCACAACATGATCCATGTACCCTACAACATACCGCTTGTACAGGACCACAGTTCTCAATTTACCGCATTCGGCCCTGAGCCTCAAAACCATTACTGCCACCATTGCAAGACTCAAATCATTACGAGCGTTAAGAACAAAGCGAACTCAAAAACTCACTGCTGGTTCTTCGTATGCTGCCTGTTTCTGTAAGTAATCTAATTTAAAAAGCTTACGTAGTTTCTTTAAATCGTATCTAAATTTAAATATTAAAAAAATAATAATAATTTTTATCTATTGTATAAAAAAAAAAAAAATTTTCTTCCTCAGTTTTTGAATTTTTTATTTTTTTTAGAGATTACTGATTTAAAATTTTTATTTTTTATTTTATTGAAGTCTTGCTATTCCAATTTAAATTATAAACGACTAAATTTAAAAAAATTAATTAAAAATTTTACCAAAAATTATGGCCTAAAAATACGTTTAAAGTTTCAAACACTATCAAAATTGTTTCTCGACATCAATCAGTGATAACGAGTCTTTGTTAAATACATCAATTATACTTTAAAACAGTCCGAGTTACAGTAATAAGGGAAATTTTTGACTTTTTTCTCTAAATTCAATTAATTAAGCATTTTTATTGTACCAATAATTTTTATAAGTAAACATTACATTTGAAGAAATTTTAGTGAAAAGCAATAATTAATAAATCTGTAAAAAATGTACCTATAATAGAAAAGTCTAAAAATAGCTACCCGCTTTCTTAGGGGATAACAGTTCTTTGTAAAACTTGATGACATTTCTAAGTAATTTTTACTTTCCGAGGATATTCTTCAAAGATAACCAGCTTTTTTGTAGCACACCGCGTAGCGGTTAAAAGTTCTTGAAGACTTTGTCCTCCAAACACATGAAACGTTATCCAGTACGGAAGAAACTATTTTTCCAAAATAAAGTGTTTTAAAACAGCTGAGATAAATGATTATTATAATGATATAATGTAAAAATATATAAATTAAGAATTTTTTTTTTTTCTAGTTTTTGGCTTTGCGCTCCTTGCGTTTACTGCATGAAAAGCTGCACTGTACAGGAACACTACTGCTCAAACTGCAAGAATTACTTGGGGATGCACAATAAAAATTAAGAGAAGAAGAAGCATTGACTTTTTTTGTAATAACGTAGTAATTATTTAATGAAACTTTTATTTTTTATAATGTCAGTGTATTTTAAAAATGCAAGTGAACCAATAAATATTTTGAACTAATAATTTTTATACTTTTTTTTTTTTTTCTAAAATAGTTAGCATGAAAGCATTTTAGATAGTAACAGAAGCTAGATTAAATTAAAATTTTGAATTATAAATTTTATAAAATAATTTTTTTTTTTTGCAAAATAGTTGAAAATAATGTGGAAAAGTGCACTTTCTAGTGAGTCAATTTATAATAATAATCTAAATTGACCATGAATTCGTATGTTCTTAACTTTTTAACTGGATTTTTTTGGTAGTTTATTTTAGAGAATTTAGGATGCAATGAACGGGAATTGAAGGTTTTTAATAAATAGAAACTCAAATAATTTGGGTGTGATACGGTTCACATCTACGACGTGACTTGTATGAGCACGCCGAAGCCGAACTGAATTGCTGAATTGCTCTTTATTTCAAAAACTCAATATGGTGGCATTTACTGACGTCACGATGCCTAAAACTGTGGAATTTTTCTCAATATGTGTCTAAGTTTTGGTCCAGCGTGGAGTTTTCCCCGTAAAACCATAAAACTCGAGTGGAGAAGGACAGCGCGGGAGTCACAGTGATATATCACTGTGGCGGGAGTACATGAGGGAGCGACTGTTGCACGTGTGCGTCGTCGCTCTTTCTTAATTTTTCTCAAACATAAACAGAATTTTATTTTAAACTTATTCATGTTTCGACCAATAATTTTTTATACAGCTGTCAGTAAAAAAAGTCCCAATTTTAAATGAAAACTTTCGAATTTAAAAAATAAATAAATTTAAATTTGAACTTTATGAATGTTTTTAACTTGAAATTTTTTAGATTTATCTTAAAAATACAATCTACAACAGTCAAGAAATAATAAAAAAATTTGTGCAATGTTTTTATTTTAAAACTTATCTAAGTTGAAAAAAATGCATGCATCATTTTTATGCTGAAACTTGATTAAATCTTTTTATTATTATACAATCTTATTGTGATAAAATGCGTTTTTTTTCAAAATTTAATCTTAAACAACGCTTTACTAACAAAACTCATGTATATTTATTGAAATTTTAGTTACCAATATAGTTTCAAAATTTTTTAATTATTATTCACTTAAATATTTTAAAATTTTTAGAAATAAATATAAGTTTAATTAGTCTTTCAGCTAATTTTAAATAAAACTAGGATGTTTAAAACTAAAACGATAAAAAATATATTCACATTAAAATATGAGTTACTTCAGTATACATAGAGAGATAGATACTTAGTAATATAAGACTAGGCTTGAATCGTTGAGAACCGTAGCCTTGTCCCCCGACTGCTTGACCCGCAATATATTAATGTAGCATCAATAAAATCTCAGTTTTGATTACGCCTTACTACTGCTTGTGTACACTACAATGGGTGCCAAATACTAATTGTACAATAAAAGATGTTTGGTAACGTTTAGAATGTACGTACTGCAGCCAGTCGACGATGAGAAGTGATTCTGAGCTGACCCGTAGCATTTTTTAGTTTGTGAAGTAAGTTTTTTCGAATAATTGAAATATTTTTACCATTCAAGTTTATCGGTTTTAGAGTTTTGCTTGTCTTAGTAATAATCTAACTTTTTTAAACAAATTTCTTTAAACCAGGGCAGTAAAATGAAAAATTTCTAAAAGCTCTATTGACGTTTAAAGCGAGGATTGACACTGAAAATGTCGTAAGGAGCTAAATCGCTTAACATCAAAATTTATTTATGAAATTTTTTGGCTATGTTAAGAAAAATAATTTAAAGCACCAGATTACTTGTTTATAATGAATTTGTTAATATTAAAAAAAAAAACCACAGTGAGTTAAAGAAAAGCATGTAAAAAATGAAAATAAATTTTTCTTACCAGTTTTCTGCATTCATACTCAACTAATATTAAAAATACATACTTATTATTTTACAAAAACTAATTGAAGTAGAATTTTTTGAAAATAAATAATACATACATGAATAAGTCTTGAAGTTTATAAGAATTAAACTAATATCCATCAAGTAATAAATTAATCGCGCTAGTAATGAAATTGTCTCATAGTTATGCATGTAATCAGTCGATATAACGCCACCCACGAGTCTAATAACCCGGAGCAAAACCCAACATCGGTTTACATCGCGTTTGGTCCTGAGTCTCAAAGCCATTACTGTTTTAACTGTGAGACTCAAATAAAAACGCACGTTATAAACAAGGCTAACTCGAAAACTCATTGCTGGTTCGTAACTTGCTGTTTATTCGTGTAAGTTCTCACTTTTTGAAAATATTTTTAATTTTTTTAAATGATCGTACCGTAAAATCTACCTATTTTAAATCAATTTTGACTGTACAATTAAATTAAATTATAGATGGTGTTGTTGGCCCTGCGCTCCCTGCATTTACTGTATGAAAATCTACACTGTACAGGAGCACTACTGTCCGAACTGTAAAAATTATTTAGGGATGCACAATAGAAATTAATGAAGCTAGAGTTTTAACGAGGTGAAATTAAATACTTTTACGTTTTGAATTGACATTCAGATAATTTTTGATATTGTTAACTTTTCTTTATTTATGAGTAAGTTTGAGGTGTTTGTGTTGTAAATTATTGACTGTATAATATTTTGATAAATTGTTAATAATTATTTATTGTGATTTTGTTCAATAAAGCTCCTCCTGAAGAGGTTGGCAAACCCTGGCCAATGAAACGTTGAGGAAATATTTAGATGATTTGATTTTTTTGAAAAAATTTTTTTTTTTAACACAATACCTCTACCTTCAAGTGATCCATACATTAGTGATATAAATAAATAATTTTTTTAAATAACCAAAATTTACGATTTTATTCGCACCAGGTCATGTATAAAATTTTAAATACAATAATTACTTTACAATTCACAAGAACAAATCTGTAGAGGAGGCTCCGTCGAAGATATCCTTTTTATTCTACTTTTGCAAAAACCCGTAAATTTTTAGATGGAATATATATTTTTGAGATTTTGTACCATCCGAATAGTAAGTTAATTCAGTGATAAAAAGTCTTTTTTTATTCCGGAACTTTAACAGGGCCCACAAAAATTCTCACTGCATCTTAAACTGTTTGAGTTTGGTGAAACAGGTAGGAAAAATATGCAAATGCGCTTATAAGTATATTATTCAGATAAAGTTTTAGTGTGTGCGAATAAGAGAAAAAAGCGACCATGGCTACCTGCGGCAGGATCCGCAGAATTAGTCGCTCTTGTACCTTCATTTGAATGAGCGTCAACCGCCGTCAAGCTTAATATTATTTAGTAAAAGTTGATTCAATTCTTCAACAGAAAAAGATTTTTTCAAACAATAATAATAATAAAGTCTTTGTTTATGTATTTTTAATATTATATTTTTTACCCAATTTTTAAAGAAAAACCGTAAAACTTTAATGATTCAAAACTCGATTGTCTAAGCTTTACATGCTTTAAAATTAAAAATTCAAATTTTTTCTATCGATCTTTTATTAGAAAATAATGTAAGGGCTGAAAGTATGAAGATTTTATTTTAAAATTTTAAGATAGAAAAATTCGCGTGGGCCTTCCATTTTTTGCTTGCTGAGACAATTATTTAAAAAAATGGCCAGCACGTAGAATTAGAACGTTTTTGCTTTAGTCTTGGTTATCCGAATTATTTAAAACGAAATTAATTCAGATGATTGATTTAACAAATGATTAAATAATTGTAAAACACTTTATTTTTTGGCAACCATGTGAAAAGAATGCTGGTACCTCTAAATTTTTACGTGTTTTATTACATTTCTTTATCCTTCTTTATGCATTTTAAATTTATACACCGTTAATACCAAATAGAACAAGTTTTCCATGTTATTTTCATAACATACTTTTTTTTATCTCTTAATCTCATTAAAGAAAAATCCATTATTCACAGTAATCCTTTTATTTTATTAATGACTTGTAATGACTCATAACAATAAGATTATCTTGCAAAATCTTATAAACCTTTTTATTCACCTATTAGTCAATAAAAATCTGATGCACACAACAAAGACCAACGGTTTTCCGTTGTTCCATCAATTTTAACAGGTTTTCAATAATTCTCGCGTAACGCATTTCTCCTTCACGCATTTCCCAAAAAAAAAGAAATAAAAACATAAGGAACCATAAGTCTGCAGGGGCCTATGATGCACGTGAGTATATACTCAATATTACCGACTCCACGGCTATTTCGAATACACTCTCGATCGGTCTGTACCTATATACTGGATGGGGAACGACCGCGGCCATAGAGGTATTACCGCGGCCCCGGATGCTGAGCGCTGACGCAAAAAGCCAACGCGCAGCGGGAATATCCGAGGGAATATTCTGAGTCGGGCCGCGGGCGCCGCAGGTTGTTTACAGTATATAAAAGCCAGTCCGTAGGCGCCTCAGTTTCAGTCAGTGCGTCGTTTGTGAAGCTTCGATCGAGCCGTTCGTCAATTTTATCGATCAGTCGAAAGAGTGAGTTTTGTTTTGTTTATTTATCTTCTCCCTCTTTTTTTTTTTTTTTTTGTTATGAAATAAAATTTGTTAGTTTATTGACAAATAAGAGAATTAGGTAATATTACACTGATTGCTGAATAATTTAATGTCATTCATAATTTACATATTCAAAAAATTCTTTATTAGAATTATTAATTATTTTTTTCAATTTTATAACTGATTATTTTGAATTTATATGAACAAAGCTTAGAGTATTTTCAGATAAGCTTGGTATTTTTTATTCCAGTTAAGCTGAGAAAACGTTAAAAGATCCTAAAAATTTACTCTGTCACCATAATTTAGTTTTTTTTCAGTAGTTTAAAAAAAATAGGCTCATTAGATGTAACTTATTTAATGATATAAGCAACTGTAAATTAAAAAATCGATTAGCTTACGTTCAAGTTTCAAATTTTTTGAGATTATGCTTATAACAATTATAATGATGTTTACTTGTTAATCATGTAAACCAATTTTCACGGTGACTCATCGAAAAATGTATATTCTAGATAATTTTTAAATAGTCTGTTATTTATCAGCCAGGATTTAAAAAATTATTTAGTCAGTTCTCAATTTTATTTTTTTTAAATAATTAATTTCATATAATTAATTTCTATTTTGACTTCACACTATTAACATAATTACCTGAATTTTAATTCCAGGTACAAGAAAGAAAGACACTATCGAATGAATGCTCAATTGGAAAAACCCGCCCGTCGTAAAAAATCGAGTAAATTACAGAAAAAAAATTTACAATTCGATGAGCAGAATTTTGAGAAAAGTATGTGATCTAAAAAGTGTGATCAAAGTTTTGTAAATTAAGGTGGATTTCAAAAATTTAAATTACTGTTTACAGAAGAGTTTAACTCTATAAATTTATCGCAAAAAAGATTAACACCAGTTTTTGAAGCAGATGTCAAACAAAGTGCTTTATACATTAACGAAGATTCACTTTCATTACCAAAAACTTTACAAGTTGAAGCTACTCGAAGTATGAATTATTCTTTTGATTCATTAATTAAAATCTATTGATGTTTCTTTGAATGATTTGTTTTATTTTATTAATTTTTTTTTTTTTTTTTCAGAAGAATTAGATGCCGATAATGTAAAATCTAATTTGCCAAGAGTCAAATTTACAAAAAATCGTGAACTCATTACTTCATCTAATAATGAAAAATCGTTAAAACCATTATCACCGTTGAAATCGTCTCTTTCTACTGTTCGAAGTAAGTAGTTTGAAAACTAGATGATTAAATTATTAATGAAAGAAGTGTTTAAATTTATTCAAGTATTATAATTTTTGATTACAGAAGAGTCAGGTACCCATAGTACAAATCATTACTCACCAAAACCAAACTATATAACAGAGGTCATACGAAAATCTCTCTACGAAAATGAAGAAACATTTTCTTCACGAAAATCTTCGCCACCTTCTAATATACGAAGTAAGTAATCTAAGATGTGCGCCAAAACTATTATGTTTCTAATATCTTGAAACATTAATCAAATTTTTCTTTGTATAACAGGACCTTCGGAATCAGACAGTACTAAAGTCAAAAGGTTACCTGGACGAAATTACATAACTGATGTAATACGAAAAGCTTTGTACGAAAATGATGAGACAGAAAATTTTACGTCGATTTCTAGTTTTCCAAGTCAGTCGATAGTGTCAAAAAAAAAAAAACTTATAAAAAAATTTTAATTAATCAAACCATTATTTTTACCTGCAGAAGAATCGAGTATCGAGAATGTAAACCATGACATATCACAACCAGTTCACTTGACAAATTTCAAACGAAGATCTCTACTTGACAATGATGGGACATTTTTAGAACCGAAGTTTTCACCTGCTTTTAACACCCAAAGTTTGTATAACTTACAAAATTCTCATAAAATTTTGTTGTTAGAAATCTGTGGCATTAATATAGATGTATTTCTTATTTCGCTTCACAGAAAAGTCAGATACTGAAAGTGTCGCCTTTGTAGCTGAGGGACCTCCGATTGTTCCGACATCTACTGCTCCAAGTAAGTAAGCTCCAGTGTGCTAAAAAAATTAAGCCGTTTATTTAATTTGTAATAAATAACAATTTTTTTTCTTGCAGGCTTGTCGGACATCGAGGGCCCGGAAAAAGTCAGTAACGATATACCAGCGTCCCACTTCTTAAGTAGTAAAGTTCGAAGGGCCTCAAACGACAATAAAGGGCCAAGGATGTTACCAACCGATTCGAAAATTGGATGGAGCCTGGAAGAACAAAAGAAACCACTGTACCCTTTACTTAGCATAGGATTTAAAGAATTGTCTGCTTTGCCACCGTACCCTATCCAAGGATCTGCATTAGTTCAACCACCGTATCCTACTGAATTGTCGAATCAACCAACTTATCCGGTTGAAAAGACAATCGAGCCACCTTACCCTGTTGAAAAATCAATCCAGCCACACTATCCTACTGAAAATTCTGTGCCATCGTACCAGGGTCAACCGTCTTATTATACCGGGGTAGTAACGACACCCTACCCAGTACCAGTTGCTCAAAACATTCAAAGATCCAATGCGATAGTTCAACCACCATACCCAGTTTTAGAACCTCCTTACCCAGTTGACAAATCCGTCGAACTTCCCTACCCCACTGAAATCTCTCAACTGCATCCCGTTAAAGCTGTAGCAGCGCACCCGCGTAAGCACATCGGACTGGAAGCGATTCTCCAGCCTGAGCACGAAGAGCGAATTATACAAAATAAGTACATTGCCGAGGAAGCCAAACTTTTGGAACGCTTCTCTCAGAGTCACAGATCATCAACAAGAAAGCCCGAAAGGCCACGCATTTTTGGTCCAACGCCCATTCTAGTCGAGTGCCCACACTGTTTCAAGTGGGTTGAAACCAGGGTCCGGAATAAAATAGACGGCATGTCGCAAATGAGACGATTTTTCCATTTTCTGTAAGTTATTTTTTGTAAATAATCATAAAAATAATGTCTTGGATCAACTTTATTGAAAAGAAATCTTTCTTTCGTTTCAGAATTTTTTCTACTTCAGGCATCAATCTCAAGCATTACTGTTCGAACTGCGATGAGTTCTTGGGTCGTCAAGATGACCCGTGCAGGATTGCAGTCGGAGACTGCAAGTACAAGCGATGAGCCGCAAGATTTTGTACCAAGCAGTATTTTTTAATGCACTCTGAAATTGATCTTTGATACAGTTACTGCAAACCTTATAATTTTTTATATTCATTTTGTTCACAATCGTTTTTATTAGTTATTTGTAAGTTATCGTTATCTGTGATTAAAATAAAAAATTTATATTAAAAGCCCTCATACATGTCATTTTCTTTTCTATCTTTCAATCACTTGAATGATTCTTGAATTATTGAAAAAAATAACCGTAAGTAAACATTAATAAAAACTAGTCCAAGAACTATTCGCGTGAATTAAAATCTTGATTGGATAATTAATCTTTGCAAGATAACTTGTAAAAACTAATCGGGTGTCATAGCTGAAGTAGATAACTTTCATGTACGAGCAGCCAATTTCTTCAACACTGGTTTTCTCATTTCTAACCGACTTGACCATAATTTTGATTTAACGTAATCATAAAATTATCATTTCACAACGATTAAATTCACGAATCGTTTCCAAGACTCTCGTATCTCCTCCTTTTCATTACCTCAAAAATCTTTTAATCTGCATACTTCAGTTTTTTATCATTTTTTTTTCTAATTACAGCCGTAATAAAAAAAAAAAAAAAAAGGGAGAATCTGGCGATGTTAAAACCAGTCGGTTCTTCCTCTTCCTCTTCCTTTTTTTTTCCTTCGATGATATAAATCGTCGGGGTTTATTTTTCGAAAAGAGAGCTTATACGACTCGTCGAGGAGATCGTTCCCGCTCTCACCGCGCGCCAGGCCGCAGCAAATTCATTTCAGTCCCTGGAATCCCGAGTCCGGACGACTGCGCGTTGCGGGGGGATTTTAAGCCATCTCTCCCTCGCCCTTAATAAGTGCCCCGGGCACTCTGCAATTTGGGGCCTCGGTCATTACCGTCTCGGCATTCCGGCTAAATTTTTCGTGAACCTTGGGAACTGAAGAAATCCTTCTCTCATAGCTAAAAAATCTCGAAGGTTTTTCGTATTGTTTTGTCTGGTTTTAACGTGGTACCCCAACTACGAGTGCGGTAATCACATGCAGACGCTACTAACTGTTCTCATCGCACCTTGGAATTGCTGCACCGGATAACCAAATAATATTCTGCAAGCGCTTACATAGTTACGTAGGACTATTTAGAGATAACTTTGTCTAGAATTTGTATTTTATACTACATTCTGTGATTATTTTGTTTCACTATTACTATAAAACTTGATTTATTATAGTTGTCAATTTTACTATAATTTTGTTATTATGCAAGCTCTCTACCCGTCATATCATAGTTACTAATTAGTAATAATTATTAAGAGATTGAAATACATTATCATGACGCATGATTTAAACAATATCTTGTAGTTCTCAATCAAATTATCTCGCTGTACTATTATTATAAAACATAATTAAATAAATAAGTTGTATTATAATTTCCGTAACATTTAGTAGCATGCAAGATCCCTATTTTACGCTCGAAACGAACAAATTATTATTATTATAAACAAACGATCGCACGACGTGAAATCGGTAAGCATGAATATTCATCGTTCCACTTGGCGTGCAAGCGTGTAATCTGGTCCCGTAAGTTTGACATCCACTCGAAAGAGTTAAAAAAGGTAAAAAAAAAAAAGGGAGCCGATATATAGAGCAAGTGCGCTTCTCGGAGCGAAAGGTAGGTACGCACCACGCCGGTGTACGGTGGTGGTGGTGGTAGATATTTTTTTTTTCGCGAATACCGATGTACGCAGCGTTGCCAATCACGCGGAAGAGGTAAGGTTTGGCAACGCTTTTATACGCGGGGCCGCTGCGTAAAGAAGAAGAGGAGGAGGAGAAAAAGGAAGCAGCAGGGCCCCGCGGACGCCGGAGGGAATCCCTCCTGCAGTACACGCGAGAAGAGTCATTACAGGTGCGCAGGTTGCTTCCGAACGTCAGTGCTACACATCTGCTCGCTCCCAGGCCGCCGCCGCCGCCGCTCTCTCTCTCTCAGTTTGAATTTCCGAGTCGACGAGTGAGGACGAACCCCCCCCCTTTTACACCCCCTTTAATCTACCAGAGGTGAGTTTTTCCAATTTTTTGTGGGTTTTTTAAGAATTATCGGGTGGGTGGGGGTTTGATTTTTGGTATCGGTCGGACGGAGGATGAATGAAAGGGTCGCGAGAGGAGCAAGACCTTGAGTACCGACCGCCGCAACGAGGAGGAGCAATCAGGTCTATTTTGTTTTTCACCCTTTTTTACGCCGAGACCGCGCCGCGGCGGCGGACTATACTGTTGACTTTTAAAAGCTCGTTTTAAAGTTATTTAAGACCCCTACCGTTTTCACGCTCGTATTACCTGTGTTTTTATGAAGAAGAAGTCGAAAATTAAGCGCTTACGAGTATCGGCCAGTGGTTTTATTGTATTGTCACGGATAGTTTACGTCAAGAAAATTAAAACGTTTTTTTATCCTGGAGAGTTTTGTGATTTATGACGGAATGTTTTTACTCGATGATTGAACTCACAATTTTAATTCATGACAAATTCAAGTACGATCATTGACTGCAAAAAGAAAAAAATTCTCACGTTTACCGTAATGATCTTTTGTAAAAATGTAACAAAGATTTTTTTTTCCTTTCAACTCTCACAACAGTGGTTTTGCCCAAAAGTATCCACGAAGGTAAAGGATAATTACACGGTTCATCCATCATTCTACGAATTTATCTTAACCACGTACGTAGAATTACAGAAACTCATTCGAATTTAATTTAAAATTTGCAGATACGGTGAAACATCAATGAAAAAAACCGAACACACGCTAAATACACCGGTTTTTTACGAATTACAAACCTTAAGGCAAAATGAGCAAGAAGTCTCTTCAGTTTTTGCTCCTCCGAGTAAGTTATTTCAAAAGCCTTCATTTGCTCTTAATTAATCGTGCTAATTAAAATTTTTTCTTCTTCTTCTTAATTATAGAAGAGTCGGTTATCGATATCGAGGAACCACCAACACCAAAGATCAGGAATTCTTTGCCGAGCACTTTGCCACGAACATGCGAAAAAAATATTTCGACGTCACGCATCTCACAACGTGAGTATCATTAAAAGAATAACGATACAATTTTTTTTTTTTCTTTTACTTAAAGTGTGTCCAAAAAGTGCTTTTTACGTGAGTGAATTAGTTATCGTAATAAAAGAATTCAAAGAAAAATTTAATTTAGTTTATTCGTTATTTCTAAACATTGGTCCGACCCTTTGCGAGAGTTAAAATTTTTTTCGATAACTATTTAAATAATTGTCGTATTACTTAAATACTGAATAGTAATTAATTTCTACAAAAACCTATTTTTCAATATTACGAAAGAAATTCTTTGAAATTGATTCCATTTTCATAATTAACAGTTACTTCAATATCAAAAAAAGTTTTTTATAATTAAAAGCAATTCAAACTAAAAACTAAAATGTAACTGTATTCTCTTGTTAGTGTACTCTGGTGCCATTTAACCGGTTGAAACCGCGAGCAAAACGCAACTTTTTAGCATCAATCTTAAAAAATAACGTACCCTGTCATTAAAACTTTAATCATCTTTCGGAGTTTACTTTTCAAACCATACTATTTGTGGTTTGTAGAGGTGTATTGTGTATATTTGAAAAATACAGATTAGTTTTTTTTAATTTATTTTCTTTTATTAAAAAAATTTTTTTTTATTTAACTGCAACAATATTTATATCATTTCAGAGGAGTCTTATACAAGATTTGTGAGATCTATTCTTTTCGAAGAAAATGAAGCTAACGCGCAACCTCTTAAAAAAGAAACTTTCCCAGAAATGAGTGAACAAGATTTTTCAACGAATCCCGATCCTCTGCTTTCAAAGATTCCAGGAACGTCAAATGGTGAAAATTTCTTACCAGATTCGGCGTATTCGATTGGCTGGATAGAAAATGAATTAAAAAATTCTGACTTCGCACCACCTCTTCCACCACGGGTCGAAAGAGTACCAGGGATATCATTTAATAAAGGATTTACACCAACTCCAATCTATCATAATGAACCAGTTCAACAATCGTCATTCAACGGAAATTCCTTACCAACTTCTAATCAAGGATCATTCAGTAGCGAAGAAAATTTTCAGACTTGTGTTCCTCAAAATCAAAAAATTGCCGGCTTACCGAATGGTAAATCGTACTCTCCAACGCCTGCTTCACAGCTTAGATCGATTCCAATACCATCATCAGACTCTAATTTTTCACCAATTTCTAATTCTCATACCAATGCTGATGTAAGACAGGCAAGTAGTGAAGAATCTGTGCATAGTTCTATCTTTCAAAGTCAAAATATGGATAGCTTACCTACAAAACAAAATTATTCTCCTTCATCAGGTTACAAATCCACTACAGAGTCAATGAATAGTAGAGAATTTTTACCAAATCCTGTTTTACAAATCGAACCTGATACAGAAACATCAAAAAATGCACAGTTTTCATCAATCTCGACTTCTCAGACAAATAGTATGGTAAGACCTACTAGCAGTGAAGAATCATTACGAAATTTTGTTTTTCAGAATCAAAAAGTTAATAGGCCGGTAGTTACTCAAAGAAATTCTCCTAGTGTCCCCTCGCAATATAGACAACTTTCACCACATTCTGAATCTCAGAGTAGCTCTATTAGAGAGTTCATCATAAATTCACAAGCTTCGCCGTTCAATGCTGAAATAAATCATACAATTAGACCTGGAAGTAGTGAAGAATCCGTACAAAGTTTTCAAAGTCAAAGGTCAATTAGGTTGCCAGGTTCTGAAAGGTATCCGTTAGACACTGACATGCAGTATAGATCGATTCCTAGGTCCCACAAAGAGTTTTTACCAAATAATGTTCCTCAGGTTGAATCAATTTCAAGCCTACTAAATAATTCGGACCATTCCCCAAAAGCTATTTCTCAGACCAATGGAGCTAGGAGATCTTCAAGCAGTGAAGAATCATTTCGGAGTTCGATGTCACAGAGTCAAAGATTGGTAGAAACTTTGTACAATGAAAAACCAGCTGTTCACTCTTCTTCGCCATTTAGACCAATACCTGGAGGATTGCCTGCAGGAAATTTTGTGCCTAGTCCTTATTATAATAAAGGAGCGATTCCTAGAAGGTTAAGCAAAATGAACAGGGTGCCAGGATCTTCAAGCAGTGAAGAATCATCGCGATACTCTATTCCTCAGAATCAAATGATCTCAGAACCGCCATATACTGATCAATATATACCAAATTCTATGGCTCATGTTAATAGAATAGGTAGATCTTCAGACAGTGAAGAATCTTTCCGCAGTTCTGTATCAAGAACACAGAGGGTTTCAGGGTTGTTGTTCAATGACAGACTCTCAGATATCTCTGGTTCGCCATTTAGATCACATTCAAGAAGATCTTCTGTTGAAAAGTATTCACCAAGTCCTCAATCCCAGACTGGAGCTATTCCTAAGCGATTGAGCAATGAAAAATTTTCAACGATTTCTCCATCTCAAATGAATAGAATACCTGGTCCACCTAGTGATGAAGAATCTTTACAGTATTTCATTTCTCAAAATCACAGGTTTACAGAAGGACCGTCATCTAACGAAAGATTTTCACCGAATTTTCCACCACAATATAGACCCGTTCCTCCTGACGGTCGAGAGTCTTTATCATCTCATGCTTCTCAGACCAGAAAAAGTTCTAGAGCATCAAGAAGTGAAGATTCTTTGCGAAATTCAGTGGCTTTGAACAAAAGAATAATAGAGTCGCCTATAGATAACAGTTATCGATTAATTCTTATTTCCACAGTGTTGAATACTATGCCGGGAAGTAATGGAAAACTTGCGCTAATTTCGACACCACAGCTCAGGCCAACTGAAAAGCCGCCGTATGTTTCAGAATTAGCAACTTCTTCTGCTTCTCCAATCCATTCTATTCCAGAATCTCCAACTGATAAAAATTCTTTACCAAATTATGTGACACAGATTCAAAGAGTTTCGAGTAATGAATCTTTTCAAAGCTCTGTATCTCAAACTCAAAGAAATGTTAATGCGTTCTTACTCGAGTCAGAGTTTAGATTGATTCCTGAACCACATTCTAATAAAAATATTTCTTCAGATCATGCTACTCAGATTCGAAAAGGGTCAATTAATGAATCCTCTCGAAGTTCTGTATCTCGAAGCCAAAGAATTGTTGGTACATCAAATAAAGTTAAGTTTTCAGATGAACCCCAGTTTATAACAATCCCAGGTCCATCAAAGGAATTCATACCACCTAGAAGTTCAAGAAGTAGAAGATATTCTGACTCATCGAGTAGCAGCAGCAGCACTAGTAGTGATGATTCTTTAAATAGTTTTACAATACAAATGAAAAAGTTATGTAATTTGCCAATAAGACAACAGAGTTTACCTGGCCGACCGAAAGAATTTATGTCATCCAGCGCTTCGCGAACTAGGAAAAGTTCTGAATCGTCGAGCAGTAGTTACGAATCTTTGAAGGACCCTGGCTCTGAGAATGAAAAACTTGTAGAGTCTGCAAACGCGAAAAAATATTCGCCACCACCTGAGTCTCCCAAGATCAAATCAATATTAAGAAAAAGTAGCAGACGATATTCACCCATTGTCGTTGTTCAACCTGAGGAAGTTACTTACATTCGTGGTTCTCGAATTCGAACGATTTCAACATCATCTTCTTCTTCCAGCAGTGAAACTTCATCGACTGATCATGAGATTAAAAGGGTAGAAGGACGACGTTCAGCTAGGAATTTTTCAACTAATTCTACGCAAACAAAACCTACACAAGAGGGCAAAGAAGAGTGCAAAAAACCTGCATCGAATAGTGATAGATCCTCACGAGCTTCCACTTCTAAACCAAAAAAATCCAAGACTGAAGGCCAAGGCTTTGTTTCTGACATTGCATTTAAGCTTAAATGGTTTGCAAGAATTCTGGACACAGAAGTTTCTTGTCAAGGTGCTCGCAGAAGACCAACGGTTAAATCGTCGAGACGTCCTGAAATATTAAAGTGTTCGAAAAAAAATCATGATCCTTCTAAGTGTTCAAAATGTTTAAAAGATGTTGCAGACATTGTGCTCAATTCCTTTTCAAATGTATACGACGTATAGATATTTAGAAAATAATAATTGATTCAAAAGAATTTTAAAAAAAAGTGAATACCTGGGTTAAAAGTAAGATTTTTAAATATCTCGAGCAAGTGCTGAAGGTATCAGATAATTTTTTATTTAATTTGGGTATCAATACAAGGTAACTAGTGCCTCAAGTTCTTAGTTTTTGAAAAAAAAAATTTACTCTGAAAATAAAAATGTGACTCTTTGATAATAAGATTTTTAAGTTTGTACCAAATCAGTATTGTTAATAAAATAATGAGAAACAGTTGTAAATATAAATGTTACATTTAAATTGTTGATACTGAACTAAGTTTCTAATTTTAATAAAGTTTGTTGTATTTACAATGTTACAAGTCTAAGAAAATATATTTATTTAACCATAAATTGAAGATTTTTTATTAAACCTTATTCGAATAACTAGCATAAAACGCTCGCTCGCTTCGCTCGCTCGCGCATAGACAAATATATTCAATAATATCATATATTATGGTATTATGATATTACGTAAATGATTAAATTTTATTTAGAGTATAACTTTAATCAAAAATATTTTAAAACAAAAATCTACAACCATATTACTGATGAAAAAAACAAAAAAAAAACAAACAAAAAAAGTTTTCCAAATGTCTGGGCTTAATCGAATATAGATACGAACATACTTAAAATGAGCAACCTTAGACATCCCAGTACAAAAAACTTATTACGGTTCGATTTATGGAGCAAAAATTTCAAATTAACTTTATTTGAGTATAGACCTTATAAGAGTCATTAGATTCAAATTGAAGTTCAGATTCATAATCTGGACCCTCAAAAGCCAAAGAGTAGAAATTTTCGAACAAATACAATGTATTAGGCGCGAATTATAATTTCACCTTATTTAAGTGTACTTAAATATTGAGGCAAATTAAAAATATTTGAGGCAAATTAAAAGTTCAAAGTGATACTTGTAATCAGCACCCTTGAAAACAGGTGTATACGAAATTTCTGATTGTTCTAATATAGATTGAGAACAAAGGAAAATTTTACCTTATATAAGTAAACTTCATCTAGGGTAAAATAAAAATCTACGGTAATATTCAAAATGAGGAGAATTAGAGATCCCAATACACAAAACTTATTACAAGTCAGATGCATGGGGCAAAAATTTCAAATCAACTTTATTTGAGTATGGACCTTATTAGAGTCATCAAATTTAAAATTGAAAATCAGATTCGTAATCTTGACCCTCAAAAGACATCGAAAACAAATTTTCGTACAAATCCAATATATTAGGATAGAATTATAATTTCACCTTATTTAAGTGCACTTTATTTAAGACAAATTAAAAATTCAAAGTGATAATTGTAATCAGCACCCTTGAAAACATACATACATATACGTAATTTTAAAAAAATCGGATGTATTGGAAGAGCCATGTTAAATTTTTAAAATAAAACTGATGACAAAAATCGATAAAATAGAAATGCTTGTCATTTAAAAAAAAAAAATAGAAACAAAAAAATGGAAGTTAGATTCATAATATTCATCTTCGAAAATATCCGTATACCAAATTTGATTTGAATCCGATGATTAGCAGCGTTGTAATCAAATTTTTAAAGTTGATCCCGGATGGACGGTCAGACGGACAAAAAATACGGATGCTGCGTATAATAATGTAGATGATCCATATTTTTTAAAAGTATTTCTTCATTAATATTATTTAAGTAATTAAAAGAGATGCCACATAAATAATCTACCCATCTATTATCGTAAATAATCTAAATGATGAATCATAAATCTCTTTATAATTTTTCAAGTTTTTATTGACATTAATTAAAACTTTAATTTTGCAAGATAATTGTTAGAAGTAATTTTTGTAATATCTGGCAGACATGAGCATTTACAAAGAATCTTTTGCAAAAGTTAAAAATTAAGTAATTACTCAAAATACTCTCAAACCATGAAAAGCTCTCATTGAGAACTTCTCAAACATAATAATATATAATTATGTAAATGTATAATATATTTTGTCCGAAAAGGTCGTAACTTCCATCATTATAAATGAAATATTATTAGAAAAAAATAATCAAATTTTTTAATTTCACACTCACTCATACAATTGCAGGTTGATTTAGGTCTAGGAAATCATTGTTAGTTTTTGTAAATTTTGATTCTAATATATAAAAACAGTTGATAAATTAGATCGCGCCTTCGACACGCCTCGGAAAATGGAAATTTATATATAAATTTAAGTAATAAAACAATAAAATCGGGGAAAAATACATGTGTAGCGTGACCCCAGCTAGCCTGCCAGTAGGCAACCTGAGGCCGCGTTGTGAACGCCCGGAGACTCGAGATGAACGCGCGGCTTCATAGGAAAATTTAAAAAAAATTTTGAATTTTATGAAAAATTGTCTTGTGCGAAGTAATCAGGTTATTTTAAACGCTAATTACATCGAAGTAGTATAACTATAAAATAACACAATATATTTAAAAAATTTTTTTTTATGATACTTTCAGATTAAATATCTGTTATCGAAGTTAAAGATGTAATCGATCCAAAAAGTCGTTTTAAAAATCAATCAACACTAACTCGTTTTTACTGATATCCGTTAATACATGAAAATATAATTTTTTAACTGAAATCTAAAAATATTTAAAAACAAAAAATATGAAAGGTATCAATAAAAAAATCTAGAAAACTTTACTATTAAAGAATAATTTATCTTGCCGTAGCCTAAAATTTTTCTCAAGGTTATTGTTTGTATGTGTCTAATAAAGTCAAAAAGTAATTATGTAGATCGACTGAGCTTGGCTATACAAGATGTGAGAACCGGAATCATCCGAGACATAAGAGTACTTGCAACCGTGAAGTTGCATCAGTTTAATTCGCAAATCTGAAGACATCTTATCTTTTTATCTATGTAAGTATTAAACTTTTATTTTTAATATACGATAATCAAAACAAAATAAAAAAGTTTTTGACATCAATAAGAACTAGAAAATACATTTTTTTCACTTCGTATTATTTTGAAATCATTCGCTGTTGTCGATTAATAGGTACCAAAGCCAAAAAGTTTGGGAAATTGAATTGCTTAAGAGTGGAAAAATTTTCTTTTTATGTGTAGAAAAAAATTTTCCTTTTGAGCCCTTGAAGTATTAGCGAAATCAGTAAAAATGAGAAAAATCGATATACCTAACACGATTATTTTGTCAAACATCAAGCTTTTCACAAGAAATAATCATAGAGACGTAAATAAAAAAATTAATTAAACCTTTTTAGTTGTAGTTTGAGAATTTATTAATTACTATATCCTAAAAAATTTTGCAAGCTCTATCGCAAATGAAAAAGCTTAGATTTTTTTTTCGTCTTGAAGAACAATCATGTATAATAGATTTTTCTCATTTTTAATTGAGATTGACAAAACTATAAATATTAAAGAGAATAAAAAATTTTTTTTTATGCATATTTTTTTTCTGTTTTATACTTGAAAATATAACTTTTGCACCTTTAAGCATCATATTTTCTGGTTTTCGCTCATTGTAATTGTGTTACAAAAAAAATTTTTTATCACTTTCTATTTCTTATGAATAAAAAATAATATCTTGATAAAAAAAAAATAAAAAGTTTCATTTTTGATAACTATGACCGAAAAGTTTTTCATATTTCAAAATACTAAAAATGAGTTTATAACTAAAGGAGGGGTTGCAATTTGGTCGAAATTTGCCCTACGCCAAATCGGATATGTTTTCACACCCGAAAAAAACATTATGCTATTGTTTTTCTATTAACTCATTAACCGAACACGTGCAGAGACTTTTATGTCCTATTTAAAATGCATGGAAAACCACAATTTTAGGTATTTTTTCGTTTATTTCTCGATAACCAGACTTGATACATCTCTGAAATTTTAGTATATTGTGAAACATGAAAAACACAACTCTTAAAGGTATTTTCGTGAAGGGGAGTTAAAATGGCGTAATAAAATCCAAAAAACTACGTTTTTTTTTTCAAAATTTTTCCAATTTGACGTAGGGCAAATTTAGACCAAATTGCAACCCTTCCTTTATCTTTTGCCTGTGTTGAAACAACAGAAAAGAATAAGTGTATAAGAGTGATCATAATAACTTCAATGATTTCAGATTATTCAACAACAAAAATTCAGTCTAACAACTATTTCACCTACATATGCCGTGGAAAATTTTCAAATACAAAAAATTACTAAATAAAAAATCAAATATGAGTACCAATACTAATGAAGAAAACGAAAAAATTGACGATTCATCTACACCACATCTTGAAGTTGCAAACATGAGCTCTGAATCGAAACAGGAGAATGAAAAAATTGTTTTCGCAGATCTAACACCCGATGAAGTTGCAAGCATGAAATCCGATTCAAATGAAAACTCAGGATCTGCATACTGTGGAACAGACGAGAGTTCTGAGCCAAGTCAGGAAATTGAAAAAAAACCTACCACAGATTTACCACATGATAAAGTAGAAATCCAGAGTTCTGAATCGAACGAAGAAAATAAAAAAAAATTTACTTCAGATCTAATATGTAAACAAATTGAAAGTATGAGCCATGAACCAAATGAAGTCTCAGCTCCGTCACACGATGAAGTTACAATTCCTAAATTCGAGTCAAATGAAGAAACCGAAAAAAATATTACTTTAGATCTTCCCAACTTAAAATCTGAAAACTTGAGTTTCGAATCAGATGAAAAAAATTTTACTTTAGTTTTTCCCCTTGATGAGATTGCGAAGATAAATTCCGAATGCAATGAGGAAAATGACAAAAATGTTTTATCAAATATACCACAAGAGGAAGCTGAAGACATCGATTTCAAGTCTAATAAGGAAAATGTAAAAAGTGTTTTATCAGATCTACTACAACATGAAGTTGCTAGTATAATTTCCGATTCAAATTCAGACTCTGTACACTATGAAATGTGCGCAGACATTAGTTTGAAATCAAATCAGGACATTGAAGAAAATATTACCACAGATCACTCACAAGATGATATTGCAGTTCTGAGTCCCAAATCAAATAAAGAAAATGAAACAAATTTTACTTTTGACTTGCCTTACGATGGGAATGCAAAGTTGAGTTTCGAATGCTATAAGAAAGATGAAAATAGTGTTTTATCAGATTTGCCACAAGATGAAGCTGCAAACAGTACCAATTCAAGTGAAGTCTCAACACTGCCCAACAATAAAGTTGCAGACATATGTTACGAACCAAACCCAGAAAATGAAAAGAATATTACTACAGATCTGTCCCACAATGAAGTTGCATACAAGAGTAGCGAATCTTATACAGTCTCAATTCCGCCACTCAGTGTACTTGCCATCCTAAGTTCAAAATCAAATGAGGATATTGAAAAAAATATTACTTCTGATCCACTTCTCGATGAAATTGTAGACGTAAGTTCGGAATTTAATACAGAAACTGAAAAAATTGTTTTATCAGATCTACCATCTGAAGAAGTTGCAAACATCAAATCCGATTCAATTGAAGACTCAGAACCAATACACTATGAAGTGTGTGCAGATAAGAGTTACAAATCAAATCAGGACACTGAAAAAAATATTACTACAGAGCCATCACAAGATGAAATTGCAGTTCCGTATTCCGAAACTAATGAAGAAAATGAAAAAAATAATATTTTAGATCTGTCACTCCATGAAGTTGTAAACATGAGTTCTGAATTTAATGAGGAAATTGAAAAAATTGTTTTATCAGATGATCTATCACATGATGAAGTTGCTAATATGAGTTCCGAACCGATTGAGAACACAGCCTCACTACACTCTGATTTTGCAAACGTAAGTTCTGAACCATATAAAATTTCATCTCCAGCACAACATGAATTTACAAACTTAGATTCACAACCGGATGAAGAATACAAAATTGATTCATCAGATATACCAAACGATGATAGGCCAAATATGAGTTTCAAACTAAATGAAAAAATCGTAAAAATTATTTTACCTGATCAAGCATGCTCTGAAGCTGTAATTATGACTCTTGAATCTGATAAAATCTCAGTTCAGCCTCAACAATCCTACGAAATTGAAAACATAAATTCCGAACCATCACTCAATAAAGTTGCACACATAGGCTCTGAGATTAATGAAGACTTAACTGTGTCACATGAATTTACAAAAGTGAGTTGTGAACCAAGCAATGAATCTGAGAAAATTATCAACGTTGCTGAATCTTACTTTGAAGTGACAAACGTTAGTTCAGAGTATGATGAAGAAATTGAAAAAATAATGAACTCACCTCTACTAAACTTTGCACCTTCGAACAGATTTTATGATTTAAATAAAGAAAGAGAAGAAAATATTTACTCATCCCCACCTTATTTTGATGTTACTGATAAAGGTTCCGAATCTAATGAAGAAAATGAGAAAACGATCTACTTATCTCCATCATATTATGAAGTAACAAACACATGTTTTGAATGTAATGAAAAAATTGAAAATGCAACTATAGTGTCGCCACCATACTATGAAGTTGCAAGTATGAGTACTGAATTTGTTGAAGAAAATGAGAAAATTACCAACTCTAGTCTATTAAAATATGAAGTGGCAAACATGAGCATTGAATATAAAGTGGACAATGAAAAAATTATTATTTCAGCTCCACTACACCTTGAAATTGAAAATATGAGCTCCGAATCTATTGAGGAAAATGAAAAAATCATAAACTTATCTCTAGCTCACCATGAGTTTGCGAATATGAGTATCGAATCTGTTGAAGACAATGAAAAAATCAGTGACCATGCTCCCCTTTACTATGAAGTTGCAGTTGAACAATTCGAAAAATTCATGACTAATTTAGGTAAATTATTATAAACAATTGATAAAAGAAAACAAGTATAAAAATATTTAAGGATGTTTGGTACTTACGAAAAAATGCAGCCGTTTTGTCAATTTTGATCGGATCGATTTATGACTAGTATCAAAATAATCATTGAATTTTTTGCCTTTTTTTGTTCGATTTAGTTTTTTTTAAAAATCATAGTATTTTTTTAATACTTTAACCCAAACTCTTATGGAAATCAAGCAATTTTTTTCTTTGATCGTAAGTCACTCTTCCAAAAATACAGAGATCGTTAAAAAAATTATTGGGATTTGTAGATTTCAGCTCGAAGAAGATCTTAAGATTTTTTTTATAATACCTTTCCGACCATTTGAAAAAGATAACAAAGAAAAACGAGCGCGCAGCGGTTAAATTCAATGCACGTCGGAACAAGAAATGCTCTAACTTTTTTTCTACTGTATAATTTGATCTAAAAATTTGTACAAAATGTCTTTGGGCCTTAATTTTTAATGTGAGATCAAAAAAGTTAATGTTTTTGAACTTTTGTTGCAGAGTTTTGTAAATTGAAAATTATAAATTATGTTTTCGTGATTTTTCCTAATTTTTTAAAATATTTTTTAAACATAAAAATTAATACTACATGGAAGTAGAGACTTTCAACTATGTTGTGTAAAATTTTCATAATGATTTATTTATGAGGGTCAAAGTACTGATGAGTTGAAAATAAAATCGTCTAGTCCGGCGCTGCGGTGCCCGTCCCCTCCCCTCTTTTCCCCTCACGAAAGTGCCAAACATCCTTAAACATTTAACTTCATTCATAAAACCTTAATCTTCAGTTTCTGATTTTATTACAGAGTTACCGTTTAGTAAGAGACAGAATCATTTATTTTATCTTTAAAAAGATAATTATTATTCGTTTTTAAGTTTTTAAAGTTTTTCTTATAAATCTCTAAATATTTTAAAATATTTTTAGGGAAATCAGACGAATTAGAGCCAGACTTCTTACATCAGTCAACTTTATTATCATCGCAAGGTATAAAAATTTTTTAATTTAAACTAACCAATAATTATTTTTATAAACTATCTGTTTAAAAAAATATAATTTTATACATAAATATGATGAATTTGTACTGACAATACATGCAGTAATAAACAAGATGTGATTTATTTATTCATTCAACTTGCCTATTATTGTCTGGTTTTATATAGGCTTTGAAAGTAAGATTGTTTTAATTTTATTACTATTAAAATAAAAATTTTTGCAGGTAGAAACATTATACTCCATATTGTTTTTTTATTCGACAAATTTTTAAATAAAAAATTAAAACAGTATTATAAAAAAACAACAAACTTTTTTTTTATTTTTTAACAACTGCAAAAAAAGTTATCTTCTATTCAAAATACTTAGATTATCAAATTTGTTTAGCAGTTACATAATTTGTAATCAAACCTTGTATAAAAAAATTTTAAAAACTTGTAATCAGTTTTATAACATAAAATATTTTAGATCTAAAATTTAAAAATGAGCATGAATTCGGAATCTATCAATGGAACAGAAAAAACAAATGGATTAGTTTCATTTCCGAGCTACAATATTTCTCCAACTAATTATCAAAAAGAGCCAAGCGACAAAACTCTACTGCAAACGTACTTCAACAAGAATGTTTTGGATCAATCAAAATCTCCTGGCTCAGCAGGTACTCATTATCATCTATTTTTTTTTTAAATAAAAAATAAACAATTTCAAAAATTCGTAGCTAAAATTTTTGGTAAGTATCCTCAACAAGCTGTTTGCCCACAATGTCAAAAAGAAATATTAACGAGAATCGAGTCTGTTCCAACATTCCGTACACACATACTAGCCGCGCTGTGCTGCTTGCTATTGTAAGTAGAATCTGTCAGAAATATTTCTATTTTCGATCATTTTTAAATTATGTAATTTTTATTTTTATACTTCAGTTGTCTTGGACCACTAGTTTATTTTGCGGATAACTGCTTGAGAATTCATCATTACTGCCCAAAATGCAATTCTTTATTAGGGAAGCATGATAGTTTATGCTTTTAAGTTCAGACGTCTCGTGTTACACGAGAAGATGAGATATCAATAACTTGAGTCTAGTTACAAGAGCATGTTTACGTATTCATCAATTTTTATTCTTTAGCATTAACAACTTGTTTATTCTAAACTAATTCATAGTGTTTTCAAATATTTTTCATATACTCTGTATATTTAAAATTATTGAATTTTTTGAAAACAATATATATCTTATTATTATGCATGGCATAAAATTTAGCTCATGTTTGAAGATTGAGTAGTAAATATTGTTACATAAATCACAATAATCTTTCAGTATACTTTCTGATAAAATAAAATATAAAATAAACAAATCATCAGAAACATCTCATCTTTCGAAAGATGTAATGATAATAATGTACTGATCAGTACATCATTAATAAGTATTAGCAATTCACAGTTAAATAAAAAAAATTATGATTCTTCATAAAATTATTGAATTAGAAAATACTATTATTGAAAAATGCGCAATAAAATCAAAACATTCATAAATATCTTCTTGAATAAATAGATTTTTTCAACTTCTTACTCCTCCTATATTTATTAAAAAAAATACATAATTATGGTTTATTAAAAGCGCCGAGAATTCCTTCGTTTTAGAAATGAAGTGTATTTATATTACAAAATATGTTGCAAATTTATAATACAAAATATGTATATATCATGATTGACATGATTTTTCAATGCAGTGCAAGGAAAATTTTGGCCAATCTGTCGTACTGAGATCAGGTAGAATCCAATGGATTAATAAGTCCAAATTATCTTGCTTGTATTTTTTGATTAGAAAAAAAAGATTATTTGAAGAAAACAGCTAAACTTCTTTTTAAATTGACTATTTCTTATTCCTCAGGTTGAATAATATACATTTGCAAATTTTAAAAATGTCCTCTATTTTTGTATACTTCAAGGTCATGTGAATAGATTAATCTTTATACGTCATATGCTCTTAATGCTATTGATGTTGCAGGAAAATGATAATATTATAATCATTTTAGATACTCTGTCACTATTAAAAGCTTCATCAGTTTAGTTTAAAAACTCTGAGGACGAACAACTTCCTTTCAGTGATACATTATTTCAATAGTTACAAAAATATTTTTTTCGTAAGTTTTTAGAAATGTTATTACTACGGTAAGACATATTTTATGTATAATTTTCAAGTACAAATGTTTTATTACATTATTTGTGGAATTTCTTTCTCTCCAACATGAATCTTTATCCAATATCTATTCGTAATCATTCAGATTTTTTCAATTTAACAAATTAATTTTGCTACTCTATTTTATATTATTATTTTTATATTATCTGAACTATATTTGGCTTATTTAAGCATATAAAATGTGAAGTTCACTTTCAAAAATAATTTCCGGTAAAATTGAAAATCTTTCATTAAATTTTCCCATTATTTAAAAATTTCTAAAATATTTTTTTGTAAACACTCGACTAAAAATTACGACAAGTTATTGAATTCGAAAAAATAATAATTTTACTCTATGAATAACTTTATCATTTTCTGATTAATTAGTAAGCTTATCACTTTAAAAGAAATCTCAAAACTTTTAATTGGATTTGTTTTAAAAAAACTCACGCATACAATATTCGTTACTTTGCCAAATAACTTGTTAATCTCCAGAAACAACAAACCATGAGTTTCAATTATGGAACCAACAACGCATCTGAAAAACGAATCCGATCAGTCTCACCGCCCGTCTTCGAGAACGCAGCGTTTGTAAGGGAAAACATTCAGTTGCCGATGCGAAACGAACGCACCAAAGGAAAATCTTTCTCAGCATCTCAGCAGAACATCGTTACAACATGTAAGCTGCTCATCAGCCTCATCGGGTACTTACATTTTAACATTTAACTTTGCAAATTTCAGTCCCGCAAACGCCTCAACGCTCGGTTGTTTTTAAGTTTCCCGTAGTGTTCGGTAGATACCCGCAGCCAATGCAGTGTTTCTATTGCGAAAACAACATTGTGACCAGGACAGAGATCGTTGCGACAGTTTATACGCATTTTCTTGCAGCTTTGTGCTGGTTTGTATGAACTTTACGTTTTTAAAAGTGCAGACTTCGAGCTTACAATAACATTCTTTTTTTTAGTCTTTTTGCATCCTGCATATACTGTACCAACAGCTGCAAGGGTGTTGATCATTATTGCCCGAAATGTAATGCTTTATTAGGGAAGCACACTAATGTTTAATATTTTCCATACCAATTTTATGAATTTATGTACATCTCAAATTTTTTTTTTTTTTTTTTAATAAAAACTTGTGCCATAGCTTGATTAGAAAATTTTATGAAAGATTAATTAAATAAATATTAATTTACATTTTTTCGTATGTGATTAAGGTTACGGATGTTTTAAATTAATTACTAGTTTATTAATTGATTCAGCTATTAGGTTTATATGTTTTGTAAAATTTTCATTAGTTTTGAGATGTTCCTTGAAATACTAAAAAGTGACCAAATTTTAAAATAATTATTTGATTTTTGAAATTTAACTAACTTAAAATCGATTCTTAGAAACTTGAAATTTATTTTTTAATAAAAAAAAATTAACGCATTAATTATTTTATTTCTGTACATAGGTTAATGAAACCCATTTTAATTAAATAAAATTTTTTTACCAAACGTCTTATTTGAAAAAAATTAATTTAAAATTTTTTTAAAACATACGATAACCAATTAATTTTTTATCTCCTTTTATCTAAAGTATGCATTGATGCGTACTGAGTTGAGAGTTCGAACAGCAACACATAAAAACTTATCAATTAGGTATTTTCAACTATGACGTCATTTTCACTAGAGCCTATGCAATCGGCTCGTGGTGACGTATCACTGGAGCCTATGCAATCGGCTCGTGGTGACGTATCACTGGAGCCTATGCAAACTGCTCTTGTGACGTCATAGTTGAAAATACCTAATAAAAAGAGGTTATTCCTTAAATTTTGCAGTAGCCCACGGTAGCCTAATAAGATTTGTAGGCTATTACCTAACAAAATGATTTAAGATTTAATGAAATAAATTTGCAAATATGAAGTTAAAGAATTACTACAGTAAGTCTTCAGTTTCAGAAGCGCATTTAGTTAAAAAAATAATCAAAATTGCATCAGTATAGCGGTAATAATAAGAATAGGATACAGTGTTGATGGTGGAATCGAGGTTATGATGGAAAATCAAGTGTAATTCTGCTATTTATAATTCGGTTAGTAAGGTGCAATTAGTTATTTTAATTCAAATAAAAAAGTTTTTTCATTTTTAGGTCAGGTTTTCGTTTTTCTGAAACCAGAAACCAATCATGGCAAGTCCATGTACGTACCAATAAGACATTTTTAAATTCACACTGAAAGAAAATAATTACATAAAATCATAAAATGTTTTTAGCAAACTTGACACCAGCTGTATATTTTGGTAAAAATCCCCAGAGCATAAGATGTCCATACTGTAACTCCAACGTCGTCACTCAAACAAAAAGTTTCGCGACCATGAAAACGCACCTGGTTGCATTGATACTTTTATTCGTATGGTAATATTTTTGATTTAACCACAATTGATTCTTCATGACTTGTTTAAATTCAACTGAACTTTCAGCTTTTGCATTGCACCGTGCGTTTACTGTGATAAAGACTGCTTGGGTATTGAACATTATTGCCCAAACTGTGGTCGTTTAGTAGGTATTCGTGAATAAAGTAAAAAATATACTTGTCGTGCCAACAGCTTCAACGGATTTTTTATCTCAGTGTAACAATTTTAAATTCTATATTCAATTTATCAAGCGATAGTTTAAGTAAATTTTTTTTATTAAATTTTTGAGGTGGTCGGTCAAATTTTTTCAATTAAAAAGTATTCTTTTTTTGTATAATGTTAAAACAATTTTAAATATCTTTTTATTTTATTATTATTTTTTTTTAAATGAGCAAAGATTTAAAAAAAACTATTTTTTTACATGTTTGTTTTCTTTCAATAAGCGAAGAACTTAAAAATAAAGACGATAAATAAAAAACATGAATAATTTTTCAAAAATTCATAAAAAAAAACAATTAAATAAATCTTGAGTTGAAAAATGTAAAAAAAAATTTTTCCTATATTATGCCAAAATACTAATTATATATTTTTAACCAGCACATTATCTTGGTTTCCGTTTTTACTCTAAGTGTTACCATACAAATTTGGTGTCACAACCCCGCCGTTTTTCTTTTGGACAAGAAGCCCTGGTAAAATTTATTTGAGCTTCGCACAATGTGCCGAGCAATATGCTGGTTAGAACGGGCCGGCTTGGTTCGCGTTTCCGGACAGTAGCAGAATACCGTTGATCCAGCCGACGTCACCAACTTTAACACTCTCAGTTTGATTTTTTTTTGTATTTTCAACCGCATTGAGAGCACGAAGCGAGACATCAAGTTCCCTGTGCACCGTGTTTAAAGTTGAAAGATGCCACGTTCGAGATGCAGAACTGTTGTGACTGCGATGTTGGTATGCTGGACGGCCCTACTAGACATCAATACTCCTATCGCGAATGAGACTTTCGTTACTCTTACTAATTTTTTTATTACACTAGTGCGTGGAGGCTTGATTTTACGCATGCTTACCTCAAACGGGGTACGTAAAATCTCGCCTCCAAGCAATAGTGTAATAAAATATATTATATAATATACTATTATTTTGAACTCAAGTACGAATTTACGTATATGAAACTAAATCATTTGTAATTTCTGGTTTCATCTCTAAATGATGTAAAAAAAAAAGAAGTATTAAAAATTATTGGATGCATAAAATATCTTTTTTTTTTTTTTTTTATTATTATCATAGCAGAAGCAAGCTCGAATAAGAATCAAAAGGACGGCTTTGGCTTCATTAACATATTACTATTTCGATTGAAGGAAAGTATTCAAATTTCTCTTAAGTTTGGATTATTTGTTTATAGTTTAAATTTTATCAATACTTTAAAAAAAACTTCTTTTGTAATTGAGAGTTATTTACTAATTTTTAAAACGTTTCTCCGAGACAATATTTTAAAATTGAGCAATTAATTTTAAGAAATAGTTTCATTCTTTACAAAAAAAGTGAGAAGTAATTAAAAATTTTCATCATCTATTTAAAAAAGATATTGATAATAATATTATTTTTTTAATTAAACTCATCAAATTCTATCTGGGATAATCAATTAATAGTGTCATTATAATAATATTCTTACTTCATACAGACAAATTTTTTTACTATTGTCTTGACGTAGAAGTTAGATATTTGTTGTTACTCAGCCCACATAAATTGATAAGAGAATAATTTCATAAAAAAGGTTAAAATTGGCTATTATTCGATTCATTTGATTATTTCAACATATTTTGAATCATTTATTGATTGTGAGAAACAGGCCGTTGCCCCTGTAAGACTTGAACCATCTGTACACCGAGATCGGAAAACATAATGAAGCAAAATTTTCTTGCTTCAATCTTTCAAGTATACTTCAGTTTTCTATTTTTCGAAACAAGAAAAGTAAATTTATATCTTTGTATGACCAGCTTCATCTATAAATAAATAGCATTAAAATTGTGTTAATTTACAGTATATATAGATGTAAAATCAATAAAATTTGTCACTTTAACAATCAATAATTCTCGGCTAAAAAAAGACTACACGTAATTTTTGAAAATTATTTATTTAAATACCAAATAACGATAAAATCTCTGTGACGTCAAGGCTGCACGCAAGGAAGGAAAATCGTGTTCCGGGCTTCCCCGTCAACTAAACGCTGGGAACTGGAAACGGAAATAACGCGCATTTAAAAAGTTATACAGTGCGCATTCGAACCGAGAAGCTTGACTCATACTCAGTGCAAGCTCGATACTTATTGAAAGCGGAGTTTGAGCAGTGATTTTTACGGTGTAATTTTTTTGTTTTTTAATAGACGACAAAATGTTGAAGAGAAGCTTTGAAAATATAAGTGATTCATAGGAAAACGCTATTTCTCAGGGTAAGTTTTCTGTGTACACGGACGTAATACTTTTTCGAATGACCGGCTCTAAAAAAATACTTTTTGTTTTGTTTTGATTTGCCGACTGATGCACTATTGTTATAGTGATAGGTAAAATTTAAAAAATATAATGCCATATTGATTGCGAATTATTGTTCAACCGTAAACATCATCCTAGACTTTTTTATCTTCACTGATCTGAACCACGTGGTAATTTAATATTTTTTTGAACCCTCATAACAAAAAGTTTCCATTCAAAATTCAATCCACTTAGATAAAATTTTTGGTAAATCAACTTTTTATCTTTACGAATTTTTACCCATTTATATTAATTGTATTATCAGTGTCAGCGTTGACACAAGTAAAAATTCATTTTAATAATGACTCATGACAAAGAGATTAGATTGTATTATCAAAATAAAAACTTGAGGGTGTAAAACGTCGAGCATTATATTTGGGAAATCAAAAAGTGTTAAAATTTTGAAGAATGATTATTTAAATTATTATAATTAGCAAGGCAATATAAAATTAATAAAGTTAGTTATTTATGTTTTCGCAGACACACATTTAAATAAAACAACTAAAAGGTTCATTCTAATTAGAATATAATAAACGTATTTGTTTGACCAACGATCATACAATTCTGAATTTTGTTTAGGTTTACTGATCCACAATGAGTTCAAAGTATTCCGGTAGCTACAGTTCACCAACTGTGCCATCTGGACCACCAAATTATAACGATGTGGTTCCAAATCCTCCAGGACCAAACTACCAACAGCCACCAGTTATTCAAGGTACGTAATAGTCTTCAAAAATATTTCGCTGAATACAGTGAAACCTCGATAATTTGAATCTTGATAAATCGAAATCTTCAATGATTCGAAGTTCGATCACACTTGAATTTCCTATACTAACTATTGTAAAATCAACATGTTAATTCGAAATCTCGATAATCCGAAGTTGTTTGAAACAGTCGATTAGGATGTATATTTCGTGTACGTAATCTGTTTATAAATACCTACAATTTTTCGAAAGGTATAAAAAAACAGTTTCATTAAATAAATTAAAGAAGAGATGAAAACAAATTCTTGAAAAAATTAATTTTTTGAACAATTAAATAAACAATTAAATTGAAAGTTTTCTCAATTATTTCGAATTTTTATACTTTCCTGCAAGTTGACCTTGATAATTCGAATTTCGATAATTCCAAGGATAATTCAAAATCCTCGACTCTTGAGTTTCAAATTGAGGTCTCAGTGAAATGAAATTCTTGACTAAATATTACATGTATATAAATCCAAATTTGAAGTGAAACTTTGATATATCAAATTTTATATTGAATTTTCAGCACCTGTGCAGCACGTCGTCTTTGTACAAGATACATCCAATACACTCCGTCAGCCTTACTGTGCTACCACTTACGCGATTCCAACAAACGCTCAGAAAGTGTTTGCCAAAATAGTTGGTGTATTTTTCTCGGTATTTTTCATTGTTTTTTTCATCGTATTCATTATTATGTTTTCATTCGGTGCGTTTATGATCATCAGAGAAATTATTAGGTCAACATTCTTCGACGACCATAAATGGAGCCCGAATACAAAAACAATTGATGGAATGAATTACAAATTTACTGGCTGATAAGATACTATGGTAATTTTCACCAATGTGGTTATAAAGTATTTTACTGTCACTTCTTCGACTGTATTTCGTTGATTGCATATTTGTGTAAACAGAGTTGCAAAGCACTGAAACTTTTTCAACTACAAAATTTGTACGGACCAAAGAATTTTTAATATTGTATTTAGAAGTATATATTGTTAAATATTGTTTAGAAGTATATATTATTAAAAGTTTTGTAAGAAGTTTTACAAAAAACTTTAAAAACTATTCTTCTGAAATGATTGATCAAAAAGAAGAAAATTGGAGCTGCATTCACTTTGCATTGCTCCAAAATACGGGACTGTAAATGCGGGAGCGTCCAAAGAGTTTGTGCCATAATGGGTTAGCTCATTCTGGACTTCAACAAGTGTGTAAAATATTATACATTTTATATAAAATTGACTGTATTAAAAGCGTATTGGGTAAATTTTTGGTTACACTATTTTTGTAATTATAAAATGTGCTTTATTTACAATAAAAATTCATTTTTTGTAAAAAAGTTGATGACTTTTTTTTAGAATCATAGTGATAAATAAAAAATTTATAAAATTATACAATAAATTTTCAAACTCTCAGTATTAAGGTGGTTTTCTACCAAATGCATGACAATAGAGAATCAGCTCAAATTTTCTGGAGGTGTTTATTAGATGTTAATAAACATTTCTACGAAGTCTGGTCAAAATTGACCATACCGATTAAAAGTTACAGCGAGTTAAAGATTGAATTTTTTTCATTACGCAAATGGCCGCTACGCTGAAACAGAGTACTAAATTATTGATATTTGTCTTTTTACAATAAAGATCCTTTAGAAAAACCACATACATATAGTTTCACTATCAAAGAATTCATTTCTTGAAACTGAAAAAAAAAAGACCTTTTACAAATTTTACAATAATTTTGCAAAAATAATTTTCACGTGAATAACCTCCAAAACTGCGGTATTCAAAGGTGAGGTTAAAAGTTTAAAAAATGTTTTGTTGTGATTGTCAATGTTTTTTTGGTAGAAAATAATTTCAGAAGCCATAAAAAGTTAAAACATAAATTTTAATAACCAATTGTTAGTAATTTGGTGAAATTATTTTTTTTTTTAGTCTTGAACTTGACTAGCTCTGGTAGAAAACCACCTTAAACGATGGGTTCTTTATGGTTTTTGTTGTGACTGCTGTAACATTAAAAAGAATTTCTTCAATATTTAAGTTAGGAACTAAATGTTGCTTGTTTAAAGGTAAAGAAAAATTTTAAATTTTGTATATAGCAGCAAAAAGTCCTTAACTTTGGAATCCTAAAAGTAAATACTTTATCTTTTCAATCTTAAAACTAATTGATAAATGCCACTCTGTCATGATGACTTATGATAACATCAGCTACACTGTACAACATTAGAATACACTATCATTTATTGTTCGATTTTAAATTAATTTTGCGTAAAATGTCATAATATGATTCACTCCAGAACATCTTTGAACTTTTGGTTTTTTACGAGACACAAGTATCCCTGCTGTATAGCCACACGTATATTCCACACGTGTGGCACACGTAAAATGGACTTGAGCAAACTTTTATTCTTTTGCTAAATATTATAACATTATGAAGTCAGGGTGGACACCTGGTGCACCTGACGATGATAACGCCTTGTAGATGATTTCCCCAGGAAGTTTTGATCCCAGAGGGATCAGGACGGACACCTGGTGCACCTGGTGGTAATAACGTCTCGGAGATGATTTCCCCAGGAAGTTTTGACTCCAGAAGGGTCAGGACGGACACCTGGTGCACCTGGTGGTAATAACGCCTCGGAGATGATTTTCCCAAGAAGTTTTGACTCCAAAGCTGGGGCAGGACGGACACCTGGTGCAGCTGGTGATAATAACGCCTCGGAGATGGTTTTCTGGGGAAATCATCTCCGAGGCGTAATCATCACCAGGTGCACTAGGTTTCCATCCTGACCCCCCTGGATTTAAAACTTCCTGGGGAAATCATCTACAAGGCGTTATTATCACCAGGTGCACCAGGTGTCCATCCTGACCCCCCTGGGATCAAAACTTCCTGTGGAAATCATCAACAGGTGCACTAGGTTTCCATCCTGACCCCCTTGGAGTTAAAACTTCCTGGGGAAAACATCTACAAGGCGTTATCATCACCAGGTGCACCCGGTGTCCACCCTGACTTCATAATGTTATAATATTTAGCAAAAGATAAAAAAATTTGCTCAAGTCCATTTTACATGTTATACATGGCTATACAGCAGGGATATTGTACATATTTTAATACGATTTCATACAAATTTTGGTTTAGCTGTTGTATGATTCATCGATTAATTTGTCCGAAATTGATCTCTTGTAATAATCTGAGTTTGAATAATCACTCACTAGTGAAACAGCTGTTACGTCAGCTTACAATAATTTCAATACCTAATGTAATCGATGAATTCAGCCACAAACGAAACTTTTTTATTTGATAATTTTAAGATAAAAAAATGAAGTCCAGCAGAATTATTATCTATTACGGATATAGCTCGAAGGTATAATCTTTATGACGTCAAGATCGCACCGATAGAAATAATATTGTGTAGATATTATATCTTGGGGACTATGGAGGTGGTAACACCTGCGGGGGAAGCCAGAAATTTTCATCGTCCGTATCAGTTTAATTCAAAGCTCTCAGGTGGCGAGAACGTATGTGCTAGCCAGTGTGTTATCAGTCTCTACGTGTCACATAAGCTTCTTATCTGGTCAAAATTTAGTGTGGCTTTTATGTTGCAATTATTATGAAAGTGTCATTCAAAAGGAAGTTTTTTGGCTGTTGATTGGCTTTGAAAGGCTAATAAATTTTTAAAACAATTCAACTATAACTTTTTTGGTAAGTTTTTTTGGCGTAAAGTAAAAGCTACATTTAAGTAGATTTAGATCAAACGTGCCTTATATAAACAATTCTATCATTTACACATTATAAAATTTCATTAAAAAAGTGTCAGCTCTGAAAAACGTGCTTATATTTAATAGACTTTCTGATAACGATGATTGATATCGACACAGAACTGTTTCTTAAAAAAACAAATGTATTTTTAATGGTTTTTTTTTTTTTTTTTTCTTCTAAAAAGACACTTGGATTAATAAAGCTGAAAACCAGAATTCGAAAAAATATTTTTTTCATGAGTTGATTAATAGTAGCTATTATACTAGCTTATAAGCGTAAAACAAAAATTAACGAAAAAATAGTACGATAATCATTTTTCTAAGTTTAACATCTTATCTTATACAAATTTAGACTTCTAAAGCAGGTTATTAAAACTCTTATACAATACTTTATTTTCTTTAAAAACTCCATAAGTACGTTTTCTACAGAATAAAGTTAAAAAACTTATACTAAATTTAATTTTTGTAGAATTCAATATATTTTTTAACCCTAAAAATAAGTTTTAATTCGTGCTTTTTTAAGTATGGTTAGTTAAAATCATGATTATTATTTTTTTACTTCAAAAAAACGTGAAAATCATTAATAGTTAAATTTTATCAGGACCAATCTCGACAATGGATCCCCGACCATATCATAATTATGAACAAGATAACCGAGTTCCACCACAAAGCATGCCTATGCCCATGCCCATGCCCATGCCAATGTCTTACGCACCTCCACGTTACGACGAAGTGGTTCCAAACCCACCGGGAGTAAACAACCAGCGACCGCCATTTGTTCAAGGTTCGTCGCGGTTTTTTAAATTTTTTTCCTAACTTAAAAAAATCTAAAAAATTATTTTGAAATTTCAGCACCTATGCAACACGTTGTTTTCATGTCGGGGTCGTCTGGTCAACCACAGCAGCAAACGCCTTACTATCCAGCTCCGATTTACACGACTCCTACTCCCGAGTCCCAGGGTTCCAAAAGCTCTGGAGTAATTTTCTGCATATTTTTCATTTTTATGTTCATGTTTGTTCTGTATTTTATGATTAGAGTTGGGACGAGGATGAGATGAGCTTATTTTACATTACTAATTTATTTCACTATAGTATTAGAAATAAATTGAAGAGTATTGTGTCTTGGCTTTAGAGAAAGATGAGGACAAAATTAATCAAAAACAATGCAGGGCACAGAGTTTTTTTTAGATTGCGGCCGGATAATAGTAGATAAGAAAATACGATACAATGTTACAGTTAATTTTGTGATTTTGATACGATGGCAAAAGAGTGACGATAAGGACATAACTGAAATACATGAAAGATTAACCAAATATCTATATTTTTATAGATAATCAGATTGAAATTGCAATCGAGTAACATTCAAAATCAATTATAATCGATTTAGCTAAAATTTAATATCCATCAATCAGCTTGTATGGTATAACTTATATAAGAAAAAATATTCGCGTGCCGTGAACTGGGGTGACTTTAGACACTTTTTCAAAGTTATGCCAAACAAACCCAAATTAATAAAATTTAATTATGTAAAAAAAAAAAAAAAAAAAAAAGCTAAAAATAGCAATGAAAAATTTTCAGTCTTAATTTACAGAATTAAAATTTTAGTTTATTTGGGAACACTTTGAAAAAGAGTCCAAAGTCACCCCAGTTTGCAATAACTTTAACAAGTACGTATAACGAATGAACGATAGCTTATAAGTAAAATTTTAAATTAATTTAATTTTACGATAATGGTTACAGCAAATTTTATTAAGATATAATAGAATTAAATTTTATTTGATAGTTCATAAGTTTATTTATTATCAATTGTACTCAAACTGTCAATTAAACTGTTGATTAACCAAGTATGTACTTGAAAGCAATATTTTGAAAAAATACAAAATTAAATGAGGGTGAATACTAAAGACTAACCGAAAAAAGAATTGAAATAATACTTTTTAGCAATTTTGCTTGAAACTTAAAAAATGTTTTTTTCCATAAAATAAATAGTTTTTTAGTCTAAAAAAAATTTGAAAATTTAAATTATTTTAACATATTTTTTTATCAAAATTCAGAAAAAAAGAACTTAGAGAGCAAAAAACCAAAACTGTGAAGACGCAAAATAACTTGAAATAGTAAAAACCCCTCACTTACATAAATTAAATTTATTTATTTATAAAAAAAATTTCTACCGTCACATGACACTCATAAAAATTAGTTGTAAGCTCCAAAGATTGACGAAAAAGTAGATGAGTAAAAAAAATGTGACAGAATATCGCATAGTGATACCGCACCTTGTTTTTGATATAGCTTTTCGTTTACAAGTGCCATCGTCAATTACAAACATCGAAAATTAGTTTAGTAATGAGTATACAAGTATTTTCATTTTGTAGATTTCACACTTTTTGGGCGAATAATGTTTTTGCATCAGGCACAATGGTTTTTTTTTACTTTTCTGCCTTACTTAATCTTCTGCTTTTTCATAGGTGATCTTTTTCATTAGATGTCTTAAAAGATCACTTGAAATAAAATATTAATTGGCTCTCTACGAAAGTGGTTCGCCAGGGAGTATAATAGGATGATTAATGTTAGCTTTTAAGACAATTTATTAGAAAAACATTTTTAATTTGTTACAATTTCTCCAAGTCTGATAATATTCACTGTTTCGTAGGATTCACGGTATCTCCGTTCATACCTACGGCTGTTTGAGTTCTCTAAAGCCAGTTCTATGTTTATTGGTTAAAAATTTATAACGTGTGAAATTATAGTATTTTTTCAAGAATTTTATCTTAATTTAAGTTATTTACTTCTGAATTTTAGACTTCAATTGAGATCTTAATTCAGTGAGTCTTGAGGTTTCAACGAGTGGGTTGTAATGGAATGAAATTTCGACTGAATCAGTTGATAAAAAATCCATGTCCAAAATACCATTGACTGATGAATAAAGATATTTTGTAATATATTCATTTAAAATGAGCTTATTTCCTTTTCGAATCATAAAAAGATCCGTCCGGGAAGGCCGTTTTGATTTTTAGTAATCTTACATATACAGGTGACAATATATAAATTTTATTTTATTGTTATTTATATTAATTTATTATAATCACCGAGTGATTGGAGTGATGAAGGTTGATTGATCTTTTATTTGAGCAATTCTCTTTACTAATAATTCGAATCGATACCCGGTCGATCATAATCGACTTTCCTAAGTCTATTAAAGCTTTGTTAGATTTTCAGCTAATCAATGATCTGTGATCTTATCTTTCATAAAAACTTGGTAAAATACTACATTCTTGAACTTGTAATTTTCCTTGAACAGTTCTCTGGCGGTCTAACAAAATTTAGATTATGATTTCCGGATTCCTAAAAGTTACTTTAGAGCAGTGCTTTTCTTATAACTTTTTCTGTTCCTCATGGCATCGTCATATAAAGATTTAAAATTATTAAATCTTTAAAAGTAATAAACGAATAGGTTCTCTTCTCAGGAGATATGAATCCCCACTTTGCTGGGGAATCGATAACAAGTTAATTCTGTGTAATTCTGTTGGAAGTATCTTCAACATTGGAGTATTTGTTTCTAAGAAAAATTCATAAAAATAAATTCATGAATATTTTTGTACGTGTAACGATCTGATTACAAGCCAAATTGTTGGATGGACAGTAATTATTTTATATTGAAACTACCAAACGGTTTGTAGTTTTCAATATATCGCGACTATTAGTTAAATTTTATTTATGAGTGGTGAATTGATTAATTGATATTTTTCTTTATACTTATTTGTAATAATGATTCGTGATAGTCCCCGAGGCACAAGCGGTTGCGATTATGAAAGAGCTTGAAGGTTGGGATTGAAACAGAGCTCCCGAACCCTTTGTTTGAATAAATTATTGTTCACCTTATCATTGTTTTACTATGCACTTTTATATAATTTCTTCTGAGAGTATTATTTTACAGTTTGGTTTCACAGAACTTTGTTGTACACTTTTTATACTCTCAACTTAGCGCTTTCAGTGCGTAATTTTACTTCACTTAGGTCAAGTGACCTGTCAAAAATGAAATATAAGTATTTAAAACTCAAGAGAGGGAACGAACTTTGCGAAATTGCCTGTCTATCGACTAGAGCAAAAGTGAATTTCGTTATAAAATTCGGTGCTATTTACATGAAAGATGGAACGTGTTGTATATGGAACGTAGATAAACATGTATTATAATGAATGTAATTTATTATTTTCTGTTAATTTTTATATCAAAATATTTATTTCATAAATTAATACAACTTTTTGATAAAAAACTCTATGATTTAAACAGTTTTCTCAAAACCTTTTTCAGTCAAAACTTGCAACAATGTAGAAACATTCAAAAAGAAAGTTATTCATTAAAATTTTTTATCATTCAAAATATGTCATTCATGTCTATGATTCAATAATGGAAAATAGTTATAATAAAACTTTCAACGAAAAAATTATGTATTTTGATCTTAAAGCACAGAAATAAATATTTGTTCAACAAAATAATCCAAGCGTTAAAAAAAAATTCGGTTGACAAATTAATCTAACAGATAACAAGTTATCAAAACTTCACTTAAGAAGCTTTGGGGCTTTCCAAAAAAATCGAAACTTTTGGCTCTGAAGGAGCTGGGAGAAACCCATTTTGTTAAATTATAGGAAGCTGCAGAAGAGTAAAAATAAATATCAACAGTTTGAATTCAGAATCATCGAAGAACGATCTCAAATGCTGAGACTCTTGTCTGAATTATTGGTTCTTGTATTACAAAACTGTGTGTGGTGTTGAAAACTTAAAGAAGTTCATAATGAGTAAGATAAAATAATATGTTTCTTAGTAATCAAAAAGATATTACTTGAATAATGACTTTAAATAATTATATTAAATTAAATTATATAAACTGAATAAAATTGATTCTAAAATAAATAATACTCAATTATTATATTTTGATTTTTCGTGTTTAATATTATTTTAATTACATTTATTTTTGTGAATAATAGAGTAAAGTGCCTTTCGGAGAATTGAAAATTTTAGATTCAGCGCAACTCTTAACAATGTTAATCTGGTAGAAAAATATTTATTTAATTAATTGAAATAAAATATTAAGGTTCAGATGCTCTAACTACAAATGTGTACTTTAGAACTTCTTCCGAGGGAGCAAGAATAGACGTAACTTTGCAGAATGTACCACCACCGAGCTACCACGAAGTTATTTCAGCAAAAATGAATAAGCATCAACAACCATTTACTATTCAAGGTAAGATCTCTATTTTTCGAGCTGAAAATATTCCTTTAAGACTAAACAAATTGTTTTTGAAACTTTTAGTTCCTCAGCAAAACGTTGTGTTTGTACCACACTCAACCTATACACAGTCACACAGATTTGAGAGGAATCCTTACTGCACAACGATAGAATCAATTCGAAGCAAGCCGCAACGTGAATACGAATTGCCAATTGTTGTTATTGCTTTAACCCTTATTTTTATGTATATTTTTTTCTGTATTTGAATTTTTTGAAAAATTATTTTTCGAATAGTGTTGTTCCAATTTTGAGGAATTCATTATTATCAACATAAGGTTGTGATAATTTTTATTTACAATTTTAAGGATGAATTAATTTAGATAATTGGAAAATTTTTTTTACAATATTTCCTGAAGAAAATTTCAGAGATGCGTTGAATGAAAACATTCTTTATCAAAATAAAAAGTATAAAAATGTAAATTCCCACGTAGTTTAGTAGTAAAAAGTATCGATTTAGTCGTGACTGGCAAATTTTTCAACATTTCTAAACCTCAGCAGCTAATCAGTAATGTAGAAAAGTTTGTGAATATATTATATATATTGTTATGAATGTGTTTGAATGTATAAATTCATCACTAATTTCATTTTTTCAACAAAAAATTTTGTTTTCGACTAGGTAGCCGAAAATAAATAAACTAAATGTAAAAACTATTTTTCTATTCAACGGATTGAAAAAGCGGCTATTGCGTTTTAAATCGCAGTTCGAACAACCGCTTTCTGGGGACTTTGGGCTTCCTCTGACTTCTAAATTTTATTTTTTAGTGTTCTATAAAAAATATGATTGTACGATCTGATCCAAAAAATTTGTATTAAGTACCTTATCACATAAAATACATAAATAAAAACCCTTCCGGAGTCAAAACTTCCTGGTGTGTAGCTCACACGTGTGGACATTCAACAGGGTTGCAAGAGCCAATCTTACTTTCTGATCGGGGTGTTGTCAGTGCATGGCGAGTTTCGAGTCCAGTGAACAGCCAGGGAAAAACCAAATTCATTTGATTGCATTGAACAAAACTTGGGAAGATAACAGGGAAATCATCTCCAGGGTCTAGTTATCACCAGGTGTACTAGATATTCACCATTACTGCTCCGGAGTCAGAATTTCTTGGGAATCTTAGTTAATATACATACTTTTTGTTTCTATTTTGAATGTTATTTTTCATATTAATTGTTTAAACTAGCAGCGATTTAAACATTTAAGATGATAACATAAAAAAAAATCTTTTTTCCGAAGCCCTTATTAGGGCCTAACTAACGCCCCAAGGGGCTACCCACTTAGTCCTGTTATAAAAGTCCTGAATAGTCCTGAGTAGTCTTGAATAGTTCTGGCCAGGCTATTTTAAACGGGACAGGACTACGAGAACTTGATATAGTATTTTTATTTGATAGTCCTGCATAGTCCTGTTTAAATAGGACTAACTGCCCAACCCCTTGTAACGCCCCGTTACACGCTACGCTCTATCTAAGCGAGTCCCCTAAAGAGGGCCCCACTAAGCTCTCACGGCATCTAAAGAGGATTATTAGTGCCCCTATAAAATTTCTGTTCGGGGAGCAGTAAATTTCTCAATTCTTTTAATGTCAGTATAATTTAATTTGTGAAATATTTTACGGCCACCAAAAATGTACTAAAAATTGCTCACTTTTGTTAATTTTGAATAGTTTTCTCATTAATTAATACAAGACGTTGAGATGATGGGTTATCTGTTAAATTAAATCAAAGTCAGTTTGACTTGGTTAATTTTTCAAAGAAAAGTACATGAGCAAGGTAATAATGAAGGAAAGCATACCTGCCTGACAATCACATCGTTTACAATTGGTTTGTGACTTGCCGGAAACCGAAAGTGCAGATAAAATGCTTGGACCTGAACTACAGGCATTTTCAAATTGCCAGTCGCCGTTGTAGTTTGTGGTTTGTCGACGTACATACATTTTTGTAAGTCACAATACTTTTTTTATTTTATTCTATCAGCTTATAGTGTACGTTTGATAAAAAAATTTTAATTGTTTCTTTTTTTTAATTTGATTATTGTACGGTATTGTCATCAGTTGGATGATTGATATATATTTTTTTACAGCTGTCTTGTCATACTTTAGTTACTACAAAATCAACTAAGCTTCACTGAGATAGCTTTATCTGAATACTGTGTAGCGTGAAAAAGTTTTTGTTTATCTTGTTTTGCCAGAAGACTTCTTCTTTAGAACAAAAATTTTTCACAATTTAATTCTAAGGTGAAGACGTAACCAGCGCGTAAAAAATTTTTCAAAAATAATTCAGTCTTTTGAATATTCATAACAGTAAAATCGAGAAATACTGCTATTCACAGATCTAAAATGTATTCCGGAGTTCGTAACTATGAATCTATAAATAGAACAATACAAAACTTACTGCCACAAACTTACCATGAAGCTATTTTAAATACGCCATCGTCGTCGAATAATCAACAGCCTTAGGAACAACCATTACTTTTTCAAGGTACATTATCATTTTTTATTGCCCAAACAAAAAAATTTACATCATTCAAACAATATACCTTCAAAGTTTCAGCGTACATATATACACGGCCCGAAACAGTAAATGTGCAAATAGATGCGGATCCTTATTACTTTACCTCAACCCCCGACCTGTCTCCAATCGAGTTTCAAAGTGATGATTCACCAACCCTGATTTTTATAGTGTTATTCACTGTATTTTTCTTTATCCTTTTTATGACCATAAGTGAGATTTTAAATGTAGAATCAAGGTGGAAAGAAGCCTTTATGTAGAACTACATAAGACAACTGTGAAAAAAATGTTTTAGGATTTTATAATAAATTAGCATTTCAATGAGAAAAAATAAATACTTCTTAATAAATCTATGCAATTACAATTTTTTTAAAATAATTTTTTGATGAAAATTGCAAATGATTTCTTGTGAATAATTTCCAAAAAAAATTTGCTTAGTAATTTTAAAATTAGATTCTGGTGAATAATATCGGCACAAAAAAAAAATAACGTGAAATTAAAATTATCTGCTCACTGAGACGTGTTGATACTTCCGGCTTGAATTCTGTCGTTTTTGGGCAGAAAGTGTACACAAATAAGAAGAAAATCGATGCAGCTGCTACCAAAACTGTAGCAGTTTGATTTGCAATCAATTTTCCTCTCATCAATCTTATTGATATCAAGTGTGAATCTTATGCTCATAGTGTCTGATTGCGTTATATTAAAAATTTCGATTGTTTGATTGATTACAATAAAATTAAAAGTTTCAAATTTTAATCGATAAAAAATATTGATAAAATTAAATTTCACAGCTTAAAATTTTACCACCAAGTTACGAAGAAGCAGTTGAGCAATGATCATCTATTTTTCCAAGTAAAATAAATTTTTTCTTCTTACCATAATAAAATTAAATTATTTCCTATGATTTCTTTTTATTTAAGAACCTAGACTCACTACTATTCTCGAACACGGAGGGCATAGTTTGGTGGATTCTACCAAACAGTTTAGCAGTGAGCGCCAAACGGAGTTTAAGAGGAGTGTTTGGGAGCTGCTTCAGCTGTGGCCGCTACACTAATCTAATCTAGGTTTGGCACTTACCGCTAAACTACCTTGGTAGAATCTACCAAACTATGCTCTCTGTGTATTTGAAACATCTAATATAGGCAATCAAAGCACACAAATAATCTAAATTTTACAGCGACTCCCGATACATTGCAGACTAGCTCTGATGATTGTGTAGTAGCTCTTATATTTTTTGTTGTATTTTTTTATTCTTTGTAATTCTTATTACTCTCATTCTATTTAACGCTTGTAAACAGTCAACACTAGCTATATCAAATATATCAAGTTAACATTCAATTTTCACAAGCAAGGGAGTTTTCCCTTCTGACGTACGTCATTAGCAGTAGGGCCCAGACCCCACACAGCCGGAAGGAAGAAGCAACAGGAGCAGCAGATCTAAGCCTGCAGCCTCCTGCACTCTGCACCAACGCACCGTAGCGTAAACATCGATTCCCACACTTTTTTTAACTCAAATATAATTTTATAACTTATAATTATTTTACCACATTGTATCTTTTTATGTTAAAGTTTCTCATTGTGTTTTTATTCAATAAACATTACTTTGATTTTACAAGTGACTTCCCACAAATTTTTTCTGTGGTGATTTTTGTTTGTTAGGCTTACAAGTGATATACAAAAGAAATCTGTAAAACAAGTGGAGTGAAATGCCCTCTGGATCTTACAGCTATGAAGAACCACCACCCAGCTACGAAGAAGTTACAAAAATGAAAAATGAACAGTCGACAGTTTTTTCAGGTAAACCGTTTTCTACAAAAAAAAATTTCGCATTCACAAAATTCGTTTTTTAAAATTTTAGCATCATTCGGAAACGTCGTGGCCTCTTCAGAAAATGTACAGTCACAGCATGTAGATACGCGTCCTATTCTATCGTTTGAAACTTCCCCAACTAGATTTCAAGATGATGGCCTCAGAAATTTAGTTCTGATGCTCTTCGCTATAATATCGTTGCTTATTTTACTCTTGTACATGTATATAAGTGAATATGGCTTAAATTTTTAATAAACTAAAATTATTTAAACACTCTTTAGACAATTCGACTAGCTATGTCTTTTTTTACTACCTTAGAATAGTATTGTTTTTTATTTTTATAAACTCTTTTCTTTAACTCAAGGATAAAATTTGTTTTAATATCTATTAAACTAAATATAAGATCAACAATGGCAAATCAAATAGAAAATACAAGAAAACAAAAAGAATTTCTATGAGTTTATTTAGCTTAATGTAAATTTTTACAATTTTTTGCTTTATTTTACAATGTTTTTCAATGATTAATCCTCTGAATCATATTTTTTATTAAAAAATTGTTTACGGAATATCCTGATAAATTAATATGAATCATCCTGTAACTTGATCTCTACAGCAAAATATTTTTATAAATCGTGCATTAAATTTTTACATTTATTTGTAAACGTAAGCTTTAAGAAATTTTTACGTATAGAACCAGCAATTTTAACTAAATAAAAATAAATAGGCATGTCATAAAAGTATTTAAATTTTACAGTTTGCAATTTAAAAATAAATTAATCTAGTTTAATTAATATTTAGCGTAAAAAGTTTGTGTAAAAATAGTCACTGGTACGACCGTAAAACAAGCAGTGACGAAAAATTGTGATAGTTGATATAAAAAACATAGGTATTAAAAAAAAATTTTATGCAAAAAAATATAATTAATTTATAAAATAAATTAAATCATTCTCAACGATAATTACAGGCCAAGATTTCAAATGAAATTCAAAATTGAACAAAAAACTTTGGACTTGAATTCTTAGTCAATAAATACCTTTGAAAATGATTTGATTGGTTTAAAAATGAAAAGGAGATCGATAATTTTATCATTGATTTAATTTAAGAAATACCTAGATCTAAATTTTTCAAAACTAAAATGTTTTCTGAAGCTGCTAAATATGAAGAACCACCACCAAGCTATCAGGAAGCAATCACCTCACCGGTGCTAAACTATCAGCAACCATTGGTTTTTCCGAGTAAATTAATATAAATTAATTTTTTTTTTCTTGTAATTAATAAAATTCCGTCTTGGACCTAAATAATTTGCTACTATCAATTTCAGCACCAACTCAGCATGTTGTAATCGTACCAGAAACATCAAGCTGGCCAAAGACATATGGTTTACTCTCAAGTTCGTACGATTATTCTCCAAACAAGTTTAGTCAGATTTGTCAGATGATTTTTTTCACTATATTTTTTATAATATTTTGTTTTTCATTCTATAATAGTCTATAAAATGGGTGAAAAAATTCAGGGATTTCAAAAGATAATGTTTTTAAATTACAATTTGTTATGCAAGCTTGTGTAAAAATGATAAATAGACGGACATAAAATAATTTTTTTAAATTAAGTTTTAAAATTTTTTTATTTCCTTTTTAATCAGTAAAAATATTTTTTTTCACAGAAAAATATCGTCATGCATGCATAAAAATTTAAAAAAAGCATTTTATCAGGATTTAAAAGATGATAATTTTCTCAAATTCAAATATAGTTTGAAAGTGAACATATAAATCTATAAAAAATTGCTATGGAAAAAGATTTTAGTTACATATGAAATCTGGAATCCAAGCCGAACAACACAAAAACTTGATTAAAAAACGCTACCATGTATCCAAAATTAAACACGAATAATGTAGTAAAAGATCTTTTTCCATAATAATGATACTATAAAAATATGAGTTCAGAGAATCGCTCTAAATGTAAAAATTATTTATAAATTCTGAATATCATTTTAATTTACAAATTTTTTTATGAAAATTTAAAGACATCAATGAAGCATATGTTTTTCCGCATTTTTTACACTTATTAGTATTTGGACCACGAGGCATGTGCTTCGACTGTATGTGATCTTTAAGATGGAACTTACTATTAGTTTTCAATTCGCAATGGTCACAAGAAAATCGCATCAACGAACGTTTGAATTCTTCAGTTTGACCGCAGGTAGTTAAATGTCTATTCAAGTGCGCGTTAGTCGAAAAGTTTTTTCCACATTTTTTACATTTGTTAACGTTAGGATTCTGAGGCAAATGTATCCTTTGAACGTGTTGGGGAAGACTAGTTTTACTATTAGTTCTAAAATCACAGAGCTTGCAAGAAAATCGCTTCTTGAACGAGCGAGATTTACATTCTTTAAAGTTTTCAGTGCAGCTTTTCGAGTGATCTTTTAAAGTAGCCTGAGTCGAAAAATGTTTCTTACACTTTCTGCATTCGTTCAAAGAATTTTTACGAAACTGAGGGAAATGACCGTGCACATGACTAATCAAAATTGCTTTGTAATGGGTTTTGTACTCACAATGATCGCAAAACAAGGCACCATGATTCGACAAAAGAGCCGGTGATAGACCACAGATTTTTGAATGTTTAATTAAATTTTGTTTGGATGAAAAACTTTTTTTGCACTTTTTGCATTTATTCAAACTATCGTCTCGGGTCATATGTTTTGCTTGAATATGGTTCGTGAGAACTAACTTGTAATAACTTTTAAACTCGCAATCAGCACAAAAAAATCGATTTGGTAGTTTTTTGGGACGCACACCACATACATTTGAATGCCTTCGTAACAGTGACCAACGCCAGAAACCTTTTCCGCACTCGGTGCAAACGTAAGAATTATAATCTCGAGGTGCATGTTTGACCTTAAGATGATTAACTAAATTTCCTTTTGTGTGAGTTTTGTAATCGCATTGATCGCAAAGAAATTCCGATACATTCATACACGCGTACAGGTGACATCGAAGCGAATTTAAAAGTGCGTACCCTTTCAAACATTTTCCACATTTGTATTGGAATGGTATTTTGCACTCCAAGCATTTCTTCTTTTCTCTAGAATGTATCGAGCTATGAAGGCACTGGGGACAGTGAACTAGCAAAAATTCTGCACCTAAAAAAGGAGCCAGGTAAAAAAAATTTAAAAACATTTGATAAGCAACAAAGAGCATAAATTCATATAATTACCTTTTCGTGGCGTTTGGTATACTCTTGCAGATTTTGAATGAGATCGCTTTTTCAGAGGATGATTATTTGTTTTCTTTTTTGAAACGCAAGGATTGTCTTCTTCACCGACGTCAATATCTATTTCTTCTTCTTCTTCTTCTACCTCTTCTACGCCTACTTCTACTTCTGCTTCGACTTCATCTTCATCTTCCAGTCTTAGTTCAATTTTTTTTTCTACTCCTACATCTACTTCGTTTTTTATTTCTATATCTCCGTCTTCATCTGATCCTACTTCCACTTCATTTCCCGTTTCTGCTTCTACATCTATTTCTTCATCTACTTCTATTCCTGAATGATCAATTTCTTTCTGTCCCTCTTCAACTCCTTCAACGTCTATTTCTGACTCTTCTTCCGTTTCCACATTGATGTCGGTCAATGCAGCCTCGCTTTCATCATCAAATACTTCGATTTTAACGTCATCTTGAAAAAATTGTAGATCTGCCGCTAAAATATTTTTAAACGATTAAACAATTGTTTTTATTATAATTTTGAGCACATAATATTAATGTTACCGTCAAGCATAATTACTTTGACCAGTATAAAAAACAATCACCTGACCTCAGTATTCAACTTGAAATTAAAAAAAAAAATTTTTAATTTTGACTTTTTACCTTGAATATTAAAGTTTATAAATATATAGAAAACGAGGTATCAGGTCAGGCAATACTTATTTGTAGTGGCCAATGAAAATCTGGCTCAAACCAACATTAGCTGAACACTTTATTATAAATAAATATCAATAATTATTCAAAAATATATCTGACACTTTGAAAATTTTAGAAAAATAAAAATCTTACCTTGAACAATATCAGTCTTAAAATTGAATCTTTTAAGTTTCACAGTTACTTTTTTATCAAAACGAAAGGGTGTTTTGCAGCTACGACCATGTTCCTCTAAGCTGATTTTTGATGAAAAATGAGATCTAAAGCACCTGGGGCACTTCAATAACGTTGGCACTACATGTTCCTCTTTGTGGTCTGGTTCGATCTTTTGAAGACGTTTGAAATATTCCTCTAATCGACTTTGCCTTGCTTGTTTAGACTTTGCGTTGTTATTCTGTTCACTTTTACCTGTAATTGACAAAAAAAATACAAGTAATCCAATTAATGTCCTAGGTTTTTATTTGCAGTTATCAATAGTTAAATTATCGTGACATTTCTGTTTTTCAATTAAACGAATGCAATTGGTTTTATTTTTGAAACTTACCGATACGAATTAGACCGATAAAATACTTTAGTTACACTATCAATGTAAAAAACATAAATATTTTAATAACTTACAATCTTTGAACGAAAAAAGATTAACTTACAGAAATTAAATGTTGTATGTTGGTTTCTATAAGTAGAGTCCAGTCCATCGTCAGAATCTTCATCTGAAAAGTGGATTTATCCGAGGATTCATCTATTTAATGAATTCAATAAATTTTAGAAGTTTATTTAAGAATAATACTGCTATTAAAGCATAGGCAAAGCTTTTGTTCGGTCACGTAATATTTATCTTATAATTTAATTTATTAATTAGATAAAAAAATATTTTAATCAAAACTTTTAAGATAAAATATATTTAAGGTGTAAGCGAATTTTATTCCAACTCGGCCTGAAATAAAAGCATTTTTAATACTCGAAAAATTGCGAGTATTTATTGTAAACAAAAGACGATCGCTTGCAGCCAGAGCATGCGAGTGCCTTATTCGCTAAGACGTTAACACATGGTGCTGTTCGAAAAAATCTTCTCTCACCCGCGGCGCGCTGCTGGTGGCGACGAGCCTGACAAACAGGAAGCACAGTTCCTGCAACCCTGAAGTTAATTCCAACGGCTTTTCACGAAATCTATTTTAGGTATTAATATAAAATAGGATGGTATATATGTGTATACTATAGTAAGAGAAAACTCGTTTCCACTCGTTTTGGGGCTGCGGCCCGCATCTCAACCGGCTAGTCTCAAGAAAGTCAACTAGCGAATCTAGGGGTGAGCAAATCAAGACACCACTTTGGAGAATTAATATATTTTGTAAAATTTCTCACTTTTTTAAACACTATAATTTTATTATATGTAGTTGAAATTAATAAAATTTACACACCCAAGTTTTTATTTAAAAGCATCTTTGACAGTTTTCCCGGGTTAAGTTTCCCGAAAATAACTCAAAACTTTTTTCAATGTATTAGGGTATACTTTTCGATTGAGAAAACGATGAAACAAGTATAACAATGCCGTTGAGCGTTTCAGCTCGACGGCCTTGTATATTTTTCTCCACGCATGGCGGGAAAGTAAAAAAAAGCCGTCGAGTAATTTTGGTGCGTTAGTGTCAACTGCGAATCGTTAAAAAAACCCACAAAAATTTGATGACTCCTAGCTCTTGTTTCCACTTGATAATGTAGGCGTTGCATTCTTAGAATCCTCTATTTTTCTCAAAGTACCCTAATACATGCACTATTGAAAAAATTATGGTACCTAAAGTGAGTCGCTTTGTTTTTTATATATATTCACTTCCTGTTATAATAAAAGAAAAACCGAATCAATACTGAAATTTTTATGACCTCAAGACTCCTTATTGAAACGCGCATTAAAGTTTTAATTATTTTTGGAATTTTTAGTTTCAATAAATTAATTATTTACCTATTTTAGGATTTGAATTATCTAACGTTGTGTTAGGCACCATTGAGATCAAGTGTTAATTACCTGAAAAAAAATCAACAGTAATTATAAAATAATTAATAACAAGATTAGTTTTAAAATAATTTAGAATACTAGCCAGAATATACAAATAAAATTTATCTTTTTAAAAAAAAAGAAAAACAAAAACTAAACAAAACAAACGAAAAAAACGTTTAATGATACTGAAAAAGTTGAAAATGCCAATTATTGATCAAAAACGTTTTGGACTTCGTAAACGACCAGAAAATTATTGATCTATTATATAATTATTTTGAACTTACATATACATTGTATTGAGCTCGCGGGTTTTGTTTACCATGTGAAGTATCAGAAGAAAGAACTCTAATTCTATCAATAAAAGCAGTGTTCACCTCGAAGTAAAATATCTCAAACGATCCATGATAAAATGAAACACTAACGTCGAGATTAACACACTGTACTTTCACCGACAGAAAAATTTAAATTTAACATAGGTCCTCATATAGAACACGTAAAAGTCGACTTGTTGCTGTCGGTAGCGTACTGTGGCGTACTGCGTACCGCGTTAGTGAGCCCACAAAACGATACACAGTACACACATGTGACATGGAGTTTTTAAAAGAGTCAGAGCGCATGCGCCCTCTGTACCCCTCCTAAAAGACTGTCTTAAAGGAGGGGTACAGAGGGCGCATGCGCTCTGACTATCCTTGCTGCAGCAACCGCCAATCTTTCAGCAATATGAACTGTGAAGAAGATATATAAAATCTCTAAAGGTGCAATTTCATGGGCGAGAATACCGAGCGATATTAGCGAGCGAGAATAGGAGAGCGATATTACAAAAAATATATATAGGTATATTTGGCATGTAGAAGCAGACGATTTTAACGGTTTCAGTTAATATGGTAAAAAAGTATACCGGGGTTCTACTTTTTTACTATAATTCGTCAAATTGAGGAAAGTTGTAAATCTTTAATAAATAACAACAATCGAGTATAAATACACCTTGGTCGTTCTCTCTGTAGGAAAAATTGATTTCATTTATTTCTATACAGATTTGCATTAATTAAATTATAAATATATCAAAAATTTTCAATCACTTCAAACTAAAAAGTTTTTTTTATACGTAAATTTTCAGATCCATCTTCAATAAAAAAAATGTTGTCAACTACCTGACATTGGATAAAAATAATCAGTTTTGTAAACAATAAAACCATCTGAGAATATTTCTAAGTAGAGGTTATAAAAGACTCTTACAAACTTTTTAAAGTTATGAAAAATTTTTAAATAAAATCTAAAAACTTTACTGCAGGGTATGCAAGAAACAATATACCTATATATTTTTTTTGTAATATCGCTCGCCTATTCTCGCTCGCTAATATCGCTCGGTATTCTCGCCCATGAAATTGCACCTTAAGTACATCGTCAAGATTAATTACAAGTGTTCCTGAAACAGTGTTACCGAGCCGAACGGAAGCAACCTTTATTTTTAACGATACGTCAAATTGAAATTAGAGAATATTGAATTTTTTTGATTGTTTGGAATGTTTCAAATAAAAATTGTTAAGGTCTTGGTTAACAAAATCAAAAATTTCCGATAAATTCATCTACGTGTACTTAAATTATTCAAATGATAATCTAGATTGCATTTATTCGAGCATTTATTTATGTAAATATAAGGTTTAATTTCCTTTCCGATTTCAAAATCATCGCCAACATCCTTTAAGCTAATTTCTGAGAATTGTCAGTACAACTGGCTGTTTCATGTACTTTAATAAAGTACCTTTTTCAATCACGTTAATACAATGAAAATTACAACTCACTAATTTGGTCGACAGCTGAATTTTAATGATGGATGCGCAACGGTAGACAATAGACGTCTACTGTCTATCGTCCCCACTATCGGTGCTGCATTGTCCTTAAGGACAGGTCACAAAGAGTAGGTAGCTCTCCTCTCAACTTAATTACATTTTCAGAAAAAATTTATTTTTTTATTTTATTTTTTTTAATTTACTTTTTGTAATTACCTAAAATGAGCGTTTGTAACTACCCGTTTGATATACTTTCGGTACCCTTAGGTAACCTCTGTATCAAACAATTCAAATACACAATAATTTTTTTATTTGCCGTGCAGGACCTGGAGCCAGGACCCAGCTGCAGCTGTATTTCTAAAACTATATGTAGTTTTAGAAAGGAATTAGGGTGGGGATGAAAATTTTTGTAGCCGTGTTTCAGACATAGAGGTATCTAATACCTCTATGGTTCCAGAGCAGCTGCAGCGAGTGGAATTTGTATAGTGAAAAGCTACTCGTTTGATGGTTTAGTTGTGCTTCCGGCAACTTCAATACACCATGTTTTATCTCTGTTTTCAGAATCTTTTAATTTTAGTTAAGTTTTTTTTAAGTTGATCCGAAAATTGTTGATATAAGGTAAGTGTGCCTAATATGGCCCCTTGCCTAATATGGCCCCCCCTGTTATTTTGAATATGCTCGATATGCGGCATCTCTACAAGGTAGGAAGAAGTCAAAAACACTGAATTATGAAGTTTTCAGTTGTTTAGAACATTTTAAAATTATTTTTGCGCACGCCTAATAGCTAAAACTCGTTTTGTATACCTCCGTTATTATTTTACGTTGTAATTAAATGGTCTGCCAAAAGATTTAGACGCATCTGACCAAAATTTGAATAAGTAGCTTCGATTTGTTATTGTTTCAGCTTTAAAACGCGACCTTAATTTTTGTTCAACTCGTTTTCTAACGGGTTTTATTCTTAAATAACTTATTATTCTCCAGTGTTCCTAATATGGCCCCCCGCGAATTAGTAGAAATACCGATATTAAGAGTCCTTAGTTTCATGTTTACTTTTTAGAAAATCCTATCCTAATGTTATTTAAGAAAAATAAATTTAATTGTTTCAAAGCTTTTTTTCATTTTATAACTAAAAAAGCATTCTAGCTCAAAAATCAAACTTTGATAAAAATTTAAAGTTGTAATTTTTCTACTGGTTGCAAAGCTTTCAAAAAAATTGTAAAAAAGGCTCAATTTTTAAATAAATTATTTTTAAAATGTTAAAAATTTTGAAGTTTTTTTTAATCTCATATTCTGATTGATTTAAAAAATCGCAATGAATACAATACTTCAGGGGGGAGAGGGGGGCCATATTAGGACACAAATTTTATGTGTCTTAAAAAACCGTGTTTTGGTAAATCCTCTGGCATTTGAAGCTCATTGATCAAAATCAAAGGTGTAAGGTCTCATTTTAAAGCTCTTGAATTAAGCTTTAAAATGAGACCTTACCCGTCAAAAAATAGTGATTTGATTGGCCACAACGTCGATTCTCACTTAGGGGGGCCATATTAGGTACAGGTACCTTATTATTATACAATTGTACATTTAGGTATTTAGAAGCATTTTTTTAGTTGACAAATCGGCGTTTCTAAATACTTCAAGCGTAAACTTAACTGCGTCACATTTGTGTTGTGATAGAAAAATATGCGCACGCATATAGAACTTGAGTTTTGAAGTTGTCAAAATTTAAAATTGAAGCCTTTTTACAATGAAAATAAATTATTTAAAAAATAACATTCGAATTGTTTGTTAAAATTTCAGTATAAGTAGTAATAAATGACAGTTATAATTTATATTATGTGATACAGATTTTGCATTTAAATAAAAGAATTATTTTTTTAAACAATCGATACAAATTTGATTAAAAAACATTATTCAGGCTTAAATTTCTACAATGAGTTGGGCACTTCCTCAAAGAATACCAAGTGCGCCGCCATCTTACGAAGACGTAGTGAGACAAGAGTAACCGGTGATACTTCTGGGTATGCACTTCATGGAAAAAACTTTGTTATTCAAAGAAACCTAATATTGAATTTTTAATTTCAGTACCAACGCCCGTTGCTTCATGTGGGCCCAACGAGCAGTGCAGGAATATGAATCGGAATCTATTTGTTCTCTCAGCAATTTAAAAAATTATTTTCTAATCATAATTTTGTGGGTTTTATATTACTCTTTTTTGGGATTTTTGGGTTTAGTTATTTATTTCATATTTTCATATAAGGTACCTGTACCTAGTATGGCCCCCCTAAGCGAGAATCGACGTTGTGGCGAATCAAATCAATATTTTTTGACGTGCAAGGTCTCATTTTAAAGGTTAATTCAAGAGCTTTAAAATGAGACCTTACGCGTTCGATTTTGATCAATGAGCTTGAAATGCCAGAGGATTTACCAAAACACGTTTTTTTAAGACGCCAAAAATTTGTGTACCTAATATGGCCCCCTTGAAGTTATTTATTAATTGCGATTTGTTCCTATTTTTTAAATTAATCAGGATATGAGATTTAAAAAACTTCAAAATTTTCATTATTTTAAAAATTATTTATTTTAAAATTGAGCATTTTTTACAATTTTTTTGAAAGCTTTGCAACCAGTAGAAAAATTACAGCTTTAAATTTTTATCAAAGTTTGTTTTTTGAGCTAGAATATTTTTTTAGTTATAAAATGAAAAAAAGCTTTGAAACAATTAAATTTATTTTTCTTAAATAACAATAGGATAGGATTTTCTAAAAAGTAAATATGAAACTAAGGACTCTTAATAACGGTATTTGAGCGATCGTTGGGTCAGTGGTTAGCGTGCTCGCTTCTGAAACAACGTCGTTCAAAGGGTCTTGGGTTCGATTCTCGGTGCCACTAACTTAGAATTTTTTCTTCGTTAGTTGCGTCGGTAACATTGATCCCTACGTTCACCCCGACTGCTTTAGAGTCGGTTTTACTGGGGGCTTTCATTTCAGCGCTGGACGGAGATTATCTCGACCGGGGGCAATATTTAGAGCATAATTTCCCAATGAGCTGAACCCGGTTCAGCGCTGGTCTAATCCAAGACTATCTGATTAGGGGCAATATTTGGGACAAGTTCCCCATGAGCCTGCTGGTTCAGCGCTGGTCTTTCGATTAACTCGAATGGGGCATATACCCTGGGTTTCCCGTACTCCACATGGTCTGTTTGGACCATGGGCTAATGCGAAGCAGTGTAGGGAACAGTCGTCAATTAGCACATATGGAGCATAAAAGTCGTGACTATAAATAAGTAAGAAAAAAAAAAAAAAATATCGGTATTTCTACTAATTCGCGGGGGGCCATATTAGGTACACTGCAGTATAAAATAGTATATTATTCCCAGAGGGACTAAAGTTTGCAGTGGAGTCCCGCTGTTATTGCAGCCCGAGACGAAGTCGAAGGCTGCAAATACGTGGGCCTCCTCAGCAAACTTTAGTCTTGAGGAATATATGCACTTTTTTAAAGTCCGTTGATCACAAAAAATAACTTGATTTCCTCCGATTAAAGCCAAAAGAACGAAATGTACTCCCGAAGCGCCAGCGGCCGACACGTAGCCGGTCGCCATGTTGCGGCCCGAGCGCTAGCGAGGGCATGCAGTAGGCCGGGTGCGCGTTGGTCGATGGCGCAGGGAGTACATTTCGTTCTTTTGGCTTGCGTCGGAGGGACACAAGTTATTACTTGTGATCAACGAGGTTAAAAAGTTATTTAAGAATAAAACCCGTTAGAAAACGAGTTGAACAAAAATAAAAATCGCATTTTAAAGCTGAAACAATAACGAATCGAAGCTACTTATGAAAATTTTGGTCAGTTGGAGTTTTAGCTATAAGGCGTGCACAAAAATAATTTTGAAATGTTTTAAACAACTCAAAACTTCATAATTCAGTGTTTTTGACTTCTTCCTACTTTGTAGAGATGCCGCATATCGAGCATATTCAAAATAACAGGGGGGGGGGGGGCATATTAGGCCCAGGGCCATATTAGGTACAGCCACCTTATTTATTTTTTCATTCTTCGATTGTTTGATTAGTTACTAGCGACCTGACTATAAGTAAATAAAAGAACTTGAGATTTATTTAATGCAAATTAATTCTCCGGATTTTCATGATAAATTCTCGGATCAATTGATTTGTTTTGTGAAGAAAACTATTATTTAAGAATGATGTTAAAATAGCAGTAACAAAAATATATGCTGTGGTTAAAAAAAAAAAACTTACTTCCGTCATTTGTATAAATCATAAACACGCTAGAAGTCTTGTGGTACTCTTGAATGTAAAAATTAAACTTCGAACTTCCAATGAGATCAGACTGTTTGTGAATTCACTACAAAAAAAAAACTTAAACTTAAAATCTTTAAGTTTAAGTATAAGTAATAACATATCCAAATTTCAAGAAGATTTCCAACACGTATAAGGTAAAGATGCCAATTATGATAACAAAAATCGTTACTTTTCAGCATTTTGAATTTTATTGAAAAAATAAAGCACAGTTCCTGCAACCCTGAAGTTAATTGCAACGGCTTTTCACGAATAGTATATTACTTAACTAGGCAGTATGAATGGGAAACGTCTCAGATCGCATGAAATTGTCATCCGAGGCGTAGCCGAGTGTGACAAACATGTGATCTGAGACCTTCCCATTCAGGTGCCTAGTTGAGTATGCTATTTTTCCGCACGACGGCGCCGGGAAGCGCTACTGACTGTAGCGGCAGCGGCAGGGAAGTAGCGCTTCCCGGCCGGAGTGCGGAAAATATATTTTAGGTATTAATATAAAATAGGGTGGTATATATGTGTATACTATAGTAAGAGATAACAAAAATCGCTACTTTTCAGCATTTTGAATTTTATTGAAAAAATAAAGCATGTTGGAGTAAATTTTTTTTTACATACTTAAATATTAGGTTCTTAGGAATATAAATAAATTTTTTTGTATATGAAAATTGTATTTATTTATTGAATAATTAGTGTTTAAAGTCAAGACCTTTTATGCCCCTTTTTAAAGTCAAGGCCCCAGTTTATTAGACAATTACTTCAGCTTTGGCCCCAGTTTATGGAACACTTTTACACGTAAAATCCCGTCTGCGACTTAAGTACCCCAGTTGATGGAACGAAATCGTCAAAATTCGAGGGTTTTATTACTCCCAAACACGAAAAAATTACAAATCTAACTGAAAATTAGATAAACCGTTCCATCAACTGGGGTTCGTAAGTCACAGACGGGATTTTACGTGTAAAAGTGTTCCACAAAGTGGGGCCAAAGCTGAAGTTTTAGAACAATACAAGGAAAAAGTAGGTGATTTTTCACGGTGCTAACTTAAGCGCAAATTTAAAACTAGTTCAGCCACTAGGCCGAAATTAGGTATACAGCTGAATTTAGCTACATGTAACTAACAAGTTCTTATTATTTTATACATATTTTTTGGAATAATTGGAAAATAATGATTTTTAGAAAAGATATTTTTGGAAAAATTCCCTTTACAAAGTTTTTCTTTAAAAAATACATTTTGGAAAAAGTGTCTACCAATCCCATGGTCTGAAACTAAGTAAATCCTATTGGCGATACAACCACAGAGGAATTCGTCTGCTTGAGTCGGTGACGGCCTTCAGAAAAGTATATCTATGTATATAAAAAAAAAAAAAATTGAAGATGACGTCATCGCTAAAGGTATAGTCTCCATGGAGTTTTCGGTGCAGCAGCGACTTCAAAATGATTTTACTAAAACACTAAAAGCATATATGGCTAAAAAAGTATTTCAGATTATTCTTGAGGGTTTAAGCTTTATCTCATGACACGAATTTATTTGTTTTATGAGCTTAAAATTACGATAAGCTTGAAAAGCTGTCTAACCTCCTATGCTGCCCCATGCAAATCGGCTAGTTTATCACCGACTCAAGCTGACGGACTTCTGTGGTTGTATCGCCAATTGGCTTCTTGCACGAGGAGAGGGGAAATAAGGGCGCTTTTACATGTAATCTTATGGAGAAGTCCACAAATTCACCGGTGGCGACCGCTCGAACTAAAAATTGCTCCATAAGAATTAACACCGCAATAGCCTAAAATCGAGGGCGCTGCGGTCGTACTAGACGCCAATACGCAGGGCATTAAGCTGACAGTCAACTTCGGTCTGGATTATGACCTGGGCGGAGAGAAAGATGGTTTAAATAGCATGTTCATAACTTTTCTGAATCAATTGTAGTTTGTGCAGAGCATGAAGATAGAACAACTTCTACACGAGCACTTTTTGTTGTTTAGTTTGGTTGAAAATTCAAAATAAAATTAGATACTTTGCTTCTCTGTACTTTAAAATTACATACATATAAAACTAAATTCAAAAGTTTTATCAATTTAATAATCATTTATTTATTTAAGCGGGCCGATCACCTTAATGTCAATACCACCAGAAATTTAAACTCATAAAATGAACTCTAGAATAATCTGCAGTAAAACAATTATTTCATTGACTGAATCACCGCCGCCAAGCTACGAAGAAGCAGTTTCAAAACTTAACACTTCATCGATTCAAAATAGTGCACCACCACCAGCTTACGAACATGTAGTCCTGAGCATATACGAACTGAGTCAACGCATGGCCATAACAACTCAAGGTACGCACTGTAATAAATTTTTATCAAAAGAAAACGTTTTGCAGTAAATAATTGAATGATGTGTTTTCAAATTAAATCTTATTTTATCTTTTTTTTTTAGCATCAAGTCAGCCTGCAGTTTCAAATGAACCAGAAAGACAAAATGGCCCAAGGGAACGAAAACTCAACAGTTGTTTAACTCATACGAAAAATTTGGTTTTCTACTTATGTATTTGGTTTTTAACGCTCTCAATTTTTTTGTTTGTTTTTCATTACATGATTGATATCAAATTTACTCGCAAATTTAACTATGAGTAAAAGGATGCTAAAATAATTACCAATGCTTGGTTCTCGCATTTTTGAAAATAAATATTTTAATTAAAAGAAAAGATCGCTTGAATTATTAATTTTTTTTTTATATTACGGCCAACCAAACTATTTAGGCTTTTACGGCTGTCCCTACACTGCTTTTCAAGTTCAATCCATATGGTAGGGGGACAGTTTTCTCAAACCAGTTTTCTCAATGAATTTTTTTCTCAAAATCCACTTTTCTCAATAAATATTTTCTCAAAACCCATTTTTCTCAGTACTTATTTTTCTCAAAAATTTTGACAAAAATTTAAAATTTCAGGTAATAAATTTTTTTACAAAATTTAATAAAATACAATTAAATATAAGAAAAATTGTATAAATAAGATAGAACAAAATATAATAAAAATGTTTAAAAAAAATTTTAAATTTTACATAATAGCCTACTGTAGTTAGGTAATTTAAAATGTCGTTTTCTAGAACATAACGATGATAAGTGGCAACTACGTTCAAAATGAGTTCTTCAAGCTTTCGTCTTTGATGAGGATGCATGATTTCTGTGTCCGCCTGTTCTTTCTGCAACTCGTCTAAAAAAGCGTACATGCTTGGATGATGTTTGCCGATGACGAGCTGGAAACGATTGTGCCAGCCTTCTGACACGTTATTAGTTCGCGCTGTTCCATCTAAAACTGCATTGTACTGGCTCCACAAAGCAGGAGGAAACCTTGGAGGATGAGTTACCAATCTCACTCCAGGTATACCTTGCTGGTTTTTTCGTTTTCGTACAACTAACTTGCGGACATAATTCGTCTCAAAGTAGTCTACAACAGGCTCCAGCTCTTCGGGCAATTCATCTCGAATTTGACGAAAATAAGTAACAACTTCATCATGAGGAACGAAGGCCAAAGCACATAGAGCGTGCACACTGCGTTTAATCCGGCGATCTTCACCGTTGCAGAGTCGTTGCAGACCTTCGTCCTGTATGTGTTTGTAAACATTTTAACACAGGTGAAAAAAACAACAGCGCATTTTATCAGGACCAAAGATATCTCGCGCTGCGTTTATGATTCCGTACTCGAAATCACTCATGATTTTCAAGTTTTCTGGTACCCTAAGTTTTAGCTCACAAATTTTTTCTAAAACTACTTTTAAAACTTTCATATAAGCCACTTGTCGCTTATTTTGTAACAGGGCATGCACGAAAGGCAGTTCGACGATTTGAGGCTTTCTGTTTACACCAACTTGGTGTAAAGCTCCAAGGATGGAGAATAGTTGGTAAAACAAAGACGGTGATGTTTTAAATGTTCCGTTTTAGCATTGCACGAGCCTTTTTGTCGGCACTGCCAGTACCTCCGGCCTGCTCCACTTGGACCGTAATACAGATAACCCTCAATATGTAAAAAGTTTCCTTTTCTTGACTGAATTGATTCAGCCATTTCAAAAGTTAAGATTTGACTAATAATTTTCTCAAAAATTTAATTGATTAAAATTTTAAATCATAATTTTGTCTAAAAATTAAAATAACCAAAAATTTTTCCGGGGAATAACCAAAACTTGAGCCTCAAAATGAATAATAAAAAAACAAAAGAATAATATTTGAGAATAATTGACTCTGAGAAAAAAGATTTTGAGAAAAATGGGTTTTGAGAAAATATTCATTGAGAAAATTGGATTTTGGAAAAAAAATTCATTGAGAAAACTGGTTTGAGAAAACTGTCCTACAATCATACATATACAGAATAAGCCCTGGCGAGACAATCGCATGTTTGGTTATTAATATCTTATCTAAATTAAATTTTTAATTTAAAAATCAGAATTTTTTGACCACTCAAAATATTTCGATCATTCAACGCTAGTATCCAATTCTTGTACGGGAAAAAAAATTTATTGTAATTAAATTTTTAGTCAGATCGTTTATAAATAATATTATTTTGTAAATATATGAAGCAAAGATAATAAAGATTTACAAAAAACATTTTTTTATAACATTATTTTGTATCCTCACGTTTTATTAAAACACTGTGAATTAAGTGTCATGAATAGAAATACTTCGTCATTTACAGCTACGTAAGTGTCCCTATTTTTGCTAACGATCCTATTCTTGGCAACCTCATAAAACTGTATTACTGTAAATCCGGGCCTCTTAGAAAAAGCGCATAGTGATTAAGAATACGGCAGCTAGCAGCAATAGGGACACTAAAGCCGATTACAGAAATTTTATGTCGACTCACTCACGTAGCGACGCAGCAGTTTGTATACCTGTATATACAAAATATATATACGCAGGGGTCAGGCCGCAGGCGTCCGTGCGTCGGCTACCTGAAATACAGGTATACAAACTGCTGCTGCGACGCTGCGTAAGTGCGTCGACGTAAAGTTTATCGGCTTTATGCTGATCAAATTTTAGAAAATTATATGCTTCTTTCAAAGAAAAAGATCTTTGGAAGAAGAAAAGTTTGGCTATACCAACAAGATAACGCTCCATGCCTTACGTCTAAAAGGACTACGAAATAGATAAGTGATAAAAAAATTTCTATTTTAAATTGGCCAGCTTGTTCCCCAGATCTCAATGTCATCGAAAATGCTTGGGATCAGATAGAAAGAATCATTAAAGACAAAAATGTTAGAAATCTTCGAGAATTAAAACAAGGAATTACTGCTGAATGACATAGCCTGAACCCAAGATATTGCGCAAACTTTGCAGAATCCATGATAAGAAGAGTAAGGGCTTGCTTTAAAGCAAAAAGAGGAGCAACAAAATATTAATACTCAGCTCAAAATTATTTTAAATTAGTAAATCATATGAAAACTAGATCTTCACTATCAAAATAATGTAGTACCCCGTTTTATTTTACTATAGATATTGGCAAAAATATGCTATTTTTTTAAATTTTAACACAGTTGTAAACATTGTAAAAATTTAATAATTGTTGATTTTCTTCTGTAAATTTTTCGTGTATTTTTCAATAAAGTAATTAACTTAACATAAAAATGTGATTTTTTATTCATATTTATCCATAACATAAAAAAGTACTCATTTAAAAGTTAAATTACATAAAATTATGAAAAATGAGTGATTTTTTGAGGTTTAAAAAAATACGTTATTTGTCTTTGGTTTGAATAATTTTGCATATAGTAACCTAAAAATTTATATCTTCAAACTTGAGTATAAAAGGAAAATGGAAGAAAAAAATTATAAGCCCGATAGTTAATACAAATTCAGTCGTTCAGTCGTTGATGTACTACATCAACGACTGAACTCTATAGTAATGATCTGAATAAATTTTTTTTTAAATTATTAAAATATTATTTTGGCCTTGATAAAATTTTCAACATTCAAGTAGACGAATCTCTTTATTTTTTTTTTATTTATTTTTTTTTTTTCAAGGTTACTATCATTTTTCTTCTTGCCCAACCGCCATGGCTAATGCACAGTAAAAACAATAATTTTTTCGTTCGTATAGCACAATTTTCTTTTTTTTTAGCTTTTATCGAGTATTTACTTCATTCTATGCAGGTTTTCTAATGACGATTTCTTAGTTATAAACATATTAAAATCTTAAAATTTTCTTGGAAACGAGTATAAGACGATTTTTTGTCCGTTAATAAAGCTAGTATGTTGCCTCAAATAATCATGTACAAAAAAAAATTTCCCGTTTACAACTTATTACCATGACGTGTTTATTTAATACATGATGGTGGAATAGGAAGGTGACCACCCAGAAAAATATGGGGAAACGTCTGATTCCCAAAAACTACGTAGTTTAGTAGCAAGGACGCATCAGTGTGAGTTTTTAATTCCAGTTTTATAGTACATAACAGAAGATTTCATAGTATAAATCTTAGAAATTGTTATTAGCTCTAAGATAGTGAATTTCGGCTGTACTATCATTTTATAAAATTTCGACATTATCGATTTATTCAAATGAACGCATGTTAAACTGAAGTAGGTCGTCTGCTTGAAGTATATTGCAAACAAAAAGAAAAAAGGCTTTTTATAGCCTAGCACAGAATATTTGCATTTTAATCTAGTGGTTTTGACTTTGCAAAAAGTAATTGTTTATTATTTATGTTATTTTAGCGTGAATTTTATCATCAAAATCGTTACAGAGCTGAGTTCAAACATAAACTGTTCATAAAAAACTTTCAGATCTCGTAAAGTGTGCTCCTAATAACAATATCATCATGATTAGAAAATGAAAATTTAATTTTTATTCTGATTCACTCTACTTTAATCGGAATAAATTCTGCTTTTTGTAACTCACGACAAATTCAGAAAAATTAAAGATAAATTAACAAAAAGATGAATTTTAGAATCAACTATTTACAATGAGCGATGGAAGTGGAGATTGTGGAGGAGGTGGAGATTTCGGTGCAGTTGGATGCAGAGTTGCTAGATCGCGCTGAAGCCTGCGCGCCTCTCAGCAAGCCGCCACAGGCGACATGTATTTTTTCAGCGCAATCTAGTAAGCCTGGTTTGATGGTGCGACTCTGGTGACGGTTTTTCAGGGCATTGTCATGACGGTGGGACAAACAATGACGCTTTCTGATCATAGTAAAAAAAAGTCAAGGCACCATACACATTATCATCAGTATTCTATAAACATATTATAGGTACTTCAACTTCAAAAGTGATAAATAAATATACATATTCGTATTTTTTCGAGATTGCTGAGATACGTACAACATCATTCAAGGAATTATTTAAAAACCTTTCATCGTCATTTATTAAATTACTTGAAGCTTATTTTATTAGTTATATTATTTTGATTCCTATAATTTATTTACGTAATATTGATTGATAAACAACTGAAATGAAAAATATCATTTCAAGTTTTTCTCGTAAAAAACAGTGCGAATCACTATTATTTTGATGACTAGTTGAGTTTAAACGTGCGAACGCGCGCCTGTAGTACTGACGATAAATTTTAGTTGACCAATGGGTAGGAGTAAGCGAATAAAATGTTGAGCCCATAACGATACTTCGATTGTGCAGTCGAAGGTCAAAACTCGCGTTCTTTTTCAAAGATGGGAAAAAATAAATAATATAATACAAAAAAAACGACTTGACAATATTATAAAAACTGAGCATATAGTATATCTATGTAAGTATTAATAAAACACCGTTAAGGAAAAAAATTATTTGTTAAAAAATCGGTTAGTGATTTATTGGTAAAATATTAGGAACGCATCGTAGTTTGAATGACCTCGACTTAGGTGTTTCTCCCGCAAGCTGATCAATAATTTTTCGTGCGTAAGAAGGGGAGACAAAAAATACGAATTTTCGCCTTAACTGCGCCGCTAGAAGTGGGAGGGTCCAATGGGTTCTTTTTTTATAGAAGAAAAACCTTGCCGAGTGCGAGCAGGCTAAATCTCAGTAACGTAACACACCACAGTTATTGGACAACTTCCAATGCCAACAGACATTTCTAGTTTTACGTTTTGATAGAATTGTTTAAGTTTTTGGTAGTATCAGACGTATTTTGAGCTGTTAGAACAAAATTTCGTTGAATTGTTTTGTACTCCATAGGAAAATTTCAAGTGAATGTTTTATCATTTAGAAAAAAAAGCGCAGTAAGTAACTCGGATTTTTTTCAACTTTCTCAATTCCACCTGTCAATAGTAAAAAACTATCGTTTTTCTTTTTTAAATTTCAAAATGGCTGCGCTAGGACGCTTTTTGTAATTAAAACGCTTCTTCAATTTGTCTATCAGTTATCACTCTCGCACTCCAACAATTCTTAAGATATTTTTAAATTTGGCTCAATCTACACGATAATTTTCTACTGGCTTTGAAAATCGTTGAATTTTTTATTTTTGTTTTTTATGAACTTTTTAAAAACAATTTACTGTGGAAAAAAATGCTTTTATTTGTAGTCACGTTAATTAAAAAATAAAGATATTTAAAGTTTTATTTCTGGCGATTACAATACTCTCTTGCAATTTTTTTTTTGTTTGAATAGTAATTAAACCAAGAAAAATTTTTAGTTCATGATTCAAATGTAAGATGGAGACTGTATAGTGTGGAAAAGCATCGCAGCGCAATCATTTTTAAAACTTCAACAGAAAACCAAAATACTTTTAAGAGTTTTAAAGTCTAAAGTTTCAAAGCAATCAATTAATCTTTCATCAAAGAAAATATTTATAAAAAAATGGTTTTTTTATTTATGCTTGACAAAAGATTTATCTTTTGTATTCATCCATGCATGTTATTATCAAATTTTTAATTTAATTTGAACCTCGTGCCGTCGTCCGATCCATTAGGGTTTATGATTAAGTAAAAAAAATTTTCATTAAATGAAAAAAAAAAAAAAAAAAAAAAATAGTATGAAATAATCGGGATACTGGCTTTTAAATAATTATCAAAATTTTTTCAAACTGCATGTAATTAAAAATCATAAAAATTTTAGGAATTATTTTTGACCATGAGTAATCGAGGAGGTTTTGACTCGAAACCTAGTCGTGATCCAGGACCAAGTTACACTTTTAATCCCAGTTACATATCACGACCGTACGTTTCACAATTAGCCGCCCGCTTTGACGAACAACAACTAAGATACCCAGTTGTTCCAAGTACACCACCACCGTCTTATCACGTTGCAGTTTTAAGAACATCCAATGAAACCACTCGAGCCAAGTTAGTCGTAGAAGGTATTCATTGTTTGCATAAACTATTTTTTTGATTTTTTGAAAAAATTTAAATTTTAGCTATAAAATTACTTCTATATGAAGACAAAAATAAATTTATAAATAGAGTTGAATAGATATAAATTAGTTTCATTACATATAATCACACTATCAAAATTACTAATAATCAATATTACTTTGGTTTTAGACAGGTCAGCCTATGATGAAGATGTAAACGTTTTCCGTTCAGCCCGGCATCGATCACCTGTTCCGAATTCGCTAAGTCAAACAAGAAATACGTACCGTTATAATGATAGCGCGACAAAGACTGTGCCAAGTAATAGTTGCTTGGTTCTTACCAGCTTATATAGTTTTATGATTTTTTGTTTAATTATTCTTGGAGTGATAGCATATGCGCTCTATTGGAACAAGCATAGAACAGATAATTTCAAACCAATCGTTAATGAAACTGTACCCGAAATGTTTTCTGAAAAACCAAATTTTAATTTATGATGATTTGTGACTTTTGTATGTATACTTTTAAAAAATGTATGGTTTATTAGTGTACAAAGTTTTATGCAATATTCACTTAAGAGTTAGCTCATAAGAGAATCTATGATATCTATTAAAATGTTTAAAAAGTTCAATGTCCTGCCTGGTACTTGTTTTGTTTTGACATAAGACTATTGATGTTATTAGTTATCTAAAATGAAATAAATGATATTTTACGTATAATATAAATATTTTTAATTTAAAAATTACTCTGCAGTCTTTTAATTTATTGTGTAAAAGTTACTCGACATAGAAATAAATAACTGAAGTTTTAACAAATAGTTTAATTTGATTAAACAAAATACTTCAAGATATTAATTCGAACAACTATCACCTATAACATTACTTCGTTTAAAAATAATACAAATACTCACGTAACTCTTATTAATTTTGTCATAAGTCCATCATAAGACATTATTTGCCAAAGAAATTAATTCAATAGAGGGAATAGGTAGAGGGCGGCAACTTGGACTTTCGAAGTACTTAGTAGATGCAAAAATGGGAGGAGAAAGATTCAATTTTCAAGGGATGGTACCTCAGTCTTCAGGTGAGTACAGTAGCCAGTTAGTCCATGCATGCATGTCCGAATGGTACCAAGGGATCAATCAAACTAGTTTCTCTGCTGCTAGTTTAGTGGAACAGTGTCCTATAGAAAATATTTTTTCTAGCAAAATTTATTTAAATAGCTTATTTTCAATCAGAAAAGTGTTATAATGAGTGATGATTGCGGAGGTTTCGATGATATAGGTTGCTACGACTCGACTCCCAGTCACGACTCAGGATCCAGGTACGATCATGGCCACAGCAGTGACACAGAATCAAGCAACGATCATGGTCACCATTCTTCTTCGACGTGTAACATTTTTGAACCACGTCATGAAAGTGTTGATAGTTTGACAGTTCCAAGTAATAAAATTCAAGTGACACCTGAAATTCACACGATTTCAACACCACCGCCTCATCACGAAGTAGTTCCATTAGTAACAAATGCAAGTGCTCCTGCAGATGAATTATCTAATGGTATCAAATTTTTATAAAAAGATTTAAACTTAAATTATGTTTTTTATGAAAAAAGCAATCAAAAGAGAAAAGAGCTGAACTAATTATTTAGTAAACAAGTTTTTTTTTATCAAGCATAAATAAAGATTTAATTATATAAAAATTGATCTCATCTCAATATTAGTTAACTATTTTTTTAATAAAAATATTAAAAATATTATGGTTCAAAAACTTCTTACTGCCATTATCATGCCTTTATGGCAATGATCATATTTTTTGATATCTTTGACAGCTTGATTAAAAAATTTTGTCGAAAAATTTCGTCAAAGTTTTAGTTTTAGTTTTTCTAAATGGTAAAAAAAATTTTTTTCAGGTCTACCATACGTTTCGTGTGTGTATGATGTCGAAGCTAACACAATAAGTTTTTTAAAAGACGAAAATCGTTCGTCGAATTCAAAATATGAAAATAAAACCAGGCGTATCAGTCACACCAAGAAAAAAACAGATAAAAATAATTGTGCTCATAGATTTGTGATCATTGTATTAATTTGTTTTTGTATAGCAGCATTTATCATAAAAACTATTATACTCATACAACATTACTACCGATCGACTTAAACGGTACTTTAAAACGCTTTCGCAAAGCTTATATAGACGGCAGTGCTATCGAGCTGTGATAAAATATACGACGTTCATTTAGAATTTAAGTTTTCGCACCGCACGGGACTGAAACTAAATGAAAATTGATTTTTTGAAAATTGACTTGTCTTGATCTGTAAAACAGTGCTTGTCATAATCACTTTTGGGAAAATATGTAATTTTTTAAATTTATTCAAGGTATAAAATGATATCATAAGATTACTCGACACCAAATCTCCATACTTCAGTAAACTCAAATATATTCTTTCCAGCTAGAAAGTTCTAATTGGTAATTGTTTTATTGTCAACACATTCTGACATGACATTTTAGTACATAAGATTATTATTTAGGTAAAAACCACAGTGACTAATGAGACGACGATTCGAAATAAACTAGTTTTTTTACTTTAAAAAAAAGGTCCTATAATCGAATAAGTTCAAATATATAGTAAATATTTATTTGTATGATTTTTTTACTTTATTTATGTAATTTTGTAATGTGACCTAGTAACAAAGAACTGGAAATTATATGGATACGAATAATAATAATAAAGTGATTTAAGATATTAAATTAAGCATTTTTACTTTTGAACACTCAATTTATTTTTGGATACTTTTATATTCTCTAAAAACTCACATTTTGCAATCATAATTTTTAAACTTTGTTAAATGCGAAAAAAAAACTTAAAATGAACTTGTTGGTCTATAGAATGAATGCGTTAGACAATAAATTTGTTTCTCAGCTGATGCACTCAACATTTTTATCAAAAAATAGTATGTTGTCTCAGGTAAAAATTTGATAATGCCTGTTATTTTTGAAGTTCAGCAGCGGGATGGCAAGCTATGGTTTGGCGGTAAAAAAAAAAATGTACACCATTCCCTTTAACTTTTAAATTAATGATTTTCATTTTCTTTATTTTTATTATTAATTTGAGTAAGAACAGAAAAGAAATTACACCAGAGTTTACATATTGAATATAAATCCAGAGAGACAGTGAAAGACGTCGGCGGTCGTTCGCAGGTGAGTGAAACTCGGATGATTATTATTAATTCTACAGTTCGATTGTATTTTATTTTACCTTTTGAATTTTTTTTGTTTAAAATCTTACTCGCGCCTAAAAGGTTTCGAGGTTCGTCACCAAATAAAAACTTCCTCCAATAATGATTTGCTTAAACGGTGCGTTTAAATGTGTAATATGTCGCAGAAAATTAATTCGGTTTGTTCTCTTATTAGGACTTGAATAAAAAGAATCAATACAAGCTCATCTAAATATTTAAGAATGTAATAAGAAAAAGTTATTTGCCATGATGCCATACCCTTCAAACTAATGATAATTCCAAAATAAGTAAAAAAATTTGGTTAATCACATACAATTTTGTCTAGAAGCCGTATATAAATTTTAAACTTAATAAATAAAACCACTTCTTGAATTTTTTGCAAGGATCGAAGTGAAAGTGAGATAGAGGATGACAAGACTCTGATAAAATAGTATAGAAAGATAGGGTATTGTCCGCTGGAAATATTGTGATCCAGAAAAACCCGAATGCTAAAATGAATCAGTGGAGCAAGAGTTAATTCGTCTCTTAAAATCATTGCGCCTTGATTACACTAAATGTATCATAAAGAGAGTTCTGAAATTTCAACAATTGTTAAAAAAAGACTGATAGAAGTAGCAAAAAAAAATTTCGCTTTTACCCTTATTTTAATGAACAAAAATTTCATTGTGAAAATATATTAATGAAAAATTTATTCAGCTGTCAGTTAAATTTATTCAAAAATTTTTATAAATCCCAACAGCATTAGTTTATAATTGATAAACAATGCTGTAAATCAAACAGTGTAAGCCAAGTTTTTATTAGTTATTTTCATGCCACAACAGATCCTACGAATTTTAAAATGTTAAATCGATGCATCAAATCAATAAAGCTCCACACTTATAAATATTGAAAAATTTGAGCTAACTCTCAGTTTACCGACCGAGCTAACTCTGTATACTGTAAGCGTGAGTGAGTCGCGAGACGCGAGTAACCAGTAACCACTAACCATGTGAGATATAGTAAGAACATAGCAGACGAAGGACTTGGAAGGGCTGCTGGACGCTGGTGGATGCTGTGCAGCAACAGCAGCATTGAGCAGCATCTCGTTTGTTTACAACTCGTCAGTGTGTTCCACCAGAGATCTCTGACTTGGCAACGGATAATTAGTGTTGCACGAATACAGTGCTCCATGAAAGCGTTAAAGGGTAAGTAATATTTTTTATGTTGTTTACAGTAAACGTCAAAATGTTCCTGGTGAATCATACTCTACCTAACCTACGTCTCTCCCTAAGGGTATATTTTTTTTTGAAAATATTGAATTTTTGGTTGTTGTTTGTTACCAGAGTACGCATACTTCGAAACCTTAATTGTTGTAAATTATGAAATAGACCAATTCTTTTGTTTTGACTACCTGTTGTTCCTTTGTTATACCCTCTATCAAACGCACGACCCTTAAACGCTGACTGGCCAGCTGTAGTCGGGCTTTATTTATTGATTAATTCAGTGCGTGACTGTACAGCCCAGCAAGCTGCACTCGACAAAATTACTAGTATAGTTTTCTTTCAAAATAGTTAAAGAAAGGATTGACAATAATAAAATAAAATCATTCATGTTATAAAAAATAATAGTGAATACAATCTGAATGAACTCAGACCGTAACGAGTTAGATAAAGAGTGGATGGCAGCGGACCCCTCGAGGGGTCCAGTCAAGGGGATGAATTGGAGGTAAAAAAATTATTAACAAAATTTCAGCTTAAAAAATTCTTATATTATTCTATGCACATAAATTTGATAATGTTAAAAAATTCAAATCAATCGGACATTGTAGAATGAAAAATTCGAGGGGCTATGTACTCCAGAATCACTGATGATTCTTTTGATTCTTTTTGATTCTTTATTGATTCTTTCGTGATTCTTTCGTGATTCTTTTTGCAAATTTAAAGTGCTTAGAGCCTTGGATCCAATTTCAATTAATATTTTGCTAAAAATAATATTTTTCGAAGATTTTTACTTGAAATGAAATCGATAGTTTAATAATTATATTTATTTTTATATCTGATTTTTTTTGTGATTCTGGAGTGCATAGCCCCTCGGAAAAATTGAATAAGTAATCAATATTTTTTAATCTTTCTCTGTGTAAAGGAGTTTAAATTTAATTTAAAAAATAAAATAGTAAATATTAAGCTTTTTTTCTAAAACACAATCTGGTAGAATATTATGGTATAAAGTGCTAATTTTACAAATTGCAAGACAAGTCTTTTTCTTGATAAAATTGTACATATTAATTTGTTTGTTAATAATATTTAGTTTTGGATTTGTTGTTGTTGCTTATTTTTATGTTCAATATAACTTGAAATGCAAATCTTATATATATATAAATATCGCATAAACATTAGGTAAGCATCCTCTATAAAATCTCTTTAATTATCCCAAATGTTGTTAAGCCTTTCAAAGATCAAAACATTACTGTTTAAAATTTATACTTATCTTACTGAAATGGTTATAAATTTTATGATAAAAAAATAAGTTTGATAGCAATAAATTGCGCTCTATTCAAATTTTAATATGTTGTTGGTAAAATATTTCGTAACTTATGTTTAAAAATATGTTTAAAAAGTCTACATACTTTAAAAATAACAATAATAATAAAATTAAATTAAAATCTCGCGCACAATCACATTTTTCTCGTATCTTGCTTTTAATGAAAAATTAAAAAATATTTCAGAATTGACCAATTACAATGAGTAATTGTAATTGTGAAGATTACGACCCAGGGCCCAGTTACGACTCTGGCATCAGAAACTCATCATCAAATAATGACAGCGAAGCAAGATGTCAAACTAATCATACTTCATCGCCACCATGTTATAACAATCATTCGAGACATGAAGTTGATCCACATTCACCACCACCATCTTATGCTGAAGCAATATCACATGCATCAAACCATGATAGTACAAATACACAAGGTAACATTTTACACTTTCTTTATACAACAAACCTTTTCGATGGCTTTTTAAACTTGTTCCAAGATTTAAATAGAATTCTTAATAACTAGAATTAGGGTAAAATATTTTGTATTTTGATAAACAGAAGTAGTTTTTTTTTTTTTAAGAAGGACATTTGGCAAAATTTTTTTTCATTTTTCCGGAAACAAACGAAGTTCTTGTCAAATTAGATCAGCAACAGTCACAGAAGTTACAGTTTCAACACTGTTAAAAAAAATTATGTTAGACTTCAATATGTTACAGACAGAAGAAACGCTTTTAATACGTCAACAAGCAGGGAAAATGAAAATCGCGTTGTTTCTTACCAAGTACAAACTTCCATAGATGATAGGAGCTGGCCGAATCATTATAGAATTGAGACAGAGGCAAGCTCCAATGAAGATTGTTGTTATGATAAGGGTTTCGAGGATTGTATGGTTTTATTTATATATGTTACACTTGTTTCGTGTGCAGTCTTTCTTTTGTTTAAAATGTTTATTCAAATCATAAATACTAATTAGTTAAAAGTGATCAGATACAAATTAATGTAAGAGCCAATGTTTTAAGAGACGTACTTAAGTTACTCAAAACTTTTTTTTACAAATACTTTACAATTTCAAAAATTTAACGTATGGTATGAGAATTTTTGAATACTCCATTTGTACAAATTGTTCACTTACATTAAATACTCTTAATGTTAATTCTATTACTGAATTAATTACCTAAAGACTGCAAATAAGATGCCAAATATCCTATATTCTATAATTTACAATTATTAGGAAAAAATTTTTTTCAGACTGTACCTAATAATAACTGAATAACTAGAAAATAAATTTCCGTCTAGTCATTTTGGCCAATTGATTTTCAAGAAATATGTGATTTTAGCGATTCTCACGAATTATTGTTGAAAATTTGTAAATGATATGTATAAAGCATAAAAAAACTTTCTTAAATAAGATTTGTAAATTTTGCGGAAAAAATCATTCACATAATTTATATTATAATAAAATTATTTAACTTTTTTAAATAGTCTAGAGCGTTAGTTTGAATCAAAGCCTGCAAAATCGGCTGTGATTCGAGAGTGATTTTTTTTTTGTTTTACTTCCTACGAGAAAAAATAAATAATGAAAATTTTATTTATGCAACGTTAACTCAAGATAAAAGAAATTATTTTTTAATGAAAAAAAAATTTTCAAAGTCCACTGAGGAAAATATTTATGTTTATATTTCTACCATATAGTTCATCCCAAGCAAAAAAAGGTCAATTTTCAGATCAGAATTTTTTGTTTCAATTTTCAATGCAGAAACTCAAAGTTCTACTAGTTTTTTAAAGAATTAATTAATGAAAGTCAAAATTAAATTTTATATATTCAATTTGAAATTAGAATGACTTTTATTTTAGAATATAATCCTTTTTTTCACATTTTTTTGAGTTATTTTCATGCCAAATCGTATTAAGTGAAATTAGTACTTGTTAGTATTAATAAATTTACAATGTATATGTTTGTTGTATAGAAAGGGATATACGTAGGGATGATATAATGTTAAGTTGATGTATATACTATTTACGTGTTGTACATATAAATGTAAATGATTCCTATAAGAATTAATTTTATAAAATAAAATATCAATTGTTTTTTAAAACATTCATTTTAAGTTTTATAAAATACCATGTCTTTTAAATTAAACGATTAAGTCAAGCAAACTAAACTTACGAGTATTTATTATCTGTAGTTGACTTTGTATTCAATTCCAAAGTATACGTAGTAAGTTTTTAGACGTTACTCATTGGAAAAAAAAAAAAAAAAATTACAGAACATTAAGAAACTTTTTTTAACATCTTTAAATCAAATTTAAATTATTTTACCAGAAAAATGACAACTTGTTTTTTTAGTTACTGGTACTATAACCTTCGTCTGTATAGTGAATGTAAGATTGGCATTTTTAAATAATACTTTTTTCAATGATTTTTCATATTTTTATTCCTTTTACCTAATTTAATTCATTGAGCTTATGGGTCATTCCAGGCTAAAGTAATTACCTCGGTGAAAAACAGTTTTTTAGCTATATCACAAATATATTTAATATTTTATACTTATTGTCTAGTATACATCAAAGACTAAAGAGAGATACATCGTTCGATCCTAAAACTGTTTCAAAAAGCTCACTAGTCTCTAATGTTTTAGAACTTTTGTGGTTTTCGACCAGATTTTGGGAAAAAAAGACCTTATCAAAAAGGTTATGAAAGTTGTATAAGTCATACTTTTTATTTATAATTTCCGTGATAAACCAATAATTCGATATTAGTGCAACATGCGAAATACAATTTTGAAAAGTTTTGAAGGCTTTTAATAGGATTTAAGACTTCAAAAATCGTATTTTCGTACGTGTCCTACCGGTCACAGTAAATATCATGTCCCACCGGTTACGCTAATCTTTGATTTTTTTCTAAAAATTTGTAGTTATTTAAAAAAAAAAGAAATTATTGGACATCAAAGTGACGAATTTGAGCTAACTCATGATATTTTTTATGAATTTTTTAGCTTTGAAGAATTGGTAGATTTTTTCGATCGTTGAGAGCAAAATAAAACTCAGTTCTATTTAGTGTCCCATCGGTCGCGGTCCCTATTTTGTTAAAAATCTTTCTAAAAATTTTGGATGGTTTCAAAAGTGAGTAATAAAAATTAATCTACGCGCTCACAGCTTTCTTATCATCACATAATAATCTATAAATAATTTTTTTTAATTTGTTGAAATTCGTTTGAAAGGTGTACAAATGTCCGACCGCTTACAATGAAATGACTCTTAGGATACTTTTGAATTTCAATTGTTCAAATACAATTTTTCATTGCAATTATTTGATATCATTTTATTTTTTTATATTACGCCTACCCAAGCCATTTATCGCCAACTACTTGTAATTTTAATTTTTTGTTACTTCAATAAAAATTAAATCACTGCAATTATGCAGGCAAAGCAATTAATTATTTTTATTTGTTTTTGATTTTTTAGAAAAAAAATTAATTTCATCGATACGTAGTAAAATTTTATACATTAAAAATCGTGTGAAATTCCAGTTTGTGGCCCACAATTTACATCACATCTGTGATGGTTGAATTTTATTTTTTGTCTGCAACCTTGGCCGAACAGCGAGGATCTTTGGTTCTTCCGCATAGTCGTCCGTTCGGTGTGTGGTGGGGGAGAACGGGGAAAACCAGGAATACGGGATTGCCCGACGTAATGTGCGCGCTCCATCTTCAGTTTAGCCACAACGTTCATCAGACAAACGTCCAGCGTTCACCGTGAGTGTTATCAAAGTGTTTTATTCAATTGTTTACAGCTGAATTCAGAGAAAGTTTTGTTTGCAGCGAGTACCAAACTGTGAGGATAAAAATAATACCGTAAACTTTTTAATAGTGTCAAACTGTACGATAATCCGCTAGACTGGAGAGAAAGTAGGCTACGGTCGAGGCTTGGTCGTTTTTATTCTTTTAATTTAGATGCGAGAGACGATCACGGGCGATGGTCCACCTGTAGTACATCCGCGTCAAAAAATGTTTTTTCGATTTATCGTGTACAGACTTTGAATTCTCGATCTTTAAGAAGTACTGGGAAAATATAAAGAAAGGGTCGGTATTTTCGAATTCAATTTCTCTGCGGTATGCATGTAAAAAGAAATTTCTTAATAAGTCAAAAGAATGAGCGGCGCATACAAATAAGCAGGACAGCAGGATTTTCTCCAAGTTTTTCAGAATGTAATTTAACGTAATAATTTCTTAAATTTTCAAAAGAAATAAATTGTTTTTATCTTTAATTAATTTATTTAAATAAACTTGAACATACGTGTAAAATAACTATCAGTTTGAATTTTACAATATTAAATTATAATTATGTGGTTACATAAATAACTCATTAACTTAAGTCTCATAGTAATCAAGGACCAAATAAAAAAATTACTAATAATTCCAGAATTTATCTTCCACTATGAGTGACGACGGTGGAGGCTACGACGGAGGGGGATACGATTCTGGTCCCAGTTATAATGATGGACCAAGCTACCATGCTGCACCATCGCCAACTTACGATCCCGAGCCGAGCTATGAAACTGGTCGTACTTCACGATCACCGGTTGATGACGATGAACCAAGGTTTGAAACTGGTCGTAGTTCACCGCCACCTGTAAATGACGATGAACCACGATATCAAACCGGCCGATCTTCACCAAATTTAAGTAATAATGATCGATCGAGACATGAAGCTGATCCACCATCTTATGGCGATGCACTTTCGAGGGCAACAGACTCAAAGGCCCAAGAAGAAATAATCACTAAAGGTATATTTTGTGTTCTTACAATGTTTTTTAATAATATAATTTATTATAAAACTCCGCTGAGGATTTTCTTATTTTTATAAAATCCTACTTTATCAAGGCCCAATAATTTAATAATAAATAAATAAAAACTAATTTTTTTCTAATTAATATAAGGATAAAAATCAGTCTAAATTAAGTCCATTAGAGAGCCCTAAAAACTGTAGTAAAATGAATGGTCTAAACAAAAAATTTGAAATAAAGTAAAGTGGAACTTTAGTAATATAATGAGTAATTTTTACTTAATTCAAATTAACTCGTATTCTATAGCAGCAAATATAATAACGTTGATATCATTTAAATAATGCAGCTTTTTACATATTAGTTCAATGAGTACCCTAAAATAAAAAATAATTACAGTCTACAGTCTCACTCTTTGCTTAAATTAAAAACCATTTTTAGGTAAAATAATGATTGTGTATTGATTAATACTCAAATCTATTTTTTAATAATCTTACGTGCAGTGGATGAATGTGTGAAGAAAATCTTCAAAAAGTTTCTTTATAAGTCATATAAATTCAAAAAATGATATTTAAAACTACAGGATATTCAAATTTAAAAATATTATTCAAATATTTCAGATTCAACGCATTTTTCTGAGAACAATGTTGTCTTAAATATTCCTGCAGATGATATAACATATGAAGATCGTCCCGGTTATAACAGCAATCGAAATAACATTGGTTGGCACAGGTCAAATAATGTGGTGCATCATCATCATCACCACCACCGAAACGAAAGAACCAGACCAAATTTTTCATCAAATCAAATTCGTACTGACATCTATCAAAACAAAAAAGTCGAGCCAAATTATTCAAACCAAATTCGTTATGAGTGTCAAAGCGAGAGAACTTCGTCATCTGGATTAACTAAATTCGTTCTGAAGCTTTGTTTCTGTATGACGCTCGCTTCTTTTATAATTATATCTCTTCTTATGTACATTTTCTACATAATGTAAAAATTATTTTTTACATTGTATAGAAGGGATTCTTGATCGGAACGAAGCGATCATTAGAGTTTGTTTGTGCAACGGAAAATTTTATGAATGGTAATATGATGATCTTCGAAAAAAAACGTGTAAGGTGGTGTTTCAAATGTATAAAATTACCGTCAGTGCCATGATTTACTGTTAAAGATTTCATAAATTTAAAGATTTAGTGCCGGTTTTGTGTTTACTCATTTATAACATTTAAAACTATCGTTGGACCTTACTCATACTTATTGTTTTATTGGTTATGTTATTTAGGTGTAATGTTTATGTGATAAAATATATGTATTAAGTACTATTTATAAACAATGTTCAATAAGTTAGAGATTACACACTTTAAAGACAGTTCGAAATTATTTAATGATCAACAATTAGCGAAAAAATGAAAATCGCAGGGGTGAAATGACTTTAGGGCAAGTCTCATGGAATTTACTTATTGTAACATTAAATATACTCTAAATTGTTTAGAAAATTTATGCTTCGTGCTAAAGACCCAACAAAATCGTAATTTTGATATTTTTTGAAATAATTTAGTTAAAAATATCCAGATAATTTACAATGAAAACTATTTTTATAAAATGCAGACTGTTGTCCATTTTTCTGGATTTTTAGTAAAATTAATATTTGTGTTGGCTTATTGAAATCAAAATTGAAATAGTGCTAACGTAAAGCTAGGATGGGTCATTTGCGATGAGTTATTGAAGTATAATTTGAAACCAGTGTCCCCGTGAAGCTAGGATAGGTCAATATATTAAAAATTGAAACCATTTTCCACTTAAATCTAGGATTATCTTTATTGAATTTTATAGAAAAACTAGTGTCATCGCAAACTCGACAATGGGTATTTTATTCAAGTAAAAAAACAGATATTTTTATTTTATTTATATTATTTGGTTTCTATACAAAATTACACTAATTTTTGTCAGATTTTCAGTTTTTTGAACACATGAACAAAGATCGTTTGAGATTAGTGCCCTCAAGGAAAACTTGAGTTTTGCATAGTTCATTTTTATAAAAATTTCCAGTGTATGTCGGGTTTTTAGCAGCAGTCAAAAAGTCAAAATTTATTGGGTGATTGTTTTGATTAAATTTTGTTAAAATAAGATGATAGAATAATACTAATCAATAATAAAAAAATGTTCTTGATGTTTAAGTTTGTAATTGTAACTTCTGTAGCACTGGTGTAAATAAGTGTTTAGATTTTTTTAAGAAACTTTTAATAAAAAACATTATAAATATTATTAGATTTATAATTTCTAACGCTAACCAGTTATTTATTATAGAAATTTTTTTTTGAAAACTATTATCACAGATTTTTAATTGTTATCAGCACACTTGTTTAACTTGTAATTGGGCTTACAAATTTTTGAATGATGAGACACCAAGGAAGCGTAAGGTTTTCTACACTTATCATTTTTTTGAAAAAAGAATTTTTTTTTGCAAAAATTGGAGAGTAAATAAAAAAGTTTTTGATGGTAAATGATCAAATATAAACATTTATATTGTAGATTTAATAAAGAATTATCCAAAAAATGTAATTTTTACAAAAAAAATTGCGTACAGTTTAGTCTACTAAAAAAATTTTCGGTATAAAAAATTCTTCGGGCAATGTTTTTTATCGTTGTGCATATGTTATTGGAAATTTATATTAAAAAAATTTTATTTACTTTTCAAATGTAGAGAACGACAATTTCAAATAAATAAGTAATCTTAATGGATTTTTCAGGAAAAACTTTTCTATTATTTTTTTTATCTACTCTATTTTTTATCTTTCTATTTTTCTATTATTTACTCAATTTAGATAATTCGACCTCATTTCAATTCAACGTGATTCCCAGACATCTTGAATTTCTTTTTTTTTTTAGGAGGGATCGTGGGGGAGTCGAGGAGAACAGGGAAAAAAGATCCCCACGAAATCTACGCAGTTTACGTCACGAACTCGGAGGATGATCATCGATCCCGTATTTGGCTAGTAAGTGTTGGAAATATTTCATTTGAATTTGAATAGAAAAGTCGTTTTCCTACGCCCCTAATCCGTAGTGAGCTGTTTGGAAACCTGGAAAAATTGTTTTCCTACGCCCCTAATCTGTAGTTAACTGTTTGGCAACCTGAAAAAATTGTTTTCCTTCGCCCCTAATCTGTAGTTAGCTGTTTGGCAACCTGAAAAAATTGTTTTCTACGCCCTTAATCTGTAGATAGCTGTTTGGCAACCAGAAAAAAATCGTTTTCCTACGCCCCTAATCTGGAGTTAGCTTTTTGATAACTCCAAAAAAATCGTTTTCCTATGCCCCTAATCTCTACTTAGTTGTTTGGAAATTTTAAAATATCGTTTTCCTACGCTCCTATTCTGGCGTAAGCTGTTTGGCAACCATAGAAAAGTCGTTTTCCTACTCCCCTAATCTGTAGTTAGCTGTTTGGGAACCAAAAAAATTGTTTTCCTAAGGCCCAAATCTGTAGTTAGCTGATTGGAAACCCCAAAATATCGTTTTCCTACGCCCCTAATCTGTAGTTGCTTGTTTGGGAACCAAAAAATTGTTTTCCTACGCCCCTAATCTGTAGTTAACTGTTTGAAAACTCAAAAAAATCGCTATGTAGAGATGAGGGGCATAGAAAAACGATATTTTGGGGTTTCCATACAGTTTACTACAGAATTAGGATGTTCTGAAAAATTCAACGTTAGGCGTCGCTAGTGTAAACTTGACTCGGCTACCAGCAGTTTTGCATGGGAGCAGATGTATCAGTGTGTGTGTTCGTGTGGAATCTCTCACCGATACACACAGTCATACGTCAGCTCCCATGCAAAACTGCTGGGAGCCGAGTCAAGTTTACACTAGCGACGCCTAACGTCGAGTTTTTCAGAACATCCTAATAGGGGCGTAGGAAAAAGGTTTTTTTCAGGTTGTCAAACAGCTAACTCCAGATTAGGGGTGTAAGAAAACGATTTTTTTGAGTTTCCAAACAGCTCACTTCAGATTAGGAGCGTAGGAAAACGATTTTTCGGGGTTTCCGAACAGCTAAGTAGAGATTAGGGGCGCAGAAAAACGATTTTTTTTTAGTTTGCAAACAGTTCACTACATATTAGGAGCGTAGGAAAACAATGTTATTGGGTTTCCAAACAGCTGACTACAGATAAGGGGCGTAGGAAAACGAATTTTTTCAGGTTGCCAAACAGCTAACTACAGATTAGGGGCGAAGGAAAACGATGTTTGGGGGTTTTCAAACAGCTCAGTAGAGATTGGGGGCATAGGAACACGATATTTTGGGGTTTCCAGACAGCTAACTATAGATTAGGGGCGTCGGAAAACGATATTTTGGGGTTTTCAAACAGCTAACTATAGATTAGGGGCGTCGGAAAACGATATTTTGGGGTTTCCAAACAGCTAAGCAGAGATTAGGGGCGTAAAAACGATATTCTGGGGTTTCCAAACAGCTAACTACAAATTAGGAGCGTAGGAAAACGATTTTTTTCAAGTTGCCAAACAGCTAATTACACATTAGGGGCGTAGAAAAACGATATTTTGGGGTTTCCAAACAGCTAAGCAGAGATTAGGGGCGTAAAAACGATATTCTGGGGTTTCCAAACAGCTAACTACAAATTAGGAGCGTAGGAAAACGATTTTTTGGTGTTTCCAAACGATTAACTATAAATAAGGGGCGTGAGAAAACGATTTTTTTGGGTTTTCCAAACAGCTAACTTCAGATTAGGGGCGTCGGAAAACGATTTTTTTCAAGTTGCCAAACAGCTAATTACACATTAGGGGCGTAGAAAAACGATATTTTGGGGTTTCCAAACAGCTAAGCAGAGATTAGGGGCGTAAAAACGATATTCTGGGGTTTCCAAACAGCTAACTACAAATTAGGAGCGTAGGAAAACGATTTTTTGGTGTTTCCAAACGATTAACTATAAATAAGGGGCGTGAGAAAACGATTTTTTTGGGTTTTCCAAACAGCTAACTTCAGATTAGGGGCATAGGAAAACGATTTTTGGGTGTCCCTACAGCTAACCATAGATAAGGGGCGTAGAAAAACAATTTTTTTCTGGTTGCCAAACAGCTAACTACAGATTAGGGGCGTAGAAAAACAGTTCTCTTCTGGTTGCCAAACAGCTAACTACAGATTAGGGGCGTGGGAAAACTATTTTTTTGAGTTTCCAAACAGCTAACTACATATAAGGTGCGTAGTAAAACAATTTTTTCAGGTTGCCAAATAGCTAACTACAGATTAGGGGCGTAGGAAAACCATTTTTTGGGGTTTCAAACAGCTAACTACAGATTAGAGGCGTAGGAAAATGATATTTTGGGGTTTCCAAATAGCTAACTACAGAATAGGGGCGTAGGAAAACAATTTTTTCGGGTTTCCAAACAGCTAAGTAGAGATAAGGGGCGTAGGAAAACAATTTTTTCATAATTAGTTAAAAAAAAATTTTTCGCGATTGTAGGACAGTTATTCCAAACCAATTTTTCCAAAGCCGTTTTTCCCAAAGTCCATTTTTCCCAATTGCGTTTTTCCCAAAATCCAAATTTCCCAATTTTAAGGTTTCCCATAACAATAAAGTCATGTATTTTCTATTAAAAATTTTTTTTTTTATTTAACAAAACGTTTAATATAGAGAAAAAAGTAGTATAAAAAATGTATAATGTTTTGTATAAGCACATATTCCAAGAATTTTCTAACATTTGATCAAAACTTTACATAGTAACCTACTGTTTTTAGATAAGAAAAAATATCATTATTTGCTACATATTCATGATATCGGTCCACTACGTTCCTGATTAGTTCTTCTCGCTCTCTTCTTGACTTTTCAACGCCTTTTCTTATTCTTTGTCCTAATTGCAGTTGCCTTAACATGATTTCTGTATCTGCTTGCTCTTTTTTGAGTTCATCAAAAAATGCATACAGGCTTGGATGGTGTTTTCCAACAACCAGCTGGAAACGGTTGTGCCAACCCTCGGAAATGTTGTTAGTTCTGGCAGAACCACTCAAGACCGCGTTGTATTATTCCGGCGGTACCTCGACGACGCTTTATTTTCAACCTACGAATGTAATTTAGTTCAAAATAATCAACAACACCATCCAATTCGTCAGGCAACTCATCTCGTATTGTTCGAAAGTTTTACAAATACTTTACAAACCAAAATAAGAAAAGAAGGGATGTGAAAAATTTTGTGCAAGTTCTAACCAAAAATTTTAACATCTCTAAGTTTTTGAAACAATTGCCGTCAAATTCTAACTGTGTCGATTAATTATTGCATAATTTTTTAAAAAACTTTGAAATAAAATAAAGAAATTTATATCACCATCAAATTAAACATAAAATACTTGACTATATTTTTTTGGAAAATTTGGATTTTGGGAAAAACGGCGTAGGAAAAAATGGACTTTGGGAAAAACGGCCTTGGGAAAAATGTTTTGGAATAACTGTCCCCCTACCATTTTTCGCTAAGCAATAAAACGTACATGTATATTACCTGAATGCGCAATATTATTAAAATTTTTTCATAGATTTTTCAGTTTTTTTCTAAAAATTTTGAAAAATCAAACAAAAAATCTTTAATCCATCATTTGATGAAATTTTTATCCAATAATAACCAGTAAAAATTTTTAAATTTAAATGAAATCTCGAACTATATATAAAAAAAAAATACAAAAAAATAACATTCAAATTTTGATTAAAGCTTAGATTAAATTATTTAGAAATCAAAGCAAAAAAATTTACAATGAAAAATAAATTTTTTCTACAAGCAAACTTAAAAATGAGGGTAATATTAAACTTACCAAAATTTTTAGATTTGACTAAGTAATTCTTAAATTTGCATATCATAAATCATAATTAAATAATTTCTACCTGAACAGGCGGTGGGTAACAAAAATTCTTCAAAACCGATCTTTTACAGTGGGTGACGACTGTGGCGTTGATGGAAGCACAGAGTTTCGAATCAGGCCGAGTGCAGCATCAGATTCCGAGTTAATCCTAGCAAATACAATTGATCCAACTTCACCCCCGCCATCCTACGATGAAGTAGTTTCAAAACCACCGGACATAAATCTTGGAAAACCATACTCAAAAAGTAAGAAATTTTTTTTTTTTTTGGTATTTTAGAAATCGGTGTTAGAAGCACGATATCAGAACTTATAGTTTCAAATTTTTTAAAATAATTTTGAGAATAAAATTTGGAGTACGCAATTTAAAAATATTTTATTTCATTACAGACAGAAACCATGTTTCGAATGCAGGTGCTATAGAGGAGAATGCTACGAGCGCGTCTGAAGATAGAATAACGATTATTGTTTCAAATTCTTCAAATCAAGGGGTGTGTCATCATTATTGTCGAAACTGTCAACATGAGATTGCAACGAGAAACGAAGGAGATGAATACCGCAGCGGAAGTGGTTGCGCTATGCACTATGTTATGATTTGTTTTTCTGGCGGTTTGTGTTCAATCTCGTTATTCGTGTTAATGGTTAAATTAATTTTTTCTAAATAAATATTTTTTATAAAAATACTTTGCTTGGGGTCATTTATTTAAAAATCATAAATTCTTTCTCAATAGTACCTACAAACAACAAGTGACAAAAAACATGTATTCGAACGAGAGCAAATATTTACAGCTGTAAACATTTCGCTCGAGTCCGAATACGTTTTCGTCTCATGTTATCAACAATACTTTTTACTGTAGTAGCCCTCATGAGACGTTATCTTCAGAGCTGTTTTCGATGAAGACTCACTTTCTGTCGCACTAAGTCATTAGGAAGATCAGCTATTCGTACTTTCTACATTGAAGACAGAAAGTGAGTTTTTCATCTTCGAATATGGATCTGAAAAACGTCGAGACGGCTACTACAATGAAAAATGCCTTTAGTTACGTAGAAACAATGTGTATGTGTTACAGAGGACGTAAAAGAGCATTTAGACAGTTTGGCAATGATTCTACCATTGTAATTTACCATTCACCCATAATATTAATATTTTGTCATCAAATACACCTTTTTCATCATATTTTTTTGTCTTGTTTTCGGTATCTCTGAAGGAAAAATATTTCTCAAAATATGGTTGAGAAGGGTTCTTTAGCCACCTCGTTGCAATCCTCGCCTTCGGCTCAGACTCAAACCTCTCGGAGGCCAAATAAGCCCTTCCCCGACCGTGTTATGAAAAATACTATTTCTTCAATAAAGTAGCCAGAATGAAACAATAACTAACAAAATTTGAAAATAATAATTAGATTAAGTTTAAAAGTTCATAAAATTAAAGAAAACGCCTAAAAAGCCTTATTCTCAATATATGGAGCCTTTTTTATGTTCAAACAAACCCAAGACGTTGATTCATTCAACTGCGACTAATTCTAGAGTTCAAACTGAAATCACCTATATGAAAAAAGTTTAGTAATGGTAGCAATCATATCGTCATGCAACATTTATCTGCTACTTTTTAAAATGAAAAAAAAAAGGATGAATAATTTAAAGAGAATAATTTTTACGTTGTATTTCTAACTGAATAATTGTTTGTCTATGTTTAAGCTTTTTTTAAAAAAATAAAATATTTAGTTATTGATTAGAGCTTAAAAAAATATTGTTTTTAATAAATATCCGCTCGAAAGTAGCTTTTCGTGCAATTATCGATAAACACGGAAAACTTTTTAATCATTATTGGCAACAAACACACAAGTTAAACATTTTATTCATAAATCATTAAAATATTTATTCTTGATTGAAAAATTTATTTCCTGAAAAATAAATTTTTTGCTGATGCTGATTCAGCTTGAAAATTTTTATTTTTAGCCTTTTCTAAGACTAATGTAACTCTTAAGCCGAAACTATTTAGTTGTACCTTTAAATTATAAATTAGTTTATTTTCGTGAAAAATTATTACCTATGAAGTTTCCCCAAAATGCAAAAAATCTGCTTAACTATTTCAAAATATATAGTTTTATAATTAATACGCGTTGTCAACGATTGAGGATTATACTTAGATTAATAACTATAATCACATTGTTTATAACAGGAGCGGCGGAAAAAATTGATACTTTTAGTAAAATTACCCAGATATCAACTACGAAATACTTTAATGATTTTTCTTGTTTACTGTCATTAAAGATTTTATTGTTTGTCTAGAAGTTTTTCTTTTAATATACTTAGGATCATAATTTTTTTTTTTTTTTTGTCGGTTAAATACCAAATTAAAAAATTAAATCTTAGACAATATGATAATCTCTTAATTTTCATAGTAAATTACCTTCATTTGTTAGATAGATTAGATTTTTGTTGATATATTTTAACTTTCTTACTCTGTGAACAACATTGAAAAATTATACTTTTTCAAATTGATTTAACGTTAAAAAGTTATATAAAAATTTACCGTAATATGTTTTTTTAAGGTAACCCAGTTTCAGTTAAATATTAAGTCGAGAAAAAAAATGGTTCATCCTGATAAAGCCTCAGTTATCGTGCAAATGATATTTTTGCTAAAAAATTTTTAACTTGGATGTTTTAATTCGGTGATTATACAAGATAAAGATGTTTGATGAAAAATATTTAAAAAATAATAAAATATATTTCATTTTTCAAGGATTATGGCCAGAAATCTAGTATACGCAGGCGCAAACTCAACTCAAGCGAATATAAGACAAAATTCAAGCGCAAAGGCTAAGCAAGCTCAAACGTTCAGTAGATTTCATCCAGCTAACGAGTGGGGTACAAGTGCAACTGCATACTCAAATTTTCTCGTAAGTTTGATTCTTGTAATTTTTTTGTGCTTGAGATACTAACTGTAATTTTTTATGAGAGGTCTCGAAAATACTTTAAATAGTTATCAAAATTATAAGTGATTCATCTTTTAAGCTTTAATTTCTTTTTCAATTTTAAATTAAGTTAAAGCTAAGTATAATATTTCATTTTTTTCAAAAAACACGAGTTCTAACAACAAAAAATAAGCGAATAACTTATTTTTAAAACATTCTTTTGAAAAAAAAGCAAATATTTTATTAGTATTTTTTTTCAAACTAAGACTTGTGTTTTGTGTTATGATGTAAAAATAAAAAGTATTTGTAACATTATCTCAAAATAAATATTATAAAACTAAACTGAAAATTTACAATTTTTTAAAATTTTCTCTATACAAAAATTGGAAATAAGTTTGTTTTCCATCGTATCTGTTGTTTTAAAATCACTCTCATCATTTTTTTAGGGTTGAAATGGTAAACTGAACTATGATTACCATTTTTATAACTAATTTTAGTTAATAAAGGATATGTCGTGATTAAAATTTTATTTACCAGAAAAGGAAAATACTTAAAATTTTCAACAATGTATGAACATTGACTTTCGATTTGTAAAAAAATTTGTTTATGCATCAAAATTTTTGGAAAATAATTATAAATAACTAGTTCACTTGAGAATTTGTCTTGACTGCGTCATTTGAAAATATAAAACGGAAAAAGGAGTAGATCAAGACAAGGCTAAGGCCATCAAGGCGTCACTGACAATAGCGTCGACGCGGGATAATTACGATATGAGTTTTTTTTTGTTCTTACAAAGTAGTCGTACATGGGTACATGATGATTTATCGTTTTTTTGAGTGATTTTGTTTGATTGTTTAGCAGTCTAAGATTAGTCACCGATGATTTTGCTATAGTATAAATTTGAATACGAATCTTTACTACAACTTGTTTTATTTTTATTTTCATTTACATGATGCAGCAGTGCTAATGAAAAGATGAGTAAAAAGTAGATTAGATCACAACTATTTTTATGTTTTAAGAATTCTCAATCCTTTGATTTCAGTAAAAATTTCATTTTTCATACAGTTATTAATAAACAAATAATAAATTATGTGTTAATTATTAATAGAACTCTCATCGTCTGCTTTTTATTGATCTTTTATCGTTGCTCACGTTTGGTAGAAAAGAAAAAATTTAAATAAAGTAATTAAAATCAAAATTTTTTCAGTTAAGCTTAAAACAACACAGTAGTGTTCTTTTTCCTTTTTTTTTTTTTTTAAACAAGTAAAACAGGCTAAAAGTTAGAAATTAATAACTATAATAAGGATTTTTTTTCCTTATAATTCTTAAATATTAAAAAAAAATATATAAACAATTTATCTTAAAAGTATCGTATAAAAAAATTTTTGATTTTTTTACTTTCAAGCATAAACTGAGTGCATTTGTTTATAAATACTCACAATAAAGGCCTTTAGAATTTCCGCGTACCGATTAATTCATTACATAAATATGAAAATTATAGATTATTATTTATAATTAGCTTCATGGGAAAAAAAGTAAACAAATTTTTTTTTTTTTTTAATTTTTGATGATTTCTCAACTCAACATCTCGATAAAAACTCTCGTTACTTATGTTTCAACGCTCGATTCACTCAAATCGTCTTTTTTCGAAACCAAAGACGTGCCCACTGTATTGGTGTAAAATTTATTGCCGAGATGGGAATCAACATTGAAACTAAACTCGCATTTGATAATTGCTTGAGATAATCATCGCGAATACGATTAAAGCAACTTTGAAAAAAATCTCTTCTAAGAACATTTTAACAAAGGAGTCACGGTGATTAAATGTATGAATTTACTTCGGGTAAAACCTAAACTCTAAAAACTAAAATTTTGAAAAGCAAGTTAAACATTACAGTTTCTTTAAGACCACTCATCATTAATTTTATGAATTTAAGTAATGTTAGGGAACACTATACGTCACAAAAGCTTAATATCACGTAAAAATAAAACCTGCAGATGAGAAAAAAAAAAAGAACAAAAATTATAATAGGTTGAATTCAAATTCTGTTTTTATAATATTAGTCAAAGTGTATTCAATTAAGTCTTTTCTATTGCAGAAGAAAGTCACTTGATTAAATAAGTAAATACAAAATGGATAAAACAACTTGTGTATTTGTGCTGGTTCTTGGCATCGCTGCGATGGTCTGCGCGAAACAAGATTTGCCACCGTGGGTAGACTGCACCAGCAACAGTGACTGCGCTCCTGGCTTTTGCTGTGCTATGCGTAAGAAAAACTACGTTCATTTATATTTCATAAGCTTTCTAGGTTTAAAAAAAAATTTTTAATTATATTAATATTAGTTGTTTTTTACAGATTAATTAATAAACTTTACAAATTTTAAATTAAAACATTTTTTTTATTGCTTTTAATTTTCTTAATTACAAACTTAGCTGTAAAATTTAACCAATTAATAGTTTCAATTATTTCACTGATCAATTTTATTTGTTAAGTCAATAACTAATGTAAAAAAAGTCATACTTATCAAGAGTTAATATTTTAACTTCAAGTATATAATCTTTAATTTTTTAACATTCTTTACAGAATTGTAATTTTAAAGTGTTTAAAACTATTTAAATTGATAGTAGAAATATAAAAAAATATGTATGTTAGATCCGGCTAAAAGCATATATGTAAATAAACATAAGTCAATCGAAATAATTGCTCTTGCGACTTATTCAAGCGCAGGTAAAATAAATTTAATATTTCAACGATTGATATTTTCGAATATAATAAAATAACGTTATAATATTATATAATGGTTATTTTAAAATCCGTAATGAATTTTCTCAGCAATGGAAAGGTACTCGTATCCAAGCTGCCGTCGCATGAACGAGGACGGCGAGCCCTGCCGTCCAGGAGGCCCCCTTACAACGAACGGAACCCGCTACTACCCTGGCGGCCTGGAGATAAACCTCAACAATGTCTACGTAATGTTTTGCCCTTGCAACGATGGTTTCGCTTGCGACCGTGACGAGATGGTCTGCAGGGACTCTAGCATCCTGAATGCCATCTCGGAACAACACTCCAGCAAGAAAGATGACTGATAATCTTATAACAAAATACTTTTCACAAAATCGACTGTAGAATTATATTAACGTGAATTGAACATAAAACCAAATGTACCTTTTTTTTCGGTGCGAAATAAAACGTCGGTTATTGTATTGAATCATATTTACTGTGTATCAAACTTTAGAATTTTGAACTATTTTTATGAACAATAAAATAGTTTTTTTTCTAATTGCAAATAAAATTAATAAGTTGAAAATCAGAGCTTCAAAGGACTGTTTTACTTGTGATATTCCGATTTTTTTGATGAACTTTACATGAGAGGATTACATTATTCGAAACTCTCAGTGAACTGTCAGTAATAAATAAATAAAAAATATTTACTAAAATATGTTTATGAGTTAATGATAAATTTATTTTATTTTATATCAATTTTAACCTGTAATCTAGCCTATTTTATATTTAAATTTAATCCAACGTACATACTTCTTACTTAATCTGTAAACTTAAAAAGGTACTTGAAAAATAAAGAAAATAACAAAAAAAAAGTAAGTTGCATATGAAAAATGGATTTGTTCATGAGTTGTTAAAGTATAAATTGAAAAAATTTTTTAATCAATTTTTTTATTTATTACTATCAATTTTTGGATGAATTTTCTGATCTTATTCTTTGAGAAAGAAACTAAAGAATGTAAACCGAATGAATATGTATATGCATTTGTTAAGGAGAAATTAAAAGTTGAAGAAAAAAAAAAATTTTCAAATTAAGTTTTTTTTCGGAAAAAAATATATTTTTCTAAATCGAGTTTTTCAAGTTTTTTAAATTAAATCAATTTTTTATAAAAACTTGTATAGCTTATATTATTTTTGCAGTAAAATGCATGGAGTACTTACGTGTACAATATTTTAATTGATAACTATAGAAGTCAAATTTTTCAGTATATTACTTTCAATATACTGACAGTCTTACTTTCAATGGGACCATTTTTCATAAAAATCTTGTGAACTGACCGCTTAAAAGCTTTTTAAATGATGAAAAATATTTATCAGCGAGCTTAGAATGTCTAATCAATCGCAAACTTTGTAATAAACAGAAACCAAAATTGAGGGTAAAAAAATGAGTCTTTTTTAGTAACGTTCGTGTCAGGTTATTTTTGGATCGTGCATAACGGATAAAAAGTAAATTAAGTGAAAAATAATCTCATTAAATACTACTAATCAAGTTTCTTCTTGCTACGAGCCTATTTTTCTTATTTTACAATTATGGTTGAATTTACAGCAGTTTTTAGCCATACAGTATATAACGTCGTCGACAAATAATTGCTCAGATACACTTTAAATGTATCTTTAAAATTAAATTATTTATTTGTAAAAAATTTCTTTATAGAATTCAATAAATGAATAATTATTGATTTTAGTTTAATATTTTTATTTACCTTGATTTATTATCTTCTTTTGGAAGTCATTATAACTTTCTATAAGGTTTTAATTAATTACTCATAAAAGTTGGCAAAATTGATTTAAGTGTAACTTCATGAAAATAACATACATATATGAACTTAGATTTAAAAAAAAAAAGATGAAAGTAAATACTTGCTAGGTTTTCGACCAATATACATTTTTTAGTACTTTGTTATTTAAGTTGTAACATGCATGAAATTCAACACAAGACTATTTAATATGTATCTTTAGCTTATGATCTATAATGGTTAAAAGCTTAATAAGTAAAAAAAAAAAAAAAAAAAAAAAAGACCATTTAAATTTTATGAATACAGTGATGCTATGCACTAAAACGTAACTATACTGAGTAGTTGAGTACACTGCAGTGTATAATACTGTGTACTCACATAGTCGGTAACTGTAGGTAACAGAAATAAATGTTTTCCTTTTTACCTACATACCTACGCGATTGACGCGACTGCATGGAAGCCATGGAAGGTCGACCGGCTGGTGTCTGCGGTGTTAGTCTGCAATGTTTATACACACTTTATAACCGACAAAAATAAAGATCCTAATAAAGTTTTTTTTATTTACTAATAAATTAGTATTTTTTTAAAGTTCAGAAGAAAATTTCTTATAATAAAAATTAAGAAGAATATGCAACTGTAGTAAATTACTTATCAATATCATGTCAATAAAAACCACTTGAAAAAAAAGTTTTTCTTACATAGGTTACAAAATTGTACATTGAAGTTTTTTAAATTATTTTATTTTGTTATTGAGATCTTTATAAAAAATGTTGAGCGACAAATCTTTTGATACTGTTGGATTTGATCCTCAGGAAATTCAAGAAAAGTCAGTGTTCTCAGCAAAAAATGAAATAGTATGTTTTATTTCATTAATCATGAAAAATTTTTTTAACTAGGTCTCAAAAAACTGCAAATATCCAAACTGAGCATGTTGTTTACAATTCAGAGGAAGTTCAAACTGTAGAAACTAAAAGCATTGAGGTAACTTACATTTTTAGACATAAAAAAATTCAAAAACTTATTAATAAATATAATTTTTTAAGACACAAACTGTCAGTCAACCAACAAAAGCTCCACAATATGATGAAGTTAATCTGGCAAGTTTTCTTAAGCGCATTACTCCTAGTGTACTCCAGTATTTAGATGAAAAAACTCAAACTTCTTCTTTTAATGATTATGAACTCAGAGACGAAAGTAAATTTACTCGCAACATTCAGTTGATAAATAGATTGAACACATTAGAAATGTCGGAATTTAAGGTAAGTTTTTTAAAAGTGTGATAAAAAGAATTTTATTTTATCTACATTGAACTTTGTAATTTATCAATATAGTCTTCTTAATGCACATTAATTTAAAAGAATTTTTTTAATTTTATAAAAGTAAAAAAATTAAATTAAAATTTTTAATACATAACATTAACTTTTTTAGGGTAAAATTAGTTGTGTTTCTTGGAGTATTGGTGGTGGTACCCTAGCAGTAGCACACAGTGGATTACACCATGAATCATGGTGTTATGATGTGACAAAAATTGATTTTTATACACTTTCCAAAGATAATCTGTTAATGTCCAAGCCAAGTCAGAGCATCGAGGTTGCTGCTTGTGTAACATCTTTGGAATATCATCCAGAAGAACCTTCTATTCTTGCTGCAGGATTATTCAATGGTATTTGATTATTAACTTTTTATATGAAAACCTTGGAATAACATTAAAAGATGTTTAAAAAACAGATTAGATATGTGTAACTCAATTTTTTGCAATATTGTAAATTAAAAAATTTTTGTCAACAACATTCCCATATCTTATTCAAAACTAATTTTTGTCTGTGCGGCAGGTGATGTCATAGTTTGGAATCTAAGAGATGAATCTTCAATTAACCCAGTTCAGGTTTGCACTCATGGTGATTTAGTTTCACATGTTCAGTGGAATTTAAAACTTCTGAAAGATGGTTCAGCCCTTGTATCTTCAAGTGCTGAGGGATTCATCAATGTTCACAAACTAAGTGTGAATTTTACTCAAGCAGCATTAGCAAAACGGTAAATTTATAATTATTAAAAATAAAAATTAGTGTAGTTACAAATATGAAATTTAAGCATATTATTCTGACTTCAATTATAAAAATTTTCATTTGAATAATTCTATTGATTACAGTTACAAAATATCCAAGGAAAAAAATCCAATTGAAAAAGGAAGACCTCAAAGCGCAAGTGGCAAAAGAGACAGAGCAGCTGAACCTGGACTTCAAATTACAGCTTTTGATTTTTCATCAATAGAATCATCAATTCTTATTGCTGGTACATTGTGTGGTGGAATTTATAAGTGTAATTTAGATTTGGCTGTTGCTCTTGATGGTAGTAAAAAAATCTTTTATTAATCATCATTTCATGTCATTTCAAAAAAGAGAGAAATTTTTAATAAAGCAATTTTTTTCATTTTAATTCCATTTTAGATGATAAAACTGTATTTGATCCAGTTGTGAAAGAATATGAAAGACACGAGGGTACTGTGACATGTATCAAAAGTTTTCCAACAAAAAATCGTTTTATTTCGTGCGCATCAGACAAAGTTCTTCGAATTTTCGATCTTGACGTGGTGTGTAAAATATCAACTAATTGGTCTAATAAAAATTTATTTCCAACTTTGACATTAAATTGATTTGTTTTTAGGGTGAATGTGTAAATTCGATCGACGTAGAACATATGATGGTACAAATATCTTGGCATTTTGGTAACAAAGATATTTTTTTGGCTTATGGTGCAGGATCGGAAATAAAATTTTTCAATTCTAATTCTGGCAGACAACTATCAAAAATCATGCTTTACTCGGAAAGTAGAGAGAACGCTACTTGTCTAAGCTTCAATCCAAAACAGTAAATATTTTTGCTTTAACAATCATTTAAAATTTGACGAATTGCTTGCATTAAAATTTAATTTTTTTTTTTTTTTTCTTTTTTCAGAGAATTGGTTGCTATTGGAGATAGCCTAGCAAATTTAGAAATTTGGAGGATATCCAGGAATATATAAATTTGTCATACATAGATTAATGTTGAACAAAATGTCAAAAAAAATGTAATTTTAAGATAAAATTTTTAAATTAATTTTTTTACACAAATACTAAGCCAATAAACTTAAAAAATCAAAGTATATCTTTTAATTAAATATATATCAGCTGTTTCATTCGTGAAGATTAGTCTTTTTTATTCAAGTTTTTTGTCCGATTTCCACATAGAAAAAAAATATCCCAAACAATAAAATGATTGACTAAAAAATTACAAGACAGCTGTTTCTTTATTTGATAATGCTAAAATATTAAAATAAAAAACTGCTTTTAATTTATGCTAAGGGTATTCTTTTCTAATTTTTTAAAAATGGTCTATGATTTTGATTGAAAATTTTACTTTAACAGGAATAAGGAAGCTTAAGTGTTAAATTATACAAATTTTTTTATGAACGATACGTTTGTCTTTTTAGATTTTGTCTTATTTTTGCTTTCTTGAAATTTAGAACCTAATTTATTTTGAATTTTATTTTTCAATAAAAATAAATGTTCCTGGCAATTTTTATTTTCACGAAAAACATGGGTCAGTTTATACTATTGCTCAATAAAAACTTTTTTTCTGTTATTATGACCTGTTTAAAAAATCACTCAGTAATTAATCACGAAGACAATAACTTTTGATTGAAAAACCGAAAATATGTAATTTATGACTTCAAAGTTTATTTGCTGCAGGTAAAATTTACGTGTTAATTTTTTTCTTTTCCAGATACCTAATTATAAAATAGGAGTTATTCATTCACTTTTTGATATTATTTTTATTGTTGATAAGAATTTTCAAGCTGGTTAAATTGAATTTTTGAAAAGAAAAGGTATTCAAACATAAGATAAAAAATAACGCTGTATCTAGTTTTCGTTTTTCAACCATATCTAAATGTTGATTTGATAAAATTATTCATAGGTAGTTTATTTGCTTTAAAACTTATGAATAAATGAAAATAATAGTAAAAATGAAACAATAAAATTTCTAGAAAAATTTAACTAAGAAAAAATTGGATTATTTTATATAACTCTTTACAGTAGAGTTTTCAAAGTACTTATTATGAGTGCTTGGTTTTCTTGTATGTATGTACACAAGCAGCCTCTCGCCAGGTCATTCCCACTGAAGCTTTGCCAAAGTGAAAGTCCTCTTCTGGTTGGGTTCAACTCTTTTGCCTTGGACGTTAATTTTGCTCTTTTGCTTGCGAGTGCACACCTTGATCCAAAAATAAAGTGTCGAGTTTTTTATTTGGATGTAGATATATCGTATTTAAAAACAATTTCAATGATACAAGGGTGCACTTCTAAATTAAAATTTAAAGGTAATCGATGATTTTTTAGGATAATGTATGTATGGTTGTAAAAAGTTTTAAATCGTTTACTTAATTCAAATCAACAAAATTTACTGATTCATAATAGTAATTAAATCGATGTAACGACCGAGGTAACGACCTCGTAATAAAAACAATGTTGTAAATGCGTCACGTAAAGATAGTTTTCCATAATCTAGATATTGCTCCGAGCACGAATAAAAAAAAAAAAAAATTATTTTTAATTATAACTTGATGTTATTTATTGAACAATACTAAGTGCGAGTATGTATCTTCAATCGCAATAACAAAGATAACCCGATTAACAACAAATCTTTTGACGTCAGTCTGTTTCTGAGATAAATATAGAAGTCAAAAAATATTAACTTAAACTTATAAAAAAAAAAAAAAAAAACACCGGTGTATTAATTTTCTGTCATCATAGTATTAATTCGTTGATAATTTTTTATTTAAAGTTAGTAGTTTTCAAGCAGAAGAGTGTTGACATTGAGTTAGTAAATAAATTGGACTCTCAGATATGACTAACAACAATTTTTATTAACTTACTCAAACAATTCATTTAATATAAAAATAATATAAAAAGTTTAAACAAATATATTTAATAAAATGACTAGTTTATAGATATGAATCACAGTTTAAGAACGGATGTGCTACTTAAGAGTAGCACATCCGTGTAAAATAAAATTGAATGTGAATTCTTGAACGTCATCTTTGTGTTACCTTGGATTTTTTTTAAATAAGTCCAAAAAAATTCGCTCGTTCCAGTAACGCGAACTGCATTCACGAGTTCTGTGCATATTGTGGAGCTGAAAAAATAATCAAAGCATTATTTTCAATAATTAAAAAAAAATCTTTAGAGCGTTATGTTTTGCCTAAATGAAGTTTTCTTTGGTATAACGCTTTTAAAAAATTGTGATGATTTTTTTACAGTAGTTAAAAGTAGATTGTTAAAAAGTATTTGTAATCAATCTGCACTACCGCAAATAAATAAATAATCACAATTTTTCATGATAAATTAAATAAAAGATTAAACTACCTAAAAAAATTTCAGCCGTTGATTTCTTAATATGCACTGTAATAAGTAATAATTTAATTGCTTGGTACTTTGTATCCAATCACAGCTTTAATAAAGGCCTTTGGTACTGATTAATTCCTACAGTTGGCAGCCTGAAAAAAAATAATTTGAAAGTTGCCCTGAAAAGGGCAGATAGCACATATATACGTATAAATAAATAAATAATTATGTATTTAAAAAAAAATTTAATTATATCATGGTTTGTTCTTTATTTAATTTATTTTTGTCCTTAAAAGGACAGTTTAAATATATCGTTTGTTCTTTTTTGTCCTTAAAAGGACAGTTTGTACCTTTTTTTGCTCTTAAAAGGGCAGAAATTGTTTATATATCGTGCAAATTGTATAGATTGTACCTCATATAGACTAATTTGCGGGCCCCCGAAGGGGCCCTAAAGAAAAAGAGGGGGGGGGGGATTAGTGAAATTTTAGGATTCTATGGAGAAATAATGTGCAAGGAATACATTTTACAAATTTTGTTTACACTCAACGATGAATATTAGTATAACCTCGGAGATCCCAAAGTTTTTAAATCTTTGGATAATTTTGTCAATTACTTTTGAATTTCTTCTTTTGGTAATCAGCAATTTTAGTTGTACCTATTGATAAATCACAAACTTCTAGTTGATAATTTTGATAGGGTTAGAAAAAAGAGGGGAAGGGAGAAAATCAAACTGAAGTGTTTAAATTATGATTATAGAATAATGTAAATATTCTGTCTAGGTGAAAAAAGAAAAATAGATGAGAGAAAATTTGTAGAAAAACATTTTAAAAAGTAATATTCATGAATTTTAAGCTTCAATTCATTCTTCTCTTAAAAATTACGTACGATTTGTTTATCTTTAATACTCATGATCCTTAAAGCTTGATTAAGGAAATTAGGGAGTGTCTCTTCTCTGCAGCACTTGACGCAACTCATAAAAATCTATTGCACGCTAGCGTCGTCGATTGGACGACACTCCCGTTCGCTCTTTTGAACCAGCAATGACTATTCTAAAACATTCATTTTTCAGTAATAATCTTTATCTTCAATCTTCTAATCTTGCCTTAATAGTATGGCCTCTTCGTCGCCAGAAACTGTTCTCGCATTCATTTTTCATTCATTTTTCACTCATTTTCACATTGAAGGTAACACTCTCGGCATCTCACTTTAAACTAAACGAAATATAATACGCGTTTACAACATATATATTTTAATTTGTTTGTATTTTTATTTTTTTTTATTTGTTTTTTTTTGTTTTTTTTTTGACTTTTTTTGCAAAAAAGACAATTTTTTAAATTTATTTTTAATTTTACCGAACAAGTCATTTGATACAGCCTCACAGAGGCGGATCGATTTCGCGATTAATTATCCACACTCGTCGGAAAAAAGCCAATGAAATGTGGTCCTGGCAGGCGTTTTTATATATGTTTGCCGATGCCAGAAAATTTTCGGAACAACGTGTCGCGCCTCTTCAGTCACGCAAAATTCATTCGCAATCACAATTTACACATAAAGTTTATTTGCGCCCTTACATTCCTTTATAGTTTCGTTTCTATCATATTCCTTCCATATTCATTTCTTTTAAAACTTTTCAAGCAATACAGTTTATTTCTTAATCATCTTCTTTATCACTTACGAGTTATTTTTAATCTTTCGCATTAAACAAAATTATTTCAAATACAGTACATAAAAATTCTAGGCGTTATTTTTTATATTAATTAATAATATCCATGACTATGGGATGATTTTTTTTTTTTTTTTAATGATAATTATGTCTTTTTAAGTGTGTCTTTGTGAGAATTTAAGATAAAATACATACACAATTTTGTATTGGTGAACAAATTTACAGAAATGTTTTTGTTTTTTTTACTGTTTTGTTTTAGGTGTGCATTACATTTTGTCGGCACTTGGTGTCGGGACGGCTCCATCCAATTTATTCGATTCTTCTTTTTATCGCAATCTGTACTCTATCCTTTTTTTTTTATTTCATAAAAATCTTCCCGTGCCGTACTTTTTCGTTCTTTATCATTTCTGTAATTTTTTTCGAATACTCGACAGTCTGGTTTTGAACCATCACTTTTCGATTATTTGAAAAAGTTTTCTATTTCCTGACAATCATCATACATCAAATTTCGCTCCATTTCAATATCAACGGAATAAAATATTGCTCACGAGAAAGAAAATTTAGAATGTTGTTATTAATCTTCAATAGTAAAAACAAAAAAAAACGTTACGTTCGTGTATTTTTCTATACTTAGAGACTACCAACATAAATTTTCGTTCTCGCGCACAATTTTCACGACACAGCCAACCAATCGTAAAATCGCTTTTCTTATTCCTATATCTATTTTTTCTATTTACAGCACTGGTAAAAAAAACTTTCATTCTTATCTTTACAACACGCTTTTCTTTACTTTTCACTGTCCTGCAAATCGTAATACAATCAATAGATAGTTTAATCGGTGCATATATACATGTTATTAAATTTTCATTTAAAGTATTTTTCAATTGATTTGCTTTTCCTTTTTCATCTTCATTTTTTCCTTCTCCGACACACAAACGACCCAGGATCTTTTGAGAAATTGATTAATTTATTTTTTCGTTTAATCTGAACGGAAATCACAGAGATTCGTAGCTTAAAACTTAACTAACGCCATTTTGTTTTTATTTTTGTTATTTGTTACTTTATTAATCTTGAGAAAGTTTCAAGATTCAAGGAACGGAGCGCTTTTTTCCTTGCGACTGTATTTATCTTAAATATTATATTCATTATCATCATCGATATGCGAAAGAACAAAAAAATCATAGATTTATCTTAAAAACTAAATATAGTATTTTACAATATAATAACGCTCTTCTCGTACGAATAAACATTTTACATACATACTTATTTTTTTTCGTTTTAAAATACAAAAAAAAAAAAAAAAAAAAAAAAAAAAACAACGTAAAAATGCCTCGATCGGTGGAGATAAAATACGGTTTATATTTTTTTTTTTTTAAAACAGAGACAAATTAATTTTTTGAATTGATTCGAGTTGTTTACAATAATTAATATAAATATAAGTATAATACATAATATAAACGTTGGAAAAATAATGAATATAAGTAAAAACGTGCGAGTGGATGAATAATAGTCTCTTCATGCAAGAGAAATTTTGACATTCTTTCATAAAACGTAGAAAATTAATTGAAAAATCCATCGACTCGCGCGTTTAATGATATTTTTCGCAATTAAATTTTTACATACAATATATTCAAATAAATTTTGAAATAAAATAAAAAAAATAACAAGATTTGAAAAGAAAAATAAAATTTGAATTTTTCAAAAAATGTTTTTTCGATAAGGAAGCACTCGCACTTGAAAATTCTCTTCTGTACCTCCACTTCACGACTAATGCTCGTAGTTTTTTATAATTGTAGATTCTCTTCCAAGTTCAAAGTTAGGTGTCTACAAAAGACACCTACCACATTAGTTGCAAATAATTCTTATTAATAGTTTCACTTAACAATCTTGTTTATCTTTTCATTTTTCTTTTTTTTTCTTTTCTTATCAAATTTGTAATAATCTGTTCTCTTCTAAATTTAATCAGTACGTTCCGCCGCATAAATCGGCGACGGGCGAAAAATCACGCACGAAATTTTAGCAATTCGCGCAACATGTACCCTCACTTTTATTGTTTACAACTTGCTTTATTACCCCGTAAAACTTAAATGTATATAAATTTTTTTTCCCAAACGCCATCATTTCTTAAGTGGTTTTGTACATATCAATTTTTGACTTTTTTACGATTTATATTTGACTTTTCAATTATCAATATTGATTATAAAAAAATCATGTTTTGTATATAATGACGTTGGAAAATCCATTTTTATTTTATGTCACTGACCGCGAATACGCACAGAATTTTTTATCTTCTTTTTAAATGAAATATGAGGAAATTGTGTTGCACTGACATTTCATCATTGAATTATTATTTTGATTGCATGATGGGAATTTTTGAGAATCAATGTGCGTCCGCGCGTTTTCGCAAAATCTTAAACGTTTATTATCCATTAAATTCTAAGGCTAAGGAGGAGGAAAATCACTAAAATACCGAAAATTTAAAATGGTTCTTTTCTTCATCAAAAACAAAAAACTAGTAATCTTATTTCAATTTTAACTGCCCGCCGGGGTGAAATTTATCTGTTCATAAAAAATTTGTATATACTTTTACAATTTTTCTATACAAAGAAAGGTGCAAAAGTTTCTTTGATTGTTAATTTAAGAAAAATTTACAAAAAGAAACTTTGCTTAAGTTTATTTACAAATATGTTTGCATATTATCACCCAGGCGAGTATTTAATTACGTAAAATTTTATAATAATATTTCATCCTCCTTTTACTTCATGTTCATTTGGAATATTACAACTCGAATAGCTTAAACACTAAATTTCTTAAAATTAATCGATTTCACAGTGTAGTACTCTCGTTAAACTTATTCTCTCACGAGATTTTCAAAGCTTTGCGTGAGTGTGTGAGTGTTTTGTTTTTTACTTTATTCAATTTGACTGACCTGCAACAAGTACAAAAAAACTTGCAGTTTTTTTTTTTTTATATCGTAAAATGCAATATTTTAAATGTAAATAATTTTGCACTTATTGCAGCACATAAGAATTTGGAATAAGGAAGCTGTAAAAAGACACTAACTTAATAATATTAATATTTTTTCATTTCTTTGTAGATATTTTCCGGAAAAGAAGTTTTTATTTTACTTTTACTTTGGGAATAAAAAGATAAAACATGAGAGAAAATGAGTAACGTGTTATCTCATATTTTTTCCTAAAATTAATATAAAAAGGTTGTTTTGTTTTGTGAAATTAATTTAAAAAAATAAATTTATATATTTGTTAAATTTATTTTGAAAAAATAAATTTAACAAATATAGTAATTTGTTCATCAATTGCGCATTAAAAAATCAATGAAGAATCAGGTTAAAAGGATTTAAAAAGAAATGTAATTTATTTAATTGATTGAGAAATGCCTGAAAGTGAAGAAATATTCTTTTCTTTTTAATTTTTATGATTTGGCAAACTTTTTCCTATTAGTTTTTAATGATGTTTATAGGAAAAATCTAATGCGACGAAAGATTTTTTTATTTTTGTACGATAGGATATCACATAAAATATTGTTTGATCGTGGGCCTTTTCAAAATATTTTAAAAGTAGAAAACCTATTCTTTTAAAATACATACATAAACTAAAAAATCATTCACTCTTTTTTAGTTTATTAAAATTAAGTTTAATTAAAAATAAAGTGATTTTAAAAATTTTGAAAAATATAAACTTTTGTGAATAAAGTTTTAAAAAATCAACCTTGGATATTATTTACCGTCAACATACATTTATATGTTCGAACGGTACTTCCTAAAATTTATTTTTTTATTTTTATATTATTTTTATTTTTGAAATTGCCCACCGTTGCTATCACATTTTACAGCTAAATATTAAATGTTAAACTCCTAAGAAAAAATAAAATAAAAAAAGCAAGAGTAATTGGTGTTGAAATTGAAAAAATTTGGTTTGCGGTTTTGACTTTTTAAGATTCTTTCACTCTAATTACGGAAATGACGAGATTACTATTTTTCAAGTCGGTAAATTTATAGATAATTTTAATGAGAAATAATATTTTTTTTACAAAAACAACATATTTTTAACTACGAATTCAATATATATATATTTTATTTTTTTGTTTGTTTATTTTATTTTATTTTATTTTTTTCTTTCTTTATTTTTGTTTTGAGGTATTCACGTCATTTACGATTTCGTGTTGACTTTTTAACTTTTTAATATAACATTATTTGTGTATTTATTGTTTTAAATCGAACTTTCATTCGAATTATCATGTACTTTTAACGCATGAAGCAGAAAATGCGTATCTTTGACATTTATATTTACATACATAGATCTATAAGTAAAGTATTATACCATTTTACCACTCAGTTATTTAAAAATTAGTAGTACCCTAATGTCAATAATCACAGCTAATTTCATTCTCCCGAATTCTCTACTCATATCAAATTCATTTTTTAAACAGTTATTGGTGAACGATAAAACGAATGATTAAAAACTGTGTTTATTTCTCAATTTTCTCAAACGCTTTTGTTATGTTTTAAAAGTATTTTTACGAGGAATTATCAAAATGACTTGCATTCATACATTTATACTTACATGCAAATATTAACAACGTGCACATAATACTTAAATTTTTCAGTTGATATACTTTGCTTTATCACAAGTCGTTCTTCAACCTTAGTATTAAAAAAAAAAAAAAAAAAAAAATTCATAAGTGAAAAAATTCATTTATCTAAATTTATTTTGGGTAGTGATAAATAATGTTGAATAATTCGAATTTAAAAAATAACCTTTGTTTCTGCTACACCCATGAGATCATTGATTACACAGGGGCATCTTGATCTTGTAGAGGTATGTAACAGGTATAAAAATTTCTTTATCAAAGTAAACGGGCATTTAAAACTGAATGAAATATCTTAGACTTTAGCCTACGAGATAATTTTTTTTTTATTTATATATTTTTTTGTACTTAAAACAATGAAAAACTAACGTGGCAATCTCGGGAAGTTAAACACTAAATTTTGTATGTCAATGTAAATATACCTCTTCAGGTAAATATCAGTGGCAAATTAAAATTCTACAAATCAATGTAATTTAATAATATAATTAATGTATAGTGCATGTATAATATCATTTGGTAATTTTTATAAATCATTTAATGAAATTTAATTAACTCGTAGTATTTAAATATTAAAATAGTTTTGAAAATTATTCGGCTGAATGAATTAAATTGATTGATTACTAAATTACAAGAAGAGACTTTGCACATATATATATATATAATTAAAAGTAAACTTTTAGTCGGTGAATAGAATGTACATTGTACAATACCAATGTTGATTATTTAAAATAATTTAAAAGTGAAAAAGAATAAATCAATAATCATATAATATATAATTTTCCACCGTAAATAGTAAATCAAAATAACAAATTCATGCAGGTTTGCTATTAAAGTAAACAAGCAATTTAAAGGCATAAAGAAATTAGGAAATAGAAACTCATGATTATTTTATAAGTAACTCTACTGTAAAAAACTTATTAATGAAAAAGTAAATGCTATGTTATAATATTGATATTTACCATTTTAAGGAGCTATTGCATTAATTATGGTCAAAAATAATTCATTTAGGATTTTCAGGTGTTGTCATTGCAAAACAACATAAGTTCATTCAATTTTTGTACTTATAAATAACATAAAGACTTTCAAAATCAATTTAATTACTTATTACTGTCGTTAATAAGATCGAACTTAAAATATTTATAAGGCACAATAATATTAATACTTGTAAGAAAGTAAAGAAATTTTGGAATTAGTAAGCCCAGAATATTAATTTTTTAACATCAAAGATTGAAAATAAAGATTAGATATTTTTTTATGATCTGCCTTAATTGAGTTTTCTTAATTAAAAAAAAAAAAAAAATGTAATGTTAAAGCACTATACGAAAATTTCAATGATTTGTAAAGTTTTTGGTTTACATTGATTTTAATTTTTTAAGTATAAAATAATTATTTTTATACCATTTTTTAATTTATTTTTTTATTTTTTGTTTTTTTTTTTATTTTTGTTTTTTTTTTCAATTATTAAAAAAAAAAAAAAAAAGCTGTAGAATGAAGTCAACTTTTTATAAGAAGTCGAAAATCTAAAATTATTTATTTTTTTTTTATTTTTAAAATTTTTTGATTTTTTTTTGTTTTGTTTTTGGTTTTTTATATACAAAAAATCTCGTAAAATGAATTTTTTTCTTACTTTTTTTTTACAAGACAATTATGTCAACAAGAATAGTAATTGATTGGTTGCACAAATTTGAGATTGATCAAAATTTTAAAAAATTTAAAACTTGAAAAATTTAAATCAAAATTTTGATCAATGGATATCAGCGAAACCAACGCCACTGGGCGACTAGAGATTGAATTTGTGCTTCTTCCGATCAAAGTAAGTAAAGAGAACAAACATTCAACACACAGTTAAAAAAAGAAAAAAAAAAAAAAAAAAACACGATTAAATTTTTTTGCCTTATTTTCACCTTTACTGGCATCATTTTTATCAATAATCAAATGTAATGACACTTTGTACTGTCTCACGTGAGTACAATAGTACAAGCGAAACAGAAAAAAAAGTAAAATTAATTTCTTAATTAATTTTAAAAATAGTGACAGAAATAACAGCAGAGGAAAAAATTGTTGGTGGATACTTGAAATTTATTTTTATTTTTTCAAGCAACAGTAATAATTTTTCCAAATAGGTGGATTAAAAAAAAAGTAATAAATTTCTCATTGCAAATTTATAAGGAGCGAGTGTAAACTTTAATACTTAGAATTAAGATTCATCAATATTCTGCTGTTATGTTTATTCTCTGCTGAAATTTATCATTTTATTTTTTGAGATTTTTATTTTTTACTTTTTTTTTGGTTTTGTTTTTTCTTAGTCATTTATAATAAACAAATACCACTCCATATAACTTAATTCAAAATCGAAAGACCGTTTTCACTGATGGCGTCGCAAAAATTCGAAAAAAAAATCATTTTATGAGATACATAGCATTCACTGGGGTAATCATTTTAAAATGATTTTTTTTCCTTGTTTTTTTTAATTTTTTTGTAAAAAGAAAAGATGCTTCTTTTTTTTCTAAGTCAAAGGACTGTAGAAACGTAAGATTCATACATAACTGTAAATCAAAATTTTTGAACATTGATTTTGAAATCCTTTTAACTCAAAAAATGGAAACAACCTGTTTTTTTTTTTTTTTTTTTTAATTTTAGTATAAAAGAAAAAAAAAAATTATTCCCAAACATAAAAGAAAAATTACTATTTACGAATTTATTGGAAAATATCTTTTTTCAGCTTCGTTTTAAGCGCATACGTGTCGATGTATGTAAAATTTATAATGTTTTCGTGTTTGTGTTTGCGTTTATTCGTGTTTTGTGTATTAGGAATACACGATAATCTAAAATACATGTTTACATCTTTATACATGGCTCGCAAATAGAGAATCGCAATCTTAAACGGTTTAATGATTAAAAATTTTTTTTTTTTTTAATTTTCTTTTTTTCTTTTTACCGAAACGCAGTTAACGGAGCCTCATTTTTGCTTGAGTTATTTTCGATTTTCTCTGTTTGTTGTATCAATGCAAATAATATTAAGGTACGGTAGGATTTCTACCTAACCTTCAGCAGTCCTTGGAAGTAAAACCATTCCTACCTTTCTTGTTCTTCTCTCGCTGGTTTAATTTTCAGGCTTTTCGTAAAAACCTTCACACCAACTTTTTTTTTTTTTTATCATGATCAAACGAAAAATCAAGTTCCTACCTGGATAGTTGATGACTTTACTTGGACCGTCGAGATACCATTTATTTAAGTCTCTTTTTGAAAAAAAAATTTGCAAATAAAAGAGTACTTTAGGGTCGTTTTAGCTTTTGGTAAACGACACTTCCACTATACACAAAAGGGTTAATCACATTTGGTAATCTCGACGGGGGTCCAGCGGCCAGAACACACTTGTTTACTCTCGCAACTGACGTTTCTGTTGTTTCCTCAAAACCATATCAGGCCTGAACGTTGAGTATCATTTTAAAATTCTGAGAAACATGACAAGGTGCCATAGCAGCGATCTCTCTGCGGCAGCCCATCATCAGACCGGTCCAGTGAACGGGCGGCTTCGGCAAGCTGGATGGAGATGGCGGCTCGGAAAACTTTGCTCCGGCATAGAAACTGTTGGTTGGACTGCCTCTGAATATTCATATTTATTTTTTAAATTTTTTGGTCAAGAAAAAAAAGGGGGCAGAGATGAGGTTTAGCTTAAACAAACCTTGGACTATCATGGCGAACGGGCGAAGCTCTTGGAATGTTTTTGGCCGCGCTGCCGACCGGACTGGAGCTCTGTCTGGCTCCAGGGGACTTGTTGTTCCTTCCGGTGTTGTTGTTGTTGGAAATCGACTGCATATTCGGGCTGCTGGTGTTGTTGGCATTGTTAGCTCCGCCGTTGGCAAAGTAAGTTACAGTCTTGATGTAGTTTGGACTGCGCTTTTGTTTGCCGTGGCCGTTGGGCGTGCCATGCCTTTCGATTTTGTTGTTTTTCGGTGATGAGTTCGTCATGTTGGCTCGGAGGCTTTTCTGAGGCGATGGTCCTCTTTCAAATGAGATGAAGTTTTTTTACTCAAAGAAAAAAAACTATCTGTAACACATAAGAAAATAAAGAATTTTATTAATTTCTGTGGATCCAAATTAAAGACTCTTTATACCAATTAAACTACATTAAAATATATGATTCATTTACTAACTATGCGAAAACAAAATTTTATTTGTTTAAAATAAATTTCAGCCATTTTATTAGGCGTTCTGAATTTTTAAAAATAGTCCTCGACCAACATAACACCGTGAATGAAAAAAAAAAGGAATCCGTCGTCTAACCTGCGAGAAGAGACCTGTAAATACATTTCCGACTTTCCCAAGCGCTCGCGTCCCGTTACTACTAGCTGGCCTGCTCTTTTGTGAAAGCCCCCTGGCAGCTGCAGAGCAAAAAGGAAGCCAAAAGCCCCCAACCGGGCCAACTTAGAAAGTACACGGGTAGGTGGTTATATGGGTCCCCACCACCGACGGCAGAAAAAAAAGAGAGAGAGAGAGAAATAATAACGCTGCAAGCTGTCGAGGGGAGAAACCCTGCGAGGCAATTTCGGTGAAGGGCTTCTGGGTCTCTCTCTCTCTCTCTTTTTTTTTTTTTAAACTCAAAAAGTTGTTTTTTTTTTTTTTTTTTTTTTTTTTCGCAGCAAGTATCTCTGTGGGATATAAATATTGAAAGGTTGTGCGAGCGAGGACTTTGAGGCCTTGAAACTTTTGGATCCCATCGAGCGATGAATCATTCAAAATTTTCCGTACGCTTGTATGCAAATTCGGTACTTATTGATCTCGCGTAAAGATAAGGCAGTTTTCCAACGATAAATGACGAAAATTTATAAACATTTTTCCCCATGTTGCGCAACGCGTATAGATGCCTCGAGGTCACGCTCATCCCCCTCTCCTCGGGCTATGGGTTTGCTTTATATAAAAACAGAATAAAGAAACTCGTGGATCGTTACGGCGTATTTTCGGAGCCACGTTTTCATTATGAATGGTTATTTGAAAAAAAAAAATTTCCTGAGATTTCATTAGGTACTGAAATAATTTAACTCTTGACGTTATGGGATTTCTCATATTTTAATAGTGTTTATCGGGTGAATATTCTGTTACACAAAGAGCTCATGAATAAATATGCGTGAAGATGATTGTCGCATGATGATTTCTTTGTCATCTTTTTTCGAGACCATCAAATTAATACGTTAATCTTGAACGCTGAATATCAAGAGCAGTAATTTTTCACAATGACGCGAAAATTTTGTCGTTGAAACTTGCAATAAAAAAAAAATAATGGGCAATTATTTAAACATGGGAATACTTCAGATTAATTTGTGCTCGAAACACAGCAGCTGATTGTAAATGTAAGTGCTCTTTATTGATGAATCGATTTTTTATTGCAAAATACGTTTAAATTTTTTAAAACCACACGAGAACCTTAGTTTCTAGCGAAAGGATAAACTCTGTCTAATCGTATTCAGCCTTTCACTTCTAAGCGTAGAATTATCCTTATGTAATGACTCAGAGGCGCAAAATAATTTATGTGTTTTCTCAACACGAGGTTTAAAAAAAAAAAAAAGGCGTAATTACGTGATTGATATCAACATATTTTCGGCAGTTGGCGGGATAGAGACGGAACGAGTTGATCCGCGCAGCGAGTCGGACGGAGACAGATGATGCAGGGTGTAAATCCGGAGTCAACTGCGCAATAAAGTGACTCTCGCTTCGTGTGAGAGAGCTATTCAGAAATAAAAACTCTCGCTGGGGTGCACGAGGGTTTCTCGGGGCAGCTCAATTTGTTTATTTTTGTTTTTTCGTACGTCGATAACCTTTGAATTTTTACTGCTGGTACGGCTTAAAGTACTGCACTTTTGACTATAAATAATTAAAATCATGCAGTAGTTTATAATATTTATCTTATGTTTATGTTATGGCTTATAAAGTATGAGCAAAGAAAAGATCGAACGAAATAAAAATCGCGGTTAACAACACAGCGTAACCTCAAAAGTTAAGAATAAACGTTTTTTTTAACTTATTAAAATGCGTAAATTGGGAGATAGCTGTTGATGTTGGTCGTTAAACAACAACAATTTGATACAGTAAACAATTTTTAAAACTTTTGAGCAGAAAGAAAAGTTGCTCAACCAAGTATGTACGTGAAAATGTTTTAAAACAAACAAGAAAGCTTAAGTGTAAGCCATAATCGTTTTAATTTGTAAAACACCTGCAGGTAGAGCGTAAAATAATTGGATAAAGATGAAAAAAAAAATAATATTCAGCACCTGCTGGTAAGAGAGAATTGAGCAGAGCCGCTACCTGAAATCTGTGGCCTCCGGGTGGCGGTGGTTTGCCGAAGAGCAGCCAATTCGCAGGAGTAGAGTGAGGGGAACTTTCAAAACAATCCTCCTGCAGCCGATCCTCCTCTCTAATCGTTTCATTCGGCGACCTGGCCTCGGAAATACGTCACCTCGAGAAAAACTCGAGAGGAAGAGATTACAGTTACAAAGAGCCGGGTGCTTTGCGGGCCTAGGAAGATGATATTTTAATCCTCTCGGTTAGGTTTCTATAACGCTGGGGGTTATTTTAAGTATTTACAATGAAAGGCTGGGTTCTTTAATCCTCCTAGAAGACCGCGGTGCAGAAATCGACGAAACACACCGCTGTATACAGAAATCCAATATGGCGATCGGGCTCTCGCGACTGCTCCGACCGTGTTTTTTATTCCCCAACTGCTGCCTGCTGCAGACCTGCGTTGTACACATCAGACGAGGATGAAAACAGTTTGAACGCAAGGGGTGGGGACTACTCAACAACGTATACCTCCTACATATATATCTATACAAAGATCGACGCGACCGACGCGGATCACGTACGCACAAAGAACCCTACATTCACAGCAAGTTACTATTTACAACTCATTTAAAACACTAATGCAATATGAATTAGCACTCACCCGGACAATCCAGATCGATGATCTTCCTTCGTTATGCTGATTGTTCAAGCATTTGGTAATTAGGTCCCATAATACAGCTGGTAATTGTGATGGTCATTTAGGCTGAAGGAAGGTGTTAAAACAAAAATAATAACCGGATTACTAACGTCCGGCCCCGTCGCTACAGATGATAACTTCTTTCACACACTTTTCTTCTCCTGCTCAGGAACTTTATTGTCCTATTAACATTCATTGGGGCTACTTTCAGAGCCCGATCCTTTATTTTCAATCCTCCTTTCTTTCAAATCGCCGGACGCGAACTTGCGTACCTTCCTCGGCTGTGGGCTTAGCCTTACTGAATTTCAATCTATTTTGCTGCGCAACTACGACTCACGGAAAGTCTCCCCCACCACTTTACGATACTCTCGAGTCGCGGTAGGTAGGTACGCGGAGTCCCGGATGGCAACAGCTGTTGGGTACAGCAGAAGAGACCAATCAAAAGTCGAGTCAGAAGCACAAAGGATGAGCTAACCAATCACAAGACCGATGAGCGAATTGTTTACGAGTAGAACGGATAGATTTAAGCTGATGAAGTGGTTTTTTTCTTTCGTCAAGTAATCGGATAGATAAGGTAATTGATTTTTTTTTTATCAATATCTGCAGCGGGATGCAAAGTTTTTTTTTAACTCATAACGATCGAGAAAAAGTGAGCGATGATTGGTTTAGCAGCTCAGTCAGGTGACCAGTTTACTTGGCGCGAAACATTGGAAAAACTTCATCCGAAATACATTTTTTCATCGTATAAATAAATAATTATTTTTGCGAAATTTCTCGCTGATAAGAGATTATTTAGTTAATTTTCTTTTGCATCTTCAGTAAGCCTGAATGTTTTTTCTTTCTTATACTATTTTATGAAAAAATCGTGAAAAATATTTTTAACCTAAAGAAATTGGTTGACTATTATTAAACAGTAAACTTATAACAGATCAGAAATTAATAAAATTTACGTAAACATGTTTTTTAGCTAATTATTTTTTATGAATTAAATAGGATTTTATTCAAAAAAGTTTTACAATCATGCTCATTTATTTTAAAAATGTGGTTAAAGGTATATACATACATTCACATGGTGCATTGCTCACACAAAAGCAAAAAACTTTCAAGCTTATTTTTGAAAAGACCCCCACCAACAAAAAACTTCTAATTTATCATTTTATGAATTCAATTATGGTAAAATCACCTTAATTGCTAGTAATGACTATAATTAAAATTTTTGAAAATGATTATAAATTTTTTTTATGACATTTATAATTTTATATTTCAGTTGAAAATATAAGTAAAGAGTAAATGCATTTTTAAAAAATTAAAACAGAGCTTTATTATAGTTACACGTTAAATTCAAACATAACATGTATATACATAAATTATTTTAACAAATCCAAATATTTTTATTGCAAGCTTTTTACACACAATCTCTTCAGTACAGAAATAGTCTTTATAATGTCATTGACATCATTGAAAACATACAAAATATTTAATTCTTAAATTACTAAATTAAATAATACTTTTTTTTTCATAAAAACTTTTTATGAAATAAGTTATTGTATTTCAATGCTTTTTTTTCTATTATGTCCAGCCAAAATGCACCATCACATTTTTAATAGGATTCACACATTTTTAAGAGTTTATCAAGTATCTTGCTCCAAAAATAAATTAGGATAAAATCTCAATGCCTCAATTGAGTCATCTCTACAAGCTTTGCCATATTTTTCTGTCATTAAAAGTCTTTCAAATGCTAAGACTACTGAAATCCCTTCTGTTTGTGCTAATTCTGTTGCTGTTACAGATCCCAAACTTTTAATCTGAAAATAAAAAATTTGATTGAATGTGTACCATATGTTTTATTTCATGCAATATAAAAAAATTTTTAATTTCTCAAGATTTAAACTGTACAATTGTAAATTTTGTTGTACCATTATTCAAGTGTACACATTTCTTTACTAAATTATGATTTGTGTACTACTATTAGCATTTTTTGAGTTATGGTTTTATGAAAAAAAAAAAGTTTTCATTTGCACTATGAAAAATTTACAAGAATTTGAATGTAAAAGAAATATATATATTTTTATTTATGAAAGATGTGCATACCAATTGAGATACAGATTCAGCAATTTCATAATCACTATATGAAGATGATTGAATAACCATCACTCCACTGTCAAATATCCTTAGGGATATTGGCAAATTCAATGGAGCAAACTGTCTGCAGGCATTCAATAAATCTTCTGGAGACAAAAGTTCTAAGCCTCTTGCTCTGTTTACTCGACAGTAGACATCAGTAAGAGCCATAGTGCCACCTACCTCCTGCAAGATAAAATAGTTTACTTTTAAGTTTATTGTTATTTTATAATTCATTTTTCGTTTCAAATTATTTTATATTTCTTAAGTGTTTCAAAAGTTATTGATTAGTGTAACTTGAAGATATGAAGGGATTGTTTGAGGTTTCGTTTATAAAATTGATAAAAATTAATACTACTAATTTATTTAAGTAATATTAGTAATGTTGACACAACCATTAATTATATTATATCTCCATTTAAAAAAAATTTCAAGTGTCAAAATTTAAAAAATTATTCCAATATTGAATAACTCAAATTCTTACTTTAACTGGTTCTTCCAGGATTTCTACAAGCTGCTTTGCAAGCTGTTTGAAGTATTCATTGCTGGTTTTACAAGTATCTCTGGTCACTGGATCATCAATTCCAAGGTTCATAAGGTAGGACTTAAATCTAACAGTCTCATCCTCTGTAATATCGCCTTGGCGTTCCTAAAAGCGGATCACTTGATAAAATTCTTACTCTTGAATCAATTTTTTAAAATTTAAACCAACCTTTATTTTTGCTGAAATGGTTTTTGTGATCCCAACCATGTCTTTAGCCATTCCCATGAGTTTTTTCAAATCCTGAAAAGCAATGTTGATACTCTCATCTGTGGCCTTTTGTTGTTCTTGTAGGCTGCGCTCTATACCAATAATGCCGGTTCTTGGTTTTATAGGAGGTCGAGGTTTTTGTTTGTTTGGATCCTGCATAAATTTTAAAACATATTTAAATACAAATAATGTCTTTGTAACTTTACTTGGAACAAGAAATTTTTTGGCTCATAATCTTTTTTTAAGGCTATTATTGATAAATTAAAGACTTATTTGAAAAATTTAAGAAATTAAAAAGAATATTCAACCTGATTTTGAGAACCAGGAAGTATTGTCATGTTTAAAGGAGCTGTTTCCCAAATTTTTTTAACAATGGTATCAGATAAGTGCACTGAGAAAGTGGGATCATAACCTTCTTTAAATGATAACTTTACATAGTTAGATGAGCTGTGATCTATTGGTCCAGTCAGTTTTCCTGGAAAAATTGATAAAATTTTTTTATTATTTATTATTAAATCTATAAACATTTTTTTTTAGAGATATATTAAGCTCTCAAAATACCATAAACATAAAAATTATAAAAAGTTTAAAATTCAAGTTTTATTTTACTTTTTTCAAGTAAAACTAAAATTTCTTTGTATTAGTAATAAAGTTCTTACCATTAGGAGGGTCTGCTAAATGCAAAATAACTTTTTTACTGCGGGTAAAAAATAGAGCTCCTGGATTATCTTCTTCAAAAAATATGATTAAACCAAGATTTAATGCAAAAACTACATCATCTGGTGTTTTGTAGATCAGTCTATGGCTTGTTAATGTCACCTCTCCACCTTCAAAATTAGTCTAAAAGAAAAATTTAAAGTAACTTTACAAATTATACAAACTATAGAACAATTATACAAATGATTTCTAGTTTAATTGAATTTTTATAAAGGATCTTAAATTGTTCTTAAATATTTTTTAAATTATGTTCTGCAATTTTTCGGTATAATAATCTGTGAAAAAAAGTTGAAAAATTTATATTCTCATAAAATAATTAAAAGATTTAGGCTCAATTCAACGTGAAACATTAGACACCTTATTAAAAATAAAAATTTTGAATCTTTAAAATCCTTTATTAGGTTAGGTTACTGTATTTTTTTTATTTTACGTACCCTGACTTCACCATCGTAAAGCCGTATTCCTCTATCTTTTCTGACGTAACTTTCATTTGGCAGTAAATGTGTCTCGGTGTACTCAAACCTATTCATCTTACTTGTTTTCTAAAAGAAAAATGTAGGTACTCATTGGGCCATCATACCACATCATACTTTGAACTTGTGATTCAATCGCGTCTGCTAGCAGTGGTCAGTGATCAGACACTGCACTTGCAGTTTGTTTACAATTTACTTTACCGGCTAACGATAAAAACAAATTTACGTTTTCAAAAATTCTTATTGTTTTGAGCAATAAATGATTTTTTAAATAATCTGGTTAATTTTATTGATGAATGATACTTTTTTTTTTTAAGATGTTTAAAAAAAGATTCCACATTAAGGAAAAAGAAAAGTTTAATAGTTTAAAATTAAATATCAAACAACAAAACTAAAAGTTAGGTATTTTGATAATAAATAATCTTATATAATAAAGAAATTACAAAATTTTTGAAAAACGCAAGATTATCAATTTTCAATGGCTGTTACTTTTTTATCTTTATTATTTGTAAAATCTTGAGGGCAGTAAAAGTCAAACTATTCAAAGGAAAACAAATTTTTTTTGGAAAATTCCAATAGATCTCGACGCTGACGTTAAAAAAATAAAATACTGTCTCTCCTACATCACCTAAAGTTAAAAACTTTAATGGTACGGGAGTCGGGAATGATATTTTGAAGCGTGGGTGTAAAATAATAAAACAGTAAACGGGGCAATAGCTTGTAATGGTAGGGTCTGCAAATAGTGATTGCTTTTAATGTTTAGAGAGGAAAGGTCTGTCTCGTCGCTCATCTAATCCCTCAAAACCGCAGCGGACAGGATCAGGTGCAGGGTCAACAAGGTAGGTTTATTAGTTTGTAGGCGACGACGACGCTACCTAATGCAAGAGAGGAGGAGAGAGCTAACTCGGCTAAGGTGAAAGAGGGACGACGAGCCGCGACTACGGCGACGACGACGGTGTTTTTCGTGCAGGCACATCAATAAGGCCGGGACGGGAGGGAGAGTTTGTGTATACCAATATACTTACTTATGTACGTGTACAATAATACCGTTAATCGCGGCGCGCTCCTTTTCGAGGGACTAAGTGCGATTTTTTCGATTCTCCTCGGCTTATACGAGTCTGCTCTTTCCTACAACTGGAACACTGCACTGCCTGCAATCTGCAAGGTTTTAGGCTCCCCAATTTCATACATATTTTTACTATTGGCACTTGATGATCAATATATTTTAATCTTTAAAGTTAGATTATGATTGTGTATCTGTTTTCAAGGACATCCTATTTTTATACACGTTGAACGAGTTTTTCTAGTTGAACCAGTTTATTTTACAAGTTATTAAGTAAATTTTTTAAATTTTTTGTTCTACGTAGCAGCTTGAACTTTATATGCGAGTATAATTTCTTCAAATTTACTACTGTATTCGTTATCAAATGCAAATAGAAGCCTCTTATCTAGTGACGAAAATAGTCTTAATACAACGCTTTTTATTTTTATTAAAAATATCAGCATTACTATGGTTTAAATTTCCAATCGACAATTTTACAGTGACAGTCATGAATTTTCTAATGCGTTTATTGAATTAAATTTAAAAAAAAATTTTTTTTTTTTGATAAATTTTGTTTCTTTAACTTAGCCGTTTCGCATGCTCCAGGAATATGAATATTTATTTTTCAAAACACACAGTGACTCAACAAGTCAACACCCTTAAACTCGATAAGGTTTTCGAAACAAAAAACTTTAAATGAATTACACGCGTGGATTTTTTTTTTTTATGCAGTAACTCGAAAAGTGTAAAAGAGTTTGCCGTTTGCGTCCTTTATGACTTTGGCGTTTACGCGGCAAGCGTATATAATACGATAAACCGGTGCGCGCCGCAGAGTTGACTGTACGAGCGGGAATTTCGTCACGGATTTTTCGCGAGCCTCGAAGACACAAAGTTTTTTTCTTTATTTCGTATTTATACATATGTTTTTTTTTTTTTTTTCTTATTTCATCTCTAACTCTATTTGGCTTTTCAGTTTATCTGAAACTCTTTTGAAATCCCAATTAGTACGCGAAAAGTGGAAAGAACCCTGAAATATACGTTTACGTGTTTATTAATTTTTTTTTTTTTTTTTTTTTTTTTTTTTTCATTTGAGTGTTAAAATTTTAATTGCGTAACGAATTAGAAAATTTTGCAATACTTGTTGCTTGGGCACTGGCTGAATTATTGGGTATTCGCTAATCATTTTTTTCATTAAACAGTGAATAATCAGCAAATGAAGCAATATAAATTAATTTAGTATGAGTATGTTGCAATACTTTTATTAATAATGCTCGAAGTTGCAAGAGTAAATGAAATACTACCAACTTCTTTGATGGTAAAATTGAGTTGGTGCGAAAGATACGTGTGTACATAAAAAAATTCAATTTGATATATTCATTCAGATCTTTAATTCTGATCTCTCGTGATGTGTATACAAAACATCTTCAAAAATTATAAGCCTAAGTATATTTAAAAAAAAAAATTTTCATCTTATATAACAAAGATTGTAATCATCACTATGATGATTACACATACCTGAAGATAAAGAATAAAAATAAGTAATCATAAATCCCAACCGTACGCTAGAAGGTTAAGGAGATTGATAAACAAACACGAAAAAAAGGAAAAAGCTCATCTTTGCCCATTAGCATTTACCTTCGAAAAGGATACGTGTAAGTATTTCGTGTTTTTTTATTTGTGCGACAACTCATCAATGACGTCGTAACAATACGGAACCCTTCCCAGTTCCTTCAAGAATTTAAAGAATAAATTTTTGTCGAACAAAAAGCGGAATTAATACAAACATAATACTTCACTATTTTTTCTCGGATTGATTAAAGTTTCGTATTGAGCCTCGATAAAACCCTCAAAGTGTTATATATAATAAAAAATCATGCACAATTTAAAAGTACCGTTGACCGTACATCAGATTCCAACATCAATTTGTTAAATTCAATAAACTTGATTTTATGACGTTAAGTCTTAGAAAATGTTAAGTATTGTAAACACACCTACTAAAAAAAAATTTTTTATTTAATTCCATTATATTAACACAGAAAGATATTATTGAATAAAAAAAAGGAGGGATACCCGTAAATGTCAGTAAATGAATAAATAAATTAAGTATACACTTTTTTAATGTATGATATAATTTAAAATACAATATTTGGTTTACGTAAAAGAAAATAAAATTCTCTGTGTTTCTTGGTGCTATAGTCTCGCATTACCAAAAAACATTGGTGGGAATACTAAAAAAATCTTTTTGAAAAAGCATGACATTAGCGAATGTTGATAAGACAAATATTCTTCTCCTTGTTACCTTTGTCAAATACCTAGTATTTTTTTTCTCAAATAATTTTTTGTCTGTACATTTTGAATTTCTTTAACCGGACGTGCTTAATAACATGCTTTACTAATCGAAAAATTTTTATTTTTTAAAGTAAGATTATGTTTTTAAATTCTTTAAAGTGCAATAAAGCTTTGTTAAATCATACTTCTTATCCATTTATACTGATAATTTGACATCGCTCAAATTTAACTGAAGGTCAAAGAATAGTATAAGAAAAAGAACTTCATTTTCATTTTTATTGCTGAAAAAAATATTACTCAATGTGTACTTATAGTTGAAGGTTCTTTTGATTTACGATTTAATTATGAATAAAATTATGTCAACAATTGTTACTACCCTAAAGAAGAAGTCCGACCAACATACAAATATTATTTTCTGAGAATAGTCTGGATGTTTTTATACCAAACACTATCCTCAAGGTATCGTTTTTTGGCAGCTCCTTTAGTAGGTCAAAATAACTTTGCCGTGCACCTGATTTTGTAATATTGATGATTGCACTTTGTATGGCTTCAGTGCTGATCCGGTTATGTAAAATTTAATTTAATAAAAGATAAATCATCAATTACAATATGGTAAGCGTATCACTTGAAAACATTTTTATTCAATATTAAAACAAAGTTGTGTTAGTTTTTATAAAAAAACACGATTTTAAAGCAAGTCTTAAAAAAAATTCATTTATACGCGACCGCAAAAGGCTTCGAATCACTTTCGACTTTTTTGGAAGGGTAAACCTAGCATAAATTGAATGCATAACACATTCGTAGGAGTAGACAGACGCAAAAAATCGAGAGAAAGACGGAGAAACCCAAAAGAATGCGCAAACAGCTCGTGGCAGTTCACACCTGGTGGGAAAGTCCCTGCTGTCAGTTGTACGTTGTACCTGCCGTCAGACTTTTATCAAAATGTAAACAATAACACACCCTCTCTTTCCCGCCTGTAGGCTTGTTTGAATTTTCAACTTTGTGCCTGTTGCTAAAATGTTTTATAGCAAAGTTCTTGATAAGTTAGTCTTAGTTGTTTAGGTGATTGATGAATTTTTTTCTTATAAATAATAAATAACTTGAAATTTAATTTTCATGCAAGTATTGTAATGAATAGTTTTTATTTTATGTCATGGGTAGGTAATTTAAAAAATTTCTAAGCAATCGAAATATATATGTGATCTGAGGTTTTCTTACTTACTAGTTACCGGCCGATGTGTTTATACTATTTTTTTGCTCTGCGAGGCCAAAAAGTGCCGACTTCGTTGTATGCCGCAGCCCAAAAATGTCACTTCTCGGTCAGAGGACAAGAAAAAATTTAAGTCTTTGAAAATTAAAAAATTCTTGACTTGAATCAAAGTTTTAAAATATGAACAAAACATTGCATTTGAGTCTTTGAAAGAAAAACTTGAATAAAAAAATGGTTTTGTTCCATTTCTCAATTAACCAATACTTTTAACAAAACTCAAAAATATAATTTTCATAAATTTATTGCCCAATCGAAAACTTCAAACTTCAAATCACACCAAAACTTAAATTATTTAAATCAACAAATCCATGAAAACTAAAATCCTCATGTACCGAGGAGTCCCTAATGCCTCGTAACCAAATAAAAAAAAATTGGAAACTGAATAAAAAAATTTGTTTACGCATAATATACCGCTAGCCACAAATAAAACACTCGACAGTTGGAAAAAATCGGGATAAAAGCAAGGTAGAGGGAAGCGAGAGGGGAGAAGGAAGTTGGAGAACAAGAGAGACGAGAGTACGGTATAGGATGGCGCGTATGTACGTAACGTAAAAAAAAAAAAAAAAAAGGAAAAAACTCACCTTCACGTAATAGGAATCACGCTCGGCTGTAGTCCAACTTTATAGTCCTCACCGAATTATTCTCAAAAAAATAAAGAATTTTCATGTTTGGGATTTTTTGATAGATCGTAAGGGAATCTTTTCAATGTTGCAAAATATTTTTCTGTTAATGACGAAAAAAAAAACAAATTATGAATATGTGATTTGAAATAATCGTTTTGACACCTATAAAATTTATTCATAGAATTAAAATTAATTTTTTTTCTTACGATTCCTCTATCTAGTTTTATTCTTTTCATTGTATCAAAATTATTCAATGAAAAAAGTTCATTTATATGTTTTACTTCATAAATCAATGAAACAATCGAATAAAATATTCAAGGATTAAAAACTTAATCCAAAGATCGAGTTTTCAAGAATGAGTTATTCATATAAAAATTTCTTTGTAAATAAAGCCACTATAAAATTTTATAAACCTGAAATTTTATCATAGTTTAAAATTAAAAAAGAAAAAAAAAACTATATAAACTCAAATAAAACTTATGTTGATTCAAAATAGTTTTATAGCTGCAAAATAAATGTAAATATTCATTAGTTTGGTCACTGTAAGTTTTTGGTAAATGTACACATAAAATTAAGTAAATAATTTTTCATTAAATTCACTAACCATGCTCATTTGATCAGACGGTGAACGGGTGAAAAGACTTTTCGTGCGTGCAAGCAATTAAAATCAATGCAAATCATTCATGCATGCAGATTTTTTTGAATCTTCTATGGTAATTGTGAGCTCGAAGTACAATTTCTAAGATAGCCGGTGCAATCATTGATAGCCTAAAGTGTGGGAAAACCAATGCAACCCGTTTCATGGGTACTTAATCTCAAAACCCACTTGGTAATGCTCATTATACTGAGCCAGCTGTTTTAATTAATAATTTATTCTCCTGGATTTTTGGAGGTAAACAGAAGCTGACTAAATTTTATTGGAATAAAAAATGTTTTTAAAGATTTTTAAATGATTAGTTTTAATTCATAACAATCATTACGAATGAATAACAAGACAGAAAAAAATTGTTTTGATCTCTGGTTCATCACAGTTTTCAACACTCGAATTTTTTTTTTTAATCCAGTCCAGTTTTGAAATCAGTTTCAAAATTATGTAAATCATAAATTACTTTGATCGATAAAATCAAAAATCAAAATCTGTCATCCCATATTTTATTTTTACTCTATCAACTTCATGTTCATAGATAAACGTAAGCTTCAAGATTTTAAGTTTCAAGAACAATCTTTTAGTCTCAGCGACCAAAGTCGAATCAGCTCAGCTATGTAGTGGGTAACTGTAGTTTTTATTGATTTTGGTAGGTGTTTCGACGAGTAATAAAAGTTTGGAAATTTCGCTTGTGAGCCTGCAGTGTATTTCATCGTCCCGATTCGAATTGTTAAGTTTCAGGATAGCCTGTGGTAGTTTAAATTAAATTTTGTAGAAATATTATTGAAATATCAAGTATGAACTCTATGAGAATCAATTATTTTAAGAATGAAGAAAAACTTTTACCAGATTAGATCAAGTTGAGACTAAAGAAGACGGATAGTAGAAACTTAATTTAAGTTCAAACAATTCATTGATCAAGTTTATAAATAACTTGTACATAGCTTGGACAAGTTTAAACATTCATAAAGGAAGAAAAAAAAAAAAACAGATAAATACATAGTACCTCTGAAGAAGATACATTGTAGAGCCATTAAAAAATTTAGCTTAGCGTACGCAAACTGGCTATCTTTACGGACTGGGTAGTAAAATTTTGCTCAAAGTAAGTACCTAGAATAACACTAATTACTGTACATTCGATTGTATTGTGCAGAAGTTCCATCCGTTAATGGCATTTTAATTATCTTTAAACGACCGCATAAACCTCCGCAGGCTTGTGGTCACTGCGTAAGTCCCAAGTATCCTTGGACTTTGGTACTTTTCTGTTCTGCAACGCTAGTAAAAAAAAAAAAAAAAAATTTTGTCCGTCTTTTTCCAAGAACCCGTAGTAGGCAAGTACCAAACCGAAATCCTTCTCTCCCGTCAGCCGGAGACTGTCACGTCACAGTTTGAGATGTCATCCATTGGAAGAGCCCAGGGTGCAGGAACCAGGCTTAGGTGCACATGCAGGAGGAGTAACCTGTCGCGGCCGGTGAGACGACGTCAGGAGTCGCCATGTTGGTGTACCTCAGCGCCAGCCAGCACTCGCGAGGGAGAGAGAGAGAGAGCCGGCCGGAGAGCAGTGGCGGGGACCAGGAAAGGAGCCGTGCTGGGATCGGCACTGTACGCAGCAGTCGCCTGTTGACCGCGACCGGGTGTAGGTGTGCAGTGTGCCCCCGCCGCCGCCGCCGCGTAGCAGCGTCGTGCCTCCCCCGCCAAGAGTGAGGAACCTGAACAAGAAGTTTAAGAAAAAAAAAACCAAAAAAACCCCAAAGTTACGCGGAATTTGGTGGTACCATGGACAGCTAACCAGTTGGAGAACCTGTTTAAACTCTGGAGGATATCCGACGAACAGCCCCCCGTTCGTCGCGTATACCCTGGTTCAGGTGCAGGAAGTGTTTTGTGAAATTCCCCTACCTCCTAACCCCGGTATGCAGGTGCAACCCGCGTGCTACCACCTGTAGTCGACGTGCTGGCCGCCATTTTTAAAGGCCGATTTACCACCCCCATCCCCCACGTGATTATCATTAACTCGAGTTCGGAATAAGCAAAAATCGGTGGTACCCGAGACTGTCGAAAGCAACAACCTATGGTTCGTCGTAGGGAACGGACGAGTTTAATAAGGTAGTAACCAAAAGAAGAAACGAATAAAAAGGAGAGTGGTACTTGGTGCGTGGCAGGAGTAAAGCAGGCTGCAAGCAAGTGTGACCCGTGAAAGAAGAAGAAGAAGAGGAAAAGGAAGAGGAGGAGAAGAAGAAGAAGAAGAAGAAGGAGAGGCGCTGGGTTCGTAAGGACGGAGGAGCCGCCGAGGCGCGATGGCGGTGGGACCGCGACGTCGTCGCCGCCGGGACGAGGAGGAGGACGATGATGACGACGAGCACTGCCACCGGCGGGGATCATCCTCCGGCTCTTGGGTCCCGATAGCCCTCCTGGTTCTGCTGGCGTCCCGCGATGCCAGTGCCGCCGCCGCCAAGGGAACCGGTACGTGGCACCACCTTTTTACCTTACAGTCTACTCTCTCCTTCACGCCCTTTTCTAGCCCGTACGTGGGTGGACTATCGTTGCATTGTTCCCCCGCCGGTCTTTTTTTTTTTTTTTCGAGTTTACAATGTAAGAATTGTCGATCAGGTGCCGATCAGTCACTGATGAGCCGCGTGATACTTATTTTTTACAGTTACCGACTGGTGAAACCTGGCTTGCAGGCCCGATAGTGTAACGAGGCAGCGATTCGAGGTCAAGTTTTACCAGTATAACCTAATGCAAACACACACTCTTTTTATCGTATCGAAAAATCGGCTCGTTTCGCCCCGGAGCGGAATTCGTAAAAGCTAACGATTAACTAATTGATTGATTGTAAATCGCTCAGTTTTCTGGTGTGATTTACGATAAAATTGCTCGGAAGTGTAAAATTAAGTTTGAAAAATCCGAAAAACCGGGCTAGCAGCGATGGGTATCGGTTTGTTTGAAAAATAACCACACAAAAATGAAGACCCGACCGACCAGTTTTTGTTTGATAACTGGTTTTTATCATCATCATCCTTCCTTGAGCGTATAATTAAGGCCTAGTTGTACCGAAAACGTCACCGTCGAATTTGAGAACCAAATGTGTAACCGATTTCGATACGTGGAATCGACATTTTTGCTACCGCGGTCAAACTCAACTTTTTTTTTTTTTTTTTTTTTTTTTGCCGATCGCGCGCGTGGCCCCAAAAAAGTGCTGCATTCTCGAAAAAAAAGGATGCCAACAAATAACGTGTTGTGAAATTTATCAATTTTTTTTAAATATTCGTTCAATCGGAATAAATCGACATAGTTGTTAGTCGTGTCCTAAATTTTGTTTTTTTTTTTTAATTTAATTTTAGATTTTTATTGTTGCGGGAAGAATACATGTAGTTAGATTCGCGTTTCAAAACGTTTCTAGACGTATTTATCAATTATTTTTTTCTGGTATCAATGTTTTTAGTACTTATTTATGCAACATCTGCAACTTGAAGTTTGTTAAACAACTTTTTACAGTAATAAATTCGTATTTTTTAATTTAAAAACATTCCTAAACTTTATCATAAATCTTTCTTTTACAACGATGTGTACTAATTTAATCATGGATCATATTATAAGTAATAATAATACATTTGACATGTAAATTCACAGACGATGAATTATTCACCGCTTAATGCATTCCGGTGTACAAAATCATTTAAAAAAAATCCTTTCAATCTCAAATTTTAAAAACGGAAAAAGAAATTATTATCCTCGTGAGCCGATTAATCACGTCTTTTTTGCGGTATGTAAGACCGCGTGCAAAAAAGGCGCAAACTATCGCAAAAATTCTCGAACGTATGAAACCAAAGTGCAGGTCCGCGGCGATAAAAAACGCTTTTCGATAATGCAGTCGCGGAGAGGAGAAGCTTTTGTGTCGTGAAAATCGCAATTTTTGAAAATTTGAACGAGTCATTTTTTTTTTTCGAGATGCGCATGTAATTTTCTTTTTTCTCCGTCGCGGGACGCTCGCCGGATGATTTTTTTTTTTTCCATCGAACACGTGAGTTTTCCCGGAGATGAATTAACTCGTGATTACTGTTTTTATGTCTCCGATTGCTTTGTGTCCTTCGTTTTGGGTGATGTACCATTTAACAATCCGGTCGTAAAAAAATTTATTTTCGTTTATGATACTTATTTAATTAAATTAAGCGAGAGACCAGCGACGATAAAGTTTTTTTTTTTTTTAATGTGTCTTCGTGCATTGATTATTTATTATTCATCGGGTTTTTTTATTGCTTAGAAACCACTATTTCCTCAACCCTGATGAGCAAGTATTTTAATAACTCACTAAATTTTGTTTATCGGTGTTCGAGCGTGATTTTTACACCCAATAAATTTTAAACTCCCAACAAAAATCCAAAAGCAATGAAAAAAAAAAAAAAAAAATTACTGTGATCTTTGGAAAATTTCGGAATCAAAATTTTGTTTTTTTTTTTTTTTCTCGTAACCAGCTGTCAGTATTACAAAAAGAAAAAAATAGTAAAATCAGTATTACAGCCATCCGCAAAATTGCCGGGATCTAGTGGAAAAAAAAATCGTATCCTTTTCCGGGCTCCCGAGAGATTTTCGCCGATTGCGCAATGTGACTCCGTATGTTTATCTTATTTTATCTTTTGAATAATAAAAAAAAAGAGAGAGATTTTTCGGTCACTCATAATGACTCTTGCGGTTTGACCCGTGCGCTCGCGGGTGATTTACTCGGCAGTCCTCGTCCTGCAATTAGCCGAACGTCCTTCTTCCTCGTTGCGCAATGGATCACGCGAATGCTCATTTTTTTTTTTCCCCTCCATGCTCTTGAATAATTTTCCGATGACGCGGAAGTCCGCGGATTCTTTTATTCCGTCCTCTCTTTGTTGGAAAGTCGTAGAAGATTTGAAAAATTTCGCGGTTTCGCGGAGATGACGAGAGTCTTAATTCGCCTCGGAGAAAGTACTCGAGTCGCTTTGTTTTTCCATGCGGTTGTTGTTTGGTATCCCATTTTTTTTTAGATAAACAAAATTCGCCTGGTACTTTTCGTTCGACGACTTTGGGAAAACTAAAGTTAAAAAAAAAAAGGATGTATCTGGAAGTACACGTATTTTCAGTAGCTCTCTGAAATCAGACAAAATTAATTAACCTTTATGACTCTGTTACGATCGCGTTAGATAATACGGAACATCGTAAATTCTATGTTGGAGAACGATCTGATAACCGACCGAGGAGAGGGAAAAAAAAATGTCGAAAGAAAAAAAAAAAATGTTAATTCGCAATGCTCACTTGTAAATAAATGATGGTTGCTAAGTAAACAAGCTGAAATTTATGCCCCCCTCGAGTTGATAAAAATCTCGAAAAACCTATTGCACGTTACAAATTTTCCAATCAAGGCTATTTACTTAATTCCCGGATAATGGACCGTCTTCAATCGTATCACGCTTGTTCAAAAACAACATCAATATCAAGCTTTTATCTTCAGGGAACAAAAAAGGTCGCTTGTATTTTGATTTTCCCTGGGATTGGGAAAAGGGATTTTTCGTACGGTTATCGCTCGATAATTACCTGCAGCGGAAACGTTTGAATGGAGATGGCGATGATTGTACCCCGTCACGCGCTTTCTATCGGCCTTTTTTTTTCTCTTTATTCTCTCGACAGCATTGACACTTTTATTGAAATAATTTAAAAAAGCATTTAAAAAAAAATAAATAAAAAAGTATCTTGTCTACGAGCGTGCTGAGAGAACAGTTAGCGTCGTGAACTTTTTATGAAAGTATTTATCAACAATACGCATCGCAGTTTTGCTGACCTAAATTGCCTCCTCTTCTTCTTCTGCTGCTTTTTTTTTTTTAACAACTTAAAATTTACAAGCAAAAACCACATCTTGATGTACGATCTTAAATTTATCGCAAATAAATTCGTTCGAAATTATTGTTGTTACGTACAGAATTTATAACCCTTCGAAGTGAAGGCCTGCTCTCTTGATTCGAGATAAAGACAATTAGTTAACTTTTTTGATTCGTGCAACCAAAATGATTTTAAAGTTTGTGGTTCTTTATGCGTTTTGCACTCGTGGGGTAAACTGGTGAGGTCCATTGAGCCATTTTATTGATTGGTATGTAATGTAAACATAATGTTTATTGTTTTTTAATTTTTTAAATCTCTACTTTTTTTATACGTGAATATTTTATTCAATAATAAAAATCCAACAATTGATTAATTTTTCAGCCAACAATTGATCATTTTTTCGTTCGGACTAAACAGAAAAAGTACATTATTTATTTATTTATTTAACATCATCAACGGACATTAATGTCTTTTAATACATAATTAATTCATATACATTTTTCATAATGAACAACTTTTTTAAATATTAAAAAAATAAGTCCTCAGATGACTAGTCTTTAAAATATCCACTTTTCAAATCTTGTAAAATAAATAGTACTCAGTACTGCCATAAAAATGCATTAATAATATTGAAAGTAGTTTTTCAAGGATTTTATCTCAGCGTCGATAGTCAAAAACTTTTTTTTAATTGAACCCATTCTATTGCCAAAAAACCTAGTTTTTTTCTTCATAAAAAGCCTCACAATTCAGTATCAACCCTGGTAGCTACACTCGCGGTAGAATTTCATGCACCCGAAGGGTTAAAGTTAATTCAATGTAAAGTCCGCAAAAAACTCCAGACGCCGAAGAGAGAGAATACTTACCGGGCACGAAAACTACGCAAATATCCTAACCTTGATATTCTCCCGGCTCGGCGTGTAATAGCCACCGCTCCAGGCGCAGCGTTTTATGGTCTGGCCCCGTTTATAACCGCGCGCAGCAGCAGCAGCAGTAGCAGCCGAAGAATAAAAGAATACGACGACGACGAGTATAGAGGAATGAAAAAAAAAAGGTGCATCAGGTGCCCCCCTCCAATATACATACGTGCCGCGGTGTTAACAAACCGGTTGGAGATCCATGTCGTAGTTTGTTTTTACCGGCGCGGTTTTTCCGTAAGCTTTCGGTACTCGAAAATTTCGTACTGCACGAGCGATTTTCCAACTCCAGCTCGTGAGTTCATGTGCGGCCTGGAGTCCCTTCTCCACGATGAGAGCGCGCGCACTTTCATTTTCTTGCCTTCCTTTTTTATGATGGTTTGGTGTTTATACTCGTCAAAAAAAGGGGGTTCGCTATTGTGATTTTGGAGAAGGTCTGCGTCGTGGATTTGTTCTTTCTTCTTATTCTTAAAAAAATGGGTTTTCCCTAATGTTTGTCCGACGAAGTCCTCGCGTGACCTTGCCGGGTTGAATAACACGTAACCGGGGGGGTTTTTATTTTTTTTCGATAACCGTCAATTTTGATCATTTTGAATCATGGTTCCGACGAGTGGCAGTTATGAGTCAACGATTACCCGTATTACGTACACCGGTCTTCAACCGAATTATTCAATCCTGTTTCGAATTATTAGCTTTTTTTTTAAAGCTACCAAGAGTTTCCTGCTCGTTTCCAACGAAAATAAACCCGAAAAACTCACTAATGGGTCCAGTTTAAATTCGAGACGCTCCCACGTGTAAATGTAAATCCCGTGTCCTCTCAGAGTTATTAGTTCTTTGCATTGTTCTCTGCCCCAAACAAAGGGATCCTCTCCCTGCTCGTGCTTTGCTTTCGTTCAAATCACTATCATATTTTCTAATTAGTTTATTGTTCAGTAACGTCTCCTTAAAACATATCTCCTCTCCTGTAGTCAGCTTCCATAATTAAGTACCGTCCCGGTCGCTTCGATCTTCGGAGACATCTTGATGGTGCCAGCGAAGAAAAACCTTACCAGAAAATTTGGAGATTTTAAATGACCAATGATAAGCTAAAATTAATTAAAAAATTTTTTTGAATCAGGAATCTCAGTAAATGATTACTTAATAAATTATTATTATTATTATTATTATTATTATTATTATTATTATTATTATTATTATTATTATTTATTAAAGAGCAGGTGTATATATACATATTACATAGGGTATAAAACCCTTCTGCCAGCAAAAGCTGAGCGCAGGCCCGCACTACAAATCTTAAATACCGAAAAACAAAACAAAAGAGAAAGAAAAAAAATTTTTTAAACACTAAAATACAAAACAGAATAAGTATGTACATTGCTATGGATTATTTATAATTTTCATTGGTTAAAATGTTGACGTTTACCATCTTAGAAATTTGTTTCTTGAGTTTCATTCTTCCTTCCTTATTAAATTATATCTTACTCATATGATCATGTGTTACGGGTGATCCAGTCTTTCAGTTTTTGTCTATGGCTTTTGACTTTAAGTAAGATTTTTTAATTTTTTTCAATTTTTTAATTCATTTCAGCCTCTTATTGGTCATTTAAAATCTCCAGATTTTCTGCTTAGGTTTTTCTTCGCTGGTACCGTAGATCATTTTTGGACTCTTCGAATGAAAAATCCTCTCGCGAGGGGGGGGGGGGGGGGCTCAGAAGGAGTAAAAAATCCCAGGCGTCTCATCCTTTCCTGTTTCTCCGGTCGAGCGCACGCGTAACAGCGAGGATAAGCGAGGAGAAGAAAATCAAAAGCTCGTGGCCGTTTGAATGCTCTCGTACAGCTCGGCGTGGAGGAACCGGTTCGGTGCGTGGATATTCCGAGTGGTGAAGGGGCGGCCGCGCCGCGGCGCTTAAAAACACGACCGACGCGAGAACGCCGTACGCGAGCTTCTTTACTTTATCATTTTTCTCTGATTTTTGGGATTACGAAGATGTATTTTGCGTTGAGATTCGTCAATATTATCCGAAGACCGGGGCTCGGTAAACCAGTCGAGTGAAAAATCATCTCTTGAAGCGAAGCGCCGAGTCACCGCGATGAGCTGACGCACCGCCACCATGTTTTATGAAAAACTTGTATCGCTCTAGCGGTTTTGAGTCTTTAATACTCATGTGTGCGAGCGATGTTTTTCCATGGATCTGGTCCGAACGATTTTTCTAACGATTTATATATTTGAATTCTCAACAATCGATTCCCGTGGATTTTCACCGTGAGAGGAAGAAAATTTTTTCTTCTTTCTCCTTTGTAATATTGACTGCGCGACGATAAGAGAGACTGCTGCCTTTTCTGCTACTTTTCTCGAGATGCGATAAGGACGTGAGAACTGCGGATGATACGCGGCACGTATACGGCTTACCTGGTGCTGCGAGAGGCGAGAGATAAAATTCTTTTTTTTCAGCCATCCTTAATTGCGCACGTAAATGTCGGGAGAAATTTTTCATCGAGGTTTATTCGATGATACAGCACGAAGTGCGAAAGATTGCATTCGAATTCTTAAGTTCGTAAAAATTCCCTTTCTTTTAAGTTACCCGTGATTATTGAATTTTATTGCCGCATTAAAGTTTTTTTTGTAATAAATTTCTGATTATTTGAAAGCAATACACAAATTAGTTTTATTTTTGTTTGAGTAAAAAGTAAAATCACAGCAGATGCAAGGTTTCAGTCTTTCTATTTGCAGCTTCTTCGTACTGGAAATTTTTTATAATTATGCACGACGCAGGTAGCGCTGGGTAAAACATAGTAATTTATCGCAGTAATTTACTTGGCTCTTTTCTGACAACAGTTGTACCATTTAAATGTTATAATGGTGATCGGAAACGAAATTCGAGACGACGAAATTTGCAACTGTTTCGAACTGTAAAAATTTTATCGCTTCCAGAGCTCCTAAAAACATGCTTCCACAAAAAAAAGCATCGAGACCATTTCCGTTGTCAATATTTCTACTTCATTAAATTGAAATTTTCTCTTCATTAAATTCAAATTTGGGTAACAACCGTTTTCTGTGTTTTACTTTGCTTTTCATCTCACGATTCAGCAGTTGAATAAAAAATCCGGGGATTTTTGAATCAGGAAATTTATAAAAAAATTTCGGCGGGATATTCAAACCAAAGAAGGCGTAGCTCGGGCTGCAAGAAACACCGCACGATTTCGAATTGTTCTCGCGTGCGCGAACTTTAATTATCGTGTTTCACCTGCACTTTCTTCTTTCCCATTGGATCTGGCGTGTCTATGATACGCGGGACATAAAAACTCGGGCCTACCAGTCGAGATTTATATTATATATAAATTCAAATCAAGGAAGTTCGTGTCAAATTTTTAGTCAGCTATGTATTCATAAACTCATTGTGAGCTGAATACTAAAAAAAAAAGACCTCAACGGTTGACCATATATCGCGTATTAGTAATATTAGATTTACTGTTTGTCTCCGGGTGGGTACATTCAATGTTAAGCAGGTCATCGCGCTCGCATTGAATTGAAATTGAATTTTCCGATCGCCATCGGGTGCCTTCCACCCCATAAATAACATTTCGACTCTGACGGTTAATTTACCCGAAAAACCTTTAGTTATTTTATCCCGGTTTGCGGTGATCGCGCTGCAGTTACAAAATTTCAATAATCTCCGCAACAGCGGAGCCGATCACAAAGGCTATTCTTTACTTCGTTCCTTTTACAGAGCTAGTTTATTTTGAAATAAACTCGGGGTACATTTTTACATTCCATTTTGAGACTCGCTTTGTTTTATTTATTAGACGATTGGAATTAAGGGAGTTTTGAGAGGCTAATGAGATTTTGAAATCCCGTCTCTGTGTTTACAATTGAATGTACTTGCGGTTGTTATGCGAAAGATGATCGATGCCTCAATGTCGCTGCGGCTGGCGTTGCAACGAGGAAATACGTAACGATTCGTTTATTATGAACGCTGGGGACTTTAACGACTCGACTCGTGGTTCATTGTAAGGTGCATCGTGTCAACAATTTATTAAACTTAGTGAAATGGAAATGCGAATTCGTGTTCTGTCAAACGCATAAAGTGGATGCCGAGTTTTGATGAATCGAACATTGCAGCACCCAGTCCAACATTTCACTTCTTTCTTTCGTTAGTCCAACTCCAAAACAATATTTATAAATTTTTTACAATATTTATTATTACTAGGCGTGAGTTGTACGGAATATAAATTGAAAATTTAAAAAAAAAAAAAAGGTTTTGCCTCAATGTCAACATCTATTGCAGAAACCATAGGATCATTACTCTGCACAGCTATTTAATTGGTAACTAATTGATTGATTTAATTTTACACTTGCATACCGGTAAAAAAAAACTCTCCGGAATGCTGGATCAACGTCATCTTTTGAACTAAAGTCTAAACCCTCGGAGAAATAAACAATCCATTCGATGGAAAAATTGACTCTGCCGAGTTGAATCGAAACACAGTACGCTAACAACAACAGCGGACGCTTGACATGTGGGTTAAAGTCTAACTCGGACGTTGGCGGCGTGGCCATTTCCGATTTACGCGCGGCGTGAAAGTTGCCTCACCGTGGCTCTACGCCGCCTCAGCCAGTCAGGCGCAAACCCCATAGGCTCATCAATTTCTTCTGATCGATCGTTACCGGCTCTTTCCTGCGACCTGGTTCCCCATTGTTGCCACTTGGTCTTCCGAATCCGCGCTTTTTTATCCATCCCCCCCCCCCCCCGATTTAGCACCGACACGTACGGTACTTTGATCACGAATTATCGTAATAAAGTTATGATTGTCAATACAGTTGTTCCCGAGTTTTGTTTAAAACATTGTTCGATTCAACTGTTACTCGCTACCGCCGGTAATTCGATCATCTCGGGTCTTGTTCCAGGAAGAGGTTAAAACTAGGGGGTGCCTCGGACGTTAGTATTTCGGGAGGACGAACTGGATGTAAGCCGCACACGTACGTCTCGCACACGTTCCCGAGGAGCGGGAAGAGAAAGAGAAAGAGAGGAGTCAGGGTCCCGCTATCCGGTTGCCCGCTAGTCCGAGGTGAATGAACCTCTCCCGCGAGGTCCGCCTACTGGCTTGCTGGCTGCGTGATGCTGCTGCTGCCGCTTTTGATGCTATACCTGCCTGCCCGGTATACACTATCCTCGTGCCCAATTAGAAGCTTACGAATTCGCCCCTCGTACGGCTACGGAGGAATACCGATGAGAACGTTCTGGTAGCTCCTTGTTGACAACGATATCATGGGCGTTGTCCCGATAAACGTTTTAATCGTCGCTTGCCTTTATTAGCGTTAATCGTGCCCCGGTTGGTCACGTGACTTAGTTTTGGAGTTACTCGGATTTAGACAGTATCGTTCGGGGATCCGAAGTCCGAGGGTCTAATTAGAGGTAGAAACAGACCTGATTGAGAGATAGCCTGGCTGTCTCTATGGCATTTCAGCCGATAAAGAAAGAGAGCTTAAATCAAATGAAAGGACTTTAAAAATGTCCCTGGGCCGGAAATTTCCATCCCTGCATAGATCATGCCGACCAGTTACACCTGACGGGTGGTAGGGTGCAGCGAGAGGGAATGCATCCACCACCGCGGTGCGGAAGCCGAGGAGGAGGAGGAGGAGGACGATGATGAAACCGATTGTGGCCAGTGGGTCACGCGGATCGACGATTGTGAGGCGCCTGAGCCTTCCACGATACTGTAACCCAGAATTCTTTTACGGCTTTTTTTTACTCTTGGTTGTTTTCCTTCGCAGGTGTTGGAATTTTCAGAGTGTCGTCGCCCAGCGACTTTAGAAGTACCGCCGCCAGTAAAATTTCAACTTTTGTTCTCTATTTCAAAGTTCGTAAACCAGTAAATCTCTGATTCTTTCAAGACCGTTCCTCAAATAAAGGTTGCACGGCTGCAATTAGATAACGATTATCAGTCGGCCGAGTGTACGTAATGCGGGCCCCTGAACCTGACACTGAACGGCGCGCATCCACGGGCGGCATTGGCAGTTCGAAATAGAATACATACAACTGCTCCGGACACAACAGGTGACATGGGCGCAGTCGACCGGCTGGTTTCTAACCTTGGCGAGCAACCGTCCCAATGCTAATATCGGTGCTCGAATAATGGTTTCGAATTTCATGGACGTGATTTGTTAAAACTTTATGGAGAACTGCTGCATTGTCGAGGTTTTCGAGTCCGAATTCCCCCGGGTGCTTTTTGTTCGCAAGCAGGTTTTTCACATAGAGATACGGGTCGTGGATTTTGATAAGGCTACCGAGTGGTGCAATAACCCCCGAGGAGTAGTGTCTTTTTTTTTAATCGTTTTTTTCTTAACGCAACAGGTGATGGTAGCAGGAGTTTCAAAACAATGGACGTGGAATTTGGGAGAGAGCACGCGTATGCGAAATAGCACCAGAAGTTCTTGCACCCCGGATACTAGCTTTTAAAATGACTACTGGATTATGGTTAATTAAATAAAATCGTGTGGAATTCGAGTGTGGGTTTGGTAGAGCAACAACTAACTCCCACGAAAAAGCCGATTAGCAGGCTGATAACGTAATTGCGAATATGAACTTGTAATGCCGCGCTTACAAACGTCAAACGTTCGTTGAATTCCCGACGATTATACGCAGTTGTTAAATTAATCAAATTGGATTTGTTGTGTTTTATACACACCTGGGTTGTTGTGAAACAACGGGGGTTGGTGAACGAAGAAGAGAAGGAGGAGGAGGAAAAAAACTGAGGCATTCGTTAAACGCAACGTCAGACATTTCCATATCTGCCTGTCCTTGGCGAGTGTGTGTCCCAGTAACGGACTGGAATGCCGTGGATGAATTTTTCTCTCGCTGTTATTCACGCTATTATTTTCACTCTTACCACCCCGCTTGAACTTGAACACAGTATCTGCAACTCGTTATTATTGTTACAAATTAGATAAATTTTTATATTGACTGTCCTACAACAAATAATCACAAAATATTTATATCGGTCTTACAGTCTAACCACTGTTTCCTCTAATCCATCTGGAACATGTATCCTTCATGTAGAATCCGTAAATCCTTATTATTTCTCTAAAGTAAATCATCTCCCTATAAATTAGAGACCCCTATAAAACAAATTAGATAAAATTTTTTTTTTATATTGACTGTCCTTCAACAAATAATCAAAAAAAAAATATTCATATCGGTCTTACAGACTAACCACTGGTTAGACTGTAAGACTGATATCACTGCAAACCCAAGTGTCTTAAAAAGTTCAATATAGGTATACTAGACGTGTAAATTTTGTCAGGATTTTAAAACACTTCCAAGTGTCTTAAATACCTAACCTGCAAGGCTAGACGCATAAGACACGTAAGTGTTTTAAAATCGTGACAAAATAAGACACTTGGTTATGCAGTGATAAATGTTATTTATTATTATTGTTATTTTTTTTTGTGAGGGATTTGATGGTATCCTAAATTTACATTCCGCGTAGGTAAAACATCACAATTTTCAGTCATTAGCCGAACAATGAACGTTGTCAATTCAGTACGACAAATGGCTCCCTGATGAGACTTAATTTCGTAAAAGAAGAAAAGAAAAAAATAAAAATTTTGATTGAGGCGTATCATTAGCCGTAGTCATCCCATTATTTAAAAAATCCACCGAATCTTCAAGCAGCTCTGAATTTTTCGGTGCGTATTTTATTTCGAAGGCAGAAAAAGGTACGCCGCGGTAGTATCGCACCGAGCGGTTACAGTTAGGTGCAGAAGGAGTGACGCGCGTAACTCGTTCATAATACCACCGACGGTATAAATTAAATGATAACCGTGCCCCCTCCCGTGCGACGCACTCGGGCCATTGTGCGCTCTCGAATGGTCGAGATTTTTTACCCTCGGTTTTTTTTTTTCTCGAAAATGTGAATCGCGTCGCCGGAGATCAATTATGAGATTCTGTTTTCTTTGATGTCGTCCCTGACTCTAATTCAAATCAGTTTATACTCTGAGATAATAAATGCAGAGCTTGAAAAAAACTCAAAAACTACGTGACAGGTTGAAAAAAAAAATGCTTCATTTATGAAAATCAGTGGTATCAAATAGTATTAAAATAAAATTTAATTTAAAATTACGAAATATTAGTTTGTTTGCGTAACAGAAAAGCTAATTTTGAAAAAAAATTTCAAATTCAGAATGATTCTCGAAAATTTGGTGATTGTAAATAATCATGTAACTATTATTTTTAATTGCTTTTGTTTGATTGCGTGATTTTATTTTTCTAATACCGTGCTGCAAAGTCGGAAGTTTGAAACATTTTTAAAATTTGTTTATAATTGCCCAGTCCCACTTACAATTTACATCCATCACGTGCTACTATTGTTTTAAATTTATTAGACTTTGAGTACCTTCAATGATTTACCGGGAAAATTTTACGATTTATCATCGCTATATCATTTTTACGCTCCAATCATTTTTATCTTTATAATAATTAATTTTTACGTGGAAATTTCATAATTTTATTGATTTTTAATAAAACCATAAGTAGGTCGGCTGTGTTTTTTTTACAGTACGCGATAGAAAAAAATTCTCGCAATGCTAGAAATAGGGTTGGCAACCGGTAAAAAACCCAATAAAAATATGTTTTCTTAAAAGTACTTGGTTTTTAATGAATTTTATCATTTTTTAAAGAATTTTTAAATCAAAATTGAGCAAGAAAAAAATTAAGATTAGTTTTTGAAATTACGGGCTGATGACGTCATTGGCCCGAAATCTCATTAGAAGTATATCTATATGTATTGAAATTTTAAAAAATTTAAACACTTGTAGTTCCTTCAATTTTAGTTTTCTTTAAAAAATAAAAAATACGTATCGATTATTTTTCGAAATTTTAACTAAACAAACAAAAAAATATTATAAATTCCAAAAAGTTGCCAACCCTATTGTAATATCGGGTTAAAATATTTTTATCAAATTTTAAAAGCTGTGAAGAACTTACAGCTGGGACTGATTCGACTACCAATGAAGAATCGGCGATAAACTTATTACAATTTTCAGGAGTTGGTTTTCTATTTACTTAAACGGTCTTCTTACCTGTACGCTATACCGCCGATGAAAAATGGTCATTAACCCAGTTTGGCTTTTCTCCGTCGGCTGCAAAAAGCCTGTTTGACGCTACGCGAAAGAAGTCGTCCGTCTTTTTATCTCCCTCTCCTTTTTTTCCTTGACTTGTCGTGTTTAGCGCTCCCGAGATATATAGTTTTTGTATTTTTATCCTTTCGAATGTCAGGTCAATAGTGCTGCATCTGCACTGGCTTCATTCAGGTACTCTCAAACAACCAAAAATAATTCAATAACAATTGTTTTAGCACGAAAAAAAGTGTCTGAAAAGTGTTAGAAAGCGACGAAGGCTGCAAAATCGGCAGGTAGCCGCGGAGATATTTTCTTCTTTGAACTCTCTTATTGCAATATCGTCGCGGGCAGAGCTTCTCATTTTTTTACGACCATTGTAAAACTCGGCATTGATGTTTCGGTAATTTTTCTCTCTCCGCCGCGGCTTGCTGCACTTTCAGCCGGTCGGTGCGGTGCCCGCGGACTCTGAGCCGCTCATTGTTTCTTCGCGGTTGAAATTTTACATTTTTTAAATCGCCTCGCTGGATTTTAATAGATAGTTTTGAGATGCAAATCGACCCGTCCCGGTGGCTGCTTCCTTGTACTGCTTTTGAAGTAAGATAAAAAAAAAAGCCTCTAGTTTCCGAGAAAACTACCTTGGATATTGTTTATGTATTTTTAGTCGGTAATAATTCTTCCTGATTTTTTCCTTTTTTTTTTACTTTGTTTTACAGCGTGATAACATTTGAAAATCGTGGAAATTTTTTATCGATTTGGTCGAACATCAAATTTATTACGACTTTTTATTGACAATTTGCAATTCATGGATTAGATTAAAAGTAACTTATGCTGTTTTGTGCGATGGATGACATTAACTTTTTAATTACCCTTCGATGTTGTGGAAAACATTTTTTCGATCCAATTGATACGCTTCTTTGCTTTGTATCCTTCTCAACTGCACAAGTACTTTCTCGTTTCACGTAAAAATAAAGTTTTCTCGAGTAGCAAAAAATTTTTTATGGCAGTTCCAAAAAAATTTGATTGATTGATTTATGTCTGATGGATTTTTAGGTATTAATTAGTCTGGTTTAACAATTTTTTCTTGTACCTACATGGTCTGATTGTTTTGTTTTAAATGAAAAATATTGTTCTATAAAAATCTAAATTTACTGAGATACTAATAGAGTTTAAACTTAACTATTAATTTGTTTTTTGATACTTTTATAAAGCATATAAGTTATTTTACGATCGTGAATTAGAACCTGCTTTGAAATAAATAAGTTGCGTGATGCATGATGCTCTTAGAGCGTTACTCTAGTTTGAAAGTGCTAAAATATATGAAATAGTTTGCAGTTAGATACTGATCTAATGACTTTTAGGCTTTAAAAATTTGACGAGTAAAATTATATTTTCAAAGAGCTTTAAATGGAAATATGAGGCATTCATATAATATGGAAAGTGAGTTAGTTGTAGACGATCACAATAATTAATATATTTTTAAAAAAACACCATTAAAATCAAATCTTATAAGTAAAAATCGCAGATGATAACTATATAATCTAATATAAATATAATCATTCAAAAGTAGAAAGAATAACTTTTTTATATTATTTTTATAAATTTTTACAGTAAAAATTTAAAGTTATTTTATTGTTCAAATGATTAACAAACAAATCTTATTTACTCTTTGTTATCGCGGGATCATTGGCTACTTGATAAATTTCTGTAAGCTGAATAATTCTCTTGTAGAGCCTTCAACGGCCTCCAATGGCTATAAATAATCGTACGTGTTAACAGAAACGATCAAAATTGTAACTGAAAAAAGGTTGGAAAACTGTGTGTATTTTCCAAGACAAAAATCAATTTGAGCGGGTACGCACAGCCGAGGCAGGCGGTGGCGAATGAGTGAAAGTCGACGTTTTTCCCACAGCGACGACGACGACGTTGAATCGCCGCGGCGGCGCGCCACGTCGCACCGAGATTCCTGAATGGGCCGGCTGGCTTAGCTGTGTGTAAATGCGCGTGCACAAGAAAAGCGCGTGCGACTTTTTTTTCTTCTTTTATATATATATATATATTCTTATTATTGGGCTGAGTTTTCGCATTAGGCGGACTACTTTCGTTTCTCCGAGACCGTTGGGATTTTTTTTTTTATTTGATACAGTTTTCTTTAATCCCGCTTTTGTTAAAAATTTCAAACGACGGTTTTTTTGTACTCTGGTACAGCTGGATGATAGTTCTTTTTAGTTCTTCGAGGGAAGAGCGTAATTGACGAAATTGTCTTCATTTACTCGCGATTGAATATTAAAAAACTTTCACGAATGCAAACTTGTAACACACGGTGTTATATGTATGCTAGTTGAGAGGTACGAGAAGTTTAGTTGCAGAAACCTAGAAACACAATTATAAATTGAATTAAAATTTCCTTCTCATAACTTTCGTTGAAAATTTACAAGCGTAAAATCGTTGCAAAAAGCGTTTCCGTGGATAATCGCTAATTAAAATTTTTTTTTTTTTTTTTTTTTTTCAAAGGAAAACATTTCTATCAGCCGTAAAGATTATGCTCGCAAGCGGAGGTAATCGTCGGCGAATTCATTCTCATTCCGGGAATTTGCTTAAAAAAAAATCAGTGTCATTTATTAAAAAGACTTTGAAAAATTGATTTTCTATTTATTGATCGTATTTTATTAATGGAATTTTTCATCAAGTATTCAAGTCCCGTAAGAAAAATTTCCATACAACCATTAAAATTATTATCTCTGCTTAAAAATTATGGTATACCCACTTTTTTTGAAAGTATTGAAAAAAAAGTACAAAAGATTTGAATTGCTGAACTAAATACCACAAAGAATTGCACATGCTTAAATTAAATTATAGTAAAGTTGAGTAGAACCATCGATGGTCCTTATTTTCATCCATCATAGCCCAAAAAAAAGATTTGAAATTTGGCGCTGAATTTGAATTTCGATCGAACCACCTCCTAATCTCACAACCCTGGATTTCGAAAAAAGAAAAAAAAAAAAAAAAAAAATGGACGAATATTGTTCTGCTGTGCAAGCACCGATTCTGCATCATCATGCGATCGCAAGGAGAGCGAGGTACTGGGTACGACGACATGCGCGACAATTGGGTTACGCCGGTCGGTCGGTTCGTACAAGCTGCAGGTTTCACAATTCGCGGCGCTCGACCTTGCGCGTTGCCCATATATTTCTCTAATTTCTCGTTAGCATCGCCGCGGAAAATGAAAATAAAAAAGAAAAAACACAGACGCGCGCGGGTATTATGCAGTGAAAGGTGATGCCAAAGACCTCCGACGTCCTTTTTTTTTTCTCGGTTGGATCGATCTTTGTTTTTTTTTTTTTTTTAGTGTAAAAGCGACTTTTTCGAAAATTTTGAACGGATGACGATCCTCTGACGCATAAATTATCTCGGTCGGAGATCTCCCGAAACCTGTAAAACAGCACATTTTATTTGTTGAAAGGGGAAAACCCAGAGTCTCGTTTTTTTTTTTTTGATCGGTCGCACGAAACCAACGCGTGATTTTGGCATCTTCTGGACGGATATTAAAAAAATCATGTAATCGTCGAGGAGTAGAGAACCGATGATACCGATCGCCGGGGTAATTAGGAATCGCGGGGCTCGTTATCATCCTTCATCGACTTCTTCGTAAGTAATTTGTAAATGCACGTGCGCTCGACGATAAAAAAAAAAAAAAAACATTTTCATTTTCATCTCGATTGGCGGAGAAGCAGTTTTTTCAAGGCCGTTGTTACGCACATTAGATCGACCGGATTCTTACCGGTGAAGATATTTTTTTCTCTCGCGTCCGTCTTCTTCTCTCTTTCTAACATTTTGCATTTTTCTAGGTGTTGGTTGATTTATTATTCGCTGGAATTTTTTTTTTCTTCTTCTATCCGTCTTCTTTTTACGAGAAAACTTTTCCTTTGACTAATTTTTCATTGTGCAGTTTCGCGGGTAGAGTAATAATTATAAAATTAATGAGCCTGAAAAATTTGCGACGAAAGCCTGTTCTTTCAATTAAAACGTTTCTTGGGTGAAGAATACTTCGATGATTCCAACGAAGAAAAACCTTAGCCCAAAATCTGCCACGAATAAAGTTACAGCGAGCGTACTTTTGTCGACTTAAATGCCTCTAAAAGACTGTATTTATTATTTTAGCCTAGCTGCAAAAATGCTAAAATGAACTTTGCTACTATACCATTGATATATCATAATAAAAAAATATTTTTCTACTCACCAGCTGCGAATAAAATGACTCCTTGCATTAGAGTCATTTTATTCGCGGTTGGTGTGTCGATAAAATTTTTTTTCTTACAATACATCAACGGACTGATGGTAAAGCTCACTTTCCTTCAATTTATAAAATTAAAATAACAAATAGAGTCTTTTAGAGAAATTTTATTAGCCAAGAGTACCCCCTTAGTAACTTTATTCGTGGCAGAATTTGGGCTAAGTTTTTTTTCGCTGGAACCATCGACTTCATTCACTCAAAGTCAAGTGTGGCTAATGAAAATTTTTTAAAAGTTCCTCTTCTGTTTGAATTAAAATAATTTAGTAGACATCACATTTTACTCCTTATCGATTCTCACACTCATTCCTCAAAAAATTTGAGCCTCGTTCACGGGGCAGTGTTGAGTGTCCCGCGAACAATGTAACTCACTAGTTCCAATAAAAAGATCTGACCGGTATACGCACAAAGGGATTTTTCATCTCGAGTAATACGACCGTCACAGAAATTTTCCCAATCGCAGCACCAGTCGCAATTCTCCAATCAGAATAGAATAAGTCTCGAGGCCGCCGCGCTGGGCTGTTATTTGTTAATATGGTGTTGTTTGTTCTCCTCTCTTTTCACCCGTCGTTTGTTTACAACCAGTGGCAATCTCGAGACTGTTCACCTTTATCCCTTCAATAGAAATTTTCCCCGGACCGATTTTAAATCCTCATTTTTTTATTTTGAGAATTTCCATTGAGAAAACATAGTTAGAGAGAGTGCGGTATAAGTATATATTAGGAAACAGAAAGGAAAGCAAGCAACGCGTACTTGTGCACGCGTGTGTATGTGTATGTGTGTGTTGTGCTGCGTAGTTATGCGCCGCGTTCGTTGATCCGACTGATCCAATTAAACGGCCGACCGAACGAAACGACCGAGGATCTATTTATTTGAATAAACGCGTTTACTAAGCCCCAAGTTTTTTTTTTTTCTTCTTCTTCTTCTGCCTCTTCCTTCTGAATAATGCTTTTTTACTTTGTTTCTCGAAAGGTTTAACAAACCCTATTTCAATCAACCGCTCCTGTCTTTCAAACGTCCCGCTGTGAAATTCAGTAGGAACTTCATTTATCCATATTCACCTCCACGCACGCGTCCTGTCAATGAAGGAACATTCTGTGCATAAATTAGGAAAAATACCGGACCTGGCTAATTTTTTTAAGGAAATCGAAAAAAAAAACTTTTAAAAAAATGCACCAGTCTCCGAGGTGTAAGGATCGAGTTATCAACAATATAAATGGTAAAAAAAGCCTTTTTATGGGTTTTTTTGATTAAAAAAAAAAAAAAACTATTGACTTTAGAAAAAAAAGTTTTGTATAAAAGTTGTAGAAAATTATTAACGATTTTTGTTTTTTTTTATGTTACAGGTAAGTTATCCAGCTCGCAGTACGTAGTTACAACCGATTCGAAGCTGGGGGCAACAAGTAAGTCCGGGTGGTCTACTGTAGGTACCACCTTCCACGCGGCGGCTTGTTCGTACGATTGGCCCCAATTGAACCCTCCTCCGGTCCGCCAGATTGACGAGCGTCGCGTCACGTGTTTACGCTATAGGGAAGTGCGGCCCGACGAGATTCGTCGAGGCGAGCTTTTGGCGTTGGTTTATTGTTTTTTCGCAATCTCGAGATGAGCTGACGGATCTCGTTGGTGTAACAATGTAGTTGGAGGGAATTAAAGCACCGGACGGTGTTAATTGTGTACCCCGAGAGTGGACGTCCGAGTTTGTTATTAAACTCAAACATTGCGATGGTAAAATTTATAAACCGAGTTTGGCGCTGATTAAACTCGGATGGAAATGTTTATTTATACTTTGCGCCGAGCAGCGCTAAATTATGAATAATAATTAAAAAAAAATCAATTTTTCGGTTCGCGTTTAATGGTGCATTCAAAACGCGAACATCGACGATCGTAAAACCGAATTTACGACCCCGCGAGGAATTACGAGATTAATTATTACTAATTTAACTACGTTTAAAAATTTCCGAGATTTATCGAGTTGGGCTGTTCCAACAAAATATTGCATAACTTCAGATCGGTCGTTAAAAATTCACTTCAATGCCACGATGCCGAATCTGGGGTATTAATGGAAAATAAGTCGAAAATCATCCCGCGCATAACTGCATAAATTAAAATATCTCCGAGCGGAATCTCCATATCATCGTTCGCCTTGACATTGCACGGATCACGCCCTTTATTATTTCGCCGGTTCGTCGACCCGGTTTCTCAAAGAAATTTGATTACCAACCTCGCCGAGGAGTAGATTAAACGTGAAAAGTCTTGATTGTCCCGGATGACGCGGATGAAACTTCTTTTTTTTTTTTTTTCAATCCCGCCCGAGATTATCAGATCGAAATTAAACCTTCGTAAAAGTGCTGCATAAGAGAACCCTTTTAATTGCTTTGTGCAGTGTGACGTCTCAACTGGGCTGACGCAGGCTCGGTAAAAAATTATTAACCAAAATGGTTGAAAAAAAAAGAAAGAGAGAGAGAGATTCCTGGTGTGGATTCAGGAGCGTGAAAGGTTGTTGAACCATCGAGGTTAGACCGTCGTCGTCGAGTCTGGCGGCGCGGTTGTCCCACTTCTTAGCCGCGAGCATCGCTCTTATACAAATAACTCAATTTATCGACTCGAATTGAATTAAAATCCAACATCCTCATAGACCATTCTCTCTCTGTTCCCCGGGTGCAAAAGAAGAAAAAAGTACGCGCGCACAATGAAACTCGCGGCCTTATTACGAAAAAAAACCCCGCGCGGTAGCTGGTATTTCCGCAAAGTAAAAAAGCGCGCGGGGGGCCCATTGTGCAACGATATACATAATTGCAGCCGAGCTACACGAATTCTCACCTTTGACGCCCCGCGGGTGCACCATTTAAGGTACACATATGTACACTTTCTCCATTCCTGGCTTCGTACTCGCTGCATGGTGCAACCGATGTGTTTTAATTTCGCGCGGGTCGTTCCCACAGGCTTGTATGTACGTACGTAGCGCTTCGGGATGAAGCCGCGAATTATTGACGATGTTTTAGATGTCGTCTGCAGGTGGATCCAGACACTAGAGTTGCTTAACAATCTAGTTTAACATTTTTTTTTTACAGAGTCACCGATGTTTATGTTGATTCTGCTCAGAATAACAATACCAAATTGGTATTACCAATCGATCAGTTTTTATTTTTATACCGCGAAAGACATTCCGGGTGGATTTTGGAGCAGCGAGATTCTTTGATGAAATCCAGTTTATCGCATTGCACAACAGTAACAAACAAATGCACTTAGGATCCGCTTCTTAAATAACTAAATCGGATTTTCTATTTTCTCTTACTGGATTGAAGACACTTTCAATTTTTTTAAATTGGAAGGTAAATAAATAAATAAGACCTTTGACCTGAAGGCCACCGAGCATAATCAGATCCCCGCATGGCGACAATTAAGGAGTCGGGATAGCATGCAACGCTAATAAGCGATTATCGTCGACGCTCATTAATCCACGAGAATCGTCGATCACGCGATTCACCGCAATAATCTTCCTTTTTTTTTTCTTCTTTTTTTTTCATATGAGGAACGCGAGTAGGAGTTATCTCGGTACGGGAATGAAAAATATTCGTCGATCGGGAATCGTGAAGAGAGATGAAAGGAAACGATATGAAAATAAACTCACGTGTCTGCTAGCTCCGGGCAGTGCAGGTGAGCGAGGATCGATCTTCGATTGGCAAATTGAATTTTTCAATTTGAAGCTGCAGAGTATATTTTTTTTTTTATTTTGAAAAACCTTTTTAATTAGTTTGTGTGAATAATCAATCAGTTTGGGAATTTTGACGGCCCGTGCGAAGAAAAACCTTAGTCGAAAATCATTAGATTTAAAATTACTCGTAAAAGGCTGATATGAATTTAAAAATCATTTTGAATAAAAAAATTACATCGACTGGGTTCCAACTTATTAAAATTCTTGATTTTTTTCTAATTTTTTAATTTTTCTCAGTCCTTAATTGATGGTTTTAAATCAGAAGATTTTCGGCTAAAGTTTTTTTTCGCGCGGCCCGTCGATTTGAAGTTGAAGTTGGCTCAATCAAATAAAAAAAAAAACTACAATTTTTTAGTTTAAAAGATTTCTCTTAGGATAATAAGCCTTATAAAATTTGTAAAAATTACCTCGTATCCATTAAGATGACACAGAGAGATGGCCTCAGGAAGGTCAAAAAACGCTCGGAGAATAATAAATTTCGCCCACGCAAGCATCGTGCGCCGTCTAAATCTGAATAATCTCCTGTAATTTTAGTCGGCGCTCGGGCAGATTTCAAATCAACTCAATTTACGATACTTCGGGTTCCGTGCGCATCTCGTCATTTTCTCAGGCGCCCGTGGCGCTCAAATCGCAATGATTTTATTATCGAGAAAAAATTTATCCCGCCAACAACGGGTTTTAATCTTATCCGCGGGGCTTTCAAGCGTACCTACACGATTAAATAATTAAGTCGCGCCGCGGTGCGAACGCACTGTTTCTATGTCTCGCGAAACTGCAGCATTGACTGGACGCGGCTAATCTTTATTGCGCTTGTTCCGGTGGTAACTACTTGTTTGTTACTCCTACTGCTGCACATGTGTCTTGGGTTTCTCTTTCTTTAATTGTTTATGTTTTTCATTGACGCGATTTTGAGGATATTGAAATTTCATTGAAATTCTGAGATTTTATTCTGTAGTGGAAATGTAGTAAACTCTGTAATTCGTAATCAATAGAAAAATTTTAAACTTACAGACTGATGGGAAGTCAAATCCAGGAACTGCCGCACCTTAGTTGCTTCACGCAAAGCTCTATAAGACGATGACTTCTTTATTACAATAAGTACTTACAATATTCACCGACTAATAAAAATTAATTTCATGGTTGATAAAATAAAACACTATAAATGTGTTGACAAACTTCACTATTTATTAAAATAATTTACACAAAAATGTGTGTTGTAACGATCGTTTCAGTGCACAGCACCTTCATCAGACTACTTACATTATCGAGTCAAAATTAATTTTAAGATCTACCTATGGAACGTCGAATCAATTTTAAATTTTGAAGTGCATTCTCTTAGGCTATGTAAATAATTTTACTTTCCATCAATATATTGATCAGAGACCAGTTCGGTTCGATGAAGCTCAGTTTCTCTAAATTATTCGGGAAGATTAAGTTTCCCAGACGACTCGAACGAAAGTACCTACTCCTTGATTCGAGTATCATCTAGAGGATCTAGGCCGCAAGCCTATCCTTGACATCCAACGAATTTACAGAGAAAACTAAGACAACAGGCACGGGCTCTTGACCGGTCACGGCTGCATCGTATCTCCTCGTTTACCAGTTTAGCCGCGTACCATAGTAGTTCCATGCACGATTAGACGCTCACAGTACAGGATAGGTTTTAGTATGGAGGGGTTTTGAACACGCCGAGCCGTCGTCCGAACGAAGCCTCCTTTCTCTTTGCAAAGAGCCAGCTCTCCTGAACTCCAAACCAGCTATTTTCTTCAAAGAAAACGGAAGCCCCCTACTCCTCCATAGTCCACCTCCTCTATTTTTTTTTTCCTTCCATTTCGTTTTTCTCGCCGTTAAACTGTGTTCTATTAATATCATCCATTAGTCGCTTTTCTCGGTAGGATGTTCATAACTGGTTATTTGTCTGTGTGCCGATCTTCTTTGATTACTGTTTTTAACCTGAGTTGGAAAAGTTTTGTTGGCTTAGACAATTTTTTATTTGTGTCGTTGGCCAATCTAATTTTTCAAAATATTCTATTTTTTTTTTTTTCTATCAGGAAAATGTGTAATTCATAAATGGGTATTATTCAATTCTTACGGCTGCGTTTTATTCAACATCGCACCGGAGGATCTTTATTGCTGTAATATCGAATCAATATTCACCTTGTACGGACATAAACATTACACGTACCCCGATCAACTCTAAAAGAAAAATAATAAATCTCCGACGCTAAACTTTCTCCTACATCATCAAGTAAACTCCCCCATCTGCTGGAGGCTAATATTCACTCGGTGCAAGCTGTTTTCTGGCTACATTAAACTCCAACGGGATTTTTTTTTTTTTTCTTTCAAACTCGAGAAACGTACTTACATCCAGCGCCTTTTATATCTTTTCCTCACTCCGAACCCCGTACAATTATCTGCTTTTTAGGTCTAGATTTATATTTGCATCGATTATTATCTTCGACCTGGAGATCACGACTCTTTTTTTTTTTTTTTTTTTTTATCGCGCGCTTTGTTGGTTTGTCTTTTTTCTGAAAAAAATTATTCTTTTGCAGCTGAAAGAGTCGACGGGATTTACTCCCTTTTTCTTCTTAATCGATTTTAAGGCTTCTGCCACGATGCGATGGTGTCGCGTGGGCGAAAACCGAGTTCGCGGAGTCTGATTTCGAGACTCGATAAGATAAAGTTATCCAATAGAAGAGTTGAGTACAGATGGGAATCGAAAGTTTCATTTTTCGAATCTTATGCAATAAATCTGGGGTGATTTTTTTCGGTAAATATATTCAACCGGGAAGATTCCTTATCTCCGAAGGTTCCGATAGTACTCTACCGAAGAGACGATAAAGTTAGTGTAACAAATTTACCGTTTTGAATTATTTCGTCGGAGTTTATTTATAAATCAATCCAGAAAATGAAATAATAAATGAGTGTATGAACCGTATACTAATGAACGTGCCATCCAAAATCTCGACTTATAAAAAAGAATTAAAAATCCTGACCTATCTGTGCCATGGTAGCCGCTACACGGTAAAAAAAAGCCCATGAAGACGACTTTTACCAGCGTGATGCAGTCGTGTCGCTCGCTCGGCTGCACGACGACGGCGACGACGACGACGAACCGGTATTATCGTCTCGATTCCGGAAAGACATACCTCAATGGACGACGCGTAATTATCGCTGCTGCACTGCACTCGGCTGCCGGATTAGAGAAGAGGGGAAAGAAAATTGATCACTTACCAAATTAGTTTGTTCGACTCTCTCGTTCCTGTACCAACTGGGTACGGAGAAATTGTTAAATTGGGCTATGGATAGTGTAATCTTCATGAACTCGTCCCTCGTTTAGATAAAAGCGATATCCCCTGCAATTATCCCAGTACTCGATAATCATTATTACTATTATTATTGGTAGCTTTGTTGTACGGTCAAGTATACGAAATTATTTTTTAAATATGATTGGTTGCTCGTAAATAACGATGAATTTGATTTTTTTTTCTTAACAAAGTTTAATTAAATTAGATGCCGGTTGGAATGAATCTGACACGTACTACCGGATTTATCTGACTCCAGTCATCAGATTGTTCGAGATTTTTCTTCCGAGATCTACCGCGGTTGATAGCAACTCTGTTTTTATTCAATTTAAATTAGCAGAGTGTTTGATTTAAGCTATTATTTTTCAGAAGACTGCAAAATTTCGTACATTTTTTTGCAACAAATAACAAATGTAAGCTCATAAAAATGCTTTATTTCATTGTAAGAAAGGTTTTTGGGAAGAATAACTAAATTTTCTTTACTTTGAATCCCAGCTAACAATCCAACATTCTGGTTCAAATATAATGGCCCATTAAAATACTCTCCGCGCTTAACTTCCTCAATGGACATCCAAAACAATTTGCATCCGGTTGAAACTGGTAACTCGAAACTTATTCAACTGAAATTCTTTAAATAAAATTATATCTCCAAACAATAGTTATAAGAAGTCAACAATACGTTTTAATTAAAAAAATTTGTTCACATTTGTTCGTTAATGTCTGAGTACGATTTTCTTGGAGTCGATGAAATCTGTGTCATGCCGATGTCAGTTACAATATTCGGTGTAAATTATCCGTGGACAAAAAAAGTACGTACGACTACAAACGGTTAACGTAATACCCAATTATAATTGAATTCAATAGTTCGAAAAAAAATTATCTTCCATTACTCAACACGAATGATCAATTGACTATTGTGCGCGCGTTCGAGGCACGGTGTGCATCTGTTTCTTGCACGGGTAGCTAATGACGTATCGATCATCCTTCGTAATGGCGTTACAAGCTCAACAATTTGAATCAAATTAAGTCAACGCCCAATATTTAACCTCAAAATTATTGTTTTGCTTCGAAGTTGGTACATATCCGTGACGGTTCGGAGCAACCTGACTGCTTCGAGTTATAAAAAAACTGGTGTAGAGAGCTGACTCACGAGAATTTTTGGATCCTCCTTCTTCATCCACACAATATACTTATGCAATCTTAATGTTTTTTTTTTGAGACAAAACATTTTGGGGATCTCATCCCAGAGGTATCTTTTTTTCTTCTTCGTTTGTCCTTGGTGAAAAAATGTTTCTCTCTCTCGCTCATTCGGTAGTAGTTTCACGTTTGAGCCGCTGACGCGCGACTTTGTTTTATTCATCTTTGGTACTTCGGAAATTGCCCAGGTGTACACTCGCTCAAAGCATCTTCAAAATTACTTTTCATTACCCGAGCAACTCGCCTGATTTAACCAGTTGAACGTTTAAGGGTTCTTTTGATCACCCGCAAATCGTCGGTTTGTTCAATAAATTGATACCGATGAAAAAAGGAAAGGCTCTCCGCAATGCATCTCCGCTAATTACCGTTCACGGCCAATACATCAATCCCAAACCCGAGCACTGTAATTTTCGCGGTGGTTTCACGCCGTCGAGTAAAATCACGTTCCGGGGAAAAATCCACTCAAAGTGGATAATCTCGGTTGGGGGGTTTTGCATAGGCGCACCGGTGTGGATGAAATTTTTCACGTGTGGAAATCGGTCTTGTTAAGGGTCTTTGACTCGACGCGCCATCTTCGACGCAAAAAAAAAAAAAAACCGAGTCGATGATGATGATGATGATGACTGTTTATGCTAATCGCAACAGAGGCGCTGGTAACATTGTTCATTTTGAATAATGCAACGATTCTTTATTAATATTTTGAATCGAGTCTCTCTCTGCGTAGTTTTTATTTTTTGAACAATTATAGCAGTGTGTTTATTCGGAGGAGTTATTTTAAACTTGTTTACTTTTCAATTAAAATCAAAATTTGTTTAATTGATCAATCATGACTTTTCCACAAAAGCGTATAGTGTCAAATGACGTGCATTACGTAAACGCTAATAAGATTTGAAATGGTTCTTATACGCAGCAGGCAGTGGTTTCCTTGTGCAAACGAAAAATTCTAATTCCCGCGCGATTCGGGAATGCAATTCAACGATTTCGTAATACCGATCCACGTATTCGAATTGCGTTCCTCAATTTCAGAAGATTTCGTTCTAGGAAGTTTACGTTACCGATTCATCCAGTTTCTCATAAAAGTCAAAATAAAAAAAAAAAAACTTGACGACATTATTTAATTTATAATGATTATCTGAAAATTGAGAGAGAAAAGGATCCTTTATAGGAAGTTAAAATAAGTGGCGGTGCCGCTGAACGGTAAGATAAAAAAAAAAAAATTGATCGTAAGATCGTAACTTGTAATTACAAGTGAAACCCGAGTGAATCAGAGCAACGCGACGAGTGCTCCAATTTAAAAACGCGCTCATCAACTCCGCTGATGCAGTCGGCGTCCACCTCGATTCTACTGCAGTGCCGCGTATCGCTTTTTCCCCTTTCATTCACTTTGTACCTTTTTTTTTACTAAGTTTTTTGATTTAATTCTTTTGTGTATTGAGATTTTTAATTCGCGGTGCATGATAAAAAGCCACAATATCCTGATTTGAATATTGAAATTTTCACTTGGTTCTAAAAACTCGAATATTGGCGGTAAATTTGAATATCATTCATTTTGGATAAGGCTTCAATGGCAAAACTCGAGGGTTTCAGATAATAAATTTGTGAAATTACCAGCTTCTAAACTACGATTCCTAAATCCCAAAGTTTTAATCCAGAGTATAAGCCACGAAACGCTTTGGCAAAAAATTGACACTTTTGTTGTCTGTGAATTCTGGTGACGCGACCGACGAAAAAAAAAAAAAAAAAGGCATAAGCGAGGGAAGAAGAAGAGAGTAGGTCTTTTATACACAATATAATTGTGTGGCGTAATGGATGAAAATCCCGAGGCGATTATCGGCGTAGTTAGTCTCTTCTCCTAAGAAACGCGCTTCGACGTTCCATTCTCTTTCGAAATGGTCGTGGTGCCGTCGACTACTCCTATGCACTCCTGCACACTCTCCCTTTTTTTTTTTTTTTATTTGCCATTGCAACCGCTCTTTCACACCGGCGGTTTTTTAAAAAACAAATATTATTCATTGGCCGATTCGGTAGTTTGATCAATTAATTTCGGGTTTTAACTCGTTTAGTTGAGTCTAATTGATAGTGGTTTAATTAGTTCCAATCTGGGGAGTTATTCCGGCAACTTTATTTTCTTGAAATTCAATTTTGAGAAGAAAAAAAGTTTCGAGTATTTATCCCCCCGATCGTTTAATTTGAGAACCACAAAACTGTGACGATTATTTTTTATGTATCGTCGTTTACTTTTGAATCTGATTTTCATTTGCAGTATCTCGATGATAAACAAAGTCGGACAAGATTTTTGTTGTTGTGTGTTTGGTGATTTGTGGTTACGTTGAATTTAATAGTCGAGTACAACCAGTTTTCCAAGTGCGCGAATTCCGTATTATCAGAATTCCAAATCTCGCTCATTACCGATTTAACCTTTTTTTTTTTTTTCAATGTTTTCGAGAAAAAAAAAGCTCCGATCGGTAATAATTGTAAGGTAACAATAATTTTTGTAATTATTAAAAACAAGTGACACTTTGGATGACGCCTATTGTTCGAGACGGTGAAAACAGGAAATTATATTGTATTGGCTGCCCCATTATACTCGTTCGTGCTCTGATGTTATTTATAAAATACATGAAAATAAAATGGGATGAATCATTCCCACTAAACTGAGCCTTGCTAATTGGATAATTTCCTTTTTTTTCATCTGAAATAGTCCTGATCTTGGTTTTTATAAACTTTCAAATCGCGGTCAATTTTTTTTTTTCAAAATTTTTTCTTTGTACTTTTTTGTTTAATGATAAATTTAAGAATCATTCACTCAACTTATCATCACTTAAATTTTATAACGTATTGTGCACTCCATTCCTGGACCAATTTTCATTAATATTAGAAAGATCAGTATTTTTTCTTGACATTCGATGTCTTACTCGAGCTAATACTCTCAAGACCTCCAAGTATTATATATCTTTACAATTATTTAATTAATTTTTTTTTACTAATCCATGAAGCTTTCATTCCCTCGAATTTGTATCATACGACACAATTGCAAAACATCTCTTAACATCCTTCACAGTTGCACTGAAACTAAACAAAAAAAGGAAAAAAAAGTTGTATGAATAACGATAAGGTAGACGATATCGTACGGAGGTATAAGAGAATCAAGAATCGAGTTATTGGAGTAGAATTGGAAAGAGGAGAAGCCCGTCTAATGATCCGAGGCTGCAGCCAGCATTCCAAAGTAAATGAAAAGAAGTGACGTAGGACTGCCGCTCGGGTGGTTGTCCCGCTTACATAACGCCGCCTCGTCGATGATATTTACGAGTCCTTTCTCTCTCTCTCTCTCGTTTTCACCTGCAGCTCTCTTGTAGCTACATCGGATTCGAGAGTTGAGGGGTTACGTCTGATCCTCCTCCCGTACATCTTCATACAGTCTCCGTGCTCGTGATCGGAGAAGGTGAACCGGCCAGGGGTAACTAGGTGGAAAGTTCAGCCGAGTGGGTGTTGGGCAGAATTCGACTAAACAGTAAACGCACGAATGATTCTGGTTTCACAGACGCCATCGATCTCACGGAATGAGAAAAAAGAAGTTCCACGCAGATTAATGGGCCCCGAAGTTTCCGGGAAAGAAAAAAAAAAAGGTTTAAGGACCAGCCGAAAAAAGATACTCGTGAGCGATCCCAGCCAATCACGTAATACCTGTCGGCTGACGTAATTTCGTGTTGTGATGCGCGCGCGGGGAATGAATCTCGAGGTTAATTTGCTTTTGTTTCCTACACATTTTTATAACTTTGAAAAAAAATCATACTTTTGTCGATGAAGCTTAATTTGATTGTACGCCTGAGCATTAGTGTCAGCTCTGATCCTCATTACAATGCAGAAAAAAAAAAAAGGTTGACCGCGACCAGAGCCCAGTTATTACGTGTCTCGATATCGGCCTTAACCGATCGAAGATCGAACGTAATCAGACGATTTGAATAATCGACTCGAGGCCACCTCGCGATCAATCATATTTTCCACTTTGAAATTGACCCAATTTAAGGGACTTTGACTCATTTTTACGTGCTCGGTCGTCTATGCACTAATCAAAATGTCGTTTCGATACAAATGCTGGTAATGAAAATTCATTGCATCATTCGGTATCCCACTGGTATTTATTACACTTTTTATTTCAAGTTTTATTGCAGTCTGACATTCGAGGAAATATTGAACTTGCATTCGAGCATTTGATCCACATCCATCCGGTCCCAAACCAAGCCTTCTTGAATTGAGATGATACAAAAGAAAATCTGTCCAGTTGGTTTCTGATGGAATTATCGAGGGAACTAAAAAACGTCTCGCGCGAGTTTCGTTACGGGCAGTGGCTGTGCGAGGGGAGCCTTGTCCTCTTCCTCATCGATGCGGAAACGAAATTCCCCCTCGCGTGACAATGAACAGCTGATTTAAATTCGATTAACATCGGCCTCTGGTGTGTAACCCATTCTGACGCCGGTTCTGGAGCTTTTTCGATAAATTTCATCCTAAGTTTGGTTAGAGGAGGAAGAGCCAAGTTGATGGTTACTCGTTTCAATTGAGACTTCGTTTAATTGACGTCATTATAACTGTGACCACAAGGAGTTTCATTACGATTTTTTTTTTCGGTGAAAAATGAAAACCTCGTCTCGTTCAACATCTTTGTTTTTTTAATTGTGGAGTTAGCTTGGATGAAAATTTGCTGTCTCGCAGGTGTAATTAATCCTTCGATCAATATATAATTGTATATAATTTAATCGTTATGAATTTCAACTTGAATTATTGTAATTCATACGTATCGAACGTAATTACTTGAATTTTAAAAAACTTTATGGGAAACTACAACAAACAAGGCTACCGGCAAATAGTTTTGTTTACTGTACACCGTTTATCCCAGAACGGGGTAGGAAAAAAAAAAGGAAGGAGGGTAAAACGTAGCTAAATGATCGGTAAAAATAAACATAAAAGGTGCTCCCGGTTGGTGCGCGCCCGCGGACAAAGAGAGAATCGGTATTCTCCGATAAACGCGCTGCTCTAGCGAAGAGAGCGGCGGCGGTGGCAGTAGTTGGGTGCTGGTGCCGCCGCCGCCGCGGGGAAAATAAATAAGAGGCATTGAACCTTTCACCCGCCGCCCGCGCCCGCGTGTCACTTTTATAGTGTCGGGCCGGCTCGATGGTATGCGCGTTGCTGTGGCTCGATGGGCGCGCATTACGGCGTGTCATAAATTCGCGAATCGCGTTGAGCTCCAAGCGTTATTTCATTCAAATAATTTTTAGGTATAACCAAAGATGTCAAAGCTTTTTTGGTTTAGATTTTAAAGTTTTTTAGCGACGATTGTCACTACAGTGCTCAGACATGTAAATTATCTCTCAATTGACATTACAAAAATTAAAACAATTAATTGTCATTGGGAATTAGTTAATAAGTTGGGCCACGGATACTCAGATTCTAAGATCCATTTCCGTCGCACTTTTTCATACTTTGGTTTCAAAAATTTCATAATCTAAAAAATATTACCATAAAATTGATTTGATAAAAAAATTTCCAAACCAAAATATGGAAAAATGCCTTTAAAATGTAGGGTAAAGAAATTTTTTTCAACTATATTGTATAGTTACCTAGTGCACCTTAGCTCAGTTTAGCCAAATTCAATTAACTTTTTTTTTAATAAATAAAATACGAGAGGAGCCCTGGTAATTTAGAATCTGACTTTCTGTGGCCCTTACATTAATGTCCTTTAATACATAATTAATTTATATGTATATTTTAGCAAGTTTCTCATACATATTACAAAAATTTCGATTCAATATTTTTTTTAAATAACAAGCGCGCATAGGAAAATAACAATCATTGTAACCTCAAAAGGTATTTTTCGAATATTTTAAAAACTGCTCCACCAATCAGCTCACGAAAAAAATCTTGCATTGCAAATCTCACCAAAATGTCGATAGCTCTCTTTAATAAAGGGAACTAACTAATATGTAAAAATTGTCATTCTGTACAAGGTACTCCACGACAAGACGCCGTACGTCTGAATTATCGTAGACGTATTAGTTATGTACATTTAAACAAAAAAAAAATAATAAATTCGAAATATTAATTTGAAATTTTAAACTTTACAGGAAACTACAGTGGCATAGTTGACGGTGGGAGCAGCGGTGTAGGCATAAGCAGCGTCATCGGTACCGTGGGCAACAGCAACGGTGGCTGCGCCAATGGCTTCTTCCGGTGTCCCGAGGGCAAGTGCATACCGCCGAGTTGGGTCTGCAACTACCAGAGGGACTGCGAACACGCCGAGGATGAGTTTCAGCAGTGTCGTTAGTATATTTCGTCACACTACCACGTATTTACAATTTAATTCCGCACTGCACCAAATAACAATATGTTATTATATTTTCACGCGCTTACTCCGCAATCGTGCGGCTAAAACTTCATTTTGAGGGCCTTTCGTAACCTGCCATCATTTTCGAAATTTTAACTTCAAAACTGGGTCGCGCCCGCAAATTTTCTTCAGCCGATTCTTAAATTGTTTTCAAACCGCATTGTTTTAATCAAATTCAGTGTTTATCACTGCTGTAATCGTTCTTCAATTGACACGGGTTTTAATTTGTTTCATTGTTAAAACGATTGAATTTTTAAATAAATAAATTAGTAGTAATAATTAAGATCATTTTTTAGTAAAACAAGCTGTACAATTGATAAACAAGCCAAGTTTCCAGTTGAAATACCGGCTTACTTTTTTTTTTTTCATATGAATAATTTGATATTAATGATCAATTTATTAGTTTTATCTGCAACAGCATCGAGTAAAACCAGCAAGCATGTGTGCCATTATGATTGTATCTGTTAAAAAAAGTCATTATTATCCGCTGACCTGTTGAAAGAGTCCGGTAATGTGCTGGCTAATAAAAAGTATAAATTTTTTTTTTGAATTCCTGCAAAAGTTAGTTCTGCATTATTGACTCGGAGGGATTGCGTGATTCATAATATAATATGCACACATCGCGAAAAAGAAAGTTATGAAACTGGATTAAAAGTGGGTCGAGTTTACTCGGTACATCTTAATCGACACTGTCTTTCGATTAAATAGATTTTACTGTTAATTCGCAATGCCAGGTATGAATAAAAATTACGTGGCAACTGGTATCTATCAATTACTCGACTGTAGATTCCCAGCGAAGAAAAACCTTCCACGAATAATGTTACAATGACTTTTGACCAATAAAATGTCTCTAAACCACTTTATTTATTATTTTAGCTTTTGCAGATTGGTAGAAAATTACCTTTGCTATCATATCAGTAATATATTATTGTAAAACAAAAAAAATTTCGACCCACCAGCCACGAATAAAATGATTCCTCACGATGTTTTATAAGCTAAAAACTTAGAATCATTTTATTCGTGGCTGGTATGATGAAATTTTTTTTTTTTTTTCATTTTAATGTATCGACGGCATGGTAGGAAAGGTCATTTGAATATTTATTTCCGCTGGTGAAAATAATAAATAAAATGGTTCAGAGACACTTTAGTGACCAAAAGTCGACTAATTGTAACTTTATTCGTGGCAGAATTTGGGCTAAGGTTTTTCTTCGCTGGGATCATCGATCTAATGATTGCCCGCGAGCAAAGTTATACGTAATTGATGCGTAAAAATTAATGAAATGTGCGATGATTTTTTCAATTTAAAAGGTTAAAATCGAGTAAAACACTTTTGTTTACCGAGATGAAAATTGTTGGTATTACCACCTGCAAAATGGGAGTATAATGACATGTAATTTTGGTTTTTTAAATTTACAGCACCACCCGAGTGCGAGCCGGGCCAACTGGCGTGCAATAAATACGACTTCAACAAGACTTATTGCATGCCGCCTTTTCAAAAGTGCGACATGGTCGTTGACTGCATCGATGGCTCCGATGAATCTGGATGCAGTGAGTACCTCTTTATTAACAATTAATTAAGCAAATATTGAAGGAAGATGGATTAAATTTTACCACGCTTAATCATCGCGGAAAACGGGGTGATGATGATTAATTCAGATCCTAAACTACTTTCACCGATTTTTCGCCTTCGTAGTTTTGATGCGCGGCAGTTTCTTTTTTTTTTTTTTTTAACGGTCGAGAGGAAAAACTGAATGTAGCGCGGTTTGCGTACCCTTGAAAATCCCATTAATCTTCCGGTAGAAACTGTTCTATATTTACGAAACAACAATGATTAAAACCAAAAGTGCTTCGGCACTCAATTAAAAAAGTCTCGGCGAGTCCGAATGGTTAATTCATAATTCGAGCCCTAATTAGCTCGTTCGAAAGTAAAGTGTCCCTTCTCGCACTTTCGCTAGCCGGGGGGAGGTAATAGACGCCGGCACGGTGCAGACTCGACGACTAACCCACACGATTCTCATTGGCAACCTGTCGATCCGCCTCGCCTATCCTGTCTCGCTTGGAATTCCTCGCGCTTTGTTCTTTCACTGGCGAAAGGTTTTTCACAGACTAGGATAATATTTCTCTCGATTTTTTTTTTATTTTCTATTTTTTTCTTTATAAAATTTCGTTGCGACATCGGGAAGAACGTGGGTATCGAGACGAGCTTTGAGAAGGGATGGTTCGAGATTTATCATCTTGTTTTCAAAATTTAGTAAAGTTTTTTTTGTTGTATTGGTTTGGTTAGTTTGATAAAACTAATTGGATCATACGATAATGTCGGTTTTATATCCCGTTTTTGAACAAAAATTAAGGATGCAACCAATTTTTTTTGCATTTTCAAGGTCAAGATAATTTATTAGTTACAAAACTTTTATTTAATATTGTTCTTAACTCTAAAAGGTATCAATAATTAAAGGCTATTTTCGTTGAAGAATAAATACTTATTTTTAAAAATAAATCAAAGTATAATATCAGTTTAATATTATCTTAGTAAATCATTATTATTATCGTTGAAAAAAAATCTTAATATGAAATACTGATAACATGGTTATTGTAATTTTCTGGTCAATTTTCTCTGGTAGCTAATAGTTCAAATCTTGTTTTATCAGCATCTTAATTGACCGTTATTAATGTTTGTGCTACAATACATTATTTAGATTGCGGATACAGAATTCCCGATGAAAAAATTTTGTTTTATCACAATGATTCTAGTTCTGCCGAAAATTCATAAAACCTAAATGATCAAGTTGAAATTAAATTATTTTTTTCAAGTATATTTTAAATAATTATTTATGATATTAATTGTCTTCTCAACAAAAACAGATTTCTTTTTCAAATTTTATTTTATCATTATTCTAAAAATTTATTGTTTTTCAAAAAATGAAGAAGAATGAAAAATATGAAAAAAAAAACTTTCCTAAAAACAGCAGCTTAATTCGAAAAATTTCACATTGCCAGGACAAGCCGCGTGGTTCATAAATACACGCGGACGCGCCTTTCTAGGTTACTTTCTACGAGCGTCTACTTTTTTCCTTCTGTTCCTGGCGCGAGAGAAGAATGCAGCAATGAAAAAAAACGTGTATAAAAAATAAAAGGTGAAAAAAAAATTCGCTGGATTCGAGAGTAACGTACTTGTACTTTTCGCCACTTATCTTGTGTTCGCGATCTTTATTTCTTCATTCCGGGTCCTAGATGATACTTCTTAACTGTTTTTGGGTTCTTAGAGATTTTTTTTTTTTTTTTAATTCGAATCTTTTAGCGTTTAAACATAATAATTTATTTATGAAATATAATATAATGTTATATTAAAAAATAATGATTGGTTTTTAGTGCTTGAGAATTTAAATTATAAAAATTAATCCTAAATTATAAAAATTCTAAACTATTAAAATTCAAATTTCAAATATTTTGTTTTTCAACCAATGATAATCATTTTAAATCGATGACATTAGATTTTGGTTCGTCTTCATATAGAGGAATATAATACTTTGGGTTTTTTTTTTTTTTTTAATTTGCACTTATTTTATTTTTTTTAGAATTAGTTGTTTAAATTAAGAGTTAATTTGAAGTAGTAGTTCCGACATTTAAAGCATCTAAATAATTTTTTAGACAGTTTTCCACTTATTTTTTCTATATTTAGGGAAAAAATTAGTTTTTAATATCAAAGTCAGAGGAATATAATACTTTGGGTTTTTTTTTTTTTTTTTTTTTTTAATTTTTACATATTTTATTTCTTCTATAATTAGTTGTTTAAATTGAGAGTTAATTTGAAGTAGTGGTTTCGACATTTAAAGCAACTAAATAATTTTTAAGACAATTTTCCATTTATTTTTCTTAAATTTAGGAAAAAAATTAGTTTTTAATACGGAAGTCATTAATAATACTTCAAAAAGTTTTGAAAAAAAAACTCAAAATTACAAAAATTTTTGAAACTATTAAGTATCAGATTCAAAAAAAATGAAATAAATAACATGAATATTCGTTACGTAACCTTACAACTAAAAACCGAAACAGTTTCTTATTTTGATATCCCACGCTCTAAAGAATTTCGAACGCTCGGCTAAAAAACCTAGCCAGCCACATCTCCCCGCAACTATTATTCCGAAGATAAACAAGTTACTAAAAAAAAAGAGAGAGAGAGAAGGGGTCAGCATAAAAGAAGAAGAAGGGAAAAAAGTGAATCACGGGCGCGCATCAAATCCGTTCCATTATTCGCGCCCGGCGGTTATCATCCAATTTTCTCATTCGTCATAACTCTCAACGAGCCGTAGAAGTTGAGGGAGGGCGATCTTTTATTTTTAACGCACGCATGTGGCCTCTTCTTCATCTTCGTCTTCCCCCCTTTTGTGTGCCGATGTACATTGCCGAGCCGAGTCTTTTCACTCCTCATTAGCTCTTCAACAATCACCTGTTGCTAGTCTGGCGTCTTTTCTCTGACCAAATGTAACTCTGAATTGAATTTTTCGTACTATCATTCTATTTATTTACTAATCCCCCCCTTTTTTTTGGCAAATCAATAGGATTTTACAAGCTGAGTTTTGATTGAATTATTTGTTTCGTCTAAATTAATTTTGCGACACCCGTAAACCATGATTCTGGTCAAATAGAGAAGATGCACACTTTCTTGATTTTTAATGAATTTTAAGATTTTTTCAATAATTTTTCCATCAATATTACCGGAGATATGATTTTTTGAAAATTGGTACTCTTGACGTCATCATACCATTTTACATTGGAAGTATATCATTATTATGATTATTTCGGAAACTTCCTATGTCAATAGCTCCTTCAATTTTCATTTTTTTCAAAAATAAAAAGTACGTGTCGATTATTTTTTGATACACTATTCTAAATAATTGTATTTATGCATCTTTCCTATTCATTGGGTGTCAGAGATTCAGACTCAACCGACAAATCCGATGTCCCATTAAAGCGCCCTTTGTCCTCGATTCTTCGTACGCGTGTATCATCTTCTCGTCACAGTTTTTTTCTCTCTAGTCCGAGATCAATTGTCTTTTTATCCCTTCTCCCCCGTACTCGTTCGCCTCTCACCACAGCACCACGTACTTGACTCTCTTCTATTATACGCTGCAGCAGAATTGCTATCGCGATGATTTTGAGCTACGGTGTACCAACCCGATGCGCTCGATTTCATCAACAGGATCCTGTTACTTTGATCTTCTAAAATACTCAAGATTTAACGTACGCATCGATTTTTCGGTGCATGATGTTATTACCGAATCCATGGGATCAAAATTGAAATATGTGGAACACGATATGATCGATGGTTCTCGATCCCCGATAAACATACAATGTTCTTTGTTTGTAGGAAAAAATTTTTAATACTCATCTTCCATCATCACCCAAATTATTAGACGTTTAAGCACAAACGTACCAAGCTCGGTTATTTTCTTATAAAAATTAATGCACGGTTTGAATTGAATGAAGCAGTTTATTATCGACAGGTTAAACGATGTGCTCCTGCGATAAATTAACGCTGAGGAATATCATGTTTTCTTCAATAAAAATACGATATTCACTTGTATCGCGATAATTTTTTTTTTTTCTCTTTTTATTGATTTTGAATCGAATAATGATTGTGAGTGACATTAAATATGCAACGTTTGAAAAGATGAATTTAAAAGCAATGGCTTAGCTTATTGATAAATGGGCAAATGGCAATTTTCATAGATGGAGAACTGCTCGCTGAGTTTGCATCATCGATTGAAAATCATATATACGTTTAGCGTTCGTCGAAAAAGACCGATTTTGGACTAAAATATTAAACTTTTATTGTAATCTGGTTCTAAAAAAAAGGTCTAAAACTGAAAAAAAATTTTTTTACATAAAATAAACCTCGTTGGAGAAACCAGTGGCGTCTTTCTCGGAACGATAAAAAAAAAAAAAAAAGTCGAGCTGCATAAAAATTTTCCTACTGCGTCCATTACCTGAATGAAAACGCTGCCTCGGAGGTAAAATTACAGTAGAAGACGCGGATTCCGAGATGAGTCGACGGGTTTCCCCTTCTACCGTAGGAATATTAGAGAGAGGCGCGACCTCGTGAGATCCCTCCGATGCTCCAACGATTTTGCGCCGTATTTTTTTATTCAAGTTTTTAGCACTCAAATTTCGGGCGATGTGTAAAAAAAATTTACCTCTTTTTTCTGGTTCTAGTGGAACGAAAAAGTTTCATCTGGGTATTCCGGAATTAACCAAAATTATGTAAGATTTTCATGTCCCAGCTGTTTGTAAAGGTTCTTTTGAATTTTTTTATGATTTATTGACAATTGTTTATCACTCCAGCATTCATATTAGTTTTTAACAATGAAACTAATAAACTAATAATGGAACAATAATGATAACCCTGGTAGCAATGAGAGTAGGTTATGCCAGTTTCAGACCTGTTTTTGGCTAGTTCCTAGCGTGCAAACTATAAGCTAGCCATTTATTAGCCATAACCTATTCTCATTGCTACAAGGGAATCTATTAACTTTATAAATCAAAATATAAAAATTTAGATAGAGTCTGATAAGTTATTTATTATAAGTTTGACCAACTTAATGAAGTTTTGTTGTTTTATAATTCGAAGCATCAGCTAAAAACAATTGAATAAATAACGTATCAAAATCACAAATTCAAAATATGTGTGGTCGAAAATAATAGCAATTATTTCAATTGATTTCTTACACGATGAGCTGTTGATTTTAATCAAGGGAATAAATTATTTAAAAATAGTCGATACCCCGTCGATGAATGTAATTATTTACTACCTTGAATTAAATTATTCTTTGCAGATGTTTTATACCGTAAAAATAATTGTTTATAGCCAGCTAAATTATGTTCAAGGTCAGAAAATCCAAGATATTTTTCAAATACAGAGTAATTTCATCCAAATTGTATAATACGATAATTGAATAAATTATTATGGTTTTTATAAATACCAAAGGATTATCTACTTAAAACAAGTTTAAATGACTTTTTTATTATTTGTAATTTTAGAACCCTGAAATTAAAAAAAAATTATTTTTAATATTAAAAGCAAAAAATTATCGCGCAACAAGTTAATTACTTTTAAAACCTTATCTATCACTTTTTCGAACAACCATTCTGCCATTATTTTTTAACAATCGTAAGTTTTTTAAGTTAAAAAAAACTTTTTTTCCACTTGGAATTAAGTTACGTAAAAAATTGTATCTGGTGATGCTCATTATTTAAACGTTAAGTTTTAACATAATACTTTTATGTAGCATAGAAATAAATTTCTGAATCACAGCTCTAAAGGCAGTGTATTTTTTCGGTGTATTTCGTGAAGTTGCGTAAAAAGAAAGACGGAGAAACGTGAATGTCAAGGTCACACGGTAACGGTTTAATACTTCGAAATTCAGGATTATCCGGTCACAATTTTTTTCTTTCTTAACTTTATTTTATAGTGTTATATTATGTGTGAATTTAGTGTAATAATGTAAAAATAAAATTTATATAAAAAGCACTAATTTTACTTAATATATATTTATATATTTTTTTGGCTTTACTGTGACAGTAATTTGTGATAACTTAATTTTAGTCAAACGGTCGCTTTTTACGAATTATCTTACTTGAAATAGTTAAAATTTTTATTATTTTTCAATCAGACAAAAATTACTGGAAAAACTTAATTGTATTTGAACGTAGAAAAAACAACCCATTATATCAGAAAAATTAAGTGATAAATACCAAACATCATAGAAATAGTCAGCTGAATTTATATAATCGTAGTTGTACGCTCAGACCACAAGATTTCGTTTTTTTTTTTTGCCACCAAATTCGCGAACAAAAATGAAAATCACGGTGACAATGCAAAATGCAAGCCCAGCTATTTTTTTTTGTTTTTTAAACAAAAGCAGTTTCGATTAATTTTCATCACTTTTTTATCGTTTGAAAATGATCTTTTCTAACAATTTCAGTATTTTAAAAAGACATATTTTGTTTTAAGATTACAGAAAGTGTCAACCCGACGACTTCAGGTGCGGTAACTTGACGTCAACCCAGGGTGGACTGTGCATACCTAGAGAAAAAAAATGCGACGGCTATTTGGACTGCAGATACGGTCGGGACGAGCAGGGCTGTCCCAATCCCCGCGAGCCCTGTCGACTCGACCAGTTTCGCTGCAACGTGACGCAGCGGTGCATTGACCAGTCCATGAGGTGTAATCACAAGGATGACTGCGGTGACAACAGTGATGAGGAACATTGCAGTAAGTTTTATTTTGACGATATGTACAATCAATTGAGAGTTTATTCATTAATTAATCACCTATTCTTTCAAAGTTATTAAAATCACTGCTCTTAAAACGACTTAGAGAAACTAATTTTTTTCCAACAGCTTTTCCAGCTTGTACGGCGGATCAGTTCCGTTGCGCCAACGCCCTCTGTATACCCATGAGCTATCAATGCGACGGTTACAAGGACTGCGAGGACGGCTCTGACGAGAAGAGCTGTACGGCCATAATTTGTCCGGGTAACAAATATTTGTGTCCAAAAGGTGGCATCGGTGGCAAACCACTGTGCATAAACAGGTCACAGCTGTGTGACGGCAAAAAGGACTGCGACGACGACAGCGACGAAGTCTCCGCTTGTTGTAAGTTTATTTGTTTTTTTCAAAAGAAAAATCTAGATTTATTATCAAAAACTTAGTTACGAGGCTTATTTTAATTTTCAATTTCAAGTGCTTTTCATTTTCTTCAGGAAACAATTTTTTTTAAATTGATGGTTGCTAAAATTAGATCAACATAATTTAAAAACTCATTCATAATTGTCTTATTCAAATTTACCTTTTTTCAGCTTCAAACATGTGTGCCACACTTGGGTGTCAGTTTCAGTGCCGTCCATCCCCCACTGGAGGTGCTTGTTACTGTCCCGAAGGACGAGTTCTTGCCAATGATTCCAGAAGCTGCATAGGTATGAATTTATTAAAAACTAGTCATGGTGCATTTCAATTTAACATTTTAACATTCTTTCAGACCGCAACGAATGTTTGGAATGGGGTTTCTGCGAACAACTTTGCACCAACGTTGACGGCTCGTACACGTGCAGTTGTGCCCCAGGGTACACTCGCCAAGGCAAGAACAAATGTCGGGCGACGGGTACCGAGCCTCTCGAACTTCTGGTGGCCCAGGAACGCGCGATCTGGCGCTTGGTACCGGGCTCCGTAGACGAGCGTCACCTAGTGGGTAACACAACTGGTGCCAGTGGTCTTGACTACCATCTCGAGCGTAACCTCCTCTTTTGGAGCGACGTCAAGACGCGAAAAATACACTCGCAGTCGCTCAAGGGTGCGTCTTTTAGCTCCTATGCTCCTCTATCTGAGCTCTTGTTAGGGAGGTATAGTTTTGTTAAAGAAAAAAAAAAAAAAAAAAAGAAAAAAAAAACAATTCAAAAAGATTACGGGAATTTATTATGGTGTTTTTAATTTTGTGTCACGCGGTGGCTGTGGCTCTAGCATGTCTCTTCGCTTTTAAATTTATTCACGCAAAGGATTTAATTTGAACGTAAAAGATGATGAGTTTTTATGAAGACATTTGGTATGAAGAAAAGATACATTAAAGCGTCATAATTCTTACATCTTTAGAGTTTACTCATAAATCTTTTTGTTTGAATAAATTTTCATCAAATTTTTTCTCATCTCTAAGGTACACTGTTTTTGATGGACGACTGGGAAAAAGTAGGTGGTACATTTTTTGTCGTGTTTTAAAACGTCTCTTGAATTTTTGTTTATTCTAATTCGTGTAAAAAAAAAAAAAAAAAAAAAAAAATTCAGGTGAATGAGTGATTAATACTGAATACAATTATTATTAACATTAAAAATATGAAAATAGAAAATGTATTTTTTTCAAAAGTAAAAGTTCAAGGGTGTCACTAACGTTTTGTTTTAAGAAAATTTAAATTAGTACTTTCTTTATTTACCTTTTTTATGAATGCATGGAAAAGAATACTCTCAAATTCGTGAAAGTAAAATCAACTTGGAAAGAAGTTTGATTAGTTTCAGTTTCCACTGCAAAAATAAAAAAATTTCATGCTTGGTGAACTTTAAACCTAAAAGCGGATATTATTGGACTCTCTGATTATTTTTTTACCAATCACTTTCATTTCATACCTAAACCTCCTGAACTGACTAAACTTTTTTAAAAATTTTTGTTAGCACTTAAAATGACGTACAACCATTTTTTCTCCCTCCTTTAGGTTCATCTGAGCACTTGGATCCAGATATATCGCAACCAGGATCTTGGGCGCCGGTCGCCTTGGCCGTGGATTTTGTCGGTGACAAACTCTACGTGGTAGATTCTATGGTTCAGAAGGTCGACGTGTTTGAGCTTAACGGCCGATACCATGGCATTGTTCTCGGCTCGAATCTTACCAGTCCCGCCGACATCGCTCTCGACCCTTTGGTCGGTTTGATGTTCATCGCCGACAGCAAACAAGTACTAAGAGCCAACATGGACGGTAGTAACGCCTTTCCTATCGTTTCGGAAGCGGCTTACAAGGTTTCCGGTGTCGCGACCGATCTGATCGCCAAGAGGGTTTACTGGTGTGACTTGCTTCTCGACTACATTGAAACTGCTGATTACATGGGTAGAAACAGAGTCATGGTACTTCGAGGTAACCAAGTTCCCTCGCCGATGCGGTTGACGGTTTTCGAAAATATGGTCTACTGGACGGATAGCTCTAAGCAAGCAGTACTCAGTGTTGAGAAAACGCAGAGTGAAAACACCGTTAAAAGTATAGCTAAATTAAGGGACGCCAAAGCTATTAAGGCTTTGCACTCGCTGGTTCAACCTAAACCAAAAGACAATCCGTGTGGATCCAATAACGGAGGCTGCCAACACATGTGCATAGTCACGGCCTCGGTCAGCCCGTGGAAGGGCTCCGGGCTTGGTTATCGCTGCGCTTGCGATATCGGTAAATTCTTCACATTCACCTACAGGTTCATGATACGTAAAATTAATAAGTTATATATATGTATATAAACGTTTTTTATAGGTTGGAGACTATCGCACGATCTACTAAACTGTGAGCTAGTCCAAGAGTTCCTCATGTACTCGCAACAAAGGTTTATCAAAGGTCGAGTTCTCGACCCAGTCGAAGAAAGCTTCAACGACGCCATTTTACCCGTTGTTTCAAGACGAGCGCGATTCGTTGGTCTGGACTACGACGCGCACGATCTTTACCTTTACTACAGCGACGTTCTTCAAGATGTTATTTATAGAGTAAGTCAATCATTGGAACAACTCTTGACTAGGTTTTTAATGTTTATCACTAAATTGGTTTTTTTTTTTTTTTTTCTTAGGTACGTGTTAACGGTACGGGCAGGGAGATTGTTCTGGCCTCTCAAAATGAGGGAGTTGAAGGCTTAGCGGTCGACTGGGCTGCTAAAAACCTTTACTACATAGATTCCCGAAAGGGCACTCTCAACGTTTTAAGTACGCGTAACGTTACTTATCGAAGGACGTTACTGAAGAATCTGAAGAGGCCGAGAGCGATCGTCGTACACCCAAATCAGGGATTTATTTTCTTCTCGGAGTGGGACCGACCCGCGAATATTAGTCGAGCCCACACTGACGGTAGTAATCTAATTGTATTCAAAAATTTGACGTTAGGCTGGCCTAATGGATTGGCTATCGATTTTATCAAGGATCGACTGTACTGGTGAGTAGAAAAATATTTAAGTCATCTAAAATGAAAGTATAAACAATATTAATCATTTTTATCGTTCTTATCAGGTGCGACGCACTCCTGGATCACGTTCAGCATTCAAATCTTGACGGTACAGATGTGCGGAATGTAAATTCTCGATTGATTCGTCATCCTTTCTCAATTGCCATACACGAACAGTGGATGTACATAACTGACTGGCGTCTCGATGCCATAATTCGTATGCACAAGGAAACTGGCGAACAGGAATCCATCCTTGTTCGCGAACCAGCTACCAATCGACTCTACGGTGTCAAAGTTTTCAGTAGGGACGTGCAAAAGCCCAACAATGAGCATCCCTGTTCTATTGCCAATGGAGGGTGTGAAAAACTGTGCTTTGCTGTTCCTAAGAACCATACCAATAAATTTAATCCGATTAAATTAAACAGAGTTTGTGGCTGTCCCTATGGAGAGAAGCTTCAGGAAGATGGTAATAAAAAATATTCCTTTTAATTGATTTAAAGCTGTAAGCAAATGACAGTTTGTATTTTAAATTAATCAAAACTAAATATTCTTTAATAGGCAAAACGTGTGTCGAAGATCGTGACGCCGAACCACCTCTTCTAGCTTGCCCGAACGCTTGGGACTTCACGTGCGCCAATCAGCGCTGCGTACCCCAATCTTGGGTGTGCGATGGTGACGATGATTGTCTCGATAACAGTGACGAGATGCAAAACTGCACGAAACCTACCTGCAGCAGCAACGAGTTCCAATGCAAAGCTGGCAGGTGTATACCTATGAGCTTCAGATGTGACTCGGAAAATGACTGTGGAGATTACAGTGACGAAACTGGATGTCCAAACATAACTTGTACGGCCAATCAATTTACTTGTGATAATAACAGGTTTGAAACAAAAATTTTTTTTTTCATTCTTCTAAGTTTTTACTAAAAATTGTATTGAATATCAAAAATAAATTATGCAGATGTATCCCGGCCAACTGGAAATGTGATTCGGAGAACGATTGTGGTGACAGTTCTGACGAAGGTGAGTTTTGTGCTGCCAAAACTTGTTCGTACTTCCAATTTACGTGTCCACGCTCTGGCCACTGTATACCACAGTCTTGGGTGTGTGACGGTGACAATGATTGCTTTGACCAACAAGATGAGATGGATTGTCCACCTGTTACATGTCTCAGTACACAGTTTACTTGTGCTGATCAAAAGATGTGTGTCCTCGAATCGTACAAGTGCGATGGAATATCAGATTGTAACGATGGCTCTGATGAGGTACGCTGTTTTTAACAACTAAGAAAAAAAAGCTTAGGCTGTACTTGTACTTGAATATAATATTTGATACATGATCTTTTTTTTCTGTAATAGGTTGGCTGTCCATCTTTGGCACCAGATCAATGTAACGCAGAAAAGCAATTTCAGTGTGCAAGCTCTGGAATTTGCATACCAAAGAACTGGTACTGTGATGGAACTCCCGATTGCCATGACAAATCTGACGAGCCTGCCAGTTGCGGAAAAGTTGACTGTCCACCTGGTCATTTTAAGTGCAAAAATTCTCACTGCATATTCAAAGCTTACATCTGTGATGGCAAAGATGACTGTGGAGATGGCTCGGATGAGGATGCTCAGCTTCACGCTTGCGCGCCTCCACCATTTAAATGCGAAAGTCAACAGTGGCAGTGCCCTAATGTTACTAACCAATGTGTCAATTTAACGAGTGTTTGCGATGGTAAAAAACTCATTTTATTTATTCATTTTTCTTGGTTTAAAATCGAACATGAATAAATTAAAATATATTTTTATTTTTTAGGTAAAGTCGACTGTCCTCATGGAGGTGACGAGGGTCCTGGCTGTGATCTCAACGAGTGTTCTTCCTCTCACCACTTTGGTCTGTGCACAAATAACTGTACTCAAACACCCCTTGGTGCTCTATGTACCTGTCCTGCTGGTGAGGAACTGACTTCGGATGGTTATACCTGCAAAGACATCGACGAGTGCGATCCACCTGGTCGTTGTTCTCAAAACTGTACCAATATCAAGCGTGGATATTACTGTGAGTGCGTCGAAGGATACACACTTGACGCGGATAAACATACCTGCAAAGCCTTTAACCACAGTGCTGCCTTTTTGATCATTAGTAACAGACACACGATTCTAGTGGCTGATCTGCAGGATCAAGCTCTAGAAAGGGTACCTACGAGCGTAGAAAACGTTGTAGCTACCGCTAGCAATATGCACACGGGAACAATATTCTGGTCAGACATGAAGCTAAAAAAAATCTCGCGGTTGGACAAGGGTAGCTATCCTCAGGTAAGAGTTGTTGCGAGAATTGAATTTTCATTATTATTGCTCAAAATACTTTTTAAAATATAACACACTATCGGGTCAAAATTTAATATTTTTTTTTCGGTTAAATCGTTTTTAGGACGTCATATCAAGTGGTCTGGATCTTGTAGAGGGCCTTGCTTATGACTGGATCGGTCAGAATCTCTACTGGCTTGATTCAAAATTAAATACCATTGAAGTAGCAAAAGAAAATGGACAAAATCGAATGGTTCTTGTCAAAGAAAACATCACTCAGCCACGTGGAATGTGCTTGGATCCGAGTCCCGGAGCTCGCTGGTTATTCTGGACTGACTGGGGTAAAAATTATCAACATCATATTTAGTAATTAATGAATTAATTTCATTCTTGAATCAAATAACCTATTCCAATTTAAATTACAGGCGAAAATCCTAGGGTTGAGCGTATAGGTATGGATGGTAGCTCGAGATCTTCTATTATTACTACCAAAATTTACTGGCCGAATGGTCTAGCCCTCGATATCGCAACCAAACGAGTCTACTTTGCTGACAGTAAACTCGACTTCATTGACTCTTGCTTGTACGATGGATCCAAGCGTATTCAAGTTCTGGCTTCATCTCATTATCTCTTGCATCCACATTCACTGACACTTTTCGAGGACACTATGTACTGGACTGATCGACAATTAAACCGAGTTTTATCGGCGCATAAGTTCAAAGGAAGCAACCAGACGGTCGTGTCACATGTGATTAGTCAACCGTTGAGTATACATGTCCATCACCCTGTGCTTCAACCAATTACACCAAACCCATGTGCAAATGCATCGTGCACTCATCTGTGTTTGTTGAGTCCGACGTCGAGTTCTGGATATACTTGCAAGTGTCTAGTTGGGTTCAAACAGCTTGGTGATGGACGATGTGTCGAAGAGGATACGCCGTTCCTGATGGTGCTCAAGGGTTCACAGGTTAGTATTTATTACTTAAATCAACTACCTTTTACTTTTGTTCCTGTTTAAGTATAAATACTTACCATTGTTTGCATTTATAGATCGTGGATGTTTCGTTGAAACCTGGAGACGTCAAGAGCGGATACATTACTCCAGTAGTCGGAGTCGAAAATGGTAGATTCATTGATTATGATAGACGTGATCACATGGTTTACTGGTTACAAACTAAAGACAACGATGAAGATAGTGAAAATGGAACTATTTTTACCATGCCATACACTGGTGGCAATCGCACCGAATTCCCCAATCCCAGCGGTGACTCTGGTATTGTCGGTTCCCCGTCAACCTTTGCTATTGATTGGCTCGGCCGAAATGTTTTCATCGGAAACAAGGTTGCTTCAAACATTGAAGTCATCAAAATCGATGGAGATGTTAAATATCGCACAGTTATTTTAGCTAATGATGGCAACAAAACTTCAGTTGCCAAGCCAAAGTCCATGTGCGTTGATCCTTTAGAAGGGCTTGTATTTTGGATTGACGAAGGTGGTTTTGGTGTTCCCATCAAAGTCGGTAGAGTTAACATGGATGGAAGCAGCCCAATGATTTTAATGGAAAACGAGCAGTGGTTGGAAGCTATCACAGTTGACATAGCTAATAAGATGCTATACTTTAGTACCCAACATCCTGGTTACATTAAGAGTATGACAACCGATGGAGGCGATCCGAGAAATATACTCTCAAACGTGAACAACATTCATTCTCCGAAAGCACTGGCGGTTCATGGACAAAGGTTAGTAGTAGTTGTTGATTTGTTTGTTTATTTTCCGTTTCATATGTATTCACTAAATTTTTTCAAAAAGTTTTATTTTTTTCTGAGGTTCCAGTTAATTTATCAATCACTAAACTTACAAAAAATTCATACTGTTAGATTTAAGAACACAATAATTAAAACGTTTTTAAAGTTGTTTTTTTTAATTATTTTTTAGCACTTTCAAATTGATTTAAAAAGATCAAATTAACAGCAAAAACTTATTGACTACAATCTCATCCTTTATTTTCGCAGGTTGTATTATCTAGACCCAGCGTACGAAAAAATTGAACGCGTTGATCTTCCTGACGGAGATAATCCAATTATGATTCTCCAAAATGATGCTGACTTAAAAACGATGACAATTTACAAACAGCGGTTAACTGACAATTCTCATCCATGTTTATCTAACAATGGTGGGTGCGAACAAATCTGTCTACCAGCCGACGGTGGCCGCAGAACCTGTGCTTGTGGTATGCAGTACAGAAAAGTTGGAGAAACTAACTGCGAATCCTACAAAACATTCGTAGTTATTGCGCAACTTGATGTTGCCAGAGGATACAGCTTCAAGGTAACATTTGCTACACATTTCTTAGTTGATTATTCTTATAAAAAATGTACTCAAAAAGACTACATTAATGTTTTTTCAATGTCAATTAAGAATTTGAAAAATTTTTGGAAATTTTTTACGAAAATAATTTTATAAAATGAATTTATCATTACAGGATTCCAAAGAAGCAATGGTACCGATTGCAGGTCCAGGACATCACATACTTCACGTGGATGTGCATTACGCTCAAAACTGGATATACTGGGTTGAGTTCAACCGTGGTACATGGAATGGTATTTTCCGTATTCGGCCGAATGGAACAGAAATTCAGCATATAATAAAAAGTGGAATTGGTTCAAATGGTATCCGAGGTCTTACTATTGACTGGATCGCTGGAAACATGTATTTTTCCAACGTGTTTCCTCATGATAACTACGTTGAGGTAAATCTAAATATGACTTAACTAATTGATTTATAATAAATAATAGCTGATTTTCCCAAACGAAGATAATTTATTTAATATTTACTAGATAATTAGTCCGTATAAAATATTGTAAAATTAAGTCGTTTATTCACACTTACATTTTTTTCTAGGTTTGTCGACTAGATGGCAGCCACCGAAAGGTCATCGTTAAAACAACCATTGACACTCCAAGAGAATTGGCAGTTAATCCGATACGACGCTTGCTATACTGGATTGACTATGGACAGTATCCACGAATTGGTAAAGCATTCTTGGACGGAACCAACTGGAGGCCTATAGTTACTTCTGGTATCAGCACGCCACGTGATCTTACAATCGACTTTGCTACCCATGATGTTTACTGGGTGGATTCTAAGCTGGATACCATTCAGAAGGTTTCTTACTCGGGAAGCAACCGACAATTCATCAGAAGAAATCTTCCAAATCCAATGGGTGTCGCTGTGTTTGGTGGTAGGTTTTAAAATTCAAAATATTTTAATATAAAATGTTTAATAAGTGGTTGTAGACGGCTCAAATACTGGGAAAATGTTTTGTAAAATCTTTTCAGTTATTTATATCTTTACTTTTTTAAATGTTCCAGGTGAAGTTTACTGGGTAGACCGAAATCTAGCTAGCGTTTTTCATGCTAGCAAATTACCTGGTAACATGAGTTTACCATCAGCTATGAGGACGAACCTTCCAAAACTTAGAGATATTGCAATTTATGATAAGAGCGCTCAGCCACAAGATGAGAGTAACCCGTGTGCTCGGCCATCCAATGGTGACTGCAGTCAGTTGTGCTTCGCTTTCCCGCGTGATAATCCCGTGCAAATGAAGTGTGACTGTGCTGTTGGAAAGTTATCGAGTGATCATAAGAATTGTGAAAATGTCAAGGAATTCCTTGTATTCGCCACTCGAACTGAAATCAGGTAAGATTTTTTCTTTTTGTAAATTTCTAACGTTTGTTTAATATGTTTGAAAATTGTTACATTATTAGTATCATTTAATGAGATGGAATATTTTATCAAATACCCTTTTCCACTCTTCATCAAAAAACATTCATTGACATTTTTGTTTCAGAGCTATAAATCTAGACCCACGCGATACGTCACAACCCTTCAAACCAGTTGTCAACTTAACCAACGTTGTTGGCGTGGACTTTGATTACGAAGATAATAGACTGTTTCTTACCCAAATTCGCCCTTCAGCAAAAATAGCTTTTCTAGATTCTAAAAATCCGTCAGAAAGCGTTATGAATACCATCCTTGCCAAGAATATCAATCCCGAGGGTATATCATACGACTGGACTCAGAAAAAAATATATTGGACTGATTCTTCGAACAACAGTATCTACGCAATGAATACCGATGGAACGGAGCTCGTAATGATTGCAAGAGTTGACAGACCCAGAGCTATTGTCGTGGATCCTTGTAATGGATCATTGTATTTTACCGATTGGGGTCGGTTCAGTACTTCTGGAAAAATATATCGGTAAATTTTTTAAAATATTATAATCGAAAAATAGCGTGTCATTAATTTATTTCTATAATATCTTTTGTAATATTTTTTTGTTAAGAACTACAATGGCCGGTTCACTTAAGAGAGCTATCATTGAAAAGGACTTGGCACAACCGAGTGGTTTAGCTATAGACTACGAAGAGCGAATGCTTTATTGGACTGATGCTATTAAGGAAAAAATTGAGAGATCAGATCTCGATGGTAACAATCGGGAGATTCTTATACCAGCATCTATTTATCCATTCGCCATCACAGTTTTCCGAGAACATATTTACTGGACGGACCTGCAACTACGAGGTGTTTACAGAGCAGATAAATACACCGGGGCCGATCGCATTGAGCTTGGTAAATAATTTATTTAATTTTTAAAAGTAAATTCTCATCTAATGTTCCGCAATTTTTAATTCGATTTCATTTACAGTAAAAAGGCTCGAAGACTCACCGCGTGACCTTCACATCTTCTCGCCTTTAAGGCAACAATGTAAGGTGAACCCCTGCAATATTAAAAACGGTGGATGTGACCAGTCCTGTCATCCTGGACCAAATGGCACTGTCGAGTGCAAGTGTGATGATAACAGCAGATTGGTCAACGAGGGACGCATGTGCGTAGGACGCAACGTTACTTGCGACTCAAGCAAATTCGCTTGCCGCTCCGGCCAATGTATATCCAAGATGTGGGCCTGCGATGGTGACTCTGACTGTAACGATGGTTCGGACGAAGATCCCAACTTCTGTGGTAAGTTTACTTTATTGTAACTAATTATTTATTATGGTTATAAACTTAAACAGGATTTAAATTTTTCTTTCTTGAAAAAAGTACTAAAATTTTTTAACTAATTACAGCCTACCACTCTTGTGGAACAAATGAATTCCGTTGCAACAATGGTCGCTGCATCTTCAAATCATGGAAATGTGATCACGAAAACGACTGTCAGGACGGTTCCGACGAAGAAAATTGCGTTTACCGGCCATGCGCTGCAGGTGAATTCACATGCGCCAACCAACGTTGCATTCCCATGGCTCAAGTCTGTAACGGCGTCAACGATTGTAAAGACAACGTCACCAGCGATGAGACCCACGAAAGATGTCCAAGAAATACGACCTGTCCACCAAATCATCTTAAATGTGAAAAGACCAACATTTGCGTTGAGCCTTACTGGTTGTGTGATGGTGACAACGATTGCGGCGACAACAGTGATGAAAATCCACTGCACTGCTCGCAGAGAACTTGTCCCCAGAACAGCTTCAGATGCCCCAACCATAGATGTATTCCAGCCACATGGTCAGTTACAGCTATTATTTTTCTAATTATTGTTCACACCTTTACCTTTTCTCAATAAAAGCGAACAAACTTTTTATTTACTATTGTCTTGAATAGGTATTGCGATGGAGACGATGATTGTTTGGACGGAAGTGATGAACCTCCAGAGTACTGTCATTCCGAAGGAAGAACTTGCTTTGGTGATCTTTTCACATGTGATAATGGACATTGCATACCAAGAATTTATATTTGCGATGGTGATAATGATTGCCTCGACAACTCAGATGAAGACGATCGTCATCAATGCAGTAAGTAATTTTTTTTTTTTTTTGCTCCTGCAAATAATATTAAAACCTATACTTTAAGCTTTAATTTAAATTTTGAATATTTAATAAAAAATATAACCTTAACTATTAGATGACCGCAAGTGCGACGAAGAAACAGAGTTCACTTGCATAGCAAATAAAGCCTGGAATCGTGCTCAATGTATCCCACAAAAATGGCTTTGTGATGGAGATCCTGACTGTGTCGATGGTGCTGATGAGAACTCCACTCTGCACAACTGTCCTGCCCCGGTACCTTGCTCCGACAATCAGTTTACTTGCGATAATGGACGCTGTCTTAATAAAAACTGGCTTTGCGATCATGATAACGATTGTGGGGACGGGTCGGACGAGGGTAAACAGTGCAATTCAAGGTATAAACAGTGCACTGAAAATGAATTTACCTGTCAAAACTTCAAGTGTATTAGAAAACAATTCCAATGCGATGGCCAGGACGATTGTGGAGATCACTCTGATGAAGTTGGGTGTGGTAAGTTATCAATTAATCTTTCAAAACTAGTTAAATTTTTTTAAGTACTATTTTTTTTATTTAAAAATTAATGACAACCAAATTGAATTTTTTTTAGCTTCGAAAGCAAAAAATACGACCTGTCCTAACCAGGATGAATTTAGGTGCACATCGGGTCAGTGTATCAATCAGCAACTTGTTTGTAATAAGGTCTTAGATTGTAACGATGGTAGTGACGAGCCGGCTCATTGTAACGTTGACGAGTGTGCTCGAGTCGAACTTAATCAGTGCGGACATCGTTGCATTGATACTCCGACTTCATACTACTGTGAATGTAATCCTGGTTACAAATTACTTGAGGATGGCAAAGCTTGTGCTGACATTGACGAGTGTACAGAGACACCTTGGGTTTGCAGTCAGCAGTGTGAAAACACTCCTGGAAGGTCTGTTTATTGATAAAATATTTTTTGATAACCTATTTTTTAAAATAAAAAAATAAGAAAGAGATTTAATTTTTTTTTCTTTTGTAGGTACTATTGTAAGTGCAACGAAAAATGGTATGACAGAGCGTCAGATGAACACACTTGCAAACGACGAGACAGCATTGAACCTTGGATTGTATTCACTAATAAATATTATGTTAGAAATATGTCTATTGACGCATCTCAGTACAACATTGTACATCAAGATCTTATCAATGTTGTCGCTTTGGATGCTGATTACTCGCAAGGAATGTTATATATCTGCGATGTCACAGCTAAAGCTATTTACAGGTAAGTTTTCAGTTTAACTTAATAAGTTTCAAGTATTATTAACTATTGTTGCTAAAATGAGACGCTATTCAAAACTTTTTTCAAATTTTTTAGAGCTGCTATTAATGGAAGTGAAAAGGAAGCCATCATTCGTCATAACAGCTTGGGTTTGGAAGGTATTGCTGTTGACTGGGTCGGAAGAAAACTCTACTGGCTAGACAGGCATGCCAAACATTTGGACGTTTCTGAACTAGATGGTACTAATAGAAAAACATTACAAAGTGGTATAGCTGATCCTCGTGCAATTGTTGTTCACCCTGGAACGGGTTACCTTTACTTCACCTCATGGCATCTACAAGTAAATTATTGTTTTAATGATTATGTGTAAATTATTAAAATTGTTCTTTTGATGTTTACTGATAAAAATTTTTACAGGCGTACATTGGTAAAATGGGTATGGATGGTACTAACTTAACTCGAATTTTAACTTGGAATGACGATATTGCCTGGCCCAACGCTCTTACTATCGATTACATTACGGAACGTCTCTTCTTCGCTGATGCTCATCTTGACTACATAGCATTTACCGATCTTGAAGGTCACCATCGACGCATAGTTTTGTCTGGAGCTGCTGTTCCTCACGTATTCGCTATCACCGTATTTGATGACCGCATTTATTGGACAGACTGGAACCTCAAGTCAATTCTTAGTGCTGATAAATTCTCCGGCGCCAATTTGACTATACTAAGAAACACAACGCATAGACCTTACGACATCCACGCTTACCATCCTTTGAGACAACTGCCGTATAATAATCCTTGCGCTAATAACAATGGTGGATGTTCGCACTTGTGCCTTATTGCTCCACCAGCAAGTTCATACCTACTTGAGGGATATGGACAACCAGGTGTTACAAGCTATGCTTGTGCTTGTCCAAATCAATTCATACTTGGACCAGATAAGAAATCTTGTATTGCTAACTGTACCACTGGTCAACATCGTTGTGGTCCACCTGATGAGAAGTGTATACCCTGGTTCTGGCAGTGAGTATTTGTTCTAAATCTGTTTAGTTATCATAAATTTTAATTAAATTAAAAAAAAATTTTTTGAAGGGTCCATTAAATTATATTTTCTTAAACAAAGTTTTATATTGGCTAAGAGACGATTAACTGAATTTAAATGTAACTTTCAGGTGCGATGGTGAAAAAGATTGTAAAGATGGTTCGGATGAGCTCATGAATTGTACAACCAAACGCGTCTGCAGACCCGGCGTATTCCAGTGTGCCAACAACAATTGCGTACCTACCATCACTGTTTGCGACGGAACTGATGATTGTGGTGACAAATCTGATGAGGCTAACTGCGGCCTTGAGTGCCCTGAGCTTGAGTTTAAATGTAAGAGCACCGGAAGATGCATTCATGATTCTTGGAAATGCGATAACGATGCGGACTGCAAAGATGGCAGCGATGAAGATCCTGAAATTTGTCGTAAGATAATTTTTCTATTCAGCTTAAAAACTATATTCAAAGCATCATTGCTACATTAATATTTAACTTTTAGATCATCGCACCTGCGACTCCGACACTGAATTTGCCTGCAAAAACGGCAAGTGCATTCCAAAACTCTGGATGTGTGACTTCGATAACGACTGCGGTGACGACAGTGATGAACCAGCGTTCATGTGTCGTCAACGAAACTGCACGACCGGCTGGCAGAGGTGTCCTGGTCATGCTAACTATCGTTGTATACCCAAGTGGTTGTTCTGTGATGGTAAAGATGACTGCCGAGATGGATCGGATGAGAGGCCTGAGAGCTGTCCCAAGTGTGATCCTAACGCTGAATTTAAGTGCTCCAATAATCGTTGCGTGCCGAAACAATGGTTATGTGACTTTGCTGATGACTGTGGAGATGGCAGCGATGAATCCAAATCTACCTGCGCCGGAAGGTAATTAAAACTCTTCTTTCTTTACTTTTTTACAATGTTAGAAAAAAAAAATCTTTACTCAAACACTTGCTTTCTGATAGATACCGAGAATGTACGGAGAGCGAGTTCAGCTGTGCAAACGGCAAGTGTATAGCTTCTCGCTGGCGTTGTGACAATGAAGACGACTGTGGAGATCGTAGTGACGAGGTCAACTGCCACGAGTTCAAGTGCAAAAACGACACATTCCAATGTCGAAGCGGCCACTGCATACCAGTGTCTCTACGATGTGACGGTGCTCGGGACTGTCAGGACATGAGTGACGAAGTTGGCTGCTTACCTAAATATCCGGGTGGACGTTTCTGTCCTCAGACTCAATTCCAGTGCGACAACAACTTGTGCGTATCACTGTCTGACAGATGCGATGGCAGCGATGACTGTGGCGATGGTTCCGATGAGAATCCAACTATGTGCGCAACTTTCACTTGCGACACCGCCAGAAGGTTCCAATGTGATAACCATAGATGTATTGCTAAATATCAATTGTGTGACGGTGTAGACCATTGCGGAGATGGAAGTGACGAAAATAATATGACCCTTTGCGCAAGGAAGATCGTACCGTGTAGCCCGATTGCCGAGTACCAGTGTGCGAATAAGATGTGTATTGACCGTTTGAAGATATGTGACTTTGCCAATGACTGTGGAGACTTTTCTGACGAACTTGGATGTCGTAAGTTCCCCTAGTACTTGATTTAGTTAAATCTTAGATTTTTAATTTATTACATCTCAACTGATAGAGTAATACATTTATACACTATTTCAGATCATAACAAAGTTTGTAACGAAGCTAACAAGGGAGGCTGTTCGCACTACTGCCATAATGTGACAGATTCAAGCCTACCAATCTCAACGACTCCTCCTCGAGGTTACATTTGCGCTTGCTATCCAGGTTACATTATATCTGAGGAAAACCACAAACATTGTGAGGACATAAATGAATGCCTCAAAGGTCAACACACCTGCTCTCAACTTTGCACGAATCTCAACGGATCATATGCCTGCTCTTGTAGAGACGGTTTCAAACTGTCGGACAATTTGAGTGGCGTTTGCAAAGCAGAGGACGATAAGGTAGAAAATTGTGTTTATAGTTGACTTTAAACAAAAGATTTAAATATTTATTATAAAATACATCACATTAAATCATGAATTTCAGGTGATGGTTGTTTTCGGTAACGGTCAAGAAATCAGAGCCTTGACTCTAAACAAGAACGAAGAAGTTGACGTTGTGGTTAACGAAAAACGAGTCAATGCTATCGATTTCGATCCCAAGATGCAGTACATTTACTGGATCGATGGTCATGATGATACAATTAGAAGATCAGCAATGATCGACGGAAAGATGGTCCAGATTGGTTTCGCTCAAGACATCAGCTCCAGTCGTAAGTATACTACATGATTAAAACTGCAAATGTTCATTTAGCGCCAAATAAGTTAACAATTTTTTTTTATTTATGACTAATTTATTTTTGTTTCTTACTTTTAGCAAATTCAATCCCAACAAGTTTGTCTGTAGACTGGGTATCAGGAAATCTCTACTGGACGGAGGTAGAAGACATCCTAACGAGAATGAATGGTCGCGTCATGGTTTCCAAATCGGATGGCCGGTACCGTCGTAGCTTAATCACCCAGAACTTGGAACAACCTACTTCGGTAGCGGTAGATCCGCAGTTAGGTCGTATCTATTGGGCCGACGGTGGGCAAATGCCCAAGATTGAAGTTGCTTGGATGGATGGCAGTCGAAGGAAATCTCTCGTTATAACGAGATTAGGAAAACCATCTGCTTTGGCCATAGATCATGCCATGGATCACACAATTTACTGGACGGATATCAAATTAAATACGATTGAGTCAATACAGAAAGATGGAACCAACAGAAAGGTCATCATTAGCGGAGATCACATCCTCAAACACCCTGTATGTTTTTATTGTGCACTCGTAAACTTGGAAAACTAATTAGTGTTATCTGTTAACCACCAAACTCAGTAATTGCGTAAAATTAATTATTGTTCTCATTTCTAGATATCTCTCGACGTGTTTGAAAGTAATGTTTACTGGACGACACGGGCTAGTGAACTCGTTCGTCAGGACAAATTTGGTCGGGGCGTCCCTCAAACCTTACAGCGCGATATTGGCAGCCCGGGTGGCGTTAGAGTCTACCACGCATTGCGCTACAATGTGTCTTTGCGTGACCCTTGTCATTCGGTTGAGTGCTCACATTTATGTGTAGCAGTACCTAGAGGTCATCGCTGCCTCTGTCCCGACCGGCCAACTGTTAAGTTGCCGTTGATCGAAAACGAAGTGGTGTGCGACGCTGCCATCGAGAGGGAAAAGCCAGCTCCCAAGGTACTTTTATTAAATGATTTGTCATTATAATAAAAAATAATTTCTTTTCTCTCTAATTCTAAGCATTAACTTATAATTTTTCTTAGATATGTACCTGTCAAAACGGTGGTTACTGCAAAGAAGAGGAAGGAGGAAAATTAGCTTGTGTTTGTCCAACGGAGTTCCGAGGTGAAACTTGTGAGGTTGGTTTGGCATCCACGCGTGCTGGAAGCACGGCTACTTCCATTCTTGTACCGATTATTGTTGCGGTGCTTGTGTTGCTTGGAGCTGCCGCGGCATTTATGGTACTCAAGAAGCGACCATTGTAAGTAAAACAATTCGTTTTTCATGTACAGTCCTTAAATAGCATTAAAAATTATTAAAAAAAAAATTATTTATCCGCAGTGGTAAACCTGGACTTGGTGGCTTAACCGGTGCTCAAAGTGTTTCATTCCGTCAAGGTAGCAATATTGAGTTTGGTGGATCCACCCACGACCGAATGGTAAAAATGAGTTATTTCCTTAAAAATTATTTATTGTAATAAAAAATATAATTTTTAAAATACTTTAGCTATTACGATGTATAAAATGACGTTTAAAAAAATACTTCAATTTTTATTCATTGTGTATTCAGGAACCATTGGACGTGGAATATAATCTTGCCGAAGTCGGACACAAAAACCGTGATTTTAGTAACCCTATGTATGACGCTGTGAATCTCGAAACCAGTACAACTGGTAACACCACGACAAACGGCACTGGTACAGCCAATTCAAGTATTTACGAGGTTCCTGCTGAAATGAAGCCTTCGAGCGTTTCACATAAAGAACCTCCTCAGTTACATTTGAAGAGACGTGAGCTCGATCCATCTTCAGTCGATTCGGGTAAAGACACACAACAGCTGGTCGAAGAAGATAAATCCGAATCGTAGGGATACGTGAAATGAAATTTTTTTTTAGTTCTAACTTATAAGTAAGACTTGTTTGTTTCGATTGGAACTGGAGAAGTTCAGTGTTTTGTGTTATAATCAACTCAAAATTCAAAAATTACTTAGAATATCATATTTTTAAATGTGTAAACCAAACTAATTCTGAGTTTTAGAAGGAATTTTTAAGGGTACATCGAGCCACGTTTCACATTGAAAAAGAAAATTGACGGGGGGAAAACCTTTCATATTGTTCTCTGAAGCTTTGATTTTTCCAGAGTTGACATAATATTTGTTTTATGTTATGTTACATGTTTAATACAACATCCGTAATGCATGACAATTGCCGTGTAAATAAGTTTTTTATACAAATTTTATATTGGAATGTAAGTTTTAACATTTAGTACAGATGTAAAAATAAATAATTTTATTTTATTTGTTAAAATTAGATGTTTTCAAACAGATAAAACGTTGCAAATTTAAAAAATATTTGTTTTATAAATAGTAAAAAATTATTAAAATTGTAAGTAAATTGTATTAGAGGACTTGGAATTTTTTTTTTTTATAACTAGACTTTTTATTTCAATCACAAAAGTTTTATATTATGTTATTAATTAGTATATAATTTATGAATTGTTTTAGTCAAGTTGTTATAAATTATCATATTTAAATATCTAACTGGTAAATTCAAAGCTTCTAGTTGTCTTGTGAAAGAGTCATAAATATTAACATTGAAATGCGTGATTGATTTTGTTGAATTCTACGTAAACTTGATAGCTGAGTAAATAATATAAATTTTAATTAAGTTTTTGATTCAATTATGATAAGATTTAGAAAAAAGATCAGAAAATTTCACTTAAAAAAGATTTAGCTCGAGAAGTCCTTTGAGAACTTATCATTATTTTCATTTTTTACTACTATATTTATCAGAATAAGGATTTATGAAAAGCTTAGAGAGATATTTTCTGGAGTGTCATTTATATTTATATAATTGTATAAATTTATGAAAATTTTTCACGTAATTCATAGAAACTATTCTTTAAGTTAAATAAAAAATGTGTTAATATTATAAATAGTCAATTTAAGAAAAAAAATTCGTATTTTTTATTTAATTTTTACTATACTTCCAATTGATTTGAATACCGTTTTTTGAGAGTCGATGTACATCTTAAAATTTTCATATCTATTGCCCTTTGATCTTCAGAATTTGTATAATAAAAGAACCAAGTTAAATTTTATAATGTTAACGAGGAGTAATCACGTCAAAAATTTTTTTTTAAGCTTTCAAAAATTTTAACTTTGACCAAAAGTAAATAATATTTATTTATAAAAAATATTTTTAATGAATTTAAAGGGATCAAATAGCAGTAGACCTGATGCAAATGTGTCATTATTTCCACTTTAGGTCTAGAAATGTAAAATTTTATAGTAGTTTTAAGCAGAAAATGGTTGTTTGAATTTTTTTTATTCAAACAATCAAAATCTTACATCTCCTACAAAGATGTGATTTGTAAGTCTTGTAAATATAACTTTTATGAGGTATTTTAAAATCATTTTATTAATTTGTAACATAAAGGTGTGAAGTAAAAAAAGATTCATGAAAGAGATAATTATTACGATAAACATTCCATTGTCAAATAAAGGCATACTGTAGTGATAAATAAAATTATTCTAGTGTGTGAGTGTCAGGAAATGATAAATAAACTCTCAGTGACTATTTTGAAGTGTCGCGCAAACATTTAGTTTTGATTAGAAGAAAAAAATGATAAAAAAGTTAACTGAGACATGAGAGAATATATTTATATTATTTGCGCGATGCTTCCGAAGTGAAACTGAAGATATAATTTTTAAGTTTATTATAGATTAATTTAATGTTTTATGTAGAAAATGAAAAATAGAGTGAAAAGCAATTGTTCGAATGAGCACGTTAATACTTTTTCTACGATGGTGAATGGACTTTACGAGACAAAACAGACATAAAACTTTAGAATGAAAAAAAAAAAACTCGTAAAAACTTTGTTAAACTCAAGTATGAAAAAAAAAAAAAAAAAAAAAAGAAAAAAAAAAAAACAAAAAACATAACAAAAAATCGTAGATAATATGAAATACATTACATGAATAAACTTTTTTTCTTCTTTCTAAAGCATACAATGCTAAAAAATCTGCGTCAATGTTGTTGTACATTTTTCTTTTGCTCGAGACGTTTTGTTAAATTAAATTTTTATCATCTAAAACTTGTTAAACCATTTTTTTGTAAATAACAAACGATTCGATTTCAAGTTGATCGGAGGGGGGCTGCAAAGTACCGACAACTAGGAATACGATGAAATTTGTTGTAGATGATGAAATGCCTGTGGAAAAATCAAAGCGCCTCGAGCACGCAAATCTAATATTATACATACATCATTATAAATAAAATAAATATATATATTTTGTTGCAATTGACTTCGATCTGGGCAGGGCTCCAGTGTGGGTCCTATAAATAATGTTTATAACTATAACATATCAGTATTTTGTGTATTTTTTTCTTTTTTTTTATTCAGTTAAAATAATAATTGTTAATATATTGTGCAAATATCAAACTGATACCGTCCAACAATAAACTCTAAGGCTAATAAATTTTATTTTTACTTGTTATTTTATTGGGAAATCAGATATTTTTTATCTAAATTTTTAATAAATGATAAATTGATATTTATAACAATCTGCTTTAAAACTTTGAATACATTCGACTGAAATTTGTTATACATTTTTAAATGGTTTGAATGTTTTATGGCATTTTCTATTCTTGCAAATCAAATTTTGATTGATTTATTTGAAAATAACTCATATCTATCAGATTTATACAAAAATATTTTATATTTATTTTAAAAATATTTTCAATAATTAAAATTTTTTCAAAACATAGTTTTTCATTTTACATACAGGTATTAATTTTTTCTTGAAACTTTAAAATTTTAATTTAAAATTTAATTTTAGTATTAAAGATTTTTAATGATTTCTAAATAATACAAAATACAAATAATTCGCAGCATTAAATATTATGAAAGAAACAAATTTTTTTTTTAATTGTTTATTATCACTTGGAAAAAAAAAAAGAATCTAAAATTTTTTTAACCCCTTTTCGTTATCCTAAATCAGCGAGCATAAAACACAAAAAAAAAAATTTTAAAAGTACAAGTAAAATGTTTAGAAAGGATGGGTTCTTGCACAATCCTGGGACAGATCGTGAAAAAAATGGTTTTGTTCTGACGAACAATCTCCTTGGAGGTAACAAACGAGAAGTCGTTGAATCGGTTCAGTCGAAAAAAAAAGTCTCTGCATGGGATGTGGCCATTCTCGTCATTGGAGTCGTTCTGTTAGGAACTCTAGTCTACTTGGGTTATAAGAGATTACAATTTTGTTCAAGAACAGACATTGTCTGTTACAGAAGGGGTTTCAGCTACGCGGAAAGAGTTACTGAGGCTCCCGATCCTGTTGTAAATATTTACGTATACAGGTAAATAAAGTTTAATCACGTACTTGAAAATTAATTTTTTTTTTTACTCAATAAAATTTTACTATATTTACTAAATAACTTTTTTTTAATAAATTGTTCTATTGTATGTAAAAATATTTAAATTAGTAAAGCTAAATTCTCCCCACCAAACTTAATTTGATAAGTATTACAATATTAATTGATCATTATTTATTGATATTTCTAATTCTACAAAATTACAATTGAAAGTAACTCGATACAGTTCTATAGCAAAATCAGAACCTGTTTATCACACAATACAAGTATTTTTTTCTATAAATAACCAAAATTTATTAAAATAAAGTTTATAAATTTTACTTTTCATTTAATTATTTTTAAGTATCATCTCTCCTAGAAAAAATTCTGTAATACCCTTCAATTTCCGCAAACGGTTTTTCCAAAATTTGAATCTTAACAAAATTATTTCCTTCTCCACCATCTGCGAGATTAATTTTTGGAGGGACATCGTTTTTTACCGTGACTGTAAAATTAACAAAAGTAATTGCGTAGTTTTTATTACTAAGAGAAACATAGTAAATATTTTTTTCATCGACGTTACTCCAAAAACAGCGTACGTTGTAATCTATGATATCACCTTGTTTTCGTTTTCCGTGTAATAGTCTATTATATTTGTATTTTGGTTTGTGACATAGGCCTATTTCTTCTTGCTCGTCCCAACCATAAAAAGCTGGAGTATCTTTTGTATAACTTGAATTTACGATTGTATGTATCAAATTTTGACTTTCAGTGTTTACTACTACAACCATACAAGCTAGTGTTGTAAAAAGTAAATTCCATGGTTGTATCATTTTGCTACTCACTCGCTCTTTTAAACAATATACTGTAAAACATTAAAGATTTATTTTTATTACTATTCAATAACTTTGATAAGCTTAATTTCAAGTGATTTTGCTAAATAAGATTTTTACGATTTGTTAACTTTACTTCGTCTAAATTTTTGAAATCATCATAAACTCTTTTAACGAGTTTTACATAACTTGCACTATAATAGTATATTACTTAACTAGGCAGTATGAATGGGAAACGTCTCAGATCGCATGAAATTGTCGTCCGAGGCGTAGCCGAGTGTGACAAACATGTGATCTGAGACCTTCCCATTCAGGTGCCTAGTTGAGTATGCTATTTTTCCGCACGACGGCGCCGGGAAGCGCTACTGACTGTAGCGGCAGCGGCAGGGAAGTAGCGCTTCCCGGCCGGAGTGCGGAAAACCAATTTTTCCCCCAAAATCACCTTGAATATCTAACTTAATAGTTTGAAAGTAAAATTTAGTAGGTTATAATTATTACCTGGTGCATCAGAGTAACGATGACTAGAAAGTTTTGTTCGAATTTTATAGCTTGCAAGTTCAATTTGGAACTTGCATTATAATCACAATGTCGAAATTACAAAGGTATTGACAAAAACTTTTCATAGCGGTTGACCGTTAGCTTACCAGCCGAGTAGAAATGGTAGTCCGGTATAAACCGCTCATAGCTTTGACATTATCGATTATTGTTTGATGATTCAATTGTTTACCTTTGTTCTTTATTAACTGCTGGATAGACAGGTGAAACTTCTGGAAAAATCATTTTAAAAGTCAATTTTTTCACTAGTGTTCTTTTTGAGTTTCATCCGTTTTTTTTAAAATAGTTCTGATATTCAAGCTTACGATTTTGTAGAAATTCTATTTTTAAAACTATAAATAAGATAATTAGTAAATATGTTAAAATTTTTTAAGTTAAAATTATCTTGTTAAAAAACATATTATAAACGATCAAATTAAAATATCTAATTGGAAAAGCTTTTTAAATAATTATGAGAAGATTATTTGATGTTGAAGGTGAGCAAATCATGAATAACTATTAACGGAATTTCACAACTCATTTTTATTGAATTTTTATTATACTTTATAATTTGTCATGTAGTGAAAAAATTGATGATACATGTTGAAATTATACTTTTGAAGTATTTTATAACTTTTTTTTTGCACCCTTTAAAATACATTTGCTATTATTACATTTTATGGTATAGTGACCAAAAATTCAGGGATCAATATGAGTTGGGAATATTAATTGTAATGAAACGGCGAATGATTCAACGACTTAGGCAAAATTATTTTTTCAACGATTCTACGAGTTGGAAGCAAATGCTTTTATCTTCGATTTTCATTTTAAATGTACTCTCTGGATAACAAAAAAAAAAAAAATAAATAAATGAAAAGTTGCAAAAATAATAAAAAATCGGCACATGACACGGTACCCTATACATAAACGGTCAGCATGGAGGATGTTTGTAAGTACTTTCCCGACTAAATCAATAATAATTCCTGAGTAATTCATCGCAAGTAAGTTATTATATCGCGAGGAACCCAACTCTTAGAAGCATTAGAAAAAAGAATATTTCTGACTTTGATTTTTTTTTATTGTTTTATAGACAACTCCGAAATTTAGTAACTTGCTTTTTCATAAGTAACGGAAGTACGTATTCAAAGTTTATAAGTTTTTAATTTTATTCAGTTAGTTTGATTTAGATTTTTTAGAATAATCTCTCATAGAAAAAATTCTGGAGTAGCCTTAAATTTCCTCCAACGGTTCACCAGAGACATGAATCTTTATAAAGTTGCTTCCTTTTCCTCCACCTAATATCTTAACTTCGGGGGTAACATCTTTTTTAGTTGTGATGGTAAAATTAACAAAAGTTATTTTATGCTCCTTGTCATCAAGTGTGACATTGTAAATGTTTTTCTTATCGACATTACGCCGAAAACAGCGTACGTTGTAATATATGATATCACCCTTTTCGTTCTCCATGTAAAAGTCTATTATACCTATTTGTATTTTGGTTTGTGACACAAATCTATTTCTTCTCGCTCGTCCCAACCATAGAAGCTTGGAGTATTTTCAGTGTAACTTGAATTTATGATAGTATATTTCAGATTTTGACCTTGAGATTGAGACGCTATAATTCCCAAAATCGATAGTATAAATACTATTGTCCACCGTATCATTTTCCTTTTTTTCCTGTAATAATTTTATTTTGAGGTTAAATTATTTAGAATTTGCGAATGAAAAAACGAAAAAACTGACCACAATGAAATATTTTTTAAACTTTAAATATTTAAAATAGTACTTTAAAAGAGTTTTATCTAAGTTAATTTTTTTATCACGCTACTTCTTAAATAAAGTTAGAGTAAAAAAATGTGTCCACGTAATTAAAAAAACTGTACGATTCGTTATTTCGGTCATAAAAATAATATAATTTTTTATTATTCCATTAAACATTATTTAAGAATGTCTCGAGCAAAAGCTTTACGATATTCTCATGAGTAATTTTTATGTACAAGTTTGTTAATTTTATAAAAATTTTGATAAAAATAATACGGCATTTTGATAAAAACTACGTTCTAATGAGAAAACTGTACATGTTTTTTACTACAAAATCTGCCGAATCATAGAAAAGATTTTTAAAGAACAAAAATGATTCACGTTTTCTTATGAAGTAACGGAAAAGAAAACAATTTCAACTTACCTTTTGTTACCTTGAAATTACGTACTTTTAGATTACTTTCCACGTTGAGCAAAAAAAATATTTGCAAGCGCTACAAAAAAATTTAAAAACGAATTTTCTTTTTTATTTTGCAAAGAAAAAATTTAGTAATACATCTATCAAAATATATATTTAAGTACTTTTTCAAGTTATTAATAAAATTCAAACAAATTTATAAAATAATGTTTTACTCTACAGTCATCAGAATTTTTTGTTTTTCGAAGAAATTATATAAAAATAAGCATGCTGAAGTATTGCAATGACTGTATAGATTAGGTCATTCACGACCAAAACATAAAAAAGCTAAATTTCTCCGTTCTAAAATTTTATTGCTGGATAAATTGTTGAATGTTTGCTTTGGAAATTCCTTAACTAAAATATTCAATAATAATATATATAATTTCAACTGGAAAATATTGAATTTTAAGTATCTTACAATCATTAGTTTTTGAATTCTCATCAGGTTTACCAGCCAATGGTTGACTTTTTACTGAAATAAATTGAAAAATATGTTGAACGACTATCAATTTTTATTAAGTTAAAATATATTGAAAAATTTAGCTCAATTTCAACTTGCTGATCTTGTTTATATGTATATTAGAAAATGTTAAAGAGCTGTTGGTTAGAGAATGTTCTAAAATCATTATTAAAAAAAAAAAAAAAAAAAAAAAATTTATATGAGAAAAAAGTTAGTAATTTAAATATTTTTATCAAATCAAATCAATGCAAATTCTGATATTATTTTCGACTATACTTACCAATAGTGTAAAAAATTATGACGAGATAGAATATAAAAATATTTTTTAGTTTAGACATTTTTTCTTGTTAGAGGTAAAAATAATTTTATCGTGAAATTGAATATTTTCTAAATTGTAATGAATTCTGTAAGATTAAATAATAAATTATTGTTCCATTTATAAAGAGATAAAGAGATTCATTTGAGTGTAAAATTAAGATATTAATTAAAATTTTATTTTCATTAAATCAAATTGACAAGTAAAAAAAAAATAATAATAACGAATCTTTTTTTAGCATCCATTTGATGGATGAAAAATGGAAAATTTTACCTCGGTCTTTTTGCATTTTTTAAAGTTAAATCATTTAAAATAATTCATTATTATTTGTTTAACAGTAATGATCAGAAATTAATATAAAAAATCTGCTTCCGACGCGGAATATTTATAAAAACGTACGTTTTTATAAAGTGCTCATGATTATGTTTGTAATTAATAATCAACAATGAACAATCACATTTTTAAATAATTTATAAATTACGTACTTTTTGAATTACAACCTGTCAGTATTAATTCATCTGGAAAAAAATTTTGTCAACGTATGCAGCGTTATACGAAAAAAGAATATCAAAAGTCATTATTTATTCTACTATTCAGCTTTTTTTTAAACGTTTTTAGTGTTATTTAAAAAAATAATAATAACAAAATTTGTATTTTTTCTAGTTTTTAGTTTTTTATTAAAAAAATAATAAACCAGTTATCCATTTGTTAACGTAAATGTTGATTAACTTGAAAAATTTTAAATAATTCAATCTTGAAAACAATAACAATTTTCAACAAAGTTTACCATAAATTCAATTTGATAATAGATTTACGGCGTTTCATTTATGGCCGTTCAGGAAGTTACGATTCAAAGGGTTTGGGGTGAAAATCGGGTACTCTATATACGGTGATTACGTTGTAAAGTTGATTTGTACAGAAAGTTATGACTTCGCAACGGTCAGGGTGGATACGTTGCAATGTTTTTAAAAGATTGGAAACTTGACAAAATCAAAACTTAAAAAAAAAAAATGAGTGATATCCCTTAAAAAACCTTGTCTATGTAAACAAGCTTGGGAGAGTTTTTACCATAATTCATATGACAAAAAAGTAATATCAAAGATTTTTATGAGGAAGGATTTTTAATTAATTGATAAACAATTTGATCGTGCAAAAAGAGAGTACCAATTTTTATAATGTAATATTTTTCAGTAGAATTCTATGTAGTTCTGCCAAATTTTGATAAAATTGAACCAATCAAATGATTTGGCAGAGTTGTGAAATTCTACTGAAACATACGATACAATAAAAAATTGCAAATCTATTTTTACATGATTAAATTTTAGAATAAAAGATTAAAATACCTTCCTCTTAAATATCTTTTGAATTACATCACTTTTTTTGTCAAATAAACTATGGCAAAAACTTTCCCAAACTTGTTTACATTGGCATGGTTTTTTTAGGGGGGTTGATTTTTATCATCAGTTAAATTTTATGGTGAACTAAAATCTGCATTTCATTTAAAAATGAAATATTTTATTTATTATTTCAGAGAATTCTTTATATTACACTTTAAAAAATTTCTTTAAATTTTTGTTATCTTAGATCGTACTCTGAAAAGAATTTCTTGTGTCCTTAATAAAATTTTAATTTTTAGATTTGAATTGTAATCTATCTAGACTCATTTGAATTGAAGCTAGTTAGCGAATGCATAAAATCATCTATTTGATAATTGAATAAATGATTTAATCATAATTTGATACAAATTTTAAGGTCGATCTACGCTTAGTTTGTTAATAGTTTAGAATGATTGATTTCATCTTTATGATGAATGACTTCAATTAGTAAAAATTTAGCTTATTATTTATAAAAAAAAAAAATTTCCATAATTAAAAAGAAAAAAAAAAAAAATGATATAAATATAAATAAATAAATAAAAGTAACTAGTATAAATTTTTTTTACAGACTTAAACGACCAGAAGTTAATTTGGAAACAGTAGAAATCATTAAATTTGGTAATGATAAAAACATAAATTATGATCAAATTAAAGATCGGTTCAAAAATCGGAATAATATTTGGGTTCTAAACGAAAATTCTACGTCTACAGATAAAAATCTTGTATTTAAAAATAATAATAAAATTGAAGATATAGATAGTAGTCAAACAAAAAACGATAGTATTTTAAAAGAAGTTTTTCAAACAAAGTAAGTGTGTAATTGAAACTTATAAATTGATATCTTTACGAGAAATTTATACTTTTTTTAATAACCCACAGAAAATCATCAATTAGAGAAAATAATATATCAAATTGAAAAGAAAAAAATATTACTGGCCACATTAAAGGATTATAATTTAGAAAAATGAAGAAATTTTTCTTTACAAGAATGTTTTGTTCAAAATAAGATCATTTTTTACGGCAAGCAACGATGAAAATCATAATCTAAGTTTTTAAACGAAAAATTGTTATTGTAATGAAAATTAATTGTATGTAAGTTAAGCAGTATTAAATAAATTTAATTTTTGAAGGAGATCATGATCACTTTGATGACTTTGAGTTTTTGAAAAATCATCCTTTTGATACTTGTTTTCAATTCAAATTTAACTAAAATGAAAAATTTTCAGTTAAGTAGCTCATCATAAATTAGATTTTACTGTCGATTAAATTTAATTATAATTTTAGAGCTAACTTCAATACAGTGAAAAAAATATTCGATAACAGGTATCATCAAGAAGAACTTGGCAAATTTGAAAAGTTGAAAGAATAATTTCGAAATATTGATTATAAACTACTTTTCGTTAAAATTTTTTTGATAAACCATCGGTTTACACATGTTTAATCGAAAGATAAAATGAAATATTCACGTAGATAAGCTTCAAGTTCTTATAGAAAATTTTTGATAAAGCTTCCAAGTTTAAATTCGTTTTAGATGATAACCGATAAGCACTAAATAGATTAGTTTTTTTTTTTAAACTGTTATTATGATGTTATCTAATTTTATAAAAATTTTTAAAACATATTTTAAATTAAAAGTTATAGCTATATTTGCAACAGGTTATTTCTGCCAAGTATCTGGAATTGAAGTAAGTTATTTTTATCCCAACAACCTTTTTGTTCTTAGAATGAACATAAAACGCCTTAAAGTCGCGCGATATCAGAACATTTTTTCATTCAATTAAAGATTACTTCATGAATATTATAACTAAATTTTTGTGGGGTTTAAGCAATACAAACGAATTTAATTGTTTGCATAAAAATGTACTTTTAACATTAAAAATTTAAATCTTGGTATTAATGTGCATTCTTGTTAAAAATATTTATGAAAGTAAAGTTGAAACAATATTTTTTTTTTAATATCTTGATTTAGGATAAAAAATTTTCAAAATTTTATTTTTCTTAGCTAAGAGTTGTCAAAAATTCAAATTAAGAGTTTCAGGCTATAGGAGTGAAGATTAAAAAAATTTATTTTCTTATTTTAGTATGTAATGTATATTTTACATATATTTAAAAAATGAAAATAATCAAATATTTTAGTGTCTGATTTTATTTTCATCATCTCAAAATTATTTTTATACGTTATATTTATTTATACTGCAGTCAGATGTTGAGTCACCGATGCAACTGAAATTAAATGTCACCTTATATGAACGTAAGTAAAATCGGTTTATCAAACCCCGGAAAAAAATTAATGATAAATTTTTTGTAAAGGGAAATTATTTTTTAACTTACGGTATGTTCAAGGATTTAATAATTTGCCGTTACAAAAAATTATCTGTAAAGAAAATTGTACTTAGTGCAAAATTACTACATGTTTTGTAAAATACATATATTTTCTTGAGACGAACAAATTATGGAGACGAAGGGTATTTACGGTCCTTTCCGCAATATTTTTAAATATTGCTTTGATGCTTTATGAGCTTTGGGTGTTGATTAAAATATTTTTTGCGCATGCCTTATGAGGAAAAGTGTTTTTTTACACTTTTTTCTTATTTTTCTTATTTTAAATGGATGTAATATGTGCTTTGTGACCGAAGTCCAAAGCAAAGCATCTGATCATTTTATTACATACGGGCATTTATTTTTACACACATGACCTTTTTAAAACATTTAAATTTGTTTGTTGATATATTTCTTAAAAATCTAAATTTTAGTAAATCAGCAGTCATATCAATCTAGTGCATCGGAATTGAACAAATAAGGTCTCATTTTAAAGCTCTTGCTTTGACCTTTAAAATGAGACCTTGCGTGTTCAAAAATATTAATATGCTCACCTGTAGTGACATTTTTGGCTTGGGGAGGGCACTTTAGGTACGTTTACCTCATATAAGTAGATTGTTTTTTTTTTTTTTTTTTTCAAGCTTTATTAACCGCTAGGATCATTAGCTAATATAAGTAGATTGTGATAAATAAATAAAATTCTAGACCTAGAAAAAAAAACTTTTTAATCAATATTTTTTAAAACTTTGATTTTAACAAAAAATAGGATTAAATAAGTACCAGAAGTACTCAGAGTACATAAGTGACGATGACAACGTTCTATTTGGATCAGGTACTCCAGTGTATTTAGCAAGACTGATTGACTCAACTTATATAAATTCTGCAAGTGTATTATATGATGGGAAACGTTTTGTAAGATACTAAAAATTGTTTTGTATTTATTTACTATACTTTAAGTTTAACTGAAATGAAAAAAATTTTTTGTAGCCTATTCCAGAAAATAAAATTCATTTGTCAAATCATTCTAAAAAAACCGCAGCAGAAGTATTAGGTTTTAAAGGTATTTTATTCAACATATTAAGTAATGTGTTCTTGCAATGATGATTTAAAATTTACAATTGCATTTATAAGAAATTATAATATTTATTTTACAGCAATAAAAGGAATCTTACCTAAGTTAGTAGCAGCATATGAATTGGAAAATAATTTGAAAAATAGACGTGAGCGATCAGTTTCACAAGAAGAGTATATTTTATATCCCGAAATCTTAGTAGTGGTAGATTTCGAAACTTACAAGTATTTTTTCATTTTATTACTATTATTATTATTATTATTATTATTTTATCATCTATTTTTGGTTTATGAATAATTTTGATTTAATAATTATTATAAATTTATATGTAACAATCAGAATGCTTTTTATTGAGATATTTTTTGTAAAAACATAAAATATAGGATGTTAAGAAATGAACGTCACGGAGGGCGCTGTAGCAAGAAACTCCCTCTTCGGCCGTGCAAATGAACATAATCTCTTTCTCTGTTTTACTCGTTGAGTAGCAACTAGCACGGCCGAGGGAGTCTCTTGCAGCAGCGCCCCTAGCGTCTTAACATCCTCATACTGCATACACAGCTTGTAGCATTTGGGCTTCTACTCATAAAATTACACAATAGTCATTATGTATTTGGGCGAATTTTTCCAAGGGTTACTCGAGGGTTTTCTGGTTAGGTGCATAAATGATTTTATTTTCCAAAAACACTTAAAAAGGTGCCATTTAAATGACGACTTAGAGGTCAATATTCACAGGGAATTAAACGCACGGTGCTTCTAGTATGCAAAATCTATAAACCACCAGGGGGAATAAACGACGTGTTTATGAGCCTCAGCTAAGGAGGTTACTACCCAAAATGAATTACAAGGGAGATTTTAATGAAACCTCACAGAAAGTTTCATAAATAAGATATAAGTTCACAGCTTAATTTTTGAAGCAATTCATGGGATATTTTACGAAATATGAATAAATCAATTTTTGGCTCTTTTTACACGGTGGCTTATGGGAAAATCACATTTTTTACACTTTGACTAATGTTTTAAAACATTTCTATGAGGGAGTTTTTAATAAAAAAAATCACTAGTAGGAAGCAGTATTCACTGAATACAATTATATTTTTCTCATAAAATTTCATGGGTTATTTGCAAAGAAAACAATACAGCAGTCACTAAAAACTACGAAAATCCCGATTTTATCAGCAACATGTCTCTTCAGCTGTTGCGCGCGCAGCTGTCTGCTATGGTAGAGGTCTTCGCTTAAAATCTTTCAAACGTCTTTTTTAACCTGAAATTTATAGTAATGTAATGAGTATTCATTACACTTTTCGATTCATAATAAAAGTAGTTTTTAATAATTCTTGATCTAACTATCGATTATTTTTCACTGAAGTAAGTTCAAAGTAAGCCTGCTAGGTTGTGCGCGCGAAATAGCTGATCACGCTCTGCTACACTCTCACTCCAACTGAGCGAACTATATAAGCCTAACTCCGACTTGACTAGTGCAGTAAGGTAGTAACCTCCTTAAGTTTTTCCCATAAACAAAATAAAAGCAATCATGATCGTTACATATTTAAATTGCACTAATTGAAACTTTCAACTGTATCCATTACAAATAATATAAATATTACTCCAAACAGAGCTCATAATAGAGACATAGTATCATTAGCAAGTTACGTGGCCGCTTTTTGGAATGCTGTAGACTTAAGATTTCGAGAAATAAAAAATCCTAGAATTCGATTAAACATAGCTGGCTTAGTGATTTCGACGGTAACTTTTTATTTTAATTTTTCAAAAAATTCATTATATAATATATTATAGTACAGATGCAGCATCGGCACACCAGGACTTGGACCTAGTGCGTCGTGAAGCGAGCTGCATCAGTGCTACACTATATTTTATAATACTAAACTTAATAATGGACCGTCGATTCAAAAAATTGACTGACCAGACCATTCATCGGGTTACCCACTCTTCCATGAGATTTGCATGGTCCACATTTGGGGTACCTATGAACAAAAGTCTCAAAAATACGATCCAAGAAAAACTTAACTTTGTATTTTTAGTGTTTACATCTAAATAATAAATTTTCATATTTTCCTTATAATGATTAATAATTCAAGTTGTAGAGTTTGAGCACAAATTTTATAATAACTGCTTTATGCTGTGAGTATATCCAAATTTTTAACTTGTCCCAACTAGAAATTTTAGAGATCTTATATGGTGCTCGTCAGAATTTGGCATAAGTGTCTGGTGAACGCTTACAGTTGGGCTGTATACCCATATATGTATAACGAGAATTTTAGAGCAACATAAACCTAGCCGAAGTTTTTTAATATGTTCCATTGACCTAAATCTTAATGAATAATTAAAGCTGATTTTACAAAGGCTTTGCTTTATTATATTCTGAATTTATTAAAAAATAATATTTTTGTTTGAACAATTATTAAGAAACCAAACTTTTAAATCTTTCATTTTTAAAACTAATTTTCACAAAATCATTGGCCAATTTCCCTATACTAAAAGCATTGGCATTCTGGCAAGAAACCCTGATGAATTTTCGGCCAAATTCATCCAATCTGGCAGCTTTTTGTCTAAAATATACTGAAAATGTTCTTGCAGGGACAGGTATCTAAGAAAATATTTATATCACAAATGTATTCTGAAAATCCTCGTTCAATGTAACTTATCGTCACATTTGTATAGCAATAATTTGCTCATTGATTTTAGTGTGTAAGACGAATCAAACTCTTAAACTCGAATTATTATAATTGATATTTTATATGCGCATTAATAATCGATTGTAATATTTTTTTAGAGTGAAAAAACTGAACCATATCTTAGCCGGGACTTATCTAATGAATTCATGAATCCTCAATTTAACCACCTCGATTCTACTTTGCGTGAAGTGGGAAAGCATTTTCAACACAAAATTAGAAATTATGATATTGTAGCTGTTATGACTCGGTAGGTTAAAAATAAATAAAATAAATTAATCTCTTTATTTATGGTTTTTTTCATACAATTTTTTTTAACAGCAAAAACATACGAGTCAACGGTTTCAATGGGATACGGAAAGGTAGAATACAAAAATAACTATTCAATTTTTAAATACAGGCGTTCCTGGTCATTCACGGTCAATTATAGTCCCGAAGATGTTTATGAGTGAAACCGTGAATTTCGAGTAACGAGAATAGCGAGGGTCACCTGTAAATTATTTATTTCAAATCAATAAGTTATACTTTATTTAAAAATAAATATTTTTTTCTTAGGTTACTCTTTTGCAAAAACTGCCTGTCAAGGTTCTAGTTCAGTTATGTTGGTAGAGGACCGAGGTGGCTTCGAGGGTATACATGATGCTGCTTATGAGCTAGCGACCGTGTGAGAATTCCTTTTTTACAATTCTTCATCTAAAATTTTTAATTAAAATTTTTTTTGATTCAGTAAATTTATAATGAATAATTTAATATCCACTAAACCGATAAATTTACTTTTTTAGCTTTGGATCTGCCCACAAACTCGTTGCACGCACTACGGATAGTATTAAACTGGAAGATGAATCTGATTGTGTGTTGATAAAAGGTCAATCTAAACATTTATGGCACTGGCCGGAGTGCAGTGAAAAGACTATGCAAGATTATCTAAGGTAAATAATGGCCGAAACAAGAAATTCTATTAGTAAAGCGAGGGGCTATGCACTCCAGAATCACTAAAAGAATCACACTCAAAAATCAGTATAATCAATAAAATATCAATTTAATTTCAAGTGAAAATCTTCGAAATTTATTTTTAACAAAATATCAACTGAAATTAATTCTAAGGCTCTATACACTTCAAATTTTCCAAAAGAATCACAAAAGAATCAAAAGAATCATTAATGATTCTGGAGTGCATAGCCCCTCGAAGTAAAGATACTCCATAAACATCATGTATTATTTTATAATTTTTCAGAAGTAATTCTGTTGAATGCTTGAAAAATAAACCAGATGTCATAGTACCACATATGAAAAAACTGCCAGGCAAAATATTAAGTCGAAATGAACAGTGTGGCAAAATATTTAAAGATTCGGTAATAGCTGTGATTAGATTATAGAGTGTCTAAAAAAGAAAGTTTATTCAGCATGCAACAAAATTGTAATGATTTTGGTGAAGTAAATAAATAGAAGCTACAAAAGATTACTAATATTTAAAAAATTTACAAGTATTAAATGAGCTCAATGAAATAAATAGTGCTATAGTCAAGCTTTTGTGAACTGTTTTTGAGAAAAACAATAAAAAGTATAGTTAAATGAGTAATTCAAAATTTTTAATACTACAGTACTTTTTTAAGAACTATTTTTCTTAATTTCTCTTGCATTTCTTTTTTGGCACTCTCTTTAAATTAAAAAATTATAAATTATTTTAGAGTAAGACAAACTTATTTTACAGATTCCGTTTATAAATTACCCTACAGAACATAGTTGTGATAAATTAACATGTCAAGAGTGTACATATTTTGAATTTTTACCGTTGTGTGATACCATTACGCACAATATTCCTCCAGCGGAAGGAACGTCTTGTGGAGAAAAAAAAGTAAGTTTTATTTTTGATTTTCAAGTAATGTTTAAAGTAATCGAAAAGAAAAGCTTTGCAAGACTGTCTTGATAACAATACAAGATTTTATTATCTATAAGAGGCAGAAATTCAAAAATTGAATAACTTAACATGATTTTGCTATTAAAAAGAGTATCACAAATATAAAGTGTCCGCAGAATACTAAGACACCGCTTTCTTCGGGTTTAGAATTATAAGGCGCCCCCAAACATATAGTATACACGAAAATGATATTTCATTACATCTTGTTTTTTATATTCATACTCAAAATTATATCTTACTAGACTCAAAGTAATTAATTCAACGTAAATTATTTAATAAAAAAGATATAAATAGTTTGAAAATTATATATTTTTTAAATTTCCTGATTTATCTGAATGTAGTTTCTAAACTAAACTATTTAGATTATAATAAGGTATTCTGCGAGTGTAAGGCATGCTTAAATATTTTAAAATAATTTTACTATACATAAATTTTTTTTCAGCTTTGCATCAATGGTTTATGCGTTGAGGATTTAGAAATATTCGATTGAATATTAAAAATTAATTAAAAGAATGTATACTAAGAATAATAATTCATAAGCATTAGATGGCTAAATTAATAATAAGTTAATTTAAAAAAATAAAAATAAATGTAATGAAGTTAAAAATTAGTTATTAAAAAAAGAAAATCATTTAAAAATTCATATCTTAAAACCTTTAAGTCAAAATATTGTGTCCGTTAAAAAAAAAATGATAAACTTGTAGTTTCTTAGTTAGCTAGGAGGAACTACTTAGTTGTTAGTGATAAATAATGAAACAAAAAAACACTAACGACAATATACAGAGCAGTATAAATTTCGATCATCATAAACGATTAAAAGAAAATTTTTACGCTCCCTCATGAGGAATTACATGCATGTCCTCTACGAAGTTATTGTCTAAAACTTTTTCTAAAAGATCAAATTTTGTACAGTTTCACTGCATTTCAATAAAAAATTGAAAAAAGGATTTTAAAAGGTTTTGCTAGATTTTGAATTATTCTTGACATAATTTTTTTGAAAAAAAAATATGAAACAGCAATCTATAGCAACTATTATTATTATTATTATTATTATTATTATTATTATTATTTTTACATTGATGAAATGATTTTAAAGTCAGATTAGACTTGTTTTGTACAAGAATAATTTTTTGAATCATGATGAAATAATCGTTTTTTATATAAATTTTTAGTGGTAAAAATTTCTACCTAACCGACCTCTTGGGTAATATGAATTAAAAATGTCGAAAACTTACCCTTCGTACTACGTTTATTGGAGGTTGGTAAAAATATGGAAACTGCTTTATCTGTAATGGTAAATTCTTTTTAAACTTTTTTATTTAAGAAAATTCAAAAATACTTCAGATTATCGTATAATTGTTTATGGCATATTACTTAGAGCAGTTATTCTTATTATTTTCCTTAGTACATAATTTTAATAATTTAAATAAAAACTAGCCGTGAATACATTTTATGATTATTGATTGTATAGAAAATAGTATACAAAATACGTACAATTGTAATTATTATAAATATTAGGTAAAGTAAGTAAAAATTTTACTCAAATTTCTGGAATAAAATAACAATGCATTAATTTACACATGGGTGCAAAATTTTTCTGAATACTTAATCGAAGGTAGGAAGTTTAATTAATAAATGATTAGAATAATTATAAAAAACTCTCTATATCACTTTTATTCTTTAACAAGAGAATCAGTTACCAAAGTATAAAGATACATAAATATTTACAGCAAACACTATTAATATTTCTTGTTTTTTCGAACGCAAATACAATAATTGGTTTGTATACCACGTAGTTCGTATTTTTTCAAGAGTCTTTTTCGATTCATCCCAAATAACTTTTAGATCCTCCCTAGTGACTTCGGGTGAGCTCTTTGAAGATGAACACCTCCCTCAGGAACTGTATCGTCAGCGACCTGGTCATCCAAGTGAACGTAAACATAACTAATATATACGTTGCGCTGAATAACTAAAAACAGTTGATCATTTCTGAAAATAGCGTGACTGACCAAAGACATTTAAAATTATTAGAAAAAGTTTAAAAATATATCTGGCAAAAGTTATAAATTATTATACAATTCCGAACATTTTAGTTTCATGCATAAATTTAAGTTTTATGAATGAAAAAAAAAAAGTTCTTATCAGAGCCTAACATCAGCGTTTTTGCTCGCAAAACAGCTCATTTCGTCAGTTTTCTTAATCTCCGAATAGTGACCTATCAGCCTACGATAATTTCGGCATTTATGGGATTAAACGTGCGCGTGGCCGGATCAATATCTCCAGCTGGTCTCGCCTAATCCGCTTATCCAGATTTTTGCTCTTTTTTTTTGGACAAAAACTGAGAGAAAAGCGGGAAAAAAATATGGGGCGCCACCGGCCGTGCGTAATCCGACAGGCACGGAGTAATTTTTGTCGTATGGCTGGATAATGGGGACGACGAAGACAATGGCGATCAACCCGAACATTCGGTCTTTTACTATTATTCGCGAATAGTCCTTTTTTTTTTGGTAAATTGTATTTATTTTCAAAGGGACGGTCCACGGTGTGAAGTTTTATATTTTACTCAATTTTTCGCAGTGCTTTGGGATAGAAAATTACAGCATTGTCGAAAATAGTTTCATTTATTTTTTAATTTTCAGTTACTTTAGTATTAAGTACCAAATATACTTGAAAATTGAAAATTCTTTTTTAATTCAAGATTTCTGGTTTTTCTCATTCAGAGTCTAATCTAATTTATTCTAGAAAAACGAGTATTAAAGTACAGATTTTTGAACAACTGTTCATGAAATATCAAAGAGTTTCTCCAAATAATTGCTGTAAATAAAATTTTTTAATCAAGTATTTTTGTAACTTTAATTAATCACTATTAAAAACAACATCATTGACAATGATTTAGCCAATTTACAAGTGTGATGGTAATTTCAAAATGCGTCACTCAAGTTTTAACGAATTTACTACCCTTTTCGAAAAAGTAAAAAACATTTCTATAAATGTTGAATCTTTGGTACAAAGGTTGCCATAATGGGCCATTACAGCAATAATTCATAGTTTCAATCGAAACAAGCGGCGATAAAATCGCGACTCATGTGCCGAGAGAATTCAACATACGGTTAAGTGAGATCACACGAACGGAGGTGGTGGTTTTGGCTCTTAGCCAAACGTTCGCCTTTTGATGTTGCTCACTTTGTTTGCTCGGGGTGACGACACCTTTTTAATCCTCCGATTCATAGATTCGTGCAAGCCAATTTGTAACCTCGTTTGTAATCGTCGCCCATAACTCAGAATTAACTGCGTACAGCAACACTTTTCTCATTCGTTTAATATACGATTTTTATTTGTAAATGTCGGATGTTCGGGAATTAGGGGCTGTATTTTCAAATTATCAGTATTAAGCGATTTTTTGAATTCCTTACTACGAATAGCATAATCCATCGCAGATATTCGATATCTAGTATAAGAAATGATGATATAAATTATTGTACAAAATATTTAATTATTGCTTGTTATAAATAAATAAACAATTCAAAATAAATTTGAATTTTTTGTAAAAAAAAAAAAAAAAAAAAAATTTAACCGCTATACTCTTATGTTTTTACATCATCGATTTCCAATATTAATGCAAGCTGGAAATTTATAAATAATAAGCTCAGTTTTAGTTGGGAGACGAAATTCTCTGGAAAATGTCCTGTAAAAATCTGATAAAATTTTAAGCGTTTTTAACAATTATCATATTTGAAATAAAACTTTCTTTAAAGATTTCTCTATCTCGTGTAAATTAAAAAAAAATTAATTAAAATTTAAATATAAAAAAAATATTCTCAAAGGATGGTTTTTCACTTTACGTAATGTAGACTAACCTTATAATGGAATAGCAATTTCCAAATTGCCAAACCACGTTCTTCTATGACAGTTAAGCGTTCATTACGGAAATTGCGTTTCTGTCTAAACGAAAATTCGAGAGTTCATATCAAAGGATTGATGGGCTGGCATTAGGAAAATGTTTGAAAATAAAACCAAAAAATATTTTGAATAAAACTTACAAAAAATACTGAAATTTACAATATTAAAAAAATAATCGCCATTGTTCTTTTCTTACTAAATTACTAAAACACGAAGTTAAAAAATGAACAAAAAATTGGCTCCTTGAAAAGTGCAAGCGTCCGCCATTGTCGCCCGAAGAGAGCAGCATCCCTCTCCCCCAATGAAAGAAAAGAGAGTCTCTCCCCTCCCTGAATTGAATAAAATATCGCTTTTGCCGCAATTTTACGGCAATTTTCCAATCGACCAGTCTCGGTTGTTGTTGTAACGGGAGCCTTTCGAGAATGCCACACGAGAGACGTCCAGGTGCTCACTATAATCGAGCGTATCTTCCTTCCATACCATTTATCCGTACAGTACATTATATTTGCTTTTCTCCCTTTTGTTGTAATTCACGTCTACCCGACAGCTATTAATATTTTAATACCCGTCTATTTGTGAATATAATTTTCCTTTTTTCCCTATTCGACAATAAAAATTAGTCAAAATTTCGAGTACCTATGGAATAGTACGTGGGATAGTTCAGCTGAGATCCGATTTATAATTAATTTAACTTATAAATAATTTTTTGGCAAATTTTAGTCTTTAAAATCTTTAATTTTTCAATTCGAATAAACGATGTTTCTTAAAACCTTTTTTAAATTAATTACAAAGTACATTTTAAAAATAATTTTTACAACAAAATAATGGCTGTTCTTATATGAGCATGGTTTTTGTGCAAAGAACTAAAAAATGTCAGGAAGTAAGGTACCTAGTATAGCTCCCCTAAGCGAGAATTGACGTTGTGGCAAATCAAATCAATATTTTTTGACGTTTAAGATCTCATTTTAAAGGTTAATTCAAGAGCTTTAAAATGAGACCTTAGGTGTTCGATTTTGATCAATGAGCTTGAAATGCCAGAGGATTTACCAAAACATGTTTTTTTAAGACATTAAAAATTTGTGTACCTAATATGGCCCCCTTGAAGTTATTTATTAATTGCAATTTGTTCCTATTTTTTAAATCAATCAGGATATGAAATTTAAAAAACTTCGAAATTTTCATTATTGTAAAAATTATTTATTTAAAAATTGAGCCTTTTTTACAATTTTTTTGAAAGCTTTGCAACCAGTAGAAAAATTTCAACTTTAAATTTTTATCAAAGTTTGTTTTTTGAGCTAGAATGTTTTTTTAGTTATAAATTGAAAAAAAGCTTTGAAATAATTAAATTTATTTTTCTAGAATAACATTAGGATAGGATTTTCTGAAAAGTAAATATGAAACTAAGGACTCTTAATATCGGTATTTCTACTAATTCGCGGGTACAGTGCAGTATAAAAAGTTATTTAAGAATAAAATCGCATTTTAAAGCTGAAACAATAACGAATCGAAGCTACTTATGAAAATTTTGGTCAGATGTGTCTAAATATTTTGGCAGAACATTTAATCGCAACGTAAAATTATAACGAAGGTATACGAAACGAGTTTTAGCTATAAGGCGTGCGCAAAAATAATTTTAAAATGTTCTAAACAACTTAAAACTTCATAATTCAGTGTTTTTGACTTCTTCCTACCTTGTAGAGATGCCGCATATCGAGCATATTCAATATAACAGGGGGGGGGGGGGGCATATTAGGTACACCTACCTTATTTAAAATTGTTTTTTTTGTTTTTTCCATAACTAGTCCATACATAGACTATGTATGCTCATTCGTATGTACGGTTTAGGTATGGTGGTCCATATGTATGATCTGTATTTAATTTTTCCACATGGGTCCTGAAGAAAATTATTATAAAAAACAGAAAAGTACTGAAAAAACTGGGAAAAATATTATTTTTTAACCAAAATTAAAGATGCATCTTTGAATTAACTTTTTTTTTTTTTAATGAATCAAAGCTTCTGTACAGCTAAAATCTTTAAAAATTTTCAATGATACGCCTGAGACTTTATAATTTACCAAGCGCGCAGCAGTTGATGCAGAACTCCCAAAAGTTCTCTTCTCATTCGCATTTTTCATTTTTCATTTACCCTCGTGCCGTATTCATTTTGTCTTTTTTCCCGGTTACTTTTTTTTTTCTCGGTTTGCCGTCGGATTTCTGGTGTATTTTTCCTGCTCACTGCCTCGTGAATGCAGGGGCAAAGCCACACGAGCAGTTTACATTCGTAATATACTGCGCGCATATTGCATTGCTCTGTGTTATTTCATACAAAAAAGGTAACAAATTGCTCAATGGTCTGTGATTGAGGCGCGAATCGGCTCGAAATCACTCGTTCATTATTTGACTTTTTCTGAAGAATAAAATCCCCCCTCCCCTCTGGTTTTGCGGTAAAATTACATTTAATGCACTCGAATGTGATTTGTGAAACTAAGCTATAAATTTTTCATTTTGATTAGTTCCATTGAAGCGTTTCTCATCCTCAACTTTAATTGAAGAAATTGACTCGAAAACTTTTTTCATCTCAGTATCTAGCATCCCGTGATTTGTGATTATTGAATTACTTTATGAAAGAATTCAAAATCAAAACAATCCCGCACAGTTGCAATCAAACGGGTAACTCGGTTAAAAGCTTCCGCAAAAAAGGCCTCGTGGATCACGCCCGCCCTCGCGAAAGAAGAGACTCGGCGTAACCGAGTTATGATTTATACTGGGAAGCTGTGGAGATTGCATTAGTCATGAAAAAAAAAAAAAAAAAAGAAGAAAAAGAAAAACCTGTTTTATAGAGTGCATAATATACGCGCGTATATATATGTATAGTTGACGAGCGGTAATAGAGCTGCGTAGTCGCGTCTCGTCCTACCCGACGGCAAAGTACTTCGGGCGAGTAACGAGATTAGCCTCGTTTCCGTTTTGGTACTACTGAGAGGCTTTTCTACGCCCTTGATTTTTTGACTCGACCCGTGAGTTATTACACTTATTATTATTTTATTTTTATTTTTGCATTTTATGATTGATACCGGGAGACGGCTCTATTAACTCTTAATGCGCGGATATTTTGACTGAATCATGGCCCGTAATTGGCGCTTGATTTATGGGTGCGAAATTCAAACGCAAAGGTTGGAAATGTAGCCCAACGAGGATGATGTATACGCTGTTGCTCCATCAATTTTGAATACGATGCTATTTTAAAAAAATTTTCGATAAATATTAAACTCGTTCGTACGACCTGGCACGGTTATTGTCGTCGTTGATTGATTCATAATTAAAAAAGCCAACAATGCGCATGTATATTTGATCAACGATACCTTTCAGTAGTATCTCTCCTCTGCGGCCCTTTTAATTATGAAACTGCCTGGAGAGACTAGAAAACTGCTCGAGGACTTCCGCCCCTCAAATCGTTTTCCGATACCTTCCTCGCAGTATACCAAGCCGTCATTTATATAATATTGGTCACGTTCCCCGCCGAGCGCATAGCATAATTTATCAGCTCGTCGAGTGCGTTGCGAACGCGCCGTGACGAATTTTCGTTAAATAGGTAGCACACGTATACACAATCGACAGAGCGCACGCCTCCCTTTTTTTTTTTTTTTTTCATTTTCCTCGTTGGCAATCCTGCTGGCTTCTCCCCCCCTACGATTCGATTCGGACAACTACAAGCGAAGAGCAAAAGAGTGTCGCCGGTCGTCCCCTTTGATGGTGTGTGACATCGTCAAAAACTGAGATTTTGATTGTTCCGCTCAGGGGCGGCTTAGCTCTGTGACCGATGTACTTGGAAACTGATTAAATGCTGGAGCATCGTTTGTTTTAACTGGTTATCGATAATGCTTTTTTTTTATTTGATATTTTATTTATTGTGTGGGAAGAGGAGCAGAGTAAACAGAGAAGAATGTTAAAAACTCTTTGTTTCTTTTTTCTACCGAAGTTCCGATGTTTCTCTCTGTTGTGTGCTTGTTGTTTTTCTCTTTTTCTTTTTAAAACTTTTGCAAAAAAAGAAAATAGCGAGTGGTTCTCCACTCGTTTTATCGATAGTTTGAGTTCAACCGATCGATTGAAGCTATAAAAAAATTAAAGACTCCATTACACAATTTAAAGATCTCGAACACGGAACAAAGTTGAATAATCTCGAACGACAATTTGCCTCATCGATTAATTGAGTAAAATCAAACGCTTTAAAAGCCGAGAGTTTCATAATTACTTATATTACTCGACGATTGTCCCGAGTCTATTCATCGGTCCACAAAAGAGTCTTTTTTTTTTTTTTTTTTCTTTTTATCTCGCAGACGCTGAAACACCTGGTGGTAGTAGTCGGAGCAAAGCTTCTTATTCCTCCTCGTCACCTTCGCGTCTTGACTTCTCTCGTTTTTTTTTTTTAAGGACCCGGGGATTTTTTAAAAAGTGTGCAAGGGAGTAAATTTAACACCCATTGCGGCCGCGACTTTCGCTTTGTCGGTACGTCCCTCAACTACGAGATCTCCTCGAGGTTGTGACAGGATCTTTTCCGTAAATGGAGTGTCTATTGGTTGACAGCTCGAGATCCTTCCCCCCCGTTATCGAGAATTCGACAGGGTGGTTTTACTCCTCGAAGCTCGCTCACCCCTCACCAGGAGAGTCTCACTTCTTGAGTTTTTCGTTACACAATGTACCGTACATAATTCGATCACCGTTACCTGAAGTGTACTATTAATATTACCTTTTTTACCTTTTTAAAAATTTTTTTTTTTTATAATAGCCCATTAGAACAATATATATTCAGCTGATATTTTTGTTGGTTACAAACAGTAATAAAGAATTAAATTTATATTTTTTCTCATAAAAATTGTTGTAGGTTTTTTAAAAACTTGATGCATGAAAAAAAAAATTATTTTTAATTTTCTAATATAATTTTCTCGATAATTTTCTAATATCTAATTAAATTATTATTATCTCTCTATTACTTATTTGAAATTCTAAAGGAATTTACTGTAATGGGCCTATAGCCCGTATATTTCAATAAAATAAAAAAATAATAATAAAATAAAAATAATCAAAAAAGTTCCATCAATTAATTATCTATTAATTTTATGAATTAAAAATTTTCTTTGCAGAATCAGCTATTAAAATTTAACAATCGTTATAATAAACAGTTGAATCATATGTAATTACCGATCGTAGGTAATTACGTAAATAAATTATGGATCAACCCACTGAAATATTGATGAAATTCAACTTGAAAAATTCATAATTATAACATTGAAATATATTTTTTATATAACTATATTTGCCGATAAAAAGATGGTAGGATAAATATTTCAAATGAATTATTGAATAAAAAAGTGCACTTTCGTGTTAGTTATCTGCTCACAGTAATTCATTAATTACTCCTAACAAGTAAGACACTTGTACTTGGGTTTGTAGTGTAGGAGCGAAAAATTTAGATTGGAAGTTTGATTTCAAGTTGTAGTGTACTCGAAATGTGTGATAACAACTACTCAGTTGTCTTCATTATTCATTGTGCAAAAGTTTTAGTTCATCCGTCGATCTCTAACTAGTTTCAAACACGTCTTACAATAAATCTATTATTCGATTGTAGTTAATGCTTGAGTTTGACAAAGAAGGCGAAATTTGTTCGAAGTAGTAAAAAAAGCTCGTTTAAATAACCTTTACAAAAAAAAATAAATAAATAAGCACAGTTTCAAAGTTACTATAAAAGAACTCTGAATGAAAATGATTAATAAATGTACTTGTTAAATAGACACCACAACATCCAACATGGGCTTCAGCCATCAAACTGACTTTTTCTAAGCCCCCGCACAATACGCCTAATTAACACTTTGGTACTCTCCTCCTACCGTTAAAAATCAAAGGACGCCAGTTTCTCAGGCATAAACATAAAGCCCCCGCACGTGGCTTCACCCCCTTTGAATGTACCGCCGGCGAGCATTCACTTCTCTTCTTCCTAATCTGGGGTGCGCCTCCTTCCGTTCACGTGTCCGTATACTCTTTTTCTCTCTTTTTTTTTTTTTTATTTTATAAATTATGTTTGCGGTCCACCGTTGTAAAGTGCGAGTGGTAATTTTCTACCCACGTGCTGACTCGCTTTTATTTATTTACGCGGAGGCTTTTGTTGGGGACAAGCGGTGGGCGGGGAATCGAAATATTTTGTATTATTGAAGCGTGCTTATGTTACATGCAAGGTAGTTTGCACAGTCTTATAATTTTCGTACCCGTGCAACCTATGAAAACATGTTTTGTTTGAAGCTAAACTTCATGAGATTATGATTTAAAACCATTTTTAATTAATAGTGTACTTTTAATTGAAATTAGTAATAATATTTCTTTTTTTATTGAAATTGTAGATCAAATTAACTAAAAAATTATTATTATTCGTTTTTTCTGTAAGCTCTTTGATTTAAAATTTATTAGGATTGAAAAATTTAACATTTAAGTACTATTCATCATAATAATTAAAAGAAAAACTAAATTTATTGTGATCAAAATGTGCTTAAAATCTTACATAGACGTGGTTTTGAAAATAATTTACGAATATCTGTGGATAATTATTATTTATTTTACACAAAAAATATAAATTTTATAATTTTGAATAAAATATTAATAAAAAATAAAGCGAGAAATGAAGATTTCTACAAGTGCGGTCAGATTAATTTTAAATATTTTCATGAAATTTTAACTGTCTACATAATAGATAAGACCTTTTAGTTTTCTTATATTAAATAAAGTTCTTCTACAGACATTTATAAAAACTGAGGAAACTAAAAATATTTGGGTCCAATAAATAAAGACTAATCTTTTTACTCTAAATGAAGTTACAATTATTTTAGACAAAAATAGCATCGAACGATCCGTTTCTGTTCAAAAAGAAATGATTAATCTTGAATTTTTAATATCAGTGATTATTAATCAGAAGTAATTGAGGTCGATGTAGAAAAGTAGTTGATGGCTCAATTGTTATTAATAATTGATTTCAAGAAAAAATTACAAATTAAAAAATAATAAATTAACAATTCCTTAAAATGTTTCGTGGTTTTTATACAATTTTTGAAGTTAAATGTGTTTAAAATTACGGACAAATTTATAAACAATTTATTAAAAATATATCGTTGAAAATGAAATAATCCAAATTTTTTTAAATTTGTAGTACAAGAAGAACAAATTTTTCAATTGATACTTTTCAAAAATGTGAAAGACATTAAAAAGATAGAGTAGGGTGAGTCGGGAGGGTAACTCATGATTCGTCAAAGAAATATATATGGGTCATTCCAACATCTTTCAGCAAGATCGTGAGCAAGAGGTCAACCGATTTTAAAAAAATTTTAGTATGTTAAAGTACCACTATTTTTAGGAGCTTTGCCAAAATTTTAGCCCAAAATATTCCGTAGAACCCAAATGGCAGCTATTTAAAAATAAAAAATAGGCCTTTTTTCTAGTTATTTTTACCATATTTTCATCCTAACTTCTTATATTCGCCAAAAATAGAGTTTTAATCCGATTTTTATGCTTTACCTCTTAAAATTTTCGTATTTTGACAAAAATTTTGAAAAAATTTTTGTTGATGTAATTACGATCACTTTGAGTGAGGTGCAGCCACAAATATAAATTTTTCTAAATTTATCAAATTTTGCGATATTTAGCTATATTCAAAAAGCTGTCATTTAGTGGGGTATGAATATTTTTTTTTTCTTTAAACGGCAATTAAATTGTCTGTTTAAGACTTTTAATTCCTTTTTTGAAACGTTCAAAAATCTTTAAAAATGTCAAAGTTACAACTATTTCAAATTATCTAAAAAATGAAAAAAACGCGAAAATCGCATTTTTGCCAATATTGAAACTGCTGCCACTTTTTTCTCTGAGTCTTTTTTTTTCTGAAATTTTAAGGAAATATTCTTCATAGCTTGTTGAACAAAGCCTCATATTTTTGATAAACTTTTTCGGCTATTTTTCTACTGTTCCAAGCAACTGATTTTTGTCATTTTTATCGTTTTTTAACAAAAAATTTATACTAAAAGAGAGGTGGAAAAGTATCCAATAACGCTACTTACGTATTCTGGAACGCTTTTTATGATTTTTTAGAGAATATTTATTGAAATTAATTTCAATAACTGTTGATCAGTAGCGTTGCTTTTAAAAAAATTATGAAGAACTGATAGAATCTCAATCATTTAAAAATATTTATGACGTATAAATTTGTTTTAAAAACATTTTTTTTTAATTTTTCATAACAAATTTAAAGAAATATAAATTTTTCTAAAAAATTTTATTTTTACATTTACCATATAACATAATAAAGTTAAAAATCACCAGATAGTTTATAGGAAATGAATTTTCCATTTAATGTTTAACTGGTTTTGGGTAATTTATTAACAATTTTTTCTTCTATTGCTGCTAATATTTTATAAATGAATCAAGAACTTTGCAGTTATTAATCCTGTTTGATCATTCATAATTTTTTTTGGACTAATGTATCAATAAGTACGTTAATTACAGAAAAAAAGAAAAAAACTGTTACAATGTTTAATCTAGTTTATTTTTATATTTTTTTAAATAATACATAGTATTCAACAACAATTAAACCAAACTTATTAATCTGGAAAAATGCCTAATATTTTATTTGTATCATCCTATCAAAAATCATTATAAATGTAGACTGCGGCGCCACCTGCAGCAATTTTTTAACTACTACTAGTGTCAACAATCAGTAACCAGTCTGCTTTCACCGTGGAAGTCGCGTTAATAGCAATTTCAGCCCGTAAAAAGAGTTTGTTTAATAAAATGAATGAAGTTGCAAGTTTTAATTGCTGTGTAGGAAACTTTTTAAACGATAGTTGTCACTCCACAAGATTTTCTTCTAAAAAATTTTACCATGCAATAAGTGACTTTTCAGAAAAAGATGTCAAACTACTTTACTTAAGAGTGCCTGGGATCAAAAATATTGAAAATGAAAAGATATGTAATTATCATTATGACAATTTTTATACCTACTACTCGTCTCTAGAAACAAAGTGTTGCAATCCTTTTCAAAAGCATTCTAAAAATATTACAAAAAATTTAGTTTCTGTTACCCTAGATTTTTATGAAGAAATGAAAAATTGTTTGTCTCTTGAGATTATACCTGGAAAAAAAATTTGTGCAAATTGCTCAACTAAAATCCGGAATGATATTGATATTTATAAAGACTTACATTTTAAATACTGTGTTGATGCGTTTCAAAAACATAGAGTCAAAACTGATACTGAATTAGTGACTTTAGATAATCAAGCTATTTCTTACTTAAAGGAAGTATTAGATTTAAAAATTATTGCAGGTCAAAAAGTGTGTGTCAATTGTGATATAAAACTAAAATCAGATATCTTACATTATGAAAACAATTTTAAAACAGACAAAAGTCTCAACTATGAAAATTTATCAGGCGAGGCTTCGTCTGAACCAAGCGAAGAGATTAAAAACACCCCAGAATTTACTACAGAGAGTCAAGAAAAAAGAAAACTTGAACATATTTTTGATGCTTTTGACTTACCGACTTTCAAAAGACAAAAGCTGAATGAATCAAGTATTAAAAAAAAAGGTGTTGAAATTTTACAAAGTGTTGTCGACAAAACTTCAGAAACCTTCGAAATTGCTCTGAAAGTTGAATTGCCAAAATTTAATAATTTACAGAAAATTAATAATGAAAGTTCTTGGTTTTTATCAATGATTTCAAATATTCAAATCAAATATAACTCACCTGAAACTAGTTATAATGAAAAAATTGAGCTCCTGACATTTTTACCAGATGAATGGAACTTGAACACGGTTAATATTTATTTAAAATGTACTCGATATCAATTTGAAGAGATGAAAAAATTGAAAGAATCTGGTAAGAATAAATGAATTTTCCGCACTCCGGCCGGGAAGCGCTGCTTCCCTGCCGCTGCCGCTACAGTCAGTAGCGCTTCCCGGAACCGTCGTGCGGAAAAATAGCATACTCAACTAGGCACCTGAATGGGAAGGTCTCAGATCACATGTTTGTCACACTCGGCTGCGCCTCGGACGACAATTTCATGCGATCTGAGACGTTTCCCATTCATACTGCCTAGTTAAGTAATATACTATTTATATTAACTAGAATTATAAGATATTTTTGAATAAAGTTTTTTTTTTTTTTTAATTAGTCCAACTTAATTCATGAATAGTTAATCGAGTAGTTTTTTATTTATTAAATTTATATAATTTTTTAAAAGAAACTCCAACTAACAAAAATTTAAATTAAAACTTTTTGAAGATTAGTGCATTAATTTTCTTGACTTTGTATTAATACCCGTTTTTTTTTACATGCCTGTAATTTGGACAAATTATCTTGTCCTTCGGCATTTTTGACAAATTTTATTTTGATGAGTTAATTTGCCACTCGGCGCTGGCGGGTTAAGTTCATAAATTTTTTATTCCTCTTAGTATACATAAATCCGTTTATTATTCAAAACATGTTCTAAATTTACTATATAACCTCTCCATATAGGTTCAACTCATCGCGTAAAAAAAAACTATCATCGCATTTCGCTTGAAGTAAGAGAAAATATAAAAAACTATTATTTGGATGACGCCAATAGTGCTATGTGCAGTGGCACTAAAGAAAAAATCAGTGTAAGAATCGAAGGGGAAAGGCAATTGCTACAAAAGAGATATTTACTATATGACATTAAACTTTTATATAAAAACTGGGTCTCAGAAAATAGCTCTGAAAAAATTCCTTGTTTAGCCTTTTTCTTTGCACAGAAACCTGAACAATGTGTATCAGCTGGAAGTTCTGGCTCACATAATATCTGTATTTGCCCTACACATCAGAATGTAAAATTAAAACTATCAGCAGTTCAACCTAAAATGAATTATCACGAATTACTTGATGTTTCTGTGTGTTCCGTAGAGAACAAAGATTGTATGCTGCATAAGTGTCAAGATTGTCCAAAAAAACAAGAAGTTTATAAATTTTTAACTCAAAATATCTCTAATCCGAACAAGATGGTCAAATACTCAAGCTGGGGTGCTGAAAAAATACAAGATGAAGATGGGAAAGAAATAACAAGAACCACGCTACTTAATTTGGAAAAACCTATGCTAGACATTATTGAGGAATTATCAAACGACGTCTGGAGCTTATCAGAGCATCACTTCATTTCAAATGAACAAAAAGAATTTTACTCTAAGTCAAAAAAAAATTTAGATGAAAAAACTGGACTCATAACCATGGATTTCGCAGAAAATTATCCGTTCATTTGTCAAAATTCAGTTCAGGCTTTTTACTTTAATAATACACATGCCTCATTATTTACTCTTACGTTGCACTATAAAGATCCAAAAGATGAGCTTTTAAAAGTAGCTAGCTACTGTGTTATTTCTGATGGTAAAGATCATTCGGCTGGAGCAATACACCTTTTTTTAAAAACGGTACTTGATTCCATTAAACAAGAATACACATTTATAAAAAGTCTAATCTACTATTCAGATGGTGCTCCACAACAATTTAAAAACAAGTGAGTTAAAAAAAAATTATTAAATTTTCAGTTTAGAGTATGTTAAATAATTAAGGTTTAACGACAGTTTTATCTATCTTCGGAGTATTTAATTTATTGGTATAACAAAAAAATTGAATTCATTATTTCACAATATTTTTCACAAAGTAAAATATTGGATCTTTTATCGATACTGCACATATTTTATTATTTATTTGATATAAATATTGAAAATAATTATTATTGTTAGAGATTATTTCTAAAATTCTTTTTTTTTTTTTAATACGAGTCTACGAAATCTATGAGTTTGTTTATGAATCTATTTTTGTAGAGTTAAGTTGCAACGAAATAAGAAGGCAGGTGTTATTAACTCAATTTAATTATTACTAAGGAGCTTGTGATACACGTATGTCTGATGCAACGACAGCGCGGATACTTATACATGCGTCTGTGGAGCTGGTGGCGCTCATGCACACAGCACACACACAAATTCATACTAGACCTCATGCGTGTTTCTCGCATGACTCCTAACAATTTTAAATATGAGCTTATTTAAAAAAAAAAAAAAAAAAGATTCATCTGAAAGAACTTAATTAATAGTTATAGTACTAAAATTGCAATAAAATATTTTTTGCAGAAACCACTTTATTAATCTGTTATTTCATAAAAAAGATTATAAGTTGGAGCTTAAATCTTATAACTTTTTTGGGACATCTCACGGAAAAACTTCTTGCGATGGAATAGGTGCCGTAGCTAAGAGAGCTTCACTTCAACACGAACAAATTCTAAATGCTGAACAAATGTGTGAATATCTTAAAAAAAATGTCCAAGGAATCAGGTATTTATATGTTCGAAATGTTCCTCATAAATTGACAGCTTTCAGACTTATGTTAATGATTGATTCATTAATTAAACTTTTAGGTTCCTTTATGTTTCCAATGGAGAAGTAAAACTTAGTAAGCAAAAATTAGAAAGAAGATTTGAACTCGTCAAAACCGTGCAAAATACTAAAAAATATCATTGCATTGAGCCTATTAATGACACAACAATGCGTTTCAAATTATATTCTGAGGACGTTACGTCTAAAAGTGTTAAAATGATTTAAAACAAAAGTTATTCGAAAATTCGTCATTGAATATTTTTCCATTTTTTTTTTGTTCATGAAAGTTTTTTTATATTTGACATCAATACGTAGATTAAACAATTAAAAATTTTAATAATTATTCCAAACCTAAGATTAGCAGTAATAATAACGAAAGTCATTATAGTATTAGCAGCAATAGAAGAAAAAATTGTTAATAAATTACCCAAAACCAGTTAAACATTAAATGGAAAATTCATTTCCTATAAACTATCTGGTGATTTTTAACTTTATTATGTTATATGGTAAATGTAAAAATAAAATTTTTAAGAAAAATTTATATTTCTTTAAGTTTGTTATGAAAAATTAAAAAAAATGTTTTTAAAACAAATTTATACGTCATAAATATTTTTAAATGATTGAGATTCTATCAGTTCTTCATCATTTTTTTAAAAGCAACGCTACTGATCAACAGTTATTGAAATTAATTTCAATAAATATTCTCTAAAAAATCATAAAAAGCGTTCCAGAATACGTAAGTAGCGTTATTGGATACTTTTCCACCTCTCTTTTAGTATAAATTTTTTGTTAAAAAACGATAAAAATGACAAAAATCAGTTGCTTGGAACAGTAGAAAAATAGCCGAAAAAGTTTATCAAAAATATGAGGCTTTGTTCAACAAGCTATGAAGAATATTTCCTTAAAATTTCAGAAAAAAAAAGACTCAGAGAAAAAAGTGGCAGCAGTTTCAATATTGGCAAAAATGCGATTTTCGCGTTTTTTTCATTTTTTAGATAATTTGAAATAGTTGTAACTTTGACATTTTTAAAGATTTTTGAACGTTTCAAAAAAGGAATTAAAAGTCTTAAACAGACAATTTAATTGCCGTTTAAAGAAAAAAAAAATATTCATACCCCACTAAATGACAGCTTTTTGAATATAGCTAAATATCGCAAAATTTGATAAATTTAGAAAAATTTATATTTGTGGCTGCACCTCACTCAAAGTGATCGTAATTACATCAACAAAAATTTTTTCAAAATTTTTGTCAAAATACGAAAATTTTAAGAGGTAAAGCATAAAAATCGGATTAAAACTCTATTTTTGGCGAATATAAGAAGTTAGGATGAAAATATGGTAAAAATAACTAGAAAAAAGGCCTATTTTTTATTTTTAAATAGCTGCCATTTGGGTTCTATGGAATATTTTGGGCTAAAATTTTGGCAAAGCTCCTAAAAATAGTGGTACTTTAACATACTAAAAAAATTTTAAAATCGGTTGACCTCGTGCTCACGATCTTGCTGAAAGATGTTGGAATGACCCATATATACACTACAATAAAGGGTGCATAGAGCATATACAGCAGTAATCATTAGCTGTTTATACATAAGTTTTAGTTTTTCTAACTTCATGAACTCGCCAATTATTAACAGCATTAAATTTAAATTAAAAAAAAATAATAATAATCAATTATGTAAATGTGAATTGTAAAATTTAAGCATATGAGATTCATTTTTAAAATTTCGTAGAATTTTTACAGCTGTGCTTTTGAAACGTCTTACTTTGAGGTAAAATTTGGGCTGATATTGGACCCTTAAAAAAAATATATATCCACTTACTTTGAACCGACTGCTTTGCCGATTGGCAAAAATTTCTCGTAAGCAGTGAATTTTTACTGTTATTACACCGAGAATTAACTCATTGATATCAAAGTGAAAATATTCATTGCTAAAAAAAAGTAAAGCAATAACAATTTACGGAAGCTTGAAACCGTAAAAGTGGAAATTTCCGAAGACAAAGGAATCAAGCCAATTCCGGATATTCGGTGAGGTAGTTTTTAAAATTTCTGGCTTTTCGCGGATGCACACGAAAAAGTGGCCAGCGGAGACTTAACTATCGAATTTCCCCTCCTAAAGCAACTACAAGGGCTAATCCGAGAGCCGGCATTGTCCGTCCCTTTCATCCCGCGGCTCATCATTCTCTCACGGTAGATGTGATTTTTCGGGTATACGAGATCCGATCATTGAGCGTGTTTAACAGCCCGTGGGGGTATCATCTACTCTCTTCTTAGACTCGCGTGTCAAAACAAGAAGGCCCACGCACGCGCCACACACATTAGTTCCTTGGAATTATACGATCATCTCTTTTTTTTTATTCTTTTTCTCTTCTTCTTTCCGGTTTAAGATTTTCCTTTTTCTTTCCGGTTTATGAAGTCATTAGGGAAGAATAATGCTGCGTAGAAATATGCTTTTGTGTAAAACAAAAACAAAAATTGATATTTTTGAAACGCGGATTTTGAAGAAAGAATGCGACCGTACTTTGGAGATTTGCGTTTGAGCTGAATGGACAAATAAAATAAATCTCCACATGAATAGTTGTATGTATAAAACATACGTATTCATAGATATGAAAAAAGTTACTTTGAAAATTTACTAGCAGAAAATCCAGATCATATTTAAACAATAAAATATTTTTACTGAAAGAAAAGTGTAGAGTACAACCGATAAAATTTTCTTGATTTAAGCTGGTTTTTTACCAGAGCTAGTCAAGTTAAAGACTAAAAAAAAAAAATTATTATTTCGAATTGCTAAAAATTATTTATTAAAATTTATTTTTTAACTTTTTATGACTTTGGAAACTCTTTTCTACCAAAAATATATTGTCAATCAAGTCAAAAAAAATTTCTGAACATTTAAACTCTTTATTAAATACCGCAGTTTTGGAGATTATACGCGTGAAAATAATTATATAGTTTCAAGAAAGTCAATTTTTTGCAGTTTAAAGCGATGGTTTTTTCAATAATTAAACTAAACATGAGGTCAATTTTGATCAGACCTCGTATAAATGTTTAACAATATTCACGAAGCAATTCAAAAAAATTGTAACTGATTCTCTAAGGTCATGCATTTAGTAGAAAACCACCTTAATAAGAAACTTACGAATGAAATGCTATAAAAATTCATTGCACGAATAAACTAATGAAAAAAATTTCAAATTTCCAGAAATTTTCCATCAAAATTCACCCATAACGCGTTTAATAAAAGCGTCCAGGATCTTTAATTCAATTGAAGGAGGGGGGCATCCGAATACTCGGTACCATTCAATTTAAAAAAGAAGAAAGTTCACTTATAGAGCCGTGCCGTATAAAGAAAGGTACACGGTAGCGGTTATCGCCTTGGTTGTGATCGGGGGATCCGGTGGAACGAAGTTAAATCGATTTTCCAGTCGCCTCACTCCTCCTCTCTCAATGTCAGCTACTCCGAAAAAGAGGAGCGTTTAAGGAATTATCGCGGCTCATTTCATCTCCCTAAAGGAGCATCTTCCTCCATTCACTCGCGCCATCTGTCAGCGATAATGGAGCCCAAAAAATAAGTAAAATTTATAATAACGCGATTTTCGAAGCTCTCTATACTAAAAATATACGTGTAACAGATATTTTGGAAAATCCTTTTTCGGCTCCTTTTATCGTCTTACCCCTTTTCTTTTCCATTCAGAGCTCGCGGCGGCTTTCTTTGTATACCGCCGACGGAAAAGAGAAGCACGCGTTCAAAATCCACTACAGCTCGAGCGTAAAGTGTTATGGGACGCTTTTGATTGTGAAAATTGGCTGTTTGACAACAACGATACTTTTGTTAAGGGTTGAATGAAAAAGCAAGAGATGGAGCAACTTTTCCTTCGTGAATTTTTTAAAAATAATACTTAAATTGAGTTTTTTTTTTAAATAATACTTAAATTGAACAATAATTTAACACGGGCTCTTATGAGATACATACATACATATATATAATATAAATTAATTTTTTCTTTTATTTTTTTTTTCAGTTTATAATTACCCAGTCGACTTGAAATTTTTGACAGGATCATTTTCACACACATTATTTTAAAATAATTTTTGAAACAAAATTGACCTGTTGAAGCCTTAAGGTAAGAAATCTCCTGAAAGCAAAGTCTGGTATGCTGCAGTTTTTGCAACAAATAATCTAAAAATGTATAAAATTCCAACAATCTCCCTTTTTAAAAGTAAATTTGTTTACCAGGCAGAATTTTTCTTGCGAAATTACCGCATCTTCATTTTTACGGATAAATTCACCGACTCAAGCTTAAAAATTTGTAATTTTCATAAGTATAAAGTTATATATTGTTCTTATTATTAATATTAAAACGGCTCTTTGAACTGTATAAAGCTCAAGTACTAAGAAAAGTCGAAAGAAAAGTCAGAGGTTTTTCAGCAAAATTTGTCTTGGTTTTACGGTCGTTATAATCTCTCAGAATCCAGTGTTTACAGCCGCACTTTAACATGTAGGCGTCAACTACAAACGCATCTCTAGAATGTCAAAAAACTCCTAAAATTTATAAAACTATCGTATTATGCATGTGTACAGTTTATTAAGTTGCCTTGTGTTTGAGTTGCGCCTTACTGTTACAACGATTAATTTTTGCATTGTCTTTTTATTTTTATTACAAATTTCGAATAAATAAATTGTATCATAGCATTTATTAAAAATCAAATGTAATCACTTTAATCTCTCTGAAGAAATTCATGAAAACTTTACGAATACCTATACAGAAACAAGGTCACAGACAGCCTGAGTAGCTTACAGCTCGTCAAAGTTCGATGACGATCTTATTCTCGAGTTTTTCCAGTGTACGCTCCTGCCCCTCCTCGCGTCATTGTTACCCGGGCTGTCGCGCGCACCCGTTTACCCAATATATATAAGCCAGCACTGTACACAGGCTCTTTTTTTCCTTGTAATTCTTTGCCATTCTCTTTCTTTTCTTACCCTTCGCCACATCATAAAAGCTTCAGTATCGTTTCTCGATCGAAGGGTTTTCGACGTGGCTTCTCAGATGATATCGAAAATCCAACGTCTTCATCGATGAGCATCACCTTCGCTCGGAATCTTTCAGAGGTAAATAAAAAAAAAAAAATTTCTGCGACGTGTATGCTCTTGAACTCTATTATATTTTTTCAATACTCCGTGTATAGGCTCTGATCTTTTAGTTTCAAATTCACTCAATTCTACTACCTATGTAAGTAGATGATTTAAATATTGTCAAATAAATTCCGAAATGGATTCTAAGTAAACTTGAAATAAATCTTTGACGTTTGAAGTTTGTTTTCGAGTAAGTAATCAATCACAGGTCTCCCAAACTGATCCTTCGCTGACATTCATAAGGTCCATTAGACTTCACTAATTTATTGCTTTTCAAAAAAAAAAGTCAAAATTTCAAGATCCACGAACGAGACGCGAATGAATGAACATGTAATCCAAAAGATCGGGGGGATAAAAGATCCTCGTTTGAGGAATCTTCTTCAACGCGGGGGAAGGAAAGAAGGAAGAAAAATGAGAGATCGTGTATACACTGCAGGTATGGTATTAAATTGGTGGGAGAGAAAGGAAGCATTTCGCCAATGTATAACCAAATTTTCTCGAATCGGTGCCAGAAGAAGCACACAGGAAAAATATCCCATTCACCGGTATTCCTCGAACCATGAATGAACTGCATTTGCGCAACAACGCGTGGCGGTAGCACCGACCACCCGCTGCGGGACAAACGGTCTGAGATCGGCAGTGCCGGGGAGGAGGTCGAGCTGCCCCAAATGAACGCGTATAATACACCTAAGTAGCACACCGTTGCTGGTGGATACATTGTTTGACTTAGTTTCGAGGAGTGATTCATTGACGAGCTGTTTATTTGATAAATTGGAAATTCTTTCGATTGACGAACGATCGAAGTCGAAGGAGAATGGAGTATATAAACTAATTTGGGACGTTTTCAATTGGACTGGAATTTTCTCGAGGGTGAGAGTTTACCTGCCACCAATACTATGACTTGATAGTAAGATATCTATAGATCCAATCAGATAGACTACTTATATATTTCAAGAAATATTTCTCATTTAGAAAGAAATAAATTAGATTTTTGAATTGTTAATTTGAAAAAGAAAGATTGACTATTTCTTAAAATTATTTTCAATAAAAATTCAAGTTTTTTGATTTTGTGTTAGAAAAAAGCTACGTTTTCGCAGAAAATTTTCTTGCAAATTAATATAAACTTTTTTTTAATCATTTATTTGAAAATCTTCGACACTATCATTGTTACCTAAAAAGAGATTTGTGGAACTTTGCCAAGTTATTTACCCGATAAATTGTACATTTCAACTTTCCAACTAATTGATTGTTAGTTACTGTTTATTCAGTAAGTTAGGCGAGCTCATCGAATTGTTTATGTAAAGGCTCGTTAAGAGCACATCAATGTAATTACCCATTTAATCTCATACAAGAGTTCGTGGAAACATATCGATTTGGCGAATCATGGAAGTTAATTAAACGATCTATTATTGACGTTATCGTAAAAACCTGTTCAAAACATAAAACATAATACCAAGCTGTATCGATCTAAAGTGCAAGAAAAAATAAGAATACTTTTCTTAATCAAATTTCATTTACTTGTATGTAATGTATTTTTGTCACATTATTTTAATATCCAGCTTATCTGATTTATTTCTGCAAGCATCAACCCTTATGAAACCATCATTCCACAAATCTATTCAATCACAGATGAAGCGATAAAGAATACAAGAGCTAAAAAAATTTTCTTGATTTAAATTTGAGTTATATGTAGTTCTTATGCAGAAGATCGGATAAGATCTGGCTGAAAAAAATTCCTGCAAAAAAAATTTGCACGTACATAATGAAAAACCAAAACCACGCGGGTCGCACCATTTAAACTAAATTCAAAACGTTTCAGCATTATAGGACCCAAAAAAAGCCCCCGTACCGTCTGATTCGCGTAGGGACTATGGAGGGGGAACCACGCCCCCCGAAGAAAAAGAACGGTAGGGGAACGGCCAATGGTAGACCTTAGGTTATCATCAGCATTGCCCCGGGTTTATGGTTGTTGGTACATATGGTAGACGCTTTAATGGACGATACGGGCATGATATTACACAATGCGAGTATCGATTTTTAAGGAGGTATTAAGTGCGAAGGGTTGACGGAGATGAGTCATGCAGATATCGCGAAAATTAAGATGCTGCATGGGTGAAGGAGCTGACTTCAGCAGGAGTTGGGTTTTTTAAAAGTGACCTTAATACAAGAATCCTTGTATTTTAAGAGTGATACATAGTAATAGAATAAAAAGTGATGATTTTTTAAAGTTTAATTACGAATAATTTAGAAATTTCATTGTGTTAAAAGTTATCGTGAATATGCAAAATTTAAACTTGTAGTTCTAGGAATTCTGAACTCCAAACTCGTATGGTTAATTAAAAAAAAAAGTTAATTGAAATTTATTTTAAAAGTTTGGCTTTTTTTTTAACAAACTCATGATATCAAAAAGTCTGATAAACTAATTATCTGAGAAGATAAAGAAAAATATCGAAGAAGTGACATTGTAAACTTAAAACAATTTTGGAACTTTATAGTAAACTTATAAGAAGACTTTGATGAGTGGTAGCAGTATCCTCAACATTTTCTTCAAAGAAAACTTTACAGCAAACTTCAAAGAAACTTGAAATTAATTTTTATCAAGTTGGTGGTGTAAAAAATTTTGTAAACTAAGAAAAAAAAATTATACTTGTTTTGAAAATCTCGTTTGACACGAAACTTCATTAAATTTCGATTGAAAATTATGAGCCTCCAGCTTTTTGGAATAAAAAGATAATGCTGTTTTCCACAAACATAAACTTTTCATCGTGTTGCAGGTAAAATACATCAGCCAAAAGCCCAAAGTGAATTAAAAAGTACCGCAAAACTCAAAAAGCCAATTAATTTGATCCGAGGGCACGGCTTTGCGCTCGAACGGTCCTGTATTTCCAATTATCCGAGAAAAATGGGGCAAACGCGCTAATTAAACGGCTCTGGGCCAGGGGTAAGCGGGGAGGGGACAGGATCTCGTTTCGACAATTTTTCTCATGTTTGCATTATAACTCGGTATCGCTGCGTGCTACGTTTGGTAGGTTATTAGACTTTCGTGCGGTTTCGAATTTCGTTTCGTTTTTTGAACGTTTTATTCCGGGAATTTTCTGTATCGCTTTATGGGATGAAAAAACGAGGATATAAAAAGATTTCAGTGATTAATTTTTTTAAGCTTGAAATGAAAATTTAAAAAGATTAAACCTAAGAAAAAATGATAGAAAGATCTTGAATTTTTATTGCAGTCACCTAACTTTAGATAAAGACCGGCACTCGTCGCGCATTATGAACAGTATTCCAAACAAAATTTTCTCGTTTGTTATAAATTTCCATTTTTCTTTTTTTCGAACAATGAAATAAGCCAATTCTAGTTGATGCGTCCAAAATTACCTGTAATTCTCGATTTCAATAATTAAGTTCTTCAGTCGAACAGAAAAATCTGTGACCCTTGGTAAAATTCTGTATGAAGAAAGATTAGGATGAGTATTCTAACAACGGTCATCAACCTCTCAATAACTTGGCCTTTTACACTACAATGTCCGAATTTTATACCGCGTGGTGGTTGATACAAATGCTTTTTTCAAATGACATTAAATGTCAATCCATGAAAGTATCTTATACGGATCAACGGTGGGTTTCTATTGAAATATGCATTAGGCTCAAGCAAGTTTTTTCCTAGCTTGTATATAAGTCAACAAGGACAATTTATTATAATAATTGCAAACTGGACAGATAAACGATTTAAAATATTTTTTCGTATAAAACACAAATTATTATTTTTTTTATAATTACGTAGAGCATTTTTTTTTTTTTTAATTTCATGACTTTTTTTTTTGGTGTCTGGTACCGATTGTAGCTGCGTTTCTTGAAAAACGTTTAAAGTTTTTAACTCTAGTGTACATTCAATTTGATAACTTTTAATCAATCGGTACTTTTGATTAAAATCTATCAACTTGATTACAGTTGATTAACCGAAACCAGAAGTCTTGGTTTGATTCGATCCTTGACTAACTCTAAGGCAAAAACTCGCATAAATTTTTTTGAAATCAGATACATGATCGAATACTTCTGTCATAAACCAAAAATCTACTCTACTGCATCATCACCAGCCCTTTTCTCATATTACCTTACCCCCATACCAAAGTGGCATATTCCCACTCGCTAATCCCATTAGATGCTGCTGCTCCCTTCCCTTTCCATCTCAGAATTAAAAATCATGGCGCCGACCCCGTGGCATCTGAATAATACAATGGCCATCATCGAAGGAGAGATGGGGAGAGACGCTTCGATTCATTTTGCAAATATAGAGCTCGATGAAAGTTTTACGAGGTGATGTCTCATAACGGATTGATTGAGATTAATATTCATGTATTATGCCAGCCAGCCTTACAAAAGAATATTCCATTTACGTTTTTGTTTGCTTGGTAAAGGCCAATTTTTTGTTTTTTTTTTACCTTTATCTTTTTTGTTTTTATGTAATGATCAAAAATGTTGGCGAACCTTTTACTAGTCATTGAAAAATATAATAGAAGAACTAAGTATGCTAAAAGAATACCAATTTATTTAGGTTAAAAATTATTTGTGTTTTAAAATTAATTTTTCATTATAACTCATACAATTAAATTAAATAAATGAGACCAATATAATTTTTAATAATTTATTGTATCCAAGAAAATTCATCAACAAAGAAGTCCAAAAATTAATAATATTTGGAAATTTTTGAATCAGTGACAGAATTTAACACTTTACTCCAATTATTAAAGATTTAAAGAACTTTTTTGCTGTTAGTTTAAAACAACGTCCAGACAACAACATTGAGCAAAGCAAAATGAATGTTACTATGCTATAAAAAAAAAAAAAAACTTGTTACAACATGATTTTAGTGCACATGATATTAAGATGTATCTAATTTAATATCCCAAGACAAAAATTGTAACAGAAAGTAAAATCTAATTTTAAAAACTATACAACTAGAAAGTGAAATCGTACACAATGTATCGAAATACCTCTGATTTGATAGTCGATCGAAGCCCGTGTAAAGAACTACGATTTTAATGAAGCCAAATAAAATACAAGTTAAAATAATTTACAATTACAAAAAACGCAAGAAAATAACGAAAAATGTTTGCTGCTACGCTGAAGATGATATAAGAGCTATTTAAAGCTGTTTGGAAACCTTGCCAAAATCATTTTCCTTGGACTTCATACTCCTTTAAAGCTGTTTGGAATCCTTGCTAAAATCATTTTCCTTGGACCTCATACTCCTTTAAAGCTGTTTGGAATCCTTGCCAGAATCATTTTCCTTGGACCTCATACTCCTTTAAAGCTGTTTGGAATCCTTGCCAAAATCATTTACCTTGTACCTTATACTCCTTTAAAGCTGTTTGGAATCCTTGCCAAAATCATTTTCCTTGGACCTCATACTCCTTTAAAGCTGTTTGGAATCCTTGCCAGAATCATTTTCCTTGGACCTCATACTCCTTTAAAGCTGTTTGGAAACCTTGCTAAAATCATTTTGCTTGGACCCCATACTCCTTTAAAGCTGTTTGGTAACCTTGCTAAAATCATTTTCCTTGGACCTCATACTCCTTTAAAGCTGTTTGGAAACCGCCATAAAATGCAAGAAAATAAAAAATGTTTGCTACTACGCTAAAGATGATGAAATTTTTTGCTGCTCGGAAAGGTACACCTACGAAACTAAAATTCAAAACGGCTAGAGCAGGCTTTGTCTATAATGGATCATCATCTGACGCGAGGGAACAGGTGTTGAGTAAATTAGAGGTATCGATTAAGCACGCGGGGCAGCTCAATGACGAAGCTCAAAAATGGTTTTATAACGATCACCGCGAGCGTTTAATTTAACGCTTTATTGGACACGTGCTGGAGGATCTAATTTAGCCGGGCGTGGCGGAAATTACACGCGGGAATCGTTGATTTTCGGCTTATTAATGCACGCGCTGATGCCACCGGACGCATTGTGTTCGTGTGTGAATTATTCGGAGGGCTATTCGATATTCCCATTATGCACACCTCCACAATGCTCTTGGTCTTCCAAATTGATCCCCTTTAATTTTAAAAAGTGGTTTTTTTCAAAACAGTTATAGGTATCAACTTTGTATTTATCGAATTCTTATTTCTGGTTATTACAAAGGATTAATTTCGAACCATATTTGTGATTTAAAGAAAAAGTGAAGATTAGAGCAGATTGTAACATACGCATCAAACACAATCAATCAATCAGCGCTGATATACTTGCAGCGGCAGGGCATCCCCCAGGAGGTCGCAACGTCCCTCGATCATCAAACGCGTATAGTCGTAGTCATCATCCTCGATAATTCAATAACTCCGCGTTGTCCGTCAAAGCCGTGCTAATGATCCCTCGTCGTTGCAAGCGCACAGCAGCAGCACACTGACCTCCTGTATCCACTAATTATTTCGAATCCCCCCTGTAACTTGATTTTACAACCACTCTCGCGTTTTCAATTGTGGGTCATCAACGTCACGGGAGTTTATACAAATTGATTTAAATTTAATTTTAAAATTAGCGTTGCGTCAGCTGGTACTAACGATGTTATTTACGACACGTAGTTAAAATAACTTTAAACGCGATGAAAATACAATGATGAGTTTTCGATTTCTTTTTTTTTTTTAATCTTCGAGTGACCTTTGGACTTAAAGTTAATTCGTTTTGAATCGGCGAAGCTTTATTTTCCAGACGTTAAAATGTAAATTTTCTTATTAGAGTTTCATCGAAATCGATTACCTATAATTTACTGAAAAGATCAGGTAAAACAATCAAATAGTGATTGAAGTTTCAATTTTTATGTAAAATAAAAATTTCTTATTTCATGAATATTCATCATTTTTATTAATAAACCGTCGTGGATTGAAAAAAAAAAAAAAAAAAAAAAAAAAAAACCAAGACATTTGAATTTTCATTCTATTCTTACCAATACAACCTCTGTGAGTTTAAAATTGACCAGTTTTTCAGCTGAATATTAACCCGGAAGGTCATAAATTTTTTTGATACTCCAAAAAAAAAGCTTTCGGCTATAAACCAAAATACGATTGCATAAATTTCGAGCTCCATCGATGAAATATTCAGGAACGTAAAAAGATTTTCCGCGTATTCATTTAAAACGAAAAAATAATCTGCATCAAAATAGTACCCCCTTTGTTGAAAAAAAAAAAAAAAAATTTGACATCCCAAAAAAAGCACGTCTCAAAATAAAAAAAAAATTACTGGTATATTTTTTACCTCACCTACCATGAAAACTGGGTCGGTGAAAGAAAAAAAAAAAAAAAAAAATTTCCAAACATTTTTTCTTTCGCTCATCAAAGAATCAACGCACGCCGGCCCTGGGTTTTTATATCGACCCGTTGGCGCTGCTAAAACTCTTTAATTTTTCCTCCTCTAATTTCATTTTCGCTTGTCGTTAAGCTGGTCGCTGGGGCAGTTTTAATTTTGCTTCAGAAAGTCCAGGGAAAACTGAGCGCGACGCGCTTCGGGGAGCTGAAAAGTTTGAGAAAAAAAAAAAAAAATATGGAAACAGCTGTTTAAGTGATTACATTAACTTTTTACACTTTTTACTTGACATGATAATATTACGCAAACTTTTTACAGCTTTTTCTTTTTTAAACTTTGCTTTTGATCGATGAAGAATTGAACTCTTATGAATTTCGGTTATTTTTCTTACAAAATATTTATTTTGTAAGAACAAAATTTTCAAGTCATTCTTACACATAATTTTAACCTGATCTTTTGAGTACGTTTGAGTTATCAGAAAAAAAGTAATGCAATAATCAATTAGTTTTTAACGAGTTTTTAAGCTGAAATCAAAGCGAGAATCAAAGTACATACAATGTAAATACACTAAAGAAAATCTTTTAAATTTTTTAAAATGATTTTCCTCAAGATTTACTATGGAATAATAAAACATCTCCCGCAAGTGGTCGACACTAAAGCCGAGTAGAAAATATTCTTTTTACGATTTAAAATTCACGATCTGAGACAATAATAAAAGTCGTAAAGATAAAAGTAGTAACTCGTAATAAAAAATTTATCATCATAATTCATTTAGAATTTGCCCCAAGAGGAGTTGATAATAAAGCGTACCAAATAAAAGTTTTATGGTAAGTAAAAAAGCACTGCGGAAGAGTAATCTACGAATAAGTAACATCATTACTTGATCGTTTACCTCGAATAACAAAGTAATTTTCGATAAAAATCGACCGACGAGCCCGCTTGGCCGAAACGGAAACTCGTATTACACTGTTTCCCCATTTGTTTTTTATTTCTTCTAATTTTAATTGCGATCAAATTGGTGGACACGCGTCATTAAACCTTCTAACGCATTAATTATATACGCCCAAAGCTGATATTACGCGGACTGGTTCGCTCGGTGCAAAATTACTCTCCCAACAGACTTTTACGACTTTTATACGAACCCTTCGTTATTATTTCACGTAATTGATGTCTCGATATTACCCGAGTTAAAATTCGTCTGGTAAACATTTTACAAACGTTGTAAAGTTTTGGGAACTGAACATTATTTGATTAGTTTTTCATTTTATATCTTATTGTGCTATTTTAAATTTATTGTTATATTTTATTCTTTTTTGATAGGCGTTATCAAATTGCTCATGTGAATGTAAATATATTTTAAGTCTAATGCAAACTCCTAGTATTAATATAAACAAAAACAAAAAATATCATAATGTAATTACCAAATATAGATTAAAAGATTGTGAAGGTGTTGATGGTCATGAATTTGATTGGGAAAAAATTAAGATTTTACACTTTGAGAAGAATGAGAGGAAACGGAAGATAGCTGAGGACGTTTTTATTAAAAATAGAATGGATTTTTCTTTAAACGAGAAGAAAGAGGCTGTGTTTACCACAGAGTTACAATAGTATTATAACTTCAAAATTATTTTGATTTGTTTAAAGAATAGTACCTTTCAAATCACATTTTTCTACTAACACCGTCACATAGCTTTTCATGTACGTACACAAATAATAGTTCAATGTATTTTGAAAAGTTTAAAATTTTAATATAAGGTAAGTGTGCCTAATATGGCCCTGTGCCTAATATGGCCCCCCCTGTTATTTTGAATATGTTACCCTGCTAGAAGTTTCAACAGAACGTCTGGGGTGCTCGCCAGATAGTGGGCAGAAAATTCTGTCAAGCTTATTATTTTATGTATATGTCTATATATATACATATGTGTATATGTACCTAGATGCGTAAATGAGAGGTTAGTTTACAAATCGGAGCAGCAGCATGCAGCTCCGATGTTACAAAATTGATAAAAAATAATCAAATAATTTTATAGCAATATAATTTTAATTTTTAATCGATGAATTATGCTTGCTGTTTGAAAATCCTAACCTCTCCCTGCTGTATAGCCACACGTACAATGGACTTGAACCAATTTTTTTTCTTTTGCTAAATATTTTAACACCTATTGAGTCAGGGCAGTGACCTAGCGCATAGGATAGCGATTACAACCTGGAGATGATTTCCCCAGGAAGTTTGGACCTCGGAGGGGCCAGGGCAGATACCTGGTGCACCTGGTTATACTGAAACCTTGGAGATGATTTCCCCAGGAAGTTTGGACTCCGGAGGGGTCAGGCTGAACACCTGGTGCACCTGGTGATATTTACGCCTTGGAGATGATTTTCCCAGGAAGTTTCGACTCCGGAGGGGTCAGGGCGGACACCTGGTGCACCTGGTGATACTTACGCCTTGGAGATGATTCCCCTTAGAAGTTTTGACTCTGGAGGGGCCAGGGCGGATACCTGGTGCACCTGGTAATACTTACGCCTTGGAGATAATTTCCCCAGAAGGCCAGGGCGGATACCTGCTGCACCTGGTGATACTTACGCCTTGGAGATGATTTCCTCAGGAAGTCTGGACCCCGGAGGGGCCAGGGCGGACACCTGGTGCCCCTGGTGATACTTACGCCTTGGAGATGATTTTATCAAGAAATTTTGACCCTGGATGGGCCAGGGGAAATACTTGGTGTACCCGGTAATAACCCAACTCTGAAGATGCTATCCTAATAGTAAACTTGATGATGTGAACCCACTGGGATCAAAACTTTCTGGGAAAATCATCTCCAAGGCGTAAGTATCACCAGGTGCACCGGGTGTACGCCCTAACCCCTCCGGAGTCCAAACTTCCTGAGGAAATCATCTCCGAGGCGTAAGTATCATCAGGTGCACCAGGTGTCCGCCCTGACCCCCCCGGAGTCCTAACTTCCTGGGGAAATCATCTCCAAGGCGTAATTAATACCAGGTGCACCAGGTGTTCAGCCTGACCCCTCCGGAGTGCAAACTTCCTGGGGAAATCATCTCCAAGGCCTCAGTATAACCAGGTGCACCAGGTATTCGCCCTGGCCCCTCCGGAGTCCAAACTTCCTGAGGAAATCATCTCCAAGGCGTAAGTATCACCAGGTGCACCAGGTGTTCAGCCTGACCCCTCCGGAGTCCAAACTTCCTGGGGAAATCATCTCCAAGGCGTCAATATCACCAGGTGCACCAGGTATCCGCCCTGGCCCCTCCGGAGTCAAAACTTCCTGGGGAAATCATCTCCAAGGCGTCAGTATCACCAGCTGCACCAGGTATCTGCCCTGGCCCCTCCGAGGTCAAAACTTCCTGGGGAAATCATGTCCAGGTTGTAATCGCTATCCTATGCACTAGGTCTCCGCCCTGACTCTATAGGTGTTACAATATTTAGCAAAAGAAAAAAAATTTGTTCAAGTCCATTGTACGTGTGGCACACGTATGCCACACGTGTGTCACATAGCTCGCCAGAATCCCTATGCGTAAAGCATTGGCCTTCTGTCAAGAATATGGCGATTAACCCTCCTAAATTTCTGCCCAATTTCGCTAAATCTGCCCACTGTCTGGCAATATTCTGGCGGAAATTTCTCGCAGGGTAGGTATGCGGCATCTCTGCAAGGTAGGAAGAAGTCAAAAACACTGAATTATGAAGTTTTCAGTTGTTTAGAACATTTTAAAATTATTTTTGCGCACGCCTAATAGCTAAAACTCGTTTCGTATATCTCCGTTATTATTTTACGTTGTAATTAAGTGGTCTGCTAAAATATTTAGACGCACCTGATCAAAATTTGAATGAGTAGCTTCGATTCGTTATTGTTTCAGCTTTAAAACGCGACCTTAGTTTTTGTTCAACTCGTTTTCTAACGGGTTTTATTCTTAAATAACTTTTTATTATGCAGTGTACCTAATATGGCCCCCCACGAATTAGTACAAATACCGATATTAAGAGTCCTTAGTTTCATGTTTACTTTTTAGAAAATCCTATCCTAATGTTATTTAAGAAAAATAAATTTAATTGTTTCAAAGCTTTTTTTCATTTTATAACTAAAAAAGCATTCTAGCTCAAAAAAAAAAACTTTGAACAATATTTAAAGTTGAAATTTTTCTACTGATTGCAAAGCTTTCAAAAACATTGTAAAAAAGGCTCAATTTTTAAATAAATCATTTTTAAAATAATAACAGTTTTGAAGTTTTTAAAATCTTATATCCTGATTGATTTAAAAAGTAGGAACAAATTGCAATTAATTAATTACTTCAAGGGGGGCCATATTAGGACACAAATTTTAGGTGTCTTAAAAAACTGTGTTTTGGTAAATCCTCTGGCATTTGAAGCTCATTGATCAAAATCGAACGTGTAATGTTTCATTTTAAAGGTCTTGAATTAAGCTTTAAAATGAGACCTTACCCGTCAAAAAATATTGATTTGATTAGCCACAACGTCGATTCTCGCTTAGGGGGGCCATATTAGGTACAGGTACCTTAATTTGAATAATTTTATATAAAAAATATTTTATACCACTAGTGCGTAGGTACTCGATTTTACGCACGCTTCGAAATTTAAAAACTCGCCCTACGCACCAGTGGTATAAAATAGTATATGCAACGGGTGCAGCACGTCACCAGGGCGTCTTAAAGTCACTCTTGCTACGCTTCGCTTCGCACTCGGGGCCTTTAAAACCGCCCTGGCGACGATACTGCAACCCGTTGCATAATATACTATTACAGTCATAATAAAATCCTGAACGTGGCTAATATAAACGATGGTATCTGGAACGTCGATTGATAAATATAAAAGCAAGGAGGTTTTTATTTATATCCTACTCCTTTTTTGACCGATGAGGTCGTAACTTCCATACTTAGCTAACAAGTAATTGATTAGAAAAAACTTTTACATGTATTTTCATAAAATAAGTACCACGCGAGTCCTTGATTCCTCGATCTCTCGACTCTTCGCTGATTCACGAATCCAATTCGTATTGTATATACGAGAGATTAGGGCATGATTAACAGTACCCGAGATGATAAATCTCGTGAGCGATAAATAAAATGAAAACTTACTCATCCCTGACAAATAGCCCGTCGAGAGAGCACCACTCAAGTAAATTCGATCGGTCACATAAACATCCCATCATAATTTCATCGCCGACCGCACGCGCGTATGTACACAGAGAAAAACCCATTCGAACAATTGATTTTTCCTCCCGCAGTAGCTCTGGCACCCCAAATTTATAGCCCATTCTCCTAAGCATATACATTAAATAAAAAAAAAAAAAAAGTAGTAGTAGTGGAAGACCGTAGCGCGCTCCCCCTTCTTGGCTCATTCAAGAAATCATCCCTACTCCCCTAGTTAGGGTGTTAGTGAAAACAAAAATCCCCGCTGGTGGGCGGGGCCTGAGGGCCCCGAAAAACTCCAACCCCCGCTTAGGGGTGGAGTCTCCCTGGGGTATATAGGGACCGGGGCGGTCGCCGGTCTCTTCAGATCGCCGTTAGTGCTCGAACCGCGAGGATTTAGTGTTCAGTGACGTGCCTGTTAACCCGCCTGCAACATGTCGCGCAGCTTCCTCGTGGACTCGCTGATCGGCAACAACTCGCCGCCGGCCTACCCCTTGCCTTACTACGGGAGTCAGCTGCCAAACTACATGTTTAATTTCTTCAATCTCGGCCTCGGTGCCTACCACCACCAGCAACAGCAGCAGCAGCACGTCGCGAGACCGGTGCCCAGACAGCCGATGGCCCTCTCGCCGACGCACCCTGGACTGCCTCTGCCCAGACCGAGCCCGCCTTCGCCCGTACATACGTCCAGTCGCTTATCAGGTAATTTGAATTTTCATACCCGTGGCTCTGTAATCGATTTTTTTGTTGATTTGAATTTTACATAAATTTTCTAACTAGCATGACAGTGGTCTAAAAAAATAATTTCTTACTTTTTTATTAGACTATTAAATGATTTGAAATGCTCTGAAAATTTTAAAACTTTTGAAAAATACAAAAAAATAAAACAAAAAAAACTAAATTAAAAATTTTTGTTTTATTACAGACACATCTCTGCCGACAGCCGAGTCGCCTTCAAGACACAGCAGTTCACCGACGCCACCTCCGAGATCGCCGAACGGCTCGGTAATAACTAACAGCTCGAAGCGAATCCGCACGGCGTTTACCAGCACCCAGCTCCTGGAGCTCGAGCGCGAGTTCTCGGCCAACATGTACCTGTCGCGTCTTCGTCGCATCGAGATAGCCACGAACCTCCGTCTGTCCGAGAAGCAGGTCAAGATCTGGTTCCAGAACCGGCGCGTAAAGTACAAGAAGGAGGACGGATCCGCCGGGGCCAGCTCGGCCAAGTGCTGCTGCCTGAGGACCTGCGGCAAGAAGAAGGAGGACTGCAAGGAGGACCAGGAGGACGAAAAAAAGTGCAGCGAGTGGGTGCAGCAGCACCAGCAGGTGCACGACCTGTCGAACAAGAGGCCCGCCGAGGACGACGACGACGAGCGCCTCAAGGACGAGAAGAGAATCAAGATCGACTGCGTTGGAACCCCAGTGACCGGGTTCAGACAGCTCACCTGCACCAAGTACACCGTCGACCACATCGTAAATTCGTGATTTTCGCGGGAGACTTTGTTTTTTACCGGTGAATTAGTGCTCAAGTGCTTGGCAATAACGTTCATTTTTATACGAGTGACTTTTATCGATGCTAAAGATTGTATACGATTTGTGGTTTTTTTTTTTTAACTAACCACGGTGGATTGTAAATATGTATATAGCTGGAGAGATATTTAAAGGCTGTTGTTACATGATTGTATATACTGTAAAAAAAATTATATATTTAGATTTATATATTTTCTTAGAAGCTTATTACTGCGAAGAATTTTGAAAGACTTATGCGACAATATATAAGTGATTTTTAGAAGAATAAACATATTTTAAAATTAATTTATTAACTCTTGTCATTTGTAATGAATACTTTCAACCTTGTTCCTTGCAAATTTCCCCCAAATTATCTACAAACAAAAAAATGTATTTTTTATTAGATGGTAAAATTACTAAATTCTTGATTAAATTTTTAAAGCCAAAACTTTGATTAGAATTATTATGACATACGAAAAATTAATTAAAAAAAAAATAATACTGAAAAATAATATCAATTTTAACGCTGTACTATAAAAAATGAAAAAAACCTGTTTTTTTTTAGCTGCTCTTCAATTAAATTTTTCATTCCTGAAAACACAGCAACGAGAAAAATTAGGGCTGTTATTAACCCAATTATAACAATTATTCAGTTTTGGATAAAAAATTTTATAAAAATAAAAAAATAAAATATGTTTTCAGTTTTTTTAAACATTTAATTTAATTAAAACGAAACAAAGTAACTTTTTTAATTGACTGTTATGAATATCCATTTACAAAGTTTTTTCCCTCTTTCGTTGTGAGAGGTTTTCTGCAAAAGTTTTTCAACGTGTTTAATAAAAGTGACAGAAATTAATGAGATACAGTAAAGAATAAAAAAAGAATAATGTATAAAAATACGAAAAGTTTAACGAAGTTCGTTAGGTGCTGTCAAATTAAAAATGCTGCTCAAATTAAAAACACAAAAGTCTTGTGAGCCAGCACGCAATTTTTCCAGCTTTTGAAACAAAAAATACAGTAATAATTTTCATCTTTTTGATACTTTTTAAAGTTTTGTGTCATTTTTTTCATCAATTATTCAAATATTGTTTAATTGAAAAAAAAATTATAGCTAAATAGAATTTTTTATCAATCTCATCTAGAAATCATCACATTCATAAAAAAATTCACGTCAATTAAATTCATTATCACCAGTTTAATGTGCAATTTTTTTTTCAATTATTCAAATATTGTTTATCTAAAAAAAAACTATAGTTAAATAAAATTTTCTATCTACCTCATCTGGGAATCGTCACATTCATAAAAAAATTCACATTAATTAAATTCATTATACCATTAAATTCACATTATTAAATTCATTATTATTATTATTATTATATAGTTTAAAAAAAATACAATTAAATAATCATAATTGCTTTTTATTAGTATTTACTTTTTGAAACGAAGTCATTTTGAAGTATGCTGGTACTATACTTAAAGCATCTTCAAAATTCAACAGCTTCGAATGCTTTCACCGACCAAACTCGTAAAAAGTGTATCTTCTTTCTAAATTTGACAAAAAAAGAAATTTTACACAATGCCCACAAATTTTACGACGTTGTTCTTGAGCCAATTTGGAAAATTCTCCGATCCTACTTACGGTAAAAAAAAAAGTGAGAGTGGACCTCCACTGCGATCCTCTCAATAAAAACGTACGAGGTCAATATTGACAATGTACGGGTCGCTGCATCATCAGAAGCCGAAAAAAAAAAAAAAAAATCCATAAGGAATTTGACTCGAGGAATTCCTCAACAATTAAACGCCGGTCCCAGACTGCGCGTCGCCAGAGGTAAAAGACCCGCGTGCATCTTTTCATAATGATCGAAGTTGCGAACCGCCCACTTTCCCATAAGCCACATGAAAAAAGGAAGGTCCTTAATTCGCCGAAGGGAAGTTGGTGTGAATGCTTCTACCACCTGAAATAGGCTTTTTAGAGAAGAAGAAGAAGGAAGTCGGGTGTATAGGGTAGGCCGGACAAAGGGCCGGGAGCAGCGTCGAGAAGTCTGGCAACTCTTAGCCACCCGCTGGGTCTTTCGCGACACAAGTGCCTTTAAAAGTGCCAAGTCCCCTCCCTTATTAACAACGTTTTACCTTAAATTTGACCGAAAGTGAGGTCCCTCTTGACAAATTTTCCAGGATTTATGGGCTGCTCCCCACCCTAGCAGCGCGTGGATCGTTCCTTTTTTCTGTGCATTAGACTTTGTAGGTGGAAGGATATACATACAATTTGTGTTTCATTTCCCACGTTTTTCGCGGATACAATGTTTTTTTTTTCTCCTTCTTCTTCTTCTTCTTCTTTCCCCTGTAGTTCTTAGAAGTATTTTGGGACTATGTAGTGGAGAATGGTACACCCAGTAGTGTTTTGCCGGTGCTCTAAATTTTCTCTCAACTTCCATTTACTTATGAATTGGCTTCCTCTTCCTTCAATCGCAGCTCGTTGAGTTATGAGAAGATCCTTTGTACGACAATCAATCGAACTACATTGTGCGTACCATTTCTTTTTCAAATTTCACCGAAAATTTTCCTCGATTTCATTTTTAATGCTTACCTGTTCAAACAGTCATTTTTCAAAAATGTGATTTAATTGACCTAATAAACTTGATGGGTGTTTTTACTTTTTCATTGAGTAAATTATTCGAGACGTAAAAATTATTGGAGTTTTCTGTACAGTTTTTCGATACCCACGCCAGTCTGCTAAAGGGTCAGACATAGTCATTTAAAAAATTGTCTCTTTACCTATTTATTATTGTTTTTTTTGTTCAATAAATTTATTAATGAAAACACAAGATTAGATTTTAATTTTTAACTTATCAAATTATTCTTGTTTTCTTCCTCAATATTTTCCTTACAAGAAAAAAAAAAAAAAAAAAACCCTGTTTCATAGTGATCCGTCGGTCTGATGATCAAGGCCAGGTCTGTCTTTTGTACAGTAACCTTTAGATAAATTCATTCAATTCGAAGAATATTTAAAAAAATTAGAACTATCTGGTAAGAATCTTCACTGAATATAAGCTGAGAAATAGCTAAAAATTTAAGTATTAGCCAAAATTTCAGTGAAGATTCATCTAATTATGAAACGCTTTTTCACTGAATAATTCAGAGAAGATTCAGCTAAGGTGGACTAGGTTAGGATTCTTGGAGATGATTCTCGTTATAAATTTATAAATTCATACGGTTTTGATACAAAATATATTTTTCATACAGTTATTATTTTAAACATTTACTTTTTATTTTCTCTAATGCCACAATTTCATATTAAAATTATAGTATTTTTTTTTCTTTTTTAGAAACAATGGAACAAAAGTAATAAGCTTATGATAATCACACTGTGAGAAAGAAAAGAAACTCAAAGGTAAGCAACCGTCATAAACAACGCGGACCCAAAAGACGGTGCGCACACAAGCGTCGCATGAGAAAACAATGTTCAAACGGTTTAATTAAATTTCTCTCAGTCCTTCTAGACCAAAATAAAATCATCGGGCAAGAGGAAGAAAGGAAAAGGAAAAAAAAAAAAAATTATTTTCCGCTCGGGGAAGTTCATTGACTATGCTAATTCGGCTACTTCGGGTCAATCGGGTGGAAGTAAAAAATGGAATGCGCGTTTCGTTTGTTTGTCGCGCGGGTTTTCGAGTGGTGTGGGCTTCGCAGCCACTTTTGGACTTTGGCGGGGCCACTTGATTCGAGTTGGGTTTATATAAATCGCACTTTTGTTTCGTCCGCGTACATTTTTTTTGCCCTTGACAATGTGTTTGCGTACTTTGTGCGAAAATGACCCGAGGCTCACTCGATTGTCCGTCCAAGCGTGCGTAAGTTTGTTTTTATTTTATTGTTTATTGTCGGCGATGGCCGTTTTTGTAAAGCCTGCAGTATATAGAGGACTTGAAATAAATTGTATTCATAATGACACTGAAAACAAATTTTAGTTGAGTGCCGTATTTACAAACGTTAATTTAGTTTTTGTCGGGCTAATTCATTGTAAAAATCAACTCGTAAAAAATGCTTCCGTTTTACGTAGTACCATGCAAGTGAACAATTGAATAATTTTCTTAAATAAACAAACTATAAACTTTTTTTTATTTTCCCGGGAAAATTCAATTGTACTCTTCGATGAATATTCAAAGCGCAAAACGAGTTTTACTTCGAATTTCTTGGTAAACAATATAATCAAATAACTGGATTCTGAAATGTCTTATCATTTGCGTAAAGAGTTCAATTAAAGTGAGAAATTGATTGTCTTTCAGTGATATCGATTTATCTCTGCTCATTTATTCCTAATTTCGTTACTCTGGCTCTATCTTGATAATGAGCTATTTTTTTTTTATACTTAAAATTTAACAACAAATAATCTAAATTTTTAATTTATATAAGAAAATTACAAATCCATTAAAAAAAGTAAAAGACCTGATATTAAGGTAGCTAAAACTCACCGTTACGACCCCCTCGTTACGATACTTAAGACCCTCCAGAAAACCTCCATCGCCATCATCGAGGTGAGTGTGTGTCACCCGAGTGACGAAATTCAAGCTCGGATTCGAGTTTCGCACGAAAGCGCGCGAAATACCTTAAGTGGCGCTCAATCAAAACCGGTAGTAAAAATGAAAAAAAAAAAAAAAAAAAAGAATTTCAGACTAGCTGACACATTTGAGTGAGGGCCGTTTCGGTTGTAATAATAATGATAATAACTGCAATAATAATGTCACCGTTGCATGGTGAAGAGCCACTCTAAAGCTTTTTTCCCGCTATTGTTTTTTATGGATCATATTTGATTGTTCGTCAAATCGACGAACTGAAGGGGTGTCTTCATCTGGGTTTGAATTGTGTGATTATTTTTGTATTTTAATTTTTTCCCTAATCGAAATTGAAATAATCAAAAGTATTAAAGTATGAAATAATGAAAGTAAATTATATAAAAAATTATTTCTCACCAGCATGAACCTTGAAGTACTTAAGAAAGTGTTAAAATATCGTGAAGATTGTGACATTAAACTGTGATAATTTAGTATTGTACGTATAATTTATATTTATTACATAAGTAATTTCACTTTAAAGCTGTAAAGATCATAATGGTCTGGGTAGACTTAAATAAATAATAATAAAAAAAAAAAATACATACATATTATATAAAAATAATGTATTCAAGTAAAATTGAAGGATTTTTTTTCAATTTTGGTAATTTTGTACGACAGGAACTTCAATATATGCTAATTGCATAATTTTCATTGTCTGCTCTGACTTGTAACTAATTATATTTCTAGATTACAGTTTAAAAGACCAAAAGAATGTTTTTTATGTTTATTAATTGAAAATCCAAGTTTTTGAACCTTATGATACTGTCGAAGGCATGAGGTGTGCAAATCAAAAAAACGAAATTCTGCATACAGTGAAAAAAAAAGTTGAAGAAACAATTACAAAATATCAAGTTAAAATTAGAGCAAAAGTAAGTTCTTCATATAATAAAGTATGAATATTATAACTAACAGCTCCGTGCGCTTACGCTTGCTTAGCCGAAAGTTATTTTGAATTTTTAAATTTTCGTTTAAGCATAGTTGTTTGTATACTAGACATTGATTTCCCTCTTAACTCACGGTTAAACAAATGGTTAATAAAATTTTCTAAGTAACTGTAGTTAGTTATAAACTATACAAGCTATAAGCTCTTAGCTCGTTCAACATATTTTTAGCATGTTCTTTATTATTAAAAATATGAATGCAATTTTTTTTATTATTAAAAAAGGCAGTGACGCTGAATTTTTAAATTTTAAGATAAAGAGAAAGAAGTTCATTCGTTACTCAAGAAGAATTCGTAAACAGAATATTTTGCTCGCCAAGTGAGTGCTGTGTCCACAGGTCATAGCAAAAGATAGCCTTTTTAAATAATGAAAAATACGGCTTAACTGCAGCTATTAACATATAAAACGTGCCTAGTGTTTGAAATTATTTAAAAAATATTGTTAGCTTTTTATGTATGCAACTCAGTCTCGCAAAAAGGTAGGATTTTTTCAAAAACTCAAATACCAAGAACCATAAAACAAAGTTTCAACGTCAAAAGGTGTCGTCGTTTGATCATTACTCAGAATAAACAATCTTTCCTCAACAAGTCCTACTTCGAAATCATTTAACTGGCCCAACAAAAAAAGGAAGGGACTCGAAAACATATTGACAGAATAGAATCACGGCTCGAGTCAAAGCTAAGCTGCTTCTCAAAGAAAGGAGTAGGCCATCCACATTGTGTCCTAGTAGAGCCGCAGCTCACTGCAACGACAACAATAATCATAATACAGCGGGTCCTTTACCTTCCCCCCGAAAAGTCGATTTGGATGATTTTCCGGAAAAGCCGCGTAGCCACTGCTTTTGTGGTAAAATTGGTATTTTCAGCCCGCGCGCGTGTATGTGTGTACAAACGCTCTCTCCTCCCCTATATTTGTCAGAGATCGTCGTTTAACGCCTATGTTGTTTGCTGTGAATGATCGATACGATGCGCGCGGTGTCCTTTTTTGGTTCCGGCAAAGGAAGTACGATGATTTTTTTCTCGAGTGTGTGCTTTTTGTTGAGTTCGAGAGGTATTCTCCCTTTTTCGGTGCTTTTTGATGGCTCATCGAGCACCGCGCCATTATTGTGAAAACTGTCAGACGACGATAAAAAAAAATTTTAGAAATGTTTTCAAATTAGTGGCAGTGTTGCATGAGACGGATCAGGGTTTGATTTCTGTGAAAGGAAAATTCTAGGGTACGTTTTGAATCCATGACGGAAAGGTAAATTTTTATCGAACTATTAGTATTGTGTTGGTTTTTTAGGGTATACGTATTAAAGGATTTACAGAGAAAAAACCACACCTCCGAGAAATTTTTAATCTATTATCGTTTCATTTTATTTTGATAAAATGCTCTAATGCATTATATTGTTATAATTCATAACATTATAACTGATACTATGATCAGGATACATGGAAACCACGTTAAGACAAATGACTGAGTTTAAACATAAAACCATAATAAAAAGTAATATTTTTCATTCCAACTGTTGAATTCTCATCAGGAATTTAGGATGTATTATATAAGTGAGTCAGTGCATGGATAATAGTTTACATAAAGTTAGTTTTAAAAATTAGAAGCCGTTGAATAATAAGGCTTTACATATAAAGTTGGAAATCTATCTCATTTTTCATAACAAATATTAATACAATCATTGTTTGCAACCTATGCTGTTTTCAACATAAAATGGGTTCTGCAAAATTAATTCCTTAAATTATACATTTAAGACAGTCTTACCCTACAATGTGCAAGACTACGATTTTTATGATCGAATACTCGCATGCGCAAAGATCATCTGCAGGGCGAAAATTTAAAATTTTTGCCGTGCGTAATATATTATTTCTCATTAGTTTTTTTAAGTTTTTTAACTTCATCCCAACTATGAAATCTCGAGTATCTGCATAAATGTAGTTGCCATACGTCTAAACAGTGGATATTATACATGGTTCACTCCGAAATCATATATTTTTCACTCATTGAATAATAATAATTGTGAATATCGCACATAAAGGGCTCTGTTACCTTAAAAGGTTTCAACTTTCAAGCTATATACATAGGCAACGTCGACTACTATTTATGACTACTATTTCACAAAAGATCAGTTAAAAAGTTCATACTTAAATATCACAGAAAAATCAGTTTGTTTTTAAAAAATTGTTAAAAAAAAAAAAAAAAGGTTATCAACCACCTCAATATACGCTCCAACAAATGGTTTTCACGCGTCCGATACAGGGTATAGGTGCAGCTTTCTGCGCGTTAGCGGTCATTCATTTATCACGAGGATCGACAGCCGGACGCGATCGATAGCTCAAAACGCCCGCGACCCAGTTTTTCCTACGGAACTAGGCAGAATTTTTTACGCAAAGTCATTGCTCGATCGTTATAGTACTTTGTGGGCAGGTGCCAAGGCGCCCGCGGGTGGGCGTTTGATCTTTGCAAAGGGTATAGGCGAGGTTGAAGGCCAGACAGCACCTGTAAAACTAATTTCGAACGATTAGCTTACGTGTTTTGACAGTTTTAGTTCTGTTTGCCTAAAATGTTTGCTATGATTAAGAAAAAAAATTTTTTTTGAAAAATGGGTTCTTAAAAATTTGAACAGTTAAGTTGGCAATCTACTGGAATCTCTTAAGAATTTAATCAAATACCGGTTCAATCAAAAAGTTTGAGAATTCACTGGCTTGTAACTTAAGAAGTTTTGAAATTAGAAATTCCTAATCCAATGAGGATTTTTAATAAATTATCAGTAGAATTTATTATTACGGAGAATATTTCCCAAATTTATATCATCACCCGGCCCTCCTTACATATGCAGCTCAGAGTTTGATATATTTTGAGCTCCCTCGAAAACCCTCGGAAATTTGCATCATGCATTGCGCCTTTTGAAAATCGACTGAAGAAGCCGCGTATAATATTACCTACCGATGAAAAATTATGAATGATGTTTGTTTCGACGCGTGTCGGCGACGGCTCGACGCGAATGATTTTCATTTTTAGGTGATTAAAGAAAACTTCAAAGTTGGTTAAAGCATGTTTGAAAGAAAATTTTTTTGTGAAAAGCAGTAGCTTTACAAAAAATTTTACAGAAATCTGATATTAAGTACGAGATATTAAGTAAGTTGTAAACTCCTCATAAGACAGTTTCTTTTTCTCAAGGTAACCGTTACCACGTTGCACAATCATAGTTACTGAATATTCAGTAATAAGGTCTTGAAAAATCATCCATCTATAGTTACTGAAAATGCGGTAACTGCTACCACATTGGAAGTATAATGAATCTCCTTTTCAAGTTCTTGCAAACACTTCAATTTGAGGTTAAAAATTTCAAATTTTCTTTTGTTTATCTTAAAAAATATAGACAGTATCCATTTAAAAACAAAACATTTTAAAATGAACTATACAGAATCTACAACTCACAAAAATAAAATATATCTTATTCTGTCAAATTGGAAGCGACTTAGAAAATCTCATGCATTAATAGTTACCTCATATGTATTAACTGTCACCCTATAATATTTTACACTAGTTTTTACTGTATGCATCAGTAACAGTCACTGATACTTTTTCTCAGTGTGCAGTTGAAATATCTGACACCTACTTATGATAAATTGACATAATAAAGCAGTTAAAGAACTATTACAGATATTTTTATAAAACTGACAAGATCTTTGCAATAATAAGTTGAATTGAAATTCAAATATCGTTTACTATACCAACAAGATAATTTCAAAGACAGTCCATAAGTTACAAAATTTTATCACATTTGCAGACCTAAGCAGAAAATCACGGCCGCTGAAGAAAAACGCTTTGGACACGCTAGTTTATCAGTCCACAATGAGGGTGTGTCTTAGGTACTTTTTTTTTTTTTCTTCTTTCTTTTTTTTCTGGTTGTGCTTGCTTCAATTTTGAAGCGGTGAGACAAATAAACAAGCCACCGTGCGGGCTTAAGAAGCCGGTATAACCCACCATTCTAAGCGCACCTGTGTTTGTCCAAGGGATTCCCCAATCTTTTACATCTTTGGTCGGCGCGTGGTGAGATAATTGTTTGGGGATCATGAGGGTGGTTACTTTTAATAGTGCAAGTTTTGGGATTGAAATCGATTACAATTTTAAATTTTAAGGCAACCTTTGAAAGTTTCCGCTTCAATGATAAATTAGATTCGATTAATTAGTTCAGATGATCTAAAATATGTTTCAAAATAAAGTCTTTCTTTTCAATGTAAGAATCGAACTAAAAATTGGTAAGTTAAATAAGTTCTTCAAGAATATGTCTTTTTTTATTTCATTATAATATTGTATGGCATACTCACAAGTAATGCATTTACTATGATTTCTATTTTTTATTAAATGTAATCTACATTATACACAGTAGTAATTAATTTTTGAATAAAACTGATTTTATTTTTTTTATTTAATCTTTTTATTTAAATTTAATTATTTAATCTTCACCAAGGTAATTATTAAAATTTATGCTGAATTACGTCTGCATGATCAACTGAATAAGCTACTTAGTAAACAAAGCCAATAAATTTGTCGTGATTCTTCGATAGCCCGCACGAAAAAAATTCAATTAAACTTTCTTCGCACATAATTACAATTGAGGGTTACAGTAGTTTTGTTGATTTTTTCGTGCAAATCAAAGTTATCAATCATGGCAAATGTATAAACTTAAGCAATTTTCGTTATTAACTTGTTGAGTTTATAAATTAATCAAATCAAATAAATAAACAAAACTTTTTAAATTCGTTTCATAACTCAGCGGTGTAAAAAAACCAGAAGTATTCGAAATTGTATTCGTTAAATAAAACTTCAAATACTTCGACGAATAAAATTTCGAAAATTTTAAAAATATTGTTTTTTTTTTTTTAATTTTTAAGCCTTTTTAGGTGCATCAGAAGTTTTATTTTTCATAATTTTTATAAATTATAACATATTTTAAGCATATTCTGAATTAGATCGATTTTGGAACCACTTCAACGAGTTTTGAATCATTCCCATATTTTTTTTAATATTAATAATTGTTAGTTTTAAACTAATAATTTAAATTATTAATTAGTTTCCATTTATTATTTATTCTGCTTAAACTAAATAAGATATTATAAAAAGGTTGGTTCAGGATTTGAAGGCGCATTTAAAAATAAAATAAAATGAACTCGAAATTTTTCACCGTGCCAACAAATTCTATGTATAGTTAAATTTTTCCAATAATAACAATTAAAAATTTTTTTATCATCCGTTTCATTTAATTATTATAACTGAACAAGAAGTAAAAAAAAAAAAAAAAAAAAAAAAATGGGTTCGACCGGGATTTGAACCCGGGACCTCTCGCACCCTAAGCGAGAATCATACCCCTAGACCATCGAACCTTGCGTTGAACGAAGCAAAAAAGACATATTAAAAACTTTGATTTGTCCGAGATTTGAAGGCATACAAGAAAATAAAGTAAAAAAAATCGCAAATTCGTAATTGTTCACCACACCAAGAAGTTCTATGTAAAATTAAATATTAAAAAAATAAATTTTCAATTATTTATTCATTCTATTCGTTGAATAAGCATATTAATTGAATAGATAAAAAAAAAAAAAAAAATGGGTTCGACCGGGATTTGAACCCGGGACCTCTCGCACCCTAAGCGAGAATCATACCCCTAGACCATCGAACCACATGACGTTAAATGCAAACATAATCAAAGCATCGGTACCGTGAAATGTTTATACTTGTTTCACTGGTTCAATAAAAGTGGAACGCCTTTCACTTCTCAAAATTTATCCGTACGTCCGCTGGATAAGACGCTGAGGTCGGGAAAGTTCTTTATGGACAGCCACAACGGTTCAACTTACTTTCAAAATTTGTCAAAAGCTTTAAACTCTTATAAAAAATAAATATCAGGTTTCCATTTTAATACTGTCTATGAACTAAGTTTTGAGAATTTCCGATAGCAATAATATATATTATTTTTAATACAAAATTGCATCAATTGCAGTTTTTTAAAATAAATTGGGCATTAATTTATTTCAGAGTTTGGAACTAAAAAAAAAAAAACCAGTAAATAAACAAATTGTATAAATAACCCTTAAACCCTAATCACTCTTTAATAGGGTTTATGGATCAATTTAAGGCAAGAGATGTATTTAGAAAAAAAATGTAGAAAATAACTTTAATACAAATATTAATTGTGATCGAGATTGCAAAGAAAAAAAGAAAGAAAGAACGTCTAAGTTTTCTAGAAAATCGGAAAAGCGAAGTGAAATAGGGCCTTAAATCGAAGCCTAATCAATGATTGAGAACGTATAAAGTTTTTCACTTATTCTTTGTTCTTCCACCTACTTTAGCAACTTGGTATAGAAGATTTTATAGGTCATTGAGCTCTACTAAAAACGTCAGCAATTTATCAAGCTGTAAGCATAAAAGTTTTGTCGAATTTTTTACATTGCACATTACTTAACTCACATAATCTTGTACTCTTTTTATCAAAATTTTTTGCAAGACCATTTTTTATAAATTTTTAAATAACAAATAATCCATATGAGAATTTAATTGAAGTTTTTATTAGAGGATTAAACAAGTAGATTACGCCATCAAACTTCAACATAATATGTAAAAAAAAGTTTCAAAAACTAAAAAAAAAATTCTTCATGAAATTTAGTGCTTGAGACATCCAAAAAGAACATCCCAATTACGATTACACGCTCTGATTACTCGACTGAAAGATTACGATACGAATCGACGAGTTGAGATCGTGCAGAGTCAGAGCACTAAGCTGACAAGTTTTACACTTACTCGAGATGTAAATCAGGTGTTGGGTGCGGAAACAGGTGAATTCTTATCTACTGTAGAGATTTTTAGATCTTTAAAACTCATTCTGATAACTTCGATTGTGTTAAAATTTAACGAGCCATAAAAAAAACAATCAATTCGTAATTTTACATCACTCAATACATGTTTCGTATTTTTATTTTACAACTCTCAAAAGATAATAAAAAATAGACTTATAAGAGAAATCTGTCGTCCTAAACTACAACTAAATAAACAAGGTAAATCTGTCGTCCTAAATTACAATTAAGTAAACAGTTTTTTTTTTTTTTTTTTAACAACCAGAGTATAAAATAAAAATTTTCTGCTTGGTTTTACAAAAAGGTAGAAAATCCCCTGCAGAACATCGTAAGCTTTTCCTACCAATTATGACGTCACACCTCACCACCGTAAAAATCAGATAAATGTTTGAGACTGGTCAAACAACGGCAAAAAAAGGATAGAAAACAAAGCGCAGTTTGAAAATCGTCCTCGAAGTGCAACTTTATCTGGTCGATCAAAACGGACGATTAACGCGTCAGGATTAACTCAAGGATCAGCCGGAAAACTCGTCGCTGTGGGCTCCTCTCTCAAATCGCTCAGTGTAGATCGCGCGAACCGAGCGGCTAATCGACGATTAGAGAAATAAAGATCAGAGGATGACTAGAATAAGTGGGACTCTCTGATCAGTACGATCTCTAAAGTAAAAGAGCAAGTTTTTTTCAAATGTTTTTTTAATTTATATTTAAAGCACCTATTCTGAAATTCATTGGTGAAAATCAATAATCAGAAACGAATCAAGATTTTAAGAAATTCAAAAAGTCTATGAACACCGATTTCAGCACTAATTTATAGTGAGTTTCTTCAATAAAAGCGACCAGAGTTCAAGTTTGAACTAGGGTCACCTCAGTTCACAATTCTATTTTACATTGGCAGTTTAAATTGCAACGCTAGATTTAATTTTTTATGAATTTATGAAACCTTTTAACTAGTTTTGATCTTTTTGTCGCCCCACATTGAGCGTCCAATTCAAATTTAAGGTAGTAGAATTAGGCTCACCACTGTTGTATTAAAGTCAAAAGTTTTATTATTGCTTTTTGATTATTATTTAAGTAAAGTTCGTAAGATTTCGTTGGAAAAATATAACACATCTTTAAAATTATCTATAAAATTAAGGACAAAAGTGTTAGAGACAACGTTGAAAAAAAAAATTTTAATAAGCAACCAAATTTTATTGACATTCAATTTGATCTACTTTTGACCTTTTCTTATGCCATACACTGGCCATGTAGTGATTGCGTTGCGAGTTCGCATATTAGGTACCTGCTTTGACAAAACTAGAAAAAAATAAAATAAAATAAAATAAACACTGACAAAATAAAAAAATGCTATCAATTTTTACGGACAGCTCTTTTTCGAATACGTCCAGTAGATGCAGAATATTCCTATCGAAAAACCCGGAGAGTTTTTTTTCGCTCTCGCCAATCGATGGTGACAGATGGAAAAGAAAATTCTTTTCTTATAAAGTGGCCGCACCTGCAGCTTGAGGCAGGTGTCTTTTCCTATTTTTCAGGATTTTCTTATCGTAGACATTTGATTGTGATTTTTGTCTTTTCGTACAGACTTTTAAGTTTTATTTAATTACTCCAGCTTTTAACGGAATATTTCAGTGAAATATATTATCTTTTCTTCAAATAATAAAATTAAAAAAAATAAATTTTTTTAAATATTTGGTTATTAACCAAAGCTTCGATTATTGATCTTTCACTTTTAAAAGTAGTTTATATTTGAAAATTAATATGCTGTATGGACTTAAAAAGTCTAGGTATGCGTTTATAAAAAAAAAAAAAAAAAAATTTTGAAAATTAAATCTAATTTTGATCGAGTTGTTCAAGTTGCCAAAACTCGTAGATATGTTTTGATATTAATCAAAATATATTTACTAAATTGATTGCCAAATAACTTTTTGTCAATTGCCAATTCATCTACAATATTTTTTTTTATTTCAACTACATATTTTTTATAATTATTGATAGTTGAATAATTTCATTCGTCTCTCCCGTTATTATTAAGTTTTTGTTCAAAATTATTTGAGTTATTGTAACTCCATCTTAACTATATCAACAAGTAAATCAAACTTTTTATCGAAATTAATCATTGAATTTCCGTGTGCATTACTCGTTTAATTCATGCAAATCTCTAAATTTCCTTAGACTGTACGTGTCTGTGGCAAGGGTAATTTCATTTCCTTCTTCGTGCAAGAGTCAGCCTCAAAGTGACCGCCTTCTGATTCTCCATTCCGTTTAGCTTCACCACCAGAGCGCGAGCAAAGGTATTACTTCTAACAGCATTGCTTGTTGTGAAAACCAAGTCAAGAATTATTAATTACTTGGATTTTTTTCACGGTAATATTTAACTTGAAAGTTGCTGTAGATACTCGTGACCTGTAAAGTAAACAAAGACTTACATGAATGAAACTTTTACATTTCAAATTGATACGTTGGTCACGAAACTCTGGAGCAAAATTTAAAAAATGAACCTCGAGAGCATACATTTTTTAATCTTTACCATGCAAAGAAAAGCGAGGGGCTATCCACTGAGTGAAATCACTGACCACTTTAATCTGTAATCAGTATGAAATCACATGAAATCGTTATGAAATCATGAAATCAATTGAATTATTGAATTTATAGAATCTAATAGTCGCACATGAAATCATCTGAAATCATCTGAAATCACTTGAAATCATAAAATCACAAAAATAGTATCATTTGTATTACTAACTTCTTGGCGCAACGATGAGTAAACTACTTTATTCCACTCGGTCATGTAATTGGCACTTTTCGATATGCCAGTCCTGTGGAAAAAGTTTTACATTCTTACTGCGTAACAAAATAGTATCAGAAAGTGAAAATTCCACCACGTTCGATAGAATTTGACACATTGCTGTTCCTTTTTTTTTTGTTCGTCAATAAGAGTTTTTTAAAAAATTGAAACCTCACTCTTTTACTGTATTAACAAGTACAGATCATATCATGTCGAGACTTGTAAAAGATTTTTTTGGAGTTTGAAGTTTTCTATTAAATATGAATAATTTTTAAAGTAAAGTTTTTATTCTTCGCTTTAGGAAAATCTATTGAATCTGCTTTGGGTATGTGGTAAATTAACTCCTCGTATAACACTAAAAAATCTCGAAAAAGTGTTGAAAGAAATTACATATATTTTAGTTAGACCGTTAAAATTTTTCATTTCATTACACATAGAAAATAATCATTAAAATGATATTTTAAATTAAATTTTGATTCAAAATATTTTTTCATTATTTTTTATTTCAACTAAAAAAAGTAAAGAAATCAATTGTCAGGATACTTGAAACTACCTAATATTAGATTCAAATAACAGCTAATAGTAGTAGATTTCGATACAAGTGCGATAAATAAGAAAACCACGAATTGTGTGGCTTACCGCCCGATCAAGTCTAGTCAAGGCTCGAGTCAAGGGACATTTCTAGTTGCTTAAAAAATCACCATCCTAAATTGATTATGTATTATTATAGCATGCGTAGCATGCAGTGTAAAAAAAATAATAATAATATCAATAAAACAAAGTTTATTATGAATTAAAAATTCATCTTTCTGAATAATTGAAACTAGGATCTACGCGGGTATTTGAATTAAAACATCGTGTAGTTTCAGGTACGGTTAATTGGGTGGTTTTTAAAATTTATGTCAAATGAGACCAAATAAAAAAAAGAGCTTTGGTGTACATAAGAATTTAAAATTTTCTATATTCTCTTTAAAATTCTTTTTACCGTTTTGAATTTGAATTTTTTAATAATTTCTTTCAGTTATTTGACAGTTAGATTTGAATAACCGATCAAAGTCACTCCCATATATTGATGGGTAATTGGCATCTCTAAAAAACGGTTGGTTAGTCTAATCAACTCTCTTTTATTGTTGAAAATCGCAATTAATGGAAAAAATGAATTCAGTTATTGAATTGATTTAAATTAAAATTTTGAAAAGATCTACATATAATTGGAAACACTTAACAGGTTTACATCTGCCCCAAACTTTTTGTTGGGTTCTTACAGAATTTTTCATTTATAGTAATAAATAATTATAATTATAAATAATTATAAATATAAAAACGATAGTATACTGTTGAGTGTACTGTCGTCAATTTTTATTATTATTATTTATTTTTTACTAGGACTTGAGTAGGCACGCACACGCGTGCCGCAGAATATTCGACAAAATTACAATCTCTAAAATTTGTTGTTGTTAATTACCAAGTTCACGATGAAGAATTCGATAGATGACGACATGCTTAACCAGTAGAATCAAAAATGAAAGTCTTAAAATCGAAATCTCTTACTCAATTTTAAGAATGGATTTTGTTGAATTAAGAAATAAATTTTTGCAGAAATACTATTTCATTTTAAAGCAAAATTTTACAAGATATTTTTAAATCAGCAGAAAGTATAATCTTAGTTCTTTTTTTAACACGATAAAGGTTTATTAACTAAAGCTTAGTGAAGCTGGATTCTAGGCCATCACAAGAACTCGCGCGATGTGAGAATTCGTGCGCCTCGCGCACTTATCCTAACCTTAAAGGCCATCACAGGAACTCGCGCGATGCGAGAATTCGCGCATCTCGCATCGCGCGTCGCGCACTTGTCCTAACCTAACTTTACAGCTGAACTGCGCGATGCGCGATGCGAGATGCGCGAATTCTCGCATCTCGCATCGCGCGTCGCGCACTTGTCCTAACCTAACTTTACAGCTGGACTGCGCGACGCGCGATGCGAGATACGCGAATTCTCGCATCGCGCGAGTTCCTGTGATGGCCTGCACTCGGGATTGCGTAAGAACTAACCTGATTGGATGATTCAACAGTTTCCTCATTTATGCAAGGGAAGTTCTTTTTCAGCATCCGCTTTGACAAGTGATTTTCCTCGTGATTTTTCAAACTAAAAAACTCTTCAAACACTGAAACTGATGAATTCTAGCTACTGATTGTTTTTGAGTTATCATTTATGGATCAACAATATTCTTTGGTAAGTTAATTTTTACGTATTTTAATTTAAGCCACGATTCAAGTATTCTAACCCTACTTTTACAAGTGTTGAAAATCTCGCTGAAAATAGAAAATGTGATTCTAAGTTATTTTTAATCAAAATTCAGAATTCATTTTTATCACATTAAAAGTAATTATAAAAAAAAAAAAATTACTCATTCTTTATTTTTACTCAAGGTAGTCCTACAGGTCGTGTGATCAATTGAATGCTAAAATTTACCGAATAATATTTAAACAGGTATTTGAATGTGATAAGAATTCATTTTATGCTGAAAAAGATTTTTTTTTAACTTTTTGATGTATCTTTGTTGAAGATAAGACTTTGAGAAATAAAATTAAAATTTTGACTCGTGCAGTTTGAGGTTATAATGGCATTTTTACAGTGTTTTGCGGTATTTGTATATTTAATTCTTTCTCAAATGCCTAGTGACTCTTGATTTTGATTCCGAGTATTGAAAGTTAAATTTTGCGGTATTTGTATATTTAATTCTTTCTCAAATGCCTAGTGACTCTTGATTTTGATTCCGAGTATTGAAAGTTAAAATTCGAATGATCATTTTGAACCCGATTATGTAAGGTAGACTTCCCGGGAAATAATTGAAATTTTTTGTTGAAGAGCACAGAACTCTTAACCTCCGTTATCAACCACGAAAAAATTATTATACATGGAATTTTTTTTTTTTTGCACGAATGCGTTTAAGAAAGTTTTATTTCTTTAAAATCATTATTAAAAAGTCTTAAAATTAGAACTGAAATTTATCATTTTAAAATCAGTAAAAAAAAAAAAAAAAAAAAAAAAAAAAAACGATTCAAACGGAAAAATTGTGGGAAATTTGAGACTAAAGGGTCATTAGAAAAAATATGTAAGGTAATTTAATGTTTTTTCTTGATGTATAATTTAAATTTTTTATAATTTTACGATGAAAAATTTTCGTAAAAATTATTTTTTTGATCGATAAAACTTTTAAAAATGAGTTCATATCGAATGTTACATTTACAGACTAGTCGACGAATTCTTTATCCGAGTTTTTTTGACTGGTATAGCATATCATTTTTTGAATCACTTCACACTTTAATACGAAATTTTATTTTCAAAAATTAGTAGAGAATACTCGAGAGAATTTTCATAAGAAAAAAATAAAAATAAAAAAAATAAAATTATATGCCTAGATCCTTTTTTTTTTTTTCAAAAAATTTTGACATGTTGAATTGAGTTACAATTTTTTGAGACTAATTAAAGTTTTACTTTATATTTTTAGATCAAGTAAAATGGACACGGAAAAACAGGAACACTCTGAACAACATCCAGAAATAAAAACTCAACAAAATGAGATCGAGAGTGGAAACAACGGACCTCATTTTGAAAACTCTGAGTTTTGGCAAGTGGTTGATCAAAATTGCAGCTTACCTCCTTACATCAAAAATATAGTACAACTAAATTATTTAGACGATCCTGTAATTTTTAAAACTGTCAATGATAAAACTTTGGATGAAGTAGAAAATTTTGTTCGTGGAGATATGAAAGACATGCTAGAACCTGATGCAGACTTGAAATTATTTTATGGGCCTTATCATAAAAATCCTGAAAAATTTCGCTTTCTTATTGGAATAAAAGGATCATTGTTGAGGCTAGCTAAAGTCTTTGCTGATAAGCCAGATGATTTTTGGTTGAGGCAAACTTTTAAAGATCCTAAAGATTGTTTGGAAAGCAAAGCCAAAAAACTGAAAAAATTTCTACCTCCATGTGAGTTAGATATAAATACTGAACAAAAGTTTTTATTAAATTCTGTAAAAGCTGCTGTAAAGTCAAGGTTATGCTTAGATAAAAATAAAGAAGAGACAAAGTCTTTTCTAAATAAAGTTCAAGTTACTATTCAAATTCATGAAAGTTATGAAAGCGAAGACTTACCAAAAGCTTACGGTTATTCGTCTACCATAAAATGCCCATTATGTTCACACATCACCGCTTTGAAAAAATGCGGTACAACTGAAGATAAAAATTCCCGCTGGGTGATTTCAAATTTTATCAGACATTTAAAAGATCATTCAACTCAAGCTAGCCCCTCACTTAAGTTTTATCAACAGCAGCGTGAAAGCAAAGTAAAAAACTCAAATTCTTTCAAAGAAAAATTAAGGCAGTTTAGAAAAGAACCTTCACCAGCTGAGCCACACAGTGATGATGCTTCAAACTCCGACTCGATTTCTCTATTTTCTTCTTCATCTTCAACAGAAAAAATTCCAATCAGTAATGATTTTCTAGAAAATCAGGGGGAATAAAAGATCGGATTGATTGTCGAACAAATCAATCCGAAAATTCTGATATTATAGTTCGACACCCATCAGAAAGCTTCAGTAGAATTGAGCGGAGAAGAAAAAAAATGTACGCCACGGTCACTCAAAATCAACCAAGAATCACTTCATTTTTTCCAATTCTTGATCAAGTTAAACAGCAGATTATTGAAAATAAAAACTTGCGCGAACAGATAAATTGGTTTTTAGAATCGAACAATAGTGACGACTTGGTCAAAAATAAAATAGATTGTTCTAGTCATGAAAGTCTAACACCTTTTTTAAAAAAACTATATGAAAATGCTTGTTTCAACTCAAAAAAAAAAAAACGGCGCAAAGAGATATGACGATTCTCTCAAATTATTTTCAACCTATTTGTTTACTATAGGAGGTAGATTACTCTACGAAACTTTGTACAAAAATTTATCCTTGCCTTCCCTGAGCACAGTCAGCCGCACAATGAGTAAATATAGTTGTAGATTAAGCGAAGGTCAACTGCGAGCAAGAGAATTAAAGGAATTTTTAATTTCAAGAAAGTTACCACTGATTGTATGGTTATCAGAAGATGCAACTCGCATCACGGGTCGAGTACAATACGACAGTGACTCTAATAGATTAATTGGTTTTGTATTACCTCTTGACTCAAACGGGATGCCAATCACAAATACTTTTGAGGCAATATCATTAGAAAAAATACAAAATAGTTTTCAAAATGCCATTATAGCCAAACTGCTGTATGTTATAATTGCTCAGTCATTGGTCGACAAAGGTCCTTCATTTTGTTTAAGCCTTTTCGGTACTGACAACAAATTCACGCACAAAGACGTTCTACGCAGATGGGAATTAATGGTCAAAAGCTTAGAAGAAGAAAATATTGTTGTCTTGGGTATGTCAGCCGATGGAGATTCACGTTTACTCAAAGCGATGCGAATCCGTAGTAAACTACAATCTAGCAGAAGTCCACCAGATCATACGCCAATTTCATGCTTTAGAGCAGAATTTAATTCTGAAATCGCAATGATAGAAGATATCATACACATAGGGGCTAAATTAAGAACTCGCCTTTTAAAGCCGTCGATACTTCTCCCAATGGGTGAATACATAGTTTCTGCAAGTCACTTACATTTTATTCTTAATAACATATCTAAAGATAAACATTTGTTAAACTCCAAAGACTTGTCGTTACGAGACAAAATGAACTATGCGTCAGTACAAAAAATAAGCTCCGAAAGAATACGGGAAATACTCGAAAAAGAAATCGCTAGCAGTAAGGCAACTGTGTTGTACCTAAAAGTAATTGACTTATTCACTAACGCATTTCTCGATAAAACCATGGACCCATTGAACCGTGTTCGAGACGTATGGTTTTGTATATTCGTTATTAGGTATTGGAGATCCTGGTTGGATAGTTCAAATTATTCAATCACGGATAATTTCATTACGTTGAACACTTATGTCTGTATGGAATTGGATGCGCATGCTCTTATTAATGTAATAATAAGATTGAAGAAAGAAGGTAATAAAGAATTATTTTTACCTTGGCTGTACTCCAGTCAAAGCTGCGAAGAATTCTTTCGTCATTTAAGATCGATGTCGACCACCCAATCAACAGTAGTGAATTTCAGTCTATTGGAATCTATCAATAAAATACAAAGGATTCAGCTACAAAATGACATTTGCAGTAATACATTTCAATATTCAACTGAAGATTATAGTTTTCCTAGACATGAAAAAAAGAATTTTGAAAACGTCAGTTTTGAACTGCCTGATATCGAAGATATTATTTCAATTCTTGATGACGCGAAAAAAAAAGCATTTTCAGAGATTAAATGTCTTGGGATGAAAGTTGACTTTCAAAAATGCGAGAACATAATTTTGAAAAACACCTATGACGTACCTGATGAAATTTCAGATGAAAAAAATGATGATTATGATGATGATGATGATGATGATGATGATGATGATGATGATGATGACAAAGAAAATTCCGCACTTACTTCCGAAATTTCTCATACTCCCGAAATCAAGTCTGATGAAAACGTTGAGAACAACGCTGGTCTTTTAAATGACTTATCAATTCTTTCAAGTGTCACTGGTGATTTGCAATTAAAAAAATACGATAAGTGCAATTTAACTATAGATCCTAAAAGCCGGTTTATTGTAGTCAAAGATAAATCTCAGAAAGAGTTTGTTGTTCGAAAATCTTCTCTTTGCTGGTTGTTGAGTGAGAGTCCGCTCAACTTGAGCAGTGATCGATTGCAGCGAGTTAGAGATAGTGAATTAGAAAAATACCATAAAAATTATAATTCAAAAAGTAATTCTCTTCTATTTTACAAAAAAAAAGAAGAAGAAATTCATGAGAATGAATGGTGCATTTTTCAGCGAGTTGATAGTGATAAACATTATCTTGGTACTGTTCTTGGTTTTGGTTACTTGACAGGACCAACGAATCGAAGTTTACAGTATTCAGCAAATTTCGCAAATACTTCTGGTAATACAAAAGAAATCGGAGTTTTGTGCCATTGGTACGAACCTAAAGGAGAATCAGGAGATTTTGTTTTAGTACCATCTACAAACCATGGGCATGGTTTTATAAATATAAATAAGTACATACTAACAATTAAAGAACCAAAAATTACCAAAGATGGTATCTTTTATGAACAAACAATGTTGAAAGAAATAATTGATTATTTCAAATAAATAATTTAATTTTTAGTTAATATAAAGTTTTTATTATTTCATGACTTGTTGAATCTGCATTGAATTCATTTTAAAACTTCAAAAATAGTTTTATGTATTTTCCTCTTACTATTCGTATGTTTATTTTGTAATTATAATTAAATTTTAATATTGATAAGTATGTCTAGATAAAAATGTATAGTTATTCAATCCAGTCTACTTATTAAATAATAAAAATAAAATGAAAAAATTAATCAAAATAGTTTGTTTTCTGGATACGAACAAAAAGAATTTTTGTAAATTTTTTAAAGTAGTTTAGTAATATTTACAGCCAATTCTCGTAAAATGTAGCTAGTTGAAAATGAATAAAATTTTGTAAGATAAAAAAAATTGTTTTCATTAAAAACTTTGTAAAATTTAACATGTTTTATACAAGATTTTATTTAAGTTGAAATAAATCCTTAAAGAATTTATAAAAAAAGTTTTATAATTTAAAGAACCAAAAATATTAATGATGTAAAAATCATGGTAAAAATTAATTTAAAAAAAATCGTTAAGAAATCCTGTTAACATACAAAATATTATTAGTTATTATTTATCGTAAAAAATTATATATATCTAATAAAAGACGTCTTTTAACTCATTAAAATTTTCAATTTTTGATCGCCACAGGCGAGGCTGATAAAAATGTGCTCTGAGAGATTCTTTTTTCGCTCCCTTGGTGTGTATTATGCTTTTCGTCATACCTTAGGCAAAAAATAACATTCCAAAACCGCGCAGGGAGGAAAGTTGCTAGTTTCAGCCAAGGTATGATGAAAATATGGAAAAAGCACCTGTAAAAGCGAATAGATAATCAAATAAGTGCAGTATTAAGTTTTTACTAAAGGTTTCAGCGCGTGTATACTTTCTTTCAAATTCTAATAAAAAAAAAAGGATATAGCGAGATTAAAGTGGCTTTACTTGCTGTAAAAATAAAGTATGGCATCTGGCTCGAGATCTGACTGTTATACTTATTAATGAAATTCTTCTCACGATGATCGCTTCCGTTATTTTACTAGCGAGATTCGCTTGCAAATAGTTTCTTAAAGTAACGTTTTAAACTTTTAATTTACAAATGCGTCCCGTAAAATAAAAAATAAATTCAAAATCAAGCTTTATGAAATTAAAAAGGGGGGGATAGATAATTTATATATCATACAATTTATTTATTAAATTGGGAGATAGATAATTTATTTATTTATATATCAATTTAACCTGGACGACCAGGGTTTTGTAGTTTTGGAGCTTGGATGATAGATAATTTATTAACTTATAAATAAATTAATCTCAGCCACCCATCCCCATGGTTTTGAATGTTAATAGCTTGGGGTGTTATTTATTCATTATTTTAAATTACTGTGGTCGTTCCGCACTCTGTCTGTTGACAGCGTGCCCTCTCCACCAGCAAATGAAATAAATAATGTCCAATTTGACCATCTTTGGCATCTTAGTCAACGTACCCTAGTTCTAGAGTTGTAGGCTTGGGGTATAGAAGTCTGACGAATTTAGTTACGGAATTATTGGAGTCTGACGTATTCAGTTATGGAGATATAGGAATCGGACGAATTTGGTTATGGGGTCGTTACAGTCTGATGAATTTGGTTGTGGAGTTGTAGGAGTCGGGCGTTTTCGGCTCGGGTTTCGGGTATGGGGTTTTTTCCAAGATCGATAAATTTCAATTGAGATTTCAATACTATCGACTATTACATGTCGGTCATAATTAATCAAATTTATGCCGCATCGTTATCCTTCTGTTAAATTTATGTCATATCAATACCATATTGTCTCGATATTGATTATGTTATGATTAAAATAATAAATGAATCATATCGACATTGATATGATTCATTTATCAAACTCGACATTCAGGATTTTGAGGACTTTTTCACTTTTTTTTAATAACTTACTAACTTTTTTTAGGGCAGTACTCAAATAATTGACTAAGCACCAGGGGAGCAACAACGCCTTGCAGCAAAACGTTGAGCTTAATTAATAGACTGGCTAGCCCCCAAGCCTTAAACCCCCAAAACCCTGGAAGCCCGAGTTTAATAAAAAAAACTTATCGGCTATCTTCTAAGCTGTAAACCCCCAAATACCCTGGGCGCCCGAGTTCAACAAAAAAATTGATCATCTATTCCCCAAGCTCTAAACCCCCAAATACCCTGGGAACCCGAGTTCAACAAAAAAACTGGTCGGCTATCCCCCAAGCTCTAAACCCTCCAAACCCTGGGCGTAGAGTTCAATGGATAAACTGATCAGCTATCCCCCAAGCCTTGAACCCCCAAATACCCTGGGCGCCCGAGTTCAATGGATAAACTGATCAGCTATCCCCCAAGCCTTGAACCTCCGAATACCCTAGGCGTCCGAGTTCAACAAAAAAAAAAAACTGGTCGACTATCACCGTCGACCCAAGCTCTAAGCCCCCAAGACCCTGGGCGCCCGAGTTCAACAAAAAAACTGGTCAGCTATTCCCCAAGCTCTAAGCCCCCAAATACCCTGGACGCTCGAGGTCAACGAAAAACTGATCAGTTATCCCCCAAGCTCTAAACCGCCCAAAACTCTGGTTACAGAGTGAAATAATTTTAGAAGTTTAGCGTACTTTATATATTTGAATATCAAGTCCATAAAAAAGTGTTTTTCTTTTTTTTGTTCCACAAAAAGGTTGTGGTGTACTTTTATTTACATAACATGAAAGTACTACGAAATAATAAAAAATCAGTATAAAATAATAGAATAAATAACCAATAAACAAACGAAAATTTATACACTTTCCTCGAAATGTGTCTCATTCTTAGAGGCATTTAATTTATAGTTAAAAAAAAAAAAAAATTGTTGATAATGTTGCAAACAAAGAGTTAAACAATAAGTAAAAACTTATAAAGTTTTCCTAATCAACCACGCCATTTTGGAGTTTCAAATTTCAGATTTACAACTTTATGATACAATTGCATCAGTGCAGCATAATTAGATAACGCTACAAAATTATTTATTTCGTTAACTAAAATGCACTCATATTTTTGGAATAATTTAACTCGGGCTCCCAAGGTTTTTGGGGGTTTAGAGCTTGGGTGACAGCCGACCAGTTTTTTTGTTGAACTCGGGTGCCCAGGATATTTGGGGGTTTAGAGCTTAGAGGATAGCTGCTCAGTTTTTTTATTGAACTCGGACGACCAGGGTATTTGGGGGCTTAAAGCTTGGGAGATAGCTGATCAATTTTTTTGTTGAGCTCGGGCGCCCAGGGTATTTGGGGGTTTAAAGCTTGGGGGATAGCCGACCAGTTTTTTTGTTGAACTCGGGCGCCCGGGGTATTTGTGGGTTTAGAGCTTGGGGGATAGCCGATCAGTTTTTTTGTTGAACTCGGGCGACCAGGGTATTTGGGGGCTTAGAGCTTGGGAGATAGCTGATTGGTTTGTTCATTGAACTCGGGCGCCCAGGGTATTAACTATTTGGGGGTTTAAAGCTTGGGGGATAGCCGATCAGTTTTTTTGTTGAACTCGGGCGACCAGGGTATTTGGGGGCTTAGAGCTTGGGAGATAGCTGATTGGTTTGTTCATTGAACTCGGGCGCCCAGGGTATTTACTATTTGGGGGTTTAAAGCTTGGGGGATAGCTGATCAATTTTTTTGTTCAACTCGGGCGCCCAGGGTATTTGGGGGTTTAAAGCTTGGGGGATAGCCGACCAGTTTTTTTGTTGAACTCGGGCGCCCAGGGTTGTGAGGGGTTCAAGTTTTATAAGAAAAAGTGCTTTTATTAATTTTAAACAATTACCGAAATCGCTTGAAATAAATCCTGAAATCATTTGAAATCATTAGAATATTAATGAAATCATTCGAAATCAATTCCAAAAAGGTTATTGAAATGGAATTTTTAATTTCATGAAATCATTTGAAATCATCTGAAATCATTTCATATTTTATGAAATCTGTAATCATTTTGTCACCTTAGGCCATAGTGAATAGCCCCTCGAAGAAAAGCTTTCGTTAAAACTGAATATAAAAGAATGGGAAGAAAATTTAATATGAATTCAAGTTGATGTTAACTCATATTATATTTTCCAGACGTTTTAGAAATTATAAATGCTTTTAAAGCAAAATACACAAAAAATAATTTTTTTTTATTTTTTATCTCTCTCGCTTCTAATACCTACGAGAATTTTTTTAACGAAGAACGCGTTGCATTGAAATTGTAGCTGAGTAGGAGAAAAAATTTTGCATAATTTTCTTTTCCTCTTCAAAACTCAATGATTATACTTTTTCACAAAACTCCTAAATTTCCCTCTTTTTCTTTTTCTTCTTTTTTCAGATACTATGCGCAAAAAAAACTGGGATACTTAATCAATGAAAACTGTAACATTATTAAAAACATCAAAAATGAAAACTAAATTCCCCTCATGCGGAAAAAAAGAGAAGCTCAAAGTAGCAAACCAAGCGTTTAATTAATTAATCGTCGTGGCGTCGAACAAAGCGTCCTCGTCGTTTAATTAAAGGTGCATACACCACCGACCACTTGACGCTTTATGAGGGATGGCCTGTAGCCGTTCTTAATGAGGCATTTGCATATTATAACACCGCATGGATGCTTCTATGCTAATTCTACTGTCCCGTGACTAATCAGACGCTTTTTTTTCAAGGGTTGACTTCGAAACCTCTGTGTGTGTATGCTTGTGTGTGTTAGTTTCCTTTTATATTTACTTTTGTTCCGTAATTTTTGGGAATCTAAGTGTACTTTGCTGCTGGCAGAAAAAAACAGTTTGGAAACTTTGCAGTTTAAGATTTTTCTTTTTTGCCTATGAATTTATTTTTGAATACTTTCCAAAATTAAATCTTTTCATGGACAAGATGGCTTCTTTAAAAATTGGAAAAAATTTAGTAGACACTTCTTATTTAATTTTAATATAAACTTTTTCGAAAAAAATTTTTTTTAACCGTAATTTAATTTGAAGAAATTTTGAAGTAGAAGAAGTTATCTTAAGAAGTTATCATAAGAAAAAAAATAAGTCCAAAGTTATAATTAATGTCAACTTCTGTAATATATAGATGATTTCACGCGAAAAATTAATTAAATTCAAACTTACTAAACAAATTGAAAATCAGAAGATTCAAAAAATATTCTAACTGTTTCATTTTGTCCTTCCTCGCAAAATATTTTTAAATCATTCGTGAGCAAATAATAAACGTATTCAAGTAAAGGCTGTTAATTAAACGAGTTTCAAAACGTACCAAACAAACGACAAGAATCAACACCTCAATCAAGGCCAGAAAAATAAATTACCATTCACAAAAAAGGGCAAAGAAGAAAAAAAAAAAGTCCTTATGAATACGATCATAGCCGGGGTGCGAGAGAAAGGGTCGGTCTCGCCATAAATCAATCCCGGCTCTTCTTTTCTCCACTTGCGAGCTATTAGAGATAAACACAATGACCGCACGATTCGTGCCTGCCCTTCCAGTATCGAGCGAATTAGCGGCCCTCGACAGTTGGCGCGGCCCACTGGGTGCCATAAAAACCTTCCCCTGGAAAATATCGCCGGCAGAGGGGGGTGACACCCAAACCTTAAGTTGATTACTCGCAAGAAAAGAAGAAAAAAAAAAAACAAGCGCCGCGAATATAAACACTCTTGATTTCATTAAAACGTACCGGCTGTTAGAAAAATTCAATTTAAGATTCGCCAAAATCAATTCAATCACTTACCAAAAACACAAAATCGAATGAAAAAAAGTTCTCCCCAATGTAAAAATCAATACTCCCTCCCCTTTGTCAAAGTGCGATATAATTGGCCGTCGATTAGTCGTTCACTTGTCCAGCTTCGAATTATCCCGAGCAGGCAGACACCCAAAGCCTGAAAAACGGTACTAATCGTACAGCGACTTTTTCCGAAATCTCTCGGCAATTTGTTTCCTCCGTCTCCCCATGAAAGCTAATTCAATTAGCGTGGGAGATGAGGCTTCTTGTGTGTCGACGGAGGGGAGATTCAATCGCATCTGGGCGCCTCGACCACGCTCATTCCCTTCCAACCATGGATATACTTTCATACGGAATTTTTCGTCGTTTTATTATTCATTAAATTCGGTTTGCATGCGAGGATACTAGGATGAGTGATTTCCAACGCTGTGGTATTAAGGCATTTTTTTACATAAAATTCATTTTGAAAATGAATTTATACACGTCTTATTATCGAATTTCTTGACCGTCTACTGCTAAGTGGCCAGTTGCTAGTACGTTTACTTAATTATTAGCGATAAGCGGTATAGAAACCCTATGATTTATTTATGAAAATTTGATAAAGCTTAGACTTGAAGTTATCTGAATGAAAAGTTCATTTATCATAAAGTGAAATAAAGTCTAAAGCAGTGCAGGTACGAAACTTTTATTCGTCGTAAGAGACCGTAGATTTAAGTGTCTTTCGTAAAAACTCCAAGACCATCAGTCACGGACTTTAGCCTCGAAGATCCTAATGAATTGACAGATGGGAGTGTTCGTCGCCCAACTTCCAAGTGGTAACTTTTTTTTTTTTTTTTCTTCTTTCCTTTGCGCCAAGCAAGCCCAAGAGTAATCTAATAAAATCGATTTTCCCGTTACGCGTTTAAATCTACGGTCTATTTATACGAATTCCACTTGATTAAAGAGTTATTCAACTACTTTTTTTTTAAAAAAAGGTGAAAAGGCTCAGGCGCTAATTGGTGAGTTGTGAATGTTGTAAACTCTCCTGAGAGGAGCGTTGTATCATATTTATTTACAACTTTAATTACCGACGAGTACTCGGGGAACAAAGTTCAAGACAATACAAATTTTGCTCGGGTGTGAAACTTTAGTATCTTGACGGTAGTTGAGCTTCACGTCTGTCGGAACTCTTCGAGGATCTAATTAAAAATAAATGTGATCAAAACGTTAGTCGTACATTTATTTTAAAGCGAGCTGAAATAAATTTTTATTTTGTATAATTTTTTGTTTATAGTGTACTCTTCGTAGATTAACTTTTATTCCAACTCATGGCGGTCGATATGTTAATACGATAAGAGTTTTTATGATACGTATAACAACGGGAATAATTAATGAGTCTAAAATTTTTAAGCAATTTTGATCTTTCTTTATCTTTATAAAATATTTCACATCATTTTAAATTTTTCGAAATAAAAGTTTGAGAAGAACCGCTAAATAAAGCAAGAGAAAGAGTATGAAAGTTTTATAAAAAGAAGAGAGAGAGAAAGAGAACGTGGTAGAGCAAAAACACTCAACTATCCGACAAAAAAAAAAAACACGCACGAGTCGCACAATTGACCTCTAGCGTAAGCTTGGCCTTGAACTTGCGGAGCAAGCAACAACGTGGCGCTTATAAAGATGACAAACACGCGCAAAAAGTGACTTTACACGGTATTTTTTTGTTGCGGTATTCAAAATTAATGAACTACTTCAAAAAAAATATGACCACTATTATTATTCCTGCGATCAAATTTTAATGAAAATTTGTATATCTGAAGCTTAAATCAATGTTTTAAGGGTATCGTTTGGCCAAGCGGGCAAAAAAGCACTTTTTTGACGATTTTTAAAATGAAATCAGGTAAAATTTATTTATTAATAAAAATATAAAATTATTAAGCAACTACTAATGAAGGTTTCGTCAAAATTTCATGTAAAAATGTTAAAATTTGAGGTAGTGACAGCTGACTTTCCGAGACATCTTCGAAAAAAGTTGTTTAGCAATGACCACTCTCACTCGCGACTGGTTCATTTGAGACACAAAAATCAAGAAGATTTAATTAAAATTTAGGATGAGTTTCTCTCGGACTTGACAATCCGTTTTTTCATTTGATCAAATTTTGCAATTTTGGTGGCCATTTGAAGCAAAAACACAGATTTTGACGTCAAAATTTCGCCATTGCCATTTTGTGAAAAATTGAAAAATATAAAAAAAACTATGCTGTCAAGTCCGAAATTTTTATTGATAAAGAGTGCGTGAAAAGTTTGAATATGATCGGTGCAATAGTTTTTGAGTTAGAGCGGTCACCGTATATGAAAAAAGTAATTTCGAGAAAAACGCTCTGCTGCGCTCGAAGGTCTTTGACTAAACTCTCGGTTGCTTCTCGAGTTTTGCTCCGATCGACTTAAAATTTTAACTCAACATTCTTGAGATGTTGCACTATTAATAAATGTAAAAAAATCAATTTTTTGAAAATACCTTGACTAAAGGATGCCCTTAAGTAAAAGAAAGTTCGACTTTTGTAAACTTGAGTAGAAGCTGACTTTGAAGGATTAACAGAAGAGCCTTTATTATTTTATGGAAAAGCACCTTTTGCGGCTCCGAGGGTATTAAGTACTTACTCGAAATACTCGTAAAATTTTCTTGATAAGGCGTCTGCGCAAGCATAAAATATTTATACATCTGTAATGAATTGAACTTTAAAAATAAATCAAAGTGCAGAAAGTGAAAGTCGTAAAAAAAATAATTTTTTGGACCCATTCTTTTATTATTATTCTTTAAAATATAGGTTTAAAATAAATTTTTGATGATTCAGTTGTATTTCTCTAACTTAACAGTCTTAATTCAAAAATTTTTTTATTTAAAAAAGTTACAATATGCAAAAAAATTATTGTCCACAAAAAATGTTAGGTAAAATTTAAAAACTAGGTACTAAAACAAAATGGTCTATACTTAAATAAAATTAAAAATTTTTTTAAGAACTTGAGAATTTGGGTGGCATTGTACAGATCATATAACCATTATGAGTAATAAACAGTTCAGTGGCTATAAGGTGCAATCGAGGGTAGTTTTACTGACTTTTATTATCTTTCCTTTTTTTTTTAATGGTTCACGTTTTGATTTATTCTACCTTAATATTAGTCTATCTACTTTTTCGATGAAAAAAAAAAAAAAAAACAAAACAAAAAAAGAAATTAAAAATATCAGCAATTTATTTGACGAGTTTCATTATTACATTTTTTTTATTATTTGAAATTCCGATAAATGGTAGTCATTGACTTAATTATTCAGGAGATGCATTTAAATAAATGCTAATTAAAATGAAATTTTGGAAAAACAAAAAAAATAACTATATTATTATGAACTCCAAATGAGTTTCAAAATATGTAAAAAAAGAAAAAAACTTTTAAAAGAAAAAAATTTAATTGAAAAAAGCCCTGCAGTAGAAACAAAAGAGAAAAAGGTACCCCTTCAATGAAAAAAAAAATAATAATGATTAAAAGTCACGTTTTTATAAAACTTAAGCTCGGTCCGGGACCAAGCTTTTTTTTTTTTTTTAATCAGCCGTTTATTTTTTTCGCGCGACAAAGTCAAAGAATGGCAAAACTTTTGACTCTGGGAAAAAGAGTAATACAGACTTTACAATGCATACAATGGGCATGCTAATCTGTCAAAATTCCATTGTGACTACTTTTTTTTTTTTCTTTTAATTTGCAATTGACATCAAGGCAGTCTTCGTTATGAATTAAAAGCGACAGCCCTCTTGGCCGGTCACAGAGGAGTGGCATTGTCTCAACCGCGAGCGCGGGGGAATGAAAAACGTGACATTTTTCGGAGTTTCGCGTTCTCCTATAACGATGGCTTCGTTACAACTTTGTCATCCTCTTGTTTTTAGTTCGCTACTTACCACCAGCTCCTTCAAAAGGCTTGACCTGGTCTTTTTTTTGTTGTTGTAAGTTTGTAGCTGTTTTACGAGTTGTCCTCGCTTTTATTGCCAAAGTTGTAGAGTTTTTTTATTTTATTTTAAATCTTGGATTTTTTTTTCTTAACGGCTTCTTTTCATCCAGAAAAACATTCCATCTCGCAAGACATCGTAAAAAAAAAACATTAAATAAATTAAAATAATACGACAATTGGAAGTTAAAATGCGAAGGAACTTTTCAAAACTTACAAAACTTTATATTGTTATTTATATTTATTCGTCAAAATTAATAAATTACAAATATTAAGAAAATCTTTTTAATTTTTTGAAAATTTTAGTCCTGATTTGAATCTTAATATGCATACTAGATTATATATGTGCAATTTAAAATAGGTAACTGTAAATATTAATTCTTTATTATTATACTTATACCTAAAAAATCATTGCATGAAGTCAATAATCATATTTTTACTTTCAAAGCTGTTAGAAACTTGAACTCTACTCAGGGTGATATGATTGATTTATTTCCGATTAGAAATATTTGATTCAATGTAAAAAATCCCAAAGAATTGGTTGAATCCAATTGTAAAACAAATTTGTCATATTATTCTGTTACAAACAGATTGAATAGAAGTTTGAATAGTTTATCAGTTCATACAAGAAATCGTAATTATATTAGTTTATTTAAAAAAGATATGAAATGAAAATTTTTGAAATTTGAATGAAAAAGTTTTTATTGATGAAATATATAAATTAATTATGTATTAAAGGACATTAATGACCGTTGATGATAAATAAATTCATAAATTAATAAATAAACTTTACATATACTAATTGTTAATTTCACAAATGAAAAACTATTATTTACAGTTGTAAAAAAAAAAAAAAAAAATTGTAATGAAAATTTTATTTAGCAGGTTCTAATAAATAAATCTCAACATATAGTTTCGCAGTAAAAACTCTCAAGAGTACCCTTACTGTCGCTGAAAGGTAAAAGAAAGGAACAAAAAAAATTTAGAAAAATGAAGCAATGGCATCCAATAAAACGCACTTATAGATCACGAAGATTGATTCGTTCTCGAATTAAAGTGTGTGTATGTGTTTCGCTGCATCGATCCTTGGACCCAAGAGCAAAAAAAAAGTAAAAAAAGAAGTGGAAGTAGAAGAAGAAGAAGGAAAGTAAAAAAAAAGGATCCCACGTATCGCTCGATCTTCGTTGCGCGGGGGTAGGTAAGACCTTACCCCCTTCTCTATTTTTCTCGTACATTCTTTTATTTTCCGCCTGCTTGCGCACGTACGCCACGGCAAACACATCCGTTTGATGTTTCTTAGTATGTTTACAGTGCTGCTACTGCCGCCGCTGTTTCATACCCGAAAGTCGATCGAACGTCGGTTGGTTATTTTGGTGAACGCAGGGGCTTACCCCCGCGCCTTCTGTTTATTTTCTTACGGGCAGGAGTTGATCGAATAATTCAATAACTACCGCGACGACGAGTTCAAGATATTTTATCTACGTACTCCGGAAAGGATATATATACGTCTGATCTGTATTTTCACACTTTTAACGACTCCGCTGGATTGAATTAAATTCGTTTAAGTTGCTCCGTAAAAAATAAGTAGTTTTTTTTGCCAGCAGTTAAATTGCTCAAGGAGAAATTTGATAAATGGACGGATATTTTATCAGATAATCCTCGACTTTACTCAGATCTTATCATAAACTCGTTACGGAACTCCTCTTGGAATTTTTGAATTTAAATCGAGTGATTTAATCTTATTATCAACCGTTTAAATTTATTAAATTATAAGTTCTTAAAAAAGATTTTATTTCGTATTATTTAATCGAGTGAAAAAACTGTATTGTGAAATTTTTAGATTATTTTCATGCTTTTCAAGCATTGCATTGAAAATTTCAAAAACGGAGTCTGACGAAAAGAAGAAAATAATTAATTTTTCTCCCTTGATATATGTGTGTACATATATTGAAAGTCTTCTAAGATTTTCGTTAACCTTCTATTTCGGTAGAAATCTTGGATTCAAGTTTTTATGTAATCGTTAAAGAAATTGAAGGAATTTCAAACTCGACGGGACTCGTTGAATTCAAACTATGTTTTCAGCACTCTTTGTCTAATAATGAACTACGTAATCGCTTATTAGAGATGGAATGAAAAAAAGCTCTACAATAGATCACGATGAAGCTCTTGATTTTCACTCAGGCGTTCAATTGCAATTTTGCGATCTTTTCATCAACTCTTAAAAAAAAAAAACATAACCCGAACTTCTTTTTTCCGATGCGACAAATTGCGTTACCTCTTCCTGTGGAGCCAGTATCGATCTTCTCTTGAAAATTGATTCCTATCGAGTTGTTATCATCGATAGGATGTATTTCATTTAAATCCGGCTCTTTCTATTGAAAGATACAAGCTTTTACCGGGGAAAATCAGTAACAGGATTTTTCACTCTCCGTCGATAGTTTGTCATTTCGTATTTTTACTCGCTCGACGTTAACCAATTCATTTATCGGCTTTAGCGGTCTTCTTTAAAAAACAGTGATCAATAAAATTAATCAAAACAAGAATCGATATGCGTGCACTTTAATCAAAGTTTAACCAGATTTTACTACTCAATTTTAACAACTGCGAGTCCAGTTCGAGAAACTTGGTAGTTTCATCCGAGCCTGCAGTGTAAACGCTTATATTAGTCCACGCGACTTTGAGAACTCGCAAGTCCGTTTGCTGGAAGGGGACAAAAGCTCAAGCCCTGAAAGCTTCGAGGAAATTGAAATTTCCTAAGGGTCAAACTACAATGGATATCGCACTACGAGGCTGCATTTGAACGTATATGCGAAGCACTGATAGTTCCTCCATATTCATAAATCAATTCTATCAAAGTTATATATATATATATATTTATTTATTTCTTGTACTAGTCTTTCTCAGCGCGCAATTGTATTATTACATTATCTAAAAGAAATTTTGTCGACACTTCATCTAAATGAACCTACAATAAGTTATTTATACCCTTTACCTTTGCTGCTACGTTCAGAGTTCATTTAAACTTTCGTAGTTATAAATTCATTGATTTTGTTTATATGCTAATAATTATTATTTTCATGATTTTAATCGGATAATATCGGACACTTGATTAAATAATTATTTTTTATCAAATCTATTCTTTAAATTTTTTAATTGAATTGTAATATAAAAATTAAAAATAAAAATTCAAATTTTAAATTTTGTTCTTCAACCAATCACATCACGAATAAAATGCTGAAATTTTTTTTTGGATTCTCTCTTTTATCTTGCGATTAATTTAGAAGTCTCTTTTTTATTGATTCCAGGAATTTTATAAATGTAAATTTTTTAAATTTCTGAAAACTCTAAGTCGCACTGGTTTTTACAAAAGAGTTCAGTTGGCTATCTAATTACTTTGTATTCATGTTTCTCAAGACAGCAACTTTCTTTTGAATCCTGGAAAACTTTCAAGTTAAAAAAATACCATTTAAAAAAAAGAGAGAGAGAGAAAAAAGCTTCAATTTCCAAGATAGCACTGAGAAAAGCTGGCGAGAGGGAATGATTTTTTTAAAACGAATTTCATTAAAATTCATGATTTCCGTCAGTGTGTTTAGAGAGGAATGCGTTTTCCTCAAGACACGTACACTGTGAAGCTTTAATATAGCGAAGATAACACGTAAAGAAACGGTCCTGAGAGAGATCTCTCTCGGCTATCTATACGTATGTATATATATATATTTAACATGTGCCTTCTCACGTACAGTACTTTCAATTCTCTCACGCAAGTACTGCTGCACTTTGCCCACAGGCCCCGAGAGGAGGAGCAGGAGAGAAGAGAAAAACGGACGCGGAAAATGAAATTTTCCATCTGCGCTTTGACTGTGCATATAACTTGCATTATATATACGACGTAGCACAAAGAGGCGAATTCTCGTTTATTGTCTTTAAAGGAGAACGCCTTTGTCTATGGGAATTTGACATTGAATCACGATATTCTACTTGGGACGGACTTAAATTTTAGAAAAGAATTTGATTGGAAGGATTTAATTTTGAAAATTTGCCTCTCGTCGATGCAAGATATTTTATGATATGTCTGTTTCACTTTGTAAGCAGCTCTATAAATTTTTTCGTTTCATAAATAAAAAAGCTTTAAAAGCATAAAGGTTTTATGGAATTTTAAATTTAATTATATGACTTTTATAGAAGAATCGTTCGTTTTCCTATATGAGAGTGGTATGTACATAGTTTAAATTTGGTATAGTAACAAAAATTTCATATGTTCGTATAGTGTTGAGAACTTTAATCAAAACTTAGCATAAATAAACTACAAAAAATATTTATTTGTTTGATTTAAAATATTTATCATTGGGTCAGTCTTATTATAGTAAATAACAAAATTTATGTTATTGTGTGATGATATAAGTACCTTAAATTTGACAAATGCACCTTAATGCAACATTAAGTTTTAGTTTAATACAGTACCTCTTTAAGTCCAAATTTAATCTAAACTTCATGAGATCATAATTTGAATTTATACTGAAACTTTCGTTACTGTCTGCAATTTTTATTTAAAAATCAAAGAAAAAGTGCATAGTTTTTCTAGAATCTAATTAATCTAAAATGAAAATTTCCATGCTTTGAAAATAAAAATTTTGTTATAAAACTGATTTGACTTATTTTATAAACAAGAAAAGTAGGTTTGCAGAAATTCTTTCGACAGATCGATCCACCTCGATAAATTTAACAACTGATCTTTACGGTATTCATTCACTAACATCAGAATAAAACAAATCAAAGTTCTCATCGAACCCCTTTCAATCCAATGTAGAAACTAGCAAACACAAACCATTAAATAGGCGCCCTTTTAAAAGAAGATCGCGATTGCAAACCAAAGAGATATAGAAAAAAAACTAAACAAAATCTCAAAATCCTATCTTCGGGCGGCCTTTGTACGCACAAACATAATCGATCGTCCCTAATCTTTTGTCACTGTAGCTACGCGGTCACCCCGCGGGGCGATCCCAGTTCGGTGACATAAGTGCAACCGGTGACCTCGGATTAGGCCCCGAAGGTGCGAGAATAAGGGTTTTATTCGAGCTTTGTGGCTTCCATATTTGAAGACTTAAGGTTTTATTCTCTTTTTACCCGAACTTAAATATTTACATCGTTTTGTAACCCAACGAATCGTTGGTTTGGTGAGTTCCGAATTTTCCGTTTGAATTATTAAAGTATTGAACGAACGAGTAAGTATTATTTTTATATGATAATTTAATTTTTAACATACAATTTGAATCGATAGTCAGTAGTTCGTACCAATAGCTCATTAGTATTAGTCTCTTTTTACCGAACTTAAATATTTACATCGTTTTGTAACCCAATGATTCGTTGGTTTTGTGAATTCTGAATTTTCCGTTTGAATTATTAAGTATTGAACGAACGAGTAAATACTATTTTTATATAATAATTTAATTTTTATGATACAATTTGAATCGATAGTCAGTAGTTCGTACTAATAGTCAATTATCTTAATGTTGTACTCACTATTATTTAGTACTTTAGTAGAAAAAAATTTTTTGAAGTAAAAATACAATGCAAGTAAAAAAAACTCTTGATAAATGAAGCTGTGGTAAGAAATGAATGAGAACAGGGTCGGGCCATTATACAAATTGGCTGGCAGCTAAAAAATCATACGCTTATAATGTCACGCCTTTAAAATGCTTGCGTCTTGTTGCGCAGCGATGCGTATCGAGAAAAAAAAAAAATATTAAGAACGCGAGGAACGAAATATGCGCAGGCCTGAGCAAATGTTTGACGTGGAGAAGTTTGCTCGAGGATTAGGAGGGGAACAAAATTTACTTTTTTTTTTTTTTCAACTCGAACTTGACTGTAAAATTTTTTATACAAGCGGTTACGTGTAAAGCGAAGATTAAGTGGTTTTAAAGAACCAGAACCCGAATGAAAAAAATAACTGATCGTGCTCTAATTTTTCAGTCAGTCTGTACCAGAAAAATTGAAATCTTTGTATTCAATGGTAATTAGAAAATCATTCTCGTTCGCGTATACCAGCTGTAATTAAATTCGAAGACAAAATTGAATCTTGGTGCGCATGTCCCAGAGTATAAAAGGTGTACCTTGGATCAAGTCGGGTCGAAATAATGTATCCGATAGCATTTGTAAACGTGAAACTTGGTCAGGTTTCTATTAGCAGAAGAGATTCGTAACTAATTATTTCGAACGACTCCTTCTGCATCCCAAGCGCGTAATTAAATCTGATATTTAAGCCCCTTACACCGGCAAAGGTCTACGACACACACACGTGTTATTTACACGAAACACTCGTGATGAAAAGGGACTGATGATACTCTATGCGCGTTGCTGAAAACTCCTCGGGCTCTGCAGCATGCTCCATCCATCCTATGAGCTTTATGAATAAGTGTAATATAGAGTATTAATTTTCAATTTTACTTTTCATGTAATTAGTTGAAAAATTTATTAATTTTTCATAAAAACTCATTTACTTATTCTACAATTTTTTTTTTTTTAACCTTTTATACATCTTTCCTTTTTTCAATAAGCAAATGAACGAGGGGCTATGCACTCCAGAGTCAGTCAAAAAATCACCAAAAAATCAAAAAATCACTAAAAAATCAAAAAGTCACAAAAAAATCAAAAAATCACTAAAAAATCAAAAAGTCACAAAAAAATCAAAAAATCATCAAAAAATCAAAAAATCACCAAAAAATCTCTGAAATGGAGTTGAGTCCGACAATCATTCAGAAAACAAATTTTTTTTTGATACTTTATTTATCTTCAAATTTCAATTTTTATAATAAAATATGAAATTTTTAATTTAACGAGCGCTACTGTACAGGACCTTAGGTCACCGATGTCGCTCGTCAGCAATCGGCTACTTTAGTGTACTTTAGTTTGTTTTAAAATTTGAATAATCAACAGATCAAAAAAGTAAATTACAAGTAATAGGAAAAATATTTATTGAAAAAATAAATGAAACTCTTTAATTTTATTATTATTATTATTATTATTATTAATTAAAATATTTGAACTAATAAGTGATAACAATAGAGCAAGATTTGTCACGAGAGAAAATTGTATCTCTTAATAAAATAACTGAGATAAAAAACAAACCAACAAAAGAATAAATAAATTATAAGGTACCTGTACCTAGTATGGCCCGTCTAAGCGAGAATCGACGTTGTGGCGAATCAAATCAATATTTTTTGACGTGTAAGGTCTCATTTTAAAGGTTAGTTCAAGAGCTTTAAAGTGGGACCTTACGCGTTCAATTTTGATCAATGAGCTTGAAATGCCATAGGATTTACCAAACCACGTTTTTTTAAGACACCAAAAATTTGTGTACCTAATATGACCCCCTTGAAGTTATTTATTAATTGCAGTTTGTTCCTATTTTTTAAATCAATCAGATATAAGATTAAAAAAACTTCAAAATTTTCATTATTTTAAAAATTATTTATTTAAAAATCGAGCCTTTTTTACAATTTCTTTGAAAGCTTTGCAACCAGTAGAAAAATTACAACTTTAAATTTTTATCAAAATTTGTTTTTTGAGCTAGAATGTTTTTTTAGTTTAAAATGAAAAAAAGCTTTGAAATAGTTAAATTTATTTTTCTTAAAAAACATTAGGATTTTCTAAAAAGTAAATATGAAACTAAGGACTCTTAATATCGGTATTTCTACTAATTCGCGGGGGGCCATATTAGGTACACTGCAGTATAAAAAGTTATTTAAGAATAAAACCCGTTAAAAAATGAGTTGAACAAAAACTAAAATCGCATTTTAAAGCTGAAGCAATAACGAATCGAAGCTACTTATGAAAATTTTGGTCAGGTGTGTCTAAATATTTTGGCAGACCATTTAATCACAACGTAAAATAATAACGAAGGTATACGAAACGAGTTTTAGCTATAAGGCGTGCGCAAAAATAATTTTCAAATGTTCTAAACAACTCGAAACTTCATAATTCAGTGTTTTTGACTTCTTCCTACCTTGTAGAGATGTCGCATATCGAGCATACTCAAAATAACAGGGGGGGGGGGGGCATATTAGGCACAGGGCCATATCAGGTACACCTACCTTAAGTAAATTAGCGTTAGCGGTATCTAAAAAACAAGATTTTATTTTTTTTAAGTGTTTGAATAGAAGACGTGTTTACTTGTAAGTATTCTTACATTTAAATTGGCTATCCGCACGCTGTGTGGGAATAATTTTTTTTTTTTTTTTTTTACATAAACCTCATAGTAAGTTAAAAACTCAATCATTCATTACATAGTTTCTCTCTAAATCTGGAAGAGTGAAAAGCCACTCTTATGGAGTCATTTTTCCTCGCATTTTTCACCCTTTTATCTAGAAAAAAGTGAGTCAGTACTTGAGTGAAAAATGACTTTTTCTCAAAGAGTGATTTCTGTCACCCTAATAAGAGTGATCTTTCACTTTTCGAAGAGAGATTAAAAATAGGCAAAATTAATGTTTATTTTAATAATTTTTTAAAATTTTCTTAATTTTTATTGCAGCAAGTGTTGATTTTAACTGTAATACTAATGAAAAAAGAATAAAAAAAAAAAAAAAAAAAAAAAAAAGATTGTGGCCAGGATTTGAGCCTTGGTCCTAAGGTTGCCTGAAATTTTTAATGTCTATATAACGCCTCACTATAACTACTCAGCTACCGTTTTCTGTTGTAAATACTTAGTGTGTTTAAGCGCGTATAAAAATTGAAAACCTCGTTGTAATCCTTAGCTGCCGGAAACATCTCAGAGTGCTCTTTGTTGAGGTTATGTTCGACAATCTTTGCATCAGCGTTCGGCACCGTCGCAGAGATTGATAAATTAATATTTATTTGCTACTTATCTAAGCCGAAATAACACTGGCTATCAAGATTTATAAATAAATATTTTATTGTTTTTTATGGTTAAAGGTAAATTTGAATTACAGTGGTGATTACTTCTTCAGATTGGGTGGAGCTGATGGAAATAATGAAACTTATCCAACTTGTTAAAATTTATATTCTATAAATGCGCAAAACGCGAAGCACTGACATCAATAAATAATTTTATTGTCAGTTGAGCCTTAAAATCGATAATTTTGGGTTCCGAGATTAATAAATACATGATTTTTTTATTCCCAAAGGATTTAATTAATCCAACTTGGTGTTTAGGTTTTTGTGGCTATGATCTTTTAAGCGTCAAGGGTTTTGTGGATCTATCAGTTTTGTGATATGTAAATTTATTATTTATTGATCTTGGTACCTATATGGGTTTTGCTGGTTTATTCAATAAATTTTTTAGCAACTTCAATAAGCTTTATCATTTACATCAACTCCACCCAATCCGAAAAGGTCGTAACCAACAGCCTAGTCTAAATTAACTTTGGACGCTAGAAAACAAAAAATATTCACTAATTAGTCTTGATGCCCAGGGTTTTGTAGGTTTGAAGCTTAGAAAATATGCGAATTTTTAATTAATTTATCAATCTTTACGTCGGTGCTGGTACTGCCGCAGGGAACATAAAACATAACTTCACTGAAGAGCTTCACACAGAGACGGATTCGGCAGCTCCATATGCAAAATATAAATAAAAACTAGCGCACCCTCTGGCCCTTTCGCTACTTTCAAGAGGCCAGATGACTTGCCTGGCTACGGTGTTTTTGCCGAAATTTTTTTTAAAGTCTCAGGTCTTGCGCCATTTGTACCCATGTAGTCCAATTATACTCAAAATGGAACTATGGGACACAAAAACAAACATTTTCCCGTTCACCCCGTTTAATTTTGTCCATAAAGTCGCGAGAAATCCTGTGCACAATTTTTTAATTAATAGCTATAGAATCGAGTAAAATGTGACTGTATAAAGTGTTGGTATGCGCCATTTGTACCCATGTGGTCCGATCATACTCAAAATGAAACTGGAACTATGGGACACCAAAACGAACATTTTCCCGTTTACCTCGTTCAATTTTATCCATTAGGTCGCGAGAAATCCTGTGCACAATTTCTTACCCCTTCGGGATCGGTCATGCCTAATAAATCGAAAAAATCATTAAAAAATCAAAAAATCACTAAAAAATCAAAAAGTCACGAAAAAATCAAAAAATCACTAAAAAATCAAAAAGTCACAAAAAAATCAAAAAATCACCAAAAAATCAAAAAATCAGAAAAAAATCAAAAAATCAAAAAAAAATCATTCGTGACTCTGGAGTGCATAGCCCCTCGCAAATGAATTTTCTCTTTGATTTGTTGAGCAAACCCTGGCTTGAAACTGGGAAATGTTCACAAATTTATTTCTATTTTTAAATTATATTCTATTTTTTATTTTTTATTTAATTTTGTTTTTATTGATTTTGTAATTATTATTTTATTATTTTTTTAAGTTGTTGTTGTTGAAGCCCTCCATTTTTAATAAATTGTGTGAAAATTGGATCTTCGGGGGCAAGGCCAAGGTTGTAATAAAACAACAATTTTCTCTTTTTAGTAACGTTTCGTCCAACTATGTATACCTCTTCAGACCAAATTTTTTGTTTTCATACGAGACTTTCGTCTCCGTCAACGATCAGTTTACGAATTCGTAAACTGATCTACATAGAAGAAACGTTGCTAAAAAGAGAAAATTGTTGTTTCATTACAACCTTGGACTTGCCCCCGAAGATCCAATTTTTACACAATTCATTATTTTTTTATTCTATTAATTTAAATATTTATTTATTCTAATAATAATTTTTTTTTATTTTTTTTTAATATTATTTTTTCTTTCCTCTGACGGCCGATTAATCTTAATTTTGTGTTTAAAAATTTTAATTAAATAAACTATCTTGAAATAAGTACTTAATTTTTTTTTAAATAAGTATTTTTGTTAATAATAATAATTAAAGCTTGATAAAAAAATTAATCCGTTTTTTCCAAAGAGTATGCACATACTTACATTTGATAATTTATTTTTTTGTTTATCAAAACTAATGCATAAAAACTTACTTTGTAGCTGTTATCTTTTCTCGATTAGGCTCAGGATTTAAAAAATAGAAAATGAATTTATAAATAATGACTGATGAAATGTTTACGAGCAAACGATTTTTTTGCAAACAAAAATTATAAGTAACTTTGTCAACAACAACCACCAACTTTCTCACATACGGAGCTAAAAAAAAGATGAAAAAAAAGTGTACAATCCCGTGGGCTCGCAAAAACGATTCAAAACTCGCCCCCTCCCTCCCGTCCGAAAAGCGGGCTTTTATTCTCGTCGCAGCAATAATACGAGCGGCACGCATGTGTGCCCAAGTGCTTAGGCGGCAATAATGCAATATAAAGCATTCCGCAGCGGGTAGGTCTTACGGGTTTGTGTACCCACGGCTCCCGAGGCTCGCTCCTCGCTTATTAGATATTTCCGTAATTTTTATGACGTGTGTACCTTAACCCACCGAGCCAAGTTTTATTGGGTTAATCGATCATTGTACCTACGAGACCCTTCCCTCGCCCTCGGACTCTAATTCAATGAATTTTGGATTCTTGCTGCACCGTTGTTTGCACTTGTGATTTTGCTCGAGGAAATTTTTTCCCTTTTTCGTCACATTTCGGGGGGGAAATTCAATTGTTGTTTTATTGCGGGGACCGGTCTTTCAGGAAATAAGCTCTAATAAATTTGATTAGGGTATCATGCGGGTATGGTCAACGGCGCGGATTACGATGACTTATTTATGAGAGTTGGTCTGAACTGTTTGGGTTATCATCACTCTTTGATAATTTTTTTATATAAATTGTATTAGTGAAAAAAAAATTATTTTTTTCAATTATCCAATTAATATGAATATAAACGGTAACTTATTTTATGCGCTGTAACCTGCGGAGTTTACTCGTAAGAAACTTTGAGCTGAGGTGTAAAACCAGAGACTGGTAAATAACAAAAGTTTTGTATCGTTACCTCACGTTAGAATGCACAAAAAAGGCAAAATAAATTATGTTTTTGTTATTTTTTCAGTTACATCGTAATAATATTAAAAACAGTTTTGTTACTAACCTGTCTTCAAATAAAAATTGTTGATAGTAAAAACTTTAAATTTTTTAAGATTGAAAATTGAAGATTTTTCAGTTTAAATATAAAACTGAAAAAGGTTTTTTGTCCAATATATCATAAACTACGGACGATAAACCCAAATTTTGGCAAGCGTGAAATGTAATCTGCAGTCCGACGAAAGGAGAACGGCTGAAAATTTACTGACCCGTACGTAAAGATAACTAAATTACATAAAAAATTTTTATATTTTTGACGAATTTTGTTTTACATCCGTGCTCGTAAACTTCAAAAGCAGCACAATTACTGGAATAGATAAAGCTTACATTCAACAAAGCTGATTGAAGATAGAAAAGTTTCAAAAATTGTAAACGAAAAAAATATTTACTCAGAAATTTTTAACTTTTAAAAATGAATTATAAAAACTAAAAGATTAATTTACTATATAAAACCATTTATCGGTTGATCAAATCTATCAAAAAATCAATGAATTAGGACTGATCAATAACCAAAGAGGGATTCTCGGTAAACCATTCGTCCCAAGTAGAAGGTAGAGAAGAAGAAAAAGGTGACTACCTAAAAATGAGGACGATAGGAAGGCAGCCAGGTACATAATACGCATTGTTGCCCGCGCTGCGACAAATTGTTACCGGACAATGCCGGACGTACGGCGCGCGCGCGCGCAGGCTGCACGCGGCCGCGGGGCGTAAACAAATTTTCGTCGATTTCCCCCGAGAGTCACCGGGCCGCGGCTACTATGGGGCCACCAGCGCTGGTACCAGCTCGCCGTTTAAAAGCTCACCTGGGGCCTTGCTCCGGAGATGGATTGAAATCTTTTTTTTTTTTTTTTTTCGTACATCACGCGGCAAATTTGTCAAATCTTTTTTCTTCCGAATGAGTTTGCGGAAAAATGATTGGGCGTGAAATTTTCCCTCTCTGGTCGCGGTCGCTCCTTCAATGGAGATTTTTTGGGTGGCTTGAAAAAAAAAACAGGGATGAAAGGTTTTGCGATCTTTGGTTGGAAGAGATCGAAAAAAAGATGAAGCGGCGAATTTTTCAAGTGGTCAATTTAGAATCCAGTCGTGATTTATTAAGTGATTTTTAGATTTAATAAGGTTATACTTGGTCCAGTTGTATACTTAGTCTTCAAAACCGTAAAAACCCAGTTTTGTTTTTTAATTTTGTAAGCTAATACTTACGTCATGATTTGTGTCTCATCACACGAATTTACCTATGAAGAGGTCATCCTAAAAATGATGACAAAACGTCAGGACTTATCCTAATTATTAATAAAGTATCCTTCGTTTGACCAAGAAAACATTGTTTTATTTATTTAAATTCATACGAACAAAAATCAACACAATAACTAACTAATTCAATAAGTTACTTAATTTTAATCCAAGTAATGAATAATTTTTTTTTTTTTTAGTTAATGAAAACTTGGTTATAATTTATTTAGAAAATTCAGTAGTTAAATCGAGTATTTTGGCTTTACTATGGCGCCCAGCCATTCCAAAATCGATTCTCGATAGCTAATTTCTTATTTAAATCTCTATTATCTCTAGTATCTCGTCAAAATCAATAAATTTTTATCTTTGAAATTTCATCAGGAAACAGTGGAAAAATTAATAAAAATAAATACTCTTAAAGAAGAAAAAAAACTGATCAATATAACTACATAATTGACAAGCTACAAATTCAGTTTGTAATACCGTGAGATGGACGAAATTCCAACGGGTCCTTCGAAATCAAGATAAGCACTATTCGCGTCGCCCGAAAAAGCAAAATTGGTCCGACACCTTCAAACAAAATCCTTGTCGGCTCACGGGATCTGTCCGCGACCACAGAGATATCCGAGCATCGGCACGTTGCCCGCCGTTTGCAAAACCACCGACGACACACCTGCAGCGGCGCCGAGATGAACACGCTGAACCTTTAATTGAACCTCGTCCGCTGTGGATCGATCCCCGCTGATAAATAATTAACGGACTGTCCTTGTAATTTTCCCCCCACTGCCAGGTGAAAAAATTTTACGGGTCGCGAAGCTTCTACAGCTTTACAATAATCCGAATGCTTTGTAAAATTGGCTTAAAAATATTTTATATTTAATTTATTTTTAGTTATAAAATGTACAGTAAAAAATTAAATAATATTCTTGATGTAACCAAAAAACTTATTTATTTTTTGTTTATTTGTTTATTTATTTATTTTCAATTCTGGCGCAAAAATTTATAGATAAATTAATTTTATCGACTTATTTATACTATTAAACACAAATATTTAAACAATTATACCTAACCGTAGATAAATTCTGTAAAATTATTTCTTATACGCAGATTCTATATATGTACATATATGCTATTTATAATATTCAAGATTAATTTTTATAATAATAAAAACTTTTTTTTTTATAACAATGTGAAAAATTCAAGTAAGTTATAAGTTGTACCTAATGTAGCCATGCTAAGCGTGAGAGAAAGCTGTGGTAATCATAAAAATTACTCCCAAAAATTAATTGAAAGAATATTTACTATGTACATGCTCATTACAGTTGTGGTTACCAAGCATGCTTGCCTACTGCCTAGTGTGGTAATGCATGAAATCTTCAAACAAATCTAAACAAGTATATCCAGTAAGTATATAATCTTCTCTAAAAATCCATTTTGACTTTTTTCAAGTTTAGAAATTTTTTAAACATTACAGCGTTACACTGTAGTTTCAATGTAAACAATAATGGAAATTCTTGTACACTTTAAAAAAAATTTAGTGATGAAAACATCTCACTTGCTTTGAAAGTTCAAGGGTAGAAATGAAAAAACGGAAGTTTTGCAGTATGAAAGCAAGAGAGTAATGAAGCTTTCACAGAACAGTTACTTTTACTGTTCTAAAATTAACAGACTAGCTGAGTGAGCACCAAGTGAAAAATAATGAATTGGATTTTTACAAGAGCAGAGTTATATCTATTGTATCACTAAAAAACAGCTTTTGTAATAAATATAAAATGTAAAAACGAATTTTTCTTAATCAAGAGCTCGAAATCTATGAAATTTAATAGTCGTTGCATCGTCTCTATTCTGATTAATTGTTAACTATAAAAACTAAAAACTAAAAAAAATTTTAAAAAATATGTCAAAAATGGGTTTTTTAACAAAAAACAAGTACTGTTATTGTCATATTTATTTAATTTGTAAATTTCTTTGAAATTATTGATAAGAAATAAACTACTTTTAGAGAACCCTTATAATTTTAAAAATCATTTGATTATTTCAAAAAGAAATTTTACGCTGCAAAGTTTTGAAAGTAGGTAACCAAGCGGCGTAGGGATTTGTATTTGAAACTAAATTGTAATTTTTGGTCATCATTCTCGTATTACACGTTTCCAATAATATTGAATTCACATTAGGCTCAAAATCGCATTAGGTTCTTCTGCTTGAGTATAATCAAGAATTCAGCAAAAAATTTTCATATTCACTTTAAATGATTCAAACTTTTTCAATGAAGGATGGTATTGAGTTAAATGTATTTGTAACAATGTAATATTATCGATAAAAATTAATCATTCAATTATTTGTTGATTATATTTGCCTGATAATCTTTTTAATAAACTTTGAAGGGATAATCAATAAACAATTAATTGGGGTTGCCTTTCTCCGAAAGAAACCATGTACAAAACTTATTCATTAACTCGACAGAAAGGCTTGATTCTTAGTATTTATAAATTAAATATAAAATGCTGCTACATTGATTCAGGTACTAAAAACTAATTTATTATTCGAAATAAAACCAAAAAATCTACTTTACTAAAAAAAAAAAAAATCTGTATTTTTCTTGATTTGCTCCTGTGCAAAGATCAAAGAGATTTAAAAAAAAAAAAAAAAAAAAAAGATTCTAGCGTTGAAATTTATGGTTAACCAAAAGTCACACATTTCGAAGCAATCGATTTGTCTTATAAAACAACATTGTCACATAATAAACCCGCGTGGCTAATTCGTTCCGAGCTCTCTCTCCAGAGACCGCACTTCTGACTTATAATAGGTTTGAAGGAAAATTTGTCCTGTTGTTAGGAAGGGGAGAGGGGAGGTCGATGCTTCAGCTGCGCCTAAGGAGGCGGAACATTAGACGCAGACTACCGATTTTTCCTTTTTCTTTGGTGTTTCGGGATGAGTTTGCATTGCGGTTTTTTTTTCTTTCTTTCAGGTAAAAATTAGTTTGAGAATAACTGGGCGGTATCTTTAGATATGACGGTAATTGCCCTTGGATTTTGTTAATGATCGATAAGTTCTCACGAACAACGAAATTTTTAAGACGAGCTTGATTGAAATGCAGTTTCGATTATACTTTTAGATTTAGTTATTTAAAAGACGGTCATTGAAAGAGTTTCCAATTGTATGAAAAGAAGTATAATCGAGTCTTTGAGCTCGTTAACTTTTTAATTCGATTTTTATCAAAAGGAACGAAACTTTTTTAGCAAAAGTCCGACAAGTATTTTTAATTCCATCAGAGGCTCTTTACACTTCAATTTCATTCAATTACTCATTCGTTACTATTTAAATTCTCGTCAACCGTTTATTAAAATTTATCTATCAAATCACTTTTTTGCTAAGCAAAATAATTTTTAAATGAAAAAATTTTAAACCCAAGTATAATTAAAAATTTGAAACAAAATATACTTTGTAATTAATGTCAAACAATATTGTGTTGATCAAAGGCTGGCAAAAGGTATCAAATTTTTTTGTTGGCCAGTTTCTTCTGGGATAGATTGTTTAAAATTTACAATATTATTCTTTGTTGAGATTTATTGTGATTTATGAGACGAAGTCGGTTGTGCTATTATTCTTATTGATTTCCGATAAATAAATTATATGATTTTACATTATTATAATTTTGCATTACACCCAATCTACTCCGTCTTAAACCCCTTTTTAGTAAAGTAAAATAAAGTTTAAAAAATTAGATCATAATGCATATCAAGACGTTTGTAGGTAGAATGAAAACACAGAAATGTAGCAAAAGGAACGCAGTTTGATCAAAATTATTAATTTCAATGAGATGCTCTATCTCAATAATTCACGATAAATTACCTTTCTCCGAGTTCTTGAAGTAAAAGAAAGAAATTCAAATTCACAAAACTATAATAAATTATGCTGCAGAATAAACAAAGCTCGTAAGAATCCTGCGAGATGCTTCAATAAGAATCCAGAGAAGAAGGAATATAAACGATTCAATTCCCTCGTTGCACATGCAATAAAAATAATAATAATAGAGAATTTCCGTTTCAGAATACCCAAGGACGCATATTTATGCATGCAGATCCGTCGAAGTCGCTCGGAGAAAGACAAAAGAGAGGACTCGCAGGAGTAAGCCGATATAAATTTCACTTGTCTGCGTCTCCGGTATTTTCCAATTGAGCTCCGCATAAGCTCGCCAGTGAAGGAAAAATCGAGTGAAGCGTGAAAGTGCGATTGACTCGCGTGTGCCCGATATACATATTATAATTACTGATTTAGAGGAACAAAATTTCTTTAAACCTAGTTTAGAGTTTATACACTAATAGTTTGCAACTTTTTTTTTGAAACCAAAAATTATTTAAAATATTTTAGCAATCTTTTAGCTCGATAATGGCTACTTTTTGATTTTTATCACATAAATGGGATACAATCACGAGAGTCAGCATCAAGTCAGCTTTGAAGAAATTTCATTTGAAAATCAATCTCATATTACGCGGTATGAAATTTAGCTGACGCGTCTTTTCTGTTGCATCGAGGACACATATAAGAAGCTGATTTCGAGAGTGAAAGAGTGAAATTAATCCTTCCAAACTTTTGAAGCAAAAGAAACTAAAAAAGAAAAAAAAAGAGAGAGAGAGATAGAAGAAGAAGATGTAATTGAATTGGCGACTGCAGTTGAGCTTGATGTCATTTGCCCGAGTTTTCTTCAAACCTCGGCTGGCTTAAAACCCTCGTAATCCTTTGAGCCAAAATAGAAAACCTTGTTTCTCTCGTTTTTAATAAAATTAGTGACTCTGACGGCGCAAACTGATATTGAAAGATGTCCCGCTTTTTCGATGAATGTTTCGCCCGTCAATCCATTTAAATTTTAAAATGAGGATACTATAACTTTGCGGGATCTGGCTTCAAGTGGATTCATCAACTTTAATCAAATTGTAGTCGACAATATATTTTGGGACCAGTAATTACTTTAAAAATCAGGCTTGGTTTTCTCACCAATTTACAGTTTTTAATTTAATTCATTATGCTTTTCTTATTAAGCCTTGAATGTATAGACCAATTGGTTTTTAATATGTGTTCGGTATTTTTTGATAAGAAAGATTGAAGGTTCCAGCGAAGAAAAACCTTAACCAAAAATCTGCAAATTTAAAATTATCAATGAGAAGTTGGAATTAATTAAAAAATTGAAAATAATAATAAAATCTGATTAATTTGGTACCGACTGATTAAGATTTTCTATTATTTCTGATTTTTTTTTTACTTATTTCAGCCTCTCATTGATATTTTAAATTTTCAGTTTTTGGCTGAGGTTGCTGGGACCATCAAAACTTAAAAAAAAAAATTCAATGAAGATGATAAACAAATTTTATATACAGAGTGTTAAAATAACGTTGCGAAATTTTAGGGAGTTTTTCAAGAACCAATCCACCAAATACATTCATGCAGTGCATTAAAATTCCATCCATTGTGAGAAGCCACCTTTGAGTATCAACAACAGTTTAATTTACAAAAAAAAGAATTCAAAAGTTACAGTTCCAAAAACCTCCTTGCTCAAGCCCCCAAAAGTAACAATAAAAAAAGCAAAAGTCACACGAGCAATAATAAAAAAAAAAAGACTAGCCACTCGAGAAATCCACTTCACTTAGACCAAAGAGGAAGAAGAAGAAGAAGAAGAGGAAAAAAAGACGGAAACTGACCACGGTAGGAAATAATAAAAGGAAAACTGCCTGCAGCACTCAAAAAAAGAAGAAGAAGAAGAAGAAGCAGAAGAAAAGCCCGGTTACACATAATTACAATTGATCCCTCGAGCCTTCATTACAAAGTGCTCGGTCGTCGATACCCGGAACGCACCTTGCATGCAAAAGAGGAAATTCTAAAAGGGAAGTACCACCCGCTGGCTCCGCAGTTACGAACGCCCACAACGAGCTCGGACTAAAATGAATGAAAACTGACCTTCGCTGCTATTGGTTACAGGTACTTCTCCACTATCCTACTTTTTAAAGCCTCCCCCCTACCAGTCCCTTCTCTTTCGGGCGAATCATTGTCGCGGCTTTCGGGACCATTGTCAACCTTTATTACCTTTTTTTTTTTTTGCAACAGAGTTTCTTCCTGAGGACATGGTGGTGTGTATTTTATTCTCAGGATTTCTTCTCGAGGGGAAGTCAATTGTCACCTGCTAGGAATTCTGGGCTTCTTCTTTTATTCTTCTTCTCTTCTCAACGAGGGTGGAGGACTTTCGAGGATCCGAATTTCCGGTGTGCACCGCATCCCTGCAGCGGATCCCTTTCAACTCGGAAATTGTCGCTGGACTTTTATCGAGAATAAATGCGGATTAAATAGCTCCATGGGAAAGAACTCTAACAGAGTCAAGTGTCCGTGGGTGTTCGACTTAGCTTTTTGTCTACTTCTTCCTACTCCTCTTCCTTCTTCCTTTTAAACGTATTACTTTGGAATTGCTTCCCGGAAGAAAAGTGGCTTTTTCACGGGCGTTTGTTAATGACAATGTTTCGAGCGGAGCTAAGTTTATTCGGTTTGGCTATTTTTCACTCTGTAAGCTGATCTTGAGAAGATTTTTCACGAAACTTTTTACCGAATTACTTTTTAATTGTTAAACTTTTTTTTCAACTGGCTTGGTGCTTTTAGTGTATTAAACGTATCAGACAATATTAGTTGTTTTAAAAATTAGATTAGACAACCTTTAAACGGAGTAACTTTGACCATTACAAAATAACGATTTAATTGCAGATACAGGAATATGTGTGAGAATTAATTAGGGAGATTTCAACTTGACTTGTATTGACCGATGTTTATTGAACGATATTGAGATCTGGCACGAAAAATTATAGATATGGGATAAACTACAGGCAAGGTGGCGGCTTTAATTTACAAGTTTGCATACAGTCAGATGGGACCCGAGTGATTTTTAATTTATTGAAATTTCTAGATCGTTGGAAGTAATCAAACGTATTTTTTAAATAATCATTTGTAATTTTTCAGGGTACTACCCATCTCAGATTTTTATTATTTTCACCTAGAAACCATAATTAAATAAAAAAGCTCTTAGAGAACATCTGCATATATACAAACTGATCGATTTTTTTGCTGGTTGGTATACATATATAAAATAAATTATACCTTTTTTTGTATGAGTCAAAGTTGGACCGCCTGATGGCAGCATGAAAGTCAACATACCTTAACTATGTCAAACATAGTTATGTATAAAGTATCTGTATATCTAACATAGTATTATAAATAAAAATTTGATGTTTTTTATTTTATTGTTTTATACTACTTTCTACCCTGTAAAGATGTCGAGCATATTCAAAATATCAGGGGTGGCCAAATTAGGTATACGTGGCTACATTAGGTACACCTACCTTATATATTCTTACAAAATATTCGTGGTCATTTATTACCATTACTTAGTTAATTATTAACTTGAATACAAATTTCATATCTAGAGCTTTAAAAAAACACTCGCAATCCTTTAATTAAAAAAAGTCTCACATTGTTTGCGCTGCTTTGGGGTAAACAGTGAATAAATTTACATTTTTTAATTTTACACAATTCAACTAAAAACACGTACCCCTTTTCGATTTTTTAATAAACTATTAGTAAAATTCAAATAAACCAATAAATATACATTGATATCTCAATTTTTTTTCTGCTAACGCTGCATATAAAGTATAAACCGCTCATTCTACATGCATAACAAGATGAAGAAAAACCAACATAATACTTGAATAAACAAAGCTTACTGGTGTATCTATTTGCTCATGCAAAGACACGTGTCACTTTCCTAAATCCAGGATGCACACACGTGCTACCGTCATCACGCTTTTTCGATGTGTTGCGGTGAACCGAAAACGATGGGCTCTTTTGAGTGTTTACTCAGAGCCGCGCGCGCATTTCAAACGAACCGTGAAATCTCCAAGAGTTTTATTTGATTAGTATCGTTAACAATACCTGCGTAAGAACTATGCGAATTGCTGATAAAGAATGAAAAATCTATTAATCATCTTGGGATCTGATTTTTAATTCTTTAGTTGATTAGGTGCACATTTGAAAAGAGATTGAAAGAACTGGATCTCGTAGAGTTTTGTCTGTTTTTTCTTTGCATTTTTGTAAGTTATATGTAAAGAAAGACCTATAGCTTTATTTGTTTTTTGAAATCTTACAATGAAATTAACATGATGCGTCAAACTTGTTCTTGAAGTTTGTCAAATTTGTTTTTGAAGAGTCTGATGAATAGAAAACCACTTCTTGTCAATAGTTTTGCATAACGTGAAAAGTTAGCTACCGAAAATAAAAAATGAGATGATTAAAAAAAATTAATATTATTTTCACACATGAAAACCAAAAATTTTAAATTAATTAATATACCGTATTATATTCCACTAAGGTACTTACTGAAGTTATATTTGTTCTGGTTGGGATCAAGTTAGTATTCATGTTGCTTTAATATAGTTTGGGAACGGAAACTTTAGGATTCCTCTCACAATTCAGCTTCGCTGCGCCCTCGAGACTTGCAGTAATCCTGCCGGAAAAGACAGGCCAAGTAGATAAAAAAAAAAAAAAAAAAAAAAAAAAAAAAAAAAAAAAAAAAAAAAAAACCGCAGTTTGTCGGTTTTGTAATCATCTTGCAAAACACTGTTTTACTTATCAAAATGAGACAATCCTCGGTTGGGTTTGTCGGATTTTCATGAATATTTCAAGAGTTATTAACTTTTCATTCCACCGAGGTATTCCGCGCAGAAAACATATTCAAAATCGATGCATGGGATTTCCGCAATCGGATTGTTTTTGAAACGATCCCCTGAAAACCGATAAAAAAAAAAAGTCCGACTTGGGGAATAAATAAAAAAAAATTCCAAAATTTCCATTGTTAAAAGACGGCTTGACCAACAGGAAGTTAATTGAATAAGGAATCGATTCAACCGAGCTCTCGAATCCCCGCCTCTCGTCTTCCAAGAAGGTCCGCGTCACTTACACGGACAATCAGGCCCGGACTAAGGAGTGGAAAAATTTGAATGAAGTGGCTCTACAAATGGTTTAGTCGCGCGACATCGATCAGCGGGCCGGAGTCATACGAGGGAGCCAGCCACCCGCTCCTCCCTCTTCTTGGGAGGCTCGGGTAGACGCTCGAGCGCACCGGCTAATAAAAAGAGCCCGGGTCATCAATAACCGCGTGCATAAACCACGCGCCAACGGCTCCTTTTTTTAATGCCCATATGCCCGGGAGGGAGATGATGTTTTGGGGAGAGAGATTTCTTTACCTTTGGTGTTTGACAAATTTGAGGCGGGGCGGGGTTGCCCGGCCTGCTGCTGGTTTTGGTCAAATCTTGTACTGCGCGCGCTGGGATATTTATATCGTTTTTATTGAATGAGACATTCGATTGGGATGAGTTTTTTTTTTCTTTTTTTTTCTTCTGAATTACACTTTTATTGGATTATTTTGCAATGTCACTAATGATTCGGTGCTCTTGTGGACCGGTGATCTTAGGAAATTATCGAAGCGGACCAGAAATGACTATTCCTGTAATTTGTGACAAATACGAGCCGATTAATTGATTTGTTCTTTATGAGTGATTCTGTTGAAAACGTACGTTTATTTTGATTTTAAGTCGCGTCATTATTATGATGGTAGGTTATATAAATATACCGTGGATATGCACAGATTGAAAACAATTGATTTTTCAAAAGTAATAACAACTTAATAATTATTGTAAATCACTGACGCAAGTTCCATGCCTCGAAACTACGAGCGTTGATTTTAACTGACTTTCAATATGAGCTTTTACAAAATTTTGATTGCAAAAATTGAAAGTATTTAAGGAAGGATTACCACTATGGCTCTACTCAACATGCAATTTCCGTCAAACATTTGACTAGTTTTACGCGTTTATATTGATATAGCAATGAAGGTAGCAGAAATACATATTTTTGTTTTTAATTAGTTCTTAAGAAGAACCAAATGGATCATCTACGTTATTCTCGCGTATTTTATTTATACTGATAATATTCAGATCACCCGATCAGATTTAATTATATAAAAATTTAATAAAATTGCGCTCTCCCATAAGATTTCAACTTAAAATGACGCCAAAAAAAAAACATTTAATTACTCAACAACGAAAAATCCCCATACACTAAAAATTTAATTGCATCATTTTTTAACACTCAACTTTCATCAACTTTTCAATTTAATCAGCGTACTTGTAACCTTGCCAATATTATTTTCCTTGGAGCTGTTTGGAAACCTCGCCAAAATCATTTTCCATGGACCTCATACTCTTTTAAAGCTGTTTGAAAACCTAGCCAAAATCATGATTACGGCTTGAAATATTTAATTTTTTACATACAAATATTCATATAAATTTTTTTTTATCAATTTTTTCCAAGCCGCGATTATTAAATTTTAGACAAATCGGATAGTGCAGAAAAACGCTGTTTTAATTAAAAAACTATGATAGTTAAATATGTAAACAATGAAAAGAATGAATCGTAAAATATGATTTTGAATTTATTACTTAATTATATTATATTATTTTTATTAAATTATATTATATTTTATCCGGGTATAAGGATTTTGTTGACTGAAACTTTGCGGTGAACATGAAAAAAGATCATTTAATTATACTGCGATTTGTAACAGAAAGAGACTACTTGTGTTTCTTAAAGATCGAATATTCTAGATTCAAATTGAGCGATCAGGTTTATGGGTACTTTCCGGAGCAATTTTCAGCAACAGTGTCTACTCCGTACAAAGAAAATTATCACCCGAATAACCTTTTTTTTTCTCACAAAAAAGAAAGATTTTTTTGTACCTACGTAGTATAATCGCATAATAAAGCATTGAGTAAAAACTGCTCGAACGAATTTTTAGTACCCGTTCGGAAAACGACACTCTGTGAGAACTCGTCAAAAGGGCCATTACTCAGATATAGTTTCTTCATAAGGCACGTCGTTAAATCAATCTCCGGTCGAGTAATAAAATTTAGTAAACGTCCCGGGTAAGCGCAGATGTTGAAAGTAACTCGGGATTTTGACGGGCATAAAGAGGACCATCTTCCGTTGTTCGAGTCCAATAAGTTAAGCTCCGTTAAATTCAGGGAGGAGGGGATCAAGCCCCGAATTGCGGTGGAGTCCGACACGGTTAAATGGACCGCGGGCAGCATACCTTCGACAATTTTCCACGACACTGGACTCTTCTTCATTTTTCGAGGAGGAGTCGTAGGTGTGTATGGCTTCCTAGAACCAGACGAGTTTACATAATATAAACGGTAGCTCGCGTGCTCCGGCTACTGCAGACGGACTGCATTGTGTCAGCATGTGTGAGGGCCTCGATTGTCGCTGCAGCACAAGTTTACGATTTTTCTTCTTCTTCTTTTTTTTTTTTTCTTTCGAGAGCGCGCTCTTCTCTCATTGAGTATTTTATTGTCGTGAAAAATGAATGTTTAGCGGGTATTTGGGGAGGAAATAGGAAGGCTTTTTGTGATACTCTTACTAATGATAATTTATGGAGTTTCGATTGTACTCTACTATGTTTCTTTTTCTTTTCATCTAGTTCAAAGATTTTTTTTCTTTCCTTTTTTGATTTTTCTTCTTCTTCTGCTGCTTTTAGACTCTTAAGGTATTTTTATTATTCGTAATTGATACAAATTTCACAATGGACTGTTGATAAATTTTTTCACTTTCTTTTTTAACTCATGAAATAATTTTACTACAGTTTGATAAAAAAATTTGATTTATTGTGGTAACCACTAATCGCAAGCACTCGAATAATTATGATTTTTCATATTTTTTTATTTTTCGAAAAAAGAAAAATGATTACATTTACTTTTTTTTTTTTTATGCTTAAAGTACAATATATTATATCATTATTAATACACTGTGGGATAAAAAAGAAAATTAAATTATAGATATATAAAATTAAAGAAAAAAAAAGAAAATTAAATTATAGATATATTAAATTAAATTCTAAAGTTACAATTAATGTTAAGAGGTAGGTACATTAAATTTTGAACTCGGATCTGAATCACCTGCTGTGGCAAATAATTTACTTGGTGTGTTTTTCATTATTGTAACATTTTTTTTGTTTAAGTTTGTCGTTATTTAATCAGTAAAAAAATTTCTTAATTTTGTTGTTTTTTCATAATGCCCGATTCCAAAAAAAAAAGAATAAATGTGACAAAAATTATAGAATTGTTTATTTATTCAAATAATTCAATAAATTTTATATGATCTATTACTCAACAAAAACAACGTTATTGAACTATAATTTTCATTTTTCAAAAAATAAAAAAAAAAATCTGCTCACCTCAAAAATAAACATCCTTCATAAACAAAGGGCTTATTTCACCTTCCAACATATGCCCATCAAACATTGAAAAAAAAAAAAAGTGGGAAGATCCCACAACATACGTCGAGTCGATCCTCTCGAAAGCTCACGCATCCTGACTTCATTATTCTCCTCGTCGGCATATACAAGCGCGACGCGTGTCGCTCGCCGACAATATGCTTCTTATTTACCGAGCGATGCCGGCCCGCGGAGACACTTGATTGTTCACCCGGGGGTGAAGACACGCGCCGCGGTTTAATGCCCGCGATGATCCGATCATTGAACGCGTGGGGGGATTAATTAGGGAAGTCGAGGAACCGTTTACTCGCCAACATACGCACGATGTTTAATTTTAATGCGGTTTCGGCCGTCCCCCCTTTGTACATTAATTGGCAGGCTTATTATTCTGTCGAAATACTGGCCTCTCGGGTTTACCTCTCCAAAATTTTGTACCACAAACAGCGCGTTGTTGTTTCAATTAAAATGTCTACTGACAATTAATTAAGCTAGTCAGTTAATGTGGTCAAGCGACTGCTTTAAAAAAAGGCGATCCACGTACAATGTTTCGAATAAAGTTGTGATCATAAACGTTGTTGAGTGGAAGTTTAAAGAGTTATAACGCTGAAAACAGACCATTCGGTGGAGTTGGACAAAAGAGGATGCTATAGCCTCGGGATGATCCGATGTGTGCAGGGTTGGTAATAATTTTAGGGAAACTGAAATGTGACAGCAAAGTTCGTCTCTGTTTATGTACCGCAACTTCTGAACTGGACGAACTCTCGGGAGTACGCTGCATTAACGGAGTATCTGATCTCGCCGAAATCGTGCCCAGCAGCGAATAGAGATTCACAGTGGGATGATATGACATTGAGTGATTTAATGTCTGTGTGTGCGTAACTGTTCGAGCTGTACATGCGCGTATAATTTTCTTAATGAAATAATATTAATGAGAATCAACAATTTAATCAATAGAAAAAAAATTTCCAGACTGCAGTCAGAGAAAGATTTGATTGGACCAATTAAATATTCTTTGTTCCCTCAATAGTCTAAACATTGTAGCAGTTACAATACGTATGGTAAGGATAACAATACATATCGTTGCGACTAGCAAAGCAAATATTCAAAAATCTAACCTAACCTAGCTATTTTTTAAAATCTCAATTGAAGTCATTATTTCTTAAATATTGTGATTTTTATAATCATTTGTATATTTTTTAAGGTTAAAACTATTCATTAAATACATTAATTATACCAAAATCACAAAAAAGAAATTTTTTAAAATTAAGTTGTGCTATACCAGTGTTACTAGAAACATGTTAACCCTTAATACGCATTTAGTCAGCGCTACCATGATATTGTTACTGCTACAATGTGCATCATTGTCTCTATATCAACGATGGCATCTTAGATGTTACAATATATTGTTGACCCAATTAAACCTTTCTCTGAATGTGATAGTTGTACAAACATACGTACTCTGAAAAGTTTTAATAATTACATTTATCATTGTATTTTAAAATCTGGAATCAAATAGTATTAGCTAAATTTTTTAAATTAGAATAGTTATATTTTTTATGTGGGAGGAAAAAAATCTCGTTTTGAACACTCTACCATGCAAGAAAACTGCTTCATTCCTTACTTCCCATAAAAATTTTGAAAGTACTAATAATCTTCAGAACTACGTCTTTTTAGAAGAAAATGAATATCTTACTCTAAACGTATGAAACAAGGATATTTTTCTAAAAAATAAAATCTCTTTCTTCTCCTGCAGGAAGAATAGTATACCAAATCATAAAAGACCCAATATCTTCGAAAGGGTTTGACTGCAAACTTCATGCGGAATATCAATATAAAAAAGAGAGTCAAAGTTATTTCATCTGAAACGCCTTTTTTTCTTTTCTAGTTTGAAATAATTTTATACTTGTCACACGAGATCAGTAGAGCTTCACAGCCGGTAGTAAATTAAAACGACCTCACTTTCATCGCTTTTGTACTACTTACTCGAAATGAAAATTCATTTTATGTCAGACATAACATTGTAGTCATTTTATCCCTTTATAGTGAGAGCAGCTTTTTGTAAAGCAACTTCATTGCTACTTACATAACACCATGAAGTACAATTACTAATTTTCTTCGCATTTCAGATGGTAAAGATTGTTAGCAATCTGAACAATGTAAAATATTTTCGTCAAAGATCGATAATCTCTCAACTTCAATACTCTCGATTAATCGAATATGTTAACAAATGATCTCTTTTGCTGTTAAATAATCAAATCAAAATTGTTATAAAAAAAAATGAATATTTTGTAACGAGTGCAGGGATTTGAAAAGTCTAGTGTCCAAGGGCTAGCGCGTGCAGAAAACCGAGCAATAGAAATCTGACCTTTCCTGGACTAGATTGGATGCAGAACCCTTTGGTCACCGTCAAACTTTGACCATTAAAAGCATTCTGTCCACTCCAGACAGTAACAAAAGCAAACCCCGATTGTTAATGGTACGAGACCAAGGCAATATTCTTTCGTAAATTCCAAAGCGTATCTAATACGCCAGGACAATATTGATACATAACGCCCATTAACGCTCGTCATCGTCCGATCTCCCCCCGCCCGGTCGGTAACTGGCTCTCTGGTACCATGACAAACTTGCGAACCGGCGGGTGCACGTGCGCCGCTGGCTCGTTACGAGGGTGGCCGAACTTTTAAATCCCCTTTTTACATTCTTGCTCGCTTGTCATTGATGCTCTTGTAATTTGTTTCGTAATGTCACTGGTCCTTGATGGGATTCACTCCATAGTTTAATCACCGATACAGCACAACTGAGCTTGTAGATTTTACGGATGACGCTTAGTTGTAAAGGGGATGATCTCGAAAAAATGAGTGGGTAGTTTGGTGAGTTGTTAACACGGCTAAAGCTGATTTTTATTCTTGTTTTAAAACATATTTGAATTTTTAGTTGGATGATCCTTTTAATCCATTCAGAGCCATGGTTGCGTATTTTTTACAAGCTGAGGATAAACAAATTTTTTATATTTTGTGTTCAAGAGTTAAATTGAATAAAATGATTTTGAATTTTATATAGACAAAAAAGAATGAAGCCAATTAAATGAAAAAAAAAAAACGTCAATTTAAAAAAAAAAGGTTGTGTTCAATTACCAAAGAAAACTCCTCCGATATTTATTCATAAATCGGGGGGTGGGAGGGGAGACGCACTCGAAAGTGTGCATGGTTGAAAGTCGTTGGACCATTCAAATGAATAACGAGTCACCGATGAGCCGTAAACTACGACCGGGTAATAAATAGAGATTTCGATTTTTCAATGATACAGCACACACAGTCCAGGGCGATACGAGCTCTTATTTTTTTTCCCAATTTATTCGACAACAGAGATTTATGCACGCGGAGATAGCCGATATATCGAAAGAAATTCGCGAAAAGCATGCAGTTCACGTACTCCAAGGGTGTGTGTGTTTGTGCGTGTGTGTGAATGGACGGAAGGGAAATCGAGCCAACTAGGGAGGGTCGGTTTGTCGGGTCGTCCCATTGAAAGAGCTGAATTCGCGGTGTCGTCCTTTTTAATTTGAGGACCCGGGGCTTTCACCGCCACCACCCCTTGGCTTTACATCAAAACATCCTGTGTAGAGATCCTTACGTGAGCTCAATTCACGACGATGAAAATGTTTTGAAACTTTGAGAAATCAAAAATGAAACCAAAATATTCATGCGAGCAATATGTTGAAGAACCTAATTGCCAACAAAAAGCATCTTCAGTGCTTATATCTCTGTTACTCATAACGTACTGCTATGGCAGTTGAAAATTATATCCTGAAGAGGACACCATTTGTAATATCGAAATGTTGAACTTAATAATTAAGGACGTTCTATTTTGACTACTAAGGAAGTCAAGTCTCCTCATATGACTATTTTTCCGATACAGAAATACGCTAATTGGTTGCTCGAGCCTAACCTAACTATTTTTTTTTTTCTTTGTATCTTAAAATAATCCTCAAATGCTCTTTTAACACCTCAAAAAAACTGTGCTTTGTGTCATCATCCATTATTGAGAGACCTTGTTAAGAAGCACGAAGTGTTAATGGATCAAAACAATAATTATTGATATCTTTGTTATTAGACTCCTAATTGCTTCCAGATTTTAACAGAGGACTTCTTATTGTTCAATCAAAATATCTCTAAATTTTCATAATTTATTCATCATGATTAATTTTTCGAGTTGAACGTCCTTAAAGAAATTCAAGAACAAGTTATGTTTTTTTTACTCTATTTCCAAACTACCAATCCTTCAGAATAAAAACAAAAAAAGCATCTTATTCTTGTTACAACTGGATAAGCGAATTGTAATATCAAGCTCTGAATTAATTTAACTTTGAGCAGGATTCGAATTACAACATCGTAAACGCTAATTAAATAACAGACGAAAGATCCGATGATGCGTGTAGGTAGTACAAGGGGGGTTCGTTTTTATTTGTTCAGAGTTTTTGCAGTGCGTGAACTGCTCGGAGAATGACACGCAGGTGCAGCTCGGGCGACAAATTGCGCGTGAAACGAATCGTACTTTATACGCTCAACTGACATTCGTCTGCGTTATAAAATAAGGGGGGAAGGGGGTGGAAAGAAAGAGAGAAGCACAGCAAAAAGAAAACACATATCGAATTCCGGGCTTCCCTGCAGCAGAAACTCGACGATTTTTTAATTAAAGCAGTGATTAAGCACTCTTTCTTCTCTGGTCTGGACGCGGTGGAAAGAAAACCCGGTTCGAATTTTCTGAGCGCTGGGGGGGATTGGAATTCGGGATTATGAGTACGTGACGCAATGGCGCGGCTGATTCTCGAGAATGATTAATTTAGCTTCGTGGGGATTAAAAGAACTGGGGAGGGACTTTATTACTTTTTATTGGAAAAATTGATCGCTGTACTGAGCTCGTGTGAGATTTTACATCGGTTTGGATTAACTACAGTAAGAAGCTCTTTAAATTTTTTGTCATGTTTTTGTTATGGACTATTTTTTTTTTTTTTTATAATTGGGATTAGTAAACATCAAGTAAGTATAATTACCTGCTTAAGTAAGACTTCAACTCACTGCAAATCCTGAAACGGTAGCCTATCATTTCTTGGGAGAGCTTCATATTATATTCATTACAACAAATTATAAGATACTTGAAAAGATAGTTCTATAGCATAGCAGATCAAAGCCGCATTAAGAATCACACAAAAAATCCAAAGAAAAGAGATTACGTTGAGAGAAATCGAATGGAAGAGAAGAATTTATCAACATTAAAATATTGTTAACTTAGTTTTAACTTTTAACTTTCTTGTTAAAGATGTATTATATATTTTATACTTAATTTCTTACATTGTTGCCTATTACGTTAAATTATTATATTTTAGTGAGTTGTAAAAATGTATATTGCCTACGAGTATGATAGGGTTACATCCCTGTACTCAGAAAATAAATAAATAAATAATAATAATAAGAATAAATCTATTGATCTGATACTTAGAAATCTTAGAGTTACTATAAAATTATTTTTTAATTGTTTGATTTAATGCTACTCTTAAATTAATTTGTGAGTGACTAAAGACTGTAAAATCTTTATGTACCTTTCTAAAGCAATATTTTCATGCTACAAGGTCAAAGGTAACCGACATTAATCACGGTAAAAGCGTCACTTGTAACAATCAAACTAACGATGATACATACGAAAATAAATCACGCGTAAACTCATCATGAACGATAAAAAACATCAAGTAATCGAAAACTAGTACATCCAAGGGTCGCTTTTTTTACCCATCGCTTAATCGGCCGAATCATCGACCTGTGAAAAAGCGAGCTCTCGATCAAAGTCAGATGATTCGCGGAAAACCGAATCTCGATCCACCTTCTTTTTCACGATAATTGTCCCTTGCACCAAGCTGAAAAGTAATCGAAAAAAAAAAAAACTCGTGATCAATCTGGTCGCAGTTTCTATTGTGATACTACTTTGTTAGCTGAAAAATCATCAATAACTGTTCCGACGCTGCAATCTTCGGTTCATGAATACTCAAAATTTTGATGCATCGATTGATTAAGATTTTCATTTTTTTCAGCCTACTTCACTTTACTTTTTACATGGATGCACAAAACTGTCTCGTATCGATAAAAAGTAAAACGGTAATGGGGATCGTTTTCTGGTACCAAATGATGATCAAAATCACCAATAATTCTTGTCACACGGCCTTTTCAATCGATCTATCATGTTTTCAAAATTGAATTTTCAGCCTACTTAAAAAAAAAAAATAAATAAATAAATAAAAAAAATAAAACAAAAAAGGTTTTTTTCTGATCTTTAAATAACTCTTGTTTGAAGCCTATAACTCTTCAAAAGTCTCCAAACTTGCATCCTCTTTGTTTTTTCTTGAATTTTCAGGAAAAAAATATTTTTAAATCTACAGGTTATGAACATGAAATTTAAAAAATTATCTGAAAATTTAAAATTTAGCTAATAATCGTTTCTTTCGAAAAAAAATAGGCAAAAATGCCTTTTTACTACAAGTCAGATCGCTTAAAAAGGCCCAACCAAAAGAGGGAATTCAACCATATATTATGCGTAAGAGACTCACTCTAATCTACTCTAATTGTTTTATACAGTTTTTTCTCTTATTACCTCGTCTTGATTCTATAGCAACAGCTTGTAGCAACACAGCATTCAATTCATTCAATAATGAATTTAATTTCTTCGATTCAGACTCACATCAGGTCCAATTTTCAAAGAGAGTTGAAACTACCTAATCAGAACCACGGTAATGAGCACTTGGAAAATTTACGTTTCCAGAGGTGCCAGCGTCGATTCGAGCACTCAATAGCCCCTGAGCGTCTCTAATGGCAAGAGTTATTGGTGGTTCAGTTCATCACTCGTTACCAGAAAATGACCCCCAAAATTTTGTCAAAATCTCTTCTAGCAAATGCTTATTTTTTAAAGTCAAAATAAATGTGATAAATTTAAAGCGAAAATTCATTAAAAACTTAATCGAATTTCATATTAGTCTATATCTTCATGTTTTTCTCTTTCAAATAATTTTAGTACTCATTTGACACACTTATCTAAAATTAGTAACGATAATTATTATTAATTTTAAATAATCTACAACTTGAGTTTTCAGAATTTAATTTTTTAATATGATAATTTATGCTGTTCAAAAAACAAACATGTTAAAAACTCAGTCAATAGCACACTTTAAACTGATCAAATCGACGCTCGAGTTCTAAAAGCTGACAACTCAAAATTTTTTTTAAAAACATGACATCTCTCTAAAGGAAAGCTCTGAGATGTCATGTTATTAAAAAAAATTTTGAGTTGTCAGCTTTTAGAACTCGAGCGTCGAAATAATACTTCATTTATATTATTTAGGAAACCTTGACTTTCAAAGCGATAAATTGTTTCAAACGGCGGGACTGACTTTAGCTCAACCGCTTGATAGAATTAAAAGTAATAGTTTTAAAAAAACTACTTATCCTGCAAGATCTATATTCTATACGCTGATGTGATATATAGAAAAGTCACCAACTCGAACAAGATTGCAGCTGTCGAAGCGAACTTCCAAAATCCATCACGCCAAAGAAGCTTCTCGTTTTCCCTGGAAGTTCCGATTTCTCCAAACTAATTACAACCCTCGCTCCAAATGTAAATTTGGAGTGTCGGCTCGTTAACGTCTTCTGCGGGAGGGACATTGTTATTCTCCACGGAGTCGTGAACCTCCGCGTATATGCATCGACGCTACCCTGTTTACGAGATTCGCATCTGGTTTTGATGTTATTCCAACTTACTTTATTTTATTTTTCAATTTTTTGTTTTATTGTTGCTGTTAAATAACTATTATTGCACTTCATAATACTTTCATTTAAGAGTAACTGTTGTACTACATTAAAAAATTTTTTAAATCTATGAAACGATTCTGTAGATTTTTTATTACAAAATATTTAATCATCAAAGAGTTAAACAACTTTATTTATTTTTTTAATAAATATTTAAAAATATCACAAAAAATTTTTTGGTTGACTCATTGAAATATTATTCTTCATTTGAAAAAATTGGGTAACCCAATACTATATAATGCTATAGTAATACACTGACGTCTGATGGGTTGCATACATTCCGGGGCGGGTGGCATGGACGTTGGAAATAAATGAATTCATATATTTATTATCTATTCAACCTTTGTTTAAAAGATTATTTAATAGTTTAATATTTTATGAAAATTTCAGAATTTTCAAATATTTCAATCAAATTTAGAATCTCCTGAATCTTCATGATATTCTGGAAATTGCTGTGTAGCCTCTGGGCAATCGCATGAAATAAACTCATCATTTGATTCCACTGTGCATAATCTTTTTTTTTTATTCTCCGCACTTGTTGATAATTTACTATTGTTAAACAAAGGAAGTAATCTGGTTGTAACCAAGTTTGTAGTGGTATCAATTGTTGTACTGCTTGTAGTGGTATCGGGTTTCGATGAAGACGATCTCTGAAAAACGTAAATTTTCAAATATATTAATTTTAATGAAACCTATTTTTAATGTAGAAATCATAATACAACTTTGAAAAATATTGTAAAGATTAAAAAATTTAGTTTTATTCGTTTGGTTTCGATAGGACTGCACTATTTTGAGACTTGACATCTAACTTACCTCATTTAGTATCATCATCCAATCCAATGCGAAAAATCCATGTATGTGAGGAAACCCCTATTAAAATTAATGAATTTTTTATGTTAATGTAAGACATTTAATTTGAATCAACAAACATTTTTTCATTTTATTGAGTATTATATACTTACCAATACTAAATTATTGCTTAGAAAAATTACAAGAAAAAATGGCATCAACATAGTGAATATAAAATGTTGATGATAAATTCTATTCACTAATTTAATGATCAATAAGACTTTAACTGATGACGGCAAAACTTATCAGTCTTATCTCAATTTTATCAAGTTTACTTATCTAGAACATAAAATTTCAAATTGATAATGTTCTCAAATTTTATTCAAAAATTCTTAGTATGTTCTTAAAAAGTCTTACTCCTATCATAAATATTTTTAAAGTAAAAAAATAAATTTTCAAAATGAAGCGATTAACAAAATAAAGTGATTCAAATAGAATATTTTTTCTCATTCCGTGTTTTCTCTGGTGCAAAGTAATCATCAAATATTAAACTTTCAGAATACCTCTAAAAACAGTTTATAAGGCACTCACGTCATATAAGTAAAGTAAGCTATATATATGCTTACGAAAAAATTTCTAAATTCAAAATTTCCACGTCAATAATGCTAGTAAATACTAAAAACTTTATTTATGAAACTTACCGATTCTCATACAAAATTCTTTGCAAAAATAACAAAATTTAAATTATAATTAAACGTTGAATTAGTCAAATTATGTTATTATATATTATTATATTTTCAGACTAAATACAGAAAGTCAGGAGAAGTTGGTTTAATATTTCAAAGTTGCTTTAAAAAATGATTACGCTTTGTAATGGGGAAAACCCCAGATAGAAAAACACCTTGGATTCAATTTTGAAGGTCATAATATATTATAACAAATTTTTCATTATAATTTTTACATTTTGTTTTATTTTTTTACAAAAGTTATCTAGTTATGATAAAAAAGTTTTTTTTTGGTTAGTCTTGCAATAATCCTTATTCTCTACTAAAATACGACGTTATAAATTAAACATTAAAAATTCATTGCACGTTAGAATAAAACCAGTTTGCCTGACTATAAAAGTTTGAATAAAAGCTGAGAATAATCAAAATCAAGTTTAATACAATATTATTAAACATCTTTTTTGTTTCGAGCGTCTTCAATTTGGCTTTGTGCTTTCGCATAATCTGCATTAATTTTTGCAATTTCCTCTGCTCGTTTCGTGACTGCTTCAAGAATCAGTTGAGTGTAATTGGCGCCCTTTCTTTTCAAGTAGTACAGGTCTGCTTGAAAAATTTCATTTCGATATTTTTTCTCGATTTCCACTAGAGTTTCATTGTATTTCTCTCCTAGTTCTTTAAAATTTTTGACGTATTCGTCTTCACGTTTATCAATCACTGTTCTTTCAGTGCCCTAAAATATTAAAAAAAGGAACTTAAAAAAAACCATTCATTATAATTTTTAATATTTTTTTAATCTAGAGAACCGAAATTTTTTTTTGGGTTAGTACAAATTAAAAATTTTTGTCCAGGAAAGAATGAGTGTATTTAAAAACTTACCGAAGGTAATTCAGTTTGCGACGACTCCTCCGTAGTATTTGGAAGAAAGTTTTCATTAGTTGCTCCGTATTGAGAAGGTTTTGTTACTCTCTTTAAAGTAAAAATTATTTTTAGGATTAATCATATATTTTCTGTTTATTGTAAAAAGTAAAAACAGTCAATATATTATTCAAAATTAATACTTTTTTAAGATTGTCTTATATCTGAAAATTTTGCATTATGTCCTAAAAATTAGTTCTTTTTTTTATAATATCAAATTATTAAGCTTAAATTGAAAAATTTTTTGTAAATTTTCAGATTGAAAATTCTTATTTTTGGTCTCAAAACACCTTAGCTGCTGAAACAAGATTTTCACTTGTTTAAAAAATCTTGAGTTTATAATTAAAGGATTTTATTTTCTTCTGTTAGCAAATTTTTCATATGTTTATTGTTAATGTAAATTAAATAAAATAGATCTAGCCATCGTAAGTACAAATGTACATAACTCTCTAAAAGTCAGCTATCACCGACTTCAAAGATAAATTTTAGTATTTTTTATTATTAGTAGAATTATTCATCAAACTTATACCTTGTCATCATTTTCATCAGCCTAAAAAAGAAAAAAGTTATCATTCGCTGTGAAGATTAGTTTTATTTTAAAGACTTATAATTTATTTATTTATTATGCTGGTTATTTTTTACATGCTTAATTTAATTATATTTGACGTTAGTTCGGATAAATTAATTTAGTTTTATACGTACGAAAATGCAAGTTGCGCTGAAAAGAGCGATAATGAATAATTTGGAAAACATTTTGAAGTTTCAGCTCAAATTTCAATAAAAACTGTAATAAATTCAATAACACTTCGATATTTATACTCCACAATCTGATTTATTTCAAAAAGGTATAAAAAAAAAGAAAAAAAAAAAAAAAAAGAAAAAGAAAAGAAAAGAAATAAAGGAAAGAAAAAGGGAAAAAAAAATTAACAGCGACTATATTAATGACTGTGAATAAATTCCGTCACATTATTCACAAAATTTCAACTTGTCAGAAGAAAGTACAGTATAAATCACTCTAAAACTGATTAAATTTTTGTGTGCTCGAATAATTTTGTTTTATAATAAATTCTTCATTGTAAATTTATAAGTATTTTATTGTCGAATCAGTTTGACATCGAAAAATCTCATTACTAAATATAGTTTTAATTTAAAATATTACACCAATGCTCACATCGGTTTAATTTAATTTACATTTAAATCTAATATAAAATTTTTGCGTATTTTTCAAAAGCGTTTGAGTACAGATTCCAGTATTCATCGATTAAAGCCTTTCTTTCAGTAATATAGTTCTTAACTTCAATGTTTTGTTCCAGATCAACCTCTTTCTCGTTCGCAACCAATTCCTTAATATACTTGTCACTGTTTTTTTTTAGTAATGATTTTTGCTCTGCTTCTTTTAGTTTCATATCTTGATTGTCGTCTAAAGCTTTGAAAATTGTATCATACTGTCTGTCTAGCTGCAAAAGCTTTTCTTCATATTGTTTTGCAAGATTCAATATTTGGCTATGAAAGTTATTTGTTTTCTTTTTAACCTCCTAAAAAATATATAAATTATACTATTATTATTTATTCAAAATATTTGAAAATTATCTTTTCAGTGCATTTTATAGTACCTCTCCTTCTAAATCGATGCCAAAAATATTTCCGTCTTCCTCCGACTAAAATTATTAAAATATGTTTTTATCTTAATACGGTTTACAACATTAGTGGTATCATTTTTCAAACTATTTTAATTTTATATGTCTATAATTCTGTACAAGTAAAAATTAGATTTGGCGGATGTTGAAAAATTTCGCCCAATTTCTACTAATTTTGATTCAATCAATGAAAATAAATGAACTATTAATTACTTTAACTAATTCTTACTTTTTTTAGGGATTATAATATTATCTATTTTATAAAGTATTTTTTGAAATAGTTTAATAAAAAATTAACTTTGATTAAAATTTTTTAAATACGTACACAGATTTTTGTGATTTTAACAAAATTTTACCGTTTAAAAAAAAAAAAATTAATACTCATGATAATCGTACGGTTGGTACTTGTTGGATATTGACTTCTTTTTTTTGTTTATTATCCTCTTCTCTTCTGCTATCTGATTCGTTGCTTGCTTTTATCAAATCTTTACTGTTTTTGTCTATTTCAGTCGTCTCTTCAGGCTCTATATATTCGTAATAATAATTGTCATCTCTATCGTGAGCCTCTTCTGATAATAACTATAGATTGAAATTAAAATATTTTAACTAGATTTTTAAGAATTATTTGTAGATTGATAATTCTAAAGAATAGTTAGCTCGATAGTGATCACAAAAATTTTAATTAAAATATGTTTTTTTCACTATCAAGCATCAACACGATGTCTCTCTTTATGACTGTATCCTGTGGTTTTCATACAGCAAATGTAACTAAGATTGCATTTTTTATGTCTTTTTTTTCAAAAATTGTTAACCCAGAATAACAATAAATTCCAATATTAATTATTTTATATTAGGTGTAAGAATGCTACTATGAAATATAATTTCTTCGAATACTTGAAAAAAAAAAACTAATTTGTATGACATGTAAGTTTTTCAACATAAGTAGCGTTTGATGGGTGCAAAGAAAAATTCCTTTAATTAAAAAACCAAGTTAATTTCATTGTAATAAACCTTCAATAAATTTCGGCAGCTCAAAAATGCTTGAAATCATTAAACTCAAATTTGTTTATTTATAACTAAAAGTTTTGTAAGAGAGAAATTAATTTCTGTAGTTTTTGAAAAAATATTGATGATAATTGATCTAAGTAAATTTACCGTGGGATCATAATATTCTTCTTTAACTCCAATAATTCCAGAACTTGCCTGTAAGTAGAAAAAATAATTTTTTTCGTTTTTATTCATCTTAAGACATGATAATTGTAGGCTCCTTAAAAACTAATTATACAAATTTTTATACTTTGAGCAAAAATACTATTTTTTATTAACATATATTAAATTCTGAATTAAGGGGGTATGTTTGTTTGATTTAGTATGTAAATGTTCTTAACATTGCTTCGAGTGATCGCTTTAAAAAAGAATAAAATTTTCTTCAAACTTATAAAAAATTATTTCAGCTATAGTTTTTACAAAACTAAGCATTATATTTTACGTACCAATTTTAAAGTAGTTCCCAGAAGAACAAGAAAAATACATTTACTAAACATTTTGAAAATTACTTGTTGAAAAAAAAACTAGGCTTTATTTTAAAAGAAAAAAGTTTTAGGTAGTCACTGATATACTAAAATTTTTTAATTTGAATGTTAAAGTTTCGGATAATTGATTTCTTATCTCAAAGTGTAACTTTAATCACTAGAATAAATTTCAGGATGGCATGGTAAAAAAAAAAAAATAACCGATAATATATTCATGAATTACCAATTGAATATTTATAGAAGCATTAATAAAAATTGAGCAGTAATAAAATATGAATTTTAATCGTTAAATTATTGTACGTATCGAAAATTGTCAAACTCTAAAGCATAATCATTACTAAATTAATAGTAGTTCAGCAAAAATTAGGGTATCAAATAAGAGTTTTAAATAGTAAACAGAATAGAAATTATGAAATTCAGATTACGCAGCGTTTCATTCAATCCGCAAAGAAGTTGCATGATTACTTGAATTACACTTGGAGAATCCCTGGAGCCCGTGGAATTAATGAGGGCAAACTTCGGCGTGGATTAATCCCTTGGACAAGTTTGAGATGTTGCGAGCTCACCTGACGTGCGGGGAAAATCTACGCCGTGTCGATCGACATTTTCCCGGTCGTAAATCCCTTTGGTTATGATTGTTGTTTGTCGAGACAGAAAATTAAATTTTAAGTGATGTGGATGGCCCAGAGAGCTTTTACAACACTTCAAGAGCTCTGTTCCCTTTATAAAAGAGAGCTATCGCCATCTTGCGTAAGATTTTTATTCGTGAGCTGATTGGTGAACAAGTTTTTAAAATATTCGAAAAGTGCATTTTGAGGTTACTCTTATTGTTTTTTCCTATGCGCGCTTGAAGCGCGCTCAGAAGAGCTAGTCCCTTTATAAAAGAGAGCTATCGCCATCTTGCGTAAGATTTTTATTCGTGAGCTGATTGGTGAAGAAGTTTTTAAAATATTCGAAAAGTACATTTTGAGGTTACTCTTATTGTTTTTTCCTATGCGCGCTTGAAGCGCGCTCAAAAGAGCTAGTTTTTCAAAAAATCATACTTTTTGTTGGGTTTCATCCATTTTTTTTAAAAACCGCAAGTTAGTAGCCTGAAAGAAAAAATATCAGGTCAGTCGGCAACGAGTCTGAATATTTTCAATTTATTTATTTTTCTTGGATTCGTGAGGCACGTGAAATTGTGCTTTTTCTTGCCGAGTGTACTGACACGCGCGGCGATGGAGATCTTATTTTCCCCGAGCTAATTTCCGATGATAGCACGACGCTTCGCCTCCCTCTTTTTCCCTCGCTTTATTGGATATTGAGCTCGGGGTGGCTGAGTTTTATCGATAAGTTGGGTGTGAGGGATAAGTTACTTCACCTTTTTACGACGTTGAATAATTGTTTTTTTATTTTTTCTAAGCATCATAGTTAAGGTAGTTCCCAAAAAAATTGAGTTTCTTAAAAAATCTCTAGAATTTTGCACAGAGGTAGATTTTTGAGTCCTGTACACGCTGGTATTTTTCTTAAACCCCCAAGCCATACTTAATTTTGAGATATTGGGCTCAGAAGTTTCAATTTTTTACACGGGATTCCTATGCTGAGCGCGTGAATTCATATTTATTTTGAAGGTTATTCTCTCATTGCAAACTCAATTTTCTTAAAATATTTTTTAAAAACAGGTTTTCTTGTAGGGCAAGATCTTAGAAATCGTATCGTACAAAGATAAACATAGCAAGCGATATTAACTTATGAGATATACAATCAAAAAGAATGAAAAATGCATGATTTTAGCATGATTTCGAGCAGCGGTGGCGACGGCGGCGCGTGGCGTCAGAGTGGGGGCAACGAGCGTCTATAACTATATTTTAGGTTAGCTATATATACGCTTCGTAACTACCTTAATTTTTGGAAATGGTTGGTTAATAGATATCAAGTATCGGTGAATTAAATTGTGTAGAAAAATAAGGCATTGTGTACTTGGTTTAACAATAAAATTTAATTTTCGATAATTTCGATCGTGAAAACTACGAGACTTCGAGAGATATCTTCGTTTATTGATTGTACAGGTGTAAAAACTTTCCTCAAATTCCATCGTGAAGTCACTAAAAGTGACAAATGAGGCGTACGTTCTTCATACATATTAAAAATGATAATTATTGGTTTCAAAGTAAAACCAATAAGTCGTTAATCATTTTTTTTTCATCAAATTTCAAAAAAAAAAAAAAAAAAAAAAATTATGAATTTCCTTCTCATTTTTGCAAGAGACTGTGCACTTCAGCGTCACTAAAAAATTAGTCGAAAGAAATACTTATAAAACTTCGCAAAGCACTTTTTCTTGAAAATCTTGAAATCTAAGATAATTTTCAAAGTATATTATCGCCGGTAATTTTTAAAAAAAGAGGTTGGAATAGTTTATTCGTTGATACAAGAAACAGTAATTATATCCGAAAATAGTAATTATATTTAAAAAAGATATTAAATCAAAATTTTTGAAATTTGAATGAGAAAGTTGTTATTGATGAAATGTATGTAAATCAATCATGTATTAATGTATTAAAGGGCATTAATGTCCGTTGATGATGAAAAATAAATAAATAAAAAATTTAAAAAAAAATCACCGTAAAAATCAAAAAATCATCAATTTTGACTCTGAAGTGCACAACCCCTCGCATCTTCGCTAATTTTTTTTTTTTTTTTTTTCCTACTTTTATGAACACTGTATTAAACAATCAATCCAGACATTACGCATTGAACGAAACTGGGTCAAGTTCAGGAATTCGTCATGACATCATAAGCCCCTAAAACAACTCGGGAGGTAAACATAGCCGATATTCACGTCACGCCAAAAAAAAATTTGCATAAATTCAAACTTACAAAAATAAATCGCGATACAAAGGTATGCTCAACACGTCACTGAGCCACAGTTTCAAATCATCTCCGGGCGCCCATGCAGGTTTTTCCCACGAAATGAAAATTTTCAGAATACCATCACGTACCGCAATAATTCTCCAACAAAAGCACAAACCAGGGAGAGAAAAAAAAGTGGGGAGGATTGCTCTGCACTTAATTTCCGAGGTAGCAAAAAAAAAAGTCTCATCAATCCGATGGTGTCTTGGTCGAGGCGATCCTCTTAATTAAGTGTCATTAGTCCCCCGGGGGTTCGCAGCGGCGACCTCTAATGATCCGGTTGAAGGGATTGTACAGCCTCGCCGATGTTGATTACAGCGCGTCGATATATGGGATCCGGAACTATTTTCGTGCCGATTAGTTTTTGACCGTCTCGACAGGATGAAGCATCATAAATTTCTCGTAGAAACTTCATTTTCACGCAATTGTTTATCCAATTATATACTTATTGTTGAAAATACCAACAATGATTGTATGCTTGGACGACAAAAATTTTTAACTTTTTAATTTTCTTGAAATTATTTGCAACTTGCTGAGAAAAAGTTATTCTGAATAGAGAAGTTGCACATTTTTCAAAAACATTTTGTTCTGAAAGTTTGGGATTTTTAATGAATTTTAAAATTTTTTTCATAATTTTTACATCAAAATTACTGAAGATAATAACTATTGAATTTTGAGTATTTTACCCCTTAGTGACGTCACTGAGGGGTATTTAACGTTAGGAAGTATATCTACAGCTATAAAAATTACTGAAACTCCATAAGTCAGCATCTCCTTCAATATTGTATGAAAATTAAAAATTATTTTGCTAATTTTATTTTTTCAGACCCATTTTTCAGATGTTTCCTTGAAAAAACTCATTTTCGAACTCATACACACGGAAAAAATAAAATCCTTGCAGCGTAGCTGAATTCAGCGATATGACGATGCGAACAGTTAACGACGCTCCAACGCAGACTTTTCATCGTGGCGAGGCAAAGTCTGCGTTGGAGCGACGTAAAGTTAGCTATAGCGTGCCTTCCTTACCAACAGCTGTAGCAGAGCTCGACTCACGCTTGACGCATGTTTACTTGTGTACTTACTCTCTGCTATCGCGGCACTATAGACGAAAATGCTGATTTTTCGGCAAAAATAAGCTGACGAAGACGATCGCACGAACAGGAAAATGTAATATATCAATTTTTTCTTCATGTAATTATCTACAAGAATAGAGGTACAAACCATTAAAAAGTGACGATTAAATCCTTGTTTTTTAAGCCAAAAGTTGAAAAAAATGAAAAAAACGAGTTTTTTCAAGTTTTTGCTAGTATTTTAAAACGAGCTCGCACTTTTTTGACTTTTTTAGATGTACCAGGATTGTGTATTTTTTTATTACGAACACGAATCTGGGATTTAAATTACGAAAAAATCCATTAGTACCCCTTAAAAATTGAAAAAACCAAAATTTTTACCCAAATTGAGATGTTTTTTTTACTTTATCGAACATTTTAGAAACAACACAAACTTTTTTAATTTTCTAGATGTACCAGGATTGTGTATTTTTTTATCACAAACACGAACCTGGGATTTAAATTACGAAAAAATCCATTAGTACCCCTTAAAAATTGAAAAAACCAAAATTTTTACCCAAATTTTGATGTTTTTTTTACTTTATCGATCATTTTAGAAACTACACAAACTTTTTTAATTTTTTAGATGTACCAGGATTGTGTATTTTTTTATCACAAACACGAATCCGGGATTCAAATTACGAAAAAATCCATTAGTACCCCTTAAAAATTGATTGAAATTCGTGGAATTGTATGGTTAACGCGGTATAGCAAACATATCCCGCGGGGCGACTATCGAGGTGTAGATTTCTTATACTTTGTGTTATTCTTCACGTTCGACTTACGTATTTTCGGTTAAGAACTTTTAGTTCTGGCAAGATATTCTTTCTTATGTTTAGCGAACATATTTTTATACCTCATATTTAAAAAAATTATTTTAACTAAAATTTTTTTTTATTTTGCTCATTAAGAGGCATTTCTTTAAACGAAATGTTGAATTCAAAGGGGTACTTATAGATTTTTTCGTAATTTAAATCCCGGATTCATGTTCGTGATAAAAAAATACACAATCCTGGTACTTCGAAAGAGTTAAAAAAGTTTGTGTAGTTTTTAAAATAATCGATAAAGTAAAAAAAAAAACATCAAAATTTGGGTAAAAATTTTGGTTTTTTCAATTTTTAAGGAGTACTAATGGATTTTTTCGTAATTTAAATCCCGGATTCGTGTTTGTAATAAAAAAATACACAATCCTGGTACATCTAAAAAATAAAAAAGTTTGTGTATTTTCTAAAATGATCGATAAAGTAAAAAAAACATCAAAATTTGGGTAAAAATTTTGGTTTTTTCAATTTTTAAGGGGTACTAATGGATTTTTTCGTAATTTGAATCCCGGATTCGTGTTTGTGATAAAAAAATACACAATCCTGGTACATGTAAAAAATTAAAAAAGTTTGTGTAGTTTCTAAAATGATCAATAAAGTAAAAAAACATCAAAATTTGGGTAAAAATTTTGGTTTTTTCAATTTTCAAGGGGTACTCATGGATTTTTTCGTAATTTAAATCCCAGATTCGTGTTCGTGATAAAAAAATACACAATCCTGGTACATCTAAAAAAGTCAAAAAAGTGCGAGCTCGTTTTAAAATACTAGCAAAAACTTGAAAAAACTCGTTTTTTTCATTTTTTTCAACTTTCGGCTGAAAAAACAAGGATTTAATCGTCACTTTTTCATGGTTTGTACCTCTATTCTTGTAGATAATTACATGAAGAAAAAATTGATACATTACATTTTCCTGTTCGTGCGATCGTCTTCGTCAGCTTATTTTTGCCGAAAAATCAGCATTTTTGTCTATAGTGCGCGGGTTTACGGCAGCATAACTATAAAAAAATGTGTTTATTGATAGTTGTAATTAATTTAAGTATTTTTTATATCAGTATTTTTATCACCCGCGATAGCAGAGAGTAAGTACACAAGTAAACAAGCGTCAAGCGTGAGTCGAGCTCTGCTACAGCTGTTGGTAAGGAAGCCACGCTATAGCTAACTCTACGTCGCTCCAACGCAGACTTTGCCTCGCCACGATGAAAAGTCTGCGTTGGAGCGTCGTTAACTGTTCGCATCGTCATATCGCTGAATTCAGCTACGCTGCAAGGATTTTATTTTTTCCGTGCAACTTCCCTATTGTATACTTATTGTTAACAATTCCAATACCAACAATGATTGTATGTTTGGAAGCCAAATATTTTTAACAAAAATTTTGAACTTTTTAATTCTTGAAATTATTCTCTAAGAAAAAGCTATCCTAAATTTTATGACAGTAAATCATTTTTCACATTTTTTACTGGCATTAATAAATAAATATCACAAAATTGTAATTGATACTCTCCTTTTTAGTATTTGAAAAATGATGTAATGACTCTAGGGTGTTTAAAAAAATTAAATTTTTTCCCTCAAATTCTAACACATTTTGTTGATTTTAAAAAAAATTCTTGATCAACACCTCTTCTGTCTTCTAGTAACTAAACAAAAATTTACTCTTATCATATTTTACGAAAAAATTTTTTTATCATTTAATCAAACCATCACGGAACGCCAAAAAAAACGTTGACAAAGCACTACCTGGCATATAAAATTTCCAAGTCGGCATGACAAACTTAAAAACCACTTGAGCATTCATAATAACCATCTCAATCGCGTCACTTCCCCAACTGTAAATTAAAAATCTCACCTAAAAGGTTCCCCCCATCCCTTGTTACTTCCCTTTGCCACGCCTACCACAAAGCGTGTCGTCCTCTATTCTTTTTTTTTTTTTTTTTTTTTTTTTTTTGAGAAGGGGAAGTGTGTCTCTTGTTCCGTTACAATCGTTTGTATTCATTTTTCACGCTCACCTTTTTTTTTCTCGAAAGGTGATAGCCCCACCTTTGTGTGTAATTCGGCCGAGGCAGGCGCGTTTAAAATTAGCGCGTCGCAGATACTTTTTAATCGGAAAATTATTAATGACCTGTGTTTTATTGGTCGTAAATAGGGATGCAAGGGATAAACGTATTGGACCAGGTGGGAAAGTTTTCTCGCTCACTCGAGTGTGGACCATTTTCATCGTGATAAATTGCCGCGCGATGACAAGGTGTGCTAAAAGAGATAAAACTCCTGTGTGTGCTCAAACTTCTTATTTATTGTTGTTTTGGTCTTGAAAAAAATGTTACTTTAAACCTTAATAAATTTGATATCCTCAATTAATTTTTTTTTTTTTTTAACTTTCTGCACTTATATACTGAACTAAATAAATATTGGAGTTTTTTCAATGCAGACATCACCGAGCGGATGTACATAACTTCATGCATCAATCAGGGATAAATTTTGAATAAGACAGCGTCTGGATGGTTTAGACTCGTCGGAAAACCATTCATTTCGGTCTGACGCTAGCAAACGTTAAATAAAGAACCAGATTGAGTCTGATGGATCAATTAGTTTATCGGAAATTATAAATACCAACCGTGAGCTACGATAAAGTAATAACATACGCGTACGCGTACATTAAAAGCCAGTTACACAAAGCGAGCTTCGGGGCACTTTATTATTGCGAGATAAATCTCAAATTCGGTCTCTTAAACTCCCGACGGTTAATAAAAGGGCCCGGACGAGGCTCTGACGTAAGGTACCGAGCCGGTAATTTAATTTGACACGAGCGCTGCCATTTATTCGCGTCGCGGCTGCAGTCCAGATGCCAGATCGCTCCGGCTGATAAGCTGTGAGAGGAGAAAAAAAACGAGGGATGACGCTTGCTCATAGCTAAAAAAAAAAAAAGGTCATTTCACAACAGTTTGTTGTTTCAACACAACTTCGTATGCACTAACATGAGTAAAGATGATTAAAGAGCAGTTTGCATTGACAATGTTTTTGCTCCAGCGATACGTCACAAGAGCCGATTGCATTGACACCAGTCAAAATGACGTCATAGTTGAAAATACCATGAGAGGTGCTCTCGCTGTAAAAACTAAATTTTGGAAGCCTTTAAAAGTTCCCTTTGAGTCCCAGGGATGCAAAAATGAAGATCAAAGAGAGAGCGAGCTTCCAGGTGGTTGGAGTACGCACGGAGCATCAAATTTTCGGCAAGTCAAGCTGGAAAAGGGCAAATGTCAAGAGGCAGTAGTCGGTCGGCTTAATAGGGTCCACTCGGGTTACAAGTCATACGAGACTGCGCACAGATGCATCAAAGAAAACTTCGAACCATCGGCATTATATATAGCAGTGTACCTGCTGCAGACTGAAAAGATGAAGACGATGACGCTGAAGAAGACGAACGAGGATCGAAGATTATTTCAAAGGCTTTACTTTTAGAGGTAAGGAGCATTATTCTTCCTGCTAGCATCAAAGAGCCTCTCATTATTCCGCACCGGTTTGCGTGTACAATGCACTGCGTCTTATCAAATTTATTCTATTCTTTTTAATACTCTGATGATGAAAAATGTGTTTTTTTTTTTCTTTTTTTTTTTCTTCCTGGATTAAAATGAAATGATTGATCATATTTGTTTATACGTTTTATTTTTTTTATTGTTGTTATTGTTTTTATTTTTTTATTTGTTGAATTACTCATTCATGCATTATTAAATGCTTGAGATGAATTCGCATAAGAGAATTTAAAAAAAAATGTAATTCAAGCTTTAATATTTGATCCGACATTCCATTCCTATAGAAAAACTCTTTGCTGAAGATATTCCAAAAAATAATACTTTTTTAGTTATTGAAATAAGTCATTTCCTTTAAAAAATTTTTTATTTAAAATCTTTCAAGTTTACATGTTGATCATGAAGAATAGAAAATCTTATGTCCGTACTCAAACTCTCATTCGTAATTCAGTTATTTTAAAAAAACATACAGTACGTAGCAGGATAAAAAAAAAACCCGGCAGACGCGAAAAAAAGTCTTCCTCTCGACCCTTAAAACTAATTACAACCTATTCCCCGCGGGAACTGAAAAAACGATGTTCGAATAACGAATCCGGTATAACCCATTCATCGAACGTTAACTCGGTTGAGGCTGTCGGTGGGGTCGGAGAGTCGAGACACCTATCGAATTACCTTGGGCGCAAATAAGATTGTCGCCCGACGGCCGAACGACGCTTGATGGACGCGCGCACGGAAAAGTTGATGGAATTTCGGATTTTTCGCTAAAATTGACTCTTTAGGGTAACCCCATTCTGCGGCCCGCCATGACAGCGAACTTTGAATCGCAAGTTGATTGTCGTTTTTTTAATCTCTCATTTTTACTATGGCTTTTCAAAAGTTCAAAAGTTCATTCTTTTGCTTTTTTTTCAATCCGTAAAATGAAAAATAATTCAACGTCAGGGAGTTTTCATCTGTTTAACATTCAAATAAAGAGTTTTAATTAATGAAAACAATGTTTGACAGGCAACCGCAGTACGGTACTTCGTGAAAATGACATGGTAATCTAACAACGACAATTACCCAAAACAGCTCTAATAGCTTTGCGGTTTCAAAAGTTTAATGAAGAAGTTTACGATGTGAGCTCGAATCGATTTTGGCAACGAGCTTAAATTATTACCAAGCACTAAGTGCGTACTATAGCAGCTGTTTCAACTTTTTTTTTTTTTTTTTTTTTCAATTCAATTAAAAAAAAAAAAGAGGGGAAATTCCGTGATTTTGTAAGACGGCGCATCAGACCGATATGTGTGTCAAGTGAAAAAAACTAATTAAATTTTGAAGAGCGAACTACGTCAAGATTGAAAATAATAAACCGAGCTTATTCGAAAGATGAAAGAAGCGTTGTGTACAGGAAATCCAGCTGGTTGGTAGGGAGCTCTCGCAAGCGGGCTTAATCGCTCTCAAAGTTTCGCGTATAATATATATTATACGCGTATTACACCGTCGTCGCAGTTATCAGCTGCTATCCTCGCCCATTCATTATCTCGGACAATGGCTCGGCTCCCGAGCTATTTTACCCCGGACAAACTAATCGAACGGCTGCAGCTGCCCGACCGGACGCCCACGCGTGTATTATATATGATGCATGGGCCATCCCAGCACACCCTCCAGTTTCAGGAACAATTGAGATTTCGGTTTTCTCGAATCTGGGATCATTGATCCGGGATCGATCCCAATTGCAGTGCATCTCTGAGATAACTGACGCGACGAGACTTTGATGGTTAAACTTCTTGAACATTAATGACAGTAGAATTGTAAAAGCAAAACCAGGGATAGAACATTTTTTCCAAAGTCTTAGGAATACTGTATATGAGAATTTGGATCTTAGAATCAAGTCCTCATATATATAACTGTACCTGCAGACATCTTCTCTATAGTTGAATATAAACAAGTTAAACCGTTCAAAATAAATAATAAACACATAAATAAATGAAAAAAAAAAAAAAACAAAACCAAAAATTTATTTTTGATACAGAAAGGGGAAAATAAGGATTGAATTTTTAGCATAGTTATTTATATATCATCTTTATTCGTTTGAATATTATAACGTTGATAAATATATGTATATATAATTTTTATATGATAAACGTATATATATATGCATGTATTTAATTTACAGTAAATTCTCTGTACAGTTATCTGGTGCACATATACATACAGGTTATTTTTCGCAGTAATACATTCGCAGGGTTTACAGACACAGCATAAATTGCACCGTTGCTCGTACATATATAATACATACATATATTTTATTTTAATAACTTCTGATACAAGACTTAGGGTGCATAAAACTTTTAATATTAGTGATAAATTTTTATGAATATACATAATAAAATCAACCTTCAACGATTCCATATTTCCATGTTTTTTAAAAATTTTGTAAAATGATATATCATGCTGATATTTTTTCATAAAAACTTGATATGGATTGAAAAAAAATAAGATAGAAGTATAAAATTTTAATAACTAACATATACAGCAGCTGAAAACTGTACTAATAGTCTAAAATAGATCAACAAAATCGGCATATTATGTTAATTACGAATTAAAAATATTTTTTATACTCTAATAAAATTTATAACAAGAATAAATTTTTCTGATGTTTTTGGTTTTAAAAAGACATTAAGAGTTAAAAAAAAAACTCTTGGACCCTTACAGTATTAAAGTGATAATTTTTTTTTTTCGAAAGTGTTATGATTTTACAGGCAACTAATTACACATTTACGTTTTTCAAAATACTAAATAAATGTATTAAATATGTTTAAACTCGATAATTTTTTATACATAATTTATAAATAGTAAAAAACGAGCAGTCTCTAATCATTAATACATCAATTTTTTACAACAATCTTTTAAATAACATGCACATTAATAATTACACGGGATATAGTTTACATTACTTTTTGATCTATAAATATTCATACGCATGGAAGAATAGCTTTTCTGAGAGTGTCCGCAAAACTTATTTAAGAGTTTATTATGTTAAAATATAAACATTGCGAAATTTGTGAAAGTATTCGTTTAAAATATAGATGAACTTGATTCTCTGGTAATACATTTGGTACTGTATAAAATTATAACTAATTATTATAATATTTTTTATAAGTTAAATTCTTTGAATGCAATCCGTCCTCGTTTTACATGGTATTTTATTTTAATTTATTTGCTGAATATTATAGGAGAAAGGCGACTAAAGCTATCCGGAACTATTCCAAACTATCATGAAAATTACATTTTTTTGATAAATTGTAAAGGTTTTCTTCGAAATTAATATTCAACCGACTGACAACCACACGTTGTTTATAAAGTTCTGGACGAAACGACGACCTAATTTTCATAATGTTGTTGAACTTTACATTGTTTGTGTACTGAGAAAAAGCTCGTGTCATGTTATAGTATGTAAAATGTATATATTCATGAATAAATGACTATATATACTTACTTACATTATATTTATATACTAATAAAAACAAATGAGATAGTAAGTAAAGGGATTACTCGTAAACGAAAAGAAAAAATTTGAGATCGTTCTTGCATTTGCAAGCTGCTTATTATTTATCTTTACGATCTAAACTACGTTTTTTAAAGCCTGGACCACAATGCGCGCAATTAAGCACGATGTATGATATTAATACTATACCTAATATTAATCACTTACATGAAATATTGTACGAGTGCAGATACATTACACCTGAATTTTAACCTTTCGTTCTATTATCACAATTTTATAAAATCGATTATTACGTGTCTTGAGAAAATAAACATAAAAAATGTTATACCAGTGTTTTTTTTATTATTTAATGAAAAATTTATTGGTTATCAAAAAAAATTGATCGAATGTTGTAACTATAGATTTGTTCTTAATTACTAATTATTATTAACTGCTGTTTTAAACAGAGAGAAAGAATGAGAAAATTTAGTAATAACTGAATTTTTTCGATTTTCTCTCATTGTGTTAAAAAGTGAGTCAATCACCTTGCTCACCAATACTTTATTTTTTATTTTTTTAATGCCATGCACGCTCGACCTACTTTTGAAAAATTAATTTGATTTGCATAAATGAATAATCCTGTTTGTATTTTTGGTTTAAGATTGTAAATATTTATACCGCAAATTGAAAAAAAAAATTTCTCTGACTAAATTTTACCGTCAATATTTTAACATGTAAAATAACTGAACAGCATTAAATTCCACCGTAAATAAAATTTAAATATTCCGCACAACATTTGTTATATTTTATCATACATATTTTTTTAAATCAATTCAAAACATACTGATTAATTCGGTGAAGTATAGTTCGAGTTGGTAGTCACTAAATTATAGTTTAAATTTTCAAGAATAAACTCGAATATTTGGGGTTGTAGAGGAGAATAAAAGCCGAAACAAATTCGTTCTGAATGAATTTCAGGTCATGAATTTTTTAAGACAATATTCTCATTTTTCTGAAAGCTTTAACTTTACTTTTTTTCTCCAACGCTTGTTTAAGAGTAGTGTGCGCGCTCACGTATCCGCGATGCAGACTTAACTATCTTAATAAGTAATCGATATGTCCTGTGGAGTATAATTTAGAAGCCTGCATCAGAATCGCGAGATCGATACGGATGTAGGACGCGCAGATTGTGAACGAGTCCTTTATATGGTCATTGGTTCGTAAAAAAAGAAAAAAAAATTATTTTTCAGTTATTACGCAGAAAAAAAATCTTTCTTTTAATATTTTTTTAGATATCAGCGTAATAAAATACACAACCTATCAACGCATATCAAACCGAGGGGCTATGCATTTCAGAATCACTAAAAGAATCGCACATAAAAATCAATATGATTTATAAAATATTAATATCATTTTAAGCAAAAATCTTCGAAAAATATTATTTTTAACAAAATATCAATTGAAATTGATTCCAAGGCTCTAAACACTTTAAATTTGCCAAAAGAATCACGAAAGAATCACAAAAGAATCAAAAATAATCAAAAAGAATCAAAAGAATCATCAGTGATTCTGGAGTGCATAGCCCCTCGTATCAAACACTAACATTTGTAATCATAATTTCAGAATAAAAAATAAAAACTTTTACTTCCTCTTTTTAACATCATTTATGCAATTTTTTAATTTGTTTAATCCTACTTTTTAGATACAAACATAATCAATTTATCACTATTTCTTATCTGTAAAATCGAAAAATTAAAAACTATTCAATCACGTACGAAGCACCAACGAAAAAAAGGACGAAAAAAAATCGCAGCAAAGCCTGACGGGTGTAATAAATATCTTGTAGAGAAAAATTAAAAAAAAAAAAAAAAAAGAATGAAAAAACCAATGTAATCAAAAGATCAGAGCTGTCACGCTACGTGTGCATTTCCCGACTCTCTGTAATTGAGTTTCCACAAGTCTAACATCGAAACTCAATTTTGGTATCTAGAATTGCTTTTTGCTTTGCGAGAGTTAATCTGATTTTAATTATGGTTTTCAAGTAATTACATGATTGAAATTTTTTTTTTTCATCATCAGGTTTAAATAAATCACTAACCATTAGTATCCCGAATTAATCCAGTTTTAAAGATTTTTTAAAGAAAATTTTTTTCATATTTACAGCCCTTAAAAGAGGAGTGAATTTTTCACGTAAATAATTAAGGAGTTGTTCCGAAAATAAAACGCGCGACTCGCGAATTTAAACTCCATCGATCTTATAATTACCGCCCCTGCAAATACCTCCCTAAGAGCGATGAATTTCAGGACTCTCAAATTGCTTGTCAAGAGTTATGAGATATTTCATCCTTTTCATGAATAAAATTCAGCTTCTTCTTTTTTCGTGTCCAACCTCCATTATAATCTCGCAGGGACCGGAAAAAAACCGTACGATTAAAGTGATTGAGAAAAAAAGCTTCTAAAAAAAATTCACCTTTTTTTTTTTTTACTCCCCGCTCTTTTCGGGACACTTTTTTTCAAAGACGTCAACATGGAAAAAAAAAAAAGAAAATCGATCGATGTTCTCGCGATGGCATAAATTTTCTCGTTAACAAGGGACTAACAAGAAAAAAGCGGTTATCATAAAATGCATATTTACATCGTGGAAACTTGTGGTTTCGCGTCGTAGCCGTTGTGTATGAAGACTTTATTTCGCTACGGCGTCAACTGTACATGCTCACACGTTTTTTTTAAACTTACATTCTAAAATTAATATGTACAGAATACCTTTCTTTGTACAGGCGCATTTTAGGCTCAAAACTACAGAGGAAACTTAAATATTTTTTCAGCACTTTGGGCTTACCCAACCCCGTGCACAATTTAGTTTTCTTTCGATGACAATAAAACATTTATAATCTCTCTGCTTAAAAAAAATATTCCAAGCTGTGTACGCGGTGAATGATACCAACGTAAAGTTCCACCTGTAGCATTGGACCAACAACCCGTGTCAGCTGTACAAGATTAAGCGATTACAATTATCTATCATGGACCCGTTTTCGAACCACTGCGCAGTTGCAAATGCCAAAAAATCAACGGAACATGGTCATGGAGAGAAAGAGAGGTAGATTAAATTAGCCCGCTCTAGCGAAAACAAGCGAGGTCCGCCATTCGAGCAAACTAGTGAATCGAGGCTTAGTCAATGTATCATTTGGATAGCAAAGTCCATTGGCTTTAAGTTTTTATTTCAAATAATTCGAAGCTAATGGATTGCGTGAAATTGATTTAAATTTTTAAACCCCACCGGGATGATGAGTTTGAAACAAACTCGTTAATTAGTTTGGAAATGTAGGCTGGTGGAAAAGTAGTCAATTGAAAAACTGTCTGATTTTTAAATCATTTTAAATGACTGTAAAGCTGAATAATTCAGAAAAATCAAATTCGCGTTACTCTTTGTTATTCCATAAGCCCCATGACAACTCACCCAGAAGTGGTAGAATTTAGTCGGTCACAAATCCTCTCGAAGCGTAACCTTACCGAAGCAATTGACCCGTCTTTTTTGCGGCAGGGTGAGGGGACGAGGAAAAAACAAAGAAGAAAAATGAAAATAATAGAGGAAAGAAGCTCCCCCTGCACGGTGACCTCGATATCTAAAAATGATTTCGGCTCGTGAATAATGTAGAGGACGAGTTTGACTCTCTCCCTCTCGCAATTGAATTTTTCTCGCTTGAAGATAAGGAAATTTGCGGGAAGAGGGTGGATGGAGATTCAATTAAAATTTTATTTTTCGCACTCAGGCTATGGTAATCAAAGACGGATTGCTCAGGTCCCTAACGTAACACTTACTCTCTGTACACTTCAAATTTCGCAATGCAACGAGACGCTGTCTGTATGCTTATTTATAGTTGGATTGGTTTTCATGATTGAGTACAGAAGACACACTTCGCTTTATAGAAAATCGTAACGCTATACAGTATTTAAAGCAACACAAAATCATCAGAGACTACAAAATTTTTCAGACAGCGCAAGATCATCGGAATCAAGACCCACTAATAATTCACGTACAAAAGAAAAAGAAGAAGTCATCTCGTTAACTTATCACCGGCGATCGATTAGACTCCCGCACGCATTAATTTTTCAGTCCAACAAACACTCACCTGAAAAAAAAGCAGAGTTCGCTGACTCAACGCCCGGTTGATGTTTACACATCATTACTCGCCCCCTCGATCGATAATAAATGGTAGAGCAAAAAAGAAAAAAAAAGGGCAGCCTCATTAAGTGATCGCGAAGTTAGTGCCGGAGCGGCGGCGTTTGAGTAAAATCGATTCCGAGAATATATTTCCAGCGCACGAGAGAAGTTTGCATATTCCGCGATCGATGAGACGCGCGCCGCTAGGAGCTTCAGAAGTGCATAACGTGTTTATGGCTCGAGCGCTATAAAACCCGTGCGAAATATATTCAATCACCTCCCCAGCTCGCGCGAACCCAATTAACCGCTGATAAATTTTTTTTTTTTTTTTTTTTTTTCAAGAGCGAGGCTAAAAAGAAGAAACGGGGGAATAAGGTCAGTCCCGGGAGAGAAAGGAAAGCATTAGCTTTCGACGGTGTCGTATCTCCGCGGTCAAAAGAGAGTCCACCTATCGGACCGAGACATCGAAGCATCGACACGCTCCTTTTGTCTTCGTCTTTTTTGTCTTCTCCTTCTGGGATATAAAAAGAGCAAAGGCGTCAAAGGTGAGCTTTTGACGAAAGTCTATGGTCGATTTGCCGGGGGTAAGAGATTGCCGCGAGAATCGAATCCAGGATAAGTGTTTTTTCTTCTTCTTTCTCTCTTTCTTTTTTTTTTTTCGGGAGAAATTGAGCGCGACAATTTTCTTTCACTGCCGGGGGAGGTTTATTCGATCCCGAGATACTTGGAAAGTAATAAAGTTCTAATCAACGAGATATAAAAAAGCCCGCGACATCACAGATAAATTTACGTCGGAAGAAAGTTACGTAAGCTCGATAAAGCTCCTATCGCGCTCATCGGTGTTTGAAGGCAAGAATTTTGGGGCTAAAAATAAAAATGCGAGGAGAAGAGCAACAAGATGACTATCCATCACGTATACGCTCGTCAAGGTCGGGACGAAAGCCGTACGAAAATAAAGCGGCCCGTCGATCGATCATCAAAGCTCGATGATGTCGGGCGCCCGGAACTGGACCTTGCTCGACCACTTGCTCTCTACCTGCAAGCTCGGGGGATCCTGGACCAGCAGAGCCTTCCTCGCAGCCTCGTGCGCCGGGGTCGACTCACCGGGGGCGTTTTCGTCGTCGTCGTCGTCGTCGTTGTCCGCCTCGTCCTCCTCCTGGACCTCCTCCAGGACCTTGCCGCCCTCGAAGGACTTGTCGTGGCGGCGTACGCTGCTTATTAACGAGGAAGTGGTGGGGGATGATCTTGATGAGTCGCGAAAGTCTCGGGAACGTATTGACTGTCGTGGTTATTTGTACCTGAAATTACAATGATTTACGGGTTAGTAAGGTTTTTGTTTATCGATAATAAACTAAAATGATAAAACTTTGGCATGAGTAAACAAACTGATCTGTATTTTATGAAAACTGAGAGCTCAAATCAAAATTGAAAGTCAGACTTTGCTAAATCCAAATGACAGATTTTGAGTTGATCGAAAGTTCGTGGTTCATAATCGGAACAGAAAAAAATTTTTAAATTACTTCATCAAAGTTCGGAAAAAATTTTCAAAACTTCATTTAAGTTCGTTATTTCTGTTTATACATGTAAGCGTTGATAGGTTCCTACAGAATTGGATTTGACTCATGGGAAATGAACAACGCGTCAGAACTGGATGCAAAGCCAAATTATCCGCAGTGATCATTTGATACTCGTAAAAAAGATTTTTTATTTCCTACTTTAAAAATTGTTTAACTTTTCAAAAGAAGTTAATGTAAACTTTGATTAAAAGAACAAATTTTTTAGTTTTTTAAATATCGTAAGCTAAGAGTATTTTGTGCTTTGTTCGTGCAAAAATTCTATTTACAGTTTCGTTGTTACAAAAAAATAATCAATTTTCACCATGATTAATCGTAAGAGGTAAATTACATGTGAAAAGTAAGAATTATTATAGCGTGATTATTTCATTTCATTGGGTCGTGTGAGATTACGTTTAATATTTTTACCGCATTGCATGCCACCTCTATGTAATTATCTGTGAGCGAGCTTTTTTTTCAAAAGTTCATTTATAATGATTCACAATCTCAAAAAAAAAAAAATTGCGAGTAATTAAAGAAAAATCATGTAGGTAAAATCTATTAAGTCCAACATACAAATTTTATTTTTATTTTTATCACTCGACTCAAATCATGAATGTTAATAAATTTCTACTTAAATTTAAAAAAAAAATTTTGAATTCTCATGTTTACAAGCTCGCTTATGGAACGATATATTCCGAGCGCATCCATCACGCAAGCGAAACCCAAGCGTCAATTTCACCCCCAAAAACTTATCGGCCCTCGCAAACGGGTCAAAACATTCCAATTCCAGACGTGCATAGCTAGTGCGAGACCACAAATTTCCTCAATCTCAAAGCATCCATCGCCCCGCGGCCGCACGAAATATCGCGGCATGCATTATACGAGCCGGCCGCGCGATAAACCAGCTTTACCCGGCGCTATAGCTCGGACAGTGGGTCAAAATGCGAACACATCAAGAAACTCGCGCTTGCGTGACGCACGTCAGCTGCCCCCCGAGATCTACGGGCTGGCGCACGTCAGCCTGAGATTTTTTAAGACCGAGCTTTTTATTTTTTAATGCCTGGCACCTGCGATTAAAGCTCGTTGAGTTTCGTGTGTCCGAAAAACTAGGACAGTTATTTTAATTATTTTAATTTATGAAAAAAAATTAGTAACGATTAGGTGATTTTATAAGCAGTTTGATGTGCTTGCACTAGGGCTTAGGTACAGCTAGCACCAAAAAAGATTTTAAGCAAATTGAAGTTTTGAAATAGGGTAAGTGAGGGCGTTTGTACGAATGCGTATGTTAGTACGAACAAAAATAATTTTGTTATTTAGATAGAGTAATTATTTAGTTAGATATTTAGAAAAAAATATTTTAAATGTATTATTGTTAAATAAATAATTTTGTCACATCACTTTTTAAAAATATTTATTTAATTGAAAATAAAAAATCAATTTCATGTTCAAAATTCGTACTACCGCACACATTCGGTCTTTTTCGCGTTGTTGCGGCTGTTAGTACGAGAACCACGAGGAGAACCATAACCTCCATTTCAACAGTTCTTCAATAAGCAAGTATAGAAAATCTTATTGCGTCAACGAACTTTTAAATTTAATAAATAAATAAATTAAAATATATTCAAAAGTAACGTTATTAGTTACTTTGTATATCCTAATTTAACCTAACATCGAACTAATCAACCGTTCGTAATAACAGCCTCGTACTAACGCCCGCTTTCGTACAAAAGGCCTCGTACTAATGGCCTCTCGTTCGTACTATTAGCCGCACTTGTTTTTTTTTTTTTCAAACCAATTATTTTATTGTTAAACTAAAAGTATACTATCTGAAAATTACGCTATTATATCTAATAAGTTCAATTATTCATTAAAAAGAAAAAAAGTTGAATATTTTGAAATAGTTTTTAATTTATAAGCGTTTAAAGTTCGCGGTACATCTCTCATTCGTACTAACACCCTCTCTTACCCTACCAGCCAAACTTTTTTCGAAATGCACGCGAGAGTTGTTGGTTGCGTGACTGCAGGCGCGCGTCTGATCACAACAAAACTTTACTACTGAAAAGTTAGCAAGTATTGTTTATAAATAATACGTGCGTCGATTAAATTTATAACGACTGCGTACGAGTAACAGAGCAAAGTTCTAATTGAAAACCATAAGGAAGAGAAAAAATAAATAAACTTGAACAACCAGTATGCATATGAGGTGGTATTGTATTTGAATTTCGTGCATGTTTATTCGAGCCGAGGGAGGCAAACAAAAAGAGGAGAATTACCTTTCTGGCCAAGGACACGCTAGAATCCTGCAAAATAACAGGCCGAGACCGGTGAGCACGCTGGCAAAGACAGCCAGATAAACGACGCAGAGATGCAGCAGAGCGAATATGTAGAGGGTTTTGTGACACCATCGATTTGGCTCGAAAAGCTTCGGGGCGTAGTCGGGCCATCGTATACTGAGTATCCAGTAATTGCCTGTAAAAAAATAATTTATTTATTTTTTATTTTTTTATTTTATTTATTATCGACGGACAAATGTCCTTCAACATATTACATAGAGTATATAATATTCAATTGTATTTAAATAATTCAAAATAAATATACAGATTTATCAATTCAACAGTATTTTACAAAGTTATTGAACAAATTAGTTTTAAATAATCTCTGGTCGAAGGAATTGACAATATCATCAGGAAATGAATTAGAGTTTCTTCTCAGTCTATTAAAAGTCGCATAGAAATCAGAATTCGCTTTAGAATAATTTTCAACCAGGAGTCTGGCTTTTCTAAAATTATAATTTATACACCTCGATGGAAAAAGAGACCTAACTTCGTCTCAATTTAAATCATCATTCAAAGTTTTCCATACAAACAAGACATCCTGATAATCATGAAAAAATTGTATAGATGTAAGACCGAACTTAACCGCCACTGGGACATAGTCATGATTAAAAGGATGCATAGGCTATCCATTTTTAAAAGCTAAATACCTTGAAAATTTACGTTGAACTGACTCTAACTTATCAATATTTATCTGTTGGTAAGGAGTCCATATTTGCGAACAATAATTTAAAATAGGAAGAACCATAGTTTTATAAAGATACAAAATTGTATTAAGATTTTTAAATTTTGCTGTAGATCTCTTCACAAATCCAAGAGTCTTATAAGATTTAGACAATATTTCAATATTTTAATTTTTAGACACTTTTTACTACAATGAGATTTATAAAAAAACATTGCTATTATATCAACTACAAATCTCTCAGCAAATAAAAGAAAAAAAGAACAAAAAAAGAGATTAAAACACGAAAAAGAAATTATTTTTTCAATCAAAAAACTTTTATTCTAAAAACTAATCAACAGCTTAAAGCATCCATCAAAAATTCGATCAAAACTAAAACACGTACAATCGACTCTCCGCAACGGGCAGTGCGCTAAATCATTTTTTAATTAAAAACACAGACATTTTATCGTGCAATTTTCCGCACCAAACTCCATAAAAAAAATAAAATAAAAATCCGAAAATTCTTCACGTGCTCGGTCCGCTTGACTAAATTGAGGGTACATCAGAGTTTTAATCAGACTTGGAAATCGCCACAACTCGTTAACTACGGGTTTTAGAAACTTTTATCCTGCCGTTTGTGAATGAAATTTTAGGAAGTTTATTACTACCTTGCGATTATGGTTCATTTGAAATTAATATTTCATCAGTTTTTTGTTTACACACAAAAATAAATTTTGAGGTATGATTTTTAAACGCTCTTCTTGAATTATAAGAGAGACGTATTCCATTAAACAAAACGTGACGGGTGGATACAACGTTTTATTTTTCTTCTTATTCCATCAAAAACAGCTCAACTTTTATGAAATTTCACTCTCTGAGAATTTAAGGTGGTTTATTCAACCATTCTTTCAAATTTTCAATTTTAAATTAAAGCTACCGCGAAAGCCAAACGTGAATGCCGCTACACGTAACCAAAGAATTGTGGGTTTGTTAAAAAAGCATGAGTTACGCAATTTACAATTGTTACAAAGAGACTTCAGAGAACAAAACGATGTAAAATGATTCAAACTGTTTGGAAATATTGAAAACATCGAATCGATTCAAAATTAAGGTGCATTCACAGTGGCCGTGGACTTGAAAAATTTTGATAATTAAGTCGAGCTACCGTGTAGTCATCGGCTAATAGGAACATAGATTAAAATAATATTCCAAGGTAACCATAAAATTCGCAACACGTTGCGTCGGAATGTACGCGACACGCATGAAAACGATGAAGAAGTAAATCGAAATGTCAATTACTTCTCGAACTCCTCTTCTTTTTTACTCAAAACTATTATATAGAGTTTGGACTTACCGTGCCGCACCTAACAGTTGATGTTGCATTAATCACAACTCGACTACCCGAACGAAGATAAATTTTAGCCCAAAATTTGTCTCGAATAAAGTAACAACGGGAGCATTTGCGGTGAGAATTGTTAATTTTGACTACGGCAATATTTGTGTTAATGACCTTTGTTACTCGGGGGTAGAATCCACGGGGTTGGAAAAGTTTTTGTTGAGCTAAAAAAATCGAGCAAGCTGAGCCGTGAGCTTCGAACTAGCCGAAACGATTCTCGGTTGAGCCGATCTAACCGAGCAACTTAGGTAGACGCGGCATGGTTCAAACGAGAATCGTTTCGCGTTCTCGGTTTGCTCGGCTCGACCATGAACCGTCTCGGCCGCCACGGCGTACTCGGCTCGACAAAGAACCGTCTCGTCTCGGCTTGCTCGGTACGGCGCGGCTCGACCGTGGCTTGTTCGGTGCGGCGCGGCTCGGTTCGTCTTGGCTCGTCCGCGGCTCGGCTCGGCTTGGCTCGTCCGTGGCTCGGCTCGGCTTGGCTCGTCCGCGGCTCGGCTTGGCTTGGCTCGTCCGCGGCTCGGCTCGGCTTGGCTCGTCCGCGGCTCGGCTCGGCTTGGCTCGTCCTCGGCTTGGCTCGGCTTGGCTCGTCCTCGGCTTGGCTCGTCCGCGGCTTGGCTCGGCTTGGCTCGTCCGCGGCTCGGCTCGTCTTGGCTCGACCGCGGCTCGGCTTGGCTCGTCCGCGGCTCGGCTCGTCTTGGCTCGGCCGCGGCTCGGCTCGTCTTGGCTCGGCCGCGGCTCGGCCGCCGCGGCATACTCGGTCACTCGGCTCGGCTGCCGCGGCATACTTGGTCTTTCGGCTAGGATACCGTACATAATGATAATTACGCATTGGAGATGATTTCCCCAGGAAGTTTTGATTCCGGAGGGTTCAGGGGGGACATCTGATGCGTCTGGTGGTAATTCCGCCTTGGAGATGATTTCCCCAGGAAGTTTTGATTCCGGAGGGGTCAGGGAGGACACCTGGTGCACCTGGTGGTAATAACGCCTTGGAGATGATTTCCCCAGAAAGTTTTGACTCCGGAGGGGTCAGGGTGGAAACCTGGTGCACCTGGTGGTAATTACGCCTTGGAGATGATTTCCCCAGGAAGTTTTGACTCCGGAGGGGTCAGGGGGGACACCTGATGCACCTGGTGGTAATTACGCCTTGGAGATGATTTCCCCAGGAAGTTTTGATTCCGGAGGGGTCAGGGAGGACACCTGGTGCACCTGGTGGTAATAACGCCTTGGAGATGATTTCCCCAGGAAGTTTTGATTCCGGAGGGGTCAGGGAGGACACCTGATGGTAATAACGCCTTGGAGATGATTTCCCCAGGAAGTTTTGATTCCGGAGGGGTCAGGGAGGACACCTGGTGGTAATGACACCTTGGAGATGATTTCCCCAGGAAGTTTTGACTCCGGAGGGGTCAGGGTGGAAACCTGGTGCACCTGGTGGTAATTACGCCTTGGAGATGATTTCCCCAGGAAGTTTTGACTCCGGAGGGGTCAGGGGGGACACCTGATGCACCTGGTGGTAATTACGCCTTGGAGATGATTTCCCCAGGAAGTTTTGATTCCGGAGGGGTCAGGGAGGACACCTGGCGCACCTGGTGGTAATAACGCCTTGGAGATGATTTCCCCAGGAAGTTTTGATTCCGGAGGGGTCAGGGAGGACACCTGATGGTAATAACGCCTTGGAGATGATTTCCCCAGGAAGTTTTGATTCCGGAGGGGTCAGGGAGGACACCTGGTGCACCTGCTGGTAATGACGCCTTGGAGATGAATTCCCCAGGAAGTGTTGACTCCGGAGGGGTCAGGGGGGACACCTGGTGCACCTGGTGGTAATTACGCCTTGGAGATGATTTCCCCAGGAAGTTTTGACTCCGGAGGGGTCAGGGGGGGCACCTGATGCGTCTGGTGGTAATTGCGCCTTGGAGATGATTTCCCCAGGAAGTTTTGATTCCGGAGGGGTCAGGGGGGACACCTGATGCGTCTGGTGGTAATTACGCCTTGGAGATGATTTCCCCAGGAAGTTTTGACTCCGGAGGGGTCAGGGCGGAAACCTGGTGCACCTGGTGGTAATTACGCCTTGGAGATGATTTCCCCAGGAAGTTTTGACTCCAGAGAGGTCAGGGCGGACATCTGATGCGTCTGGTGATAATTACGCCTTGGAGATGATTTCCCCAGGAAGTTTTGACTCTGGAGGGGTCAGGGGGGACACCTGATGCGTCTGGTGGTAATTACGCCTTGGAGATGATTTCCCCAGGAAGTTTTGACTCTGGAGGAGTCAGGGCGGAAACCTTGTAATATGCTTGACATATGGCATTTCTAAAAGATAGGAAAAAATCATAATCAATGAATTATGAAGGTTTGAGTTGTTTAGAACATTTGAAAATTTTTTTTGCGCACGCCTAATAGCTAAAACTCGTTTCGTATATCTTCATTATTATTTTACGTTGTAATTAAAAGGTCTACCAAAAGATTTAGACACACCTGACCAAAATTTTCATAAGTAGCTTCGATTCGTTATTATTTCAGCTTTAAAACGCTATTTTAGTTTTTGCTCAACTCGTTTTCTAACGGGTATTATTCTTGAATAACCTTTTATTCTGCAGTGTACCTAATATTCCCACCCGCGAATTAGTAGAAATACCGATATTAAGAGTCCTTAGTTTCATATTTACTTTTTAGAAAATCTTATCCTTATATTATTTAAGAAAAATAAATTTAATTGTCTCAAATTTTTTTTATATTTTATAACTAAAAAAACATTCTAGCTAAAAAAATAAACTTTGATAAAAATTTAAAGTTGAATTCTTTCTACAGATTGCAAAGGTTTCAAAAAAATTGTAAAAAAGGCTCAATTTTTAAATAATGTGTCTTGGTCAATCCTCTGGCATTTCAAGCTTATTGATCAAAATCGAACGTATAAGGTCTCATTTTAAAGCTCTTGAATTAACCTTTAAGATGAGACCTTACACGTCAAAAAATATTGATTTGATTCGCCACAACGTCGATTCCCGCTTAGAGGGGGCATACTAGGTACAGGTACCTTACTTGCTTCGGTTAGGAAAAAAAGGAACATAATTTTGCATATGAATTATGAGGCGTCGGATAGAAAAATGACCTAAGTCGACTTAGGTCGTTTTTCTGGAAATCGCTTTATTAGATTCAGCAGACCCAAATTAGTCAGACTATAACTTAAAAGTAATTTAAATAACACAAATTATAGCATAAATCATGAAGAATTTAAGTAAAATGCAGCAAAAAAGTCGCGCGCGCTCAGCACTTGCTCACTGCTGATGATCAGCTGAGATAGTATCAACTTGGCATGCTCGTGGGTATTTACGCTTGCTGTGATCATTGAACTTCTTATGAGTTAAAACTTTTGTTACAATGGTTCAGACAACTACTGAGACTTCTTCTAGCTCAAATATTAGTGCCAAAGGACAGAATAAACGTTTGAGACGTGATGATTATTGTTGACGTGATATAATTATTTCTATTATACTCAGTGTATTATTAATAAAAAAAATTGTTGATTGTTTAAATTTGTGTTGAAAAAAGAAAAAGTTTGTGTATTTTGTATTGTATGCATTAAAAATTACTGAAAAAAATTTTACGCTCTCAAATTAGCATAAAATCCTGTCAAAAAACCCGTTTGATAGAAAAATGACCTAAGTGATAATGTTTATATTTAATGGTTTTAGTAAAAAACTTTAAACAAAAAATTTTTATTTTAACAGAATTGCACTATTGAATAGTGATATTTTATTGTAGTAATATATATTTTTTTCAGTAGTAATTTTTTTTTGTGGCAAACAAGCGATTACAATCTTTAGATCGATTTTTCTCGAAACGACATTTTTTGCGTTAGGTCGTTTTTCCATCCGATGCCTCATATATCCTCAAATTTATGCGACAGGTTATTAAAAATTAAATAGTCAGTTAGTGAACATTCAGCATTTGAACCACAATCAACATTTTTCAAATGTATTAAAATAAATTATCTACATTATTATACGCAGCATCCGTATTTTTTGTCCGTCCGTCCGTCCGGGATCAACTCTAAAAATTTGATTACAACGCTCCTAATCATCGGATTCAATTCAAATTTGGTTTACGGATATTTTCGAAGATGTAGATTATGAATCTAATTTCCGTTTTTTTGTTTATATTTTTTTTTAAATGACAAGCATTTCTATTTCATAGATTTTTGTCATCAGTTTTATTTTAAAAATTTAACATGGTTCTTCCAATGCATCCGATTTAAAAAAAATTAAGTATACGTATGTTTTCAAGGGTGCTGATTACAAATATCACTTTGAATTTTTAATTTGTCTTAAATAAAGTGCACTTAAATAAAGTGAAATTATAATTCTCTCCTAATATATTGGATTTGTACGAAAATTTGTTTTCGATGTCTTTTGAGGGTCCAGATTACGAATCTGATTTTCAATTTTAAATTTGATGACTCTGATAAGGTCTCTACTCAAATAAAGTTAATTTGAAATTTTTGCCCCATACATCTGACTCTTAATAAGTTTTGTGTATTGGGATCTCAAATGCTCCTCATTTTGAATATGACCGTAGTTTTTTATTTTACCCTGAATGAAGTTTACTTATATTAGGTAAAATTTTTCTTTGTTCTCAATCTATATTAGAACAATCAGAAATTTTGTATACACCTGTTTTAAGGGGGGCTGATTACAAGTATTACTTTGAATTTTTAATTTACCTCAATATTTAAGAACACTTAAATAAGGTGAAATTATAATTCGCACCTAATACATTGGATTTGTTCGAAAATTTCTATTCTTTTGCTTTTGAGGGTCCAGATCATGAATCTGACCTTCAATTTGAATCTACTTAATGACTCTAATAAGGTCTATAGTTAAATAAAGTTAATTTGAAATTTTTGCTCCATAAATCGAACCGTAATAAGTTTTTTGTACTGGGATGTCTAAGGTTGCTCATTTTGGGTATGTATGTATCTGTATTCGAATAAGCCCAGACATTTGTACGACTTTTTTTGTTTTTTTCATCAGTTATAAGGTTGTAGATTTTTGTTTTAAAATATTTTAGATTAAATTTATACTCTAAATAAAGTTTAATCATTTACGTAATATCATAATATTTGATCAATATATTTGTCTATGCTAGTTAACATTTACTGAAATAAAATGCTTAAGAACATACATACTTATGACATATATAGGTATACTACAAGCAGGCGCAAAGTCGCGAGTCAGGTGCTTGCAAAGATTCGTGGTTACGTCAGCTGATAGTTGATGCCGTACTATATATCAATACATGTATAACAATATTAGAGTACTTTTACCTTTTCTTTTTTTCAAAAATCCTGCAACCGTAAGTTTTTATTTAAAAAACCGACTACTAAGATTCTTAGCTACCGGCTCATATTTTTTTTCTAAACTGAGTAGGTTAACGTAAAGCAACAAATATTTATTATTTCGTCTCGGTGGAAATGTCCTTCAATTATCACCAAATGTCCGCCCTGACCCTTCTGGAGTCAAAACTTCCTGGGGAAATCTTCTCCAAGGCGTAATTACCACCAGGTGCATTAGGTGTCCCCCCTGACCCCTCCGGAGTCAAAACTTCCTGAGGAAATCATCTCCAAGGCGTAATTATAACCAGACGCATCAGGTGCCCGCCCTGACCCCTCCGGAATCAAAACTTCCTGGGGAAATCATCTCCAAGGCGTAATTACCACCAGACGCATCAGGTGCCCCCCCTGACCCCTCCGGAGTCAAAACTTCCTGGGGAAATCATCTCCAAGGCGTAATTACCACCAGGTGCACCAGGTGTCCCCCCTGACCCCTGCGGAGTCAAAACTTCCTGGGGAATTCATCTCCAAGGAGTCATTACCACCAGGTGCACCAGGTGTCCTCCCCGACCCCTCCGGAATCAAAACTTCCTGGGGAAATCATCTCCAAGGCGTTATTACCATCAGGTGTCCTCCCTGACCCCTCCGGAATCAAAACTTCCTGGGGAAATCATCTCCAAGGCGTTATTACCACCAGGTGCACCAGGTGTCCTCCCTGACCCCTCCGGAATCAAAACTTCCTGGGGAAATCATCTCCAAGGCGTAATTACCACCAGGTGCACCAGGTTTCCACCCTGACCCCTCCGGAGTCAAAACTTCCTGGGGAAATCATCTCCAAGGCGTCATTACCACCAGGTGTCCTCCCTGACCCCTTTGGAATCAAAACTTCCTGGGGAAATCATCTCCAAGGCGTTATTACCATCAGGTGTCCTCCCTGACCCCTCCGGAATCAAAACTTCCTGGGGAAATCATCTCCAAGGCGTAATTACCACCAGGTGCATCAGGTGTCCCCCCTGACCCCTCCGGAGTCAAAACTTCCTGGGGAAATCATCTCCAAGGCGTAATTACCACCAGGTGCACCAGGTTTCCACCCTGACCCCTCCGGAGTCAAAACTTCCTGGGGAAATCATCTCCAAGGTGTCATTACCACCAGGTGTCCTCCCTGACCCCTCTGGAATCAAAACTTCCTGGGGAAATCATCTCCAAGGCGTTATTACCATCAGGTGTCCTCCCTGACCCCTCCGGAATCAAAACTTCCTGGGGAAATCATCTCCAAGGCGTTATTACCACCAGGTGCACCAGGTGTCCTCCCTGACCCCTCCGGAATCAAAACTTCCTGGGGAAATCATCTCCAAGGCGTAATTACCACCAGGTGCATCAGGTGTCCCCCCTGACCCCTCCGGAGTCAAAACTTCCTGGGGAAATCATCTCCAAGGCGTAATTACCACCAGGTGCACCAGGTTTCCACCCTGACCCCTCCGGAGTCAAAACTTCCTGGGGAAATCATCTCCAAGGCGTAATTACCACCAGGTGCACCAGGTGTCCTCCCTGACCCCTCCGGAATCAAAACTTCCTGGGGAAATCATCTCCAAGGCGGAATTACCACCAGACGCATCAGATGTCCCCCCTGACCCCTCCGGAATCAAAACTTCCTGGGGAAATCATCTCCAATGCGTAATTATCATTATGTACGGTATCCTAGCCGAAAGACCAAGTATGCCGCGGCAGCCGAGCCGAGAGACCGAGTATGCCGCGGCGCGCCGAGTCGAGTGACCGAGTATGCCGCGGCGCGCCGAGTCGAGTGACCGAGTATGCCGCGGCGCGCCGAGTCGAGTGACCGAGTATGCCGCGGCGGCCGAGCCGCGGCCGAGCCAAGACGAGCCGAGCCGCGGACGAGCCAAGCCGAGCCGCGGTCGAGCCAAGACGAGCCGAGCCGCGGACGAGCCAAGCCGAGCCAAGCCGCGGACGAGCCAAGCCGAGGACGAGCCAAGCCGAGCCGAGCCGCGGACGAGCCAAGCCGAGCCGAGCCGCGGACGAGCCAAGCCAAGCCGAGCCGCGGACGAGCCAAGCCGAGCCGAGCCACGGACGAGCCAAGCCGAGCCGAGCCGCGGACGAGCCAAGACGAACCGAGCCGCGCCGCACCGAACAAGCCACGGTCGAGCCGCGCCGTACCGAGCAAGCCGAGACGAGACGGTTCTTTGTCGAGCCGAGTACGCCGTGGCGGCCGAGACGGTTCATGGTCGAGCCGAGCAAACCGAGAACGCGAAACGATTCTCGTTTGAACCATGCCGCGTCTACCTAAGTTGCTCGGTTAGATCGGCTCAACCGAGAATCGTTTCGGCTAGTTCGAAGCTCACGGCTCAGCTTGCTCGATTTTTTTAGCTCAACAAAAACTTTTCCAACCCCGTGGATTCTACCCCCGAGTAACAAAGGTCATTAACACAAATATTGCCGTAGTCAAAATTAACAATTCTCACCGCAAATGCTCCCGTTGTTACTTTATTCGAGACAAATTTTGGGCTAAAATTTATCTTCGTTCGGGTAGTCGAGTTGTGATTAATGCAACATCAACTGTTAGGTGCGGCACGGTAAGTCCAAACTCTATATAATAGTTTTGAGTAAAAAAGAAGAGGAGTTCGAGAAGTAATTGACATTTCGATTTACTTCTTCATCGTTTTCATGCGTGTCGCGTACATTCCGACGCAACGTGTTGCGAATTTTATGGTTACCTTGGAATATTATTTTAATCTATGTTCCTATTAGCCGATGACTACACGGTAGCTCGACTTAATTATCAAAATTTTTCAAGTCCACGGCCACTGTGAATGCACCTACAACAAATTTAAAACAGATAAATGAATGAGATTTGAAACGTACAAAGAGACCAATCAAAATATGTATTAAAATCGTAATTTCTCAATAATCAAGTAAAAATTGAAACTTTTAAAAATATAAATATCTTCAAGAAACTAAATCATCTACCAGAACAGAAAGTTTAGCCGGGCGCTAGCAGGGGCCTCGCCAGTTGCCCCGATATTCTAGGTTGGCCCCGGCAGGGCTGAACGGTAAATGTAATGCGGCGCTAGCGGGGGCCCGGCAGGGCGGATTTATTTTGCCAAGAAAAGGAAATTTAGGGATGCTAGGTTAGGTTCGGAAAAGTAATTTTTTTTACTTTCATATTAGTAATTTTTGATTTATAGTAATTTAAAAATTGACAATAGGGAAAAAAAAAAAAAAAACAAAAAAAAACCATTAAATATTCATATTTATTAAAATTTTTATAAATATATACACGGAGAAAAATAAATAGGAGTTTCTCCTATTTTTTATAGTACTCTTCGCCGGCAGTTACCTTCTTAATAAAGTTTATGTACTCACCCATACTTTTCTCATAGGTACTTAGAAATAACTCCTGGTGCACCCACTCGACTTCTCTCAGAACTTTTTCTCGTAGCTAGTGCTTGGAACCACGAATACCGGGTGCTTCAGGTCGACTCCCGGTGCACCCAATCGAGTTCTCCTGGAACTTTTTCTCGTGATTTAGAATAAGGTATGGGGTGCCCTGGGTCGAACCCAGGATATGTCCCAGGAAAAACCAAACGGGTGCCCCGGGTCAACTCCTGGTGCACCCGGTCGACTTCTCCTAGAACTTTTCCTCGTAAACGGTGCTCGAGATTTAGAACAAGATACCAGGTGCCCTGGGTCGAACCCAAGATATGTCCCAGGAAAAGCCAACCGGGTGCCCTGGGTCGACTCCTGGTGCACCCGGTCGACTTCTCCTAGAACTTTTCCTCGTAAACGGTGCTCGAGATTTAGAACAAGGTACCAGATGTCCCGGGTCGAATCCTGGAAATGTCTCAGGAAAAGCCAACCGGGTGCCCCGGGTCGACTCCTGGTGCACCTGGTCAGCTTTTCCTAAGATATTTCCTTGTTTCGACCCAGAATACCAGGTACCTTACTCTAGGTCCCGAGTACCGATTACGAGGAAAAATTCCAGGAGAAGTCGATTGGGTGCAACAGGAGTCGACCTGAAGCACCCGGTATTCTTGGTTCCAAGCACTAGCTACCAGAAAAAGTTCTAAGAGAAGTCGAGTGGGTGCACCAGGAGTTGTTTCTAAGTACCTATGAGAAAAGTATGGGTGAGTACATAAACTTTATTAAAAAGTAACTGCCGGCGAAGAGTACTATAAAAAATAGGAGAAACTCCTATTTATTTTTCTCCGTGTATATATTTATAAAAATTTTAATAAATATGAATATTTAACGGTTTTTTTTTTTTGTTTTTTTTTTTTTCCTCCTATTGTCAATTTTTAAATTACTATAAATCCAAAATTACTAATATGAAAGTAAAAAAAATTACTTTTCCCGAACCTAACCTAACAGCTTTAAATTTCCTTTTCTTGGCAAAATAAATCCGCCCTGCCGGGCCCCCGCTAGCGCCGCATTACATTTTTAGCTGAGCCCTGCGAGGCCCCCGTCGGGTGTGACGTTTTTGTCTAGCCGGGGCTCTCACGTCAATCGGGGCTCCGGTGGGGCGGCGCTTGTTCGGGTAAAAGTTCGAAAACCCAAAATAAACATGAATTAATGTTTGAATTTTAACACTGTAATGTTAGTAAACAAAAGGTGTAAAAATGTTGACTCCACATCAAGGTTTTACAAAAGAGTTTCATTAAACCATCATAAATCATATTTACACGATGAGAAAAATCAAAGTCTACATAATCATGAATAATCTATGAGTAACTGAAGTGCAAGTGTAATAAATCTTTCAGGTCAACATCCACGCATATTCGAATATTTTTTTTATGCAATAACAGCTTTTTAAGCTTTATATATGAACTCCGATCGATATTTGTATCTTTTTACTGTTGCATTACTTCCTACTTTTCCGGTATGGAAAAAGCAAAACAGATTTACTTGAAATGTTGTACCACCGGATCTTTTTTACTTTCTCGTATATGCAACGCTTTTATAAATTTTTTTTTTTTTTTTTTCTTGCCTCGTCTCTTTGCTCCAGCAAAATGTCTAGAGAGAAAAACGTAAGAAGATTTTCCGCGACTTTGACGGTCTCGCGTTTTCAGTTATGGAATAAGAAATCGAACAGGAAAAAACTTATATTACAAAAATCTTACATTTAACTTAATAAAAAAAGTTTTTCAAAACTAATTACAAGTTAAAGTTCATTTAAGACATTAAATCATTGATTAATAAATTTTTATTGGATTTATTTTAGTGTTTGAAAAAAAATTTAATAAACTTGAAAAAAAATTCTATCGATGTATGTATTTTATAATTAATTCCTTACTAATGATAAATAAATATCGATCGTTAAAATTCTTAAAAGATTCATGTTCGTGAAATTAAAGAGGCTAAACTACACCATCAAATTATAAGATTTGAAAATAGTTGGATACGATATTTTATTGCACAATAACTGAAAATGTAGATCGAAGATCCGTTCGTAAAACGGGTTTCGGATTTTATTGACAAATAATTTGTAAATTTATTACACTTTAATTATTATTTATTTTTTTTCGATTTATTTATCACCCTTATCTTTTTGAAAAAAATAAAAAACGTTACTAAAATTTTCTTTCACATCGTAAAAAGCAATAATGGTGAAATTTAATTTTTTTTCGGGCTTTAATGCCCACGGGCTATCAAAATTAATGTCTTCACTGGCATATTCTTCATTTACTATTATCCATAAAGTTTTTACTGTTTGGTTGTCCACGTATAATTGAAATTTATTCCAAGAGTACTAAAAAACTTTATTATAAATCAAACGCAGATTAAATTAAGATTTACAACTCTGAGAATTGCTTAAAAAAGCATAAATTAAAATATACCGTAAAATTTATAATGGATTATTGATAATTCGCATATAGCTTCATAGCGGATATCTCCATAAAGAGCATTATCTGCAGATTTTTACGATCGTTTTATTCATCCCGCTTTTGATGCGATGGTCATAAAAGATACTCCGAGTTAACCGAACAAAAGAGAAAAAGTTTTAATTTGAGAAACTGCGTTTATCTGATTTTGAAATGGTAAACAAGAATGAATTCAGCAGATCAAAATAACGATTAGCTAACAGGACGGTTCAATTAAGCTTATACCCGCTGAAACGAATCGTCAAGACGAGACTCGATCGGTCAGCACCGCAAGGAGATTCCCTGGTGGGCGCATCGCGGCTCTTTGATTGCAGCCTTAGAGGTCGAACGATATTGCGAATAGGTTTTCAGGGTCGAGTGGAAGCTCGCGTGCAGACGAACGGCTTCAGATACGAATCTCGCCCAGTTTCGCGACTTCTTGGCGCCTCTTTTTACTTTACTTTTTTTACCTTGTTTATAGGTACGAGACGGAAAAAGTATACGGTTCTTTTTCTTGAAGTCATTCAAGGAAGAGCATTGCGGAAATTATTGATTCTTGGAATGCTTGAAGCGACTTTTTGTAAAATCCGCTACCATTTGAGAGCGAACGTTATTGAATTGGAGACGTTTTGATTGGATCGTGCAAATATTCCAGAGTATTCTATAAAAAGCCGTTTTCTTGCATGCACGCATGATCTTTTTAGTGCAATGGCAAAAAAGTTTGATGATTTTTTTTATTTAAAATTTGACTTTTGATTATTACTAGATGATCTAATCAATTCATTAGCAACAAATACTTTAAAATTTTAATGTATCCAATCATTTTAAAAATGAAATTTGCGTCATTTTTTAAAAGTCAATCCTAAGAATGCGTCATTCAAATTAATAATGATAATTTAATGTATCTAAGAGGATAATTTTTAATAATTTTAATAATTGATTGACTTGATAGCTTTTATCTTTAAAATAAATGTAAATGAGTTACATACAACTAAGTGATAATCAATTATTAATTAATGAGATAAAAATATGAACAAGTATAAATTTCGTTACAATCGTCCGTTAAAAAAACTAGACCTTAAATTTGAAAATGGTTATCAAACTTTTTACACTAGCTTGCCTGAGTATGGTCTTTTCAGTTGTAAGTAAAATATTTTTGAACAACGATCCGTAAACTTTTTGAAATACACTTGGTACTCGTGATAAAATTATAAAGTCCTGTAGTAATTTAGTTTTTATTTATTTTTTTTTTTTAAGGTCAAGCTTAATACACAATTTAACAACCAGCATTATCATAAATTGGTGAGTGCAGGTGGAATTTATTTAAACTAATTTTAATGATTAATTTTAAATTTGACTCAATAAGCAAAGTTGAACTTTTGAATTTTTTGTAACTCTGTAATCTTCTGTAGCTGTAAACTTTAAATTAAAATTATTTTCAGTGCGACAACGACAGAAAAGACGACTGCGGTACTAAATTGTTCGAAATAATGTACAAAAACTACAGAAATGATATTAATATAATAAAATCAAAACTAAAAATTCAAATGAAAGTCGCGGCTGAAGAATATTTAAAACTCAAAGACATTCAAAAGTATTTAATAGACACTTATGCGGCTATGGAAGAGTACTACAAGTCACACGAGGAGTTAAAAAGCTTCTACGGAGAAAAAAATATAAAAATTTTGAAAACTCTTGATGATCACAAAAACAATGAATAAAAAAGATTAAATTGTATTACCGAGTGCGAACCACCCAACGAGGAAGCACGACAAAAGTATCGAGGCGAGCTTCTTCGGTGACAGGTGTATCCTGGAGTCCGGCATGGATATGACCTCCGGTCGCCTCGAGCGTATCTGCGAGTAGAGGGTCCAAAACATTCTAACGCCTCCCAGAGTGCCACCCACCACCATGTATATCGGTATGTTTGGTTCCCGAGGACAGTCCCTCATGAATTGCACACCTGTTGATCACAAAATTAACAAATTTTTATTTTATGTATTAAATTTATTACTTCCTTACAATATCTACAGTTTAAGATCGCGTACACTAAATAAAGACAGCAGAGGTACAGTTTATACAACAAATTTTATCAACATTCGAATGTTTTATTCGGCAAGTTATCACAATCTTTGTTTGTCCCGAGGGGCTGTGCACTCCACAATCAAAACCAGTCATTTTTTTTTTTATATAATTTTTTGATTTTTTTGTGATTTTTCAGTGTTTTTTTTTTACTGTTAATAACTGCTTTGCGAAGTCTTTAAATGATTATAAGTATCTCTTTCGACTAATTTTTTAGTAACTTGGTTTGTCCTGTAAAAATCATTTTTCTCATTCAAAGAGATAATAAATTCAAAAGTCCAAAGCGAGTCAATAAGTATTCTAAATTATTCTTTTTATACTTATTTCAAAAGTTACAGTCAAATATTAGTTACTCTTGGACACTCTGATAACAAATATTTTTGTTTCATTATTATTCGCCAATCAATAAAAAAAATCAGACATCATTATGAAACAATACTCCCTCCAAAAGAAAGAATCTACTTCGATCTTCATCGGTAATTACCCACTTTTGTCGAGTTGAAAAAAAATTTCAACTTGAGGTTGGTAGATAAAAAAAAAATATATACAGAAACTACAGATTCATGTTATTTGACTGAAAAACCCCGGGCAGTCCCCTCCAAACATAAAAGTTGCCGACTAAGAAGTCGCAGGAAATAAGCTAAAATTTTCAAGACGTAACTGTAGAGAGTCTCGTCAAGTCCTTCGCAAAATAAGAGAAGCTCAAAGTTTTATTTCCGCTATTGACTTTCCCCGGAGACGAGGGAGGCGCGTTTGTATATACATCTATATACGTGTGAGTATAAACGATAATCCTTTGACCCGGCAACGCAGACACGCTAATCCTTTATTCATTCAACGTTCTGCATTGTAATGGACTGGAAATTTTTATCGCTCTCGAAATACACTGTACAAGATGTTTCGAAAAGTTACCTTCCTCCTTTTTTTATGTGAATAAGTAAAATCCAACGCGAACCCCAAACTTGGCCTTTTTTTCTCTCAATTTTTACTGGTAAAGCTTAACAGTTAGGGTTGACAATTGATTTTAATTTTTTATATGATTCAATGGTTCATATGAAAAAAGAATACAGTTTTTAATGGTTGTTTTACGGCCGAAAATAATGAATATAAATTTAAAGTACATTGTAAAAGTAAATGTGCGAAACAAACTTTTTTTTACTTTCAACTATACGAGTTCGTAACTTGTTATTTTTTTTATAATCCTGATGATGGCTCACCGAAGGTAGCTGAAACGTCGATTATCCTTTTACACACAAAAAAAAGTGTTTTTATTTACACCTTACTTGGTCCGAAGAAGTCGTAAGCATTTATTAAAGGAATACAGTTATTGCCGTAAAAATTATTATTATTAAAGTGATCTCTCTCAACAAGTACAGGCAAAAATTTTTGTTTATTACATCTACTTTTTACTTTTATTCAAATCATAGTTATAGACTCTGGCTGTATCTATTTATAATTTTGTTATACTGATTGTTGTAGATTTATGATTATTATTTATTATTTATCATTATTTCTCATTGTTTTTATTGTATTGTTCTCTAACTGATCTTATCTGAAAGACATCTGTTGATTAATTTTGTACAACATAATGTACACTGGCCGGACACCGTATCGTTCCGAGGTTTGAACTGGCGCTCGAAACCTGACCGTCAGTCTGAAATTTTTCTATTGCCATCCTTCGCGTCACGAATGCACTAAAAAATATTATTTTTCCTAAAGTGAGATTAGAGAGTCGATGTAAATGATCGAAATTAATCTCTACTTTTCACTTTTCAGGCTTATTTATTAAAAAAATTAATAATCATTCATTGATTGAGTTTTTGATTCGTTGATAGTGATAAGTCAAAAGTAGAGATTAATTTCGATCATTTACATCGACTCTCTAACCTCACTTTAGGAAAGATAATATTTTTTAGTGCATTCGTGACGCGAAGGTTGGCAATAGAAAAATTTTAGACTGACGGTCAGGTTTCGAGCGCCAGTTCAAACCTCGGAACGATACGGTGTCCGGCCAGTGTACATTTAATAAATATATCAAATTCAAAAATTCAAATAAAAAAATGTAATCAAAGTCATGATGAAAGTAAATTTCAAAATCGTAATAAAAATCAATTAGAGAAATTACGACGCGAAGATTGGCGAATTGGGATTCGCGCGATGATTCTCGACGGCTGACCACTCGACTGGTCTCTCCCAACCACTCGTCAAATTAGTGCACTTACGCGCGTTACCACGTGCGGGGCATCGGACGTTAAGGCACAAAAGGTTTCACGAGGATTATTGCCCGCGATGGTCGCTCCCCCGAATATCATTCGCTACAACTGAAGCACCTGAAGTCATAAGCGCATTAGCAAATTAATTACCCCGCATACGTGGGATACGAGCCCGGCTTTATATGGAAAGTTTATTATTTTTCATTTAAACATTTAAATCAAATTACATTACGCTTCTAAATGCTCTTTCGGAAAATTAACTTTCGGAAAAGTTATTATTTTAATTAATAAAAATTAATCCGTACGAATTGCTCACTTTTTTGAAATAAGTTTTCTCAATGCAGCTCCCACGCACGGGGCTTTTATACCAAAAATATGAGTGCATTTTATGTCATCCACGTGGTTGAATTTTCTCTTACTTTAGTTTTATTGTACAAGTAGAGTTATTCGGATTACGTAACATGAAATTCCTACAAGTGCTTAGACAAGGTTTTTAGCACGAAAATTAAAGCATACTGAAGTATGCTTTAACTCGGTGTGCCGACTAATTTGATAAAGTGTATTATTCAACGAAAATTAATAGAATGTTACGTCGTATTAAAATTTTAAAATAATGTCCGGAACCGTTTACGATTACTTTTTTTTCAGTTAACGAAATGAAATAAAATAATTAAATTTGAAAAATCAAATAAAAGTTACGAACATTTGTTACGACTATTTTTTTGGAAGTTAAATTTTTTTTTCTTTTAACATCAGTAGCTTATTACTCTAAAGGACTAGATACTTTAACTTACGATGTCTGAAGGTCAAATGTTTATTATAGTTTCAATTGTCTATTAACTTTGGTTTTATTTTGATTGTTGTTTGAAAATTTTCAAGAAACAATTTAAAGTTATCGGTTTTTAAAATTTGGTAAACGACACTACAACAGGAACTAATTACTATAATTTCAGTTATCTTTTAACATTGGTTTTATTTTGATTGTTGTTTGAAAATTTTCAAGAAACATTTTTAAAGTTATTGATTTTTAATATTTTGTAAACGACACTACAAAAGGAACTAACAAAAAACTTTGTTCATTTCAGACTTGCATATCTTCGGCGAGACAGTGACGTTTAAACGTTAGTATAGCGCAAAAAGTTTGTGCCGAGTCAATTTTCACAATGTTATTTAAGAACAAAAAAATATAAAAAATAAATAATGTTTGCGCTTATTTTCAGTAAAAGTTTAGCTGTAACTATTACATGAAATTCTTTCATATTTTTATTATGAATTTATCGTACATTTTTTTTTATGTAGTACACTTTTAAAAATTGTTTCAATTTGATATGAAAAAATGACTTGAAATACTGTTAAGACTCTGTTTTCAAAAGTTTTTTCTGTATTGTTTGTTTTCATACACTGGCCAAAAATTCATTAATTGTGTTATTTTTGTTTGGTTTATTTTTCGAAAAATAAGTATCTTTAGTTTATTTGATTATTTCTAGATTGCAACTCATTTTATACATCTCGTAAAGATAATTTTTAGTATAATCAAGTACTTCTTATTGATCTTATGTTCTAAATATATATATGTCAAGATTGTAAAACAAGTGAACGATCGATTAAAGTCTCGGTCGAAAAATTATTCAAGTGAGTCTCGAGAGAAATTACCACTGATAGATTACCGAAGTTGGGGCGGTTCGTTGCCCGCTCGAAAATCCTTCAGCATGCGATCGCATTGGCGTAAAGAGGCTGTCGAGTGCCGACCTGATGAACTTTCAAAGTACTTTTAATTCGAAATTCGACTTTACTACTTATTCTTTCTTAAGTTCAGCAATTTTGTTCCCAATCTATTTTTTGCATGCGCGCAAGCTCCGATTTTATACCATAAGGTTTAAAGTTTCACAGAAAATAATTTTTCCCTAATTGCAAGTGCATTTTCAAACTATTTTTAGTAGAAAATACTTATTATACGTTAATTTTGTTATCTTTTAGTTTTTAAACGTCAAAATAGTAAATTTTAATCGAGATAATTTCATTTTTAATCCCTAGAGTTTGTAAAAGCTGGGATCGATTTCAGTGCTGCACAATGTGTGAAATAAAAGCACGATGAGAGCAGTCATGCAAGTAAAAAAGTTAAAGTAGGTTTGCATGTTTTGTGCACTACCCTCAATTTTGCTTTATTTTCTGAACGTTATAGAATGGTGCAAAATAAAATTGAGTTTTTCACATTTTCAGAGCTTGATAAGAGTCTGAGAACCAAAATATGTATATCGAAACGTATTTTAGTCTTAAGGCTACCATTCAGCAGTTTGCAAGCTTTGCGTAAAAAAAAAAAAGTTTAAAAAAAAAAAACGCACCAGTCAAGAGCCCTGGGTAAAAAATCTCGGCTTGAGAATCATGCTTGAAGTTACAACTAGTTAAAAAAGGCGGAGACTTCAGTTTGAAATTTCAACTTGAGCTCGAAAAAAGCGAAATAGAATAACTTCACAGTTCGTGTCTTATCGCTACCGCAGATTTTTTTTCATTGTCGCATATATATATAGGTGAACTCACCGAGTATGAGCATGACAATAGGCATCGTGGACAGGAAGACTAGGAAGACTGTGACGATGGTGGTCTTGCTGAAGACCCTGAGGGCACGGAAGACGAAGTCGCAGGTGCCGTTGGCCTCGAGATGGGCGTCCTTGAGCTGGTAAACGAGAGATCCGTAGGCGGCCACGCTCATGGGACCGGAGGCGCCCGCGCCTCCTGCACCGGGTCCCGAAAAATTGCTCGCGGCCGCTCCCTTGTCCGCGAGGCTCGTTCCACCTGCACATAGCCTCCGTGACTCGTCTCCTGAAAACTAAATGGTAAAATTTTTAGTTTATATTTTTTATGTGTCAGATTTTAATTATTTTTTAAGGAGATTGTTTATTCACAATTTTTTGTCTAGTCACTGAGAAAAGTGGTTCTAAATCTAATTATTACTTAAAAATTTATACAACTTTTCCCTATCAGAAAGTTACAGCTATAAGTTCGAACTAATGGTATAAAGTATTTCATCTGTGTGATAAATAAAGAGAGTTAAAATGGGAGAAAAATGTAATTACAAAAGTTCATTACAAAATTTGAACCTAATAACTACACATGTACATTCTTATTATTAAAAAAAGCACGCACACACACACTCAAACTCGTATATGTATTTCTCTATAAATTGAAGAAATTAATTTATAATGAGAGTTATTTATACGTTATTTAATAATATTTTGACCGAAAAAAAAGTTTTTTAATGTTCCAGTATGTAATAAACAATCACTCAAAATCTTGAAACTATCGTTTATTTCTTTGGTGTTCAAAAACCACTAATTAGTGTATTAATACATACTTTTTTTTCAAAAAGCACGATAACTTGAGGTTAAAATATTCAAAAATCAGATAATTTTACTTCAAATTGAACATGCTCACGGAAATTCAACCTTGTAAAAAAGATTGAGATCTCACGCAACAACTACAGACTCTCTTGTTAATTAGGTATTCTTGAAGTTTCTTTGTGTAGCATAAGCAAGAACTGTTTTTGATAAAAAAACTTGATTTGAAAAGGGAAAATTGAGTTACCAAAAAAAATTCAAGTTAATTATTTTAAAAAACCAAATAATTATTCCGTCGCTTGAAGTACACCAGCCATTCATCTTCGTAATTGCTGTAAAAAAGTGTACAAGTTTTTTATTTCTTCGCGTGTCATTGAAATCTAATAGAATTTCTTCAAATTTTTGAAAGACTGACATGAGATTTCAACACGCAAGGTGTTCATCAAATTCACACGATTTTCTGAAAAAAATAAATAAATAAAAATAATAAGTGTAAAAGTGGATGTTTAATACGCAATGAAACAAAAGTAATAACCAAATTTGAAAAATAAAGAAATTATCATCTACAACGTCAATAATTTTTTTTTTTTTTTTTACGGAACACCTAAAAAGATCTGTTAAACGCAGCGAAGAAAGTTTCAGACTAATAATGTTTTAAGAATCAAGTTAAACATGCATCAAAGGCTTCCTTAACATTGTTTGTTCTGCCTAGAGCAAAATGACACTATGCTTTTGAAGATTTTCTGAGTCGTCGTTATAACTCTGGTACTGTTTTTTACTTTCGGCAAAGCTGACTAAGAGTCACAAAGAGCTTGAACATATTTGTCCGTAAATTCTAAAAGAATACGGGGTGAGCCATCAAAAATTAATATTACTTCTTTGTTGAAATAATTTTTATAATTTATTTGTCAGTGCATTAAAAAAAAGCTCGATCAATGAACTAAAAAAATTTCAAAATTTTAATTTATTAGTGTTTTTCATAGAGTAATTATTTTCATTTAATTAAAAAATTTGAAAAATATTAGTAAATAAAAATTATATACGTTTTAAGATGTATAAGATACTATAACATATAAAAAATTAGTATCGATTTTTGAATGTTTAGCGTTTGGTGGATTGAAATAATCCAATTTAATTTGGGATTCAAATTTATTATTATTAGATTATATTATCAGTTTAGTTATATTACAACAGTGTTTCATCCTTGTCAGGTCTTAGGAAGCGCTGAACTAAAATTAATCTTATGATCAACTTGAATTACAGCTCATTATTACAGATTATCGGAACTCTCACGAGAATAAACTTTGAGATTTACAAGCTATGCTCTATTTTTCCAAAAAATGTATAATTAGTTTAGAACGAATTTAACTCAATAAGTAAATTAATTATTTATAAGTGTAATTTAACTTTCAAACTATATAATTCATTAGTAAAACTAATTCATAACTGAAGCAAATCCTACCGCACGCTTGACGTAACAATCGTTGATTAACGATTTAATTATGTAAGAGGCAACTACGCAATTAATGGAGTACTTGAATAATTGATCCAAGAAGAGAGATATAAATGAAGCTGTGAGCATTTATGATGAATTAGCGACGAGAAATTTGGCGAATGTTGACCTAAGGGCTCATGTCGTTTGGCGGAAAAATAATAACATTCGTATGTTAAGAGGAATCGATGACGGAGGCTTACCTCACTAATTTGTATATACCAAACATCATAAAGGTTTTATTATCAAACTGAATTTTTCTGCTAGCTGGAAACTAATAAATATATACTTTCATTAATTTTGTTACAAAAAACAAGTAATATCATAAGTCTAACTAAATTCTTTCACTCTATTTGATTGCGTTTAGGAGATTGACCCTTCAATTTTGTAGGCTTCTTGAGCTGCGAAACAGTGCCAAGTTTGTTATTTGTTTCCAGGTATTAAAAGCTCTATCAATATTATAATTAAGTCATTTTAGTTTCAACCAACTACAACGCTAACCTGTGTATCGGATAAGCAGCTTAACCGCTAGTATTGTTACCAAGAGCTTAAGTAGGTTTATTCTCAAAAATTAAAGCTGTGTGCCCTGAATAAAGTAACGCTTTTGAAAAATCAAAATGTGTATTTAATGTACAAAATTATTAAGTTCCTCAAATCCTAGTTTTAATTATTTTTATAATTCATCATTTATTTATTTATTTTCATTTTAAATCTCACGAGGAAAGATCAAATTTTTCCTTAGTATTACAGAAAGGTGGGTTTTGAAATGTTTTTTTATTAATGTCAAAAGTTGAAGTTAATTAATCGTACTTTGTATCAATTAAAATTCATCGAAAAAACAATTCAAAATCCGTACTATTATCATCACAAAGTCGAATGAATTTATCGATAACGATTTAAAAAACAAGTTTTAAGGTTTCTTTCGATTTTCCTTCAAAAATCCTTCTATCGCAATGTTTTTCAAGTCAGTATATACAAGCTGATGGTTTGAATTTCTAAGATTAAGTATTGGTGGATTTCTAAGTCGTAAAAAAATTTCTAGTAGGTGACAATAAAAACAGCTTTTTCGCGAAACTTCATCGCGAAGTCACATACGCTAAATTATTCGAGGTGAAAAAATTGTAATCAATAATTAAACTCGTTACCGGTTTGTAATTAAGAAAACTTTCAATTATTTCCAAAGGAGTTTATCTTCACAAAATCACTTTCAAACCATCAGCCTCGGGATATTTTTCGGATTCCGATAAGCCTATAAGCCGGCTAATGAAGTGCAAATTGCGTGGGGGTATTTAACGAGTTTTTCTACCACTGCTAAGTCATAAATGTCCGCTCGGTTAACCAAAAAAAAAAATCTCGTAAACATGATTAAAATGATCACCGCCCCCGCGTTTATCATCTCCCTTAATTAAAATTCAGTCGTCGGTTTCATCGTTAGTTACGCTTCATCTCTGAAGGGGTTTATTCTGAGTGCAGTTTCTTACCATCGATTTTGAAATTACGCTTGATTTTCTGACTTGCTTGCGTAACGTTTTTTTATTAAAATCAAGAAAATTTTCTTGCCAAAGTTTTTGGTACCAGAATTAGTTTCCGAGATTTTCAGCTCGACTTTTCATGAATATGAAAGAGACGCAGAAAGTTTTTTTTCGCCTAAAAAGAGACACTATTTTATGCATGACTTTCACTAAACACGCTAAAATGATAAGTGGGAGAAGTTTTTGCTTGTCAAACTTGTTTAAGTTTTGACTTAGGCCAAGGTTTTTTTAAAATAATTTTTTAATGATTTTAAAAATTTTATTACTGTATATTTAAGAATATATGTATAGATACAGTAGTGAGGATTATTACTGGCTCGTGATTACTATTTTTCATAAAAATGAAAGTTTAAATCTGAATTTTTACTTAATTTTGTCAGCTTGATTAAGTATAAGTATTTTAAGTTAAAATACTACTTTATTATACTACCTATTATTACTGTATATCGTTTAATATGGCGAGCTTAAAAGTTGTATCATTTTTAAATAACAAAAGTGACGTTAATGCAAGAGGCAAAAGTGAACTATATTTCCTTCATTTAAATTCCTTTATTTTAGGCAACTTGCACCAATAACTTTGAAGTAATTAAGTTACTCATTAATTATTGTACAGATGTAAACAGCATTAACACTTTTGATGGATCAACGCCTTTTCATTGGGCTATCATTCTGATAAAGAGATCTTTAGCAAATTTTTTGAAAAATTATACAATTTGTTTAAAAAAATTAAAAATGTATCAATCAAAATTAATAATTTTTCTGTCCATTATTTCATATTACATATTTGAAAATTTAATTTTTATAAAAACAAAATTAGTGAGTTGTTGGTATTTTGATGTACCTTAAAATATTTTTATAAACTCTTAAAACAGTTTTTTAAAAATATACGTTAGAAAACTGGAATTCAACTATCAAATGTTTAAAACAATCTCTTTGAATTAAAATTTTAAACAGTTAAATAAAAATGAATTACTTGTGACACTGAGCTGCTAGCACGTCTGGAATCGACCCACGTGTAGGCGGTGGTCCCGTATCCAAAGTTAGCCGGCGCCCCACTGCCCGTCGATCTGACACTTCCGGACGTCTGCTGTGGTGGCTGCTGTTGCTGCTGACGGTAGGGCGAATTGCTTCGGTTTACCGACGTACCTAAGCAAATTTAAAATCAATCAAGGATTTATCATACGTGTCTACAAGTTATAGAACTACTGGTTTCAAATAATTTTACTCAAAAAATATATAATGTTTTTTTAAATGTCGTCGATTCTTTTATAAATTGAACTTTACTTTAAGCGCAAAATATCGTTATGAATTTAATTTAGTTACATCAACTTTGGGTAAGCCAAATCAAATTACAAACTGTTGCGATTACGGTGACTTGATTATTTCAACGTTCCTGTTTAGTAGTTAACTTCAGTATGTATACTTCGTTAACTTGCTCGAATTACATACAACGATCTAAAATTTTTGATTTTGGAATTATTTCGGTTTTAGTGTAAACATTAAGATTAGTTGGTTTTTTCAATAACGACCTCACTAATAGAAAATCAATTATTTTATTTATTAAAATGCATTGCATGTGTTATATTTTAGTATAACTATTTTTTAGCAAATCGTAATTGAAATCGTATATTTACCTTGATCGGCCGAGGACCTCCTATTTTCCTGGGCTGGTGGGTACCCGGTCTTGGGCAGCCTCCTCTCCTGGGTTTGAAGCCCAGCCAGGCTACCCCGGGGACTGCGATCGAGTTCGGAGATGGGACCGATGCTGCCCCTAGGGCTGGTACGGTTTCCGGGCAGCTGATCTTCCTCGCCCCCTAGGGAGCCCCGGTGCCCACCGAGACTTCCTCGAGGCGACCTATTGCTGATCGAGTCGTGCTGCAGCGCTATGGAACCGCGAGGCGAGCGGTTCACCATTTCCGGGGCTATTGATCCTCGGGGCGATCGATTCACGCCATCCGGACATATCGAGCCGCGAGGACTCTGATTCAGGCATTCCGAGGCTATAGAACCGCGTGGACTTCGATCCTGAAAATATTTATTTTTACTGTCATCGTTTCAGAAATCGAAAACCCACCGCGAACGTTCGGTTGATTTTTTTGTTCATTAGGCGGATAAAAAATGTCGACTCGTACCTTTTTGTCAGGATGCATGTCCATGGGTGTGATGCTCCCCCTCGGTGACCTGGAGGTGGGATCCGGACAAATGGAGCCCCTCGGACTGCGGTCGAAGTCAATGTTCGCGACACTGCCCCTGGGGCTCCTGGACGTGTCTGGCACTAGTGAATGCCTCGGACTCCTGCTCATACCATTTTCAGGCATCAAAGAAGTTCTAGAGCCCCCCAAAATAGCCCCAGGTACCAAACTTCCGCGTGGGCTCCTGTTGTAGCCCGCGTCGGAGGGCACGAGAGAGTTGCGAGGGCTGAGCGCGGTGTCAGGCACCAAGGAATGCCGTGGACTTCGCTGATCGGGCACCAAACTCGCCCTTGGCGAACGGTTGTGATGAGGGCGGTTGGGATCCGGGATTATGGATCCCCTCGGCGATCTGTTGTAGTCATCGGGGACGAGTGAGAGCCTGGAGCTGCGATTGACGTCCGGCGTCTGGAGACTGAGGCGCGAGGCTCCGAACTGCTCCGGGTCTGGCAGTAGACGCCGGTTAAACATCTGCAACAATGTTAAATAAAACCGGAATTAATGATGATTTTTTAGGATCAAAACTTTCATGTCATCGAAAAGTTACTGTTTTTTATAATTTGCGTTTTTGCTGAAATAAATCAGAAAAAAAAAAAAAAAAAAAATTTGATAACGACGGTGTGAAAATGATTACAGCGACATTAATTTGCCTGTCTAGCTTTGATTTAATTGACAAGAATTTCCAAGTTTCTCACGTTCAAAATTGAGCTTTAACTATTGGACAACGTGAAAGCTTTGCGGTGGGGTCACCTACTAAGCCATAATGGATTATAACGCTTTTATCATACAGAGTGATTGGAACAGGCGCAGTCAAACTTTCCAAAGTTTCTATATAACGGCATCTAAGCTTCAATTGAGCTTGATAAGCTTCACTAAATGACAAGTCGTATTAAACTGTTTTAAATTTAAAAAAAAAAAAAAAAAAAAAAAACTCCCAATGAATTTATCGCTCACACCCGAGCATCTCATTAAACCCCTAACTGCGCCATAATTCATGCATCCGCACTTTATTACCGTCTCTTTAATATCACCTCAGACATCGACGTCGGACGATAATATCCCTTGGGAAATATATGCGCTGTGCCACGCCACGCGAAACAACTCGGAGGGATTAAAATTTCAATGCAAATGAGGATAAGCGCGATATTCGTACAAGCAATATCCTCGAAGATGATCCGCGTACAGAATGGCTTTGGACCTTTTCCAAGTTAGATCTGATTCAGCTTTTTTTTTTTTTTTGTTCTAGTGCTTTCTTTATTTAACTTATCGGAATTTTAATTCAAACTCTTCAAATTTAGTTGTAAATTCTTACAAGTTCTTTAAAAATGAATTTATTTATTTATTTTTTTTTGTATATAAAAAAAAAAAGGAAATATTGAGAAATAATATAGCAGTAAGTATACATGTATAAAAAAACATTAAAGATAAATCAAAAACTTTATTTTAATAGTTTAAATTTTAAAAAAGTTGCTTTTTATATTGTAAATTTTTATCTTTAACAAAAATAATGTCTTGTGCAACTAGTTTCTAAAGTTTAAATTTATAAACATTTCTATTTAATAAAAAAATCAAATTATATTAAAAAAAAAAAAAAATTTATATGAGGGAATTTTTTTTTAAATAATATAGGCTTCATAAAAATTCATATAAAAATTAGAAAATTTTATTTTACAAAAAGCTCTAAGTAGTATGGATTACAATTTTTACAGTTTTCTATAAATAATATGTATGGCATAAGAGTTGAAAAAAAAATGTCTAAATATTTATTGACACAATAAATGATTATATGTACACAATTATTGTATGCAACTTAGTTGAATTACAGAAATTGTTAAACTACATGACTTTTATTTACTTAATATTATTTTTATTACATGATTTATTGTTTGAAAAAAGTGATTTTTTCAAATTCTGCAAAGGATATTTTTAAATTTGTATTTTAAAACTTGTCTGCAATTGAAACAAATAATTGTAAAATAGAGGGTGACTTTCCAAAAATTTCAAGTACACAATTATTGAGATTTTCATATTTTGTAAAATGCTTGTACAAATTATAGTTTAAAGTACCACTGTAAAAGTCAGCAACATTTAAGCTTGAGTAAGGACAACCCAATAAACGATTTAAATGCATTGTGCATTTCATACAATTTTGCAGTAAGGTATATGCATGTATTATACTTAAATTAAAATCCTTATAATTTTCTAAGTACAATGGATCAAAAAATGGTAAGACAAATAAACAGTCTCTTTTATTTACTCTTTGAAGAGCATCTTTTACAGATAAATTTTCTGAAACTGAATTTTTTTTTTCTTCCTTAAAATAATCTTCATTTTTTGTACCCATTTCATGTTCAAAATAGCTTCCATTCTTGATTACTTTTTTAATAACATGTAGAATCATGGCAAATATCAGACTGTATAAATGATATTTGGATCGAAATTTTTCATCTGCTTCTTTTAACCAATATTTTATAATTACTATGTACAACCTCCAAGATGGTGGAAATTCTAAAACTGATTTGTTATCTGTGAGTTCTAGAGCAAGGTCTAAAATTTGCTTTCTTACTTGGGTAGGAACTCTTACTAATGTTTCAAGTTTTGGTAAATTACAAGGTAAATTGAGTTTTTTTGTATCCAATTCATACTGTTTTGTTTCACTGCCGGTGCCTCTTCCATAATATTTCAAGACATCACAATCTGTAGTCCCATTACTTATTAATTTAAATATCACACCAATAATTTTTAAACTGATGTTGAAGCAAGAAGGATGTGAATAATCTTCAATTTGTGCAGAAGTAATAATAAGCTGTCGAGTTATCATGTCCATAAAATGACATGGCAGATTTCCAACATTGTATTCAATCATAAACCAAGAAGGAACTAAGTTTTTTAAATCTGGTTTCTGTAGAGACTTGACAATAGTAGTGTCAACCATTTTTCTGGTTAATGAATCAATCAAATCATCAGAACTTAAAAATGATTCATCTGATTTATTTTCTTGCTCCACCTCTATGGAAGCAGGATTTTGAAATTTGTAAAATTTTTGTGGGATCGACTTCATAAAATAACTAACATGTTCTTCTGTAAATCCTAATGGATACATCATTTCCGCTGATGTACTTAAATATTGATTTAAAATAAGTTCAATTAATTCACGAACTACTTGTCTTTTATCTGAATTTATTGCATGTAATATTTTAGCAACAGCGCAATCTAAGTTTTTTTGTTTTCCAAGCCATCTAAGTACTACTTCTATTCTTAAATGCGGTTTATTGTTTGAAAATTTTTCTCTAAGTGTTTCTGGTACTTTTAAAGTTAACAAAAAATCTTTAAATACATCCATGCCTACATAGTCATTACCAAGTAAAATTGCAGCCAAAGGTAAAACTTCTTTTTTTATCCCAAAGAACTGTTTTGAGAGATTTCTACATTTGAAAATTTTGCAAGTTTTGAAAAATTTTTCTTCGTCTGAGTAAATTTCAGAATTTAATGAGTCAAAAGGAATAAAATCAATACCATAGAAAAAAAAATCACTGTCACTGCTCAAAACAGGACATTTTAAAATCCTGGCTACAGAAGCAATACAATTGTCTGCCTCAAATGTTGACTGCACACAAGGAATATTTTTACTTTGAGCAACATGCTTGAAGACCTCTTTAGTCATCAAAGGTAGTACTAATAATGCACGCGAAGGATTTGAAGATGCTATTGATGCGATTCTTTTTTTAGCACGAGAAATCTGGGTAGTAATTTTCTTGTCTTCTACTCCTCCATCTATAATTATTAAAGGATGAACATTGCAAGCTAGCAGCTGATCAAAAAATTCTGATAGATAAAAAGCAAATTCTGCGTAGTCTCCGCCGAATTGATAGCTGCATTTTTTCGAATTAAATATGTGGAACATAAGACTATTGCCATACTCCCGGTATGCCAGGTCCAGGGCTGTGAGGACGGCTGCGGCTGCGGCTGCGGCCACGTGGTGCACCACCGTTGTTGTTGAAGTTGTTGTTGTGGCGCTGCTGACCTGCAACCAGCGCGCGTACCTCAGCTAAAAGTTGAAGATTTGCAGCAAGCATTTGACCCATTGTATTGGCGATGGCGTTAAGCTGGCTGTTGTCCTGGTGACTTGCTGCAGCTACAGAAGAGCCTCGAGGAAGTTGTGGCTCAGGCTGGACGGCGAAAACTCCCGCTGAGGGGCTGCTGCGGATGAGTACCAGTAGTTCATCGGCCGCCTCGGTGAGCTCGTCTATGCTGCTTTTTTTAAGTGGCTGAAGTATCATCTGAGCCTTGCTTGGGAGGGCCTTGAACCACTTCACTCGTAGCGCCTTGTCGTCCAATGTACCCTGAGCTAATTCCCTCATACGTTTCATCAGAGTGGACGGTTTGTCATCTCCAAGGGTGAGGTCACCAAAAAGTTTTTCCAGTTTTTGGTCAGGAGGATTGGTTGTTTGTACGGCAAGCTCTTCCTCTGGAGCAGGTGGAGGCGTACCGGCTGGTTGTTCTCCCTGCAGCTCGCTGGTGTCACGGTGTTCCTCTTCCACTTGGCGCTTAGCAGCAGCACGTGTTTGTCGGGGTGTATGGTACATGACACATCATGTGCCACATTTATGCAACCAAAACCCAAAGTTATTTTTAAAAAATGTACAGCACAGTTAAAATTTTGCACTGTTTGTTAAATGTTCACGCGCGTACTTCAGTAAGCGTAGCCAAGCCACTTTGAGCGCGTCGGTGCAGTGGCGGGAAACTGAAGTGGGGGCGGTAGCGTCTTGTGGGGGAGGGAGAGAGACGCTCTAATGGCGTGGAAAATTCCAGAAAACCGACGCCGTAATGGCGGCAACTGACGCGGCGTCACTTTCACTTTCGAATTTTCACAAAGTTTATTGTTTTTTAAAAATCACGCTTTTTTCACTCACAAAATGTTTCAAAACTCGGGGTCACCAATGTAGTATTTTAGGGTTCAGGCACGTCAAGTTACCAGCTTGACGGGCGGTTGAATTTGACTTAGGCGTGTTCTATATCAGTGAGTGAGAAAAGGGATTGATAAATAATAAAAGCACTTGTTAGGTTAACTGTAGTTTAATGATAAAATGAAAATTAATGTTGACTGATTACAAGTTAAGAATGTATTTAGTTCAAGTGAATATAAAGATTATTTTGACCAAGCTACTCGGTTGAGCGTGGCTTGGGCTCTGCACGGCGTGCGTGGCGGTGCAAGACTGACTAGGGGGGCCCCCTGCGAACAGGGACGCTCAGGCCCAAAAGGGCCGCCTTGCTGCATCGGTGTTGGTGTGTGCGCTGTCCATGAGCGCCGCACAGTACACAGCGCGCGGTGCCAGGTTCTGCTTGCGCGGTTGCCGCTGTGCTTGTTGTGGCGGGTTTCCACGGGTCGCCACACTTCTAATTTCTTAGCGGCAAATATTACATACTTAGTTATTTAAAAGTTTCATTCCTCAAATTATTTATTAGGGGAGAGCCGGGTAATTCGGACAGTTTGAGCCAGCTACACAAACTTTATTTAATAAAAATAAAATTTATTAATTTTTGCACTTGGTAACAGTTTATTTTTGTAAATTAACTGCTTGAGAATAAGTATAAAAAAACTCAGCACTTAACTGATGATATAAAAATCAATAAATGATACAAACTGAGATTATTTTAGCCGGGCTATTCGGGCAGTGACGCGGGCTATTCGGGCAGTTTCGTGCGGGCTATTTGGGCATTTGAATAATTTTACATTAAAACCCGTGCAGCAGACTTTTGATTGTTGACAAATCAATCTTTATGTATTAAAATAATAAAATCCATCAATAGGTAACTTATTAGATGTATATTTGTCGAATTTTTCTCTTCTTGAAATTGTAAAGGCGAGCGGGCTATTCGGGCAGTAAGGAATTCTGGGCTATTCGGGCAGTTTGGACAGTTTTTATTTTTATTAACAATAAAAATTATTATTTTAACTTGTTTTTTTTGTAAAATCATGAAATAAAACCTACCTTATCACTTGCTAATTTTTTTTAAGCTAGTTCGTATAAATTCTTTGAAATATTGACAACTGCCCGAATAACCCGGCTGCCCGAATTACCCGGTTCTCCCCTACCGTTCAGTCTGTTTATTTATCGGAAAGAACATTATTAGATTGTGGAATAATAAGCTCAAATTGAAAAATAAAATGTGTTGATCACGTGATAATATAAACTAAAAATAAAAATTTGAAATCTTCGATTGTTCTTTTAAAAAATTTAAGCTTGTTTAATTTTGTATTTAAATTTTTTTTTTTATCATAAACAGTAAACTGTAAATATTATAAAAATATTAGTTTAAAAAACATCTCACTTGCTGAAAATTTTTAATTTAAAAATATAAGGGAGTTCTTCGAAAATAATAACAGATATTTTTTTAAATAAACAGTGCCTGTAATCAATTTCAAAAAAATACATGATTTAAAAGCTTTGTGATCGTAGAAGTTATAAGAAAAAAAGAGTTTTCACTCTAGTAGCCCGAAAGTACAATTTTCGGGCTCGTACCGGAAACGATTATTGTACTTTCTGACTACTAGCGTGAAATAGTATATTACAGTCCCGAGGGAGTCAAAAATGATTTAGCCTTTAGCAAATCTTTGATGACCTCGCCTTCGGCTCGGACATCAATTTGGGTTTGCTAAAGGCTAACTCATTTTTGACTCCCTCCGGACTGTAATATACTAATACAAAATGAAAGAATAGCAGTATTACAGAAGAGAAACACATAATAAAAGCAGAAGTACAGAAGAGCGGAAAAGAAAAAGTGATGATTTTATTCCGTGAGCATGACGATCACCTCCTCGTTGTCCAGAGCGATGTTGGGCACGCAGCTTCCGCGGGGCGACCTCTGCCTGTCGATCTCGACCGCGGTCATGAGAGCCTCCGAGCTTGGTTCGCTCGAAGCGAGGGAGGCCCGCCTACCTCGGACCCCCGCCTGGCTCGACAACCCGGACTGAGGCGCGCTGCTGCTGGAGGTGATGGAAGCGCTGCTGCGCGACGCCCGCCGGCGACGCGAGGACGTGCTACGGTGAAGCATCATCCTCTACCTGGCATTTAAACGTTCAGAGCACCTCCTGAAAAAAATAAAAATAAAAGTTATCAATTAATAAAGGTTTTAATTTGAAATTTTTATTTATAGTTTGGTCGAAAGAAGAAGAATTTGGGATCTCAAAATTTCTTTGAGTTTTGGATCAGAATCTTGTTCATTCGACCCGGTGTTATGTTTAAAGGAGTACTAAGTCACTGTTTCACCTAAAAATCTAACTGGGTAAGTGTAAGGGGTGCATTTCTCATAGTAACTAAGGGTCATGTATACATGTATGTGTCTACGATTGGATTTTTTTTTTTTTCTTTTGTATGATGTAGTGGAATTTTTCATTACCTCGTTTGGCATCTTTTATCAACTATTTGCTTTAAAACTTTGATAATATCATGCGCAAGTAGTAAAAAATACTTTTTCCGCAATTTAATGAGCTTGAACTGTATAAAAACTCATAATAACATTTTCTATACTTTGCTTTACAAATTTTCTGCGTATTTTAAGGTGATATGAAATTCAACAAAAGATAAAACTATTGATGTTTAAAAAATAAAAAAAAACTCAACGAACACTTATAATTTTAGTTTTTCTATTTTTTTAACTTTTTTTCAAAAAACCGTTTTGGAGTATGCTTTGCTCTGTATTTAAAAGCTTGAAAATCAGGACTCTCATAAAAATCTCGTTGGAAACGATATGGTCATAAATTTTATCTGAATGCGGAAAAATGAAAAATTTTTATGCGTAAAAAATCAACAAGAATTTCGATGGTAAGAAATTTTATTATCTTAAAAATTCATGAATTCATCGCATAAATCTGATTCAAGCGAACATCTTTTTAAAATTTTTTGTTTGATGTTTGTTAAAACCATAAAAATTCGTATTATATTCTTGCTGTCTATAAATAATTAACATAAAGCTATAAAAAAATTATACTTATGAAAACGATAAAATATCATCAAAATTTAAGTTTCCTTTGATAATCCAGAATTTTTATAAATTCACAGTGCCCTACTTTTTTTCACATGAAGAATAGTATATTACAGTCCTGAGGGAGTCAAAAATGAGTTAGCCTTTAGCAAACCCAAATTGATTGCTAACTCAAAGGTTTGCTAACGGTTAGCTCATTTTTGCACTCCCAAGGGCTGTATACTATTTTTCACGCTAGTAGTCAGAAAGTACAATATTCGTTTCCGGTACGAGCCCGAAAATTGTACTTTCGGGCTACTACCGTGAAAAAAAGTTTTCACGCTAGTAGCCCGAAAGTACAATTTTCGGGCTCGTACCGGAAACGAATATTGTACTTTCTGACTACTAGCGTGAAAAATAGTATACAGCCCTTGGGAGTGCAAAAATGAGCTAACCTTTAGCAAACCTTTGATGACCTCGCCTTCGGCTCGGACATCAATTTGGGTTTGCTAAAGGCTAACTCATTTTTGACTCCCTCAGGACTGTAATATACTATTTATAGTCCACTTACTCGAGATACAATATTTCTGAACTCTCCAAAGCGAAATACAATGGTTTATAAATCGTATAAAATAGTACAATTTTTTATTTGCGCTCGGGAGTGGTTTCTAAAGGCACCGTGCTTTTCATATGAATTCATGCAACACACTTTATTTCTGAATATTCAAACCCATTATAAAGAGATGCATGCAATTTTGATACACCCTGTTGTTTATCTCAATGAAGACTATAAAACTTTAATTTTAAGCGAGCTTGTAAAGGTATCTCGATATATCAATATATTTAGCCAGGAAATTTTCAATGATTTTTTCACTTAATAGAATTATTTTGCGGATCTCAAAATATTTACAGGATATACTTAAATATCACCTGGTAATAACAAAATGTTTTTTTACTTTTGTTATGTTATAATTTTGTCATAGCATAAATAACAAAATGCACTTTTGTTATGTTATTCTTAAAAATAAGGTAACAAAACAGACTTTTGTTATGTTATTTTTCTAAATACCATAACAAAATTGATTTTTGTTATGTTATTTATTAAATTTGCTATGTTATTTTTTATATTTATATTTATGTTACCATAACAAAATTGACTTTTGTTATGTTATTTATTAAATTTGTTATGTTATTTTTTTTTTTGGTAACAAAATTGCTGTAAAATTCAGTTCACTTTTTTAGCTTATCTAAACGAAAGATTATTGCCCAGGAAAACCATTCCGACCTAAAAAAAGTCTTATACCAAAAGTTTGAATTTTTACAGCAATTTCGTTACTTAAAAAAATAAAAAAACAAAAGTCAATTTTATTATGGTATTTTTAAAATAACAAAACATTTTATTACTTTTGTTATGTTATTTAAAAAATAATATAACAAAACTTTTGTTTTTACCGAGTCCCTGACAAATATTAAGGTATTTTTCTTAGAATTAAACATGTTATTCAACAAAACATAGATTTGATATTACATGATTAAAAAATTATAAAACTTAAAATTTATTGTCTTCATTATTAAATATGATGAGTTGTATGTACAAATTTATTTGTTACCTATTTAACTAACATCAACTAGTCTAATATTAACTATTACCTTTCACTATACTAAAAAGTTTTATGTGTATTATTAAAATTTAAACTGTACATATTATTAACTATTTAACTATTTGTTCTAACTATATGTAATACTTTTTTAATTATACACCATTGTACATTAAAAAAAAATTTTCACTAGCAACTAAACTCTAACAAAACTACGTATTATTCAAGGAATCGTATCTTACCATAAAATATTAATTTTCTTCGTTGCGTTCATTTTTTCTGTTTTTTAAATATTTTCGATTTCCAGAAAAGATTTGATGCTTTTCACTACAATTGCGGTTTAAAAAACACATATCAACTTATCAGATTCTCAGTAAAACAAGTATCACAAAACAGTTTTCCAACAAAAGGGGAAAACACAAGCCAATGCACCGATGAACGACTTAGAGCACCGATTTTTTTTTTTTTTTTAACTAAACTGTAAAATGCATAATGTGAATTTACTTATTTATTGCAGAACATGTTGAAATCTGTAATTTAGAAGAAACCAACAGAATGTAGTCCAGAAGATGTTATTTTTTTAAGCTTGCAAAAATGTAGTTTTTTAGACCAGTTAGTGATTTTTAAAGTTTTGTTTGTTTGAGTCGTTAAAAATATCTTCAATGAGTATCTATTTGGTTTTTTAATTTTTAATTTACTATGAGTATATCGATTGCAAAATAAATTAAAAATTTAGGTTCTCGTTCGAGTTCACATCCAAATCCCGAGCACGGAGAAATCATTAATTAGCGTTGGGAAAAAAAATCTATATTTTAAGTTAACATTATTCAAAATAAAGTAGATACAACAAAAAGTAGTAAAATTCATTTAAGGGCACCTTTTTAAAACAAAATTTATAAAAAAAACTTTCGAAAATGTTTCACCAAGTGAATGAAACACAAACGAATTCAACCGGAAAATTCATCTTTTCTCTTTTTTGTCTCGCCCAAGAGAGGCTTTTCAATTCAAACAAGAACCAAACTGATCAATCAGTTTTACGTGTGAATGCTCCGATACGATTGACTTCGCATTCACACATACACAAATTTTTTTTTTCAACTTCCTTTTCCTGTGTTTTCACTTTATTCTGCGCGTAGAGAAAACCACTTGTCTGGATCCACGCCAAAGCTTGCATACAGTTTTTGTGTTTGCCGGCTTGGCCAGAATAAAGTGTCGAATTTAATCAACCGGAATCATCGAATTCGTTTAGTTGAATAGAAAAATCTAACAAGATTATTTATTAAAAGCTCTTTTATTCGAACGGATTCATTGAAAAGTTAAATCTTTTTGATTTCAGATAATTTCGTTTTATTTCATCCACGTACGCACATATGTACTTAAAAAAAAAAGGAAATTCCTATACCGAGAATATTTTTTACTTTATTCAGCAGAGTTTTAACTAATCTATGCACATTTAACCTAGAAATTTTTTTAAATAATTTTATGTTAGTTGGTAGATATTTCTTTTCCTTTGATCTATAATGGTGCTTTGATGCATTTATTATACTTAAATTTCTGACAACAGAGAAAGCATCTAAATAATTAATTTTAGACGACAATAATAATGATTTTTTTTTTCCAATCCATGGTTTCTCAAAGTCAGCAGGACTAAGCAAACATCTTGAATAAATAAGAATTTAAAAGAATCTCGATAGCTCTAAGGCTTAATATAAAAGAAAGTAAGTAAAAGAAAAAAATGCATGATACAACTCACGATATCACGCACCAGGAAAATCACGAGTTGATACAAAAGTCAAGGCCGACGCCGCACGTGTCATCCTCTCGGCTCCTTCGTCTTCTTGTCTTTTGTGTAGACATAAAAGTCGCGATATTCCTTTCTTTCCTTTATTCCCCAGCTTGTTTTGAGGTTTTTACAGTTTCCATGCGAGCGTCTCGACTGAAGAAGCTTTTCCACTTTCTACGCCAATGTCAACCCATTCGTAAGTATATGCTGTCCCCATCGAGATTTATAGCGGATACCGAGTTTTTTATTTTTTTATTAAAACATTTTTTTCTATTGGTTGAACCTATTTGAGATAACTAAATGTTTCAATTTCTTTAGTTAGTTGTAAAAGATTAATCATGTTCGTAATGATTGGAGCAGTGTTAAATAAAAAAAGTATTTAAAAAACTATTAAGTTAATTTTAAGTGAATGAATAAACATAAGTTTTGAGTTTCAAATTATTTTCAAAAAGTGATTGAGAAGAATTTCCATGAGTTTTTTGCACATTAGTAATGCATTTAAAAATTAGATAATAAGTTTTAATCAAAATGTTTAGGTTCAACAAAAAATAACTTGATTTTGTTATTCTACAACCCTTTTCATTATTTAAAATGATCCGTCTTTGTTTGAATTTGTGTAAGCTTTTTGTAAATTCAAGCAACAGTTTACTTGAACTGTTGAAAGGAATTTTAATGTCAGTTAATTTATCAAAGCCAGCTTGGCTCAAGTATCAAGTAATTATATACTTTGAGCTACTTTAAAAGATGATTGTTTAAACATTAATGAGGATGAGTGAGAAATTTCCCTTATTAGGTTAATCACCGCCGCTTTCCCTCACGCTTCCTTTAAGTAATTAGTTAAGATTAATCTCCCGTATTTTTACTCTCAACGGTCTTTTCTAACTTTTAAACTATACATTCTCATTGGATTGTACAGACTCTGAGGATGTAATTTTCAAAACAATATAATTTGTATTGAAGCAATATGATATAGGCTGAAAAATGTGAATAAAATATTTAATAAGAGAATGTGGATAACAACAGGAAGTATTTCTTGATAAAGAAATCGAATGCACTATGGAGTAAGTTTCATTTACTATAGGAGCGAGTGACAATTATGCGCCAGTATCGGTGCGCGACTCCGAGCAAGAAACATCTTCGCTTTAGTGCTGCGTGCTTTCTGTTTTTGAAAATTTAATCGGTTGGTGAGTTATTAAGAGCTGCGATTAGTTTTTTTGTATGTTGATTAAAACAAAAGTTTATTGTTGCAGAAGACGAAAAAATGGATTCAATTAAAGAACAAAAAGAACTTCCAAAAAAAAATACAACTTCGAATCAGGGAGGTAAAAAGCCGGTTATCGAAGAACGTACAATAAACGTGACAGGAATGACTGTAGATGAATTTATCAATGTTCACAACAAATATTGGGAAGCACAAAATAAAAAAAAATAAATTTACATGATAAAAGCAAAATTTTATACTCTATGTATAAATTAAAACACTTATCTTAATAAAATGCTTTGAAAGATTAACATTTTTTATTTAATTAGATTTTTAATCGCTTTTTTATAAATTTATTTTTAATAGACATTTATGGAATTAAAGAGATTGAAAAAATATTTTTAAAAATTAATCAATAAAAAAATTCTTTGGCTACTAGATTAATTATGAAGGCTAGACCGGCAGTTACATTTTTCTTTATTAGCTTTATATAATTAAAAACTGTAGGTACATATTTATGCAACTACAAAAAAATTTCCAGAGTTTTAGTTATTATTATTAGTTATTTTAGTTATTATATTTAGTTATTATTATTAGTTTTAGTTATTATTAGTTACTTCTTTTTTTCCGTAAAGGTCTATTATTTTTTTAAACCAACGATAACTACCCTTCTATGACTGTTCTGTACCGCAGTCTATGATTTTTATTTGACTTTATACGGTAAATAATCTTTCAAGTATTGGCAGGTTTTATAATCAAAAATCTTATTATATACAAACATTATTTGTATCTTGTATTTTTCAATTTTTTTATTATAGTTAAGATCGCATTCTCTTAATATTTTTAGAATTCAACAAAAGAGTTATAAAAATGTTCTAGTAAATTACAATATTTTTCCTGAATAAAAAAAAGCAAGTCCATTTTAAAGTTTTTTTCCGGATTAGATCCAACAGTGGCTTTCAGACCGAAGATTGAGTAAATATTTAAAAATCTTTGCGCAAATCTTTCCCAAAGTGTTACACTTTAATTGCAGAGTGGTTTATAAAATTTTAATTCTCAAGTTACTTTAACAGAAAGTAAGATTAAAACTTGAATTTTTATTTTGTGAACTGCAATGATGCTTAAAAAAAAAAAAAAAAAAAAAAAAAAAGATGTAAATCATCCCCATTAAAATTACTAATTCGAAAGACTGTTATAAACTAAAATCCTCGGGTACTTGATGGCCGTAAATATTTACGCAATCAAAAATCCAATCTACGAAGTGATTTACATCAAGAAAAGCATCTTTGAGCGAGCTCATTCAAATATAAAAAGGTAGTCGCATATTTTCCACTACAACGTTTCTGATCTCTTGGATAAATTTATTCGTGGTAAATCCTCCCCGATAACGAAACCCACGCAAGGCAATTACCCTGGAGGAGTTCGCATGACAGACGTGAAAATCACTCTCCCTCTCCCTCCGACGAGCGAATTTTCCGGGAAAATTGCGTGGGAGGCTCGAGTTTCTATCAAGGGTTGATGGGATCACGGCCTTTTTTCTCCCGGCAGCCAGCAGGAAGTGCCGAAGAAACAAGCGGTTCGTACAGCGCGTTCATAACTTCAAGTTTAAATGAACAATATCAGGCTGAAAATAAAAATTCAAGTTGTCTCTTAAATTTATCGTACACCTTGAAAATAATAAAGTGATCGTATAACGCTGTTTATAAAAAAATTAACTTGTTTTTAGCAGCTCTTTATAAAAAATTTTGCAACGCATTTAAATTTCGCATATAAAAAATTGTTTTCTAAGCAGTAAATAACTTTTTGTGAAAAAAATGTTAAAAAATGCCTAGAATTATTAACGACTAGGATTTTTTAGACAGTCTAAAAGGTATGTAAGTATTTTATAAATCATTGGAACGAAAATTTTTTTTTTTTTTTTGGGAAGAAAATAGTACTTTTTCTCTCCCCCATTAATATAATATATTTATAAAATAAACTATTGTTTATTTTCTTGAATTTAATTATCTTATAAAACATATAAAAATAAGAAATACTTATTTATAGTTATTGATTGTTATTCATCTTCAGAAATCATAAGTAAATTGTTTTGTTTAATTAATTGTTCAATGTCAATGATAAAATACAGAATTGTTTATTAGAAGACACAAAATTGTAGGGTAAAATATAATGTTGAGCCAAATAAAAACATGATAATAAATTATTGTAGATGAAAAATTTATAGGGATTTTCTTAAGATGGAGTCTCTCGTATAACATTTGTACAAATGACCGTCCGCATGAATGTTAAAATAAGTATTTTTTTCGGCTAATAAAGCAAAAAGGTAAGCCAGCACCTCCCATTAATAAAGCCCGAGGATGTGAAATACGCCCAGTTGACTCCCATAAATTCATTCCCTATCCGAAGCCTTTAAATCCTCCCTCGAAGAAGGGAAATCCTTCCTCTTGTGCCCCCAACCGAATTGTGCCTCTTGGAAGGAGCAAGTGTTCGTCCACTCGTGAAGCAGCACGTGGCTCGGCTCGAAATTTAATCGTGCTCGCGTGATTCGGATGCGTTAAGCCGGAGAGGTCAAAAGGCCTCGAGTTCTAACCACCTTTTTTTTCTTTCTTTCTTTCTCTTTTTCATTGCAACTATTCGATTTTTCAAGAGTTTTTTCAAATTATGCATTTCGTAATAATTTTTTTTTTCAATTTTAATGGTTTGACAGTTTAAAAAAAAAAAAAGAAAAAGAAATACTTGGTATTCAATAAATGTCTGACTAAATTTGATGTATTCTACTTTCCATTTAAGACAAAATAATGTGATCTAGATTTAATTGATATTGACAATTAGAAAATTAATAATTTTATTTATTTTTTTTAATTTTATTGTTCAAAGAGTCCTAAAAAGCTCTAAACTTCATAATGTTGTTTTTTATCTTTATTTACTCTTCAGAGTGGCCTTGAATCGTGCGTGAACAAAATGTTATATGTGGCCATTATATTAAATACAGAAACTTTAATAGCTATACTAGTCATTATGACAATATGTATGTATTTACTTGATTTATTTTCGACATAAACAAAAATTTAATAAACCTCAAAGTTGTTTTGAAAAAATGACGAGCTTTGTAACGGTTAAATCGATTCGAATATTGAAACCGATGCTTGTGATTGTTGATGCGTGTCTAATTTAAGTGTAAAGGCAAATTCATAGTTGATGCAGAATTAAATTTTAGTATTAATTTGCTCATTAAACACAGATTTATTACTAAATGTTTGCGTTTAAACATTTCAAAATTACTGTGTTTAGCTGATGACTTCTGTTTTAGTTATCAAAATCTCATTAAAGTAATTTCAATAACAGTTCGAATTTGATATTACAGCTTTAAATATAAATAGATTTGTCTACAAATTGTGTGTTTTACAAACTTTTAGGATGTAAATTCATTGAGCATAAAAACTCAAGTTAAAATATTTTAATTTTTTGAGTTAGCTTTTTCCACAGTCATTATTAATTAACAACTAATTTTTTTGGCTTACAAGCCAGTAACAAAGGTAAAAACGATTTTTTTTTTCTTCAAGATAGTTTGTTGTACAATTTGAAAAATGTAGTACTTATCTGAAAAAACCTCATAAATCACTTTAAAAACTTTGGTGAAAAAAATGAACTGAACAAAATGAATTTCCTAATGTTAAAACTGCAAATTTTAAAAAACAACTCTGGAAAAACTTTTCTTAGATTTGTCAGAAGAAATTTTTTTCATGGATTGACTGAAAATTTATTAAAATGATAGAAAGAAGTTCAAAAGGAATGACAAATTTCACTCGTAGAAGAAACTGAGAAATAATTTATTTAATCAAAAATGTATTTTTGAACTGTCTTATCTGGACTAAAATAAAAAAAACGCAAAGTCAATCGAAAAAAAAAAGGAGGGAAAGATGAAGTTGTTGAAAAAATTGTCATAGTCAAAGTCAATATTAGAGTTGTCAAGAAAGTGAGTAAAACACTCTTTCGTTAGTAGTACTCGATTAAACTAGGGTCGGAGGATGTACTTAACGCGCGGCTTAATTAGAAGAAGCCCGCTCGGGTGATGGTATAGGTACCCCCCACGCCCGCCGACTTCTTGAGTAATCCTCGTGTACTTACTGAGAAACTTGGCCAATCTATTAACACTATGAAGAGGATTTCTGAGGTAATTCGACCTGGGGAGAGTTTCGCGGTTCGTACCGAGTTATTTCTGGTAGAATTCGAACCCCGGGAAGTTTATACAAATTACCGAGTTTGTCTAGTCTGCGTAAAACTCCATTTTTATTACCGACTCCTAATTATTTCATGTTTAAGAAATATAAATAATTTTTATACTATCTTCAAATTGTAATTTGAATTATGCTGGAAGAAACGCGATCTGAGTATCGTTTGAACTTTGATCAAGAGTTAGTCGTTCTGGTGAAATTCAACCAGAGTTCTTAAAGAAGACGTATTCGTTAAAAAGCAAGGAATTAGGTGTCAATGCTTTAAGAATCAGGCAAATTAAATTTAATATTATTTAATTTTTGATATTGAATAGAAATCAAATAGAAAATCATGCACAGCCAACTTTAAAAATTTGTTTTATTTCAAAATATAGAATTGCTAACAAATGAGCAATTATGTTATTTCTTTCAAAATGGAAGCTCTATTCTGGCGTTGAGCGGTCGCGTCGATGAAATTAAAACCGTCGATTTGCAAGTGTCATCCGCGAGTCTAGCTCCTATACTTAGTGTGTGATTAGCCATTAGGTACAGAAGTGCGCGGTGACACTTATGCACGGCCCTATTGATATATGCATGGAAGCACTTTGCCCATCTTTTTTTTCCATCTGCATGTATTAGCAGCCTTATACCTGTGCGTGCATATCAACTCATTTGTCCATCCGCTTTATTTTGTCTTCACCCTCCTCTCCCCTCTATACCCACACAATCAAGTTTTATTATCTATAAATGCTTGTGATTCGATCCAGCAGAATAAAGAGAATAAGCGAACTAATGATATGAAGGTATATTTTTCATTGAATTAAGGTTGTTGGGTCGGTCCATGATTTGACAAGTAGATTCTAACAAAAAAGTACTCATTTTGTAGGTTATTGCTTCTTATTGATGCCACTAAATTTTTAGGGCAAAATGAACCTTGGGAGAAAAGATATTGCCAAATTTGTTTAACACGTAAGCTTATGGGAATCACTGTTTTCTTGAAAGTTTAATAGGAGCTGACAAGTATATTTTAATGAAAAAATTCAGGGTAAAAGAAAAATTTTTTTGAAACACTTATTAATTAAAAGCAATAACCAGTGGACCTTATGAGCTGAGAAAAAAATAATCAAACACTAAAATCTTAGGTTAGGTGCTATGTTGTGCCATGAGTGCGAGAGAGACAGAGAGCGCCGTGAATCTCTCCGTTCGACTCGCACTAGTATCTCTTTCTCTCTCGCACCGACCCAACAACCTTAAATCTTACTTTGATTTTACTTAATTCAAATTTATATTTCTGAAAGACGTTTCATAAACTCAATTAAAACAGTTTATTAACATTCAAAAATTGAAGTTAGAAATTCCAATTCTGCCAAGAGTCTCAAAACCCACACGCTTTTTTTAATCTAAAATTTTCATCAGTTACATTAAATTTACGATAAAGTTTAAAAAGTTTTCAATTTAAAATTTTGTTAACTGAAACTTATTTTGTACGATTTCACTGGATCATTAATTACATATTTTTAATAGTAATTTAATAGATAATTCATTTATTTAAATTGAAGGAAGAATCCAAATTATGAAAAAATTCATTAATTTTAAAAATAAAGATCTATAAAGTGACCATAAAACTGATTTTGAGTCAACAATTACTTAGCGTCAAGTGCAATTATTGATTTTAATTAAGTGAAAATTTCTCTCAGTTTTCTAGGTAAGCTAATATTTACTCTGATGAATGATTAGAGAATTGTCGAAGGAAAAGTATGTTTTAATTGAACTAATAGTTTACCACTTAATAACTCCCACAACTTTATTTCAAAGTCCTTAGTAAACACCGAGGGGCTATGCACTCCAGAATCACAAAAAGAATCAGACATAAAAATCAATATAATCAATAAAATATCGATTTTATTTCAAGTAAAAATCTTCAAAAAATAATATTTTTAACAAAATATTGATTGAAATTGGATCCAAGGCTCTAAATATTTTAAATTTGCTAAAAGAATCACTAAAGAATCAAAAAGAATCAAAAAAAATCAAAAGAATCATCAGTGATTCTAGAGTGCATAGCCCCTCGGTAAACACAGTAGAAGTATCAGTAAAAATCACATTATTAAAAAAAAAAATGTAAAAAATGTAACATTATAAAGGACAGTTTTTATTCAAATGAGCTGGGGATAGTTACGATTTGATAATCACATTATCTTGAATTTTCGTCGTTGAAACAGTCCGTCTTTATAATGACAAGAAATAATTCACAAAACTCATGTAATGTAATTTATGGGACTAAAATTTCATGAAAAATTAACATAACATCGTTCCAGAGTGTTTGCTTCGAAAATTAAAATTGAAAGCTCTTGCGCGGCTAACATCATTATTCTTAAGAGGCTTACGGTTTTACTTTACGAAGTGTACTTTAATTCGCAAAGACGAAATAATTAAAAAAAAAACTTTAAATAACGTCTGAGACAATATTTTGATACTTGCTTTCAATAATTCTTCGACAAAAGATATTATCTTTTAAATCAGCGCTCAAATGGAATTAATTATACGGTAATTTTATAATTAGAGATAAAAGAGAAGAAAAAAAATGTGAACGTTTCTTTCAAGTCAGACGGTGTGTTTTTAAAACAAACGATTATTGTCATGTCCATCTGAATAAAAGCTACAATTTAACTAGTTTCATAACGAGCAACCACGACGCAGTGCGGGCTCAATTCCCAATTTGTTTCTCGGCGAATTGTCTTTCTGTGCTTTACACGATATTCTTGTAAATTGGAGCTTAAACTTTGCAACAGCTCATTTGTGAAATGAGTTTTCCCGAGCTGAACAAATGTTTTTTTAATTGTTCTTTTGGCTGGCGAATTATTTTGATAAAAAATTTAATGTCATTCGTCAGCGCAAACTGTGTTTTAATTCAAGCGGTTTAGTCGACAGAAGCGGAAAATAACTTTTGTGGAAAATATTTAAAGTTTTTCAATAAAATCATTACTTTTACGAGATTTTTGTAATAATTTTTATTAATCAAGAGCATGCTATTTACTAAACGACAAAGTTTAAAAATCTATTTGAAAAAAACCATGATCGAAGGCTATATTTTCATCGAACGTCGCCCAGATCGGGAAATTCTCTTCCCAAAGGATTTTCAAAAATTACTTTTAGTTTTCAAATTCAAAAGTTATATGCATAACGAAAAACTGGGTCGCGTAATGGCTTGAATGGCAAAGCAAAAGACTCGAAACCCAAGAGTCTCAGGTTCGATTTTACTGCCTTGCTATTCTTTTATTTCTTTACTTATCTTTTACAAGCGCTTTTAAGCTCAAAGACGTTTTTCGAGTTTTTAAGTCATTGATCCGACGGAGTCTACGCAGCAATACTATGAGTTTTTTTTTTTTTTTTTAACTATTTTTTTTCATATAGAGTTAAACTAACTTTGTCATTACACTAATTGTACCAAAAATAACAGAGAAATATTTTCGTACACATTGGTGCTTTTCAAAAATGAATAAACCTCCTTTTTTTACTGCCCATGGGACATAAAATTATTAGAAAATCAGTTTCGTAATATCCGGCCGAAGTATTTCAGAACTCGATAAGTTTACAAGAACTGAAAGGAAAGAATACGGCGCAAAGGAAGAATATTGTGCGAAATACCTTGATAAGACAGAAATTCAACATTCACTCTCCGAGACAGTGTCATTTCCGACAAGTTTCGCGAGACGTTTTATCCAGCGTCGGAAAAGTTTTTGTCCGGAGATGCGACGGCCTAGGTTGACCGTACTTACTCAAGCAAGAACTTATGAAGAAGTATTTTATTGAATTTTTGTTCAAACGTAAAATATTTTATTCTTCCATCTCTTTTCCAATTTTTCATTTCATTCACCGACACGGTAGATTTTTTTTTTTTACTTTCAAGTTTTAATAGTTTAAAATTTTGATGAAAACCGATTAAAACTTGCAAAATATTTAAATAGCCAATCGGTTGTAATAGAAAATTTTTTATATAAAATTTATATTAAAGTAATTCTAACTTGTATTTTTAATAGCATAATGAATTTTATTATCAAACTTGTATTTTCTTTTAAAGAAATTTTTTTAGTAAATGTAAGTCAATAATGGTTTAACTTACGATTACCAACTGCATTGTCTGCATTTAAAAATGAATAACACTCACCTAAAACAAAAAAGTATTCAAAAATTTAAAATTTATAAAGTAACAAAAATTTTGGTGAAGATAAAATAGAATGTTATAATGTATACGATGCGCGTGGCCAAAATGAGCGATTACCGAACGGCGTTGAATTCAGCTATTATACGCCGTAGAGGACCGCTCATTTGGGACAAAAGAGTCGTATAAATTTTTTTAGTACTGAATTTGAGCCCAAAATTTGTATATATGTCACAAATTAACGTAGGATAAATTAAGCTATATATTCCACTAGCTCGAAAAGTTAACCCACGCAGCGAGTCTACAATACTTACATTTTGATCAACCAATTACATATTTTACAGACAATTCTTGGAAGAATTTTAATCATTTTATAAGCAAATATCTCAACATTTTGAGTGGGAATAAAAGAAAGAATGTTTGCGGCTAACCGAATTTTCCCAGCTTTTGGTTTAAAATAATCACCACCCCTCGGATATGAGATTCCCCACAGATACCACAAAAGCTTGATATCCAGGAAATTGGAATAATTTCTCGGCACTTCGCTTCTTGAATGCCAATAATCCTTTTTTTTTTTTTAAACCCACTCTTTCACCAAAGTATTTTGCTTGTGAAAAAAAATGAGCCGATAATTTTTATATTTAATATAAAAAACAGAGTATGAATTTTATAAGCTTTAAATCTTAGGATAGATTTGAAAAACATTTTAAGCTCAGGATCCGAGCTTAAAATTAAAAGCCTTCTCTTCTGGAAATTCCACAGGATTAAGCTGAAATACAAACATGACCGAAAATCTCGTCACGTAATCCTGCAAAATTATCCAACTCAAAAGTGAAAAACTTCTTCATGATTAAATAATACACTTTTTGAAAATATAGATTTCTAAAGTTGCTAATTCATAAGCCGAAAAAAACCGATATAAAACGATTTGATTCGAAAATTATAACACAAGTATCTTTCTGCTGCTGGATTTAAGGAATGTTACAAATAAACTGAATTTTAAATAATAATAACAGTTTAATTCCAAATTCAGTAAAAATTCAGTGAGTTTTTGAAATTAGATTCAAAAAATTTCAAATCTCTTTCACTTTAATGTTTTAGAAAAAAATTCATTTACGTAATTTTGATTTATTCATTTATTTTTTATTTTTTATTTTTTTCAAGCACCCAATCGTTTTGTAATTTTGAAAGAGCAGTGCTTTGAAAGCTCATTGTATTTTATGAACCTTACTGTATATATATGTTACAAAACCAGTAAAATAAACCCGAAAATTCGCTTCCATGGCTGAACTCATTTAAAGGAAATAGACCGCCCAACGAAACTAGTTTCTGCCAACAATAGCAATTTTTTCATCTATGCTGGTTCTGATGCAATTAAAGTGTACATACATGCACTAGAAAACCGAGAGAGTCTATCAAAATTTTTTCGTTCGTGCACTTTTTGTACTTCGGTGAAGATTTCAAGAGTCATGGAATTTTCACACGTTCGTGACGAGAGTTTTAAGCTTTTGGAGAGTATTTTCAATTTTTTTTTTTTTTCTATTTATTATCTTAAAGTTTTAGAAAAAAACTACACAATTAAAAAGATAAAGAAAACAATGTATTCAAAAATACAGCTGTCTGCAATAAAAAAACGAGCAACTTACAAATTAAGTAAGCAGCAATATTAAACATTAAACTTTTAGAAAAAAATATTCAAGGCGAAGTTTAGTTAATCCTAAAATCAACCAACTCAGTCAGTAATTTGAAACTACCGTAGAGTTAAGGGCACCACATACGAACTAATAAGTAGTTACGGCATTGCAAACGTTGCCACTACACCTGTTGCGGTACGTTGCCTGACGTATAACATTTAGAAATTTCGTCGGAGTGATAAACCGCATTGATGTCGCATCATCTCACTTTATCTGAAAAACTTTCGTGCTTGTCGTGATTACAAAGTTTGCTAGTGAAACAGCGCTTTATCATTTTCTAAGTCTGAAAATATTAGATTTGATGGAACTTTGAAAAAAAATTAAGTGGTACACAATAATTGATAAAAAATATTATTATTATTATTATTTCTATCTTGTTCTTAATTAAAGTATTTACATCAGTCTGAAATTAAAAAAAAATCAACTAGCTTCATTAATTTACTAAAATACTTATAAAATTATATTTTTGACTATTTTTTTTCTTAGCTTAAAATAATTTCAGTTATTGAAAGTATTCTTGTTCAGAAGCATGCTGCAAGAACATTTTTTTAGGATGAATTACAGGTACATCTGTATCTTCAACTTTAACTATGCTTTGATCAGGGAACTCCGGCACAAATACACTGTCAAAACTATGAAGCGGTTGATCTGAGCCACTCGAATCATTGCAACTTTGTGAAATTGAATTTTGTTCACCAGAATTATTTGGTTCATCATTAAATTTCTGTTGATCAAGTGCATTATTATGGTAAATAATTTCTGTTGACATCTCTTCAATACTTGGGTTTTGTTCAGAGTTGGATTCTTCAATTGGTTTTTTGGGACCTCTTTTTCTGTAAAATGATTAAAATATGTTTAGCTAAAAATTCATCATATGAAAATGGGTACTTAATTTGACGGTTAATGATTAAGGTATTTTTATTTTAAAAATTTATGTATAAAAATTAAAATTAAAAATTATAAGCAAAGTTCACAAACCTTCTTCTTTTTTTATTTTTCTCTTTTAATATCTTTTCTTCTTTAATATCTTCTAAGCGTTTCCTTTTATCACAAGCTTGTTTGGTTTCAGGTCCAATAAAATTTTTGCCTAATTTAAGTGCTTGTGAATCTTCCCCTGGGACCTTCATAAGTGTCATGTATTTTCTCACTGTTTGAAGCTCTATACCAGTATTAATACAACCTGTAAGTACAATTTTTTTTTAATAAAAGAATTGGTATCAAATATTTTTATTCTTGTTTGATATTTTAATCAGAACATTATTATAAGTTTGAATCTATAACTTAATGAATTTTTAATAAAAATCCATATTAAACTTCATTGCACACAGATTGATTTAATTCAAAAATAAAATAAACAAGTTTTTGCAATCTAAACATACCATGCACAGTTTCTGTATTCACATCCCAGTGCCTAGAGTGCATCTTGCTAGTAGGGATGAAATTGATCAGCTGACATTTGCGACACTTTATTTGGAATTCTGAAGCAAATCCACACCTGGTTTCTTTTTCGACATCAATTAATGACAAAATTTCTCCGCAACTGCATTTCAAAGCGTGTGCCATAACCTTTAAATCTACCAACCGCCGGCCCTCGATTGGACATTGTGGACCATGTTCCTTAATAAATTTACGCTTTTCATTAGCTAATCGTAAGGCTTCTTTTCTTTTATTTAAACTATCTAAGACACTTTGTTTAATAAATCTTCCATTTTTTCTTGCTTGTCCTGTGAAAGTTGTTGTCATTTTGCTGACGAACGTTAACAATGCATAAACCGGTATAAACACATCAAACACAGTGAACAAGTGACTGCAGCCGTGTGCTAGGTACACCAAAGCGAGAAAGCGAAACAGCTGACTGCTAGACCAGTGTGGCCGATCCCGGCCCCGGTGGTACCGCGAAATTTGAAAATCTTCCGGCACAGATCAGGCAAACAAAAAACTCAATAACGCTGGGCGCCCAGCTTTTTTTATAAACTAATAATTCAATAAATATAATTCCCCCTAATTTTACAACCCGATAACGCTGAAGGTAAGAATTTTTTATAAATAAAAAAATTATTAAACAAATTAACCCCCAAGCTATACAACCCAATAACGCTGGGCGTCCGAGTTTTTTATAATTAAAAAAAATAATAAACAAATTATCCCCCAAGTTAAAGAACCCAATAACGCTGAGCGTCCGAGTTTTTTATTATTAAAAAAATTAATAAACAAATTATTCCCCCAGTTATACAACCCAATAACGCTGGGCGTCCTGGTTTTTTATGAATAAAAAAACTAATAAAAAAATTATCCCCCAAGATAAACAACCCAATATCACTGGGCGTATAAGTTTTTTATAAACAAAAAAATTAATAAACAAATTAACCCCCAAACTATACAACCCAATAACGCTGGGCATCCTCGTTTTTTTATCGATAAAAAAATTGATAAACAAATTATCCCCCAAGTTAAACAACCCAATATCGCTGGGCGTATGAGTTTTTGATAAACAAAAAAATTAATAAACAAATTATCCCACAAGCTATACAACCCAATACACGCTGGGCATCCGAGTGTTATATAAACAAAAAAATTAGTAAACAATTAACCCCTTAGCTGTAAAACTAAATAACGCTGGGCATCCTAATTTTTTATCAATAAAAAAATTAATAAACAAATTATCCCCCAAGCTATACAACCCAATAACGCTGGGCGTCCGAGTTTTTTATAATTAAAAAAATTATTAAACAAATTAACCCCCAAGCTATACAACCCAATTCACGCTGGGCGTCCTGGTTTTTTTATCGATAAAAAAATTGATAAACAAATTATCCCCCAAGTTAAACAACCCAATATCGCTGGGCGTATGAGTTTTTGATAAACAAAAAAATTGATAAACAAATTATCTCACAAGCTATACAACCCAATACACGCTGGGCATCCGAGTTTTTTATAAACAAAAAAATTAATAAACAAAAAACCCCTTCACAGTAAAAATAAATAACGCTGGGCATCCTAATTTTTGTATGAATAAAAAATTTTTTATAAATAAAAAAATTAGTAAAAAAATTATCCCCCAAGCTATACAACCCAAAACCGCTGGGCGTCCTGGTTTTTTTATCAACAAAAAAACCAATGAAAAAATTATCTCCCAAACTGTACAACCCAATAACGCTGGGCATCCGAGTTTTTTATAAGCAAAAAAATTAATAAACAATAAACCCCTTTCCAGTGAAACTAAATAACGCTGGGTATCCTTATTTTTTTATAAATAAAAAAATCAGTAAACAAAGTATCCCCCAAGCTATATAACCCAAAAACGCTGGGCGTCCGAGTTTTTTGTAACTGAAAAATTATTAAACATTTTACTCCTTATCTGTAAAACCCAATAAAGCTGGGCATCCTAACTTTTTTATCTAGATAACAAAACTAATAAACAAATTATCCCTTAAACTATGCAACCCAATAACGCTAGGCGTCCTAGTTATTTTATGAATAAAAAATCTAATAAACAAATTATTCCTCAAGCTTTACAAGCCAATAACGTTGGGAGTACGGGACTTTTTCAAATTAATTTAACAATTCAATAAATGAACAGGCTTAATCGTTAAACCTAGTGAAAAATTTGGGGCTCTTTATAAACAAATATATGATTGAATAGACTATCACGAGGCACTCATCTTCAATATTCAGAAAAACTGCAGTTGATATGTCCAGGATTAAATTACCGTTGACAACAACAAAAAAACAGACGCCCAGCGTTATGGATGTATAGTTTCGATATAATTTGTTTATTAGATTTTTTTATTGATTAAATAACTAAGATGCCCAGCTTTATTGGGCTGTTTAACTTGGGGGATGAGTTGTTTATTAATTTTTATATTGATAAAAGAATTAGGATGCCCAGCGTTATTGGGTTTTACTTATAAAAAACTCGGACGCCCAGCGTTAATGGGTTGTTTAACTTGGGGGATAATTTGTTTATTAATTTTTTTATTTATAAAAAACTCGGATACCCAGCGATATTGGGTTGTTTAACTTGGGGGATAATTTGTTTATTAATTTTTTTATCAATAAAAAAAACTCGGACGCCCAGCGTTATTGGGTTCTTTAACTTGGGGGATAATTTGTTTATTATTTTTTTTAATTATAAAAAACTCGGACGCCCATCGTTATTGGGTTGTATAGCTTGGGGGATAATTTGTTTATTAATTTTTTTATTGATAAAAAATTAGGATGCCCAGCGTTATTTAGTTTTACAGCTAAGGGGTTAATTGTTCATTAATTTTTTTATTTATAACAAACTCGGACGCCCAGCGTTATTGGGTTGTATAGCTTGGGGGATAAATTGTTTATTAATTTTTTTATTTATAAAAAACTCGGTCGCCCAGCGTTATTGGGTTGTATAGCTTGGGGGTTAATTTGTTTATTGGTTTTTTTATTCATAAAAAACCAGGACACCCAGCGTTATTGGGTTGTATGACTGGGGGAATAATTTGTTTATTAAATTTTTTAAATATAAAAAACTCGGACGCCCAGCGTTATTGGGTTCTTTAACTTGGGGGATAATTTGTTTATTATTTTTTTTAATTATAAAAAACTCGGACGCCCAGCATTATTGGGTTGTTTAACTTGGGGGCTAATTTGTTTATTAATTTTTATATTGATAAAAATATTAGGATGCCCAGCGTTATTGGGTCTTACAGCTAAGGAGTTAATTGTTCATTAATTTTTTTATTTATAAAAAACTCGGACGCCCAGCGTTATTGGGTTGTATAGCTTGGGGGTTAATTTGTTTATTGGTTTTTTTATTCATAAAAAACCAGGACACCCAGCGTTATTGGGTTGTATGACTGGGGGAATAATTTGTTTATTAAATTTTTTAAATATAAAAAACTCGGACGCCCAGCGTTATTGGGTTCTTTAACTTGGGGGATAATTTGTTTATTATTTTTTTTAATTATAAAAAACTCGGACGCCCAGCATTATTGGGTTGTTTAACTTGGGGGCTAATTTGTTTATTAATTTTTATATTGATAAAAATATTAGGATGCCCAGCGTTATTGGGTCTTACAGCTAAGGAGTTAATTGTTCATTATTTTTTTTAATTATAAAAAACTCGGACGCCCATCGTTATTGGGTTGTATAGCTTGGAGGATAATTTGTTTATTAGTTTTATTATTGATAACAAAACCAGGACGCCCAGCGTTAGTGGGTTTTATAGCTTGGGAGATAATTTTTTTAATTAAATTTTTTATTTATAAAAAACTCGGACGCCCAGCGTTATTGGGTTGTTTAACTTGGGGGATAATTTGTTTATTAGTTTTTTTAATTATAAAAAACTCGGACGCCCAGCGTTATTGGGTTGTATAGCTTGGAGGTTAATTTGTTTATTAATTTTTTTTATTTATTAAAAACTCTTACCTTCAGCGTTATTGGGTTGTAAAATTAGGGGGAATTATATTTATTGAATTATTAGTTTATAAAAAAAGCTGGGCGCCCAGCGTTATTGAGTTTTTTGTTTGCCTGATCTGTGCCGGAAGATTTTCAAATTTCGCGGTACCACCGGGGCCGGGATCGGCCACACTGTGCTAGACCATGCGCGTTTGTCACGTCACGTGATTCAAACTTTTAGAATGTTTACTTTTTTAGTGGCGTCCGCAAAAGTCCATACTATTTGCAAAACGTAAATTTTTATAGTTTTTGTTGGTTGGTCTCACGAACGTTTTATTTAAATTTGATTTCAGGTCATTATGAATCGATGACGAAAAAGACTGAAAAATTAAATTTTTACATAGATCGCAAATTATAAGATTTGTGAGTTATTTTTCATTTTTTAGTAACGTTATACGAAAAATATGTATGCACGCTATTCATGCAGTTCAAGTTAAATTATTGAATTTTAAATGATTGATTAGTGCATTGGAGCAACATCGATCGATACATAAAGAAGAAAAGAAAAAAAAAATTCTTGGCTAAATAATTTCAAAAATAATTGAATCAGTGTAATCCATATGAAATAAAAAAACCTTCATTTTTTACACTCGCGTGCGTTCAAGAAAACTTATTCTATTTTTATCATGAGAAACTAAAACTCTTCATAAAAGTTAACCGTAAATGTAAAATCCTCGCCCATACATTTGCACCGGTAACTCAATTACCCCGCGGCGGTGTTGACAAGTCGCGCGAAAACGACTACGGTCGCGCCCCAACTTTTCACGAGAGTGTGAAAAATCAAGAAAACAAAAAGCCACCCCCACTTTCTCGCCACTCCTGGTTTGATGTAATCGCGAGAGTTTCAAACAGAAAACTTGATTTAAAAGAAAGTGCACGTTCATGATAATATGTATTAGTATGTTTTTTTTTTTTCAGAACCAACAAATTTTTCTATTTATTTGACTTTTTGATACGTGAACCTATGTTGTAGTCTTTTAGAAGATACCATTTTTAGTTAACCGATGATTTTTTTTCATTCACAAAGAAAATGTCAGTGTCAATAATTTTTTATTTTCTTATAATTAAACATTTTTTTGATCATGTAAATTATTTAATATTAGTTTATTCGATTGAATTTTTCTCGCGTTCCGGAAGCCGATTGGCTTCGAGTTGGAAATTAGTCCACTTATGATTTGAGTCGATTTGTCCGATGAATTTATTTATTTAATTTGTTGATTTTAACATTCTGCTGATGTTCAAAAATAATAATTTAGTTTAAAATGTTAGTGTCTTTGAGTATTGTAATGGTAATGAAAAACTAAACAAAGATTTATCTAAAAATTGTTTGCTTGCAACATTTTTAATAATTTTGAAGTTGCAAGCATTTTATGCTCCAATGCCAGTCAGTAAATCTATTTTACAATATTTCTAACGCATTAAGTTTTAGGTTCCATAACTCAATTCACATATTATTTTGAAAGCCTGCATTTTAGCAACTATGCGATGCATGAGATGCAGTTTTATCATATGCTTTAAATGCACTACCATAAAAACACATTTAATACTTTAGCCGTAAGTTTCTCATGGTCTCTTAGAGATTGAGGATCTGCCATGTTCTCGGTAAAAAATTTACCATCAAAATTTTTTTAAGCTTTCGATAAAAAGAAAAAGTTTTTGCTTCTTATTGCTATTATATTTTTGTTATTTTCGTTTACTCTTTTTTTTTACTAACAAACAAAACGTGTATTGAAAACTATCAATAAAGATTTATTTATAAAAAGAATCATGAAACTGGAATTTTTTACTCTGAAAAAAAGATTCTTTATCAGGTTCGTATAATAAGTTTACTTGTTTCTAAAATTAATTATTGATAAAAGGTAGTGAACATTTTATTCGTGTTTTCAAAAAATCAAACCCAATTTTTGCTAGGAATTCACATACTTGTTCGTATTTTTTTTATTAATTAAAAACAGTTAAATTTTTAATTATCCGTGGTTTTAATTTACCCTCATGAGCGACATTAGCAATAGGCATTACGAGGACTGATTGGAGTGGCTTTCAACTCGGTTAGAATTATAATTGACGTCGTTAATGCTATCGTCGGCAATTTGCTTTCCAAATTAGAATACCACGACTCTGCCTTGAAATAACTTTACAATACGAGATTTCACACGTTTGCGTGGAAATACTGGAATAATCTAAGAACCGAGCCTTGATGAATATGATTAATAAAATAATACTTTTAAAACCATCCACCGCATTTGGGTTTCATAAATATCTTGATTCCTCTGAATTCAAGCTAAAGCAAACTTGATGCTGATTCATATTTATTTCATTTTAAGATGGTAAAACCTGCTCTTTACCCGACATATTATAGTACTATAATGAAAAATTTATTAAATTTATAAAACATTCTGTATTTTATTCAGTTGAATAGAAAAAAATAATCATCGTAGTTGTAATATACGAACTGAAAGTGTCCCAAATTCTATTATATTTTTCAATGATCTTTGTGTATATATTTTTGAGAGCTTCTAAAAAATCAGTCATATAAAATATTGATAAAATACTCATAACCGTTTAAAAATTTTACGAAACACTTTTTCTACAAAACCTTCTAGTTTCAGATAATTCTCAAGTTTATACATTGTCCATAATGCTTAAAAGAATTAAAAAAAAATATTAAAAAGTCATGAAAGAAATTATAAAATGAATGATTTTGATTCTGGACTGCACAGTCGCTTTCTATAGCTTGAAGTAAATTAATTAATAAAAAAATTGTTTTCGTTACAGTATTGTTTGAAAGTAATAATGCAAATAAGCAAATTTTAATAAAAAATACAAAATTTAAAAGTAATCTCTCGAAGCCGAATTTATTTTGAACTATTTTCTTGCCCTATTACATCATGATTACGTATAATGAATTCCCACTCTATGCTAGACATGAGCAACTTTGAATAAGCAGTTAACTGCGATATTGCATGACAAAGCATTTGGACTTCGTGCGTTATATTGAAAGTTATTCCCTGCATTAAGCTCTAACGTGAGTTATACGATTAAATAATTCAAAAACAAATCTTAGCTTCGGATATTGATTAATTTCAGCTGTATGACAAGAAGAATACTTTAATTTATTATGCATTTAATCTTTTGTAATGACTTAGTCAATTACTTAACCAATTTTTGAAATCTAAAATCTGTCTGTAGAAGACACAACATGTTGACAACATTTTAACAAATTTTTTTAAACAATGTATATAATATAAACCTGAATATTTTTAAACTTTTCAGATTGTATGAACGTTTTAAAGACCTGCCTATTATAAAGTTTAGTGAAATAATTTGGATATCAGATACTGAACCATGTTATGTATGTAAAGAGAATCTTATTTGAAACTAATTAAAAAATTAATTTCTCAAAAACTTGAATACGTCAGAAAATATAAATTATTAAAATTTTTCATTAATGCCACTTTATTCTATTATCAAACCATAGTTCAGTATTTCAGATTCCCAACTAATTGTAAGACTAGTGCAGTAATGATGCCTTCCCAAAGTTATAATAATTAAAAAAAAAATTAATAAACAACATTTCTGCTTTGAAAATATTCTCCACTTCATTATTATATTACAAATTATAGTATTAAAAAATTCTTTGATCAAAAGATTACCAACTACCGTAGAACCCTCACATATTTACAAAAATCGATTCTTAAAATATCGATAAATACATTGTAAACAAAATCCGAAGTGAATGAAAAATTGTTTTCGCGTGTGTTCATGCAATTTGCATGTGACGCGAGGAGTTTGCTCTCGCAGCTGGAACATCAGAAGGGGGAGTTGACACACCTAACGCGAAGGTGCGATGATGTCGGAGCGGCGTCGCGTCGCGTCGCTCGAGGTGTTGATATAGCCCCCTCGCAGAGTGTATGAGAGCCGCATCAGCGAGTGATTTTTGACAGCTTCATAAATATGCAAAGTGAATTCAAAAAACGATAAGTTTTGATTTTTTACTGGCGAAGATTTTCTCGAAATTTTGGTGCACGTTTCAAAATTATTGACCCACCATGTCGAACCAGAGCTTTTCTGATTTACCATTTAAATCTAAAATTGAATACTTTTTTTTAGATGACATGATGCACTAAGCAGTCTGTGAAATTTTTTCTTCTGTAAGCTTCATTTTAATAGCTAATGTCGTAATCTAAAAAGCCATTAGGCAGGTTTAATAATAAATGAACGGACTACGTGAATTATGAGGTTGCTTTTTTTTACCGCGAAAGTTTTGAAGAAAAAGTATTAAATGAAACCGTAAAAAAAAGCTTCATCACATAATGGAACATTAATCGTATAATTTTTAATATTTCATCTAGAATCTTTTTGTTCTTCGTGCAACGTTATCTTTTTACAACTAATAAAAATTGAGTTAACTCGACCAAACGAATTCAGTTTAAAAACCGAAATTGAAATTTTTTTATTTTATTCCTCGCTCTCATTCTCGGTTCAAAACAATGGTGTGTTTTATATCATAAAAAATAATCGCTCCTAGTATGAGAAGTAGATTAAAGGTAAACAATGGAAAATAATCATGAGCGAAGGTAGCAAAAGTAGCTAGGGTTCCATATGAACCATAAATATTCTTTTTTTTCCTTATCATTACGACACAAAAAAACTTCTGAATCCTGGTTCTTTTATTGTAGATCTCAAGGATGAATCGAGCGAAGGTCAAGGGTCTGATAAGTTGGTTCATAACTAATTTATCGAGGGTGATGGAAAAAATTGTACCTATAACTTAAGAAAGAAACTCATAACTTCTGGTATTCTTTTCTCCCAACTAGTCAGTCATTTTTGTACGTACATCGTACTGTGTTTAGTATTAGGAGAGTCGTTCGCTGACCAAGCTTTTATCTCATTTGTAACTTATTTGTCAAATGTATATACTCCTCGTAGAAACTTTTTGTGTAATAACAACAAACAAGATAGCCACGAGACTATATTTTTGGAAGTATCTTCCTTCAACCACTAAGCCCTTGCATGTTCAACTTAAATCTACAACTTGAATCATGATACCCATAAAACTGAACAAATTATGTTTGTAAATTTAAAAAATGTTACTGCCTTGAAGTTTTTGAACAAATTAAAGTAATAAATATCGCAGGTTCAAGAGTTGAGCTTTATCTGCTAAGGTTGTTATTTAAAAAGAAAAATGTTTTTTAGAAAAATGTATTTTTGCATTAAATTGGCACTACTTGTATACTGATTTAATTCTTTAAAAAGTTATTTCATCTAAGTTTTAAATCTTATTTCAATCAGCATTCATGAGGAATATTCAAAATTACATGTATAATCTAACTGCAAGTCAAATAAAGGTAAAAAAATTTCTCAGATTTAAAGTTTTTGTTAATAAGTTAAACATTTTAACATTTAAAAAAAACTATTAAAATTACTTATTATTTAAAGTTAAATTTATTTTTTGCTCTCACTACACATGTTTTTATGAAATTTTTCATGTTTATGCTTCATTTTATTACGTCGAGTACAGTAAAACGGCTATTTTTTAGTACCCGCGCGACCACTTTACGAGCTACAATTTTTCTTTGCGAAATTTTTTGCTTTGACAAAATTCAAGCTCTTATCTGAAATTGGGGTATTAATTATAGTTTTTAATCTAAGTAAACACGAGCTAGCTTAACTCGTTTCTTGTAACATCGAAACACCAGCGCTTGTTTATTCGTAATTGAGAAACTAAACAATGCGATACTCGTGCGTAGCCTCGAGAGGTAAGCGCTTTTAGCCCCGTGCAGGCGGTAGTTGCTGTGCACTTCTGGTCATAAAGTAGACTATTGTTGCCATAAAGTAAAATCTAACTAAACATTTATTATGAATTATACTGTGTAGATACTTTTTTGATTAAATACGCGTTCTTTAGAGCTTCATCAAGGTAAAAATTTGGTAAAAATCAAAGATACTTTGAAACCCATTTTTAAAAAACCTTTACTTGTATTCATCAAAAACTTAAAATTTTAAACTCGATTAATTTTTAATTAACAGAATTTAATGTTCTACTCGAGCATAAAAAAGATTTTCAAATTGGAAAATACTCCGGATAAGATTTTCTACTCCTATAACTTCCAACTCGATTGTCTTTTTGAATCCGTTCACGTATAAAATTGAAAAAAATAAAATTCAGCGAAAAAATTTTTTTTTTTTTTTTTTTTCTCAAACTTGTTTATTACAAATCAAATTTTCGAAGTCACAGATTTTTGAGCACTTTAAAAATCAGCCTTCAACAATGAATAAAAAAAAAAAAAAAAAAAAAATGGGAAGAGCAAGGCGGAATAAGGTGATTGAAAAAGAGCCCAGCCAAGGAGAAAAAGTTATTCCATCAAGTCAGCGCCAGATCAACCTTGATATCTCCGAGTTCGATGATATCCCAACTGCTCGCCCTTTTTTCCCCTCCTGTGATAACGGTAAGGACTTTTTTTTCCCTCAGATAGCGATTAGTCCTGGAGGGTGGTTTCCTCCTACCTTTTTTTTTTTTTTTTTTCATCTTGAAGATTTATTTGTTTTTGGTGGACGCTGGCAGATCGATAAAGACGTGACAAAACTTTAATTAATAACTTTTATATTTCGAAGTAAAAAAATAATTAGCTTTGTTTTTAAATCTTGCGAATCAATCCCGACTGATACTGTATCTAATTAAACTCTTAATAATTCGCAAAAGAAAAAGTTTATCACGCGAAAAACCAATTATCATTCCAGAACAAAAAAGAAAATTATTCCATCCAGCACAATGAGGAGGCAGCTGGGAGAGAAGAGTAAAAAAAAAGCATCTATATCGAATGAGCACAAAGGGAAAAAAAGAGGGAGCGAATAAATAACACAGAGCGGAACAAAAGTCCCGGAGGGCATAATGAGGCGCCTTTACAAGCGGTTATGCAACGCCAAATTTCGTCGTCTTGGGGAGTGCCTTTTTAACATTGGCCTCTTCTGCGAGCCGCTTCATTAGCTTCGTCCTGGCTTCGTTCGCTAGCAGCCACAAACGAACGCAATTACAGAGTTTTTTCTTTGTGGCGAGCGTTTTGAATGAGAGTGTCACTTAGCCGACTTCGTTCAGAGCTTAATCCGCGACCGGACCGGTGTTTCCAGAGATTTGCTTTTACCGGTAATTCCATAAAAGTGTTTCCTCTATCTCTCTCTCGCTAACGGGATATTATCTGAATAAAAGTGAATTTTTAACAGCTAAAAATGTGCTTCATTTTGAGCACTTAATATTTTAATTGGCGAGTAGCTGTTGCTTTGTGATTTCAATATTTTTTAAATAAACTAGTTTTCTTTTACATAAAAAATTAATCTATTTTGTATTTTTCATTCAAGAAATATAAGTTAACTTTGTATGACGTACCCACTGCTCAAAAACTATATGAAACCATTTGCAAATATCAAAACTTTATGCGTACAATGTTCATAAGAAGAAAAAAAAATCAAGCAAATTAGCCCCGAGTCACAAGGCTCTGTACAAAATTTAAGTCATCCAATGACGCACACAGAACAAAATCAAGCTCACAGGAGTTCAACTGGCTATCAACTAAAAATCAGAATAGGGTTGGCAACCGGTACATTAAAAATATTTTTTACTAAAAGTACTTGATTTTCAATGAATTTAAAATTTTTTTAAAGAATTTTTAAATCAAAATTGCGATTGAGAAAAAAATTAAGAAAAGTTTTTGAAACTACGGTCTGATGACGTCATTGGACCGAAATTCTATTAGAAGTATATCTATATGTATTGAAATTTTTAAAATTTTAAGTACTCGTAGCTCCTTCAATTTTAGTTTTTTTTTTTTAAAAAGAAAAAATACGTGTCGATTATTTTTCGATATTCTAACTAAATAAGAAAAAAAATACTGTATGTGTATCGAAAATAAAATAGAAAAACATCCCTAAATACCGTGGTTAAAAAACAATTTGAAGAACGCTACGTGATCATAATCTAAACTCTCTATCCCTACAAACGATCGGAGCCATCATATTTTTACGACAAAAAGCGATATCTGTCTCTTAAATCAGTTCTTCCGAGTGTGGAACAAAGACCTGTATCAATTTTTTTTCCATCAAGATAAGAAGAAAAAGTAAAAAAAAAAAATCAAACGTGGAAGGGAACAAAAAAAAAGCCGAACATAAAGGGGGTTTACGAGTGTGAGGAGGGGAGCTGAACTTTACGAGTTTCCGCACTTTTTACGAGCAAGCTTCGCCGATGAATAGTGCATAACCGGGAGTTTAGATTTCTCCCTGTCTTTATCACTGCTCCGAGGCTCTTCAAAAGTCGAGCCAGTTTTGAGGTCGCTGGAGTGTGAGAAGCTTTATTTCTTTCTACCTAGAAATGCGTTAATTAACGCTTTGGGTTTCATTGTAGTGTTTTAACGGGAGTCTCTGCGATATTTTAATGAACGATGGACTTCAACCTGTTAACGCTGCGCTTTAATTATACAAATACCGTTGTTAATTAAAAAAAATTGGACAATATTTTAATCCTCGTCTATGAAATCTTCTTATCCGGATGCGAAAAAAGTTCAAAGAAAACAAAGTCTATAAGCGAAGATTATCTCTTGAAACTTTAATGAAATTACTAATTAGTTTTTGATATGTAATTAAAAATGGTCCAAAACAAAAATGTCATTAGTTTTTTCTAGACTATAACTACAAGATAAATGTTGCCATGAGCAATAACTTTTTTTAGATTGATAGTGGGTTGAAATAATTGCAAAAATTTTTTTTTAATGATCTTTGCTTTGAAAACCAAAAAGGATCAAAAAATATTTTTTTAATTTACTTTTTTGTCTATACTTAAATTTTTTTCGGACTCTAATGAAAATATTTATTCTAGAGTTTTATTTTTATCTTAACAAAAATTGATTCCTATAAAATAAATGTTGCTGAAGTGTAAATATTTTTTAAATGAAACTATTACGCGACCATCGTTAAAAAGTTTCTGACTGAAAATAAAGAATACCAGTGACACTTCTTCAACTGAAAATCTTTTTTTGAACCTTCTCTGCATATTCTTGAAAAAGTTCATAATGAACTCATTTTGCGAAGTAAACTTTCAAGCTTTTCATAAAAACGTAAATTTTTTCTGGCCAGGTGGTTCTTTTTAAAATATGGCTGAACAATTTTAATGAAAATTCATGATTGCTGCGGTAACGAAATTTTTGAAAATATATTTCAAGTTATGTAACAAATAATCATTACGAATTTCTTATTTTAACTAAAACTTTTTAAATTTAGCGTCACTACTTAAAAAAATACTTTACATTTACTTTTGTTTCTTTAAAGGAAAAATAGGGAATGGAAAAATTTAAAAAGGCTGGTTGCTCTTTTTCCCTCCCCTCGTCTGTTTATGTTTAGGTGTGCCGGGAAGCCATACGCAACACTATGTGTTTTTCAAATAAACGTAAAATATTAACCTAGGGTTTTTCAATTTTTTTTTTCTTGCACTCTCGGTTGAATAAATATGGAACAGTGGCTGAATAAATACAAAAAAAGAAATATTTTTCTAAAAAATAACAATTTTTCAAAATAGAAAACACAAAAACAATTTGAAATTCATTTGAATGAAAAAAAGACATGAATAAAATATACAAACGAGGGATATATTATTCAGAATTCCACTCAATTTGGGTAGTGTTTTCAGCTCATGAAAAAAAAAAGGTAAGTATCGATCCGTTGATGTTTAAAGCTCTTGTCACTGTACTGCAAAAAGAACTCATTACACTTTGATCGATAATGCGCCAGCCGTGAAATATCGATTCCTTTGTTTAGCGATAACCTGATAAAAGGCATCTCGTCGTTATACTTTTTATTCCAATCTACGGGGCAAAAAAAAACCCCGCGCGTGGATTGGACACTGGAATTTTCTAAAAAATCTCTAACAATAAGTGATTGGCTAATAAAATCGATCAAAGAACTTGAAACAGCAGTCGCGCCAAAAAACGATGATTGTTTGCTCCCAAACTCAACTTTTATTTATTCAATTCTCAAGCTCAAACAAATCAAACTGCAGTTGCACAAGGCGAGCTTGCATTGCTAGTTCGGGTCGATCGTTCGAATAATACATACACAATAGCTACTGCGAATTCAACGTAAATCAAAAAGTGGCTTTTGGATTTGAATTTACATAAAAAATCTTTATTTTTTGTGCGACATTCATGAAATGAAATCGCACTCTAGTTATAATATGTATATATATTTTTTCTTTTTAATTAAAGAGTTTATAATTTTTTTTTTTTTTCAACAAGTTAATGAGTAAAAAATAAAATTTAAGAGTAATGGTGAAGCTGAGATTTCTAAATGAAAAACAAAATTTTCATTTTCCACTTAAGACTTTTTAATAATTTAAAAAAGGCAAGAAGTAAATAATTTCCAACATCAAAATCGTGAATTTTTCTTTTCCAGGCAAGCTTAGAGACGTAAGAAGTTTAGAATTTAAAAAAAGAACGAGTACTTTTATAAAGTTTACATCAATCATGGTATGATGAAGTTGTTGAAACTTCCAAACAGCAGTAATACGCAATCTGAATTCAGCGACCTCAAAAACATAAATAGACTATATATAATGTCCGTGAAGGAAAATCGATGATATAATAGTGTTATACCACTCTATTTTAAGTTTAATTTGTCAAGTATGCCTCGACATGCGAAGGGTCAACGACCCTCGTCTCCAAGATGAAGCTCATAAATTTTAATTGACTCTTCAAAATTATTATTCGGAGATGAATTCAAATCGAACTCGTCACCCTACTTCGTTGTCAAGTTCGTTGTAAATCCCTACTTTCAATTAAAAGTATTTTTTCATATAAAAAATAGTCAATTTTTGAAAAATTCACCATTAACATAAAGAATAGTCACTGTTTTTATGAAATAGAGAAACTATTAGCTGTATCGATTTAAAAAAAAAATTTTTTAATTATTATTTTTGATCAATCAATTTAGTTCGAATGTTATACACGATTTTTTAAATTCAAAATTCTATTTTAAAATGAAATCCAAAGTAGAAAAAAAAAAAAAACAGTGCTAAAGATAAATATTTCAAATATTTTTAATGGTTTTGAACCTTGCAGATTTTATGTTTTATAAGTAACTTTGAATTGATTATACGAGAAAGAAAAATGATCATTTTCCACGTTTTTGACTCACATAATTAGATAACAGCTTTATTTTGACGGCTAAAAGATTTGATGCTAGCATTTTTTGAAGAAGACCTTGGAATACGTTTGCCATCAATTAGGGAAGGTGAAAGTAACCGTTGAGGCAAAAAATTTCATCAGCCTTGACCTCGAGGAAAGTTAAAAAAGGTTAAGAAAAGAATTCGGGCCGCTTACGCTTTACACCCACATAAGCCTCGATTTTTTCGATAAAATAACTTGAGTTTAGTCAGACTTATCATTCTTGTATGACTAGCTAAGCTTAATGATTATTCTATAAATAGTCCAAAAGACTTGTAGATACATAAATAAATAATCGAATTCTACTAATAGTGAGATCAAAAAACTGAATTTTAGTACTTACAAACTTTGCATTATACGAGTATGTCAGTATTAGTCAGTTTGCTTACCTGAAACAAGAAGAACAGAAAATTATTTAATGATAAGCCTTGATAAAACTAAAAAAAAATTTTCTACGCTACCAAAGTAAAAAAAAAAAATAAAAAAAAGTGCTGATATAAATTTCATCAGCCTCAGTGAGTACTTCAAGAGTTCTAAGCTCAACGAAAAGAAAAGTCGGCAAAGCTCCTCGCCACTCATAAAAATAACAATTCCAGCTGAAAACACAGCTCGTGCATCAAGAAAGGGGGTAAACTCGCGTGCAGAGACGTAAAAGAAAAAAGAAGAAGAAGTAGTAGTAGAAGACGAGGGGGTAGAAACTGCAGCTGCACGCGCGCGTAAATTTCTTCGGGGAAATTACGTGGGCGTGGCCCGCGGCTGCGAAGGCGATATAAGATACGAGCCATCACCGCCGAACGCCGACTGAATTTTGTGGGATTTTGCGGAAGTTGATGAGCAACTCTCGAGGAGTACCATTCCGGAAGCTCGCGCGAGGTGCAATAAGAGCTTTCCCAGATTGTCCTGTAATTTCAAGATGGTACTGTAATTTTTCTTTTTTCTACTTCTATCTCGCTACTACTTTCATTCGTTTAAAAATTATAACTTTTTTTTCTAAATCATCAATGCGATCTTTCGGAGTTCCAATAGTATCGTGGTTTATTTTTTGCATTTGATTTACGACTAATTTTTACGTACTTATAAGAACGATTTTCAGGAGTTATGAATCTTTAACGAGAGTCGTAATAAATTAGGATGTTCCTTTTCAAAATAATATTTTAGAGTATTTATCTGAGATTGACTATTTTTGACATTTCTTTCAACTTTTTAAAAATTTCAGGAATCAGCGTTAATTTTTTTTTTTTTTTCGTCAATGCAAAATACAGTGGACACGAGCAGAGTCCATATAAAATCATGCAGAGTGAAGTCAGGCCTATCTTTGATCATTTTGGGACCAAAAAATATTGATCAACGTTAGAAGCAAGGAAACACGTATTTTTTGTCAAAAGTATGTACCCCGGAAATTCGGCGGTATTTTTGAAAATGACGCGAAACGGTGTGATATTTGATTAGTGTATTCATGGCACTAACGGCACCCACGCGTATTTTTTAGTACTTACGGCTCAAAACTCAATTTGAAAAACAAAAAATTTATATCAGGACCCCATTTTTAGGACGACTGGTAAGAATTTTCTTTTTTTTCTCAGAAAATGTAGTGTAAAATTATCTTTTGATTCATACTAGAAAAATTTTATAATTACACTCTTTTTGCAAAAATAAAAAAAATTAAAATACGCCACTTTACATTTTAGAACAATGTTTTGTGGTCCCAAAATGATCAAACATAGCCCTTTCACTGCATTATTCAATGTGAATCCGGTTCACTCTTTTAAAAACATAATAAATTTTTAAGACTTTACAATTCGTGTCTTCAATTTGTTAATTTCACGTACTAAAGTAAGAGTTAAATTTGGTTTCATTAAAATTATACAATAAACAATTAAACTTTACAAGGTCTACAAATATTAATTTTCTTTCGTACACTTCAGCCACAGAATTTTCATTGAAGGTAAAAGGTAGAAGCACGGGTAAAAAAAATATGAAATTTACTCTGGCTGTAAAGAAACAATGGTTTTTAAAACACTGACTACAAATGAAACAGACTTTTCTTTCAATACGACAATTAAATTGGGCAGCAGAAAAGAAAAAAAAGAGAAAAGTAAAAAAGAGTAAGAAAAAGTAAAGGCTTTAAAGTCGGAGAAGAGAGAAAAGAGAGCACAAAAAAACTGAGGTCAAGTTGAAGAATCCAAGAGGAAAGCAAAAAAATTCTCTCCCGGATTTTAACATTATTTCGTTTTGTTTGGTTTTTATCTTTGAGATGTGTTTCTCTGTTCTGAAATTTTTCTGGGATTTGAAATCCACCACCGCTGTGGTGACCAGCTATATCTTTGACAAAATACTTTTCAGCTGAAAAAAAAAATTTAATTTGTTTTTTTTCTTAATGCTAGAATTATTTCCTTTGATTCAAGTCAAAAAAATACTTGAAACTGCAAAAAAAAATTAACACCGTCTTGTCAGTGGAACAGTTCGAGTTTGGTCAGACACCGAGTAAATTCGACACTAAAAGTCTAAAACTCATAATTATCCATCGATTTTTCGTAATCACCTTGAAACCACAAACGAAATACCTTGTTTAAATTCCAAATTTTTTCCTTCCTTTTTTTTTTCTCATCGACCAACTTTTTCATAAAATGTTAATGCATTCAAATTTTTTCAATTCCAACGGTTTACCGAGAGCCACCAAAGAGGATGGGAAAAAAAGCTGGTCGAGTCCCAGACCGAAATCGTATTCAAAATCACAACTCCTCTCGCAAAAAAAAAAGTAATCGGGGATTGAAATTATTCGGCCCGGTGTTTGCAAGAGGTGGGAAAGAAGAGATTCGTCGTTAAAAAATGAGACCGCTTGGGGTAGACGAGAGAGATTTTGAGAAAGAGAAAGGTTGCGAAGTAAACGAGGGAAACGAGAAGACAAAGGAGCCATTGTGCTTTGGAGACTTTGTCAAATAACTTCCGACGAGTGATTTATAAACAGTGCTGCTGTGCGACGAGTAACTTTTATTGACATTCAACGCTGCATGTCGCGTGATAAAAAGTTCGCTTCCTTATTCGCGCACATATTCAGTCTTTTCGATTTTTTTAATTGGTGCCGTACCTGTTTTTAGTGAGCCAGTTTATTTTTAAAGAGATGAACTTTGTATTTGAAATTAAAAAATAGAAAAGTAATTTTAATAGTCAATTAAATGGATTACTTGAAGGCATTTTTATCTTTGAAGTAAATCAACCCAACGTTTCGCTGACTTGTTTTGTCAAAAAACACATAAATAAATAATCAACTCACTTCCAAAAAAACTATCTTTAATCACAAGTTTCAAAAAAATTAACTTTTCTATACAAGAAAAACAACAGTGTAATAATCTGAGTAAGTAAAGTATTTAGAACAAAGTTGCGTCATAATCAATAGTAATAAATAAAAGAAGTCTAGTCATTTGTTTCGTCAAAAGATTAAAAAAAAACCAAAATTCAAAATTCAATAATAAACAAGTAAACTAAAATTTAAAATTAATCATGATTTCAGAATAAGAAAAGATATTAAAATTATTCAACAAAGTCGTAAACAAAAAAACCTAAAAAAAATTCAAATTATTCATATTCAAAACAGTTTGATTAATTTTATGATTTTACTTGATGATTTTTAACAGGTTACATTCGTGAGCGTACTGCGCATACAGTTTTACCTTTTGAATTATTTAAAAATTACTCTTTTCAAAAGTATTCTTAATCACTTTACTGGAGAACTTAATCAAGTTTGCTATTGAGCAAACAAGAAAAAAGTAACTTTCAATCGAGATCGCTAAAATCAGTATAAATCGAAGGGGAAAAAGAAAAAAAAAAGAGGGGGGGGGGAGGAGTGGGGTAAAAGAATTTACTCTCCGTAGGAGATAAAAAACTTTCGCGTTGAACTATCGTAGAGGAGCAGCAAGGCAAAAAGCACAAAGTTTTTGCGGTAAGCTCACTGGGGGGCAGACCGCGATCGATTCAAAAACATCACCGTGAGGATTCGCGCGAGCGGTTACTTACTCTGCACTTCGGCCCGGTGATGATTGCATCGTTTGAGGTTACGCGCTTTACCCGCAAAAGAGAGAAAAACTTTTACACCCCCGCTGCAGTTTTACTCAATTGAATCGCGAATTGCTTGAATAAAGTGCATCAAATAAATCCATGTACAATTGTTACGAGATCGTTTAAAAACTCAGACGAATTTTCTTTTTTTTTTCTCAGTCAAAAAACTGATTTTGATTATTTTATTTGTTTCATTCCTGAGAGGCGCTAAAGATCGAGATATTGTTTTCATAATATATAAATTCATCAAATCAAAATATTGAAATTTTGGCTTTTACTTTATTATTTATACAGTACGCGCTGTACGTGGATGGGATTTATTTGTCAAGATTGAACAACTAAAATTATAAATTAAACCAAACTTTCATGGATATTATCACGCAGCAACACGCAACGTCGAATGTCAGTAAAAGTTATTTGTCTCCTTAATAATTTTACTCGACGATTATTTTTTATAAAAATATAATTCAAAACAAATAAACAATTAAGATTTTTTAATAAAGAGAAAAAAACAAAATGTTCAAAAATAAGAAAAGATTTTTATTATTTTTCCGTGAAAAACTATTTTGATAAATAATTGTTAAATTAATACGGTAAAAATGAACTTGTCTGCAATTTAAATCCAATACCGTTATCATCTTTGTATATCTATGATACTCAATATCTTTTCCAGTTTAATTACTATATACAGACTCCAATAGATGAGTAACGTAATAGCAATTAAAACTTGGATTTGCAATCATTTGCAAATAAAAGTTTTTTTCTCGGCAAACTTTTCTTTTAAGATTTATTTTCTTTTTTCATTACTCCTTTTTACCCCACATTTCGCATCGTTTCCAGGATAAACAAGTTTACCTTTTGTGAAAAATAATATTGAAATTAATTAGATTCTAACAGGAAAAAAGTTGTTTTCCAATTTACAATGACCAAATATTTTTTATTTCAAGAACTCATTCTTCCTATAAATGAAGAAAGTTTTGTGAAAATATTCGACAGAAAAATTCATTTTAAAAATGTAAAAAACTTAATTTCTTGTTTATGTAGTGACCAGGTCAAACAATGCTTTGGCTCGAATAATCAATTCTTCGTGAAGTATTTTTTTTTTGTGTTTTAATTTGCATACTTCCGCCCTTGTAGAGTATTTCAAATTCCAGAAGTTTTACAGACACGCTGCCAGATTGGTTAACAAAATTTAGTTTTTTCATTAGATTTTCTTCGAACGAAACCTCATTAAATAAATAAATTTAAAAAATAAAGAGTTTCAAGTGAAAAAGTGTAAGAAAAGGTCAAAATGTGCCCAAACTTGAAATTTTAAAGAAATAGTCTGTACCTAAGTAAAAATTTTTACTTTACAGCAACCCTAGTGTATCTAGTATGGCCAGTCCCTTAAATTAGTCTCGAGTACTTTAAATGAACAAGAAATAAAGCTTGGGAGCAAATTTTAGGCCATGTTCGGCAAAATTTATTGCAAATGCAAAAGACATAACCAGGACCCTTTCGAAAATGAAGTAAGAGGTTTGATATCTGAGTTACATTTGAATCTTAAAACCACCTTAAAACATTTGACCGAGGATCGTCTACCCGATGAAATTACCTCTAACAGAGATTCTACAGAGTTTGTACGAGATAACCCTTCAGGCTAATAAACTTCCCTCGCGAATGATCTCATCCACTTTTATTTTACATGAAGGTGAGAATTCCGGGAATCCAAGGATAATAAGTTTGCTCCTAGGCAGCTGGAGTTTCTCGAAATAACGGCCTTACGCACTGTACGCGCAACAACTCGCTCCGCGCCTCGGTTCAAGCCCGAGAATCCACCTGTTGCTGAAGATTTAAAGGCCGATGTAATTGCACGTAAGAAATTCTTTTTGAACAAAATTTTCTCTATTTACGTATAATTGAAGTAGTTTATAAAAATGTATAATATAGTTTAAGTAAATTTTTCGGACAAAGAATTTTCAGAAAATCAAAAGTTTGTTAATTTTAATTTTACAATACTATTGGCTGAACTATATTTTTTTTTTTTTTCGTTTTGTGATAATGTAGTAATTTTTTTCTTTTTTTATATTTCTTGCTCACAATTCTACAAAAGAAGTTGAACATTTTTGAACCGAAACAACCTCCACACCTTTCGACTCCTTTGCCGACATCATTCCCCACTGACATCTCCGTTCAGCTGTAAGAGCTTCTTAAATTTCTACAAAGCATCGACTGGATCAAATGAAAAAATATATCAATCTAAGGGCTGCTGCCTGTTATTTCTGAGAAACTACGATTCTAATTTTTTTTTTTTTTTTTTTTAATTTTTGATATTTTGTATAATTTAATGTAAAAAGTCGGGCTAGGTACTACTAATTTAAAATTCTCTCATGCAAGCTCAAGTTAACAGATTCAAGACATCCTGAATCAAGCATAACAACAAAATATTCGAAACGTTAATGCAAAATCAGGTAAAAAATTATAAAGATCCAATAAAACTTACTATTAGTGTTCAAAAATCTTTTAAAAGTACAATTGACCCAAAAATACTATTGCCTACCGATTTTTTAAAAAGTTCAAGAAACGATACTGAGAACCGTCAATGATAAGTCGATGATAAGTCATCTAAATACTAAGTCTTTTTCAAAACATATGTTTTATGGGAGTGTACTAAAATATTTAACATTAAGGCAATATTTTTCAATCTATTGATGAATTTTTTATTGCTATTTATTTGATTTATGTTTATTAATTAGAATTAATTTTTAAAAACTTTATTATTTAAAAAAGGATTAAAAAATTTTTAATTTACATCAAAAATTATTATATTTAATTAAAAGTTATTCAATCAACTGCCACTTTTAGTTTACTCTTTTAGTCTTGAGAAATTTTTTCACTGTACTTAAGATCAAAATTACAATTTTACATTTTTCGTTATATATTGTGCTGTTTTCTTTTTGTTAACCTAAAATATTCTCCCGAAATACTTGGTTATGCAAAGAAGTGCTAGTTTTCTTAAATATAATCATTGAGGAAATAAAAATTTATTCAAATGTTGAGAATTTACTAAATTTATAGTGAATATTTAGACAGTGGTCTTTCAGAATGGATCCTTACTTAGGTAAAAGAAAAAGTATAAACCTAATTTTTGTTCTGTTTCTTTGATTGCACTTATCTAGAACTAAAATTACGTCACGATTATCAATTTAAAAAGTAATAAGAGAATTTTTAACATATTTTTCAAAATTATTATGCACTTTTTTTTGGCAATTATAGTAGAAGTTAAAGAAACTTTGTAATTTTATATTTCTATACAATTGAAAAATGAATACTTTCAAAAAAATTTATAAAAATAAATTAAATTTTTTTTTTTTTTTTTTCATCAAAACAGAAAAACACAAACAAGATCCATTGGACCGAAAACGAAATTCAACGGATATTTTTTTCATCGTTATAGGAGTCGCAATACTATTTATTTGGATCTATGCTATATTAAGTAATCAAAACATTATAAACTTATTGTTTTCTGATTAAAAAATTTTTTATTTAAACAAAAATTTAAAAATATTATTTTTTTTGTAGATCCCACTGAGAAACCAGAACTAAAAATTCATGTTTATCAAGATGTAACTTTGACGGATGTTACCTTGTGGCTAGAAAACAATATATTTACAATTATATTACTTAATCATCAAACAAGGTAAAAAAAGTATACATGTAAAAGAGGTTTATTTATAAATCTAATTTGATTAAAAATTAAAATGCTTCATATTGTAAAATGCTTGACTACTTAGTTAATCGACACAATAATATCTAAATAAATTCTAGTGGAAAATATTATTCACTTGGATGGTCTTCAATACTTTCGACTCTTATTGCCGGTGTAACGCTTGCACTTCTCCGATGGCAACCAAGATTTTGTTCAATTGTAGCTGGAGTTTTATGGGGTATCACAGTTATATTTTGGATTATATTTAACCTAGTATTAATAATATCAATAGTAATCATCAAGTTGCTATCAAGATCAGAAGGCACAAACTATTCCGAAAGCGTAAATGAACACTCACAAAACGATATCATAGCCACTATTAAAAATCTTATAATGATTTTATCTTGGGTACTTTTCATAACCAACTCCCTAATATTTGCTTATTTATTGGTCATTTTGGTCAGTATTGTAGCTACAGGAATACAAAAAATATCCTCGTTTATGCAATTATCGACCAGGTATACTTTATTTCTCTGTCTATTTTTAGTATAAAATATAAATTTTCATGACATTAAATTCATGAAATAAATAAATTATTTTAATTAATTTAATCATAAAGGTATTTTTCTTTAATAGTAAAATAAGAACAGTTTAGGGTAGTAAACATACATAATACTGAAAAAAATTGTTCTCCTTTTAAGGCCGCTGTTCTCTATTTATCACACGTTTACGTTGGCCATTATAATGATGGTTTTGAAAAGTTTAGTAATCGTATTCACAATTTGGATTCTTGGACCAAAACAGTACGAACCTCTTCCAGTAAATATGAGACTGTTTGGTTGTGTATTTATGTTGAGATTAATTACGAACTTCACGTTAATGGTTATCTCTAATTCGGTAATGGCGTGGCATTGGGCGAAGGATAAATTGGACGTGACACCGAAAGTTATTTTTAAATCTATGAAAATTGTTTTGAGGTACTTACAGTTATTACGCTGTTTATTTGTTTAAAAAAAAAAAAAAAAAAAAAAAAAAAAATTTAATGAAGTATTTAATTTTACGATTCATAATTTTTTAATATTTATCTTTTTTTCGAATGATAAAAATTTTAATTAATCGAAAAAATCTTTTTGTTCTTTTTTAAGATTTCATTTGGGGTCACTGGTGTTAGGATCAACGAGTGTTATTCCATTGGTCATAGGATTATTCGTGGCTTGCTCAGGCCCTCGCCCGCTTTTAAGAACATATAACTTCAAACATTATTGCACGGAATTGATTTCGAAGGTTTTTATTTTACTAGCGCTAGAAAAATTTTCTCTCCCTATTGTTGCTGCCCAAGGAAAGGGATTCGTTCGATCGATGGAAAAAGCTCAATATTTGGTGATCAAAAAATCGTCATATTTTTTAGCAGTGTTGAAGGTTAATTTACGATGAGAAACCACACTCTCCGGAATGACGATCTTAGTGAAATTGAGAAATTATAAATTCAATTTTTTTTTTTATCTAAAACAGTTGAAAATTTTTTAACCAAAAGACCACGTTTCCACCAAGTAGAGGGGGAGGGTCGACCGAAAAGCTTCATCAGACCACACGGGAGAGGGATGGTTTGAAAATGACTTTAAAAAGGCTATTAGGTTCAAGGATCCTCCCTATGCAGCAAAAATAGCACTTTTTAAACTTAAAAAAAAATTTTTATATATATCCAATTTTGATGATTTTAACAATGCACATACTTAAAAGACTTTTGAAAGCACTTTTTAGCGTTTTGTAAAATCTGTAAATTTCAACTTAAGTAACTCGATATGATTCGAGTATTCGAATAGCTCGACATCATCCAAGTACTCGAAAAACTCGAGTATTCGACTCGAACTTAGTAGAGTAACTCAAAAAGACAACTACTCGCACACCCCTAATATTTGAGCACAAACTTTTATAAAATTAATTAATAAACAAAAACAAAAATTTCTAAAATTGCTATTTTGACTAGATGGTAAAAAGTGTCTAAAGGCCCATGGGGACTACTTGTTGGTGTTTTTTTTTCATCTTTTTTGGCGTAGAAAAACTATTTGCCAAGTTTCGTTAAGATGAGTACTCCGAAGAGTGTGATCTCTAATTGTTAGTTTTAAATTTTTTTTTTTTTTTTTTTTTTTTTAGTTTTAAAAACTGAAAACTTATTTCACGATTTTCGGCTTTTAGTGTTATGAGTCTATAATGAAGATCTTTCCTACATTTATGTTGATTCGAGGAATAATCATGCGAGACAGTTATGGTGTCATTGGAGTAATGATTACAACGGCTCTAATGGAAGTCACGTACGCAGCCAATGTAGCAACCGTTTTTTACCAATTAGAGTTCGACGAGGAAATAAATCGGGTGTAAATATTTAAATTTATTGAAAATACATTAATTCTATTAAATGCTGTTTGAATTTAATTTAGTTACAAAAGAGAAACATTGTTCTTAAGTAATCTTATGTGTACATTAGTTTTTTTTATTTGTAGAGTCAAATGTATCTTATTATTATTAGATAATTTATTCTATGATCAATTTCTAAAACTTAAATAAGATCGATATTACTAAAAAAAAAGGTTTAAAATTTTATTTAAAGAAAAATAATTAAGAGTAAAATAAAAGAATTTCAAGCTCTTGGCTCATAAAACTCAATCGTTTAGAAAAAGTTATATTTTTAAAAGATTGAGTTGCATATTTAAATGATAAATTGATAAAATTATATGTTTTTTTATATAAAGATTTATTTTTATTATTTTACTCGTCTCTCTGAGCGTGCTCTAATAACTTTACCTGAATAATTTGATATAACTAAAAAATATTATTCGAAATGGTTTGACAAAAAGTTACTTTAAAGCCCTTTTTAATTAGGCAAACATAAGTAATAATCATAAATAGTGATTATCAATGGTAGATAAAAAACCAGCAAAAAATTAGTTTAATATAGTAATGAAAACTAATCAAATAAAAAATTAATAAATTTTCTAATAAAAAATTTTCAAAGCTTTGAGAAAAAAGCATAAACTTTGAAAGCTTAAGTAACTGCAATATTTCTTACAGGAAATCTGAACCTGATAATGAAATTTGAAAATTTTTTATATCAGTTTAACACCGGTCCTTACTCTGCTCTAAAGAAAACGATGATCCAACGTAATGCTCATGCTAAACAAACTTCACACTTTGAAAAATATGATTATGGTGCTCAATCACATTAACAAAACTTATGATAATTAATATAAATAAACCAAGGGGCTGCGCACTTAATCCTGTCATAAAAGTCCTGAGTAGTCCTGAGTAGTCCTAAATAGTCCTGGCCAGCCTAATTTGAACGGGACAGGACTACGAGAGCTTTATATAGTATTTTTATTTGATAGTCCTGTGATAGTCCTGTGGACAGTCCTGCCATAGTCCTGTCTAAACAGGACCAAGTGCGTAACCCTTGAAATAAACATTAGATACTAGGGGCGCTATTTCCCATACAGTGGGTATGGAAGCATTCATACCCGAAAAATTCCCGGTATGGAAATCCACACCCGGAAAAATTTAGATAACCTGATAACCCAAAACCCTGGGCGCCCGAGGTTAACGAAAAAACTGATCAGCTATCCCCCAAGCTCTAAGCCTCCGAAACCCTGGACGTAGAGTTCAATGAATAATCTAATCAGCATCTCCCAAGCTCTAAACCTCCGAAACCCTGGACATACAGTTCAATGAATAATCTGATCAGCTATCCCCCAAACCTTAAACCCCCAAAACCCTGGGCGCCCGAGTTCAACAACAAAACTGATCAGTTATCCCTCAAGCTCTAAACCTTCAAAACTTTGGTTACCGAATGGAACAATTTTACAAGTTAAGCGTACTTTATATTTGTATATCAAGTCAATAAAAAAGGGTTTTTCTTTTTCATTCCACAAAAACGTTGTGGTGTACTTTTATTTACATCACTTGAAAATATTACAAAATAACAAAAAAAAAAATATAAAAAAAATAAATAAATAAAAAATAACCAATAAACCAACTAAAATTTTTACACTTCTCTCAAAATGTGTCTCATTCGTAAAAGCATTTAATTTATTGTTGAAAAAAAATTGTTGATAAACTTGCAAACAAAGAGTTAAACAATAAATAAAAACTTATAGCGTTTTCCTAGTCAACCATGCCATTTTGGAGTTAAAAATATTGCAGATTTACAATTTCATGATATATTCGCACAAGTGCAGCGTAATTAGGTATACTTACGGAATTATTTATTTCATGCTAAATTAACTAAAATGCTTTCATAGTTTTTGAATAATTCAACAAGGTTTTTGGGGTTAAAAGCTTAGGGGATAAATGATAGTTGATCATTTTTTTGTTGAACTCGGCCGCCCAGACTATTTGGGGGTTCAGAGCTTGGGGGATAGCTGATCAGTTTTTTTGTTGAACTCGAGCGCTCAGGGTTTTGGGGGTTTAGAGCTTGGGGGAAAGCCGACCAGTTTTTCCGTTGACCTCGGGCGCCCAGAGTCTTGGACACCCCTAAGTAATTGTAAAGGGTGTCCTCTACTAGCTTAGGGGGTATCAGGACACCTCCGCCTCCCCCGTTGTTGCGCGCCTGCTGCCTAGTGTGGTAATGCATGAAATCTTCAAACAGATCTAAACAAGTATATCCAGTAAGTATATAATCTCTGCTAAAAATCCATTTTGACTTTTTTCAAGTTTAAAAATTTTTTAAACATTACAGCGTTACTTAACTTGTAAAATTATTCCATTCGGTAACCAAAGTTTTGATAGGTTTAGAGCTTGAGGGATAACTGATCAGTTTTTTTGTTGAACTCGGGCGCCCAGGGTTTTGGGGGTTTAGAGCTTGGGGGATAGCCGACCAGTTTTTCGGGTTGAGGGTTTGATTTTCGGGATGGGGGTTATTGGATTATCCATATCCAGGGTAAAAACGTAGTAGCGCCCCTGTTAAATAGTAATTGAATGTGAGAAATTTTTTTTGAGTGAACTTAGAAAAAAAAAAAAAATTTCTAGAAATCAGATAAATAATATTAAAAGAAAACTATCACAATAGAAAATCATCAAATTCATAGAGCTTTAGTTTAAATAAAGTAGAAACATTTTATTCTCGATTTTTTAGTAATTTTTAAGATAATTGATTACTTTTATTTATGTTCATAATTGTGTCAGTGCATTATACATAGTTTTACATTTAAAAAATACTCATTTTTATGTTGACTTATTTAAAAAAATAAAAAAATAAATAAATTTATGATTAAAGATTGGTGCATTAGAGGGGAAAAATAATGGACGAAATTTGAAAAAGTCTTTAAGGAAAAAAGCAGGTTTATTTGAAGTATTTATTTTGACATCCAAAGCTATTTTAATTTCCAGTTTTGTGACTAAAGCAGTCTTGAAGAAAATTCATTTTTCATTCCATCAAGTAGAGTTAAAAAAAAATTACTGAAACTGGAGCGCTCTATAAGCCAATTATAATTTTGATTTTATTAGAAAAGATGTTTTTATTTATCTAAATAAAATTATAAGTAACTCTTTGAAGCCTGTAAAATTACTGAATTTAATTTTAGTTAATTCATTATAAATGATATTCTTAGTGGTATAATTAATTATTTGACTCGCCAAAAATATTTTATTTGAATCCTAAGATCGAACTCTTGACAATGCTACGTATAATTGTAAATGATTGAAAACATCTGACTTGTTCATTAAGCTCTTGCACATCAATGTTTCGAGCTGATAAAAATAACATGTTTACTAATTTCATCAAATTTTTCTTCTTCAATTGTAAATTTTCCTAAGTTTGTATTATGGGGAATTGCACAATTTTCAGAATGATTTATATTGTCTAGTTGATCATTTATCGAACCATCTCCTCTCTTGACACATGAAGATTAATTTTTTAACAAACTAAAGTCTGTTAACCGCGTTTTAATATGAAATTATTAAAATGACCGAATGGCCCACAGAAACTGCCCAAATAGTCCGGCTGACGTAGTCTCAGTTTTTATCATTTATTAATTTTTCTATCGTAATTTAAGTGCTAAGCTATTGTAGACTCATTTTCAAACAATAATTTACTAAAATAAATTTTTTCCAAGTGAAAAAATTCATTAATTTTATTTTTATTAGAGCTCGCTCAAACTGCCCGAATCACCCGACACTCCCCTGTTTACGAAAAAGTCTCCATTACATCAATGAAAGTACAGAAATAAAAAAAAAAGGTTCAGTGATCTTTTAGCTCGCGTCCCATTTAAAAAGGTATCTTTTTAAAAAGAAATCAGAGGGAATAAATTTTTTCTCCTCCACAAAATACGGTCGAAATTCAAGACACCCTGAAAAAATAAAAACCCTCCAGCTTTTTAAATTTCAATTCAGAGAGAGTTTCAGAAAGTAAAAAAAAAAAGGGAAAAATAAGAAGAAGAAGGTGAGGTGGCACGAAAATCACATTACTTTGGGGAGAGAGATCCGAGAAGCGAAATCCGGGCACGCTGTGTCTCGATAAAATAAAAAGTGGCTTACCTCGGGCAGCACAGGTGGAGCGATGCTCGCGCCTTATCCTCCTCGCATAATCCCGATCCTGGGCGTTGATTATTCCTCACTGCAGCTGCTTTTGATAAAAATTCTATATACATATATATATACATGTATTTTTGAACTGGCTGTCCGCTATTCGACGGAGCGCGCGTGGAAGACCAAAGTTTGATTCGTACCCCCGAGATTCATTCGAAAAACTTTGTTTTGGCGTAGACAGTAGGCGCATACGCGGTGAAAATTACTTTCGTAAGTTTTCAAAACTCAAGCCGTGGAATGGAAAATACGTGATTTGTATAATCTCATAATGCACTACGGTTTATTTGTATAAAAAAAAAAAAAAATGATAAGAAACCGGAGTTTTTGTAGGTTTGTTTGTAAAGCACAGGTCACTGCATAAAGAATTAGTTAATCTATTTGAAATGCAAACGCATGAATCCCACGAGAGTAGTAAATCTTAGGACATACTTTTATTTCGTTTTTATTTTCGAGGGTAATGTAAATCTACGTGCATTAAGAACTGAATATGAAATCTTCGTTTCTAAGAAAAATCAAAATTCAAGCAACTTTTCTCCGAGAGTAAGTCTTTGCATTATCGTTTTATGAAAAATTTAAAATTTAAAGATCCTTTACGTGTACAGAATGCATTACAACTTTATGGTTAATTTTTTCAAAAGGCTTAAAGTGTGATGCAAATTTTGAATAATTCATCGAAATTTATTAGTTTACGGTTACTAATCTGCGAGAGGTAATAAAAAGTTATTTCTTTTGGTGTCTACAATAGTTATTTTTATTATAATACACTGAATAAATTTTTTTACTCTTAGAAATACTTTTTTTTTTTTTTTAAATAATCAATTGTGGTATTCTCTGAGTTAATTTCTTAATTTTAAACAAAAGTGATTTTTATTAAAGTAAAAATATGACTACTCACAAGCTTTAACTGACATACAGAAAGTATGTTTAAAAAATTACCCTACAATTTTTTAATTTAATTATTCATTATAACTGTGTGTAAAAATAATAAAATAAAATAAAAAATACATTACGAGTAAAAATATCTTGTTTTTTGTTTTCAAAAGCTGGTTTACTCACGACCAATGTTTACATTAATGCAAAACGATTTGATGAAACCATAAATCAATGTTGATTTTGAAGGGATCAAAACTCAAATATTCGTAAATAATTATTATAATACGATGTTGAAAAATTTTTGAAACTCATTCCAACTTGTAGAAATAAATTTGTTGTTTCAAATTCAATATTTTTCAATGTATTATTAGTTTTTTTTTTTAATTTAATTAAACTCAAAAGAAAATCGTAGAAGTAAAAATTATTTTGATGTTATCCAACACACTTGAAAGAGCAAATAAAATATCAGCTTTATAAAAAGCTCATCAATTATCAAACTGTAACGTAGTAAAATTAATTACTAAACACTGTAAAATCTTTCAGGCCGATAACTGTTTGAAAAGAAAATCAATACGAGTAAAATCATACGTAATTATTTCTACCTTTCTCATGAATATTTTGCGGAGGCAAATTAACAAACATACTTTAATCCAATTTACTCGCTTTGTAGTTAATGATACGTTATTTTGAGTACCTACCACTTTCATTCCAACCGGTGAAATTAAATTACCAACACTTATTTATTTGTAAAGATACTGTTTAAAAAATTCTGTGCACTGATTTTTTCAATGTGATTATAAGAAAATAACAGAAAGTATTGATGAAGTTGAAGGTGAGTGTAACACAAACATTGCTACATATTGACTTTTAGTAGGTAATAATAAATTTTAAAAATAAATCTTACTTTTGTCGGTTCGAACTTTTTACGGTTGCGGGTTTATTTGAAAATGGAGACAAAAAATTGTATTAAAAAAAATTCAAACTATGTTTTTGTTTGACTTGACAGAGTGACAAACTTTTTACTTATTGATTTTCCGTTTAATGTAAATTCTTTTTTGTAAAATTGAGCTTAATATTTTTTTGGGATAATTAAAAAAAAAAACAAGCTTGTTAATTTATCTTAAGGTTATAATATGCATTTTTGATAATATTATAAATTATCTTAAGCTAATCTAAGTTAGACTTTGAAATAATAAAATCATAGTTTAACATAATATTTATTCAACTCATAAATTTTACTCAAAACATTCACAACACAAGTTTATTAGTACAAAATTTTTTTAATTTTTGCACTACAATCACCTCCAATACAGTTAAAAAAAAAAAAAAAAAAAACAACTACAAAATACATACTAACAAAGCTCGAAGAAAACCTCTAGCGCGAAACTTAAAAAAAAATCGATCCAATACTCCCTCCACCGCTAAAATAAATGAACTATAACGTGCAACAACAATACGTCAGCTTTCAATCAACATAAAAATCAATCAGGTTTTTCCACGCGCGTTCCCGAAAAAAAAAAAAAAAAAAAAAAATATTTTTATATACCTCACGTGATTGTTTCATCGCAACGGAAAAAAAAACACACTGTTAAAACTGGTCACGAGTAAAAAAGCTCGCTCGTAAGGGAGGCGCGTGCAAGCTCGACCGCGGCCCGAGCCTCACTGAGGGCTAAGTCTGCGACTGCGACGCTCGGCGAATTCCACGGCGCAGCCCTCCCTCCCCCACCTCTCACCTGCCGGGGGTGCCGCTTCTGTTTTCATGTTTTCGTTCCCGGCACCCTGCTTATGAATTATTTTTTTACCCTTTTTTTGCTTTTGTTTTTCTTCTTTCCTTTTTAGAATCGTGATGCTTTTTTAAACGAGTGAGCGTTTTGGCTTTACTTATTTTTTCAATTCCCGAAAGAGAAATCCTTTAAATAATTGATTGTCTAGTTGGAATTTCGAGCTTTTTATATAAATTTGAATGAGGACTGTAAAACAAAAAATACCTCTAATTGAATAAAATTGAATTTTTTTTTTTCATTTAAAAGTTTTTTGTCGTGGGCTGTCATTAGTTGAGGTACACTATTTTTTAATTTATGAGTTGAACTTTTAAAGTGTGAAGTTTGACACGAAAGCCACGCAGTTCGAAGTATTTTATGAACTGAAATAAACAAAAGTAGTTAAAAACAACACCTCGGGTGAACTCGAAGCAAAACAAATGTATATAATCTTGAGCTCCATGTGTTTTGCAATAAGTATGATTTGCGCATAATAAAAATTTAAATTTCAAAATTTCAATTTATAAAAAAATAACAATAGTAAGAACAAAATGGAAAAATCAAGAGACTAGAGAACGTTAAATTTTTATCGTATAAGTAGTGAAGAAAAAATTTAGGATTATTTATAAGTGTTTCTTATCAAAAGTATGGACTTTGAAAAAGAAAAAATATAAAAATTCAAAAAGTTGCCAAAAAAAATGATTTTATAATTACATTATGGTGGTCTGTGGGTGCATTACTTCAATGGCAATCGTAAATGCAACGTTATAGCTGTTGGTTGCGAGTAAACCTGTTGGTTGTCTGCAGTTTTCGCATATTCAGTTTGAACTCATTATTGTGAATCCCACTCGTGTACGATAACTTTGTCTTCACAAGCAATAAATTTCATTTATTGTGTACGAGATTAATAAACTAAAAGGGCTTATTTATAGAACAGTAAATGGCTGTTCCGCAAGTGGCGTATTAAACATCAGACCAGATGGTACGATGAATTGTGTAATTTTTAAAAGTATCGTTCTTTTTTTAGTTACAACAATTAAAGCTTTCAATATTTTAGTAAAAACTTTAATTATTTAAAAGGTACTATTAAATTGATATAAACTCAAAAAAATAAACAAATAATGGTTATTTAATTTTTATACAACTAAAATAATAACATCAAAAGTTTAAGAACTTTTAGTTAATTAATTTTTATTTTAATATTTTTTCATTTTAATATTTACTTAAAAAAAAAAAAAAACTCTTAGTAAAAGCAGAAAAAGTAAGTTATATTCTGTAATATACATACATACATCCTTCATCATATAAAACTGCAGCGAAGTTAAAAATATAATGTTTCAGACATGCTTCTCAGAAAGTAGTTTTTGACAAATTGAAAGAATTGACTGACAACTAGTATTATTAGTTGAAAATCGTATTTTCCATTACTTTAAAACTTTAATAAAGTTTTTTAAACTATAACTGCTCTACTCCGATCCATCTTAATATCTTATTCTCGCGTAGTTCGAGAACCAGTTTGACAAATTGAATTCTTAACTTTCTATAATATGTTCAACTGCCTCCAAACTTTTCCCGTGTATCATTTTATTTTAATTTTTCTTTTATTTTTTGAATTTGAATGAAAAATTTAGTTAAGTTATTAAATTTGTCACAAAAGTATTTTTTTTTTAATGTGATTTTAGTAGAAGCTTTAAGTAGATTTTAGAAGTTCAAAGTAAATTAAAAATTTAAAAGTAATTTGACAAGTATACAGCTTCTTCGTACATTAGTTAGCAACGTTGATAGTTTAGAATTTAATAAGCATGCAAAACAAAGTATCGCAAGTAAATCTTCTTTTTTTTTTTTTACTTTGGTTTTTCGAAAACCCAAGTACAGCGTTTTTGCTAATACTGCAAGATGTTTAAAGTTCGATGTAGTCAATGCCATGTTACGAACATCATTAATGTCATTCTAGTGAAAAATCTCGTAAGCTCTTGCTCAGTTTTAAAACTTCACACACATACCTCTTAGTTTTTTCTCTAAGGTAAGCGAGGCGTTTAATTAAAAAAAGGGCATCCACTTTTGTCAAGCATGTTCTTCCAACGCAATTCATTCAAACCTTACTCCGGTCCCAACGATGTCGCTCCACACGATCGATCAGTTGGCACACAACAATCCCGATCCGATAAGGTCCAAGGACGATTTTCACAGCGTCTACTTTGTGAATCGTAACAATCTGCCGCCCCGAAAAATCTCGATCGGGCTGTCCGAGTTTCGACATCGAAGTAGTGAATCATCCCTCGGGCCGGAGAGTCTTCGTGTACTACGCCGAACTCGTACGGTCAAGGGCCTCTGCGGTCACGTGGTGCGTTTGCGACCCCACCGTCAACGACGACGACGATCAAATGGTTAACTGGAATGGTTGCAGAAGAATATTTTTTTCCGATCAAGATTTCTGAATATTTAATATTCTGAGCATTGTGATGTCGTTTGATATATATTAATTTTTTGTGTCTCTTGAACGAACGTTGATTGATTTTTAGTTGTTTATCAGATTTTTAGCGAAATTTCAATTATTGATTACGTTTGATAAAATTTGTATGTATTTTGTGTGGTACGCGTTTCGAAAAAAGTGAATGTATTTATATTTTATTCTATCCAAGACTTAATTTATGAATTAACTTTAAAAAAAATTTTTTGTATTTGTGAAGAGTATAAATTTCAACTTTGTAATCAATATAATTTTGAATTTTCTTTGAATATTTCAATTTAATATAACTCTTAACATCTACAATAACAGTCAATTATAAGTATTTGATTACACTTGTTTTATAATTTCCCTACAGTTTTATTTGTGTTTGTTTTACCTTTGGCATACCTTCCATCAATGTAAGCGTAAAGCGCGTAACCAAAATTCCTCAAGATTCTCTCTTCTCTCGGTCGCAAACCCAAAGTGATCGTAAATTACGTAGCAAGCTTTATTAAGGTAAGGTCAAGTCACACAAGACGTGCGGAATGATTTCGGTATAGCCTGTAACGCGTAGTGCCATTTGGCTCGGTGCTGCACTAGGTTTCGCGGTATTGTCCCATTGACTAATGAAACTTTATGCTGAGGCGGGCGAGCAATTTGTAAGCGAATATACATCACCGAGGAGATTAATAACTTTCGGCTTTAAATTAGTTGTGTTTTGGTTGGATTGAGCGTCACCTAAACTCAGCGATAATTGCTCCGTGTGGTTTCAATCACCGAGTATCGACAAGCACTTTGGAATTTTTAACACCATGTGTACTCGATCGAGTAATTGAACAATTTTGTTTTTGAGATAATAGTTTATTTTAATTCTGAGTTAGGAATTTAAATTATATTTTATATTTTCTTTCGTATCTTCAATTAATTGGATTTTTGGTAATGATGGACTAACTGATATAGCTAATGTACCTAATCCTTATCTAATGGTATATGCTCGGTATATTACTACAAAAAGATAAAAATAGCTTGAATACTTAGAATTGAGCTTGGGAGCACATTTTGAGCCTTACCTAGCTATATTTAATCTACAAATCAGTTTTAAAACTTTTTTTTATTTTTGAAAAAAATTTTTAAATAGTTAAGGGTACATGTAAGAAAGTTAAAGGTGTCGTATTTTTCTTTCTTGTTTTAATTAGAGCAATTTTCAGTAAAAACTTCTTTAAAAACAAAATACGTCTAAAACTGACCCATTGATCAAAATAAAAGTTATAGAAAATGGAGCTGATGCAAAAAATTTTGCTGTCTCAAAAAAATACGTTTTAACAAGTCAACTTGCGTTTCAAACTCACTAATTAAAATCAAACGTGTAAGATATTGTTTGAAACCTCTACTATAGTTCCAAGCTTCGAAATCCTAAAGTGCGGTAGCACTTTAACGGCGAGTTGGTTTTTCTACCGACTTCCGCGAAAGCGTACAGCTTTATATACTTTAAATTTTCGACTTTAGGTTATGTCGTTCAAAAATAAAATTTACATCACTAAAACAAATAAATTTTTTATATTAGTTTTTTTAATGTGATAATGAAAAAAGTACAGTATTTTCATTTGATTTATTAGTTTTTTTCTTTCATTGATCTTCATGAATTTAAAATCATTGCAACTTATTTGATGGTTTAGATTTTAAAATTTTTCATCAGTGTAGGGAAAAATAAAAAATTAAAGAAGAAAGAAAACTTAAGTGGATTAAAAACTTTATGTTTACAGATCAATTTTTGATAGTAAAGTTTATGAAATTGCAATGGACCTTATTATAATACAATCTGTGTGATTTCAAATGATTATTTCTTGAATATTTTTTACATTTGCCCGTTTTTTTGCAGTTTTTCATTGATTACAAGTTTTTGAATCTGCAGAATGGATAAACTTTTTTAAGTAGTATCGTTATAATACCAACTTTTTGTTACCTTGCCAGCATCCGTTTCCATAGACATCATCCACCCTCGAGAAAAGCGCGGGAGAATAGAATAGCTGCTTGGATACCTCGCCGAAATCATTTTCCATGAACCTCATCCTCCCTCGATAAAAGCGAGAAAGAATGGAATAGCAGTTTATATACCTTGCCAAAATCAATTTCAAAGGAAAATGATTTCGGCGGGGTTTCCAAACAGTTATGAAGGAGGATGAGGTCCAAGGAAAATGATTTCGGCGAGGTTTCCAAACAGCTTTGAGAGAGGATGAGGTCCAAGCAAAATGATTTCGGCAAGGTTTCTAAACAGCTGCGAACGAAGATGAGGTCCAAGGAAAATGATTTCGGTAAGGTTTCCAAACATCTATTCTTTTCTCCCTCGCTTTTCTCGAGGGAGGATGAGGTCCATGGAAAATGATTTTGGCAATGTATCCAAACAGCTATTCCATTCTCCCGCGCTTTTCTTGAGGGAGAATGGAATAGCTGTTGGATACCTTGCTAAAATCATTTTCCATGGACCTCATCCTCCCTCGATAATAGCGAGGGAGAATGGAATAGCTGTTTGGATACCTTGCCAAAATTGTAAAGATTTCGGGATTGAGACAAAAATATATTTATATAAATTGTAGATCATTAAAGAGAAAAATAAATTTATTAAAAATATTATAAGCTAACAGTCATTCAATAGTACGCATTTACTTCATTGTGATTCAGGGCTTGACCGAGTAAAATTCGTCGGGTCATGTCCAGAAGATCCAGGGTAAGGGTATCCGGGGTATACACCAAGGTTCATTTCGTAAGCTGCTTGAAAATCAGGCTGAGAACAGACTGATTGTGGAGCAGAAGACAACATTGACGTTGTCGGTGTGCCATGACTTCTGTTGCTGGCAACAGGATACGGAGAAGGACGACTAGCATGGCTTGCGGTTGTAGGTCCTGCTTTTTTAGCTGCACTCGCGTTTGTCCCCATTTGCGCTTTATTCATGGTCTTTTTATACCTGATGCGTTTGTTTCCAAACCAATTAGTTACCTGTTTAAATTAAAAGTTGAAAATTAAAAATTCTTTGACATTTTGAAAAATAACTAATTCAGGGTAAAATTTTTTAGTTTACCTGAGAAACAGTGATTTCGCACTGTCTGGCAAGTTGCTCTTTGGTCTCTTCGCTCGGGTAGGGATTACTGAGATGGTCATTGAAGTAGTTGTTTAGTATTTCGGACGCTTTTTTGCTAAAGTTTTTGCGTTTTCTCCTGGCATCTGTTAGTCTCTTCTTGAGATTGATTACTAGCTCACAGGCATGCTGCTTCAGCTGCATCTTGACTCCATTTAATTTTTTCTCGATTGCCCGTTCCGTGATCTCGACCTCTTTGGGCAAAATAGGCCTTACGTTGCTGTGAATTCTCAGTACATTCATGACGTCATTTTTGATTGACTTGCTCTTGACTTCAAGACCATTGAGCCACTCGTGGTACCACTGCTTTATTCCTGATAGTTTTTGACGATAGTCGTTGTGTTCATCAGCATTTTCCATTTGACTGTTAAGATTTTTTTAAATTTAATTTATACATATCTAAACTAAATATAATCTTAAAATTAAAATAAATTTTTTTTATAGTACTCCTGGTCACTCTAACCTCAAAATCGAAACTTTGATTGGTGTTTTCGGTGACTCGTACTATAAAATAGTATATAGCACTGGTGCAGCTCGTCACCAGGGCTTATTTAAAGGCCCGAGCGCGTCGCACCGTACTATAATATACTATTTTTAATACAAAGTAAATTTTATTGAAGTTTTTAAATTTTAGTTAACACTTCAATGCGATAAATCTTCACCGGTCAGTGCAATAACATACACTGTTGATTGGTAATGCCATAAGATACACTATTGAATCGGTTGTGCGATAAGATACGTTATTGAGCTATGAATTTAACGTTGCGGTATCCGAAATTTTGTTATTTAGGAATCACTTCTTTATCGAATTTTTAACGGTTTTAAGTCACTTATTGACTTATTTTTTAACTTTTAAAAAATTTAAAGCAACAAATCCTAGAGGTAGCCAAAGAGCTAAAAAATATTGTTTTATAATAATTGTCATCAATTAATATTATTTATGATAAGGTTAATTAATTTACTACTAAAAGTTTTAAATAAGTTAATGTTCAAATACATGTTAATAAATCAAAAAGTGACGTTTTCAGAAACGTATCTTATTACACTTGCATTTCAATAGCGTATCTTCATGTATTACCGATTTAGTAACGTATCTTATTGCACTGACCAATTAAGATTGACCTTATTGCATTGAACCGTCAAATTCTGTAATTTGGACTCTTTGATAAGCCTCTTTGAAAAATTTTATTAGTGAGTTTATTTATAGTTTGCTAAAAGACTATTAAAGTGTTATTGAAGTAAAAAAAATTTTTTTTACCTGTTGGGTCTTGGGCCCTTATAACCAGGAGGAAGCTCTGCAACTTCCTCTGCGATCAGCATGTTATCCAGCCTCTGTAGTTCGATATCAATCCTGTCATCGTCATTAGAATTCAGAAGATCTTGTTGAAGAAGAAGCCCGGACTTTTGCTTGTGCTCGATCAGTAAGTTGTAAAGAGTAGGCTTGAGTCTATGATTCGTGAGAGCGTGAATTTGATTGTAGGCTTCTGCAGAAAATTGATCTGGTGCATCTTTTTCAATTTGTTGATTCTGATGAAGTGTCATCATGAGATCGTCCAAAAGGTAGCTTATATCTCGGAGACCAGTTTGTGAGTTTGTCTGAGAGAAGTTTTGAGGTTCTGATGTTTGCGTATGTAAAGCTGCAATAGTTTAATAATTTTTTTCAAATTAAAAAAGAGACTCGTAATATATCTCTATATTTTATGAAAATTCACACTATGTTAGTGAAGAATCAGAATTTTTCATGAAAAAAGAAAAAAATAGTTTTGCGTTACACTATCTCTTAACTTTTATAAACAAAATTTTTATTTTTTATTTTTTTTTGTAAAAGTTGTTCGAAGAAATTCGATTCATTATTCGGTAAAAGATTGCTTATAAAGTTGCACAATGAATAAAATTTTGAAATTCAAGTGTTACCATTTACTGAATTTGGCATTTGATAACTTGCTGCGTTTGATGTTTCATTTCCTCCAATAGAACTAACATCACACTCTGGAGTTTCAAAATAGCTATATGTTGTTGTATTCATTTTTACGTAATGTAATTTATTTATTTAATTTTTTTTTTTTTTTTTTTTTTTTTTTTATATTGGAACGTAACGTGATGTGTTATGGATCCGGACGACGAAGCCACCTGTAAAATAAATAAATAAAATTCTTGAAGCGATTTGTAGAAATTTTAGTTGACCAAAATTAAAATAGAGTTGATAATTCGATTTGTGAAATTTTTCTGTATAAGGAGTAAATTGACTTGAAAAAAATTTTGAATAAGATTTGAATTTTTAAAATTATTTAATGATAAAAACGACAGCTTGAAGATTTTTATAGCTGATAAAATTTAGAGAATTTTGTTTAAAGAATTTTGCAATGTTGCCATTGGAATCGAAGTTCAAGATGTAACCATCTTAATTATACAAATTATTTCCTATTTTTAAAGTACAATTAATCCAACGGCAATATCGCAAAATTCTTGAAACAAAGTTAAGTCGGGACGCGGTTGAGCCGCCGGTGTTGACGGGGCATAAAGTTCGACGGTTTCTAACGCTGCAACCTTTTGTGGTAACCTTTTATGGTACCGTCTTAAGATAGGAGGAGGCTCAAGCGGTGTGGCATAAAGACAAAAGTCAGGTATAAATTTTCCGCCGCGAGCAGCTGAGGATGACTTAAGCTACTATGAACAGATCGGAAAGGTACTAGAGTTTCGATAACTTGAACATATTCTGACGCTCTTGAGTTTTGTTTCAATAATTTTCACGTAAAATTTTGTATATGTTATATTTATTTAGCTTTGTAATTTACAGTATTTTAAATGTATTTTCATATTCATTTAAAAACACTAATAAACTTTTTAATTATAGATAAAGTTTTTTTTTTTTTTTGTTAACTTGTGCTTATGTATTAGTATAACAGAAATTTTCAGTAGTTTTAAGAACCTTGAGAAATGGTTCTCAGTGGAACCGTAAATCAATAATTTTTTTTAAAGGCTATATAATCAGATTAATATTTTGCTAACACTGTTGAAGTTAAAAATACTTGATAATAATAATAATAATAATAATACCTTTAACTCTAACGTCTCATTAATCTTCTTAACTATCACCTTCACACCATCTTGATCACTGTGCAAAAAAAAGTGTAAAAAAAAAACTGGTTATGTTTGTGTGAAAAGCGTTCCTGAGGATTGCTCTCAAGCACCCTTCCACATTGACTTTCCTCTAGTAAATTAGGCTACTACAGCGTTGCAGCAGCTCTGTTCCTGCGGGACAACTTTTCCCCCTCTCCGTTTACATTACCTTGCCCCTTTCTTTGACTTTTGAAAATCTTTGAAATCTTGGGTTGCAGCGGTCAACGGTTCAGCTCAGAGGTGATCCCATTTTCTTAGATTTTCCCCCGCGAATTTTAAGAAAATAAAATCTTTGTAAAGTCCCGTTCGTTTTGTACGAAACTTATTTTATCTTCAGGCACATGTAATTTTTTAACTATAGATTTTCTAAAAAAATTTCTGCGTGGTTCACAGTTTTGAACTTGAAAAAAATAAATAAATAAATAAACGAAGCTTATGTAAAAAAATTTCTTTTTGAAACAAATTAGAAAAAAAATATTTTTAGGATTTTTTTAATTTTAATATTTAATTAAGTTTAATCAATTTCTCTAAAAGATTATTAAATACATAATTCTAGATATTCATTTTCACCTCACTCTAAGTTTTTTTAAGATTCTTTGTGTTAAATAATAATGTTTAATTAATATAATATTTTTAACTGAAACATAATACATAAATACAAAAATTTTTAAAATTTAAAAACAAATCAAAAAATAATAAATTTATTCCAGTAAAATTTTTTTGTAAAAGAATTAAATTTTTATGGCATACAACTAGTTTAAAATCAAGATTTTTATAGTAAGACTAGTTTTAAGGATTTCAATTATGTGGATATAATAAACAAATTTATTTTGACGAAAAATTCCGGAGTAAATTTATAGCTGACGAATAAATTAATCCAACTAATAAAACTAAAATATATACTGTATCAACTTACGTTTTTGTGGTTTATCACACACGAAGTGTTAAAATAAAATCTAAAATTTTTGTTATACGATTCAAAAATATATTTTATGTAAAAAAAGTGGAAAGTTTTTTTTTTCTATTAAAAATTAATTTTATTCAAAAGTTACAATATTCATTGCGAAATATACAAAAATTAAAGCTAAAATTGAATCATAGTTAACTAAAAATAAATAAATAAATACTAAATTTTTGAAAACAAACAGTTTTCTTGGATTTTCTTGATGAGAAATCTAATGTAAATTAATTAAATAATAAATTAAGAGTAAATCTTTTCATTTCTCACTTGTTATATACCACTCAGTGGCTAATTTTATTTACAAAAACTAAAAAAAATAAAAAAAGAAATAGAAAAAATTAAATTTTAAATTTTAGTTACTACAGACAGTGTTACATAAAAATTTCAATAATTCAATAAACTGTAATAATTCAATTAATAAATTAATATTTTAAAAATATTTAAAGCTATTAAAAGCTAATAGTCAGTCAACATAATGCACTATCACATCACTGCGAGTCTGGACTCGACGGAGGATAATTCGTCGGGTCGTATCCAGAAGATCCGGGGTACTGAAATCCGGGCTATACGCCATGGTTCATCTCGTAAGCTTCTTGAAACTCAGGCTGAGAAGAAACAGACGGGGCAGGAGACAGCGTTGGTGGTGTTGGGGTGCCATGACTCTTGTTGCTGGCAATTGGATACGGAGAATGACGATCAGTACCGTTCGCGACTGCTGACGCTGCTTTCTTACCCGCGCACAAGTTAGTTTTTGCTTGGCTTTTGCTAAAATTTTTTTTGTATTTGATACGTTTGCTACAAAACCAGTTAGTCACCTATAGAATTTTCACAAAAGTCAATTGTTAACACCCATAATTTTTCAATTTTTTTAGTTAAATGTAACAATCGTTATTTTTTCTTTTGCATTTCAAAATTGATATCACTCGGACTGGTCAAATCTGATAAAATAATTGTCTTACAAAAATCTAAAATTTAAAATGTACATTTTAATCGCCTATAACAGTCATACAATTATTACAATATTTACCCCAATAGCCGTGTAATCGTTAAAATATTTTATAAAATAGAAAATTAAATAATGTTGGACGTATGTTGATCAACTTTTAAATCAAACCAATTTCGACCCAGATCTTGTCCGAAAACTTAATCGAGATTACCCTCAGTGTTTTAATTACATTCTAATGCAATATAAATTCAATATTTTTTTTTACTTAAATTCGAATATAAATACCGTCAGTATTTTATTGCGATAACCTGACAAGTAAGTAAAAGTAAATTTCAGCCGAGAAGTTTTCTGCATTCTTGTTAATATGGGAAATGATAAATCACTCAAAACCGTTAAAATCGGCGATTGTTAAGTCTGCGCTTTGGCTTAAAAAAATTCAATCAACGCGTTAGCGATGTGCGGCGTCCGCGTCGCAGGATAACATATTCAATGAATAAATTTTTTAAATTTGAAATTAAAAATTTCTCTTAGTTAACAATTACCGTATTATAAGCAATTTCACAGATTTTTTTACAGTTAATATCTAAACCAACTTGCGCTATTTCGATACTACTGTCTAATACTATCATGATCCAATCATTATCAGTTAGAAAAAATTTAAATTTAAATTCTATCATTTTTAAATAAAATTATAGAATAGTCAAACGTATTTATCATCAAAAACACCTTATGAATTATAAAAAAATACCGTACCTGAGAAACAGTGATGTCACATTGCCTCGCAAGTTCCTCCTTGGCCTCCTCGCTTGGATAAGGATTGCTTAGGTGCGAGTAGAAGTAGCTGTTCAAAATCTCGGAAGCTTGCTTGCCGAAGTTTCTGCGTTTTCTTCGTGCATCCAAATATTTTCTTCTGAGGTCCATAACTTCCTCCCAGGTTTGTTGCTTGAGCTGTATCTGAATTCCGCGCATTTTTTGATCGATTATTCGCCCCGCCAAGAATTCGATCTCTTTGGGCATAATCAGCCGTACTTGGCTCTGATTTCTAAGCAAGTTTAAAACAAGCCTAGTGAACTCTTTGCTACAAATATCTATGTACTCAAGCTTTTCGTGGTACCACTGCTTTACAATCTGTACCTCGTAACGGTACCCAGGGTCCTCAATTCTGTTGTCCGATTGGCTGCTGAATTCAAACCATCATTTTTTTCCGTCTTATTAAATTTAGAGAGAAAAAGTTAATCTCACGATCAGAGAAAGTATTTACATTGAAAAAATATTTTAACAGTATTATAAAGCCATTTTTTCTTTTTGTTTTGAACTTTAATAAAAAAATAAAATAAAAATAGCTTAGAAGCAGCTTAGTTGACAAGACTTATATTTTTGGAATATTGTGTTCATTATATTAAAAATTCGAATGTTTATTCAATTGAAATGAACTGTCAAATAAGTCTATAAGTTTACCTGATGGGTCTAGGTGGGTTGTGACCCGGCGGTGGCTCAATCACTCCCTCGCCGATAAGCACTGTGTCCAGACTCTGGATCTGGGCATCTGGCTGGTTATCCTCTTCCTGAGCCAAAAGACTGTGGTAATCCGAAAGTCCGATCTTTTCCCTGATCTCTTGAAGTACGCCGTACAATTTGGGCATGAAGCGATTATTCATGATATCGGACTTTTTCACGATAGTGCACACACTGTCTGTGTCTCGATTACAGGGAAACGTCTTCGTCAGGTCGTGAAGGAGATCTTCAATGTCCCGGGTACCGTAGTCATTGCACGAAACTTGGTTCTGTAGCTCTAGTGGAGGTAAAGCTAGAGACTGCTGATGTGCTTTGTAAAAAATAATAAACACATATAAGTGAGACTAATTTTTATTATATTAAAAATTTTAATTTAAGCGGAGAAAATTTGTATTATAGGCAACCAAGATTTGGATTCAAGTGAGAATCAGCTGAGTATAAGTTGTGAAATCGGCACAAATCTCAGCTTCAACAGTAGGGTCAAGATCATCGTTCCGACCTCTACTGGTAAGTTATTTATGTAACTCAATAAAAAAACGTTGTGTACGTTGTTCAGAATAAAATTTTACCATTTGCTGAACCTGGTATTGGATATCTTTCTGCATATGAAACATCGTTTCCTACGATCAAATTAAGAGCGGATTCCGGAGACTGCACCAATTCACGTGCTTGATTCATACCGATATTAATTTAATTTATTTTTCTATGGTAGTCTAAAGGGTGAAGGATTCTCTGTAATCGTCAGTAAAGTTCAGAAAAACCTGTAAAAGTAAGAAAATTTTTTTTACATTTGCTCTACTGAAAAATCGTTTATTGTTACTTATCAAAATTGTAATTGTCATATTAATTAATGATTAATTTTAAGCAATTTATAATTATTCTTCAAGTAAAAGAAAAATTTTAATTTAATTTTAATGAAATAGAGCATGGAGAACCTAGAAGTTGGAACCAAAACAGAGAGGGGCGAGAGAGTGGGTTTGCAGATATAAATTTTCAAGCTGTCTTCGAACGTGTTGTTTACACAGATACCGGTGAATTTCAATTTCATCTCAACATCGTCAAAGTCAACAAGTTGACTTGGGGCGCTTGTTGTGATGGGTTGATATGCTTAAGGTGCCATTTAATGAGAGAAAAAAGTGGTATATAGGCATGTAAGGAACCGCTTGGAGCTTTAATTGGCTCTTTATAAAAAAAAACAAAAGGGCTCTGCCATACCCTAGCAAAAAGTAACAGCAAGCTCTTTATGTAGCCTTTTTTTCAATTTATGTTTTTGTTTTTATGTAAAACGCTGATTATTATGCACGGTATTAACAGCCAGTCCAGCTTTTAAAAATAGTAGAACACTCTTCTACTATTCGCATGTCCGATCAAAGTTGTCACCTTTGCCAGCATTTTGTAAAAAAAAAATAAAATAAAAAAACAAAGGAGGAAATCAACATCGAGTTGATTCATAATTAAAAAAAAAAAAAAAAATCAGTTGAAATGCCACAAAAAATAATAATATAATCCATCCGTAGCGCGCTATCAAAAGTGTCATTAGATTTGAAAATCATTAAAAAATTATGATCGAAATGTTTATTTATGAAAACATACCAATTTGTTAACCCGCGCTCGTGTGTCGCATTTCCCACCATGAATATAAACAAGACGGTATCGCAAACGTCTTCAAGGCTCACAGGCCCGGTACTGACTTTTCACTTTTCCAAACACCCTTCAGCTCTCCTCCCTATGGAAAACTAGACTACAGTGTAACTCTGGGAATTCTGGACTCTTCCCCTCTTCGATGTGCAACTCTGCTCTGCCCCCCCCCCCCTTCTTTTGGGACTTAAGTAACAAAAGATTTTCGGCTTCGGATGCAAGTGTTAGATGTCGACACTGTTATTTTTCCATCGTAAATTTATCTCGCTTTCCCGCTATTTTCATCAAAAATCTAAGCCAATGTTCAAGTGCATGGCTAATTCTTTTGACCAGTTTATTTTATAAAGTTGTATTAATTTACTATGATTTCTATTTACGATTTTAATCCATCATGCACTAGAACTTGTTTTTGATCAGGGTGATAATTAAAGGAAAACAACAAGTCTTTAATAAATCATTTTACTTCAACATTAATTTTCAATCTGAATTTTCCATTTTCAAATTATTCATTTTGTACATACTTTATTTGTGGAAAATAAATATGTACAGATGCCTTCTTTTAAATTAAAAACACCATTACTATCTCATAAATGTAAACATTTTATTGCATGATTTACAAAAATTAAAGCTAAAATTGCAACATAATTAGTCTGACAAAGTACAGTACACAATAGGAGATCATTATAATACAAAAATAAATACGTTTGAAACATTAAGAACAAAAAGTCAATCAATCAAATGCACTTTAACATCACTGTGAGTCCGGACTTGATCGAGGTAGATTAATCGAATCGTAGCCTGTAGGTACCGGGTACGGGTGTCCTGAGTAAGCGCTCAGGTTCATACCATAAGGAACTTGATGATCCACCTGAGAGGAGACCGATGGAGCAGGAGACAGCATCGGTGGTGTGGGAGTGCCGTGACTCCTGCTGTTCACAACTGGATACGGGGAAGCTCGTCCAGCACCGCCCGCGACCGCCGCTACGGCGTTTCTAGCTGCGTACATGTTGGCTTCTTCCTGGGCCTTGCCGATGTTCTTTTTGTACCGGATGCGCTTGTTGCCAAACCAATTTGATACCTACAATTAAATTTTATAAAATGTGAGTCGAATTGCAAAAGTACCCATGGTTAAATTCGATAAAGTTTGAATAAATAATATAAAAAATACCGTACCTGAGAAACAGTGATGTCACATTGCCTCGCAAGTTCCTCCTTGGCCTCCTCGCTTGGATAAGGATTGCTCAGGTGCGAGTAGAAGTAGCTGTTTAAAATTTCGGAAGCTTGCTTGCTGAAGTTTCTGCGCTTTCTTCGTGCATCAAGAAATCTGCTCCTGAGGCTCATCACCGACTCGCAGGCAAGCTGCTTTAAGTGAATCTGAATGGTGTTCAATTTCTTCTCGATTATCTTAACCGTGACTTCGGCCTCTTTTGGATAAATTGGTCGTGTGCTGCTCTGAGTTTGAAGCAAAGTCAGTACGTGACCCGTAAATGCCTTGCTCAGACGATCGATATCCGTAAGTTGCTCGTGGTACCAGTTCTTTATTCCAGTCAGTTTGTTCCTGTAGTCGCAGTGCTCGATCGCATTGTCCGTTTGGCTATTAAGATGATATTATTTTAAAATTTATTAGTATTTTTTTAATCAAACAATTTTTTTTTAATCTTTTATCATTTAAACCTAAATCAACTTTTTTAAACTCTCGATTTTAGTGAAATTTTAAGTACATCATTCGAAAAAAGTTTTTATCTTATTAAGCAATGATCTCCTGTAATCAACTATAACGGCTATTTACAAGAAAACAAATGAGTAGAATAATGAATACATTTAGGAGAATGATCTTGTCACTCTCGAGGGAAAATTCTTCCGAGAGGATACGCGGTCGGAAACGATCCTCATTTTATCGCTAACGAATGGTCAACCCATTGAATCAAGAATCACGATAGGTAAGATAGATATATTCAGGAAAAGCATCAAATACCGTAGGATAGCGGTTTTTTTTTTTTTTTTTGGTCGAAAGAAGGCTGTGGCGATAAGCATCAGGCAATGTGTCGACTGATACGTTCGGCTTTTGTGCTCCCGAGCTTACCCTGGATGATTTATCCGCCAGTGACGCATTGTCTCCCGGATTTTTCCGATTGATAAACGAGGATCGATTTAATGGACACGATTTGAAAGAAAAGTAAATAAATAAAGTTGGAGCGATGCCAAAATTATTAATTAATTATTACTCTTCAAACGCTCATTGATTCATCAAAAGCTAAAATTAATTTTGCCTAATTTTAACTTCGGATAAAATCAGGCGTTAAGATTTCACAAATTCGTTGGTAACAGCTGCTACCATATTAAGAAAATTACATTTTACATTAGAGACAGCTGCCTTGAAAATCACACATGTCTAAAGATAATTGCACTTCTATTACTGATATTAAACATGATGAGTTGTAAGAATGTTTAAATGAAAAATTTAAAGCTGATGATCTTAGAACCTCGAGCCCCAATCAAAAAATATTTTGCATTAAAAAACTAGATTAACTTTGAACCGTTTAGGAATAATTTTAAACCATTCTATAAAATTTGGATAGTGGGCCCAACTTATAATTCACTTTTCTAAAAAAAAAAAAACCAAATCGTAGTAAAAAAAATGTTCACCTATTGGGTCTGGGAGGATTGGTGCCCGGTGGCGGGTCGACGACGTTCTCGGCGATGAGCATGTTGTCGAGCCTCTGCATCGTAGCGTCCTGCTTGTTATCCTCACCTTGAGTTAGAAGACCTTGTCGAATCGACAGTCCAGTTTTTTGCTTGTGCTCGGACAGCAGAGAATACACAGTTGTCATAAGTCTGTTGGTCTGTAAGCGGTTTGTGTGCTTGTTCACCTCGGTCGAAAAATCAGCGGGCATAACATCGATTACTTGCTGACTTTGCTGTAAGCTGAACATGAGGTCGTCCAAAAGGTCGGTTATTGGCCTTTGCCCGTGAACGTTGTGCAGGAAGTTTCTTGTCGGCTCCTGGGGAACGGCTGATGGTGTCTGGGGTGAACCTAAGGAAAGAAAATAGTTTTACAGTTGCTCACATGAAAAAAAAAACAGTGGTAGTTTTTTTTACATTCAAAACGTCCATTGAATATAAAGAACCAATTTCCGAAAGTTTGATCGTATTCAGAATTGTATAATAACGTTTCAAAAGAGCTGTTTTTTTTTTTTAATTTTTAAAGGTAAAAAAAAAAATTTATTCGACTATTTTGATAACTATGTCAGTTAAAAGATGCGTATCTTTTTTTTTTTCAAAGCACACTAGCATTATATTAAGTATTTTAGTAAACTTCTTAGATTTTTCATACTATAAAAAAAATATTCGCGCTTAATGTAAGTGGCGTTGCGTGTATATTTAAATAAAAAAATTAAAATATGTAATATTAATGATTATAGCAAGTGCAAAAATCGAAAATATTGAAAGACTTCATAGTTTAATAATTTTATCACTTCCAAAAGAAATTATTTTTAAATTAGAATTACTCAATGACGTTGAACGTAAAAAAACCATTTATACAGAACCAAGTATAAAAAAAATTTATTTTTACCGTTCATTGAATTCGGCAACTGATATCCTTCTGCATTTGAAACATCGTTTCCTCCAATTAAATTCAAAGCGGATTCGGAAGAGTGCAATAAACTGCCTGCTTGTTCCATTTTGAATTTAAATATAGTCTCTCCCTTGAAAAATATCGTCTATCTTATGATCAAAGGATACAAAGCAACGATACGATTTGTTCAGACATCAAGCTAATCTACAAAATAATCAACATTTTTCCATTAAATTTGTTATTCAAAATTGTTGAGTCATAAAAAAAAAGGATTAATGAAAAATTATGTCAGGGCGGGGAATATGGGTTTATCTAAAGTCGCTAAATCTCAAGGCTCACAGTTTTGAACTTTTATCATCCTTCTACGATGGGAGCTATGTAGCGCGTACGGCGGTCAAAGTTAACGGTACGAGAAAGCCAAGAGGGCCAGGTATAAATTTTTAGTTTGACTGCAGCGGCAGCTCGCTTAGATAGACTGAAATGGACACAGGTATTTTAATAATCTCTTTAATGTCAAAATCGTGGCGACTTTTCTGGCTTGTTTTGGTTTTTTTTTCGGGATTTGTTATTTAGTAATTGTGAGTTTCGGGAAATTTTGTGCACCTCAATTTTGTGCAATTTAATTATATCGAAATGTAACCGAAATTTCAGGATTAAATAATTCTTTTGATTAAAAATTTGCAGCTCAAACTCACAAATGTATGTTAGTCCCCTATTTTCAATTCGCATTTTTCTAAGATTTTAATGCCCAGTAAAAACTAAAAAACTAAAAAAAAAAAGAAAAACCAATTTCAGGAAAACTTTTAAAGAAAATGGTGATATTTCCTTCGTAAATGTAAATCCAAGAGCTCATTTACTCGAGCACCTAGAGTAAATGAGCTCTCAGATCATATCTTCTAGTAAACTGAAACCGAGACTAAAACAATAATCAAACTTACCTTTGATCTCCTTACTCCATGCCTTTCAAAGTCAAAACACAAGCCCGTACTAGAATTTGAGTGTGCGGTGTATTAGAAACGTCCCAAAGGACAGCTTCACCGGTACTGCGTTTTCACTTTCCATGCGCCCTTCAGCGTCGAATGTCGGGCCTCGGCTCCGCAGCAGGCCGTACTCCCCCCCGTAGTGCACCCTCAGTCTGTCCCCCTTTTTGGGGCCTCAAACAACGAAAGACCTTCGGACTCAAGTGTTGTAGAGGTCGACACTGTTTTTTTTCCCCCCAAGCTACAGTTTTCTTCGCTTTTCCGTTATTTTTGTTAAATTTAATGTTATTTTCAAGTATTTTTTCGCATGGTTTTAATTGACAAGAAAAAAAAAAAATCTTAACTCTTGGGTTTCGATAATTTTCTAATTTTTCACACTTAAAACTGATTTGTCAAAAATTATTCTACGCGAGACTTAAGCTCGGAAAATACTGACTTCTAAGGTGTCAGCATTTTTATTTCCAAGATGTGCTAAAAATTATTAAAATATGTACTGGATAAATTGATTATTTTTTATCGTTTCAATAACATTAAAATTACAAGTTCAAAAAAATTTTATAGCAAAAATGTATTATATAATAATTTATTTAATGCAAATAATATTGTAAATCAAGGATATATTATTGTAAAATCACGAAAAAAATTTTACTAAAAAAATATATTTATTTACAGCTACAATTTATAAATAGACACAATATTCACTTTTCTTTAATTCGCTTTTAATATAGTTGAAAGGGTACATCTAATAGTTTCAAAAGTGTACTCATAATCAGCAAACGAGAGATTGTAAATAAATAATTGCGATCAAATTTGGTAGTGACTCAAAGCTAATACAATTATTTATAATCATTTTATATTCCATTTTTCATTCCTCAAAAGTATCTTTGCAAACATTATTTTAGTATGGTATTTAAGAATTTACTTAAAAAACAATAACTAGGTCAGTCTTTTGACATGGTCTGTCTTTATTCGAGTAGACTTGATAAAACCTAAGAATTGAAGATCTGCTACAGCTTGCGTGAATCGAGCACTAAATAAAACTTGTTAAGGATCATAATTTTACAAAGAGAAAAATTAAATTTAAGCTGGTCGACGTAAAAAGAACATGAATAATAATAAGAAACATTTAAATTAATAACAATTATGGTTTAATAAAAAGTTTAAAAAGGATACTGCAATATTGGGTCTACATTGTGTTCATCATCATTACTTTCTGCATTCAGTATGGCTAAATATGACTAGAAAACGAAAATATAAAATTTTAAGTTCTTTCTATGAATTTGGGAATCCTATGAAAATTTAATAAATACCTGCAACCAATCATATAAATTGATCATTTTTCTGAATTCTAAATGCAATTGAAAAATGATACACAGATCTGGGTATGAGGGGAGTATACAATTTCCACCAGGCTTACAGCATTTGCACTGAAATCATAAAATGATAAATAAAAATAAATTATCATTTTTTAAAAATTGAAATATAAAATGATTAAAAAAAAATTCATACCCTGAGTATATAATATGGGTCACTCAAGCTTTTGAAAACTAACGCTTTCATTGAACCTCTTAGATTATTATTTACTGTGTGAACATTATTGTAACAAAATATTTCATGTAATGGCTTTTGATGAGGACTGACTAAATATTTTACAAACATTTTATCATTTAAAAATTCCATAAAATTTTTTCGCGCTTCTATATAAGGAGAGAACCGAGATTTTTGTGAAACTGTTTTCAAATTCTAAAAAAAAAAGTTTATCTATTACTCAAAACCAGTTAGTCAGCTCAGTAAAAAATCAAAGTTTTATACCTCTAAAAATTTGTAACGACTGTCAATATGTGTATAATTTGTTTTTTTTGGAGATTCTAAAATTGTTATCTCTAAACTTGCATCTTTGATTTTATCAACATGTTCTTGCAACGAGTCTATGACTTCTCCTGGTGCAGATTCATCTTCTTTTAAAATTGATATCATATGTTTAATATTTGTTACAAGTTCTTCCTTTGAAAGACAACTTATAAATTTGATAGTTTCTTCATACTGTTTTGTGTCACATAAATTATTTGTATCACTCACAGCCAATTCATAAAACTCTCGGAACTGAAAAAAATTATGATTTTAAAATCACATTTATCTATAGAATTCAATATTTTTCAAATCATCAAAATTCTTTTCTATTTATGATTACAAAGTCTTATAAAAAACTTAATGACTTTTCAGTAAATATTTTATCAATACTAGATTACTCACATTTGTACCCAAAGGACAGACAGATGGAAATGGAATATTGATAGAAAATTCATACAAGCATTTTAATATAATCAAAAAATGATTCATGTAACGATGAAATTCATTTACAAGTCGGACAAGTATTTTCTGGAATTTAAAATTAAATTATTAACGAGTATTTTAAAAATATTTCTATCATAACTAAATACGTTAATTTTTATTTTGAAAAAGCCAGGTATGGTATAAAATAATTACTTTAAATCCATTGTCTGTAGTTCCAGTTTCTTTTGAAAGTTCAAGGTGAGTTTTGACAGATGGAAGACTTTTTAAGTTCCTTAAATCTTCATTGCTCAGACAGTTAATTTTTTTTTGTATATTCTCTTTGTTACAACATAAAACTTTTTCATTTTGTTCAAAAAAATGTTTCCACATGCAGACCTGTTGTAAAATAAAGTATTGTGATTAGATTTTTATTGACACATTATTTTTAACAAGTAGTAATAAATAAAAAAATAATATTATAATAGTTACCTTATAGCTTTGGAGAAAACTATTAACTGAAAAATCATAGTACAGGAACACTTCAACAAGTGATTTGAAAGCCCGGCCAGTTAATTTAAATGGTATAGCTGGAGTCAATACAATACTATCCAGTACATCTGATAATATTTTTTTTTGAGTTTGAGTATGAAATACCTAAATTGAAAATGTATATTTTTTAATAAAAAGTTATTAAAAAACTTCAATTTATTAGTTGGATTTTTTAAAGTGACACACACCTGGAATTTCAGTTTTGATGTAGCATCATATGACAAGGATCGATGAACAATATGTAAAGATGTTGCTACCCCAAAAATTAATACAAACTTCATTGATTCCCAGTATGAACTAAATTAACAAAATAAAAAATTGTCTACTGTATATACTGATTAAACAAAAAAGCAATGAATAAATGGTAGAAATTACCTTAGAATCAATATAAAATCATGTAATACTTTAGAAGAAAATCCTTCAAAGTCAGGAATAATTATGACAAGTGGAGTTTCTAAATTAGCATTTTCATTATGCCAAGCTTTCAAGACTTGAAAAGTGCAATTACTCTTTTTAATTTCTACAAAATCTAAGTTATCTTTCTAAAACAAAAAATAAAAAAATGTAGCTTTTTAAAGAATTTAACAAGGCTTTGATAAATTTAAAAAACTTAAATTTTTTTTTAAATGATTAACTTACAATTTGAGAATTATTTACAATTTGATATACAACTTCTTCGGTCAAACCTTTTAAAGTACTAGCATCTCTTGACCAAACAGTTGATATGTATGGTGTGACTGTTTCTAATTGATCTACAAGATTTTGTAATAGTAAATTATGATCAGGAAGATTAACACCTGTAACATAATTAAAATTGTATTAAAATTGAGTACGAAAATGAAATATTTTTTCTCTTTAATTTAATTACAGTTTACTCACTAAATATAATTTTTGTAAAAAATCAAATATTATCAAATACAATCAAGCCATTAAACTACAATTTTTAGAATAAAAAATATGAATAAGAAAAAAAAATTTCAAGACCTGCTAACAGTATTCCAGTAGGTATTTCATCTGTCAATAAAGGCAATGTTTTTACTTTTTCAACAAAATTTGTAAGATCCATTAAAATTTGTTTAAAAGTATTTCGATTAACTTGCTGTAAAATAGAAAATTCATTAAAAATAAATTTGAGAATATGATTTATAATTAAATTAACTTACAGAAACATTATTTTGTATAGTTGACCAAGTCTCTTGAAATGCTTCATACCAAGCTAATTTTTTGAAACTCTTTCGATGAGATTTACTTTCAAGTAGATTGAATTTTTTACTTTTAGTTCTTTCACCAATCACATATCTTTTATCTGAAAAAACTCCCTAAAAATATTTAAAAAAATTTAGTTTTTAGATAGATTAAAAATTATATATAATAGCATTATTTATAAAATGAGAATAATAATTTATTACAATGAAAAATAAATTTGAAAGCTTGTAAAATATATTATTTTTACAACGTTAAATATTTTTATGATTGTACAATTTATAAAAAATATGCATTTTTTTAATAATAAAATACCTTAGATACGGAGAGATATTCATCCATTTTATATATTTATACAATATTTAAAAATTTTTTAAATATTATAGTAAATAGAAAATTTATATTAACTAATAAAAAAAATTTTAAAGTAAATTATTTATATGTCATGTTAAAATAATCCTCATCAGTCTTTGATGATGATATATCCGTTGAGGTTGGGGACGAAACTGTAGTACATAAGTTTTCGCGCCAATTTTCTGAGCGGCGCCGTTTTTTGAAAATTGCAGTCTTTATATAGTGGATAGGATAATTTTATTTTCGATATGATTTTGAAAAATGTAAAAGGGCGATTAAACCAATCTAGTCCTAAAATATCTAACAAAAACCATTCAAAAAGTCATTTATTTTTAATTCGCCTAAAATTATTGTTCAGAATTAAAATTAAAACCCGAAAAATGAAAACTTTAGAAAAAACTTTGTAAAAGTCATTGAAAGTTAATAAAGTTATGTATTAATAATTTTAACTAATCTATAGTTTCTTAAAAATTTTAAATCGATGAGAATTTCTGCAGATAATTTTTTGTTTTGCATCTAGAACCCTCGAGGGCCAAACAATCGAACTCTCAAATAAAACGCAGCCATATACACATTTTTGTTCGAAATTTCTAATAAAAATGTATTCATGATAACAAAACTTCATAGTTAAATATTTACAGTTAAGTATTAATAGTTTTTGCAACAAAATAAATATTCGAATATTAGTTTTATATTAAAAAAAAATTCTTTTAAATCTTTTGTATAATTTATTATTTAGTGTACCTCAAATTAAAATTATTAAAATTATAAGGAATTGTCTAATGGATTATTGATATATTTTTAATTATGATACATTCAAATAGTTTATTCAATGCATTTATTAAATAAAATACATCATAAAATTAAGTAAATGAATAATCACATTTTTAATCTTGCCAAATATCAAGTATACAATACAATATTGAAGTTAAAGCAGTACAGTCAAAATTATATACACAGAACAAAAAACTGAAAGTTTTTGGAAAAATTTATTTAGCAAATACTTTTAAATTATTTTTTGTAATTTTTCATTCAAGATGTGGTTAGTACCAATCAAAATAAATGTTTATTGGCTCATAACTTCATTTTGGAATCTAGGCAGTAATTTTTTAGTATAATCATTCGAATGCTCAACTTTAAATACATTTTTATTTGTTAAGCTATAAAACTTAATTATGTACAGCAAAATTTTTTTATTTTGTAATTTGCATGAGTTCAGCCCATTGAACATTAGGGTATTTTTTCTACTGCATTTGCTGGATCTAAAGATCCATAGAATTTGTAAAGCACATTAAAGGTTGTTCAAATTTGTCAGTTATGAGATGCTTAATGTGTTCAAAATTTGACTTGCTTGCATAATAAATATATACATTTTATAATTTTCACATTACAGTAGCACCTTAAAAACTATAAGTATTAATTGTGCAAAAGTTAAACCTACTTAAAAAATTACATGTCATGAAAATCTTCAAATCTTATCAAATGTACTATAAGTTTAGGTGTATATTTTTTCATTTTTTTTTTCTCCCTGAATAAAGAGTCAATTTCTATTGCTATTTTTTAATCGATTCTTTTTGGTTCACTACAATTTAAATAATAAAAATTAAAGTTTTTTTTAATGATTCATTGAAATTATATGTAATCTACATCTAAAAAATTTTCCAAGTCATTTAAACGATAACTGTGAAAACAATAGTAATTGCATGAGATTTACATCGAAATAAATTTGACAAAAAAAATTATTTTTAATCTCAATTTTAAGATATTACATAAACATAATTAATAACTGGAATAAAATTTTAGATTTCACTTAACGTGAGGATTTTGTACAAGTTTTATGTATGAGAAAACTTAAGCAACTTAAAATTAATCATCATTGCAATACTACTTTAATATTTTGATTTAATTTTCTGTTACAATTTATAAAATTTAAATAATATAATTCGTACATGTTGCAATAACTTGGCTTATCTTAAGTTAGTTTTAAAAAAATTTTTCATAATATTGTGTCAAGATTTAGATTCAGTAGGAACAATATTTTACATCACAAGGGTCTATAAAAATTAAACTAAAAAAATTTCTTAAAATTAAATTAAATTACACTTTTTAAAGTTTCTGAAACAAAAAGTTATTAATAATTTAATATTTTAGGTTTTAATAAAACAGATTACTAATTGCTTGGCGTTTTTCCTTTCTAACATTTAATGATATGACTATGTCGAGTTTAAAAATCTTTTTTGTTCAGTCCCTGCAATGACAGTACTTACGCAAATGGAATAAATCATTTTCCACACATCTTGCTTGAGTACCATACAAATTTATTCTGCTCACATCTGATATCTAAAAATAAAAATAAAACTATATTACCAAAGTGTTGTTTAAATAATTTTTTTCAATCAATTATTTAAATTTTATAGGAAATATACATAAGCACAATGTTCAAAAATAATTTTAGGTATTTAAATCGTTCAGCCACATTATCACAGCATCGCCCTCTTGCCTCGCCGTGGCTTCGGTTCTTAATATCGTTAGTTGTTCTTGAGCTGCCGATTCGACAAGTACTTTTGCGAGCGCGCTCCGATTTTTTCATCCTTGTTCACGGTCGCGAATCTTTTCCTCGCTACATACAAATATATTATACATTTTAGTCGAATAAATGTTTTGATTGTGTTTTTTAACATTCAGTGTTTTTATTTAGACCCAATTAATTAAATTAAACTTCACGCGTTTCACGATACGGATTTTTCCATTATTTTGATCACAAGGCATCGGTTTTCTTCAACCATAAATCTTCTGTATTGTGAATTACACACAAAATAATAAATACGAACCTTGACGGAAAAAACATTTTTGTCGAGATTTTTTGAAATGCTTGCTTCAAATAAACCTTCTCCGGGAAGCGTTTTAACTTTTAGTTGGTATAATTCGGTTGTAACATGAGTTTTGGCACTTAAATCAGCAACATAACCATCCATATCTTGCGATTTCTCAAAATGTAGTAAACCTGAACAAACAAATTTTTTTTTAAAGAGAAATGGTTTTTTATTAGTCAAAATATTTTTTACAGAACCAACCTTTTGTTGGGATTAGTTTAGCTGCCCAAATAATTTCTCCTAAATGAAGTTTGTCACATCTGTTTCTATACTCTTCTGTGTAAGAATTCAAAAAATCTATAAAATAACTTGCAGCTTCTTGAACTACATCTAAATCTAAAGGAATTTCTTTCCATGATAGACAAGAACACCAGTGTGGCTCGATAAAAGCATCAGCACACGTTCTTTCAAGAGGAATCTAATGGAAAAAATTAATTATTGTAATTTAATTCTCTTTTTTAGTTAAATGTAAGATTTAAAAAAATTATAATTATAATACTTTATCAAATAAACTGATTCCACGATTATTTAGATCTCCTTTTACTGGTGATTTAAAATTCAAAACGTGCTTCAACGTGGCATGTATATCAAAAGGTGTTGTCAAAAGTTGGGTATTATATAAAAAGTTTGCATATGCCACTGGATGAGTTTGCTTGAACCATGACGGGAAAGTAAATGAAAAAAATGGTAATCTTTCCTCTTGTTTTCCTTGAAGTGTATTTCTTACATCAGCGAACCTAAATTAAAGTTTTCATTTATTTATTATAAAATCAAAGTTTTCAACTAATAAGTAAACAAATTTTTTGGTTTTAAGTTTATATAAAAATATATAATACAGCATGAAAAAATATACACTCAAATGATTGAGAATATTTGAGCTAAAATACTTGGAATTATTTTGATTGATTTTCAATTTAAAAGATACAGAACAAAATGAAATTAAGTAAATTCTTACCTATGACCATGGTCACTCATGAAAATCAAAATAGTATTATTCAGATGACCTGACTCTTTCAGGTCTTTAAGCCAAAGTAAAACGTCTTCGTCTGCAACGCCAATATCATTGTAAGAATCGTGTGAGAGTTCTCCGTGAAACCCGAAAACAAATTTTGGCTGGTCTTTATGTTTGTTAAATATAGCTTTTATGTGATTCATCATTATCTAAATAAGAAATAATAATGTAAGTAAGCAAAATATAAGAATTGCTATTTTTTTTTTAATTAGCAAGATATCTCACCACATGCCTAGGCACTCCACCCAAGCAGAATCGCTTAGAATACTTAAAATATGGCTTGGCGGCCAAATAATACTGCCTCATATAGTGATCAGTCGGTTGTTCATTGAAACCGTTTAGACGGTAAGTAAAAGTTCCAACATCAGGCAGGTCCTCCATGAAACCAGTAATAAATCCAGCTTTTTTATAATCCTTCCAAATCATAGGGTAAACATCGACAAACTCGGTATTATACATGCGTTTGCGCGTGTCAGGTAGCTCAGGCTCGATTTTGCCTGTAAGAATGGGTATTAGGGCTTGAGGCGTGCCATCTCCGACGATGTTGTAGCCCTCGAGTACAAGAGTGCCCAAAATCTGACGCATGTACTGGTACGAACGAGGAAGTTTACGCTCGAAAGTATTCCGAGAGAGTGAATCAAAGCCGAACATTAAAATGTTCATTGGTAAAGTTTCCGATGGTACTTTGCTCCAGCTCCACTTTAATTTTGACATTGGATCTTCTTTTACAGAAGCTATGACGCTGTGCCATCTGAAAAAATTTGTTTGCTTTAAATGTATCGAGATAGCTCTGTTTAAAAATTATATTTATTCTTAAGGCTTAAATTTTTAAACAAATAAAACTAAAAAAAAAAAAAAAAAAAAAAAATTCAAAGCTCAAAGAATAGTTTTAACATAAATTATTATTTTTTTAATACTTTAGTTTGTCGTAAAATATTTCAGTAGTACTTACTGTTTTCCTGTTTCTGCCTCGCATTTTACTTCCGCGTAATCGCTTTGGCGAAGTATATAATGGCTGTCAGTTTCAACGGTTTGACTAGATTTAAATTTAAAGTCATTTACTCTTATAATCTCTAAAAAAAATAATAATAATAATGAATGAATAATTTGATAACATAATTTAATAAATAAATTTTCTCTACGTACTACAATATTTTTAGTAAAATCTTAATTTTAATTCGAATGCAATTTAAAAATTGTACAATCTTATAAAATAAAAAAAACTACGAATTAAATTAATACCCACCATTAACTGCACACGTAATTGAACCGTATTGATTTTTAGCTTTTTGATCAATAAAAAGTTTCGATCCTTCAGTCTTGACCCAATCTTTCGGGGTACACTGAAGTGGAGGAACATCGTGAATAAACTTTAAGATTTCTGGATTAGAAATATCAGGTGACGGCAATTTACACGCAGGCACGCCATTCCTAAAAAAATTTGTTTGTATGTACAAAATATTTTAAAAATTTCAACTAATAAGTAATTGATTTAAAAAAAAAAACTTGTACTCACTCACTAAGCCGCGCAGCATCTTTGTTAGAACTTTTTATCAGCTGTGATATTATTTTACTAAAATATAAAATTATTATTTAAAATTTGGAACATAAAAAAAATACAAATCTATAAGGTTGGAAACACTATAAATTATAATTTCAATTTTATATATTTTTGTTATATATAATCAAATTATAGAAGTAATAATAAATGTTAATAATAATCATAATGAAAATATATTTAATTGAAGGTTTCAAAAAATATCATGTTTCATTTTTAAGTATAAATACTTGATAATGAATGTTCGGCTCGGAAATAGGTCACATAATAACTAAATCATCACAACTAGGGCTAAGAAATGAATCTTACACCAGGAAATCTTGTTAAATATTAAAAAAAAAAAAGTTAAAATAATAAAATTCTAAGTATTTTACAAAAATTGTTTCAGTAAATATAGAACGACATAAAAATACTGAAAAATTTCTTAAAAACCGTAAAATCACGGTATGTTGATAAAGTTTTATGCCTTTTCGTAATGTTGATAGTAATTAACTGAATGATTAAAACCACTTACAGTTTAGCTCCGTAGGATTCGTCAGCATCATTATAGCCAATCTCGTACTTTAAAATTTGTATCACGCAAAAAATTAGCCCCGCCAAAATTGCCAGTACAATGATACGTCTCGATAAAAAAGTTGTTACTCGCATTTTTGTTGTTTCCTTCTTTTCTGAAACTATCATCATAGATCATGTTTTTCCAATGTATCGTAGAAAAAAAACTTGTTTTTTTTTTTTTTTTTTTTTTTAATTTTCTCTTAACTAAATCAGAAAATTTTTTGCAGGCAATTATCTGAAATAATTTTAAATACTTTTTTTTTTAATCTATTAAAATTAAATTTCCAGATTAAGTTTTAATATTTATCCGTGACTAGTGATACGATACGATAACAAATTGATTGAACCGTAGATAAAATAACAAGTGATTTTTGATTTTTAAATTATGACGTAATCTGTGAAAAAAGTACAATTAGCAAATTTATTTATTTACTATGGTAGCCTGCGATTATTTTTAGGTATTGAATTAACATTCAAAATATAAAATTTTCGTATTTAACTAAGAGCTACTACATTTTTTCTTCAAGGCTGTTTAATATAATTCAATTAAGAACACAAAGTTAATTTTTAAGCCTCGACTACTTAATATGAATATTTTCTAATAATTAATTTATAAAAAAAAAAAAAAAACACGAAATTTTGTAAATTTATAGAGTGCGATGGGGAAAAAATGTACCTAGTTATTTTGTAAATCTCTTTTTGTGACAAAATCACGTTCTTATCTTTTAATATAATTAACACGTCCGCGCCGCGCGTGATCTACCGATTTAGCAGACGAGAAAAAACACCCCCCTACAATTAAATCCACCCACTTGAATGAATAATGACACGAATAGTACAAGTGAATTGAAATAAGTAAAAAATAAATAAATAGGAAAACGAATGAATAAAAGCTACTTATAATTAAATCAATAAACAGTTTTCCTGCGTTTCAGGTTATGTTTGAAGTACTTTTACGATATCATGGTTGAAAAAAATAATAATAAAAGTAACAATAGTAATTTGTAAATTACCATACCTGGCAAAAATTGTAAAGCCGGTGGCACTGCAGCCTCCGAGGTAAGTGAAAATTTCTGGCATTCCCACTCCACTCGCAGCTATTGACATCGACCATAACAATACAAAAGTATTATAATTGATGATTTATGCACACATTACACTTCATTTCGACTTTAAAAATAATCTGAAACTAAACATTATCGTATGCTAAATCAAACACAGCATTTTGCCGACTTATAAACTGTGAGACTCATCTTTACTCCCACCACCCGCAGAAAAAGAATATCGGAGGGAAAATCAACATCATGTGGGAGAAGTATATTCAAGTCCTATATATATATATATATATATATACAATGTACTTGGTCATATATATAGTATAATAGGTCACGTGATTGTCTGACTACAGTGCGCGAGTTCTGAGCAGTCTGCTGTAGCCATGTTGATTTTCAATTCAACAACCGGCACATAATTCATAAGTGTAATGAGTGTAACGGCAAATCAAAACAAGAAAAGTGTTTGTTTAAGCCCCTTACATAATAAAAAATTAAACAAATATATAAGTGATTACCATTGTTAATTGTAAAATGAATTCTCGAGTATTCACGACGTTTTATACAGAAACTAGTAAGAAAAATTACTCGTTGATGTATGTTTGTTTTCTCATTAATTCCTGAGTTTTGGTTTTGCTTTTCAAATTGTAAGTGTTTATTTATGCCTTTAATTATTCATGCCATTACAAATCAACATGAAATAAACCGTCTGATTTGAATTTTTATTTTTACAAAATTTATGTATTCTCTTTCAGTTTTTGAAATTGCAGCATAAACTTTTTTCTAAACAGTATAACATAAATTTTTTTTTTTTTTTTTTTTTTTTTATGTATTTATACAGAAACTAATTGTAGAAATGGAAAAGCCACCAAACCATTTAATTGAAAAATGTCTGGAAGAAATGATTAGCAAAGCAAAAAATGATCAAGTTCAGAATGGATTCAAAAAAGCACTTGAAGAATTGAGAAAATATCCATTACCATTGAAATCTGGTCGTGAGTGTTCTATTATTATAGGATTTGGAGATAAAATTTGCAGTATTGTGGATGATTGGTTAGATAAAAAGAAGAAAAATGAAGAAAAGGTTAAAGCATCAAAAAATTCTCATAAAGAATTCAGAAAAAACAAATTAGCTGATTTTAAAGAAACAGGAAAAATTGAAAAAACCTTGGTAACTATTCAAAAAACTTTTCTTATTATTTTTACATAAACTTTATATTGTCCAGCAAAATTAATAATCTAAAATCTCAATGATTATTAAGATTTTACAAAAAAAATTGTCATTTCAATTTTATAGATCCACTATAATCTTTAAAAAATACTTAGCAACTATTAATATTCAATCCATATGTATTATAATAATTATAATTATATTTTAGGAAAATATTGATAAAGCTAAATTAATTTCACAAAAAACAAACAATTATGAAGAAATTGAAATTTTATCAAGTGATTCAGATGAAGAAACTAATAAAGATTGCATAAAAAATTCTAACCCTATTGTTGTTGTCAATAAAAGAAAATGTACTACAGTGACTGAAACAAACAAAGAAGATAACTTCAATTTTTCAGAAACATTAAAGGATCTTTCTAGAGTTAAAGAATCTTTGAATACATCACCTGTAAACTTCTCAGAAACTTTGGAAGAATTTCCTGATTGCATTGAATTAACAAAAAAACCTTGTAACAAGACACCTGTAAAACGTCCCTACGAAAAATGTGTTGAGACTCAAGATCGTTCGAAAGCGATAAAAAAATCGTCGCCCGTACCGCTAGTGAATTTTTCAGAAGCTTTGGAATTTCCAGATTGCCCAGAATTATCACAAAAAACATCTAAAAAAACATCCGTTCAGTATTTGGCTGAAAAATACAATGAGAGAGAGAGGGAAATTTCGGGTCGACCAATAACAAAAAAAAAGTCACCTGTAAAATTATTAGATAAACCAGAAAGTACAAAATCTTTATCTAAAATTTCATCAGCAGAGAGCTCTCAAGAAATAGCACGATTTTTTTTACTACCAAATAATATTGATATTATTTTGATTGTTGATAAACAAGAAACATGTGGGTATGTAAATTTAACAAGTATTTTAATTAATATACTTTTTATTAGCTGAAAATTTCAAATGTAATTTTTTCCAGAGGAAAAACCAGGCCTGAAGATGATGAAACACTATCTGAGCTTAGTAAATCTAAAATTTTATTTGAAGTAAGAAGTTTAAAAGTAGGAGATTTCGCTTGGGTTGCTAGATGTAAACTAACAAAGAAAGAACTTATACTACCTTATATTGTGGAAAGAAAAACTTTAGATGATCTAAGTTCTAGTATAAAAGATGGTAGATATCATGAACAAAAGGTAGTTACAAGAATTTTATTTTTTACATTATAATGAGAAAATTATCACCAAGTTGCTTGAAAGATTTGAGAGTTAAAACTTTTTCAAAATAGTAGAACTATTTTAAGGAGTCTTAAAAAGTCTCAATGACTGTTAGGGTATGAAAAATAAAATAGACTTCATAATCGCGAGAACAACGCGTTTAATGCATAGATAATGTTTTCTTTTACGACGGCGTACGAAAGGTTTTAACTAGAAAAAAAATTGATGTTTAGGCATGTAGCAAATAGTGACTCGCAGTTTTCATTTATTTATTGCATAGTTAATAAAAAGAATCTACACCAAGCTCTTACTGTTTCCGGTTTGATACAAAAAATATTTCATTTTCACTTAACTTTAACATCATAGTTGGACTGTTTCTATCATTAAACAATTAATAATATTTAATATTTTCAGTTTCGACTGTCTCAGTGTGGTATAAAAAATGTAATTTATTTAATCGAAAATCTCAACAGTAAAAGTTCATACAGAGGCTCAATTCCATTGACATCTTTGTTGCAAGCAGGATCAAATTGTTTAATTCAAGACAATTTCCATGTGCAGTACACAAAAAATCATAAAGAATCTATGCGATATTTAACGAGTACAACGCTAGAATTAACCAAAATATATGAGGTACTGCTGATAATAGAATAATTTTTTTTTAACGTTTAATTAATTAATAATTTTATATATTTTTTCAGAACAAGGAATTGATGAGTTGTTCAAAAGAAAATTTAGACTCAAAAAATTCAAGTACAGGTAGTGTAGAATATTTAATGGTGTTTGATAGTTTTAACAAAGCTGCAGCTAAACATAAGGTAAAAATAAATTCCTATTATTGCCGCTATTGAAATAGTTTACGAAAACTGTTGACTATTTGTTTATAATAGTTAAAGTATCTATATGGTAAAAATTTATCATTTTATTTTTATTTTAGAATTTTACGGTACAAAATTTATTGACCCGTCAACTAATCAAGATAAACGGTTTATCAACTGAAAAAGCAGCAGCTATCGCAAAGCGCTACCCAACTCCACGGATCCTCGCTCAGGCTGTTAAAGATGGGAATGAAAATTTCCTTTCCGATATTTCGATAGGGCCTTCGAAAAAAATAGGACCCGCTATTAGCAAAATAATATACCAACTATACTCTAAATTTGACTTAGATTAAATAACATGTATGTACATACATAATGTAAATAGTTTGTTAAGATCTAATATTTTTATGCATTCTCATGAGATTTTTAAATGAAAACATGTATTTTCACTTATACTACAGTTTAGCATGTCAGATGTTCGTTAAAAAGTAATTAAGATATTTAATTGTTGTTTGTTAAAAAAAAAAATAAATAAATAATAATTTTTTTTGTATTTAAAAAAAAAAGGAGTTTCTATACAATATTAAAAAGGCGTAAATTTTTTTTTAATAATATAAGAAAATATTAAATTTGAAACTACTTTTTTAATTCATTCTTGTTGTATTTTCTTTTGATATAACCATTGTTTTAAAGGTTAAAATAAAGTATAAGAAAATAATTCTGAGTAAAGATAAATCTTAACACCGATACATTTTACCTCAAAAGGATGGTAAAATCTATTACGGAAAAAAAAATAACAGTTTATTAAAATGTTACATTTTCTTAATTACGTCCAAATTTCAAGTTAAATCTAAAATCGGATGTCTAAAAATGCATGCTCTGCAGTCTTTAATACTGAGAGATCAAAGTTAATAAATAGATATTTATATTATTTCATAGATAAGACAAAAAACCGTAAACGCCATCATAAGATATTTATTTTTATTTTTTATTTGAAAAAGGTTTGTACGTTTTCGATAACAACGATCGTTTTTAATAACAAAATGTTTTATTTCAACATTACAAGTTTATTACTATTTCTCAAAAATAATTACTGATTTCACTTATGTCCTTAAATATTACTGTACAACTTTTTAATACTTTGTATAAATTTACATTCACATATAATAACTAAATCAACTTCCACAATCCATTAAATTTATCAGCAACATAACATTAAAAAATTTTCACAGTTCAACAAATAATAACTTATTTATCTTTATAAGTTATAGAAAATTATACTTTAAACACAGAAAAAATTACGATCTTAAATTTTATACTTTTAATAAAATATTGCGATACTGTTAATCACAGCAGTAGAAACAAAGTTTTATGAGCAAATTATTTTAATCAGTCATAATAAATTATAACTGAGTACTCAAATTAACATTTTTATCTTTAAAACTCTTTTTCAAAAAATAATAGTTATTTATGTATCTGAAGGGACTGAGCCGCGTTTAAACCTGAGAGCGGCCCTTGTGCCTCGTCTACACTGGCGGTTAAACCGCGTCTCGGCTTAACTTTGTTTAAAGAATTTGGCAATGTTGTCATCGAGTTGGAATCGAAGTTCAAGATGTAACCATCTTAATCTTATAAATTATTTCCTATTTTTAAAGAACAAATTAATCCTTCAACCGTGCGGGAACATTGTAAAATTCTTTAAACAAAGTTAAGCCGAGACGCGGTTAAACCGCCAGTGTAGACGGGGCATTGGAAACGAAGAATCAACCGAGTTTTCAAAGGGATGCTTAAGGGTTAGCGGCTTGGTCCTCACAGGTATGTACATTATGTTTATTCTCCGGGTATACATCTACTTCGAGGCTCTGCCTAAGCCCGAGGGACGTTCTTTGGCAGCTCTGGAGGAGATGTATCACCAGGACAATAACTTATTTTAAGTCTTGGAAGCGCTACCCAAGGTCAAAATAGCTTGAAGGACTTGAAATATTTTTCTGAAATGTGGTATTTTAATTAAGTGAAAACTTAAACCAAACCACTAAAGTTTTAAAAAAATTGTTTTTAACTCTTTCGATACTTGAAAAAAAATTAGCTACATTGTTTTTATTAAAAAAAAATTTTTTTTACACAATATCAACTCCTTTTAACTCACTCTGAATGTTCACTTCTTTTTCTTTCTGATCATTAATGCTTATTTTTTCTGTGGATGTTTTTCGCTCTACTTTTTGATCATCTTTCACTGGTTCAGATTGTTCATTGGTTTCTTGACCCGTTTTTTGATGGCTAAGAGACGTTGAGCTAAGCATCAGAGAGATCTGTTCAGGAAGTGGACAGGCAATCAGCATGAGCTCTTCACCAGTATAATGTTGGCTGATTAATTGCAAAAGTTGAGTGAAGGCCGCCACAACATTGTTTTTAATCGGCCGAAAAAGAATGCACTCAGTCTCACGGTTAGCTAAGTATAGTTGCATAGACTGCTGAATGCTTGGAAGTTTAAATTTGATTAATCGAAGAGCTTCACTTACTACTCCTGCAACAGACTCAGCGCTACCAAGGAACTTGAGAGATGCCGACTGCAAAGAGAAATTAGTTGAAGCTTATGGAAAAAATTAATTAAACATTGTCTATTATGATTTTAAAAAAGTTTTTTACCTGTTGACTTGATTTGGTTCTCTCTAATAAAAGTATAACTGGATCGATAAGTAGCCTGGTAATATGTTGTATTAACCTTTGACACGAAGTCTTCAGTTTAGCGTCCACGTGCTTGCGCGAATCAATAAGTTGCTCTTTCATTTGAGGTGCTCCTTCAAGTAAAAACTCTAGCAAAGCATTATTTGACAAAGTGAACAGACGCGAGCGTTTCTCAAGTAGACCAAATGCTGCAGTTTTTACCTTGGAAAAGTCCAGGCTGTACTCTTTTACCGTAAAATCAACTTGAAATGGCGCTATTTGCTCGCGAAGAATTAACAAATGTTTCACCTAAAAAAAAAAAAAAATAAATAAAAAATAAAATAAAATGATTTTTAGTTGGGATACAAGGAGAAAGAAAATAAAGATATGAAATAAAAAAAAATTTTTAAAAGACAAACTTGAAAAAGCTCAGCATCCAATGGCGTTGATCTAGCTTGAATTTTGTCCCTTGCAGCTTCAATACTTTGAACGCAAAACGTTATGGCTTCTTGGCTGAGTGATTGAAAAACTGGTCGATCAACGCACCTGTACAATCTTGATAGGCACACTAAAGTTCGACGCACTGTTGGGTACCACATGCCGTGTAAATCCGCTGGGGAGTTACCCATGTGCGAACGTTGGTATACTGGATCAATTCCCTAAAAACAAGTTTTGTAAATAAAACGGCTAAATTTTATAATGTATATTAAAAAATATTTTTTTCGAATTACCATTACGTGAGTTCTTGAAATGGGTTCCACGACACTACTGCTACCACTTTCCAAAGACGACAATGAAATTTTTTTCATTCGCATCTGTCGATTTTCTTCCCTAATCGATTCGGCGATATCTTCCATCATCTTTAATTTTTCCGGATAGGCGAGATCGCCGGGTGATGGATTGTATCCAGCTACGTCTGACTGCAAATATAAGTGCGCTCGGAAAACCAATCGTTCTTGTACATCATGCAATAGTTGCAAGCAAACATTTCCAAAGCCTTGAAGAGGCTCCGTGTTATTTTGAACGTGCTCATCTAACATCTCTATTCTTAAGATACAACATATTTCGGCCAGTGTTTCCAAATGGTTAATATGTATAATAAACGGTCGCAGAGTGTCGTATAATGACGTACAGAGACTTTCAGAAAATGTTAACAAAGCTGGAGAAGACATGCTAAAAAATTGGTAGAAAAGACGGTATTCGTCAATAGAAGCATGTAGCAATAATGAACAGGAGTGCCGAACCAGACTGCAATGATCACCGTTATATTTTGTTTTTATAGATTGCAATCCTTTTTGTACACTCGGACCTAATACATGACCTCTGTGATTTAAAAAATGTTGATGACATTCTAAAAGTAGAGTCTCATATTCTTGGCGTTTACTTGATTTTCCTTCAACTTGTTCAATAATTGGCTTTGCTTTTGGAAGAATTGACTGAAACCTACCATAAAAAAGAGCAAGAGCAGCATCTGGATTTTTCTGTATATTATCATTGTCCTTAGGATTTAAAATACTCTCAGTAGCTTTATTAAACAATTTGAAAACATAATTTTGAATTAAAGTTATGGCCTTGAATTGACAGTGACGATATTTCACTAAATATGTGCTGCTTTCTTTAAAAGATGAATTGCTTTGAATAAAGTCCATATTTTCATCTATTTGATTAAGAAGATTAAAGAAAATTTCACTGTTGACAGATAACGTAGGGGCATCTAGTTTATCCATGATGTAGTCCACTTCTTTGAAATATTTTATATTTTCTGCAATTCTTTCTACAAACATTATGAGCTTTTCTTGGTCTGATATTAATTGTTCACTAGCTTCATGCAGGGATGTAGTTTTTTGAGAAACCAATGTGTACTGTTTAGACAACTCAGCAAAGTTCTCAAGTACACTCTCAATTTGCAAGCATAAGTTGTGGCATTCTAACTGCCTGGATTTCAGTTGGTCTAAGTAAGATACATATTTTGTGTCTTCAGTAGACATATGTTTTTGCTCTAAAATAGAATAACATAAAAGCAGTTCTTGATAAGTTTCTACATGGTCCACAGCATCTTTACACGATTCAAAACCTAGCGTAGCCTCAGCCTAAAAATAAAGATAGTATTATATCACTGCCAATGCAAAAAAAAAAAAAAAAGTTTATCAATAAACCAGAGTATTTTTTTTTTTTTAGTAATAATTAAAAAATTTCTTTTAAACTTGAAAAAAAAAAAAACTACTGAAACATAAATATTCCACTTACAGATTCAACTTTGGGTGTTAATTTATTTAAATTGACTGGGTCTAAAGATGCAATTTCATCTTCCAAAAATGATAACTGAAGTTTTTGATCTTTAGAAAGAGGAGCTAAAGGATCATTTGTCAAATCCCATTTAACTAAATTATCCGGCACACTTACAGGACCAGCCATAATTATATGTGTGGTAAGGTATTATCTAATGTATCAACACCTTTGAGTTTTTAATTTTAAAATCATCAATCTTTAGAGTGCCATGAAATTTTTTTCGTTTTTTTTTTCTGGAATTACTTGATTTTCCTGTGGAATAAAAAAACAATTTCATTTTTAATATTTTTGTGATAATTTTAAGCATCAATTTTAGTAAATAAATAGTGATTATGAAATTTATAATATCATGACAAAGTTTAGATGTTTCTTCTTTTCAAACACAAATCTTTTTCCTAAAATTTCTAAAAACTAAGTAATACTCAACAACAGAAGTTTTTGTTTGTTTGTTATCTATCAAGGTGAACTTACTTCTACTCCAACAACTTCAAAAAAGATTATCATAGGTAATTTTGAGTTTTGCAAAAATTGGTTTTATTACTATACTATTATTACATGTTACAAAGTCGTTAGTTTTAAGTTTATGGTTCAATAAACGAAATTATGGACACGGCAAAAAGGGTGTTTACTCACCATATTATAAAACTCCATTAAATAAACTTCTGACTTTGATCAGAATAAAATTAAGTAGTTTAATTTTTTATTTTACGTTAAGGTTGAGTTAGTTATAAAAAATAAATTTCAAAAACCACTAAATATGGTTTGTTCTCGAGCCTTTGACACGACAACACGCAGAATCCGGCAGCTGCACAGTGTACCTACTGTGGAAAAATCAGCTTTACTATTTATAGGTTATCTATACTATTGATGGCGACTTTGGCCGAAATAGCGATTCCAATTTTCCCATCGCTGTTAACAAATAGAATTTTCAATATTTTTCAAAAGATATTTATAGTTAAATTATAACAATAATTCAATTTTAAAAACTAGATTCTCCAAATATACTTTGCATGTAGTTTTAATTAGTTTTAATCAAGAATCCGAAGAAAGCTCTGTAAGTGAAAGTGTTAAAGCTTAAAGAGGTTAATAATTAAAAACTTGAAGAAATCAGAAACTGTGATGGCTGTAGTTTTTACAATCATATAAGAAAAATGAATTTTTAAATTTGTGCTTAGTTTTCATAAATAAAAATGAAACGGCGTCATAGAAAACCAGTTCTAGACATAAATAGGGAGTCCTCTGAATCGTCGAGGAGACGCTGGCCTAGTGATCGTAAGTACTTTTTCTTCTTTACTGCAGCTTATGTAAATAATATTAGCAATATTAAACTAAAATTTTAAGTGAAATAGTTTTAATTTTAATGTTTTAAGTATTAAGTTGTATGTAATTTTTTATCTTAATAACTATTTTATGTTGTATATCAAAAGATTATAGTCCTCACAATGGGTCTCCAGTTAATTCTCTGTCTAATCTTATTGGCCAATATAATTCTGATGATGAATCTGAGCCAAGTTCAAAACCAAGATCTCATAAGCTAAATGATCAAGTGAATGATTTTTTAAAGGTATGAAATTGAATAAAATTAATAAATCTTGCTCGAATATTGTAAGTCATTGTTTTAACTGGTTGCTTATCATAGGAAATCCAGTCTATTGCCCCTGAAGATAAGAAAGATAAAAAATCTTCTGCACATCCAGGATCATGTAAGCTTTAGAATATTATAACAAATTTTTGAATTAAAAAAATTTCATTTATATATAGGCTGAAAATTTTTTTTTGGAGATTAAAAAAACTTTCATATTTCAGTCTGGCAAGAATGTTTCGATGAACAAACTGGATTCCCTTACTATTGGCACACTGAAACCAATCAAGTCACATGGGAAGTACCTCCTGAATTAAAAATGATGCAAGAAGAAAATCAAAGGGAAACAACCACCCCACTTGGAGCACAAGTTTCACCTTGGTCAAATATTCCTCCAAATAACTGTATGATTTTATTTAAATTTCTAGACTGTAAATGAATATTTTGAGAGATTATTTCTTTTGTATGTTAATAATACATTCTTTTAAATTCTCAGTTACTCAACAAAATATTCCAGAAGGCATGATACCAAAAGAAGTAGTTGCAAGGAATAGAAATCGACAGGCTGGAATTATAAGTACTAAAGAAAAATCTCCCGTCAAAATAAATAAATCATCTGGTTATAAAGATGAAAGTTTTGAAGATGAGTAAGTTATTTCTTATGTAATATAATAAATTAAAAATATATTTAAAAATTTATAAAAAATGTTTTGTTTTTAGAAAAATAGAAATGATAACATCATTTGGAAATGATGAAAGTGAGTCAGAGGAAAGTGAACATGAAGATCTGCCAAAGATAACACCAATTCTAAAAAAACCATCAACAAAAACGTCGAAAAGTTCTCATTCTTCAAATAAAAATACTAGCTCTGATATACCAAGGACTCAAATAGGCCCAGCTTTACCTCCAACACAATTTGGGCCACAAAATCAAGAGAAACTCAGCGAGAGATTAAGTCAGGTAAGCTAGTTTACAAATTTAAATATGCATAAATTAAGTAAACTTTTTTATTTTTACTCAAGTATTTTAAGTTTCAATTCTACTAAGACTCTATTAGGCAACATTTCATTTTTTAAACTTGTATAAGCCCTTGGACAAACATCCAAGTAGAATATAACAATAAAACTCAATTCTGCAGTAAAATGATGATTTGATTAAAAGGTGTTAAATTATTTTAGTTTAAAAGTATTTAATAATATCAATATTCATTAAAAAAATTTATTTTGATTGAAATTTTATGATTTAAAAAGAATGTACCTTTTCAGTTATAATACATATAAAAAACTATTATAAATAAATTTTACTCACAGAATCTGCAATCCACGAAATCTTCAAATAAAAATAGTAGTGGAAACAGTGAAGAAGAAATTCTGTCGCGGTTGAAGAACCAAGCAAAGTTTCTCAAGTCTAAATTAAATGATGAACCTGGCAGGGAATCTAAATCTAAAATCTCTAAGGATTTAAAGTTGTCCCTAGTACCAGGCTATGAGGACGATTCGGATGGCGACGATGAAATTTCCACGCGTCGTCAAGTTAAACCCCTATTTCCTATAGCTGAGTCAAGTTCAAATTTTAGCAACAATAAAGTTGCAAAAACTATTGAGACAAACACTGGAAATATTAGAATTTATGAATATAAAAATGCTGAGTCGACTGGTGAAAGCAGTAAACAGGTGGAAGAAAGTTCAGAAGCAGAAAACACTGAAGAAACTTCAGAGTGCCCTTTAAAACCTGAACAAGAATCTAAAGCCAATAAGTTTCTTGAAAGTATTGGAGAATCAGCTAAAGGTTTTCAAAGAAAAAAGCGTATTGCTTTTGATGGTATGTTTATTTAGTAAAATTTCTTACAGTTAATTTATAAAAATAACTTTAAAAAAAAATTCCGTTTCAGTTGCTCCTACAAAAAGCAAGCAAGAATCACTTGACGAACCAGTGGCTGAAAATGTTGGTTCGCCATCAAATTCAAAAGATGAAACAAATTTAACTGAAACAGAGCCCACAAAAAATAATGTGGAAGGATCTAAAAAACCCACCATAGCATTCGTTAAAGCAAGTGAAGATGATAAAAGTCCTGGTGACAGCAATAATAGTAGCAGTAGCAGTGGCAGCATCGACAAAGAAGACAAGCCCAAGGAAATCAGTGAAACGGAAAAGGCTGAGCTCAGAACGCTGACAGAACCTATTATGGAGAAACTCAAATTTCTGTCCGAAGGTAGCCCCGCGGCCTCTGCTGTTCAAATCATGGCTATACAAATACAAGTATGTTGTGAAAAATTGCAATAAAATAATTACATTTTCAATGTATTTTGAAAACTAGTTAATCAATACTTTGTTTCATTAAAAGTTTGAAAAGGATTCTACAAAAATTGTGTATATTATTTAAATATTAGTTTCATAATTTTTGTTGAATATAAATAAATATATCCAATAAATTTATTTATTTAATTTTTTTTTTTTTTAATCATTTTTTTTTCAGACTTTGCTGTGCGCCTGGGAGTCTGGAGTTCTTCAAGAGGCTTATCTTCGCAATTGGTTGGCTGGCACTGGTTGCGAGCTGACAAGACTCGAGCAAACCGCCGCTCCGCCTGGATGGGAATGTCAGTGGGATAGGTATGATATCCTGCAGAAATCTTCTATAAAAATTATCGAATTCTCGGGATTGTGCGCGGTTGAAACGTACGCGTTCATTTAAACGATTTACGTTCCGAAATATCAGATTATGTATTTGATATTTTTTATTGCATTTTCAAACTGTATATTAATTTATGTATTTAAGTTACGAGGTCGTAGCTTCGTAGATTTTCTTTTATTACCTTTACATTATTTATCTTCTTGTTTAATACTTTTTCCCTGCTGAAGTAGAAGATGTTAATGAGATGATTTGAGTTTAATTTTTTTTTTTTTTTTTTAATTCTGATCTAAAGATAATATATTCTTGCAAAAAAATAAGACTACCATCACGAAATTTTTAGTGTTTCAACTTATTTTTCACGCTAGTAGCCCGAAAGTACAATTTTCGGGGGCCAGTGCCGGAAACGAATATTGTACTTTCTGACTACTAGCGTGAAAAATAGTATACGGCCCTTGGGAGTGCAAAAATGAGTTAACCTTTAGCAAACCTTTGATGACCTCGCCTTCGGCTCGGACATCAATTTGGATTTGCTAAAGGCTAACTCATTTTTGACTCCCTCGGGACTGTAATATACTATTGGTAAATTTAACTTTTTTTTTCATAAAAAAATTTAATTTCAATTTTAAGAATTCTTCAATTGATATAAATACATAAAAAATTCATTTTGATTGCAAAGTTTTTTAATTTTTAGTAAAGACTTTAAAATAATTCTTTTATCTCAAATCAAATCATTAATTTTTCATTTAAAAAATGCCATTTTGCTATTATTTTTCTTCTTTTCTTCATTTTTTTTTTTTTGTCATGAATTTCTACCTGATAAAGACACTGAGTGATGCAAAACAATTTTTTTTTTTTAAACCCCCAAAGAAAAAGAAGATTCTGCAGCATAAAAAAGTGTACTCACAATAAAAACTTTACATTTTATTGATAAACCAGAGAGTGCTAAGAAGTGTTTGCGTTCGTGCATTAAGCAGGATAAGTAAAGAAGCATTTAAAATTAATAATAATAGTAAACAATCACCAAAAAAGACTGATGAAAACGTAAGTGATTATCGTGATCTTTAATAAATCTTGGCTGTTATAGGTATTATCGACTCGTGGAAGGTGACACCTCGTCCGCGAACAAAATATTTTGCACGAATACCGGAAAACAATCGTTGTTAATTTGGATTAAGTTTAATCGTAAAGTGCTCTAGTACCGACGAGTTGAATTTACCTCAGAATCATGCAAAATATTATGTTTATCGAGAGTGAAGAGGAGTGTTATCTATAGTGATATTATTCAATTAACTGTATAGTTAATAGAGCGTTTTTTTTTCATTTTTTTTTTTGTTTTCAAAGTGTTGTTTTTTTTTTTATCTTAAATTTAACGATTTCTTTTTTAATTTTTTATTTATTGTATATTATAAAACTGTCAAAATATTTTATAAAAGTTTATATTTTTTAAATAAATAAAATTGTTATCAAAATTGAATAATTAATATTTGTTCAGTACTTACTATAACTTTGTAAGTTTTGATCAGTACTTATTATAGTGACAGCTTACCCAATTTCGTTGTAAGTTTTTGGCTTATGATTTTTGCTTGCAATTGAATTAAATTAGATTTATTATTACCTTAATACTTTTTGCACTCAAATGAAAAAAATTTTCCATAAATTTTTTATAATTTTTATTTAATTAATCACATAAGACAAAAAAATTTTACTCCCAAGTTATCCTAGATAAATGTTCAAAATCAAGAATGTTTTACTAGTCCAATAATTTTTAATGACCATAGTAAGATATAATTTCATAAAATTATAAATTCATAAGCATATATAGATTTGAATGATGCTGTTTGCTGTATATACTAACCCTCATAGATCTACACAACTTACTTAAACATCTCTCAAATAAAAAAGTGCCTTAAGAAGAAAAAAGCATTCACTCAAAAAATAATGTGGAAAACTCAAAGTAAGAATAGAAAAAAAATTTTGATAACTTTCTCCAAACAAAAATAAAGTAGCGGAGAGAGATTTAAATTTCAATAAGGTTTTTGAGGGCTTTTCTTTCTCATTGATAAAGTCAAAAAACAAAAATAAATATTTTTTACAGGTGGATTTGAAGACTCACCTCACAGGTAGGGGTACAAAAATGGCTTAAAGATTTAAGAAATCTTGTACCAAAAATTATTATTTATGCATATATTATTAAATAAATTTATATCAGTACAAACTGAAAAAGAATTGTACATGAAATTGTACAGCGCTAATAAGTACACTAATAAAAATTTCGTGTAATCCATCAATTTTTTTTTAATAAAAAACTAATTTATGCGAAATTTAAGAAAAAAAAAAAAAAAAAAACTTGATCCTTTAAATTGACTAGTAAGCTCTCATACGATTTTGTTGTTTTTTTTTGGGTATCGGGCGCTATTGTAGGACGCATAAGCGCTACTTTTACCGTAACACGTCGACGAATGAAGCCCAATGGACTTACCCCCAGACGGACATCGCCGGTGGTACCGAGGAGATGGAACTTTGCACCACGCCTCCGCCACCTGAACATGTAGAAACGCCCATTATCGGTGAGTTATCGTGCCCTTTTTACAAATTCTTATATTCCACTGAAGTAGTAGTTCGTTAAAAAAATGTATATATTTTTTTTCATTTTAGAAATGCGAACGCAAACAGAGAACGCTACTACTACGTGCGATACGCCTGTGACTACAACAACCACGACGACGTCTTTGACAGCTGCAGGATCTAAATCGCCACCTCCACCACCTCCACCTGTAAACATTGAGGTTCCTGTGGTACCGCCACCCCCACCAACGATATCTAGTCCCAGTCCACCGCCTCCACCTCGAATAAACGCGGAGGATCTTAAGCGTGGACAAAAGCGCAAAGAACATCCCGATGAAGTTGTTCCAGAAAAGAAGGGTAACTGATTTTGAATCTTTTATTCAAAACAGAAGCTTAATAAGTTTCTAAAACAGTGAATGTCCCTGAGGAATGAATTTTATAAAAAACTTCTAATAATCGAAAATTATTAATCGTTGCAGAAGATTTGCCTAAAGAAAGCAAAAGGCCACCAGACTTAATGCCACCAGGTGTCGATCCATCACCGCCTGAGCCGGCGTACGCGCTACCAGTTTCCGCTCTGGAAGCTGCCAATGTGCTCTATGGAGCTCAGCAGACAAATCCTATCTACGCGGCAACTCTTGCTGGTGCTGGAATTCCTTTAATCTCACATCATCCGCACCTTATGCAAGGACCACTCGTGCACTACACCCCTGCGACCTATCACCATCATCCACATTTGCATAACGTGAGTTTTAAAATTTTTTATTAAAGGTGTGTGCTCAATGAAGATTACTAAATCGATAAAATATATTATTGAATGATATTTCAGCAAGCCTTAGTAGCAGCAGCAAGACTTCAAGGCCAGGAAGCCGTGCAATTCATGGTGGCAGAGTACGCGAGAATGTACGAGAACAACCAAGTCATTGCAAAGCCACCAGTCAAAGTGACACACGATGCAGCAGCCTTGGGTTCTGCACTGAACTCGTTTTACAGTGACATCGCTTCCATTGAGAAGACCAGAATTGAAGTGGAAAAGGAAAAGCTGACGGAAATTCGAGTTCCGGAAATGGTGGTGATGCATTCTCCTGTTGTTCCACCAGTACCTGTAATAAATAATGATGGGACACCTGATGTAACCCAAGAGAAGAAAAAGAAAAAGGTAATTTATAATTTTAATAATTTAACATACATTGATAAACATTCATACAATATTCTGGAAATTTTTTAATTTTACTTATACACTGAAAACAAAATAAGTAAAAAACTGATTAACTGATTAAAATTACCATTTATTTAAAATAGTATCTTTGTAATAAAAATTACTTTATCTCTAAATTTTTTTTTTTTTTATTTAGTTGAAAACTGGAATTGGAAAAAAACAAAAGGAAATGTCCAGTATGGTAGCAAAGTGGCAAATGGCTCAAAAAGTTTATAAAGAAGGTCATCGTTAATCTTTTTATTTCAATACTTCTTTTGAAAGCTCTCAATTAAAGTGTATATAAAAAATACAAAATATTTACTATTTTTTATTGTTTTAGTAAGTAAGAGTGTATTATAAATATTAAATAGAATATTAAATAAAAATGTAAAATAAATATTCATTAGAGTAAAAATTTAAGTGTACAGGATTCATAGACTTTAAAATATCATGTAAAAATATGAAATAAACTTATATACAAAAACCATTATCTTTTTATTTTTAAACTGAAGAAACTAAAATAAACCAGCTATTTTTACGTTAAAATTTAAAAATTTTAACGATTTTATAAACTTGTAATAAAACATGTTAGACTTCTAAAACTCATGGAACTCTTAATTTGCTTCGTAGTTTTTTAAAATATATGTAATCTCTAAAACATCAGTTATATTGCCATTACTTTTATATGTTTATTATTAATTTAAAATATTTTATTCTGTAATTTAATAATAATAGTAATAAATTATAATTATTTGATTAAGAAACTTAAATCTTAAAGGCAGACTCTGCTTGTGAAAATGATGATCCTATTAGAATTGCCAAAGTCCAATTTGAACAATTTTTAATAAATAATTGTATGGATACAGAAATTTAAAAATAGTTTCAAACTTATTGTTACCTATAAAATTTCCTGGATTTTGGTTAATTATTTTATTAGATACAATTTCTTCTCCAGGCATGAAAAAAAATCTCACGTGAAAGAGATTAAATGTTTTACAAAATGCATATTAAAAGTAGATGTATGAAAGTGTATATTAAAGATATATTAAAATTTATAACAATAATTGTTTCAATCCTAGCCATTGTCTTTTTGCTATCAATATATATTCAAAGGTAATTTTGTTTTCATTGATTCACAATGATTTTTTATTTTTGTTGTTATTCAAACAATAATCAGAAGTAAAATTTTTCAAAGGAGCTACTTATCATTTTGCAAGATTGTGAAAAAGAATCTGGTTTAAAACTCATTGATTATGATTGCAAATATTAGGTTGACTAAGAAAATATGACTATAAATAATATAAGAATTATTTAGTAAGAGGCTTGATTAAAAACTTCTATAAACATTCTACTTTGTATTAATAGATTAAAACTATCATATCCTAAAACCCAATCGGGCTTTAACGGCGATTGTATATTCTTTGTTAATTTGAGTTTATAGTATTTTACAATATTTATAATTAGTTTAGTGAAGAAATTGTTTAATTCAAAAATTGAAAATCTATGGCATTTATAAATAAATTTTTATTATTCCCACTCTTAATTTTCTTTTATAAAATAAAAATAGTTTTAATTTAATTTTTAAAATAAGCTTTAAAGAATTGTAATTTTTTGACAATCAATTAAATTCAAACTATATATATTTATTAAAATTCAATTTCAAATTAACTGTAGTAAATTCAAATTACTATAAAAAAGTTTTTTTAATTTATTTTAAAAGTACTAATTTAAAACATATTTGTAATCTATATGACAAATAAATTAAAGGATCCAAAAAAACAATACAAGGATTTTATATTTAAATTTTTTTATTGTATTTAATAAAATATAAAATTAAGCAACAAGAGCACTCGCAGTAGAGCTCTCGTATTTCCAGTTTGGTGGTAAAGAACCCTTGGTCTTGTAATAGCGAGCCAATCTGTGTATCCTGGATTCTACCAGAATCAAACGGAATTTGCTGTCTTTGTCTTTGCGGTTACGTTCCAAATGTTTTCTGATAGCAACTGCTTTTTTAATAAGATGGTACAAATCTTCAGGAAGATCAGGAGCCATTCCCATACTTTTAACAATTCTTAAAATTTTGTTTCCAGTTCGGAAACGTACTTGAGCAACTCCATGAGAGTCTCGAAGAATGACACCTGAAAACAGAAGTTTAGTTGTTAATTTATATTTGCTTATAACTTCCAAAAATAGACTGAAAAATTTAAATTTATTTGTCTGATGACTACCTATTATGATTTTGTCATGTAACACTAAAACCATCTCAAACGTCAACATTTTTTTCTTGCAAGTATTTAGGAAGATGATAAGACTAGTATTGTCAAATATCAGCTGGTAACTTGCAATGTTATAATATCAAGGTAAAAATGATAAATAAATAATGCATAAAACTTACCAATTTGTGATGGAGTGCATCCTTTCTTTGCTAGTTTGTAAATCAGTTCTTTACAATCTTCTGGAGTAAGTTTCAGCCAAGTTGGAACACTTCTTCTGTATGGCAGAGCTGACTGGGATATACCCTTACTGAAATCATAAGAAAAAAATGATAGTTAAAATTTTTCTAATGTTTCATGAAAAAAAAAAAACTTTCAAACCCAAGCTTAGTTATAGGAAGATAACCTCAAATATTATGAATTCAAGATTGCAAAACAACATGCACTTACGGTAAGATATCATTGAAAAAATTTACAATTTTAAAAGAAATCAATGAGCGAAAACACTTTTTGAGGATACTTTAGATTTACATGAAATTATTGTTGATAGAAAAGGAAACAAGCCGACAGAACACATGGCCGCTAAACCACGTCGGGTTTTTAAGGTTAAATATAAACAATAATTGAAAGTTAACTCTACTAGCATTGACTAATATAAAGAAAAAAATGTTTTCAATAAAATAAATCAGAAAATTGACAGTAACATTATGATAATCATGCAAAAAAACCAATTTTTTTTACCCAGGTGCGTGCATACGACCCATGATGGCAGGTTATAGTGGACCAAAAGACTTTTTTAGTCGAACGCAACTAACGCCATTACCGCAAACTGTTGCGCCCTCTGTTTCATCCGCGATTCGGGCGCTAACTAATTCGAATCCTTTTTCTTTAGGATTATAACTATGATTATAAATAATTAATTATGTTTGAATAAAATAAATTGAAAATGCTTTGAAAATTCCAAACATAAATAAAGGAGTAAGCATTATTTACATCATAAGCCATGGTAATCTGCAGACATGAAAAATAAAAAAAAAATTTATGCTAGGGTCTATATTGTATAAAAAAGTCAATTTTTGAGCGCAGTTTTATTTATTCAAGTTATTATTTTGTTTAAATGAAAAATCAGTTTAGGGAACAGCTTTCGATTGATCGACTTTTGTAATCAAAATGACGTCACATAACAAATTTAGTTCTCTGTTTCTCTCTGAACAGTTTAGTCAAAATTATATTTTCTGTGCAATGATCACTTTGTAATGTCAAAATTCTGATTTAATCATCGTGACAAGCTATCAGCAAAATTAAAGTCGTTAATAGTTAATGATCGGAGAATTCCCATAAAAAAATTCACCCGTCACACCCTATCAAGTAAATCACAAAAAAGAGTAGTGGGGGAAGAGGTTAAGGACCAAGAAGAGTTTATCTTTCTCTCTCGCCCTCTCTCTCTCTCTCTCTCTTCATCTCCGCGCATTTTACGCGCAACAGCAGGCTGCCAGGCAGCGACGTAGCGTCTCGCGGCGGCGCAGTAGGCGAGGGTACGTAGGTAGATAGTGCTCCTACTACTTGTGGCGAGGAGGTCGGTCGTATGTCCCAAGATGTCCGCTAGCAATTCTCGATAACCGTCTTCTGCAGCTGATCAGCATCGTCGCCGAAGATTCGGATAGCGCGTGTAAGTTCGGCAAAAGAAACAATATCGTGTTTGCACAAGGTACGTAAACACGGATAAGTCTGGAACATTGGTGAGAGGAGTGAACATCCCATACCTTGGTGCCAGAATTAGTGCGCGCGGGTTACTCCTTACGTGAGTTTGCAAGGTTGCCTTTCGGGCGAGTCTTGATCTCTACCGAAACATCATGCTCCAGCTTACTCGAGGTTCGTATAAATTCAAGGACGCTAGAGGTATATGGTATTTTGTGGGATAGGGCGAGTTTAACGAGGGATAAAACGACGCGCACCCGAAGAGGGGGACGCTGTACGCCGCCTGCCCTGTGCGCGCGTATGCGTGAAGCAGTATGAAGGTCTTTTGACGTACTCTGGAGTTCACCCTCTAGAGCTAAAATTTTAGGGGTGACAGTTTTTCAGTGTTTTTAACAAACCCTAGTTCAACCAAACAGTCTTGTTTATTTGATACAGTGCGTTTACGAAAAAAAAAAAAAAAAAAAATCATGCGCTGATTCTGTCTATTCAAATAGTACTTTAAGTGATTCATACTAATTTTTTAAATGTTTGTACTTAGTGGATACTTGGGAGTTTACAACTTAAGCATGATCATTTATAGAAAACTACAAACACAGTGAAAAAATATAGTGAAATGGTCACTGAAAATGTTGTAGTTTGTATTGTGGAGCAATATGAAATTGTTTTTGTGAATGTTTATTTGTGTATGTGTAATAATTATTATTTAAAAATTAAGCAAAATACCAAGCATAGGGTAAAATCCTAATCTTTAAATTGTAACATCTAATGCAGCTAGCTTAATTTCACTAGAATAATGACGACTTCTAAGTTTGCAATCAATTTTGCAATATTAAATTTTTTTTTTTTTAATCTTGAATTTATTTATTAATTGTATATTAATATCATTTTATCACTTATAAATTCAAGTAATTTTGAAAATTTAATCACTTAATAATAATCTAAGATTTTTTATTAATTTGTTTATCAAATAATTTTGACACCCTTGAAATTGAATAAGTTTACAATTGTACATAAATTAATAAATTAAAATTGATAATTATTATTATTAATTAATAGTAATTAAATGCTAAATTTTCCATTAATGTTTTGCAGCAGTAATTAAGATGAGGCAGTGTACATAAAGTAGCACTTTAAAATGGCAAGTGACAGCGACAAATCTCCTAAGCCTATCAAAAGGCGGAGGCCAATTATATCTGATAGTGACAGCAGTGATGATTCTTATATAAATTTTAGCCCTGGAAGAAGAAGAGTTGGTGTAAGTTTATAAATTGTTAATTGATATGTACTATTAAAATCAGAAAATTACAATGTAATCTGATTAATTAAATATATTTATTTATTTATTTTATGCCTACCTTTATTTGATTATATATAAATAATGATTGATTATATTCCCTTTAATTATTTAGAGAATGGTCATTGCAGAAGATACTAGCGATGATGACAGTGAAGTCCCACAAAGATCTGTACAAAAGAAGAAAAATCATGTAATACATTTAAAATGTTTTCATTTAAATTTTTTTAGTTTATCTTAAACAGTCATTCATTTAATCTATTTATTTTTTTTAGAAATTAATAATTGAAGATGAATCCAGTTATGACAGCAGTTCTTCTAATGATGGAGTTAGAAGAAATTTTGGTAATTCATCATACATTGAAAAAATAACTTATTTATTTATTTATTTATTTATCATCATCAACAGACATTAATGTCGTTTAATACACAATTAATTTATTTACATTTCATCAATAACAATTTCCTTATTCAAATTTCAAAAATTTCAAAAATAATTGAATAAAATTCTCTTTTAATAAATTTAATTTGAAAAATATTTTTTGAATCATCATGTGTAAAATTTAATATGTATATAATTTTACTAATTCAGTGAAGGGTGAAACATTCTCATTTTTTCTATAATTTTTAGAGGGTGGCAGTACAAGTTCTGAGTGGCAGTCAGATTGGGAAAGTATGGAAGAGTCGGGTTCCGAAGAAACCTGTAAAAATAAATGTAAAAAATCACCGCACAAATCTTTAGAAACGAATCAGGCTGGAGCCTTAAGCGATTCAAGTGATGGAGAGTCAGAAAAATGTCCCATTTGTTTACTTTCTTTCCGAATGCAAGAAGTGGCCAGTCCAGCCACCTGTGATCACTGCTTCTGCTTGGACTGCCTATCTGAGTGGAGTAAAAATGTCAGCACATGTCCTGTTGATCGAAGAGAATTTTCTTTTATTAATGTTAGGGCAAAAGTTGGAGGAAAGGTTTGTTATCACATTTTTCTTTACTAAGTCATGTTCATAATTGTGATTGAAGTTTTTTTCTATTAAACATTAAAAATCTTTCAACTGAACTCTTAACTTTCATTTTCTGGTAATTTTAACAATTTAATAGTATCACACTGGTTTAAAATTTAAAGAAATTCTTTAATGTTCCCTATACTTCATTATATAGTTTTAGTATACAAACGAATTATTAGCTATTCAATAAAATTAATATATAATACATTTCCAGGTAATAAGGTGCGTTCCAGTGGAGCCTAAATCACAGGTTGAAGAACCGCAAGAAGATCCGACGTATTGCGAGGTCTGTCAGCGTTGTGATCGTGAGGCCCGTATGCTTTTGTGCGACGGTTGCGACTCGGGTTACCATCTTGAGTGCCTCGATCCTCCTTTAGATGAAATTCCTAATGATGAGCACTGGTATTGTTCAGAATGTTCTCGAAACACTCAGAATCAAGCTGAAGAAGTAAGTTTTTTGTGTTCAATATGTGTTTGAATTTTTTAATAATCTGAGAAGAAAAAATTATAAAACTATAAAATAACACAAAAAATCGTTAAATAAGCATTGAGCTAATTTATTATTTATACATTTTTAGTTATAAACATTAAATAACGTTATAATTTTTCAGTGGACCAGTTTTTTATTATGTATTTTTGTTGTAGATTGAAATTGACTTGGACGAAGTACCGGATCTGATGGAAGAGGTCCGCCTGCTCGGGCATTCATATGGTCGGAGACACCGTACTAATCTCGATAACTCGTTTCCTCGTAACTTTTTAGCTCGAACTCTGCAAGCAGAGCGTGTAAGGGCTAGCGTGCGCGCGGGCCGCATTCTGCGTGCCAGCGCGGTCGCTGCTACCGAATCGATTCGCACGTATGGACGGTCAGCCAATCGCGTCGATGATTTAGATTTATACCGACCCTCAACCTCGTCGGGCATTGATTCGATTAGTGAAAACAGTCGTGGTCGTTCTCCCGTTCCCGGTACCTCTTCGGGATCTCGTCGTGTGTCTTCGTCAAGGACAACCATTAAAAAATCAAATAAGCCCGTGAAACGAAAACTTAAAAGAAAGACTAAAAAGAAGACTTCTTCAAGGAAAAAGACTCATCTGCGAGAGGTCAGAATTTCGGAACTAAATGAAAACGGAGAATTGGTGGAAACAGTGACCTACAGAGCAGCGCCTGCAAAACGGAAAACAAAGAAGCGCAAGGTACGAGCCATTAGCGATTATGAAGACTGAGAGCCTGATGAGACATTTTTCATATCGTTGTGCTGTCGCGTAAAATTTATTTTTTATATAAATTTTGACTATTTTTTTATTTTCTTGAATCGTACAGTTAAGATTTTTTGTTTTTCATTTATTTATTGTTTGTTTTATCATTATGAGTTTTAAAAAGGTAAAAGTAAAAGTAGATTTTGAAAGTTTTATAACTAAAACTATTTTTATCAAAATTCTGTTAAAAAATCAAATTTTACCGTTCACTAACAAATAACAAAATTTATTAGGATGTACAAGCTTTGCTTTCTTAAATTTTATTGATAATTTTAATAGAAACGTTATTCTGGACGAAAATTTTTCAATTATTCTTTGCTAATAAAGTTTGAAAATTTTGTTTTTTAACTTAAAAAAGTATGAGTTGACATGCATTTTCAATGAAATCTTCCTATTCATTTTCGTAGTCATTCAAGTGTTGCTATTTATCATGTTAGTATTGTGTTTATAAAACGGCATGAATAATAATAATAATATTAATAATAATAATAATAATAATAATAAATAATAAGAAAATAAAAAAATAGTAATAGTTAGAGGAATTAATAATTTTTTATATTAAAAACTTAATTTTTTGTAGTCTTTTTATAAATACCATTGATAAACTAAAGTCATGTTTTTAAGATAATCAGAATCGTAAAAAAAAATATTTGACATGTAATTGTTTAACGATTATTAGTAGTCAACCAAAGTGCAGCAAACGATCATACAGAAACGTTTTTCATTATATTAGATGCAGAGTGTAATTTGAATTCAATCCAAGTTATTTTTTCTAATTCCTATTTGTTACCAAAATATTACTATGCTAAAAAAATAAATTCCAATCAATAAAATTGATTTTGTAATTTTGTACTTTAAACTTAATTTTGTATAAATAAAGTAATTTTTCAGCAAAGAAATTTGGTTTTTCTCAATTTGTAGTGAATAAATTTTTTTCACATTATGCATAGTAATTTTATTTGATTAAACTTAAATAAATGTATTGATTGAGAAGTTGAAAAAAAAAAAAACTGGTGTTCAAAATAATTTAAAAATTAACAGCTGCATCAATAATAACTGATAGTTGATAATCTAATTTTAGTTTAAGTTCGTTTTAGTAAGAATTTGCAAAAAATAGCTTTCTGCCAGAAGTACAAATATCGTTGTTTCTTGATTTATTTATTTATTTTTTTATATTCTAATAAAATTTTCTTATTCATGCAATATGAAAATCAAAAATATTTTTTTCAGTTTTTCGTACAAAATTTTTTCAACTAAAAAAGTATTTCAATGCCAAAATGAAATGAATACAAAATTATATAGTAGTTCAAAAATATTCTGAGAAATATAAAGTTACTGGGTGACGAAATTGATTATTAAAATATTAATCCATGGTTTATAATGGGGTACAAAAATGATGAAACGTAAAACATTATACCTACTTATAAAAATAAAACATGGAAATATTTATTGAGTTTAATGATCGTAACTTTGATTTAAAAATGTTGAAGTATCAAGTTAGTTATCTACATTTATAAAGACAATAATATATTTTCAGTAATTCATAAGTAATCCACAAATCTTATCCGTTTTACTCAAAAATGTCATCAAAGCAAGCTTAAATTGTATAAGTATCATTTATCGACTGTTAAATTTTTAACTTTGTTTCTTTATAATTTCAGAAGCGCAAGCAAAGTCGTGCACGCACAGTAGCTTCAGTGGCAGCATCTCGAAAGCGAACTGCCCAGCGGCGACTGATCGCGTCTCTAAGGTCACGTCCACCAGCCAGCAGTGACACCAGCAGCATCCCCATCGCTTTGAAACGAGACGAAACAGCTTACCTACCTGCCAACTCGGCCCTGAGGGTGGCCCGCCACCAGGCGGGCGTGCCACAGGTTAGCCTGTTCGGCAGCGGTCTTGGCGTTGGCTACAGTCCACCAGGGTGAGTTTTTAATATTTTTATTCAAAATTTTTTATTCAGTTTTTTTTTTTTTTTTCCCTCAAATCTTGTTATTATTAATTCATTTCAAAAAGCTGCTTTGAATCAGACTGGTCAACTGTCATACTTCTAACTTTATTTTTTCAAACGTCAAGAATTTTCATGAAAAAAGATTACATTTTCAATTTTATTTTGAATTGAAAAAGTCTTAATCAGATCTTAAGTCAAAGTTTGCCATTTATTTAGATTTTCTGTTAGCTTAAAAATTTTGGACAGATGAAGTATTCATGATACAGCTAAAATTAAATAAAAGTGTTCTTTTTAGCTACACAATTATTTATTGAAAAACTTTTTTTTAAATGCTAAGTGATATATTTATAAGACAAACACAATATTGTAATTTAAATATTTTAACGTCCTCAAAAGAAGAAATTAAAAATTTGGTTTTAAAAATAACTATTTTGAGATAAAAAAAATTTAAACAATTTACGGAATTCCTTAGTTATTTTGGACCATAAAGTAAGATTGAAATAATTAAATTTGTATAAATTTTAAAAAAATTTTTAGCATTACATAAACAATCTTCATAGTTACTGATTTAAAATTGACATTTATTTAAATAATATTAACAAATAAGGTACCTGTACCTAATATGGCCCCCCTAAGCGAGAATCGACGTTGTGGCCAATCAAATCAATATTTTTTGACGGGTAAGGTCTCATTTTAAAGCTTAATTCAAGAGCTTTAAAATGAGACATTGCACGTTCGATTTTGATCAATGAGCTTCAAATGCCAGAGGATTTACCAAAACGCGGTTTTTTAAGACACCTAAAATTTGTGTCCTAATATGGCCCCCCTTGAAGTAATTAATTAATTGCAATTTGTTCCTATTTTTTAAATCAATCAGGATATAAGATTTTAAAAACTTCATAATTGTTATTATTTTAAAAATGATTTATTTAAAAATTGAGCCTTTTTTACTATGTTTTTGAAAGCTTTGCAACCAGTAGAAAAATTTCAACTTTAAATTTTGATCAAAGTTTTTTTTTTGAGCTAGAATGCTTTTTTAGTTATAAAATGAAAAAAAGCTTTGAAACAATTAAATTTATTTTTCTTAAATAACATTAGGATAGGATTTTCTAAAAAGTAAACATGAAACTAAGGACTCTTAATATCGGTATTTCTACTAATTCGTGGGGGGCCATATTAGGTACACTGTATAATAAAAAGTTATTTAAGAATAAAACCCGTTAGAAAACGAGTTGAACAAAAACTAAGGTCGCGTTTTAAAGCTGAAACAATAACGAATCGAAGCTACTTATTCAAATTTTGATCAGGTGCGTCTAAATATTTTGGCAGACCACTTAATTACAACGTAAAATAATAACGGAGGTATACGAAACGAGTTTTAGCTATTAGGCGTGCGCAAAAATAATTTTAAAATGTTCTAAACAACTGAAAACTTCATAATTCAGTGTTTTTGACTTCTTCCTACCTTGCAAAGATGCCGCATACCTAGCATATACAAAATAACAGGGGGGGCCATATTAGGCACACTTACCTTATATAACTAAAAAAAGTTTTTCCGAAAATGTGGAATAATATTTAAACCAAAGCTATACAGATATCAGTAGGTAAAATAATTAAAATAAATAAATAAATGAAACAACGTTCAAATTATCAGAGCAGCTTTTTGAGTGTCTATTCATATATGAGTTATTTTTTGTTTCTGTTTGATACTCTTAATATTCTAAAAAATTTTTTTATATTTTGTTTAATACTTTTCTTTTATGCATGCCTAACTACAAAATTCGAAAATATTCATGCAGAAAAGTTTCTGTAACAAACTAAAATTGCGTGATGACACGCAATCGCAGGATCAAAAAGATCTTGCTATCTCAAATTGTCTCAAAAATGCCAAATGAAACACGTAATATGGAACCTTAAATTGAAAGCAAATGAAAGAAAAGGAACAAAGTACATAGGGTAATTTTTTAATTGTAAACAATTAGAATACCGCGGAAAGAATTTAAGTAATTGTATTTCATGTACCGAGAAAAACCCCTTTAAAATCAAAAAATTACAAATTAGGAGATATTTTATAGGTAGAATTTTACAGGGAATTGCGCACAATACACATTGTTCTGGGTAGAATTTTAAATTTTAAATACCAATAATGACTACAAAATCTTATCATTATAATCAAATAAAAATCAACGCTTTATTTAATTTCCAACAGTCAAGGATTTTGTTATTATTATTTTTAATATTAATACTCTACTTATATATTTTGAAAAACTATTTCACCCTAAAAGAAGTTAAATGATTTTGTTAAATAAATTCACTAGCACCTATGTTTATCTATTTTCAAATTAAAAATAAACTGATTGAAAAAAAAAAAATTTTTTTATTTGAATATTTCAATTATAATAAAAATCAACGTAGCAAATAATAATTATTTGCTTCGTCGTAATAACTGCTAAATTATTATAATAATTATAACTTTTAGCAGTCATTTAAAAAAAATTTTTGCTATTTCAATATTGTAAATAAAAAACTTCTTTGCGGGTGAAAATTTTAAAGTAAACATAGTATGCCAAAGTACGGCATGAATATCTTGTTTTTACTCCGATATAGGTCTGACGATGAATACGAAGATAACAGTAGTGGTGGTCCAAGTTTGCTGTCGAGAGTTCGTCCGGCAGCCATATCCGCCACCCGGCGACGTATGGCTCTTAAAGGCGCAATTGCATCACCGGCTATTCCAGAATCTACTCAATCAATTGATCTCCTTAGTAGTATCCTGAGCAGTCAGGAAATTTGGCACTCAAACAAGGTCAAAGTGTCCCTCAAATCCGATGGCTCCTTGCTTATAAACAATCCCAAAAAATCTCCTGAACCCAACAATAATAGTACTAGTCCTATAAAGGATAAGGCTAACGAACCATTGAACAACGAGCGTCCACTGAATTTAAGAAACGTTGATCCAAACAATTTGATCCAGCAGGCTCCGATGTACAATAATCCACGGGGTGGAGGTGGTAATCGCGGCGGTGGTAACTACAGCAGTGGTAATTACAGAGACAATAATCGCCATAGTACTGGAGGCAATTTCGGTGGCGGTGGTGGTAGTAGCGGTGGAGGCGGTAGCGGTGATTTTTCGGGAGGTGGCGGCGGTGGAGGTGGAAGACATAGTTACGGGGGGTCAAGTAATGTTCCTCAGGATTATTCCACCAGTGGTGCCAATTACGATCGTCGTAATCCACCGCCGTCTCTATCGATCGGCATGCAGTCTCCCTTCCAAAGTCGCAATCCTCAAAACTTCCGAAATCGTTTTCCTCCTCCCCAGCTGAACCAACAGTCGCCAAATCAAAATTTCAATTTTCAAGACAGATTTGCCCGACCTAGGGCCCCAAACACCAGAGGGCTTCCTCCACCTCCACCTCCTCTTGCCTTGAGAATGCCAACTTCGCAGAACAGAGATGGACGAGGCATGTCCAACAGAGAAAGTGTTGGTAGTGATAATAACAGAAACTGGCCTGCCTTTGGCAATCGAAGAGATGAATCACATTTTTCCGAGAGGCAAGCTACCAATGAAAATTTTGATAGATACAGCAATTTAATGCAACGTAAATCGGGTAGTAATCACCCGGGTCACGTTCAAAATCGTAATGAAGATAGTTCGGATTCATTGCAGCCACCTCCGGACCTACCTTCAGATCTGCTTGACTTTGAAGAAAGCGAGCGGGGTAACGACAGTGATCGTGAAGACCTTGTTATTGATGATACTCCGAAGAACGATAACAAAACTAATAAGTCTTCCGCAGTTCAAGCAGATAAGTACGATCCTTTCGCGGAAGATAGTGATAGTGACGGAGAAGTCGGTCATCATAAACATAGTTCAAAAGACAGTGGAGGCAAAGGTAGTGGAACTGGTGTCACACCATTAAAACCTCCTCCTGGGCTTTCAGATTTCCCAGGTCTTAAGAATGATGATAATGAATCAATTTTGGGTGACAGTGCTTCAGTAATGGGCGATAATGCTTCAATTATGGGAGACGACGACGACTATCCCGTTGAAAGTAAAAAAGCAGGAACTTCAAGACCTCTGCAACCTCCACCATCTATTTTTGGATTTCCCGGATTAAATATGGAGTCTGATGCAGAGGATGCTAAAAGTGAGTCTGGATATAAAGGTAAAACTAAGAGAAAAGTTGCTGTGCCTAGGATACGTTTAACCGCCTACGATGACGAGGACGAAGAAGATTCTGATGCTGATTGTCCGAATTTTTCTATATATTCATCAGAAACGATGAGCGTGGCCAGGCATAGCGAACAAGAAATGACTTCACAAATAGGGCCTTTAGAACCTCCTCCGATGCCAGGTAGTTTGTTGACTCGAAACCAGGCGCAGATAAAGCCACTCGAACCACCACCTATGCCTCGCTTTGCCGATGAAGAAAAAGATGACATCGCTCCTCTCGAACCTCCACCTTTTCCAGCAGGTATGTTGGATGATGATCTTCAGAGTAAAGCTGGCAGTCCTGAATCTGTAGCTCCTCTGGAACCTCCGCCGATGCCTCCTATGGATGATTTGGAAAGTGTTCCTGGTTCACCACCAAGAGGAATGACTGCTCCATTGATGCCACCTCCAATGCCTCCTATGGATGATTTAGAGAGCGTTCCTGGTTCACCGCCAAGGGGAATGACTGCTCCATTGATGCCACCTCCAATGCCTCCAATGGATGATTTGGAAAGTATCCCAGGGTCACCCCCACGACTAGGAACTGCACCATTACAACCACCTCCAATGCCTCCGATGGATGATCTAGAAAGTATACCAGGTTCACCACCAAGGCTAGGAACTGCACCATTACAACCACCTCCAATGCCTCCGATGGATGATCTAGAAAGTGTTCCAGGTTCACCACCAAGGCTAGGAACTGCACCTTTACAGCCACCTCCTATGCCACCAATGGATGATCTAGAAAGTGTTCCAGGTTCTCCACCAAGGCTAGGAACTGCACCTTTACAGCCACCTCCTATGCCTCAAATAAATATGGATGATTTAGAAAGTGTTCCAGGATCGCCACCGCGAGAAGTTGCGTCAATTGCAATGCATAATCAGCCACCGCTGGTAGCTACGTCATATCAGCCACCTCCCATAATGCATCCGCCTATGATGACAACCATGATGCCTCCTCCCATCAGTTCTCTAGCTTCAGCAATGACACCAATGATTCCAATGAGCTCTTTATCTCAACCTCACCCTTCGCTTTCTACGCCGTTAGAACCGCCTCCGATGCCACCCATGAGTGATCTCAATTTAGAAGACGATCCAGCTTTGCCATTAGAACCACCACCTGCTCCACCTAGTATTTTAGGAGATGATGAAAGCATGTCTGATCAGTCTTTAAGTGACGCTGATGATGGCGAGGAAGATGAAGAAGAAGAAGAAGAAGATGATGACGATGATGACAATAACTCGGAGAAAACTCCAGTTATCGGTCCTAAGAATAAAGGACGGCGAAAAAAGTCTGCCGCATTGAAAAAAATTGATGAATCTGAGCCCAATGCTGAAAATGTTGTCAGTGAAACTGGAGAAAATGACGGTGCACAATATCTTGATGCAGTTCAAAAGGAGCGTCAAAATTTAAACAAAGGAAAAATCCAACTAGACAGAGGTAAAATCACTTTCAAAATGCGAAACTTAAGTCGGTTGAACAAAGTAAACCTTTATGATGATATGGATGATGCTGAAATAACAAAATTATCGTTAGACCTTGAAAAAGAAAAAGAGAAAGAAAAAGAAAAAGATAAAGACAAAGAAGTAGAGAAAGACAAAGAACAAGACAAAAGTAAAGATAAAGACAAGCAAAAAGAGAAAGATACGAAAAGAAAAGAAGAAAGGTCTGAAAAAAGTAAACATGATTCTAAAAGTAAGCATGATTCCAGATCAAAGAGTAAACATGATGATAAAAAAGGTTCTAAATCATCAAGGTTAAAAAGCAAGCATAGGACTTCAAAATCTGACAAGCACCAGGATAAACCACGATCTGGTTGGGACATCAAACCCGCAGATATTAAATCTAGAAATAGATCAAGCAGCAGCAGTAGTAGAAGCAGCAGTGCTTCATATGACTCTGATATTGAAAGTGTACATCCTAGTCCAGAAGGTCCAATCATAATCGAAGCAAGCCCGGAAAGATCAGAACCAGCCCAAGTTATGAAGAGCTCCAAATCGGTTCCCCAGATTGACCTCGATGAACTTCAAAAAACTTTAGACGAAAAACTCATCGAGCTTGAAGATCTCAACAAAGCTCATCCAGATAGAACAGATCTTGTTTCAGTTATGGACGATGAAGAATATCAAAGAGGTAGAGAAGAGATAGAGAATGAAATTATTCCAATCACAGAGTCTTCCCGTCAAGACGATGATCGCGCTGCTGATTCTGAAGTCGAATCAACTCCTGTTCATCATCACTTAGAAGAAATTGAATCGACTCCTCTACGTCGTCAAGCAGAAGCAGCTGAAATGTTATTAGAAGAAATTGAAAAAAGATGTGAAGAAAAGCTCAACAAAGAAATTAACTCACCTAACGAATCTGTAATTTCACGAGATCCGCACTACGATTTTTCTGAAAAAGAAAGAGATTTTAATGAAGGTGAAGAGCACATAATCGATCAAGTGGGTGAAATTGAAACCAGTTTTAAAGATACTGATGCAACAAGCGAAAAATCTGCGGACCTTAGTCCTGGAAGAAAGCAGTTTTCTGAGTCCGCTGAAAAAGAATCTTTATCAGAAGAGGACAAGTCGCACGAGTTAGCAGATGAAGATGAAAAACGACCCCACGCAGAAGATCACGAAGAAGAAGAGGAAGAGCAGGAAGAACTAGGAGAGGATGAAATGGAAGAAAGAGAAAAAGCAGATGACGATGATGACTCTTCAGACGCAGGTGACGCAGCCGATAAATCGGAAATTATTGATCTTGATGGTGCAGAATTTACTGACAAAGTTGACTTTATTGGAGATTTGGATCATGATGGTTTCCAAATTGAATCTAGAGATGAGTTGGCGAGTCTGACGCCACGAAGAGTTACATTAACTCCGAAAAGAAGACATCAAAGCGAAGAGCGAATTTCCGAATGGGAAGGAGATGGTGCTTTTACTCCTTGCAAAGACGAACGTACCAGTTCAAAAAATCATGAAATTCGCGTGACTTTGTCCAATCGTTCACTTTCAGTTCTAGAAAGTGGGCTTGAGCCAATAACACCAATGAAAGATAGATCCATAAATGATGGTTTAGATGGTGCTAGAACTCCAGCAGGTTACGCCGGTCTTGGCACTGAAGCTATTTCAGAAACCGACGAAGCCATGAACTTTGAAGATGAGCTTGCATTGCTTAATATGAGGTCTAGGGATAGAATAGACGTTGAAGAAGGAGAAATACCCGAGGACAGACCGAGAAAACTACAAGCTGCTATTGAAGCCAAAAAACTTTTACTGCTCGAGGAAGAACTAAAACGTAAGCGTAAAAAAGACAAAAAAGCTAAGAACAAAGAGGTCGAGAAAAATAAGGAAAATATAGCTGTGGAAAATATTCTCCAATCATCTGCTTGGAAAAAGTTGAACAAATCAGCAGTTGAGGCGGCGATAAAAGAGCGTCAGTACAGAGAAAAACGCTCTAAGTCAAAAGATCCTAAAGCCAAAAAGAAAAAGGAATCATCAAAAAAGAAAGAAAAACGAAAAGAAATAGAACGCTACGATGTGCGCAGGCTGGTCACCGAAAAGCCAAGACCTCGCAAAGACGAGTACGGGCGTGACATACGAGACAGTTCTCGTAGTCGATCTTTGAGTCTTTCAAGGGAGCGCTCGGCTTCTTTCACCAGACGTAGCCGCTCTGTTTCACCACGTACTACTCGAAGAGTTTCCAGAAGTAGGTCTTGGTCCAGAGGTAGACGCTCGCGTTCTGTATCTCGACGAAGATCTTTGTCACCTCGCAGACGTGACAAAAGAAAACGATCGGTCTCAAGAGGTCGTGGAAGAAGTCGTAGCAGAAGTCGTTCACGTAGACGCTCGCTCAGTCCTCGACACAAAGGTCACCGTTCTCGTTCCAAGAAGCGTAGATCGAGAACGAGATCTAGATCAAGATCGAGATCGAGATCCAGGTCGGTTTCGAGATCACGCAGGAAAGAAAAAAAGAAGCAAGAGTCGAGGTCTCGTTCCAAGCGGAGGCGTTCGCGTTCCAAGAGCAAAAAACGCGATAAAAAACACACTAAACGAAAAGCTTCAAAATCAAGAAGTCGGTCTCGTTCTATAGACAGACGGAACTATGATCGACACCAGCATTCCGCAGCTGAAAAAGTTGGCGATCGTAATTACACGAGAGAACAATTTGAGCATTGGACGCCTTCGTGGTCGCGATCACGCTCAAAGACTCCTCCTCTTAGACCTGAAAATATTGCCAGAAACTGGTCACCTCCGACGTTGGCCCTCCTTAATTCTGTAAATGTGCAACCTAAAAATCTTAAAGTCATATTAACAAACAAAGAAGCTATCAAAAAGAAGAAAAAAGAAAAACGCAAAGAATTGAAGAAGGCTCGCGAAGCTGAGAAAAAACGTAAAGGTAAGAGAGGAAAAAGTCCACCCCCTTCAAAAGAAGTTTTTGCTAGCGGTGACAATATTCTAGTCAGCGTTTGTTTCAACAAAGACAATGAAGCCCAGCAAGCCTCGGCACCTGAACTTCCCGAAACAATCCCTCTCATGCCTCCGGTTAAACGAAGACGCAGAGATCCCTTGCAACTAGATGCTCAAGCGGCTCAATTAGCCGCAAAGAAATTAAAGAAGGACAAGGCCAAAGATAAAAATATTGGCGGTAAATCACCAAAACCTTCTAAAAAGAAGGAAAAGAAAAAGTCAAAGGCCGCGGAGATAGCAGCGACGAAAAAACCAACGGCAATTATTGATTTAGATCAATCGCCCTTCCGCGAGCAAACTCCATCGCCTCGAGACGTTATAGTTTTGAGCGATGACGAAGAAAAACAGGCCCAGGCTAACGCTAGGCAGCTCGATGAAATGAACCGCGAACAATCTCCAGAGTCACACACCCCGGCCAGACCGGAGACATTCCTCCAAGGTCCAAAAACACCACCGGAGCCCCAAGTCAAGTTCTCCATTGCGAGTAAACAGAATAATCTTAGGCCGACTCTGGCTAACCCACTCCTCGAGGATGGCGAGGAAGAAATGGAGAACATGGACGATATGGCTGAGATGGAAGAACTCATGGACGAACGCGTCGAAGAAGAGCTTGAGTTGCGCGCCCAAGAGGAACTCGAGTCGAGAATGAAGGTGGGTCCAAACACTCCACCAGAGCCACCAAACTCTCCACCTACTTCACCGGATGCGTACGATCCATTTGACCCGACGAAGTCAAGGTCACCTACACCAGAGGCCAATGGTCCCGAAGTCAACGGGGTAGAAAAACCGACAGGAGACTCCCCGCGCGAACCTCAAGAAGGCCAGGTTAATGCTGGAGAATCTTCCGGAGCGACGCAGCAGGATCAGTCGGAAGCCAAGCCAGCCTCGGATAAGCCTAAGATCATATCGATGGTAACCATCAAGAGGCCAAGTCCGAAATCTACCACCCCGCCAATTGGAGATGACCAAGAGAATAAAAAAGAAGATTCGAATACAACCGCTCTAAGTTCCACTACGCAACAACAGCAATCTGCTCCCCAGGTCAATCCTTTCCCAGCCATAAATCCTGTTCTAGCCACCGTTGCCGCAGCCGTGCAGAGAAGCAGTATATTTAACGCGAATACTCAACTAGGACCGAGAAATCTGTTGCAGGTAATAAAATATCTCTTTAGTCAAAACAGTAAAAAATAAAATAAAATAATTATCATTCTATTCTTTTTCAAGTTTTTAATCGATCGAGTAAAATTTTAAATTTTTACTGTAACAGTTAATTAATAAGTGTAATATAATTTACACTCAATTTATATATATATCAAATTGGATATCTGTAAAGGCTTAAATTTTACAATCAACTCTGTCCTAATTTATATTCAAAATATTTTCTCACTGAAAAATAATTAACAATGAAATCATTGTTATATAATCTTTGAAATCAAGTTTCATAAAAAAAGGTCTAATTTTCAATTTACTGTCATATTTTTAAGTAAAAAATTTTTAAAAAAACAAATCCAAAAAAACGAATTCCATAATTTTTTTTCAGACAAACACGTTAATTCAAAACACTCAAGCTAAATCACAGCAACAGCAGCGGCCTACATTACCCAACATCTTTGCAAATTCTTTACCCAAGTCTTCACCTCTGCGTTTACCCTTAAAGCTTGGTATGAAGAATAACATATCCATGCTTGGTCAAAATGGTAGCAGTACTAATATCGAAGAGACCACTGACAACGTTGACATGTCCTCTCCCTATTCACCAGGATCCAGCCTTAGTGATGGACTGTTTGATCCTCCAAGCCCGGCTAATAATTTCAACTCGCCAATCGTGGCTCTTTCAACAAAGCTCAAGAAGAACCAAGAAAAGAAGGATGCATTTGAGGCGTTATTTGACGCTTCACCTATTGTTCATAAAAGTACTTCCAAGTCGCGTTCGAAAGTTCCACCAAAGAAAAAGAAGGGTAAAATAATGATTTCTTTTGTATTAAGCTTTTTATCAAAAAAATCAAATTATACATTATCATTTTTATTCTTACGAACTATTTGTAAGATTGATAGAAATTTAAATCATTTTTGAAAGTTTTTAAAAAATTATTAATAATAATGTAGTTTGCTTTGGAAAGTATTTCCAAAGCAAATTTATAATTCAAACATTAAGCATTAAAAATGAAAATAATAACTTTTTTAAATACTATTAGATTTTATTAAAAACATTCACAAGTAAAAAATTTTTTAGGTACTCATTCTAAGATTGGTGTTCGCATGGACGAGAACCAACTACAAATTTTAGATGATCTTCCAAGTTCTGCAGTTGAAATGCAAGTTAAAGATAAGGTGAATTTAAATTTTACTTTTTTCGTATTATTTTATACTTATTAAAAAAAACCTTAAATGTTGTAAAACTGTACATAAATATAATGAATTTTATCACTTCAATTTTTTTATTGGATAACTAAACATAATTATTTCGTTTCATTATCGTATTTTTTTTAACTTCAATTTAAAATAGCACAAAATAACCCTTAAAAAAATATTTTTTGTTTATCAGTTTTTGAAAAAACTCAATCGTCAAGAAAGAGTTGTCGAAGAGGTGAAGTTGGTATTAAAGCCTCATTATACAAAGAAGCACGTTACGAAAGAAGAGTACAAGGATATCATGAGAAAGGCGGTTCCAAAGGTAATAATTGAACTATAATTTAACCTAAGTTATGATATTTTAAGTTTTTAAAAAATATTTAAAAATCTCTAAACCATTGGAGATGACATTTGACATTTTTCTATTATAATTTGATAGCGTTTTATTTGTATATCTTTTATTATTATTTTACTTTATTTTTTTTTCCTTTTTTTTCAGATATGTCATAACAAGAACGGAGAAATCAACCCAAAGAAGATTGCCAGTCTTGTAGAAGCTTACGTCAAAAAAGTACGAGTTGCCAAAAAGAGGGCGGGCGGCTTTGGTTCCTCATCAGCAAATGCGATAAAAAAACCTGCGTGAGTAAATTTTAATTTAATTTTTACATCTTACATATTTTTATATTTATGTTTTCAAAATTTATATTTTTTAAACTGAAGGGTGTGATATTAAAAAATGGCTTCAAAGTTAAAATTTTTACTAAATTATAAAAAATTTACCTTTCAAAAAGTTAAAAAAAATTTTTTCAGTTAAATGGGTATCTTTAAAAACAATTTTATATTTCACAGGAAAACTTTATGGAGTTGATCACGTGAAGAATAAAGTCAAGAATTCAACCAAATCTTCTTTCTCTCGTCGGTAGAACAATTGTAGATTTTAAATCATGCCCAATATGAATTTATACGATCTGATGGTAAGTGATCGAAGTTTTTTATGTGTCTTTTCAAGAGAGAAAATAAAAAACAGACCTGATGAATTCTAAGTGAAACATCGGCCGAACAATGTGTATTGTATGTACATACTTAAAATGGAAATAAGCGCAATATTTTTATTTATGCAAGTGCTAGCTTACTCGTGAACGTTGAGCGAATTAATCTTAGAAGATAGAAGTAAATTTGTCAATCTATTTTACTTTTTATTTAAATGAATAAGTTTAGGAGAGTATGTAATTAAAATAATTAATTTTAAGATGAAACGTTTGAAAAAAAATTTTCAAAAAAGTGAGAAAATAAATTATGAAAAATTACTTAGTGTTACTACCTGTCGTCTTTTTTTGCAAGTGTCCTCAAATGCGTAGCATGGTTAAGTATAATTAATTTTTACTAGATTTTTTAATTTAAAATATTTAACATGTAAGAAAAGACGGAAATGGAAGTTGACTAAAGTTGTAAGAAACTGTTAACGATTAAACGTCTACACAATGAAAAATGTAGTGATTATATACAATGATACATTTTTGGAAGTGTAATTTTTTTAAGTAAGACAAAACTTGTATAGTTAAGATTTGGTCTAACATCGAGAAATCGGTGTGATGCATCACGATTTTTTGTTTTTATACAGCGAAAGCGACGAAAACAACGTTTATCTGTGTATAAGAATGATTTCAAATAAATTTATTCACAATTACGTTGTTGCTTCTTAACTGTGTACTTTGTTCCTTGATAAAGAAATTTGAATTTGGTTTTCAAAAAATATTTTAATTTATATTACTTTTTTTATTTTTACAAAAAGGATTTGTATTAAAAACATTCTGGATTTTAACAAAAATATTTCATTGATTCATAACCACAGTGGGAAACAAAGACTTTAATTTGTAATTTTAAAATAACATAAAGTGGCTTTTTTCTAAAAAAAAAAATTTTTGATATTTCAATTTTTTTCTAACTTTCAAATTTATTATAATAATTTAAAAATAAAAATATTTTTAGATTTTATTAGAGTATTAAAATTTTATTTCTTATTTATATTCACAGACTTAGCTTTACATTATTTTTTTTTACATTTTTTATTTAATATTGTTTAAACTCAAACTTAGACATTGCAATTCTATAGTGTTTCAATTTTCTTTCACACACAATTAAAATACATGAAAAATAAATTTTTCGTTCATTAAATTAAAAAAATAGAATAAAATAGTTTGCAATTAAATTAATGTCTTAATTGAATTTTATTTGGCATTTGCAAATCCAACACGATCTTGACCCATGTCAAACTCAGTGTAATATCGTCCAATGAAGACATCACCCAAAATCCATAATGGATTGTTTGGAATATCAATACCCATAAATCCACTTAAGCAAATAGTCTTACCAAACTGAGAGATCTAAAAAGAAAGGTGTTATTAAATATTTATAAAATTTCTATGATCAATTAAAAAAAAAATAATTAAAGAAAAATTTTGTTTTTACCTTTAAAACATAATCCTCTCCTTTTAGAGTGAATTTTTTTCCTCCAAACACAAAATCAATTTCTGGCAGATGAGGAATAGCATCGCAACTTACCTAGAGAAAAAAAATTAAATTTTAAAATAGAAAATTAACTTATTAATAATTAAAACATTTTATACCAACCATGTATTCACCATTAACTATTTGTGTTCCACCAATTTTTTTATTGATTTCTTTTACTTCATTAACAGGTCCAGCTATGAGAGAAGTTCCAGTATCAGCTATTGCTTGACATCCATTTTTACAAAATGTTGCATCTCCAACTTGAACTCTAAAATTACATTTTGTTTTTTAATAAATTTCTTTCATATATTTTTGAACTTTTATTACAATTTAAATTTTCTTCATTAACATTCATTTTAATATTTTTTTTCCGTTTAGATTTCGATAGGAGTGCGATAAATAGGCAATCTATGGTTGGCGTGATGATAATACGCCATTCTTAATTGCTTATATATCACTCATGTATCATATACAGAGTTTCATAATATTGCTTGCCATCCATTTTTCCGATAAATGTGAATGCAGTGTCACAAAACTCTTAACTAAGTTTATTAATACTGACTTCAGGAGTTAAAAAAATTTATTTTCACACTTACTTGTCCATTGGGAATTCCCAGTATGTTTTGTTACTAACAGGAACATAAGTAAAGTCACCTTCATAATGGTTAGGATCAGAACCACCTAAAATCATTTCTCCACCAATTTTAGCATTAGGATCCCTAGAAGTACATAAAAAGTGCATTTAAAAAAATTTATGATAAATAAATTTAAATAAATCATGAAAAAAATATAATCCCCACCTGTTTAAGTAAAAACTAAATACTGGCTGGGGTACCAATTTTTGTTTAACCATATTGTAAAAAATAGGAGTCACACCATCAACAGCAATTGTGTCATATGCCATTCCTAGAATACCATCAAATTTAGCTGCTACAAAAGCTAGACCTGGTTCACTCATAGCTTCAGCAAATGTTGTGTCTTGTACAGAAACACCAGCGATCTAAAAAAAATAAACCAGAATAAAATTAATTAATTTAAAACAATTTTTGCAACTGACTTTTTTTTTTGAAAACATACCGACACTGTATCAGTGGATAAAAATCCAGACAAACTACCAGAACCATATCGGATAGCAAATTCAGTTCCATTTTTCTTGTAAGTGCTTGAAGTTTTGCTGTTGTATTTGTTGTGAATCACTGAAAAAATGATTATGAAATTAGCTGTTGTATTTAAAGACAATTAGTTATAAAAATTTTTTTTTTTTTTTTTATAAATTAACAAATTATTTACTTGATGGGAACATACATTTCATTTAATTTAAAAAATGTGTAATTTTACTTACAGCAAGCAATATTAGTGAAATGACATTGCTTAGATGGAACCCAAAGATTTGAAGATCCAGTGTCAAATACTACAGTGAATTTTTGTGGAGGAGTACCAATGCTGATTTCCCCATAATATTGAGCATCCATATAATTATGTAGATATTCAGGTACTGGATCACTTCCATATCGTAATGTAACTTGTTTTACTTCTGTTCCAACTTCCTGAAGTTTTCTCTTGACAGTTTGAGTTTTATATAAAGGGATTCTGGAAAAGTTTTTTTTTTATAAAAGTTATAATTAAAAAATATTATTATTTTGTGAAATAAGTTAACCCATGGTTTTTTACCCATAAAAAAACTAGAGCTGAAAAATTAATCATTAGGTCATAAATTATCTTCAAATTGTTACTCTTATTCCAAATTGTTAATAATTATTTTTTATTCCAAATTTCCAGTGAGAAATACAGTAAAACCAAATTTATTTATGCAAAACCTTTTGTTTGAAGAAAAAAAAAAAAAAAAAAAGTGATGGCCCACTATCTAATTTTAGTGTGATAGTATTAAGTGAATAAGACTCATGCATTTTAAATTAAAACTCATGTCATGAGTCAAAAGATAATATTTTTTTAAATGTACTGAAAATTATCTTTGTAATATGACTCACTTTTAATTGGACTTACCACTGTCAGAACAAAGATCAAAGTTCAAATATTATAGTAATGAACGATAGATAATTCAGAATAATAACGCTTCATAATTAGAACAAATTGTCAAATTTTTTAATGTTAAAAGTTATTGAAGTTATTAAATAATCTTTAAAGTTTAAAAAATGGGAAATAAAAATTTTTTTTATTATTAACATAAACTTTTTGAAAGATTAATTTTACACAAAACTAAAAAAAAAACAAAAAGCTAAATAAATTGGTTATTACCCTGTAAAAGTACAAATGACGCTGCGTATTTTGAAAGATGTCCTTAGACAAAGCTTAGAGTTATTTTACTATAGTCGACAAAAAAAAAAAAAAATGTAAATATCAATCACCTGATCAAATTGTCGCTAGCGGTGACCAAAACGAAGCAAAAACTCCAAAAGATGAATTTTAACATCTTCGGAGTCATTGTTAGAACTTTTAATAATTAAATCAAACAATAGTTTAGCAAACGAAGCTTGATAACTTATTCCGGTCCGCAGTTGGGGTGAAATGAAGTCGCAGCCAACAATGAAAAGTGTCTGTTGATGTTTTTGGAACAGAGTCAGCCGACTGCTCGTCATCGCGCATGACGCGTAGACTCTTCGGAGCTCTTGAAGTTCTGATTGGTTGACTACTCATGGAAATTGGATCTGAATTTTGATTTCTGATACGAGGAGCAACGTTGCCAACGGATCTCTCCGAGGAGTGGGGATGATTTAAATTACAATTAAATGATACGTCGCTTGATTGAAGAATTATTTGCAAATAAAATCATAGGCACAATAAAAAAATTTATTTTTCAAATTAAAAAAAAAAAAATTGTTTTTATTCAAAAAAAGTAAAAAAATTTTATAAAACATAAATTTTTGAACTACACCTATTTAGTGCTGTATACCTTAATTAATTTAGAGTAATGGTTTAAGAGATTCAGTTATAAACTAAAAAAATGAAGTCTTATCTTAGGGTTTCGTCATATTAAAATACAATATCGCCAATCCAAATTTCATTTTTTCCCATATCGAATTCCGTGTAAAATTCCATCATAAAAGCACCTCCAAGTTCCCAGAAGGTCTGATTTTCATCATCAGCTGGCACAAATGGACTGAAGCATCCCTGAACATTTCCAAGGGTAAGCTAAAAATTTTTGTAACACATACCTTATTTCAACAAACTTTTTTGAAAACAAGTAACTGTAATTTTTTTTTTTTTTTTCTAATGATTTTAATAAATATAAAACTATAAAAAAAGAGTGGTCATGACTTACGAATTGAACGTAAAACTTAGATTGAATAGCGAAATCTTGTCCATTTAGCACGAAGTGCACGCTCGGCAACTTGGCATAAACCCGACAATTGACCTGTATACAAATTTTTAAACTAATTATTCTTACAAAAAATTCAAAAATTACCTGATTTTCAATTTAATATTAGTTTTACCGTGTATCTGTTGAGCTTTGGAATAAGAATAGCGTTCAGCATGTAATTAAGTTTTTCAATTTCCTTAGGTGGTCCGGTGATTGTATTGGAACTCGAATCGAAGATCGCGTTACACTCTCCAGAAACGTTATACGATGTTTTGTTCGTCGTCGCAAATACACTGAAAAAAAAACCGGAAGGATTATTTTTTGAAATTTTTAATACAAATTTTCATTTTGTGGCTTATTACAATATTTTGAATTTGTAAATAGTAATACCTATCAACTTTGACCTTCCATAATTTTTTTTCTATTACGTCGAGCTTTATCAGTGTATCGTTTTTCACGTGAGTCCTTTGTCGTCCTCCTAATATCACTTTTCCAGCTCTCTGGGTTGTTTCATCCCTTGAAATTAAAATGAGAATTTAAGTTTACTTAGCAGAAATGATTTACGCGAGTTTACCTACAAAATTTACCTGTTCAAGTAAAAAGTAAAGACCGGCTCTTGTATGATGCCCTGGTTTATCATGTTGTTAAAAAAAGGCGTGACCCCCAGGACGGAATATTCTGGGTAGGCTAGCCCTATGATTCCGTCGGCCCAATATTGCAAAAACGGAGTTAATGATATGTGCGTTGCTTCCAAGAACGTTTGATTCTCCACTTTGACGTGATCAAGCTGATTTGAAAAAAAAAAAAAAAAAAAAAAAAAAGTACATAGCTTGAATTGTATATTATGCAACGGGTTGCAGTATCGTCGCCAGGGCGGTTTTAAAGGTACCGAGTGCGAAGCGAAGCGTAGCACGAGTAACTTTAAGAAGCCCTGGTGACTTGCTGCACCCGTTGCATATACTATTTTATACCACTGGTGCGTAGGGTGAGTTTTTAAATTTCTAAGCGTGCGTAAAATCGAGTACCTACGCACTAGTGGTATAAATTATTTTTATGCTTTAGAAAAAAAATTTATAATAAATCATTTCGTCGGAAGATTAAAATTTAATACGATCTAACTGTCCACAGTTTGTATCAGACATAACAAAGAACAACAACTCCTGATAAAACGCGATAGCTTGAAAAAAATATCAAATTACTCATAAAGTATATGTACAGCGCTGTTCTGTTAAATTAAAATAATTAAAAAAATTTGCAGGAAACTATATACAGCAATTTTACTCACGTGAAAAGTATCGGTCGATAAAAATCCGGACAACGACAATGAGGAATCCTTACTTTTAATTTCAACTTCTTTCCCATTCGGGATGTAAGACGATGACTTTGAGCCGTCATAACGGTTGTGCAAAACTTTAAAAGTAGAAATTTTTTTTTTTTTGTTTTTTATTAAAAAAAGGGTTTTCAGATTTGTAAAATTTGAATTAAAAAACTACTTACGGCACACAATTTCTGTCCAGGGGCAATGAGAGGATGGCAACCAAGTATCGGCCCAAGTTGTATCGATCATGAAACGAAATATTTTCGCCGGGGAGCCGATTTTCACCTCTCCGTAATATTCCCCCTATCAAATAAAATGAAAATCAATTTTTTCTTTAGCAATGGAGTGACCCCTGTCTTACGTTTAAAAATTTGAAGAGGCTGATGGAATCATTTTTCCAATCGGATTCTTGTAACTTCGATGGAGAACGCACAAGATCTTGTTTGGATTTGTAAAGATCGAACCTAAAAACACAAATTTTTTATAATTATAAAAAACTTTTATAAAGCCCAATTATAAAGACTGTAAAGAAACTATTATTTTGAGTAACTTTCACTCTTGTCTTTTTTTGAGAAATAAGGCGAAAATAATTTTGAAATATTCTCCATAAAAATCGTTAAAACATTTAAAAGAATGTTATTCCTCTTTATTGGAATGAAAAAATTCAATAAAATAATTTTTTAAGTATATAGAAATAAATAATAATTGCGATGCCTAGTAGCACTAGCTAGTTTCTTTTAGTTACACATGAAATTTGTTATAAAAATTCAATAAATTTTTTGTTCGATTCCTAACAAATTAAATTTGATTCCATTGGTTATTTGTAATAAATTTTTATAAAACAGAATAACAAATATTTAATACGTATTCATGTGCAAAGATTTTTACACTTGGCTACCGAAAGACGCTAAACAAATCAAAAAGTTTTACAAGTATTAAAAATTTAATTAACTTTAAAGTAACAAAAACTTTAATTTCAACAGCTAAAATTTTTTTCATGTATTAGTTTTTAATCCATAACTATTAGTATCTGTCAATTTTATTTTTATAAATTAAAAAATAAATAAATAAAAAAACCAATAAAAAATATAAATACTTACTCTATTCGTCCAGCTACCAAGGTGGTAAAATTTATTAAAACAATAAAATAAATAATCGTATTTTTCATGGTTAACGAATTTTAAATTCAAGATTTTTAATACAAGTGCACACAGAACTCACTACTCTGAAGGTTCAAACTAATATGAATTATGAGAGTGTTTGACGCATTTAACATATTTTTAGCTCGATGACTTTTTTAGGACTCCCACAATTCTATGGTTCGACTTCAAAATAATTTAAATCAGCTACGCAATGAACGTCAGAACGTTCAACCAATCATACCTAATCATTGACGCATGCGCACTGTGGACGTATAAAATTTCTTTGTCCAAAGTTTCAAACTCCAATCGTTGTAAAATGTAAAGTGATTTAAGCCAGCTTCATTTTTACTCTGCTTACCGCACTAAAATTTAAAATTTGACCTTGAAAAACAATTTCTAGCATAATCTTAAATTGTTGTAAGAAAACGAATAATCAAGGATAATCGTATTTATAAAATTTTTGAAAATTAATTTTCACTCAGCAGCTTAAATTTTGAACATATGAGAAAAACTGGATTTGAATATTCATTAATGATTATCAATATAAAAATTTATTGAAATAAAATTCATTATTTAACTTTCTCTAATATTTTTTTTACAGCTTGGACGTTCATTGTCAACAAGGGAGAATAGAAAAACAAAACTAAATTATAAAAACACTCCAAAATGAAAAACTGAACATGTAGCTTATTAATTTTATTTTTTTCTTAAATGGTGTAGCGAACACATTAAATTACACATTACTAATTGAATAGTTCATTACACAATAATGTTAGTTTCTATTAACATTTAATAAATAAATGTTAAGTTTTTTCATTTTACGTTTAAGTGTTCACTTTGAAGGTCCATTGTAGACTTTTTTTAAACTCATTAATCTTTGTAATATTTTTTTCAATCCTGCATTGATCAAAGAATTAAAAACAACTGAAACTGATTTTTTTACATAGGCAGTATTGTTTAAAAATTAAATTTATATTTGCTACAGTGGATTGGTTGGCACCAGATTAACTGGACAAACACTTTTTATAATCTTGAACACTAAATAGTTAATTTGAAAATTGTAGATAATTTGTCTCAATATAGTAATAAAACTTTACACCGTTAATTTTGGTCTTGATAATTTTTGCAGTAACATAGTCTTAGTAACACTGATTTGTCATCATTTATATCACGTAAATGCAATCATTTTGGCATGCAACTGAACGAAAAATAAAGTCAAAACTAAATTATTTCCAACCAAATAATAAACATACATTTATTTAAGTAATGTCAGTTTTTGTAGATTTTATCTGTACTTTATACTTTTAAAACATAAGAGGAACAAAAGAATTTATAAGAATAGTAATCCTTCACCATTAGGAAAAAGAAAAGAATAAAGTAAAGATGATCATTAAAAAAAATCACAAATATAGCAGTACTGTCCTTTAGTTTGACAATCATTTATTAACCATGCATTTTTACTAATCGCCGCTGTACATGTTTTTTTTTTTTTTTTTTTAATTTTTAAATTTTTTTATTTATTTTTTTTTTAATATTTAAAATTTATTTAAATTTTTCACTGGACAAGAGGCTTTAAATAGCCATGTTTAATATTTTACAAAAGAACACAGATTTTTCAGTATAAACTTAGAATATTAATAATAGCGTTAGATATATACCACCATATTTTATCTTAATGAAAAAATAAAAATGTGAAAAACGCTCGCTCTGAATTCTTAAAAGCCTCTCGTACACTTTTTTTTCTTTTTCATCAGATTTACAATAATTGGGAAGAATATTATCTTATAGATGTCTTACAAAAAATAAATTTACTGATTGACATGTCGAGCGACGATCGGCACGCCACTTGTTCAAGAAAAAAAAAAAAAAAAAAAAAAAAAAAAAAAAAAAAGAAATTAAGGAGTTTTATAACTAAAAATAGGAAAAATAATGTTAAGTCGTCAGAGGAATTGATCCTCATACAACGGCTTATTTTTAAACTTTCACAACATACGCACATATAGTCATCAGGTTGTCCTTATTATTCAAAAAAGAATACAAATTAAATTATTACAAGTTACATTTAAATGTGTTTACAAGTGTCAGTAATGATAATAAACCTACGTTATTTACCTCAATAAAATGACAATTTTTTCACTGATGCAAGTTAATATTTTTCATAAATGAGAAAAGGTTGAATTTTTGAAGGACGACGTACGCTCTGTATTTAAATCTTTACTGTTGTATAAACCTGTTAGGGTTCAACCAATTCTCTAAAATACTCAGAGGAATTGATATACATGACTTGTTTTTCTATTACACTCTGGCATTTTCTACATTAATGTTAATTTACTATTATGAATAATATTATTTATTATGCTGTTACATTGTGTACGTGTGGCGGTGGTGACGACTAAAATCAGAATATTGCATTCATCAATAGTCGGCTTAGTGTTTTTCTTTTCAGATCTGATTCATTTTACATACATATACATAGCATATTTATTCTTTTTTTTTTTTTTTTTTTTTTATTTATTTTTTTTATATTTAAAAAGTTCGTTTTGATGTCAGTTGTGAAAATCTGTCTAGAAGGAGGTTGGGTCTAAAAATGTTTATAGCATTTTTAATTTTCTGTAAAATCTATGAGCCATTACTCTCCACTTCCACCGGCGCGGGCTTGTCGTCGAGTTTTGCTTTTTTTGGCGATGCGACTTCCTTAGCATCGTCGGTCACATCACCACCCGTCGATTTCCTCTTTATACAACAGGTGTCATTGGGTGCATCTGAAAATTCACAAAACCGTAAGTACATTTAATTTATAATTTCAAACGATTTAATTAACTTATAGATCAAGAAAAAGTCGAAATTTAGAAATGTTTTATCAACTTTAAATCTGTAAAACATGTGAATACCTATCTACGCGTAAAAAAGATTTTAATAAATTTCAAAGACTTTTTAAAGAAATCTTTCGGATTACTACTAAAAAAATAATTTAATTTTTGCCTTCAGAACAAAACTTGATGTTTTTTAAAACGCTAATATATTTTCTAATAATTAAAAAAAAAAAAAACTCTTCTTTTTAAAATATTAGTTGAATCGAAATAAGCTATTAGAATAAAAATAAATAGTACCTGTTGAGTCTCCATTGGAATCACCATTGGTCGAGTCACCATTGGTGGATTCAACCTCTTTTTCGCTTTCTTCGACCTCTTTTTCTTCGCCATTTTCTTTGGCTTCCTTGGAGTCTCCGTTCTCAGATGCCTTTGAGTTCTCGTCAACCTCTACCTCCTTAACGTCTTTTGTCGGTGTTTCTTTGGCCGCAACCTCCTTCTTTTCCTCGTCTACCACCTTCTTCTCGGGTGAGCTGGCAACTGTGTTTTCCCTGCTGATTAAAAACAATAATGATTAGAATTAAAAAGAAATTAATAAAAAAATTCGGATTCTAGTGCATTTAAAAGATTTAAAAAATAAGTTCAATATTGTTTATCTATAGAGCTGTAGAGTTTTCAAGAACTGTTATACAAATGTTAAAAAAACTAAAAAAATAACACCAAAACGTCTTTATGCAATACTCTCAATAAATCTAAAATGGTCACAATATAAATTAGTATTGATCTTGATACTTTTATATAATTTTCGATTTAAAAACTTTGTAACTATTATTTCTCAAATTACTTCACGAAAAGTTGGGAAAAAAACCAAATATTGTTTAATGCATGCTGAAAATAAATTCTTTCATTTTCTATTTTCTTTCTCACTTGTTTCGCTCGTTCGTTCTATATATACGGTTGACGCGATAAGCATTGATCGGTTAAAGGAGGAGAACTAAACAGAATTTACTAGTTCTGATTTTTTAAATTATCCATTTATCCATTTATTTTCTCGAATTTTTTTTTGTAGATACTAATGTGAAAAATTAGTTGATTTTTTATAATTAAAAAATAAGTACAATAATTTTTTTAATTAAAGTATGAAATATTTAAAATAATAATGTAGAGAAAAAATGTTTCAGAAATCTAATTGACAAAAAAATAAAATAAAATAAGACTATTAAATTATTCAGTATTTTTCAATATTATTTCAAAATGTAGTTATATCTGACAAAAAATATTATTTGCACACAAGCATATTATTTCATTAAATGTATACTTCATCTATAAAAGGGAAATTACCTAAAAAAGTGTTAAATTCAACCAATTCAACTTTAAATTGGACACTCATAAGCGATTTAAAACTTTTTAAGTTAATTTTTCTAGAGGCTTAAATGTTATCAATTCGACAAATGATCTGAAACTTTGAATAAATCAATGATTAAAACTAAATATTGTCCATTAAAATAATTAATTGTATGATTTTTAAGATTCAACTAATTAACCAAAAAATAGGGTTAAAAACAAATTTTTGATTCAAAGAAAGCTATTTAGTGAAATAAATTTACATGTATAAACTTGAGATATTAACACTTTACTTTCTATTCTATTCTATAAGGATTTGATTTTTCATTATTGACATTAGTATATTTTTCTTACACCTAAAAAAATTATTGTTATTATTATTATTAATACATATTTTTTATTTATTTTTTATTAATAATAGATAGAAAAGAATTTAATTCATCATTCAATAATCAGTCAGTTAAAAACTTGCTTTTAAGCTCTTCTTGGTGTATCAGATTAATTTATTGAGCAAATTTTAAAAAGTTGTGAAAATATATTAAGCCAACGCTGAACGTCACGGAGCACACAGCTTAAATTAGAAGTAAAAAAGAAAAAAAAAATTTTTTTTTTATTGAGTACACACGTGTACACGTACATCAGAGTTCACAATACTGTAAGTACCCAATGTAAACCAACCGCGGTGTGATTGTTCGGTGGGGGAGAGAGGCAGATAGGGACGCCCACAGTGGCGCCATCTCAATTTATTCGAGAGCGCGCGTCTTTTTTACGCATCATGTGCTTTCACTAGAGACCCTCTTTTTCGACTCTCATGTTACATAAATTATTGTAAATTTCTTATTGTTAGCACATTTGCATGAATTAAAAGCCGTAACAATGCTATGGTTCTTTAAATTAAATATATTACATGTAAAAGAAGAGTCGGCTTGGGTACGCGTCACCCGGCCGGCACGTACTAAAAGGACGCGGAGAATTCTACAGTATAAATGTGTGCGCGTGATTGAAAAAAAAAAATGCGCTCGGCATGACGGTATCAATACAATAATATGGCGCAAGAACACAGAGTCATCATCGCCACTAAATTTTCCCAAATGAGCGATTTCAATTGTTTTTCAAACAAAAAAAGTTCTACCTTTTACGATTTTAGCAAGTATAGCTGCAATGAAGGTCGCTTCCGAAAAATTGGTGTTACTCGTGGTAACTTGCGCAATCGGCAATAACGAAAATGAAAATTCATCAGGATAATGTTGATAATTTCCACCAATAGAAGAGAAGGGGGAAGAAGCGCGCCAGCGGCGGCAGATCGATATGCCGGCCGCTCTCTTTTTCTTTCTTTCTCTCTCTCTCTCCTGCTCTCCCCCATTCGAAAAACCGACGCGCGTCCGGCAGCGCGACCTCACAGGCCCGGGGTGAAAAAAAATCCACGCTTCTTGGTGCGGATATAGTAGAGGATTCCTGGACTCGAGCCAGCTTTGATCATCGCAATAAGGCGGCAACAGAATTTTCCGGACGCGTGCGAGCATCTCCGTCTTTCTCCTGTTGCCGCTGCCGCCACAAGTCGCGTATCGATCCGCCGCCACCGCTGGTGCCGCCAACACCGCTCCTGGCGCCGCGTGCACGCGTCCTAGTTTTTCCAGGAAGATATCAATAAAACTACTTCTTAAAATTAAAATTAATCAACGAAAAGGCATGCAGAATGCAAATGCGCGGGAGAAAAGACGCACGCCGGCGTGCTTCGCCCCCCTCTTTCGTCCTCTTTACGGACCTCTTAGCGGCTTAAGCTCGCTCGATTTACCCTAAAACACCGGGAAGTACTAAAATATAGGTAAACTGAACCTGATTGAATGAAAATCATTGATCAACTTACCTAATTTCAACGTCAGCCATTGCGATTTGTGTATTTGAATTTGGTCTGGAGTCAAAAGAGCACTAAAGCACACTGAGCACTTTGGTAATTAAATGTAGAGCACTAAAAGCACACGGCTAAGGCTGGCTAAGGCTGTAGCAGCGATACGAAACTGACGACGGTCGAGAGCTAAAAGGACTGCTGTTGCTGGTGAACGTAGCGCCGGCGAGTTGTGAACTGGTGCTGGTGGCGACGACGGCGGTGGCTTCGTTTGCTTGACTAGCGCCGTCCTTGTTGCTCTGCCGGGCGACCGCGATTCCCCTTCCGCGGCTCTTCCTCTCTCTCGCTCCATGGAAGCCGGGGTGGGGGGAAGCGTCTCGCTCTTTTCCGTTGGAAAAGAGGGAGAATGAATCTCATGGGGAGAGAGAAAGATGGACGCTTCGCGTGTGAGTGTAGTGGTACAGTTCGCCGGTACCGCGCGCCGGCCGCTCTCCTCTCGCTAGTTCATCCCTCCTTCTTTTTCTTGGTTTTTACATTCTCTTTCTCGCGCGCGGGCTACAACTTTTCAAGACTGTACGAGTTGTTGCACGTGATATTTTTTCGTCCAGACGATGCCGCTGTTGCAGGATGCGACACGCCAAAAATTCAGCATCATGGTTTCAATATTAAGTGAGAACCCCCGCGTTACATGCTTTCTTCAAGGTTAAGCAATTTAAAATGATTGTGAAAAACGGTCAAAGTCAACCTTTGATTGTTGAATTATATATCTTTGATTTTTTATATAAAATTTGAAATAAACTTTAGGTTCCCTACATCGCATTTTTGGCGCACCGGACTTTATAAATCAAAATCTATGATGATTATTCATAACAAGGTTAGTATGGATAACAAAAAATTATCCTACGTTAAAATCGGATAGAGTTTTTTAAATTATCAACAATAATTGTTAGAAAAAAATGTTGATGCAGTAACCTTATGTTCTACTTCTAAACGAATATCAAAGTCTAAAAAAAATGTACACAATAGTTAAAATTTCCTGCAACACATAATCATGTGTTAGTAAATTTCCTCGTCATAATTTTCGGATGGGAAAGAGAAAGACGAAAAAGCATTTGATGAGAGCGCGAAGCTCAGCACACCTACATAACACACCCGCACTCTGCAATAGCGCGTTGGAGAAACAAAGAGGCAAGATAAATTTATACGTAGAAGAGTCTCGCGGCGGTGGGACGGCGAGAATGACACAGATGCTGGGAGATATGTGTGAGGTCACTTACACACTCGCAAGTTGCAACTTGCAACGCTGGTATACGAACAAAGAAAACTATTTGCGATGTATTAAAAGTTTTATTTATTTTTAAGTTTAATCGCGGCTTTAACAATTGCCGAGACATGCTTATCGGGATAATTGAGTTGCGTTTTCACTTTAGAAAGTCTACGTAAACGTTTAAAAAAACAACGAACGAGAGCGAATAAGATGAAAAACATGTCGCAGCCGGCCGACGCGCAGCCTTCAAACGCCGCGCGGCTGATAAGTAGATGGCGCTATTTTTAACAGTTGCGACGAAGACTTTTTAGATTTTTTTTTTTTTTTCCTGTAAGGTAAGATACACATAAGCTTTGATGTATTTACATTGATTCTTCTTTATGGGACGCTGGTTTTTACTTTTTGCTTATGTTCATTTGCTAAACAGAAGTGTAGGTTTAGCGTTAACAAAAAAAATAACAGTTTTATTTAAAAAATTCGATTCAATGTTAAAACGAGTAATTACCGATAAAAAGATCAATCGTTGAAAATAAAAAATTAAGTTGTTTAAGTAAAAGATGTTTTGTCCAGTTCTCAAACTCGCGGCAAATTTAAAATCACCTCTGATCATGTTTCAACGCAGATTTACATATATGTATAGATTCGCGAAACATGTTCATAAATTCTGTTCAAGGTCCATGATAAGATAAACTAAAACAGTGTTGCATTAAAATTAGATTAATTGTGTAATATAAGACAAGAAATTAGTGGTGATGAGCTGAAGTGCACCGGAAGTGCGGTACAATCCACACTGCGTCCTTCAACATGTACAGACATGCATTGCCACCGCGCGCATCGCACATTGTATGCATGTGTACATTGTACACACACATTGAAAACTCCAGCAAAGGTGTAGTACCCTGCGGCAGCGGCGATGTTCTGGAAACTTCGGCGCCAGCAGAGCTCGCTGTTGCAGAGTGCACAGCGCGAGAGTTTCCGGTAACCTGCGCGCGCCGCTTTTTGATCTCTGTCTTCCTCTTATACCCAACCGCCAGAATCTTACGCACACATAAGCATGAGCCCACCTTGGTGTAAAAATACAACCACCCGCTTCACACAAGCCTCATTAAATTATGCAAATGTATGCTCACTCGATAAAAAAAATTTCCTTAATTTCTTTATTGTCTGCAAACGAATTCGGTGCACAATTTTAGGTTCAAATCGAATTTCAATGCTCTCCGATATTTTCATGTCCCTTTATTTGAATTCACCAAGTCTCGAGATTGTTTAGAATACTCGTAAAACTTAAAAATAAGTTAATAAAAAATATAATTTAAATTACAATCTCGATTTACTTTTAATCTTGAAAGTTTAATTTTCATTGAATTATTATAATTTTCGCGGCAAATTTTTTTAAAATTCTTAAATTTTCATTCAATTTTCAAAAGCTTACTGTTTATTCTGATAAAATATTTAATCATCGGAAAAATTTCGATGTAAAAAAGGAAACATTAAAAAAAAAAAAGAAAAAATACCTTGTTTATTGCATCTGTAACAACTGAAATAAATATTTTTTGGCAATTCAAGAAATATTACCGAATATTATGTGATTATTTATCAGACATTCTGCTACTTAACGTATTTCGGTAATGCTTCTACTTATGTTCATGGTACAGCTTTGTTTGCTCACCAATGACATCAGTTCTTTTTCAAGTTCTATGAATAGCATCGTAATTCACAAGTTTATGCGTACATGATGAAAAAAATATGTATTTTATAAAAAGCGCAAAAGTTAAGGAAAAATTGGAAAACGTTTACTTAAGATAAATAATTGTATCCACCCATTAAACTTTTTATAGTAACTTAAAGAAAATTAAGTCTCGCATTGATCAAAATTTATTTCTATTAAATGCATTCTCTTTTATAGCTTTCTGAGAAAATATGATGCAGTTATAATTTTTAAAATTCGATTTCCAATGAGACTTTTTTTATTCAATCTAACGAAGTTTACTTTGATAAAAGATAATGATAATTTACCTAATGAATAATAAATGTATAGTTAGTAAATCATATTTTACAACATCTAATTGAATTATATTGATGAAATTTAAATTTTTTTATTTTACAATTTTTAATTTATATGTTTAATTAAATCAAGCGTATTCAACAGGTAAATTTTGTATTTTAATATTAAAAAATTGTATCAAGCACTGCCGTAAAAATATATTTTTAAGCAATTACGCAATTTTTATCATAAGAAGATTGTAAAATGTAGTATGAAGTCCTCTAACTTTGATAAAAATGAGAGATAAAAAATGACAAACCCCTGAGTCATAAATATTTCAGAAAAAAACTTGAAATCATTTTTGAAAATTAATTTAAGTATTGGTAAACAAGATTAAAATTATTGCAGATTGACTTACTAAGAAACAATTAAAACATATTTTTTTTTCGAAAAATGGGCTAAAACTGCCCTTTTGGTTACAGGGTAAACAATTACCCAGTCATTTGGTTCATCATTTGGCATAACAGAACGATCCCCGAAATCGTCAAGATCGGCATTACACATGTCTTAACGTCTGCTTATTGGACACAGTAAGAAAAATAATTTATAAAAAAATTTCACGCCTATACATTTATCGCGTACTTGCGATTCTGGGTTGCCACTTTACATAAAGCGCTCCAGTCTTGCGCGCTACTTTGCACTGCTATGCAGCTTATTTCTCCCGCGCTAGTGCTCGAATATCAGTGTTTGGCTGTGCTTGTGAAAAAACACGACCCAATATCCTGCCGATGACCCCTGGCTTGTTTTTTTCCCCATACGATCATACTTTAGATTAAACTTGTTACACTTTTTCGCCGCTCCCGATGAGATTTTTCAAGCATCCCGGTGACTTGGTGCACGAGCTTTCCGAATCTATTTTATGTGGCCTCGTTCCAAAGTGTCGTTTATTCATTCCGACCCAAACTCCTCCCGACTACATTCAAGTGATTCAATTTCAATATTATTACGGCTGCCTTAGACTGTAATCTCAATCGACAGAAGGAACACACTTTTTAGCCAAGTCAAAGTAAACTCGCGGAACAAATAGAAATTGGAATTTAATTTTATATAGAAGCCAGCGCGTCTAGATTCGGGCTAAGAAAGATTCGATGTTCCGAGCCCAGCCGGGGTTACGGCTGCCGGCAGGAGATGAGGATAAGTGCAATGCACTTTCTCCTCCCTCCTCCACTGGCAGCAGGCGGCGCTTGGGAATTGCTAAACTAAACGGGTCCGTGTTTCCGCGTACACCCACGTAATATTAATCCTTTGAGATTTTTTTCAAAGCTCTCCTTTTATCGTCGTGTAATAAGTTCCGTGCGGTCGTCTCCTGTGGCCGCGATCGCGTCGCGTCGGTATGTATCTAAACTAATCTAAAATCTAATTAACTAACTTTTTTTCAAGCTATAAGATTAGGTTTTTGAAAATTTGATCCATAGACCTTTTTTTTTAATTTTAAAAGATTAATTGTGTAAGCTTGTTTACTGAGTTTAATACTTCGGTGGTTTTGTAATCGAGAAGAAACTCGAAACAATAAGTAGTTTGAATTCATATTCTCTGCTCTAAACACGAATTATAATTACATAAATCAAAAGCAATGATTGTTTTCGCTTTCGTTTAATTAAAAGATCCAGTGCAGTGTATAAATTGTATTGACAGAGTTGTAACATGCAATGCCTAGGAACTGAAAGTCGCGCAGGATTGCTTCCAGCACGACAACCGATTTTCCCACTACGGTGCGACCGAGCTGCAGTTACACTCGCAACTTTTCCCACTTTCTTTGTTAATTACGTAAACTGTGCACCTTTTAATTAATAAACTGTCTCTTGGCGGAAGAATAACCAAGGTACTCCTCTTAACCATTTTTTTTAATAAAAAGAAAACCGAAGATTTATAATCTTTGATTGAAAGAAGAACTGATGATTTTCGAAACGGTTAAACGGTTAGATTTCCAAGAAACGATTATTGTTGAGGATTGGTTGGGAACAAATCAATTAGGCCGATGAGCGGTGAGTTAAATAATAATAGCTCGGCCTATCGGTCTCGCTGCAGCAGGTACAATACGTGGGAGCGATGCAATCGTATCGCGATAGAATTAATTTAATTATGCATTCTCCAGGGTATGTCAGCGAGACAACGTGACGAGTGATCGTTTAAGGGTTCTTTTTGAATTGAAACAACAAGACACTTTTTTTTTTCTTTTTTAATATTATTATATTTACCTAGTTTCTATGTTTTTGAAATAATTAGAAAAAGCATTTATGTCAAGTTAATTTACCATTTGAAATTTTGTCTGCAGATTTAAGAATTTTGACACGAAATATTCATTACAAAATTTATTTGTAACATTCAATAATATGTAAAATTAACTTTCATTAGGTTTTTTATTTTTACAAAAAAATTATCGTAATCAGAAGTTTTAAAAACTTCAAATTTAGTATTTATTAAATTACTAACGTTTTAAAAGTTGTTTTGAGACAGGTCAAACTAGATAAAAAGGCGTGTACATACTTTGAAAACTTAATCGTAAAATAAAATTATGTTCTGGTTGTATGAATTATCTCAATAATGGGATAGTCGTGCAATACAAATTTTCTTTCAAACTAAAGGTTTATACAAGCATAAAACTGATTCATTTAATGGTATATTAGAGTCAAATTATACGATTTATCATGTGCATAGACTTATCTCCATTCTCCTGCAATAAATTGAAACTAAAAACCAAACTTTTGGATCATTTAAATAAAATGCTTAAAGAAGAAAAATTACTTAAATTTTTTCGAAAAGAAATAGCTATGTACAGTGCTGTAGCTGAGTAGCTATCATGGAAAAATCCTTGCCATAATCTAAAATCCTGGCCTCATCGTGAATTCAACGCGTGTCCCGCACGCGCCCCGCACTCCTCATATTGTATACTTACCTCGCTCCCATATCGGCCCCTCTGCCTTAAAAAAAAAAAAAAAACCCCACGTGTTTAAGGGGCGCAGCTGCAGTGGATCAGCAGCAGGTGAAAAGCGCCAGATGGCACGTGTAGACCTCTGCACCTTTTCGGGTTGCCGGCATTTTTTTTTTTTTTGCTCCTCTCGAGAAGGAAATTTTTTTTTCACTCCGGGCGCTGCACAGATGTAAAAATTTTTGGCTGCTTTGTTAATCGGTAGGTATTTGTTGTTGGGCAAGTTTAGCGACAGGAATTTATGATTTGGCCTAATTTGCTTGAAACTTTGCTGAGTTATGTTTAGCCCGGGAATTCAATTATTTATGCTGTTTTAGTTTGAAAACGTGATTTTTTTGATACAAGTTTAATTCAAATTTATGTAATTGCTTGAAAACTCATACTAACTATACTAAAAATACAACGAATTGGGCTTTGGTATGTAACTGATGATGATACTACTTTGGAATTAAAACGCTCAAAGGAAAATACAAAGAATCTTTTTGATGAAATCAATTTGTTTTGAAAATAAACTGATTTTAATCAGAAACAGACTAAAGTGGATTAAACGCTTACGCATCCATTCAAGTTAGTTAACCAGAGGAGCTGCCCCTAGAGTTCAATTACGAGGACAAATTGGTGTTGCACAAAAAAAAAATTTACTCACGCAAAATAGGGTTCAAACCTGCGTAAAGATTAGTATCAAAATTTTCATCATTGCGTGACCTTCGACTATTTGAGACTATACTGGACTTGAAATGAAAAAAATGTTTTCTCTCCTCAACAGTATAATTACGTAAATTCCCTGTAATTTTTCATTCATGAACAACCAAGTATGCGAGTTATAAATATTCATTTGACATGGATTTTCAAAAATTTGAGTTAATATACACTAAAGAGAAAATTTAAAGGTGTTGGCTAATTTTAATTTATTTAGGTTCCACTGTGTGCAGCGTGGCGCGGTGTTGGTGTGCTATGGATAAATTAAGATTCTCTATTTTCTGCGATAATGACCCGTATAACTATTCTTAGGCGCCCCAGTTGTATTACTCTTGTGCGTTCAAAACACAGATGCAAATGAGATTATCAAATTTTCGGCATGCATCTGCGTCAGCTTTTTTTTTTTTTTTTTTTTTTCTTCTTTTTTTTGATAAATATAAAACAAAATCTTTACCATGCACTCATAACCAAGGGTCCACTTGATGCACTATTCAGAATTGTACAGAAAAAGAAAAGTAAAAATCGAAAAAAGTAGTGGTGATGACGCTAAAGAGCTCTTTTTTCGATTTTTGGCTTTTTTTCTGTAAAATAGTGAAATAGTTTTACGCTCTCAGATCTCTGATAAAACTTTTCCTTAATAGACTTTTTATACTTTTTATATGAAGAACTCCATAATACTTGAGAGAACTGTCCTATGTAAATTGCAAAAACATTCGTAACTGAAATTTTTAATACTGCAATAAGTTAAGATTTTAAGATTTTTACACAATTTTAACATTTATAATCAAATTTCGATAATAAATAATAATTTTTTGTAATATAGAGCATATTTTAACGAGTAGTTAGCATGGAAAAAACAATAAATATAGGTATACAATTACATTACAATTACCCTGTTGAAATAAATTATGTTTAATAGTAAAAATGACATTTGAAAAAAATGAATTCCCTTGAAAAAAATTCTACATCAAAATCAATACTAGTCATAAAATGGTGTAAAAACATTGCCTACACAACTACATAGAAGTTCGTACACCGGTTTTGAATAAAATGAAAATAAATTACATTACTAAGATCTTCACCTCTTGTTATTTATAAAAAATACTATGTACAATTTTTGAAATTTCTAAATAATGTGGAAGTTTTTATTTTATTTTCGAGCTAGCAGATTAACTTGTTAGCGGTTCAAGTCTTTCGAACGTTATTACTATACTTGAGTTGAATGCACTATTCAACAACAATGTATGGTTCATGTCTAAAATTACCCTCGTTCATTGCTAATTGTTGCTTTATTTCTTTTTGCACACTTTGACAGACATGTTAAGTAGTACTAACCGGTATAAATAATTACTCAAGGAAATACGTAGCACTATTGAACAACAGAATATAATCACTTTAAGTTATAATAAACGATCCATTTAGAAAAATGTGATTCCATTTTTCTTGAAATCGTTGACCCGGGCATGATAACACAGGTAAAAAAGTCCGACTGCGACAGTCACGAAAAGCCGGAAGCTCACGACTCGCTCCGCCGAACTCGGCCCGAGTTCTTTGGCCCTTGACTCTCTTGTTCCTACTTTTTTTTTTTCTTCTTCTTTCTTTCTCGCGTATATTCTATGTCTCTCTTTGCGCAACGATACTCCTGCAGCGTTTTCCGTCTTAAGCTGTAAAAAAAATAATGGATAGAAGAAAAAGAAGAGGTCGGTTAAGGTTATTATAACTTGAGAGTTATTCAAAATAATATGCCATTAGATTCAAACGAAAGAAGTTTAATTGAAATTAAATATTCATTATGATAAATTATTTTTGATTGCATTTATGAATGGTCGTTAATAGTTATGGTTACGGATTTTATTGAATTTTTACTAAAATTATATTAAATTACAAATTTTTATTAAAAAAAACCTTAATCAAAAAAATAGTATTTCTTTTATGGACTGTGAAAAATTCGTTTAAAACTTTGGATTATTCTTTTCTTAATCTTTCATGTTTGCTAAATAAATCCCTCTAAAGTTATTTTGAGCCACATTGGCGATAATATAGTGGTTTATTTAATGTTTTATGAAACTTAAAATATAAATTTTACTTTTATCATGCATATTAAATACTTTTTTACTGCTTTTTTTTTTATCAAAATGTTAATTACATGAAATTGCATTAAAGAAAAACTTGAGTATTCGTAAGTTTTTTTTTTTCAATATTGTATATTATGTTTAATGTGAAATCCAACTAAATATTATTATGAGCACATTTTTGGATGACTTTCAAAAGGGAAACCAGAAGTTGGAAACAAAGTCTTTAAACAAATTTAAATTTAGAACTCTCCAAAAATATGATTATAGAAGTTGTATTGTATGTTCAATATATTTCTTTTCGTCCCTCTAACCTCAAAATCGGAACTTCGCCCCTTGTTTTCGGTTAGAAGGACGAAAAATAGTATATTTTCCTTAGGCTCGAGGGTTCGATTTAGCCTCCTCGTTGCAACCCTCGCCTTCGGCTCGGGTCGCAAACCTCTCGGAGGCCAAATCGAACCATCTCGCCTGCGGGAATAATATACTATTAAAATCTTCCACGTACAGAAGCTCAACGCGCTAAACAAAATTTGGGATGAATGCTCTAATAACTTTTTTTTTTTTTTTTTTTTTTTTTTTTTTTTTTTTTTTTTTTTAATTAAAAAAAGTGCTCGTTTTATTTTATCTTTTTTTTTTCTCTCAATTTTAAAAGATAAAATTTAAATGAAGAGTTTCTTAAAAAGTATTCCGTGTAACTTTGAAAAAAATGAACGAAAAGTTAAAGTTTAAAAATAGTCGTTGAGCGTACAAAGTAAATATTACTTTCATTAAATATTAAAAAACTCAGAAATGATTTTTAATCGAGCTACTTACAACGATCTTAAGCAAACACAATGTGTAAGAGTAGTTTGTTGAAAAAATAGACTGCTACATTATAGTTTTACATATAGATTTTTTTTTAATACTGACGACAACTAAATATAAAAATTTTTAAGGCAAAATTTCCGTAAAGGAAGGTATTAAAAATCGCAAAGGCTAATTAAAATAAGTTTGATTTTTTTTTTTTTTTTCAACCGAAGTAATATAGCTTTCAGAACTTCATTTCCTTTAAAATAAAGAAGGTTGCTTTTAAAAAATATCGACTTATTTATAAACGAGAGATTTTCAATAATGCTATTAAGGTCAGAAGGGAGTAAAGGAAATAATAATAAGGTAATAAGTTGGTCGTTCGCGAGGGTCTAATTGCACGGTGCCGGGGGAAGGAAGTATTGTGTAAAGAAATTCACAGTATATATATATACATTATACACATTAAGCAAGTATTATACAAAAAGGAAGTAACACAAGTAACCGAACACAGTCGAGCGGTGCAAGTACACACACACAAGCACGCGCCTAAGAAATGAAAGGATAAACCGGCCGGCATCAACATCGTATAAAAAGACTGTGTATTTTCCCGTGCAGCTCCTCCCGCAGCCGATGTGGCTGCCGCTTCTTCTTCTTCTTCTTCTTCTTCTTTTCCCGTCTGGTCTGTGCAGCAGGCAACGTAGGCGGTCACGAGTGAGCCGCGCACTCGAGCGAGCGCATTTTACTTTCGGGCTAGACGCTTGCCTGCTGCACTGCACCGACTTTCCCCTCCACGGCATGCCACCGAGCGTTTCACTCTTCTTTTGCCACGTTTTTTTTTTTTTCTTCTTTCTTTTCTTCCTATAACTCTAGCTCGCCCCGTCCCCTCCTCCTCGGGTTACACCGTCGAGAATTGCTTATTTACTGTATATAACGCCTTGCTGTCCCCCGAGTGCACTATTAACTTTAATTTGTCCAGGTTTAGTCTACCTCTAAGATCAAAAGAAAGCTCGAAGTAGTAAGAACTATTATGTCGATGATACACTCAGATAAATTGATCAAATTCATTTTTTTGGAAAGATATTTCTAATAATTTTGTATCATAGAATTAAAAATTTTTATTGTTGTAATTTTTTTATTTTTTTTTCACTGTGCTAGTTGCAACTGCTGTAATTGGTGATAACAATCACCTGGGGGATAACGAAGAGGTAACCGGAAAAGAACCCTTCAGGTACCCGGCTTGCGCGGCGACCAGGCATGAATGCAAGTGCGGGCAACTGTACCAGGTGGCGCCACTGTCCAGTCCGATTAATTTTTGGGGAACGAACGCGCGCGTTTTTATTCGCCTTGTACCTACATGTGACTTTTATACTAAGACCAACCGTATTATTAGAACTGGGAGCATCGCTCGGAAGTCTTTTTTTTTTTAAGATGGTCTGAAAAATTACCTTAAAGTCGCGGCGAGAAAGAAATTTCTTTTAGAACTGCAATGACTCGGGCGATTTTTTTTCTTTTCTTTTCCGAGGTTCATACAAACGAGTGTTTTAGTTTTTTTGACCCTGAATGGCTTCGGTATGTGGTATGGTGCTTGAATATACAAATTTTTGGGTAACTTGAAGTGTCTTTTGTATTTGCTGCTCTAAAGATTATGATGTTTTCATATTTTCCAGGTATAATTCTGGATACTGAAAAGCATAACATAGTATTGTTTTATTTTTCAAAAGTTCGACGAACTCTGCAGTTTGTCTCTATCAGAACTTGTTGACAAACATTTCTCATTATTCTGAGTTTTAATAACAAGCATAAATTTTTTTTTAAACTTTAATTTAAAGTGTCTCATTTTTATTTAAAAACTTTGTACACAGTATAGAATTGAATTAATTTATCAAACATGTTTTTTATTGAAATTAAGTATAAAAATTTGAGTTAATTCGCAATAAGTCTCGTGATTTATCATTTTATATTTTCAAATAATTACTTCAAAGGTTAAATAATTGACGCTTGAAAACTTTTTTTACAGTAAAAAACCTCCAACAAAACCCTTAAGACCTCGACAATCAGCTACGTTAGAGTCAACGAACGCAAGGATTCGAAAACCGTGACTCACTAACCGTACATACCCAACAGGTCAATGTTTTTTTCCTTCATCTCTAAATACGAAGTCAGTATTTTAACGCTGTCAACGTACCCATTAAACATCTGTGATCGATTGTTACGTGTGCATAATAATTACTTTTTTCGACAATAAGTAAGGTCAAACGATATTAAACTTCAAAAATAAAAAAGGAAAATTTCTTTTGATTCTCTTCCTTCTGACTTCGTTCAACCACAAAATCATAATTTCAAAATTACACACTCCCGCGATGAAGGGCGTAGCAATCTTCAGTTTCTTCGCATGGTGTGCAAGTATGTTTTATGGGTGTATAATTTCTCGTAAGCTAAATTCAGAATTATATAGGCTGTAAAAATGATTTTTTGTTATTCTTTTTTTTTGTGAGGAACCGCTTCCCGTACATTCATCGGGACGGAGAATTCCTTTAACCGTTAGACCCGGTGAACACCAGAGAGCGGAAATAAGAATGGACTTTCGAAAAATGAAACGTACAAAAATTACAATTGCGATTTGATGCTTGCAAACGGTTCTCGTTGAAAACTTCATTTCGAAGTAACATTTTTCACGAATCATAAAAAATGGTGGATTATTTTATTCGTTTATTTTATTTTCTAAAGTTGCACAAGTTCGTCTGCCAATATTAGACTCCAAATAAAATTAAAAACTGAAAATTATTTGTAAAATAAAATCTTTTCTACATAATAAATTCTTACCTAGAATAATAAATACCTATAGATTCTTACTCCATCTAAAAAAGCAAATACATGGTTGTTTTTATTTAAAAGATTATGGAAAAAAAAAGTTACTTAATTAATAAAAATATTTACGTAGATTCTTTTAGATCATGACTTCTACAAAACAAAGAAGACTTTTTAGTCTGGTAGTATGTATCAGTAATCAGAATACATTGAAAATAAAAACACGGAGATAGTTAAAATAATATAAATTAAAATTTCTATAAAAAAGAAAATCGCGTTTAATCCAAACCGCGTTTATGCACAACGCAAACAAAAATAGCTTCGTAACTTTCCACACGAGCAATAAGTATACTTATAATCCATTGCTAAAGAAATGCTGGTAGCCACTGGCTTAGGAATAAAAATATCGTCCAAAAAATGAATCCAGTTCTGCAAACACGAGTCGATTCCACTTAGTAAACATTCATCACTGGTTTTAAAACATCAACGAGAAGTCATAATTAAAATTTTGTCCCGCCTAACTGAAAATTATCAGTTAATCTTAGAGCTAATTAGTATGAAAAAAGAATACCTTGAATTTACAAACAAAGCGTAACGGGAAATTAACCGAAACTGAGCCACGCGAGCTTATCTTTACACATACGCAAGGATATTATATTGTAGTTTAAAAGTTAGTTGCAATGGTGTCAACTGCATAAGCAGAAGCATTTTTTTTTTTTTTTTTATGACAAAAAGCGCGCATGCGTATCTTTTTTTTTCATTTACGATAAATCGATGGCTATTTCGAGAGCTTTTGTGAAAGATGGTAAATTTTTTTCAATCGTAAATTTTTTTTTTCTTTTGAAAATTTTTGTCTATACAATTCGGGCTTGTTTGCCTACAGCTTTTGAATCGATTATATATATTGTAATTTAATTTAATTTCGTTTAAAATAATTTTGCGAGTACTTCTATGTTCATGATTTTCGTTAATAATACGTTATACGAATATTTTAAGAACTCTTTAAAGTCAACCAACTCAATATAAAGCACAAAAAAAAAAAAACTTTGAAATATTATTTCCTGGTATATTTCCTTGATACTGTTTGCTTTTGTACGAGTTTGTTTTCCACCCCTTCGAAAATAATGACTCTAATTTTACCGTTTCTCCATCAAGCCCCGCTGATGATCGTCCAAGCTAAACTTTTTCATTCTCGTTTTACCAAAAAACTTTATTGATTCTTTTTATTGGTCTCTCAACTTCCGGAGGCACAAATTTGAGGTCAGTGTACTCGGGCTAATGCTTTTGTTTTTCATGAAAAAATATTTTGTCAGACCAAACTTTAATTAAGAAAGTTAAACGTAAGCTGTAAAAGAAATTAATAAAAATTTTTTTTTGCTGCACGTGGAAACTATCCCCCTCTACAAATTTATTGCGTTTGGTTTTTATAATTTAATAAAAAACTAAGCGTTTTTTTTTTAATACCGTTAATTAATTTTTTGAATTTTATTCCTATATCACTCTAAAACTAGGGGTTCGATTTTAATTCAGCTATATTGTGTTTCGCGAAAAAAAAAGAAAAAATTCGTAGCTTGGTCTATTTAAAAATATAGACCAATGAAAAAAGGCATAAATAATTTTCTATTGCCCAAGGAAGCAGATCCGATCATCACGGTTCGATGAATATTTAGTTTATGTCACCCAGACCCTACAGTATGTGAAAATTTACGTGGGCACCAATAAACCTATGCGGCCTTTACCTAACCCTCGATTATAAATAGCAAATAAACCTTTACTGAAACATTCTTTTCTCTTTCGGCTGAAAGCTACAGATTTGTATAAAAACTTTTTTCGCAAAATATTAAAGACTTTATCAAATAAATTTTAGGATAAAATAAATTTTATAATTCCAAGCACTCAAAAATTTTCGTTGGTATTTACAATATATAATTTACAAACATGATTTTGAGTATTCATTTGAAGGTAAAGTACCCTAATTTCAAAATGTTGAGCAAAAAAATTACAGATTCTGAAAAAGTGACGTGAGCCGTGAGCAAGCCATGTACTCACTAATTTAGAATAAAAAAGAGAACGGTACGTACTAGAAACTTACCCACTTATCTTGAATTTCTTTTGAGGATGTTTCTCACTCTGATGAGCAGTAATTGCACAGGGGAAAGATCTTTTTCCAAATTAAATTTATTTAGAAAATGAATTGAGGACTTTGGTGACTTAAGTTCGATCAAACTTATATAATATCTACGAAACGTGTTATTGTTCGAGAAATACCCATAGATCACTTAATTAAAACTTTTGCATGTGAAAAGTCAAGAAAAGTTCATATTTGAAATTTCAAAATGTATGTTATAATTAGAAATCATGTTAACTTTACGTTAAAATATTATTATTCTTATACTTTCAGAAATTTAATTGAATAAAAACCAAAAACAATCATAATTTTTTTTTCATTTATTTATTTAAATTAATTAATATCGAAAAATAAATAAAAATAATAAAAATTAAATTTGATAAAACCATCTCACACCTGTTTCCAGCCTCTAGAGTATTTTGCACAAAGCCTCTCAAACCTTTATTCCATACAACAACAAAAAATTATTAATTGTTATACTTATAAAATTATTTCATAAAATCAGCGGTGATAGCGATCTCACTTTTAGTCAGCTCTACATCTTAAATTGTCCAAACTGAAAAAAATAAATAAGTTTTTACAAGTACTTAATTTATGTATATATGTATCTACAGATTCCAAACTTTAATATCTGCTATGGGTTCCCTATGTAGATATTGCGGTTATGAATCTGTACGGCAGTATGAAATTCATTTGAATTTATGAACTTAATCAGTTCATCAAACTGTATTTAAATATACATATTAATGTTGTTTTATCCATAATTATCTAGTCTTCCAGAAATAACTCAAAGAGTGTTCTAAACATTACTGTGCTCATTTAGAGCTTAAATTTTGAATTGAATAAGTTATTATTTAAAAAAAATGCAAATATTATCAGTGCTGTATTGCATTAAGCCGGCTTATCTTTTTTTGCGATTTGCTTAGAAATATTAATGTTAATTTGAAAAAAAAAAAAAAAAAAGTGGTAATAGCCTAGAAACAGTAGTATAAAATGTGCAATGTGTAGCTCGCGCGCGACATTAGTCCAAAAAATAAACTGGTTTTTATTCGTTCGCATTCTCGCTACGTGTGAGAAAACGCGACGTGCACCGCGCCACAGGTACCTATATTCCTTGGGTTTTATTTTTTTTTTCTCTCTTTCTCATTTCTCGAGCGACTTTTATATGCTTCGTTCTTTGGGTAGGTATATACAACATCCTTTTTTTCTCCTCTCCTCGTTTCCCTCTCTTCGGGCGACTTGTTCCTTGAATTTCGAACGGCTTGTCTACCGCGGCCACTAAAAAGTTTCGGCACGTCTTCGAGCGGAAATGAGAAATCTCGACAATAATTCTGAAATTCTTTAGTTTTTTTCCTCTTTCAAAATTATGATTTTTCAATGCTTGATATTTTTCTTTAATTTAATTAAAAACCCTGCAATCGAACATGTAAAAACTAATGTGAAAACTTTTCAAAATTTTCAGCACAAATTTAGAGTTTATTTAACTGCGTCGAGCGCAAAATTACTAATGTATTTAAAAAATATCCAAAAAGTTAATTTAAAAAAAAAAAAAAACTAATAAACGATATCGGACCGCCATCTGCTGGTAAAGCTTGTTTTGAAATAATTTCAAAAGTCGCAGTCAGCGGAACTCCTGGCGTCATCTGTAGTCGCTAGTAGTAACTTCTGTCTGCAGTATCGACCGGCACGTGTGTAGTTTACCCACACACAAGTATAAGTAACTCCCAACAGTCAAAACACACGTACGCGGTACGATCGTACATGTGTGAGATCGCGCAAACGCAACACACAAATTCCACTGAGTGGCGCTTCGACGAAGGAATTATGTAGGTAAAAGTAAAAGAGAGATAAACGCTGCTGCGAAACTCGGGATATCTCGCGGTTCGCGTCTGCGTCGTTGTCGAAAGAGCCGCGCCGCCGTCGCCGTCGCCGTCACCGCTTCAGCAGGCAGCAGCACCAACCGCGGCGGCCTGCAGAGGCAGCTCGTCCTCGTAACTAATCGCGCAGATCACAGAGGAGGTGTGTGTATGTGGATAAGGAGGGTGAGAAAAAACACCCGAGCCAGCACGAAAAAGAGTTGTGCGTGCACGCGAGTGTGTTCTTTTAACGTGTGGTGGTGCCGCACCAGGAGTTCGAGCCGCGGCCGGGAATATTGGCTGCCGCAGCCACGGTTAAAACGGAGGAGCAGCGAGCAGTTGTAGCAGCCGACGTGGTGGAGCTGCAGCGCGCGCGCGCCGCCATTTTCCTCCGAGAATTAAAAGGCCCGAGTTGAGGCAGTGCACCTGCTACTGTTTGGAATACGCTGCTCTCGTGACCGCTCCGCGCGGTCCTGTGCGGCGAGACCTCAGCCCATTCAGAATGTGTTGATCAAAGAGGATACAGGGGCGGTACTATCATCATCGTCAGCGGTAGCGACAGCAGTCGCCAACGACCAAGAAGCCGACGCCGCAGCGAAAATTACACTTGTTTTCTAAATTGTGTCGTATCAACCACCGCAGTGCCAGACGCGCGAGTGTGTGCGGGTGTGTGTGCATGTGTCCCATGTGTGAGTGCGTTGTACACCAGTGGAATTAAGTTCGAAGCCCACGCTAACATACGTGTGCAATCATCTCTGTACGTGCATTTTTAAATCCCAGGACAACACATAAGTTTACGGCGAGTTTCTGACCGCTACGATGCCCGCACCTTTAATTTCGTATTTTCGGCTGTGAATGTGTGTGCCGCCGTCGTCGTCTTCATCTGTGCTGCTCTAAGTGTGTGCTTGCGCCACTGAATTCATTATCGTCAGCCTTTTTTTTCTCTCGTCCTCCTCCTCCTCGTCGTAGTCGTCATCGTCGTCGAGCTTTCGCGCTACCGAACACGAGCGAGAGAAAGACGGAAGAGGACAAGCAGCCAGCCAGCGAAATCGATCGCCAAGGTGTTTTTTCTCCGCTCCTCTTCTCACCGCCCTTGGATTGTCCGAGTGGATTTGCTAAATAAGAGGAAGAGGTTTCACCGGGAAGTCTGCTGATTTTTTTTTGCCAAAAACAAATTTTGTCTTAAATTACAGAGCTGTTTTATCGATCAGCAAATGATCGGGATGGTGAAACACAGTGAAAGGCAGCTGCATTGATCAACTATCTGGTTTTTTAATCATTTTTCTTCTATTGATTCCAAAGTTAATTAATTAATTTGTAACGAGTTGAGTAGTGAAATTTTGGTGAAATAATCACTTCGATTCAACGCTCAAGGTGCTCTTTTTCTCGTTTTTTCAGAGGGAAAAGAGCAACGAATTTGCTAGCCGACAAGGTTAAATAAAACATTCGAAATTCTGAGAAAACTCGATATCCGTGGAGCCCTAGCAGGCTCGAGCGGCTCCAGTAAGATGGGCAACAATGCCACTAGTTCCAACAAGAAGGTGGACGCCGCTGAAAGCGTCAAGGAATTTCTGGAGCAGGCCAAAGAGGAATTTGAAGAGAAATGGAAAAAGAATCCAACAAATACAGCTGCCCTGGAAGATTTTGAAAGGATCAAAACACTTGGTACAGGCTCCTTTGGGAGAGTCATGATTGTTCAACACAAACCAACCAAGGAGTATTATGCCATGAAAATTTTGGATAAGCAGAAGGTTGTCAAGCTCAAGCAAGTCGAACACACACTTAATGAAAAGAGAATTCTCCAGGCAATAAACTTTCCCTTCCTTGTCTCCTTGCGCTTTCATTTCAAGGACAATTCAAATCTTTACATGGTCCTGGAGTACATACCTGGTGGAGAAATGTTCAGTCACTTAAGAAAAGTAGGCAGATTTTCAGAGCCACACTCAAGATTTTATGCAGCGCAGATAGTTCTGGCATTCGAGTACCTGCACTACCTGGATCTTATATACAGAGATCTGAAGCCAGAAAATCTCCTGATTGATTCTCAGGGTTACCTCAAAGTCACAGACTTTGGCTTTGCCAAGAGAGTCAAAGGCAGAACGTGGACTCTCTGTGGGACACCGGAGTATCTTGCACCAGAAATTATCCTCAGCAAAGGGTACAACAAGGCAGTTGACTGGTGGGCGCTTGGAGTCTTAGTTTATGAAATGGCAGCTGGTTACCCACCTTTCTTTGCTGATCAGCCCATCCAAATTTATGAAAAGATAGTTAGTGGTAAAGTTCGGTTTCCTTCTCACTTTGGCTCTGAGCTGAAGGATCTTTTGCGCAGCTTACTTCAAGTAGACCTGACCAAAAGGTTTGGAAATTTAAAAGCAGGAGTTAATGACATTAAGGGACACAAGTGGTTTGCCACCACCGACTGGATTGCAGTCTTCCAAAAGAAAATTGAAGCTCCATTTATACCAAGGTGCAAAGGACCCGGTGACACCAGTAACTTTGATGACTATGAAGAAGAGACTCTAAGAATCTCGTCAACAGAGAAGTGTGCCAAGGAGTTTGCAGAGTTTTGAAGGGCTGTCATAAGGATTATTTAAGCGATAAAAATTAACAGCAGCCAGCTGGACCCATCGAGAAGTCGCTATAGGCATTATTTCATAATATGCCCAAAGCAATCAAACTACTCGAAGACCCAGGAGAGAAGGAATTAAAAACCCACTCAACCAGTGATTCTTCATCGACGACGAGGGACTGTGTTTTAACATTCTCCTAGGTTGTGTTATGTCACCCTCTCCCAACCTTTTTTAGGTGAATCCTCTAAAGTGTTTTAAAGGAGAGATAGAAGGTGAAGTGTAGAAAACCATGATGAATTCCTGTATGGACATTAAGTATTCTTGTTGCCGATTGTGGACTTAATTGCTTGTTGTTTATTAAAAAAAAAAATTAAAAAAAAAGAAGAAAAAAAAAAGAAATCTTATTATTAAAAAATGAAAGAAATAAATGAAAAGTAATGAAATAACGAATTTCGTCGTCGTATGAACAGTTACAAAAACGTGAATCCTCTTGTCTATAATTTTTAGTTGCTGTGTAAAAAAAAAACCAATTTTAGAAGAAAAGAGATGAAAAGAGGAAGATGCTCAAATGCAGTCAAAGTGTTTTGTCGTCATTTTGTTTTGTGCAAGTTTTTTTTTTTTTTTTTTTTTTAATTGAGTGAAGTGAAAATTGAAAAAAAAAAGATGAACTAAAATAAAAAAAGAAAAAAATCATTATTTGGTGATGCAAGTATGTAAGTGTATGAATACACACCACGCCATAATCATTGTTGTTTTTACCTGCCACATTGTGAAGGTGCGAAAGATCTTATATCGGAAGAAGATACGAATCAAGGCATATCGGAGCAGCAGAAAGTTCTTCTTCCTCTTCATTTGGTCCGAAAGCGTGATTGTGACGTATATATATACATATATATTAAAAAACAATTTTGAATGAGAGTGTTTGAGTGTGAAAGAGCGAGTAATATTATCGTTTTTCTTCATTTAATGAAAAAAAAAAAAAAAAAAAAAAAATTTATTATTTTTTTCGAGTGTAATAATACACATGAAGTGCGAAACAAAAGGGTCCAGATGCTCCATCGCAGACTGAAATAATTTCGAAATTTAGGAGAAATTTAAAGCATGTAGCGCTCGACCTTGTGCCGACTTAGCACGGTTTATAATATCGAGTAACGCAAAGCATTCGGTAAACGGATGAAAAAAGAAAACCGTTCGCGCATTAAAATTAAAGTATACACACACACTTCATTACCTTAAACCTTTAATTTATTTCCGTTCGCTACAACCAATAAAATATAAAAAAAAAAAAAAAAAAAATTAAAATGCTTTGCTGAATTTTATATTTTTAAAACAAACTGCAATGAATGTTTTAAAAACGATGACATTAATAATAAACTGAGTCATTTGTTTTTAAAAAGTTTCTAAAACGCTGTATAATATTTTTTTTTAGCACTTTCTCAACAAGCTCATGTAAATTTTAAACTTGTTAATAATAACCGTAACAAATATCTCAAAACATTTTTCGGATACAACGCACTATTTTCATCCGAATAAAGCTAAATTTTCAATAATTTGAACAACAAAATTTTTTTTTTTTTTAACGAGGTCGTACAAACGTAAAATTCCATCTGTATCATTCGTAGACGTATTTTCAATACCATCATCGATATTAATTCCTTCCGTGCAGCGTCTAAGGTCGTACGTTACTGCTCACACACACCCACACGTACATACATACACGTATATTTTTCCGCCTGCGCGAGAGACTTGGCTTCGAATAAAAGTTACAAAAATCAGGTGCAGAATAAAAGAAGCCGAGGTTTTTCGGATAACGTTCGTCTGCGGCAAATAATGATTAATAATTGTTGAAAATAAAATCAGTCAACGAATTAAGCCGAACGTGCCCGATCATAACTTCGGAAAATTTTTTTATTATTATTTTGTCATTGTTTTTTTTTTTTTTTTTTTTGTATTGTTCTATTCTACGGTGCAATAAGTACCTTGAGTAGCTACTGAATATATCGTATCCTAGCTATTCAGGGGCCTCTTTACGTGATACGCTCATAATTAATAATTTAAAAAAAAAAAAAAAAACAAGCGAAAAGACGCAAACGAAAGAAAGAAAAAAAAGAACTACCGTTACAAGCGAGATGGTTTGTAAATTTTAACGCTCGGACTAGGATCATTGAATTTATATATATACATATTATATTTATCTATAAAATCCGGTTGAAATGTAATTTTTTTTTAAAAAGAGACGTTTGTATCTCCGGTATCAAATTTTAACGTGCGTAAATGATGATAGTACTTTTAAATATTTGAAAGACCTCCCTCTTAGAGGTTCTCTTCTAACGGTAAAATTATATATTATTTTCTTCCCCCCCACCACCTCATGGTCGTCGCGTGCGAGCCGTTATTTTTTAGCTCCTAGATACTTACGAAAAAAAAAGAAGGAATCAACGTCCCTGGACGCAAAATAAAGAGACAATTTTTGGCGCGGCGCGTTGCGTGTAAAGTTAACAAAAAAATAGCGTCCTTGACAAGGACGACCTTTGGCGCTTTGTAAATAAGAAGAAAAATAAGAGATTCGAGGAAGGATTTACTTATTTAAAAAACCGCATGGTTTTTTCTTGGTCTTATTCTTCTTCTTGTCGCTCGTCAGCCGTGGATATTCAATTTTTGAGCGCACACATCTCGACTCGCTACGCGTAACTCAATTGGGAATTGAGCTCAATCATAGGCTCGATTAAAAGGAGTTTCGATAGAGACGCCCCTGCTGCATCCTTTCTCGTTCGTTTATTTTTTAAGTAAAACAAGTTTTTAAGTGAGAATTTTTTTTTCTACCGACATTTTTTTCTTATTATTTTGCGAATTTGAATGAAAATAGATCATTGGTTTTCATGGAACGTTTTATGATGGTCTTTATGAACTTTTTTTTCTCAATTAAAGCACACGAGAAAAAAAAAAAAAGATTTTAATTAAGTCGATGAATCAGTCGGTGGTGAAAATTAACTTCAATTTCTCAAAACGTCTGTGCGCGCGCGCGTGTGTGTGAGTGAGTGTCAAATTAGAATTATTTTTAAACACTCAAGGTTACCAAAAATTCTCACACAAAACTTTAACTTCAATTTAAGCTCGCTTCGGGTATTTTATTTTCATAAATAATGTTTCAAGAAAAAATAACGCGCAAATGAAACCAATATTCCACAATTCAGATGCATCAAATCAAATAATAAAGTTTAAAAAAAAAAACGAGGGGTAATTTCACACCTGACGATATAAAACTTTTAAATATTGTGTATCAGCTTGCGGATGTGACCGCATGCTACTTATATTATCTGAATATAAGAGAAGTAACAAAAAACAACTGTTTGGTTTTCTTTTGTCGGTGTGACTTTGTTGTTGAGAGCCAAAATTAAATTATTTGTTTCTAGATTTGTGAACGCAAGAGATAATATATACATTAAAAAAAAAAAAATACATTTGTACATTGCGTAAAAATCTATTATTGTTCTGCGAGGATTGCAAAAAATATAGTTTTTTGTACGATGAGTTTTTGTTGAGAGAAAAAAAAAATAATAGTAATTTTCAATGAAAAAGTTTGTTTTACTAAAAAGACAATGTTGTTTTTTTTTTTTTTTTTTTTTTACCAATCGACACCATTGTAACTGCGTCTCCAGTGAAAACGCTAACTTCCTGTAAAAAAATTCGAGCGCGCGTTAGCTTGTAAAAAAGGTGGAATAAGTTATATGCAGCAAGAAAGAGCTTTAAAAAACCATGCGCCAAAAAACAAAATTTTTCCTTTTACAATTAATTTTTTTTTTTTTTTTTTTTTGGAACGGCCCAAACAAATTCCATCATTGCAAACCACGATTGGCATCGCAATTAAATTGATCAAATCAAATGTGAATTCAAAATTAAGCATTATTGAGGCAAATCATGTGTACGAAAAAAATGATGGAAAAAATACGTAACGAGAGAGCGATAGCGTGAGTGGATGTGTGAATGAATAAGTGAGGAAAATGATTAAATTTAGAATTTTTCGAGTCCAAAATAAAATGAGGAGCCAGAGTCCGGATTCTATTTTGCAAAAGTTTATTTTAGCGCGCGCGCGCGTCTAAGTTATATACACAACACTTACACACATATAACGAATTTCCGAAGCGTCTTGACTTCCGTTTAAATCCTTATGTGCGTTTTACCTTTTTTTTTTTTTTTTTTTTTTTATATATATATATTTAGTTTGGTATAATTATTTTTTTCTGTAAAACATGTGTATATTACTTCGATTTACCTGTTGTTATGTTTTTATTATGATTGTTATAATAATTGTATCCATTATTTGTATTTTACTTAGCGTCGCCGGAGAAAAAGATATAAAGAGAGAAGAGCGAAAAAATACGAATTGGGTTTTCCACGTTTTTTTCGTTCGACGTTTATATAAATATATATATCGTATCGATCTTTGTTCATTTTGTACTAGTCTGTAACGGAGGAATAATTAATCATATTGTATATAGAATGATGTTAAACGATATTTAACTAATGATAAAAAAAAAAAAAAAAAAAAAAAAGGCAGAAATATATGATGAAATAAGTGTATAAACAAATTGTTTTTTTTTCTTTTTTTTTCTCATATTTTATATGGAAAACCCAGATTGAAATCACACTATTATATTTTTTTTTTATAAGCATTTTATTTTTTCAATTTTCAATCATTTCGAGATTCTGATAATTTTTAATTTACTTTTTTATTTATTGATAAATAGAAAATATCATTTTTTAAAGGTCTATTTTTTATTTCTTAACCAAACGAAGTTTTCCAGGAAGTAGTATCTTCAGAATCTTGATAAAAGCATAAATTTTTTTACCAGTAGAGTCCTGATGAATATCTAATTAAAGTGTAATCGCTTGTAAAAAGAGGAAAATTAAAATCAATTCCAAGCAGTATTATAGTATACGTTTAATCCAAAAAATACTTTAGTTTTATAAAAAACAATCACATACTTTACCGGCTTTTAATGTAATTGTACCAAGATACTTTTGTAAATATGACAATAAACGCTAACTAACTTATCAATGTTAAAAAAAAAATTTAGTTTATTTTATTTCCGCGATACTTAATTAAGCTAAGAATAATTTATAGTTTCTCTGTAAATATTTTACAACTAAGCACATTTTAAATTTTTATTGGACAAGGAAAAAAATTTTTAATTCCCAAAGTTATTATAATAATTAAAAACAAGCATACTTTTACAAAGACTTGGTTGATGAAATTTTTAATAATTTGTAAAATTATCAGCCTTTTAAATTGAAAAAAGATTTTTTTTTAAAAATATCTACTTTTAAACTTAAAAAAATGAAGGAGTTCATTTTCACAGTGTTTGTTAACAATAAATTAATGACTAATTAAAAAAACACAAATGAACTTGTAAAAATTTGAATAATTAGTTTCTAAACTCGATTCTTGAAGGTGTTGCATATTTAGCTGTGATTCGATTTGTAAATAATAATTTTTATGATCATGAACGTATGCAAAACTCAATTATACAACGTCTCAATGATCAAATCTTAAAATTCTTTATTTATTATTTTCTTTCTATTAGTACATTCGGGCTTACTTTTATTTATCATTTTAAAAAAACATGATCGAGAGGCACAAACTTTTTCAACGGAGCCTGAAGGGCCAAAAAATAGAAGAAGAAGAAGGAGGAGGAAGTATACTGGATCTCTTCATCGGATGCTGGTGGCGTTCGTCGTCGCCTTTTTTGCACGGAATATCTTTCGTAATCTCAAAACTATTATTAGAAGATATATCCAGGCCAGTCTTTGTTCCCCTTTCAGCAGCTCTGCGTGTCGCTCGCAGCGACGCCGCGCCATTAGACATTTTTTTCTTCTTCCCCCCCCCCCTTTTTTTGTCTTTTCAAGATAGTCTAAAAACATGGAAAACTGCATTCTTTTTCTATTAGCTGGAGCTTAAAGACTTATCATTACAAACACAAATTTATTTTGAATAAATTATTTTTATACCATCAGAAAATTAATTAAACATTCACAATTTTTCACACCCGAAAAACCAACTAGTTGCCTAAGTAATATTTGAATGAATTTTTTAAAGATTTTTTATAAAGTAAGTATGAATATATGTAAAAGCACGTGCTTTTTATACATCTTTGCAGCGGTTAGACGAGATTTTCTGGTTTACGGTTTCGAAAAGTTGTTACACAACGATTTTACTTAAGGGAAAAACACAAGCGATTAAATATTAGAGGACATTTATTAAGTTTTATGGTATTTATAGGAAGTTGAATCTCTTGGAGCTAAACTTGACACACGACTATTTTTCAAAACAAATTTAACCTTCCGGTCGCGTTAAAGCTTTACGCGAGAAAACTTTACCCATGAGTTTTATAAAAAATTTGCATGCGGGAGAAAAAGTAAATACGAGTATTTTCCTTCCCAATAAATATTTTAAGACCAGCGCATGGTTCACAGTGAGTCATGCGCACTATAAAAATTTTGCACGCGCTCGCCTCTTCTTTATTAAGATCGTTTAATTGAACTGTTTATTTGCTCTATTTAAGGTCGTCTTCGACTTACTTTGCACTAAATATTACGCTATGACTTCTTTCGTACACCAACAGTCTGTATAATTAGTAATAAAAATACAAAAACTCCGAAGAGGCATTCGATAAAGAAAAAAATAATTTTATGTGCGGTGCTATTTTTAGAATCGATCGTAAATAACACGTGCTTAATTTTATTTTTAAAACGGAAAAGACAAAAAAATTAACATCATTGGAATGATTCAAATTTATTCAATTTTTTTTTCTTCATTTTCTCGTTGAGTGAATATATATATATATATATATATATATATTTTGAAAAAATCAAATTGATTCAGTGGTAATTATGATAAAGTCAGGATTTACGTTGTAAAAACCATTTTTTTTTTTTTCAAATTAAAGTAGCCGATTGATTAGTCATAAAGAGGCTCCATTACCAATCGATCAGTGTGAAACGAATGCAGAGTTCTCGTGTTTTTTATTCAACTCGAGCTAAAATGTAATGCCGCATTAAATTCCCTACACGTTATATTTCGGTATCGATTTTTCTTAAAATAAACTTTTACGTCTTATTACCGGCGGGCGTCTGCCTTTTGATAATGATGATGGGCGTGAGACGTGTGGAATTTTGCAGAGTTTTAAAAAAAATAATTTTTCTAGTGCCTTGCTAAGTTTTTGAGTTTATCTGTGCGAGCCTCACAGTGTCAATATTGTGGAATTTGTATTCTGCGGAGCGAGCTTTTCATAAAATGTTTTTCGTACACGTGTAATTATATTTAAAATTAGGTCAATCGTTTTGGTACAGTAGCGTTTGCATATGATTATCAATTGTTTGCTCAACTTTGTTCTTTGAAATAAAGCGTTCGATGAGAATTTAAAGTTTGTACAAATAAAAAGATAAATTGAATAATTTGAAATCAATCGTGGGTCTAAAATGTCTTTAGCGGCGTACTTTAACTTGCAACTAGGAAGTGTGAAGTTTAATACTTGCAATTTTTTTCTTTAATGTTTTTTTTTAAATATAATTAACGCAACTTCTGAATTTATTGAAAGTTGGAATGTATACAAATTATATGTCCTCTGAAAAAATGTTGTTATTTGAAAAGGTATGATTAAAAAATTAGATATTGGGTACTATAAATTGAAACTTTTCCTGTTTTAAAATAACTAAAAGTTGATATAAAAAAAAATTTTTTTTTTAGATAACCTTAAAAAAAAAAATATCTGCTTTGAAAACAGTTTTTTAATTCTGATCCAACAAAAACTTTCCTCCAAATTTACACTTTTAGCTTGAAAAGCACCTAAAAAAATTTCTTTCTTTGATAAGCAAGTGAGAAAGAATAAAATTGAATTTCTAAGAATATCAAAGAATAACAACGAATTTAAAAAAAAATTATTTTAAATAAATATCACCAATCTTTTCAACCTACCGTTGAATTTGGTTCAGTGAAATTTGCACGAATTTAACAATACAAGTACAAAATTTAAACAAAAATAAATTTGTCGAATTCAAATTTTATGTCTTCTCTTTAAAAAAAAAATACAAGCCCGAGTCTCTTACCGTAATCCTAATTATTTTTTTATGATATTCCTAACAACTACATAATTAAAATCTTAAAACGTTAAAGTACGTCGCAAACATTAATTTCGAAAATCTCAAAAAACCCAAAAAAATTTTTCTCAACCTATCACTGAATTTTTAAGGTAGTAGTTCCGCGATGTATAGCACATACAGGGGAAAACACATGCAAAATGCAAACAACTCAAACACTATCTGAATTTTTAATACGTTGTAAATAAACATCTGATCTTTTAAAATATCACTTAAAAAATACAGGTATCCATGCTTTTTTCGAGATAATTGAGTTCAAAAAATGTTAAATTTTACAGGTTAGGTATTACTATATATTGTGACTTGGTGAATTTCTAAATCAATTATCTCGGAAAAAAGCATGGATGCCTGTATTTTTTAAGTGATATTTAGAAAGATCAAGTGTTTTTTTACAACATATTTTAATTTCAGAATTAGTTTGAGTTGTGCACTGAGGCGGAACTACTACCTTAAATTCACTAAGTCATCTTCAAAAATCATTAGAAAATCTGAGAAAAATATCGAACGACGTTTGTCCAAATTAACCGTTTGTAAATCAGCAAAAAGTTGAAAAATCCAAGCAAACGTAAAATAAAATTTCATTCCACCAACTGCCCCAATCGTCTGGTTCAATTTAGCCACTCTGGACTTGCAAGCTCTCTTCGCACGATTTTAAAAAAATTTCCCAGCAGGTGCAGCGGAGGCGGCGGCAGCGCAGGGCAAATGATAAATGGCCGGTTGGTTTATTTCGAGCGCACGGTTGCAGCTGAGCCAAGCCGCGCCTTATCAATCAACGCGCGCGCACCAGCCAGCGTGCATCAGCGGCACATCGATCCAAACGCGCCGCGTACGTACCTACGGTGCCCTGCCGCGAGGTTTTCATAGCGCGCTTGGCGCTCGCGTCTCTTGTTCGGCGTACTGTATACCCATACGAGCCCTCGTTTTCTGATCGCGTTAACTTTACGACCGATGAATGATTTTACCCTTAAAGATTCGGTTTACGGGACCCATCGAGCTTGCAAGCCTATCGGACCAGAGCTTCCGATTATTGCTGTGGGTTATTTGTTCTATACTATCGATTTGGTACGACCCCGATGGTATAATAACTACATCCAGAATTAATTATAAACTTTGGAACAATGTTAAACGTCGGCTGCGTAAACGCGATAATGCGAAATTGTAGGTTGATGTGAAATTTTTACACACAGAGGTGGGTCGAGAACTCTTTTCAAACAATCGAACGGTAAACACGACAAAAGTTTGAAATTTATGAAAGATCAGCTGTTTTGAAAATGCTGAATCGAAAAAGCTGCATTTTTTCAGGTATGAAAAAAAACAACAATAACAAGCTTGAAAATTTATTTGTTTAATTTAATTATTCACTAAAGTCGAGCGTTTAATATTGAAAAATATCGAGGATAAGTAAGTTCAAACACGCTTGGTGTGCACAATTTTATTGAACTCAATGTCATTACTAGAACGAAGTACGGCTGGAAGATAAGCGGGCGTCTCCTTTTTTTTATGAGATGTATAATCAACAGTTTGCCATCTGACAGGTTTTATTAAGAAATATGGGGTCTACCGTACACTGCCTATGTCGCGCTGCGGCTCGTGACTTTTCCACTCGGGCTTAAATTTTGAGGATTTGATGAAAAAAGTTCAATGGCAGGCTGCTCGACTCGTCGAAAATAAACTTATGAGAAGTTTAATATTACTTGGGATTTCTTTCTTTTTAATTCAACTGTCATACGGACATTGATAAAAGTAAAGTTTGTTGTTGTATATCACTAAAAATATTCATCTTTATAGTTACAAACAATTTTCAGTAAGAATTTAATTGTATTATTGATAGTGGTTATATACATTTATAGTAGTTTTATAAAATAAACTTATGAGAAGTTTAATATTACTCGGGACTTCTTTTTTTCTAATTCAACTGTCATACGGACATTGATAAAAATAAAGTTTGTAGTTGTATATCACTAAAAACATTCTTCTTTATAGTTACAAACAATTTTCAGTAATGAATCGGTACGTCAAAAAATTAAATTAAATATTTTGTGGAATCACGAGAAACTTCGCTTAATTCGACATAATATTACGAAATATATGTATTTAAATCTATTCGAGGCATCAAAGAAGTACCATGCAGAGATTAAGGGCAACATCAGCGCAAGTTTTAGTGGATTATCTGCTAGCACCCAGTTGGATTAAACTCTATTAAACTTCTTGACGGAAAATCAAGAAAGTTTACAGTAATGGAACTCTGAACAAACAGGTTTAAGAATTAAATTATAATACACAGTCATAATTTAAAGTCCGAATTAAAAAATAAGCTGTACTTTGTCACTCTATTGTTGGAATAAAGTTTTACACTCGAGGTTCAATTCAACAATGGTTTCATTGAAAATTCGAGTTTGAATACAGCTTTGAACTTGGCATAGTTATTTACTTGCTTAAAAAATTTACATAAGTCTCATCTCAGCTTGCAGTTTTTTTTTTTTTTTTCTCTTGATTTTTAAAATGCGATAACCGCAACTTTGCGATAAAGGCTTCGTCAGACAATCGGGTAACCCAATACCTGAAAGCTCTCCCTCTCTTTTCGCATACAAAGTATTGTGATTGAAAAAAAAAGGGTCCCGGAAGACGATAATCGTCGATTGAAGGCAGCGACGATTCGCGAGGGGGTTAGGTACGATGATATTCGCAAAGCGTACAATATTGTGCGACATAAATATTTTCGTAAAGCGATCCCGAGCGAGGGTAAACGGATACCCCCGCTGCCTGGAGTCCCGAAGCTCCGTTTACAAAGTGGAACAATGAATTTACACTGATATAACTCCCTCGCTTTCGATTGGCCAATCATCGTTAGCTTAATTGCTTGAGTTTTAAATTATTCAAATATCAACTAGATTAAAATCGTTTTTTAGATTTGTATGCGAACCGAGAATTTATTGCAATTTTCGTGTACCCGCAACCTCGGTTCCAGTGAAAGAGAGTTTTTTTTTTTTGGTAAATTTTAATTAAAGCTCTTTTTTTTCGAAAGTACCCGAATTTTTTATTTAAAAAATACCATCTAAAAATGGATAACGGCTTTTTTGATGAAATTTTTCGGTACCCGTTAATTTTTAAAAGACGAAAATCGCAATTTACTTTTGCAATTAAAATTGAATAACTGACTCTCATTATTTTTAATTCACATGAGAATCTTCACGAAACTTCATTTATTTCTTTGAAATACGAGAGAGAGGCTATAAATAAAAATCGTACGAAAAAAATCAACGAACTTCGTTTTTGCTCCGATCAAAAATATACCTCGAAAAATTGTCTGGAAAAATTTTTTGTCTCTTTTTTTTTTTCACTTCGCGTCCTTGTCACTCGACAAAATTATCGCAAGCAAAGAAAACTTTTTTTGCTGGTGACTGGACAAATACTTCAATTTCCTTAGATTCACATCTATTTTGTGTTGTTCATAATTTTTATTACTTTTCAAAATCCAACGCCCAAGATAACAACAGTGTGAAAAAAAAAATTAAATTCAAAATGTTTTGAAGAAAGTAATATTGATCCGACAGCAAAAAAATGAAGCCTGAACTTTTGGGTCGATTTGAATACAAAAAAAAGGTAAATTTGCTCAGTTGTGAATTCTCTCGAACGTCAGAGAATTGAATTACCTTATGACTTTTAATTGTTCAAACGAATGCGCTTGATAAATCTTTATTGGCTTACATTTTGCAACTTAAATTAACAATTTTATCAAGAGCAGATAAATGTTGTTGGCATCAGATTAATTAGCCATATCGATTAGCCAATGGGGGATTCAATGAATTACGCAACTAATTATGTGGCCATTATTATACGATAATATGTATACATTGTATGAGCCGCGACAAATAAGGTTGTGTCTAGGTACCATCGCCGTGTACCGTTGCACGGTGCACGGTGCACGGTACACGGTGCACGGGCGCTATTTCTAATGAGCTTTTATGTACACGGTACACGGTGCACGGCGCACGGAGGAGCTTTTTGGTGCACGGTGCACGGTGGAAAGCAAGGAAAAGTTTTCGTTTTGCTATTGTTTCGTACACGGTGCACCGTACACCGCGTACGGTGCAAAAAATGTTTTTTTTTTAATATCTTTGCGTGCACCGTACACCAGACACCGCGCACAGTTCGGTACACGGTACACGATGCACCGTGCACGGTGGTAAATATTTTTTATATCTTTGCGTGCACCGTACACCAGACACCGCGCACAGTTCGGTACACGGTACACGATGCACCGTGCACGGTGGTAAATATTTTTTATATCTTTGCGTGCACCGTACACCAGACACCGCGCACGGTTCGGTACACGGTACACGATGCACCGTGCACGGTGGTAAATATTTTTTATATCTTTGCGTGCACCGTACACCAGACACCTCGCACGGTTCGGTACACGGTACACGATGCACCGTGCACGGTGGTAAATATTTTTTATATCTTTGCGTGCACCGTACACCATACACCGCGCACGGTTCGGTACACGGTACACGATGCACCGTTGAAAAAATGTTTTGGCGTACACCAGACACCGCACACGGTTCGGTACACGGTACACGATGCACCGTGCACGGTGGTAAATATTTTTTATATCTTTGCGTGTACCGTACACCAGACACCGCGCACGGTTCGGTACACGGTACACGATGCACCGTGCACGGTGGTAAATATTTTTTATATCTTTGCGTGTACCGTACACCAGACACCGCGCACGGTTCGGTACACGGTACACGATGCACCGTGCACGGTGGTAAATATTTTTTATATCTTTGCGTGCACCGTACACCAGACACCTCGCACGGTTCGGTACACGGTACACGATGCACCGTGCATGGTGGTAAATATTTTTTATATCTTTGCGTGCACCGTACACCATACACCGCGCACGGTTCGGTACACGGTACACGATGCACCGTTGAAAAAATGTTTTGGCGTACACCAGAAACCGCGCACGGTTCGGTACACGGTACACGATGCACCGTGCACGGTGGTAAATATTTTTTATATCTTTGCGTGTACCGTACACCAGACACCGCGCACGGTTCGGTACACGGTACACGATGCACCGTGCACGGTGGTAAATATTTTTTATATCTTTGCGTGTACCGTACACCAGACACCGCGCACGGTTCGGTACACGGTACACGATGCACCGTGCACGGTGGTAAATATTTTTTTGTTGGAATACAACAATAATATGCACTCATGTAATAAGCACGCTCTTTGAACCTTCATCTTAATTACTCAGGTCAAAAATTTTCAGTTCAGTGCCGAAGGTCAAGGTGGACAGCCACAGTGTTTTCAAGTAAAGACATTTATATCTTTTTTCATTAATTACGTACTAGCATCTATACCTCGCTGCGTTAACGTTTGCGAGGTTGAAAATTATTTTGAATTTCTTTTCCGAATTTGAATTTTAAAAAACATGCTTTTCTCTAAAAAGTTTTGAGAAATTATTTTTTAAAAAACGTACTAAAAAGTAGAAAATAAAATTTTAATACTGCTCAATTCTTTCAAAGTACTTCAAAATATTTAATATAAATAGAACAAACAAAATTTCGTGATGACTCTAAACGAAAGCATGGGGCTCTATAGATGACTTAATCTTAAGGCGTATGGCTTTGTTTCATCAAGTGCCCCATGGTTTTGTTTAGAGTCATCACGAAATTTTGTTTGTTCTATTTATATTAAATATTTTGAAGTACTTTGAAAGAATTTAGCAGTATTAAAATTTCATTTTCTAATTTTTAGTAAGTTTTTTTAAAAATAATTTCTTAAAACTTTTTAGAGAAAAGCATGTTTTTTAAAAACTTTTTTTTTATTTATTTTTTATTTTCTTGTTTTTAGTCTTGAAAAGAATATTTTAAGCGTAAAATTTTAAATCTAATTATTGTTTGAAATTTGGTTATTATTGAAATTTTCATTATCTTTTTTACAATTATAATAAATGAAATTTTTTTTTTTATTCAAATACATTGATAACTACTAAATTAGAACTCCTGCAGAACTCTTAAGTCATCCCAGCAGAATTTGGCTCAAAACTCTCGAAGATGACTTCCAGGTTCCCCAGGTACACCCGTCATCGGCTACCTGGGTAAATAGGTTTAAATTGCCTCGGTAAATACTCTATAACACCTCTTCAAGTCGTCCTTGCAAAATTTGGCAAAGATGACCTCCAGGTTCCCCAGGTACACTCGTCATCGGCGACCTGGGTTCCTAGGTTAAAATTGCCTCGACAAATACTCTATTAAAACTTTTAAAATCATCCCCTTAAAACTTAACCCAAACTCGAAGATGACCTCCAGGTTCCCCAGGAGCCTGATTGTCTAACTCGATACGCGCGTTTTGAGTTAGACAATCAGGCCCCAGGTACACTCGTCATCGGCGACCTGGCTGTCCAGGTTCAAACTTCTTTCTCATATGTTCTAAAACATCCCCGAACTCTATCCAAAGTTATACTCCGAGAATTCGACCCGAACTCTCGGAGATGACCCTCGTGTACCCCGGGTATTCCTATCATCGGCGACTTGGGTACCTTGGTTCAAATTGACTCGATAAATGCTCTATAACTTCCCTCGCAGTCATCCCCAAAGAATTTAGCCCAAATTCTCGGAGATGACTCCCCAGGTACCCCCGTCATCGGCGACCTGGAGGTCTAGGTCGAGAAGTGACTACGGATTCATGTATTGTCATTCAAACCTAGACCCTCTGAAAATTTTTAGACCTCTAGGTCTCATAGGCTCAAAGTTATAGAGCTTGGCAGTTTTGAACGTACGACGACGACGACGACGACGACGAAACATTGTGAGTTAAAGAAAAGCATGTAATAAAAAATGAAATTTTATTTTGATAAATACTGAAATGAAAAAAAAAAATCATTCAAAGTTTATATTTTGAAATTTATTAAGCAAGATTATGGCAGATGTTATTTTACCAGTATGAAATTTAAAGTTTGAAATTTTTTTTTTAAATTCTCTAAATCTTCAGTTTTATTTTATAATTTTAAATTTAATTATACACCTAATCTTTATATTGTTAAAATTTCAAATTAAAATTTTCAATTAAAAAATAATCATGCTTCTTTTCTAACAGGCGTTCAAGGCACCTTTTTTTTTTTTAAATGAATGTAGAAAATTTAATTCGCACAATGAAAACCTTCTTAAAAAAAGTTTCTTCTAAGGTAATGAAAAACAAAATTTACTTTTAACAACTAGAGTCATGCAGAATACATTCGAAAATTAATGTCTAATATGTGATTGAAATGTTCAATTAACATACTATCCCAAATTTGACAAAAATTTATTTAAGAAATGAATTTTGACCTCATTTAGAGTCCAATTTAAAAATGAGAATGAAATTCCGAGCCTAATTTATTATCGGCATCAGCAGAAAGCTTCCTGTAAAATTTTTTATTTATACCCCATAAAAATATTTTTTCATAAAAATAAAAAGCCTTGCCAAAGTCAAATCGAGAGTCGCATTCAAAAAATTAGATTGAATTCGTAATCGGCAACATCAGAAACCTCTAAATGAAGTTAAACATAAAATCTTAAACAATAATTTTTTTTATCTTACAGAAAATGAATTTTTACCTCAATTCAGAAGGACTTGCGTAGGCCAAATTAAAAAATGAATGTTTGTAATAGGCATTCTCAAAAACCCCAGTACACCAAATTAAAATTTTTTTTTTGAAATTTAAACATAAAGCTTAGATTTGTAATCGACAAGCTTAAAGATCCCAATTTACAAAATTTGAAAAGAATCTAATGAAAAATAAATTCTCACCTTAAATAAATAGACCTTACGTAGGTCGAATTCAAATAATTCTCAAAAAATTCGAACTCAAAAAATTTTAACCAGTATATTAGATTTGTTTTATTTATTTTTAATTATATATACATTTGCTATTTTCAGTTTAAAAATTTTTGTTCAAATTGATTTGTAAAATTATTGCAAAAGAAAATGAATTGAAAAATGAGGTTACCAAATAATTTCAACTAAACCTTTGCATCAAAGATTTTTTATAAAAGTGTGACATTAAAATCAACTTTAAATTGAAATTTTTAATTGTGTGCCTTAAAAGATCAATACACCAATAAAATAAAGTTGACATTCTTCTTGAGATCGTTCTTTTATCTAATGATAATATTTAAAAAGTAACTATGCCACCAAATAAAAAAAAGAATTTTTTTCAACACTGCGGGTGCAAAATGCGTTTTTCCGCAAAAAAAGAAGGTCGTTTACTGGGGTCAAAATGCAATTTCCCGACTGGTGAGCTTGATCTCACCCAGGGGGCTTGAAGTAAATATTTACATGAAATTATTATATTTTATCTCTATCAATACATTTTGAATGAAAAATTTAAAATTTTACAAATTTAAGCAGATGGCGATGGCTAAGCAAACGTCTTTGTACCATAGATAGACTACAACGCATACACTCAAAAACTGTTACAGCACCTTACGGCGTAGCGCCAGCAACAACGGCTTGAGTTTTACACTGCCCCATTGATTCAGGAGTGTTCATAATACCTATGATTCAATTCAATTTTTTCGTGAATAAGTTGAAAAGATTATAATTTTTTTTTGAAGTGTAGCTTCTATGCTTGGATTATTACACCTATCATACTATATGTCTACTTTACCCTACCTATACCATACACACAAGCATCCGCGGTCAAACTGCACCAGGTCGAAAAAGCTGATCGGAGATGACTTCTTATTATAAGAGGTAAAAGATTATAAAGACTATAAGATTAATTTAAAGATTATAAGAGATCCGGTAGGGTTCAGTGAATAGAGCGCGTGACTTGTAATCCGGTAGCCCTGTATTCGAAACTCGCTTAAGCAACGTCCGACTTAGACTTCCGAGGATTGTGTAAAAAAAAAGAGCACTAGTGCCCGTTGACAAGTTTAATTATAAAGAAAAAAAAAAAAAAAAATTTTGGTTATGCACTTTTTTTTTAATTGAAAAATAAATCAGAGAAAATTTTTTTTCATATCTCCGGGCCGAAAACACCAAATCCCCGGAGCGGGACTTTGGGTTTTCCTCCCGTCGTTATGAAAAAAACATTACACACGACACTGAAAAAGTATTAGCAAATCCCTAGCAAACCCTTAACACCCTCGCCTTCGGCTCGGGCGTCAATTTGGGTTTGCTAGGGCTTGCTAATACTTTCCAGCGCCCGGTGTGTAATATACTATTCCCACACTTGAAAATATTATAAATGATGAACGATGAACAAATGTTTTAGCTTGAAGTTTTCAAAACATTTTGAATTTTTAGTCTGCGATTTTTCTGAACAAAAAAAGCGGTGAAAAAGCTTCAACATAAATAATTGCACCAAAAAGTAAAAATTAAGTCAGTAGGTAAACCATAAGCGATCAAACAAACCCCATAACCCTCCTGGGGTATCCGACGTACTTGAACCCCTATAGTTTTTCTGAAACAACTGCACCCCTTACCCAGCGCGGGATATGCGATGTGCTTGAACCCCTATAGCTTTTGAATCTACTGCGTTTAATTCCTGTGACTTCGTGAGATCAACTGCTGGGCAAAGACTTGGAGTCCAGAATACAAAGTCAAATCCGAAATTCAAGCGGTTATAGTCGAGTCCAAGTACTCGAGTCTTTTGACTCTTATTTCTGGACTGTCGAGTATACAATGAAGAATACAGAGTCCGAACCTTGACTCGGAGCTTAAAAATAAGTACACGAACTGATACATTTCAAAGAACTTTGATTTCTGGATTCCTCGATCTCGGAATTCCAGATTCAAGAACATTTTTTCAACCATGCACCGTACGTGGTGCACCGTGTACCAGCAGTGCGCGTTGTCTGGTGTACGGTGCACGCAAAGATATAAAAAATATTTACCACCGTGCACGGTGCATCGTGTACCGTGTACCGAACCGTGCGCGGTGTCTGGTGTACGGTGCACGCAAAGATATAAAAAATATTTACCACCGTGCACGGTGCATCGTGTACCGTGTACCGAACCGTGCGCGGTGTCTGGTGTACGGTACACGCAAAGATATAAAAAATATTTACCACCGTGCACGGTGCATCGTGTACCGTGTACCGGACCGTGCGAGGTGTCTGGTGTACGGTGCACGCAAAGATATAAAAAATATTTACCACCGTGCACGGTGCATCGTGTACCGTGTACCGAACCGTGCGCGGTGTCTGGTGTACGGTGCACGCAAAGATATAAAAAATATTTACCACCGTGCACGGTGCATCGTGTACCGTGTACCGAACCGTGCGAGGTGTCTGGTGTACGGTGCACGCAAAGATATAAAAAATATTTACCACCGTGCACGGTGCATCGTGTACCGTGTACCAAACCGTGCGAGGTGTCTGGTGTACGGTGCACGCAAAGATATAAAAAATATTTACCACCGTGCACGGTGCATCGTGTACCGTGTACCGGACCGTGCGCGGTGTCTGGTGTACGGTACACGCAAAGATATAAAAAATATTTACCACCGTGCACGGTGCATCGTGTACCGTGTACCGGACCGTGCGCGGTGTCTGGTGTACGGTGCACGCAAAGATATAAAAAATATTTACCACCGTGCACGGTGCATCGTGTACCGTGTACCGAACCGTGCGAGGTGTCTGGTGTACGGTGCACGCAAAGATATAAAAAATATTTACCACCGTGCACGGTGCATCGTGTACCGTGTACCAAACCGTGCGAGGTGTCTGGTGTACGGTGCACGCAAAGATATAAAAAATATTTACCACCGTGCACGGTGCATCGTGTACCGTGTACCGGACCGTGCGCGGTGTCTGGTGTACGGTACACGCAAAGATATAAAAAATATTTACCACCGTGCACGGTGCATCGTGTACCGTGTACCGAACTGTGCGCGGTGTCTGGTGTACGGTGCACGCAAAGATATTAAAAAAAAAACATTTTTTGCACCGTACGCGGTGTACGGTGCACCGTGTACGAAACAATAGCAAAACGAAAACTTTTCCTTGCTTTCCACCGTGCACCGTGCACCAAAAAGCTCCTCCGTGCGCCGTGCACCGTGTACCGTGTACATAAAAGCTCATTAGAAATAGCGCCCGTGCACCGTGTACCGTGCACCGTGCACCGTGCAACGGTACACGGCGATGGTACCTAGACACAACCGACAAATAAATCCTATATTAACTCCAACCTAATTGGTTTATTTATACTTCTTATTAAATAAATTAAAGTAGTAACGACCATTAAAAATGAACTAAAAGTGGAAATAAAAAAATTTATCACCCCGTATTTTATTATTAAAATTATTTTAAGCTTGAAATTTATTATCTCTGTTTTAATTATTTGAATTTGAATTAACTGTGAAAGTTATAAATTTTATGAAAAATAAAATTCAAACTGGAGACAAGTATTCATCAACAAATTTTAAAGAATCATTCGAAGTAACTTTGAAATTTAAGAGTTAATTGAAGTCCATGAGGGCGTTAAAAAAGCATCCGCTCTTGATGTGCTAGGATTTTTGGATTCCGAGTCTCCTTATCGAGTTTTTAAATGAAATGGATCATTAATCCCACCAGTCATACGAAAAAAACTAAACGATTCTTCCATCAGTATATTCATTGACCATAATAATTACTACGGTTCTTTTTTTATCTCTCCCTCGCGTTTGCAGCAGCATTCGCGCGCGTCAATCGTCCAGGAGGACCTTTTTTGGCCTCGTAAAAATCCCCATTCTCGTCAGCTAATTGCACTGTGCTGTCGCCAGATAATTATGCTCCGGGTTTTTTTTCTTCTCTTCGATTGCCATTTCGGTTTAATTCGATTTAATTCTTTTTTTTTTATTTACTATTTGTTTAAGAGCAGACCGATTTAAGTCATCGGGATTCTTACACTTGGTCTACAATAAACATAAAGATTATTAGAGTTTATCGTTTGATCATACCATGACAATGTCTTTGATGCTTTAAAAAAGAATAAAAATCCAGTTTTTGAAAGAAAATATTCGATATGTGATTACTGTTGCCGATCCTTGCAAGTAATAGTCAAGAAAATTTTGAAGCCATGGATCCAAATAATAACACAGTTGCGTGCGTAATGCTCACGAATAAAGCATTTATTTAGTAAATCAAATCAAAATCCCTCGATGACTAAGATAATACTAAACGAACGTCATTATCTCACGTGTCATTGTTTCCCTTATCGCCGGGCCATACCATCGACCCCGCAGAATAAGCAATATTCCATGTTTATGTATAAAAAAAAAAAAAAACCGCAAACACGCGAATAAAACAACACTCGCAGCGTGTCGGAAAATATAACAATAAATATTTATTCTTCAATCAGAGTCTGACTTTTTCTCGGCCTCATTAACTCTTTATCGTGGGGGTCCATAAAAGAAGAGCCAAAAAAAAAAAAAAAATTCGCTGTATCAGCAAATGAATTTCTGTTCCCCACGTGTCCGCACCGCACAAATTTATCCATCGCAGTGGGTACCATCAATTTCAAGTGGTCTCGAGAAGAAAATTCCGGAATAAGAAAAAAAAACGCGTCGCTGACTCAGTGGGGGGGGGGGATAACGAGCTTTATCGACTTTTTGCGCACGCGTCAACTGTCAAAACGTCGCGTCGTCCTTACGGCGCCGTGGAAGAAGGATGAATCTATCGATCAGGAAAATTTTTACATCGAGAGCGATTGGATTTTAGGGGGAAAGTTTAAGTACACGCCTTATACAAACTATTTCGTAAATGACTTTGAAAAAATTTTCAAAGTGTTACTTAGTTTTTTCTCGCATTCTTCGTGACATTTCTCAGATGTTTTCTTGAACTTGGAATTCTTTTTTTTTTTTGTTACTGGATTCTTGAGAGTTTTAACTTTTTTTTTTTTGCGACATTCTTTATTCATGAAAACTTCTGACGTGTATACGGTTTTTGAATTTTGAAAAAGTTTTGTAAATTTTCATGAAAATTTTGCATCCAATTGCACTATTCTGAAATGTCTAATAAAAATTTTACAAACACGTTTTCTCAAAAGTAGCAGTGCTCAGGAATATTTTCGAGTAAATATTTGAAAAACAAGAATAAAGATCTATTTGTAAAGCAACCAAACTACAGTCGATTGTTGGCTCTGCATTTTTTTTTTTTTCAGTGCAAACAATCTCATGGGCAAGAAAATTTGTAGTTGAGTCTGTTTAGTTACCCGTGAACGCGAACGAGATCTTTGGGACTGTATTCCCCCGAGTAGCGCTTCTGTCGAGTGCGCACCGCCAGGTCACGTCGACGAATTCATCTTTATTCCACAATCCAAGATGTTTCAAACTCTTAGCGTGTAACTCCCATAAAAAAAGCATGTTAATCATTTTCTTAAGAGGGTACTTTGACCTTTAGGGTTAGAAAAAATTTCATTTTTGTGGTTTTTAACATAGAGAGGATTTGATTAGATTCAATAATTTTTATTGCAAATTAGAAAATGAATTTAACAGAACATTCAGTAAAATTTTTGTTGCAAAATATTAAAAATCAAGCCGATTACCGTACTTCTTCGGAGACACCTTCAAAGTGAGTTTTTTTACAGTGCCCATCATTGTTCCACGCAGAATTGTTCCATTCTTAAAATTGAGTAAGCGATACCGATTTTTGAGTTTAAGACTTTTATTTTAGATCCTATTGGTGAAGCATGAACTTGGTTATTAATCAACAATAAATTTTAGAGGTTGTAATTTTGTCAAATTCTGCGCGGCTCGCGTACGCATGCCCACTCGACTCCTGGTTGAAATAAAAAATTCAAAGTGTGTTAGATTAATGATTAATTTTTTGAGGGTCTTTGGAGATAATTTTTTCTCTAAAAATCCCTTTCTGGAGGCTTTGTAATACATGTGTAGAAGAAGTGTGACGAATTCCAGAATGATGAATGCAATAGTTTACAAATTTTAATGGGCTCTGTATCTTTGAAAGTTTTACTCCAAACAATTTAAATTTTGAGACAATACTTTCACCCTAGTAGCGCCGAAAGTACTTTCGGGTTATTAGGTTTTTTGTATAGTTTCGGTCTACTAGTGTGAAAAATAGTATACACGCCTCAGAAATGCAATAATGAGCCAAGATCGAGGCGGGAAGGCGAGGTCATCAAGGGTTTTCTAAGGGCTAACTCATTTTTAACTCCCCAATCGTGCAATGTACTATTCTAAAACATTTTTCTTTAACAAAATCCAAAGTCAAATTCAATTCGAAAAAACTCTTCGGGTCACGAAGACTAAAAATAAACAATTTTTTCGAAAAAGAAATTACTCTTTCTCGGGTGTGCTCGCACGCGGGGCCAAAGAAAATAACGTGAAATTCCTTTGACGCTTCGATTTTTAGCGCGTTGCAATTTTTCCTCGACTGTGCGTTCGTTCTCAGCGTTGAGGAATACGTGAGACGAGAGAAAAAAAAATTTCCTCACCTATCTCACTGTCTTTCGGGCGATAAATTCGTTTTTATGCTACCGTCACGTTTCGCCTGCTTCGTGTCGTCGGAGAGGAAATTTTATTTTTTTATTTTTCTCGTTTCGTTTAAAAATTAACCTAAAATAATTTACACTTTTAATTGAGTATAAACGGTTTTATATTCGATCGAACAATGAGGGGAGACTAATACGCAAACAAAACTTTTTATGTATTTGTCGAACAGATGCGCGAGCGAGCGAGTTTTCTTATCAGCGCTAGCTATTAGTTCGCACCCGGCGCAATGACTTTTTTTTCCAAACTGTGTCTCTCTCTCTCTCTTTACAGTAGCTGGCTTTTTATGAAGCCACTTGAACGAGGATTATTCATTAAAACGGTGGCTAATTGATAAATCACACTTTGTTTTTGACGTTTATGAATCGATATTTAACTTTAAAAAAAAAAAACATTAAAGCGACTATTTTTAGACGTCAAATTAATCAAAAACACTCGGGGTATGATAAAACACGAGAGTAATAAAATTAAGACCGTCTCGGTAAAGCCCAAGTTTTTTCCTTTCCTTTTGTGTGCATTGCAAATTATTCTCCAGATAATACTCGGAGCAAACAGGAGAAAATAAAAATACGACCCAGATTGGCCCCCTTGGAGAACGGGTGACATTCTCGCTCGCTCGGCTGTAGCTGCAACTGATGCCTAACCTAATGGAATCGCCATGAATTCATCCAACGGCGAGCGCCTGAGAAATGCGGGTTAACTGAAAAGAGCCTTTTTTTCTGAGGTTTATTGCGCGTTAGGCCTCGTGCTTACTTTTGAGATTTAATTAACATTGGATGCTGTGTGTCACTTTGCATGGTTTTTTCAAAAATTTTATATTTTCAATGATCGAGGAATTGTATGTTCGAATAATTTTTTTAATAGTTTTTTAATTCAGCTCAAAAGATTTTAGTTTTTTAGTTATAATTTATATTGCCCAGCAGTATATTAATTTTCCAAATTGTGTTGACCTCATGTTGATGATCCGGGCATTGTCTATTCTAACCTACAATTATAGTAATTAAATCAAAGCTGTAAATTTTTTTGTACGACTTATCTCGATGGAATTATTGATGTTGCATTGTACCTAAAGAATATTATTCGCAAAGGAGAAATTAATGAACTTAGATATATAATTTTTCACAACTAAACTTTAATAAGTTACTGTAAGTAATTTCTTCAAACGAAATTTATTTAATTCAAAAATGGTAATGAAAATAAAAAAAAAAAAATAAAATAAAATTAAATAATTGAAATGGTACATTTTGAAACAAAAAGTTTCATCCATATGTTTCAAGTCAGCTTTTTAAATTTATAACTTCTAGAATTCAATTAATAGCGGTGAGTCATCGTAGCCTTGCACGGTAAAGTCTAAGCATCTGATGGCTTCAACTGATACTGAACTATTCCAGATTGTAGGTTTTCATTTTCGTTGGTATTAAACTTTTTAAAAAACAATCGCCACCATCTATGTTCCTTATAAAATTCATAAATAGAATCTTTTGTAATTATTAGATTTGCAGATCCAACAAAATTTAAAAATACATCAGAATAAATCGTAAATAATTCTTATTGATAATGGTGTATTTAGTGTATTCAAAAGCAGATTAAAATATTTTAACAAACCTCAACGTTAGTAAAAACAAAATCACCGCAAGTTTAATTTTCGATTGCAAAAGATTCAATCTTTTTCTTTCCTTTTTTTTGTCAATAAATCAAGCTCCGTCCGTTCGTCTTCGGTTGTCACATGCGTGTGTGTGCTTTACGGCTTATCCAGTGGCAGCTTCTATTGATTCGAAGCGAGTATCAAGCTTACGTTTCCTTATCTTGAAAATTCAGTGAGCTTTTTTCCTCGTAGCAGATCCTTTTTGTTTTCGAAAAAAAAAAGAATCGATGCGCCCAGTGATTTGTTTCCGTTTTCAATCATTATGAGATTTCTATTTCGGCGCGGGGATTTTATTTTTGCGATGGCTTATCGTTGATTGCAAACTGAAATTGCTTTGTCGGGCGGAATTCATATAAAATCAAAGTAGATGGCGTATTTTGAAAAAGCAATACTTCTATTTTAGTAGTATCGGTGAAAGTTATAAAAACAAAAAGAGGGTCTTGAATAATTAAGGGTAATAGTTTAGTGTAAACACGCGAATGAAATTAGAATTAAAAAGGTATCATCGACGAGGGGAGGTAGAAGTTATGTCGCGTGATGGTTTTCGCGTGAAAATTCGAAGGGCGCTCGTGGGGTTGGCGCGATAATTAATTACGAAAAGCACTCCGGTAATTAAGGACGCCGGAGGGGGGAGGGGGGCTGTTTAATTTCTTATACCCAGCCACGTGTTTTATTCGCGACTTTTACCTAAGAGATTGCTTGCAGCTTGCTCGTCACGTACACCTTGCTTACTTTGTTTATACCTCCTTTTTCATTTGTTTTGCCATGATTTTTTCTTTTTTAACGTGATTTTAATTAGGTTGGGAAATATTTTACACGTTTCTTTTTAGGTAAAATAGTTGTACAATATTAATTTGTTTATTTCATAGAAAAGATTTTTTATTCTTATCGAAATTAATTTCTTGTTTTTTTTTTTTTTTTTATGCTTTGTCCAACCTTTACAAAATTAAATCGTTTATTTCATAGAAAAGATTAATTTTAATTTTTTATTCTTATAAAAATTAATTTCTTGGTTTTATTTCGACGCTCCCTGCGAAGAAAAACTTAGTCGAAAATCTGCAGATTTAAAATTATTGTTGAAAGACTGAAATGGATTAATTGATTGAAAAATTTAAAAAAATTAAAAATCTGATTCATTAAGTACTAAATTATTAAAATTCTTTATTTTTTCTGATTTTTAGGCACGACCGACCCCGAAGGGATCGGGAAGGCCTTATAAATTCGCCAGAACAAAAAATGCAACCCACCGGAAATCGAATATTCAGATCACAAAACAACTTTTGAACATGTTCCGAGGTCGATCCGAGCAATATTAAACCGTTTTTTTCATGCTGATGTAAATTCCGTCACTATTCTTTCGAGCTAAACAAAACAAAAGTAAAATAATATTGTGCGCAGGATTTCTCGCGACGTAATGGACAAAATTGAACCGGGTGAACGGGAAAATGTTCGTTCTGGTGTCCCATAGTTCCAGTTTCATTTCGAGTATGATCGGACCACATGGGTACAAATGGCGCATATCAACACTTTATACAGTCACATTTTACTCGTTTCTATAGCTATTAAATAAAAAATTGTGTGCAGGATTTCTCGCGACCTAATTGACAAAATTTAACGGGGTGAATTGGAAAATGTTTGTATTGATATTCTACAGTTTTCGTTCAAGAATAAAAAAAAAAAAAAAAAATTGTCGAGCTCGAAGCGCGAGTGTCGGTCGGTCGTGCCTTTTATGCATTGCGTGGAGCGATAGCGGAGCATGGCAATGCATACCTTGCATCGCGCGGAGCGGTAGCGGAGCGTAGCGATGCAAGGGCGGAGGTGTTTTTGCCCGAAATTTTTTAAAGTCTCAGGCCTTGCGTAGCAAATTTTAAAAAATTTCGGGCAAAAAACACCGTAGCAGTCAAGTCATCTGGCCGCTTGAGCGTAACGCTAGTTTAATTTATTTCAGCTTCTCATTATTATTTGAAAACTGCAGATTTTTGATTAAGGTTTTTCTTCGCCGGGACCGTCGATTTATGCTTTGAGCTCCAAATAATGTTTTTCATTTTTCAAGATTTTATCACGAGTGATTTTGAATTTGTGTTTATTATTACATTTTTTAAATCAAATTTTTACTTTACTATTTTTTTTTTTAAATGTTCTATTATCTTTAACCTGTTTTTTCTAAAAAATATTTTTTAAGTTGACAAAAAGCTCTCAAAACTTTTTTCCTTGTAGTATTTTTTTACAAATATTAAAAACTTAAATCTAAATGTGTCCCTTGTTTTATTTTCTTAAAGATAAAATATTGTAAACATTCATTTATTTCAATTTGAAATACTTTATAGTTTTTTTTCTAAATTTATAAACTAAATTTTGTTTATTATTTATCAAAAAAAAAAAAAAAAAAAAAAGGTTACAAAAATAACTTTGAGTTATATTCGCGTGATAAATTTTCCAAATTTCTTTTTCTGTTTCTGACTGTAAGTAGGAAGAAATAAATTTCAGATTATAAATATCGTGATCAAAATTATGATTGAAAAAATATATCGAGGGAAATATATAAACGTACAAAAATGAATTTTGGGAATCGACTCCATTATAACCCGATGATTTGTTGGTAAACCTTAGAATAAATCATTATTATTTCCTTGTCGAGAGTTTTATTCTAAAAATTAGAATGAAAAGTTTTTAAAGCAAATCGTAGTATTTCTGATTATGAGCAATTAACGACTGATTTCTTGAAAAATAATTTATAACAAATTATTTTAAAAGTAACTGGAAAATCCACCTAAATCACGTACCAAGAGCAGTAAAAAATAAAGATAAAGTTTGTTTCTGAGGTAAATAAATTAGAGCTCGTTATTTATCAAAGTACCACTGGAGGATTTTCAAAATTTGGCAATAAAAAAAAAAAAAAAAAAAAAGGGGAGCCGAATTCGCGTCACGTAAAATACCGCCACGTGCCCGACTTCTTCCTGGTCTCGGGTTGATTTACCCCGGAGTTTTTTTTTTTTTTTTCCAAAAATAGGGAAAAAAAAAAAAAAAAAAAAGAAAGGTGGAAATGGCTCACGGCCGTTTTTTACTCTCGGTCTCGTATACCGGAAAAATTTTTCCCCGAGTAACTTTTACAATAATTTATGAGATTTTTCGAGCGACAATTCCCTGCTTATGTTTTTTGAAGATTAATTCAATCTCCTGGGACTCCAACAATGTCCCATCTGATTTAAATAATGGTGTTATTAACTCATTCGGTGATAACGGCGAGATAACGAGGAAAGATTCGGTCTAATTATCCCCCAAAGTGTGTTTTATACTACCCATGACGTCAAATAAAATAATTTTTCAGGCCTCCTTGGTACGAATCCCCAGGCATGAATTCGCACACGCTTGATTAAAAAAAGAAACTTTTTCGCGGGATTGAAAAAAGGTTTCCTCTAGCCGAGCTGAGACGCGTCGAATATTTCCGCGCGAATTTTGTTTGCCAAATAGGCTTGCATCACGACGTAGCAGACAGTGTCTGCAGCTTCTTATTTTGGCGTAAAACACGTGCCAGCGTCGTTAACGTGACGTTTTCTCGATATATTGGACGTCAGCTTCCGTCTTGACGTTTTGGCTCATTCGTCGATAGGATTTGACAGATGCGCCGGGATTTTTTCTTAAATCTTTTTAAACTCTCTTTTGTTCTCTGCGCATGTGCGGGACGACTTTTATGTGCTTATGTAACGGGTACGTTTTTGTTTGGAGCGTTTATTTCAGTATGAAAAGCGGGTTTTGCGTGCAGTTCGTTTGATCGAAACGGGAACGAGAATAAATTGACGTTTCAAGACTTTTTTTTTCGGGCTTTTTCGAGCTGAGGAGAAGCGTCTTTATTTACGCGCTTATCTGCTTTGAAGCTGCTCCGCGCGCTATCATAAGAAGCTTTGCTTTTTTTCAAACTGTTTTTGAAGTTGACGTCACTCGTTTTATTTTGTTTGGCGCGTGCAGATAATCCGAAGAGTGACAAAGGTAAAACGAAGAGTGCATTCAAGTATTCATTCAAACCTGAACAAGTCGGTTTTATTTTAGTTTTTAATTTGGTTTCACCAAGTATGCATTATATAAGGATTTTTATAAGTCATTTCAAATAGTTTAAGTAAAAGTAAATTTCAATAATTGATGAATACTTAAAAACGGAAAATTTTAAATAGCTTTCTATTTAAAGGGCTGAATAAATAAATCTCTTTGCTTTGCGTAAACAGAAAACCGCAAAAAAAAAAAACGAAAAATTAAAAAAAATTGCTTGGATGTTTCAGTTTACATTCGCAAAGTAACTTTAAAAGGTCAATATTTTAGTTTAAATTTCTGATTTAAATCATTTTGCTTTTTAACTATATCTAAATAGTTTTGGTAAAAAACTAGTTACAATAAAAATTTAATGATTTTATTTTATAAATTATTTCTAAAATTATCAATTTTATTCCGCTACTACAGGAACTATTTATGTAAGTTTACTTCATTGGTTTGATTAAAAATAAAATCTTTTTTTATAATTTAAGCGGGTAAAAATTTAAAACTACGATAAGAATTGATTTTTACTTGAAAAATTTACGCTTTATAAAAGGTTTAAAAAAATAGTACTGAAACTTTATCACGATGAAAAAAAAAAAAAAAAAAAAAAGTTTCTCAAACATCAATTGAATAAGCTGGATTTGAAACTCTCGAAAAATTAAAAGTTGTCTCAACCCACCCCAGCTAAAACTCTCCAACATAATTTTCATTCGATAATCATCTCCCGTATCGAAATGAAGTCACGAGGGGCTATGCACTCTAGAATCACCGATGATTCTTTTGATTCTTTATGATTCTTTTGTGATTCTTTCGTGATTTTTTTGGCAAATTTAAAATGTTTATAACCTTAGAATCAATTTTATTTGATATTTCATTAAAATCAATATTTTTCGAAGATTTTTACTTGAAATGAAATCGATATTTTATTGATTATATTGATTTTAATGTGTGATTATTTTAGTGATTCTGAAGTGCATAGCCCCTCGGAAGTCATCTCCAATAGGCGGAAAATCGCAATGATGAAAAAGCACTCCCACGTCGGGTAAAATATTTCGTAGATTCGCAAACAAACACAAGCATAAACCCTGCCAATCAGCATAATAACCCATATAAATTCGCCCGCAACCCCCCGATAGGAATACTCGCCGTCGCCCACGATTTAGGCACCAGCTGTTGTGTTACCCGCTGACGTCACACCCACACAATTTTTGGCCGCCCTAATACTGTTTATACGGCCGATGCTTATGCCTCCTTCCCCCCCGCGACGACACGTGCTGCGAATCTGCGATTATTGCTCGCGCAGGATGAGGAAAAACGATCGAGCCTTTTTTCTTCCTTCTTTTTACTTTATTTTTCTTGTTTCACACGGATTTTCGATTAGGGCTTAGCTAGGGATCGTTTGGTAAGCCACAATGAGGCTTTAATTTTCTTTTATGAGTCCTGCAGCAGGTGGCTGTCCCCACTTTCTACTCTATTGGTGTTAAACTTTTTTGAATACTTTTTAAAGAAGTTTAAAATTTCACTTTCTGGCATTATACGTAAGATTTACCTGTACAAATGTTTATTTTTAGCACGAGTATATTGAAATTATAAAAAAGCCAGTCGAAATAAACTCTTCGGGTATAATACAGCGACGATGATAATGATATCCCCCCTGCTGGCTATTCGTAGAACGTCCTCGTTGAGGTACCATTGACCCCCAAAAAATTTTCCGGTTTTACGCGTCCCTCGGTGGGATATAATATAATACGTACGTAGCGACGGTAGAAAAAAAGAGAAAAGAAAATGAGCGGGAAGGGAGAAAAAGTCGGTAGGTATCGTTTAACCTCGGATCGATTACGGCTCGACTTACTCTTCTCTTATCGTCGCTGACTGCAGCCCGAGGTTGACTGATAACAGGTGAGCTTGGACTTTTTTTTTAACGGGAGATTCATGAAGGTGGAAAATGACTGTTTTTTTCACGTTTATGACTGGGAGCGACTATGATTTATGATGCACCTCGAGGTGTACGTTGAATTACTCGTTGATAAGAACTATCGTATGCTGCTAATTCGGAGTTATCATGAGTGCATTCTATGGGTAAAGTTTCTTAGTTTTTCACTGATAGTTGTAACATTTTTGAAAGAATGTATGAAATTTATTCTAATGAAACTCATCAAACAGCAGTCATCGACTAGAATTTTTTGTCGTTACGTATCGTTGATTGATGCTTTCAACTTTACACTAATTGACTTTTAGAAAAATGTCTCCAATTCCAACTATGTGAAATTTCTCGTGTTATTAGTGTTTGTATAATAATAATAATAATAATAATAATAACTTTATTCAGATGTATAAGTGATATGTATACATAAAACCGTAAATACATAATTTTGCATGAATGCAAAAATCGCCACTATGACTTTAATAAGTCAGCGCGTGGCCTGAATATAATAACTTATAATTAATTAATAAAATTTTAAATTTAAATTTACACTTAAAATTACTTACAATAGATATAAGAATTACAAATTTTCAGATCATCTAAAAAAGCTTTAACGAAAGTATTTGTTGAGTGATTATCCTCCTCTTTTATAATTCAAAAATATTTAACAATTATCAATAATCCATCTTTTTAAATTTAATTTTATAGACTTCTTGTTAGAAGTAATATTTTTCAAATCATTAGGTAACATGTTGAAAGTTTTTATCGCATTATAATGACTACTTTTTTTTAATATAGATTTTTTTATAGTAGGCAATGTTATTAATTTATTCTTAGTAATACTATTTGAGTTTTTATAAATATAACAGAGTTTGTCATAATGAAAAACAAGTGAATTTAAATAATACATCTGATTAATTCTCAATATATTTTTACTATATTTAAGTGAAATTCTTTTTAAGATTTTTTTCTGTAGATTAGAAAGTAAGTTTTTGGCATTTTTATAGCACCCTCCCCAAGCTAAAATACCGTATGAACAAAAACAATTAAATAGTGCATAGTAAATCATCATTAATGAATCAAAGTTCATAATTTTTCTGAGTTTGGAGAATACATAAAGCAAATATTAATGATCGGTGATTCAACCGTTGGAATATTCCAACCGATGTGGCTTAATCTAATACCAACTAAGCTTCTAAAAAGCAGTTTTTTTTTTTTTTTTTTTTAATTTTTTTAAGTGTAACGTATTACATATTTGCAAAAAGATTGACCAAACCTCTAGTTTTTATGCTCGGTTCGTTATTTAGCAGGACAATTAAAAATTTAAAATTACATTGTTTTGGGTGAAGCCTCCCTGAAAAAAAAAAAAAGAAAAAAGAAACCTGTGGCACAGAATCTAAACGATCGAGACTCGTATTCAATTAGCGAGACGTTGCTCCAAATTGAAGTCCACAAACGCACTCGCGAATCATAGATAAACAGAGAGAGAGGGAGGGAGCGAGGGAGAGGCCGAGGGCTTTAGATTTATAAATAGAAGCGCGCGCTCGTGGCAACGTCCCTCTCGTCGCGGGCTGAATAATATCAGAGAACGAGAGAAAGAGAGAGAAAACGCGCATGCGCACGGTTGTGTTCTCGACCTCGATTTCAAAAGCTGCCGAGCTGTACCTACTACCAATATCGACGAGTTTTCCTGCTCGCTGTCCAAAATCTTGGATTCCCAAACTCTTATGTTACACGAAAGACGCTTTTGTAAATCACCTATAGCCAGAGTTGAGTTCGATAAATTTACCGCTTGAATTAGATTGAGCTTGGAAAAATTTTATGCGCCAATGCTCAGTTGCGAATCCCAAATTTGCATGTTTTTGAAGAAAAGATTAAATTTTATTTTATAAAAAAATATTTTTTGAAGTTTATACTCGTGCAGCAGCACGTAAATCCCTAAAAGATTATGTTTGAAACTGTTTTTTCGATTATTAATAATCAAGGTAGTATGAGAGTTATATTTGTAGCTCGTAAATTTTTCTAAAAGCTTTACAACCGAGATTCAGTTCAGGAACGGAAATCATGGAATGAATTTAGTGGGAGGGTTAGGCAATCAACGGACATAACAAGTTTTGAACTATCTGACGAATAAGAAGCATCTAAAATAAAAAATAAATAAAATTTTTATAAATACTTTGATTATAAAAATAAACTCTATACTTGTGTTTTGTATGGATTTGATTCAGATTATTTTCTTATTTATTTTGATGTTTGGAAATTTTTTATTCAATCATTATTTTTTCATGCTTGCAAGCTTTTCAATTTGAGAATCTTCAATTGTTGAGGATCCTCAAATTGAAATTAAGAAAAAATTGATCTTCCGTAGTAAACATTTAAAATTAGTTTTTTTTTTGTTTATCTTTAGATAACGTCTCAAGACTACGCGTGCATAAATTTATAGATCCAAATTCGCTTTAGAAAAAAGTTTATAGTACAGAAAGTGCCCGACTCGATCATTCTGTGGCTGTATCAAATTACGACCCAGCCTGGTTGTTTTCCTTAATATCATCTTTTTTTTTTTAATTGCTAGTAAGATGGTATAAAAAAAAAAGTAAAAATTCTTGTTAAACTCTTAGCCATTTTAAAATTACATACCAACAAAATGGAAAGATAACACTGGGTATTGTTTAGAAAATCTTTAAGTCGGGCTTGAATTAAAGGTTAATTTTATGTTTTATAGCTTTTTATTGATGATCAATATATAATTCTTAATTTTTTTTTATTTACGTCACCAACAAACACTAAGTCTATTCATTAAAGTAAATCCAGTAAGTTTTGAGTCGTCAATTTTTTGAGGAAATCATATATTATATTCACGGAAACTCAACAAATTACAAATGAAAAATTTAATGAAATGGTTTTTTTAATTCTTGGTTTTAACATATGAGAACGTATTTTAGACAAAAGTCTTCAATTGAAAATCTTGAAAAATTTATACGATTCCAAAGATTTAAAGTTAAATTACCCGAAAGATCAGAAGGAGTTGAAAGTTCGTGACGAAATGCAGAATAAAGTCATGTAAATTCTATTTATACAGAACGCTGTTGCCTGAGCGAATGCACCCGAGGTCCACACTCGGGCACGTGCCTAACCCAACTCGGAACTAATCTATTTACTCAAATCCACCACGTACCTATCCTGGTTTCTTTCACTACTAAAACTCTTTTGAACTTCTTTCATTTTTATATAATAAATATATGTATCTCAAGTAAAACTCTTTTTTTTTGGGCTTTTTCGTAGGAGTAAAAAGTTTTTAACTGATATTATTGTTCTTGCATCGAAAAAGTTAGCAGAGCTATACGAGGTACTGTGGGAAAAATTTTGTTTTTCCACAAAAACTCTTCTAATGCCAAAAATTTTAAATTTTTTGGAAGTACAGTATCAAATCGGCGTAACAATTAAAACTCAGTTTTAATATTAACGAGAGTCTATTTTCACCAGTTTGCCATCTCCTTTTTTCCACGTAGAATTTATAATTAAAAGATAATAGAAATGAGTACCGTCAAATAAATTCTCAACGTTCCGTAGATAATCCCATTATTTAGGATGAGAGCAAAAATTTTAGCAATTTTGAGAGCCGATTGGTCGAATAAAAACAGTCAAATAGTGCATGTGTATAACGAGTTGAACTTTTTTTACGGAATAATTGAAAAGCTCTGGATACGCTGAAAAAGTACTTTTATTTCGATTGTCAAAAAATCAACCGACAAACTTTTGATTTGTTCAAACATGGAAAAAAAGTCACCGAAATGTATCTCGTTCACTCCACGTTATTTTTTGAAAAAGGTTTCCATGATTAAAGAGTGTACGGGATAAAGTGCAAAAATTACTCATTCTCCGATTGTAAAGCGTTTTTTATTATTATTACCTTTTTTTTTTTTCATGGCTTTACCGATTGAATTTATGAGTTTATAAAAAGGATCGTCGAAATTTGTATTGAAAGAAAAATTGCGACAGTATTTTCGGTACACCAGCTCTATTTTTAGCACAAAGCCATTTGTTATTTTTTTTTTTCAAGTGTACCTGAGTAAAATGACCACCCACTAATATATTTTCGTGTCATCGCGAGATCAATGAGAGTTTATTTGATGCAGGCTCATAAGTCAGATTAAACAATTTCGTCAATTTCAAAAACCTTGCAACTTATATTTACTTACTTTTTTTCTTACAAATGCAATTAATTATAGGAAAGCATTGCCATTTGGATTTTACGAGAGTAGTAAATTTTCATGTTGTATAAAATATTATCATCAAAATATATTTAAAAGTTAAAAATGTTGTAAAATTTAGTGTAAAAAAATATTTGAGCACAATCAACTAATGGCTTGAACAGGATTGGAAAAAAAAGGGAAGCTCTATTCAGCAGAAAAAAAGGAGAGTTGAAATCGTATAAACGAATTCATCTATCGTTAAAGCGACGAGGGAATCATCCCCTTGATTCGCGACTGCGTGCGTCACACGACCCAAAAAAAGCTCTCTGATTATATTTGTGAAGCCTAACGAATGATTCTTCTTTTTTTATCATTATCTTTTTTTTTGTACAGATGCTTAAAAGTCAATCAGATTCAATGATTTTTGGAATTTGCTTAACTGGACCAATGGTTTATACGAGGTAAACTAATGAACGGTTTCGAACGAGGTTTTTAAATAATGAATTTTAAACACTGAGAGAAGGATTTGGTTCAAGGAACCAAATATATTTGGTTGAAAAGAAATCGGATAATTTGGTTGTGGGAACCAAATGTTTGGTCCACACTCCTCGCGTAAAAATCGAGCTTTTATTTTTTATTTTAAAAACAAATTTTATTTATTATTGTATTATTTTATTGTTTATTTTTGTAATAATTTGCTTAAATCAGTTACCTTTATTCTTGTTAAATGTATAAGAATATATTTTAATTTCAAATTTCAGCAATAAATTTCGAAGAATTAATTAAGTTTATTTAAATATGAGTTTTCTCTTGACAACAAAATTATTTTTCTCTACGAAGTTAAATCAAATTACTAATCGTTTTCAATCTAATATAGCACCGATCATTTTAATAAATTTTTCGTGAGTTCGTAATTTTCTGAATTACCGCAAAAATTTTTTTGAGGTTATAACAGTGAACTGTTTGATATGACTGTGATCTATACATTTGGTTCCTGTTACCAAATCATTGGTCGCATGAACCAAAGCTTGGGAGAAACCAAAAATAACCAAATCTTGGTTCACACAACCAAATCCTTCTCTCAGTGAAGTATTGGACATTACAACTCTCTGTGAAAATTAAATGACTGTTTAAAATTTATAGATTTTTGATAAAATTATTTTTATGCTTTATCTTTTTTATGGAGAGTCAAAAGTTATTCTGCTGTGGATAATTTTTTTGTAGAGTGTCACAAATTTATGACGTACTAAGAACTCATCAAATATAATTAAAAAATTCAAAAGTTTTTCAGTTTTATACTTGTCCAAAAAAAATTTTAACAGTGAACACTATCTTATCACAGAACAGATTATCTGCTGTACCGATGGATTAGGTTTACTTATTGGGCATAGTTTAGAAGAAAAAAAGAGAAACTGGTCTTGGGCCTTCAACTTTATAATTGCAGAAACTCACACATGTTGTCGCTAGGATTTCGTTCTCGCATCAAGTCAAGGTCATCGAGGTCATTAGCCTGACATGTAATATAACGTCTTTTCGTTTTCTTGTGTTGCGTTGTGAATTTTCTTTATTTAATAGACTTTTTTGTTGAGAGAAAATTTCTGTTACTCTGCGAAAATTTAATATTTTCAATATTTTTGAAAACAATCAGATTCTTTCAGGTTTCTTATCCAATTATGTTCAGAGAAAAAGGCCTTGATTAAATTTTCTTAATCATACTTAGAGCATCATTGATAAGAGATAGGTATAAATTTCTTTAAAAAATTTATTTTTTTTTACCAATCGACTATTTTGAAGCAGAGTGATTTTTGAAAAAAACTCATTTTGTTCATCAACAGAAATTTCTTGAGGTTACTTTTTTTGACCAACTATAAATACAGCTTGTAAAAATAGCACAGATCATCGAACTATTTTTGTTTTTTCCCAAAAAGACCCATGTTTCACGTCACTCCCTGAATATCATATGATAATTAATATCATAAAAGTAAGTTAATCTAAGTAGTTGGGATACGTTACGTTGATTAATTCTCCGATTCTTTTTTTTTTCTAACGAAGTTTTAATGCATTAGCCATCATTAAAGCAAGTTATTCCGTTAACTTTTTCTTGTTTTCCTGGAAAAAAGGGAAGTCGAAAGGGAATCGTTAAGTGAATTATCAACGCCAGAGTCAACTTTTTCCGATGGCAAGCAAAGATTCTCGTTTACTTCCACAACAAACGGGCCTATTATAATATCGCGAATTAATTTAATTTTTTCTTCTTGTTCTTATTCTTCCCTCCTTCTTGTGATTCTATTGAATTTTCCTTCGAAGTATTACATCGCGAGGAGCGAGAGCGAATTAAACTCGTTTCACTGGCTCTTTTGTTTAAGAGCAATTTAATTCCGGCGCTGCAATCAACTTCCGATTCCGTTCGTTTTCATTTCAAATAATACGCGCAAGTGTCGCTTTTGTTCGGGGGAAAATTCAGCTCTAAGAGGGATTTATCGAAATCCTTCAGTTTATTGATTTTTCGTGAATCTGTCAATTACGATGGAACGTAAAAATAGCTGTAAAATGAAAAAAAAAAGAAAGGAATCTCCGGTGCGACAATCATATATAGAGGAGGAGGAGGGATGAAATTTAGGTCCGGGCTGTCTGAATGGGACGGATACTCCGGTGAAAAGCTTGCGGGCAATCGAATTTGCGGTGTCAGCCGCAAGTTGTTCAACAACGGCTACGATTGTATCGAGGACCGGCCGGAGCTGCTGCAGCACAGGGAAACTTGGTGCGGTGCAGCAGCCGCTGGAGCAAAAGTTCAAGAGCGCCGACGTTTACCAACGCTCTGTGTCGATAACTTGCACCCGACTAAACTTCCTTCTCCTAATTGTGACGTAAACTCCTTTGGTTTACTCGAGCGCCCCGCTTGGATCACATTTTTTTTAAAGTATAGTAGATAGAGAAGTTCTTTTGGAGAGAAACAAAGTTTCTGCAGACGGTAAGTTAATTTTTATTAAAACTGGATAATTTTTTATTGAGGATAGTAATTTTGTGTAGAGGTTTTTTCATCTTGGATAAGCTTTCAGCTAGTTAATTTTTTTTAGTACAATCTGTGAGTAACAAACAGAGCAATTTGTAAAAATTTACTGTTTTTCTTCGCCACGAAGCAATTTGCGAGAGCAAAAAATTAATCCATTTTTCAAAGGTTCCCTTATTTTCGTAAACAAACGGCGATTTGAAAAAAAAGAAGCAGTACGAGTGATAAAAGTTTTGAAGGAAAAAGTTCGGCTAGGGCAAAGAAAAAGCTTCTCCTCATTCTATGGTCCCTTATCGCGTTTGTTAGTGCTCTGGAGTAAATCGATGGCGACGACAAAAAGATTAAGGGAGTAGGCGAGAGAAAAAAACAGGCATGGCGATAAAAATATTCGACTTTTACGCTTTTACTTTTATGCAATAAATTTTATGACAATCCTCTGAGTTCTTCATGTTAATTTTTTAGAACCTTTTTAACTTAAAAAATGGCAGTAGTGCTTTTTTCGTGAATTTTCTCCGATGTAAAAATTGAGCTCGCCCTTTAACTGAGGGCATCAATTATCTTTTCACAGTTAATCTCCGTCAAATTTTTTTTTTTCAAAATTTACAAAATTAAAGGAAGATAACGAAGATAGAAGAGCGCAATTAAAATAATTTTTTAACTTTTCTCTACTTTGAAGTGACAATGAATCAAAAGTTTTATAAAGTGCGGTCATTCTGGTTAAGAAGTACAAGTTGAAGTGATACAACAATATTATTAATAATAATAATAATAATAATAGTAATAAAATAAAACTTCCGAAAGTTTTTATAACCCGCCAAGATAAAATTCTTGAATGAATTTTCCGCCAATTAGCCGTCCGCTGATAATTGCCTGCCCATTGTCTCGAGAAGGAATTTAATGAGGGTGCTCGCAGCTCCTTCCTCCCCGAAGAAAAAGGAATAGAGAAAAACTACTATCGATTTCGCGCTTGATTTTTATTTGATAAAAAAGTTTTAAAAAAGTACGTTGTTTCGAAATGAAACGTTTTTTTCGAAGCACACTGTGTTTAATGAAAATTTTATGAAAGACGCGAGTGGAATCGCCGTTATCGTGACGTCTCGCTATCGCTGAAAATTTTCAGCGGGGCGCGCGAAACTCGCTTTTACGATAACGCGGTGTATTCAGATAAAAATCGACCAACTTATCCGTGCCTTTGGTCGTAAAAATCTTTACGATCTTGTTAAAACAGATTGAAAAATATAAAAATCAGGGTCTCAATAAACCTGTCTATTTGCGAAGACAAAAAAAAAAAAAGATTATGAACGATCCTCGCCGGCTGTCAAATTTTCAACGACAGTGGCCAATGGAAAAATCTCAACTAGCTTTTCCGGATGATACCGTAAGTGTCACTTTGGGAGCTGGCGGTAAGTGCACGCTCGCGTGCAAAAAAAAAGGTACCTTAGCACAAAGTAAGCATAATTTTTAATTTGACCAGGTGTACCCGACGGAAATAAAAGCAAGAGCCTGGGGTAAAAATAGCAGTCTCCGTCGTAAAATCAGGATGTTTATTCGGGGTGGTAAAAAAAGGTCTTCCACACACGAAATTTCCAGACGGCTCGGACGAAGAAGAATGACGCGCGGCGGTCGGCGGCGGGCGGTCGGGCGCAGCATCGATCGCGCCGCCGCCGCCAGCAGCCCTTTTGTAATTGCGTCATCATCCTGCATCATCCCCACCGCCTCCTCCTCTTCCCGGCACCGCTGCCGTTGCTGCAGCTTACCTTAAACGCCTGCAGGAGACATCGAACTCGGGTTTTAAAAGAGGGAGTCTGGATCTGACCTTTTGCACTCTTCTCTTATTCCATTTCATAACTATTTATTCGTAAGGGTAAGAACTTTGAGATTTTTCGAAGCTGGATTTACTTAGAGTCGGGTACAGACACTTTGAAAATTTAATTTTAATTCACCCCACATGATATAATAAGCATTGACGCAATCCCAGTGAAGCGTAATGTTTCAAAGCTCCCAGATAACAGCGTCTTAACATAACACATGCAGAGCCGGCGGGGTAGGGCATTACTAAGGCTACTACGAACACCGCTGATGCTACCATTTCTTATTTTCAGACTTGTCTTGGGAAAATGGGAGGGCGGAGAAGAAAAAGTGCTCGCGAAAGAACTTTTTCCCGAACTCGTTTCTTTAAATTGGCAAGTTTAAGTAGAAAAAGTCGAGAATCGTCAGACACCCGGAAATAAAGTTTGGTGCACTACTGCTGCAGCAGGATCTCGCAACCCTGAAAAAACTTTTCTCGCTCAACGAGTCTAAATGCTCCATTTGAATCCAATTTTAAAACAAAGCGAGGAATACGAAATTCTCTTCTTACAATCGTAAACAGAAAATATAAATTAAATCATCCATTTTTTTTCAATTGACGCCATCTCAATTAGATTTGGCCACGTCAGGGCTATTTTTAATGCGGACGAGTGAAAAAAAAAGTCGCGTTTGCTTTTAGTGTTTGCAAATGAGACTGCTGGTCTTATGCATGGATGAAGATGAAGCGCCCCGATATAAAACGACGCAGCTCGCGGGGCGAAGAAAATCTGCCAATCTGGTAGCATCAAACTCGAGTGGATTTTAAACCGCGCGAATTTGGAGCGAATGCAAGTTTTATAGTTTCGCGTTAAAATAACGCTCGTAAATTTTGAGGGGCGCGGCCAGTCGAGAGCTCGGGGATCCATTAATTACCACACTTTTTCGGTGAACCTCTTGTTTTTGAACTTTATTACTTTGGATATTACAAGCTTTTTTTTTCATTTTTGGGTGATTGAACGAGGAGAATGACACTCGATGGAGTGAAACTTGTTCTCAGGTTTATGATTTCATTCCTTTTTTTATTTTTTATTTTAGTGAATGAAAATTTCAAGTGACGGAGAAATATTACTAGCGGAAACTAGTTAAAAAATAAATAGAAAATAAAAAGATAAAAGTATTTTAAAACATCGCAGAGTCTATAGTAATTAAATTGACGCTTTAATGAAATAACTGGTATCTTGGATGAAATTTCTTATGACAAAAATGTTTTACCCAATTTTCACTGGTTCAGAATTAAAAATATCGATTTTTTATCGGATTGCAATATGTAGATTACTAAAAATCATCTGGAAAATCATGAAACTTATATTTTAGTTCTAAATCCAACTGACACTTGTCCACTAACTAAATGTATCAGAAAAAGCTAGCGTATATTTCTTTGTACTTATCTCCCTAGTCCCTACATGTAAAGAGTTAATTCTGTATTTAAATTTTCTCGTTCGATAGTTTTATTCAAAAATTTTTTAAAATAGATTTTGTGCTCTATAATCTTAGTAATGCTTTTATATATTGCTGGAAGTTTAATTATTATATCAACCTATATTTTCAAAAATTTCAAATTGAAAATCCATTCAAATTAAAGTAGGTCAGACGATCACTTGAGATTACAAAGTTGGCCTCTAAAATTTTCACTGTACATCATCTTTTATAAAACTTTATCTTGGCATGGTTTTAATTATCAAAATGTGTACTTTTTTCCAGAGCCATAAAAAGTTTTTTCACGCAGTGTATTCAATTACTTTAGCCTGGTTAAAAGTTTAAAATTATTTAAAAACCCATAACTTTTTTCAACGGTGCATTTACCCTTTAGAAGTTGATAAGTGAAAAGCTAAAGATCATCGGCTTGAGGTTTAGGAAAACGGGCAGCAATAGCTGTTGGGAAGCCTCGACCCTGCGCACTTGTAAGCATTCTCGCTTATCTATTTATATGCACGAACAAATCCCTTCGATTTTCATCATACGAGGCATTCAATGTCAAGGTAAGCTCTTTGACCCTAGACTGTGAGTTATTAATAGAATTTTTGTGGCTGTGATGATATTTGATGTTATCAATAAAATATTTATTTTATTAGATGTTAATAAAAAAAAGTGAATTTCAATTACGAAACTCATCAGCTTGAAAGTTTTTGTTTTAATAAAATTTTATAAAGCTTCAGTAAATTAATTTATCAGCACTTTTTTTTTTTTAGTATCATAGAATAGCGTATATCTGAAGGGCAAACTCAAAAATGAACATGTTCGGTAGGTTATATAAATTAAATTAGTAAATAATAGCTAAACCGTGCCTAACTGGCACCAAAATCGGTTTTACGGTATTAATATTGATTTTACTCTAAAATTTAAACAATTAAGTGCACTGAACCGTAAAATATAAAAATTAGAATTTTTTAGAATTGATTAAACCTAACGTTACATAGTAAAACCTATAGAGATGAACAAAGTCACCTGTACATATGGTAGGTTTCATAATCATAAAAGAAATATGCATACATAAAATTAAAAACTAAATTAACAAAAATAAAGTAAAATAAATTTGATAGATTATCACAAATAGAATCTTTAATCAAGTCTTTTACTCAATTTTGCCAAGCATCCATGCCTTAAGATTCTTCATTATTTATTTATTCGTATTAAAAACTTTAAAATAATTTGTTCAGCTGTTACACTATCTTACTGCTATTATGTAGTTAATTTTGTTAGTAACTGTCTTGTAAGGTCTAGGTGTTCAAATTAATTCAAATCTGGTAATGCTACTTGTTGATAGTTGAGGAGCTGGTTGGGGGTTGATAATTCTTTCTTCCTAATGATGTTCAAGATGTTGTTTTGTAGTCTTTGTAAATTATAGTAGAGATTGAGATTCCCCTTTCGGGGAGTTGATTATCGGGGATTTATTTGGGGGATTGACGTTGGGGAAGAAATAGGTAAGTTGTTTGAATATTTTTTTAAACAATAATAAAATTACTATTTTAAAAATATAAATCTTAAAATTTATATTTTCATTTAATTTCGGAACGCGCATTAGCCAAATTTATGATGCGCAGATTAAGTACGATTATCAGGTTCATAATACCACTATGAAAGGAGGATTGTCACCTGTAGAAAGAGCATTGCCGATAATTTTATTACTCCGAGGACAAAACGAAGCGTGTAATTGGTGCGATGTAAACGCGTTTGCCGATGAACCGTGAATTGATGGGCAGGTGGGTCTGTAACGCAGCGGTGATTTCCCAAATAGCTCGCGTCTGCACTGATTATCCTTTTAGCCGAAGATTTACGTATACTATCTTTTTTATTTTATTTTTTATAAACAAATTTGTGTTTATTTATTTTTTTGTTTAGCGATTTACTAATGAGTTAAAATCTTTCAATGTTCTACATAGTACGAGTTCCCGAATCTTCAATTAAAAGCATGCGTATGCGTTTTTTCATATCAGATTCATCAAATGAGTGGATAGTACACTTTGATCCAAAAAAAGAAAACAATCTTAAAAAAAATTATAATAGTTTGTCATTAAATTTTTCCAACTACATTGATTTACTGAGTAAGCTTCACATTTGTAATCGCATTTTCTTCTTTGGCTGCTACATTAGAGACGTATATGGTTAAAATTTGGCCGACCTTGTTTCATTGACTTTTTCAATTACTCAATTCCGCCCACTTATAACTGTCCGATCAAACAGACGCAATCTGGTTTTAACAGAATTTCGCTCTTGGTTTTGCCCTCAGGTATGCCGGTGCATTGTAAAATAGTTCAACGCTTTCGGTCAATGACGTCAGACATGTTAAAAGATCTAATTGTCATTTGCACAAAGTCTTTCGGTGGCTGACGATTTCGATTCTCGGGGAATAGTTTTATTTAACCGCTTGGCAAACTATCGAGTTAGTTCACAACAAATTCCACATGCTCAATGTGGTTAACATTACGGCCAACAGAGATTTAGTTCATCGTACGGACTAAGAAAAAGATTAGATTAAGATAAATTGATCACAGGTTGTGCACTCTCTTAACAATGATGAAAGGAAATTCAGCCTCTGGACCAGGTAAAAAAAAATGTTTAAGAATAACCGCTTTGTTTTATTTACGGTAATTCAATGGTTAATAAGTAAAGGCTTTAGCGACCTCTGAGGAAGCTTTTGGTCAGGGCTAGTGGTATTTTTGGACGCGTGAGATATGTCGGCTGATTGATAACGCCCTGAATTAATGATGTCCCTTGATTTATATACACTGTTGGGCTTGAGATAGGTTCAACCGATTCTTACTCGGAAAATTCAATTTTTTTTTTTTTAATCAGTTGCTTGTCTAAGATCATATAAAAATTAATAATTTATTGACTCTTCTTAATATTTACGGCTCGACAAGATAAAGTATCGATGATAAAGTACAAAAGTAATCATCAGAAGATTAAGTTTATAATAAAGATTAATTGAACAAAGCTCACGTCTGGTTTTTAGCTTCTACACACACACACACACACACACACACACACACACACACATATATATATATATATATAATGGACCCCCTTCTGTTCATTTCCCAAATTGACTCAAGAAAAAATTGTAATTTACAATTTGTTCTGCGGAGGGGAGGTTTGCTTTACAGAGAATGACCCATATATATTTTTTTATCAAAATGAGATGAACTATAAATTATCAAATTACAAAATTACTTTATAAAATTTACAAAAGTAAATTCAACATTTAGCTGCTCTATAAACAAGAACTCGACGAGAGAGGTTTCCCTCTCCAACTCCTCAATCACATTAAAAACTCTACTCTTAGTTAAAAAAAAATTAAAAACTACTTGTCAAATGATTAAAAAACTGAATTGAACGATAAAGAAAAGTTTTGTGTGTAAAAAATTATGGACCAATTGTAGGTGATGGCAAAAGTCAAGTTTGAGAAAGGAAAGAGAGCATCGCGGCTAATTATTAAATTGATCACTTCGGTGTCATTCTCTTTATGCAGCCGATTGACCTGGTCTTACGAATTAATTCGATCCTTTGTTCATTCAATTTTCCAAATTGAAAAAAAAAAGTAGAGATGTAATAATAATAATAATCTATAACCGTCTTTTATCGAAGTTTAAAGGATTAAAAAGGGAAAAGAGAAATTATTTTCGACCGCGTCCGTGACACGACACCTCCAGTAGGTCAATTAAGATGTTAAAAAAGAATAAAAAAATATAATAATGATAATTACTCCTAGGTAAAAGATCCGAAAAATCGAAGCTCGTTCGAAGGCCGTTTATTTGCTCCTAATTGGAGATCGCTGCTCGCTTCGTTACGGGGGGGAGGGGGAGGGGATTATTATTATTATTATGTCGATCTTCTCTTTACGCGAGTTTAGAACCCCCAGCACGACCTACTTTCACCCCCCCCCCTTCATTCGATTTTCGTTCAGGGTGTTTTAAGAGGGTGAAATTCAATTTCTCGAATGAATCGACTACTTAGCAAATTCCCATGACTTGCGGCTTTTTTGAACGAGGCCTTTCGAAATCCCGGCTACTTTTTGAACTTAATCATAATAAATCCAAAAAAGTCATAAAATAAACTCTCTCGCAGCCCCCCGGTCCCATGGTCATAAAAATCTCACGACCGCAACTGAGTTGTCTTGACCTTATCTTTTCCAGGCTTCAATAAAAAAAAACCAAGTCGCTAAAAAAAGAAGCGATCCCTGCCCCGATGAAAGAAGTAACGAGAAAAATTATCGGCGTGGATTCTTTAACACCCGGCGAGGAGAGAAAAAAACAGGTCAACAGCTGCAGGAAAAGAAAAGGTTTTGTTTTGTTGTTGTTTGTTTTTTTTTTTTTTGGTAACCGCTACGTGACAACTGAGGTACTCTCTTTCTTTCTCAAGAAATATAATCTTATTTTTTTAAATTTGACTCTTACAGCAAAAATTAATGAATCTTCATTGTAACTACATCGTACGTTTCGAGGGAGTTTTCTGAGGCTTAAATCAATCTACCTGTAAGCTCATTGTATCGAAGTTTTACCGCTTGACAGTCTCGTTATTTTAAATTTATAATGTTGTTACTTCGGAAGCGTCTTTTCAGCTGGATAATTGAACTCATTATTATTTTTTCTCATGAATGTTCTATGTCATTTCCAGTCTAAAGAATTGTATTTTATACATGAAATTTCTATGACAATATTAAAATTTTTTATCTTATTACTCGCGTAATGAATTTTTAAAAATTTTATTTTTAATTTATTTATTAATATTTAAAAAAATTTTACAAAGCTTAGCTCGTTATTTTAAATTTAGGATTAAAGTTTTTATCCCATGAATATAATTACGTCAAGAGAGAGCTTTTTTAATTGGTTGGGGCGAGTCGGTATTATTTTTACAAATAAACAACCTATGCGATTTTCTTATAGATTATCCGCAATGTTTCATGCTCGACTGATTAAATTTTTTGCCTCCCCGAGCAATTAATCTTGAGCGCGTACTTAAATAAAAACGAATAAAGTTTGCGAACATTAATTTATTTTAAAACTTTGTGGAACAAAAAAAGAGGATCGTGGCTGTTCAAACTTCCCTTTCAGAACGCGGGCGCACAAAGTAAGCTCGCAGTCTAAAAAATCCAATACGTATTTCAAAACATAAAAGAAAACGTGGCCGATATAACGGAGAAATTGAAATAGTTCGTTACTTTTTCTCGCAGAAGTACGGTTACATTCACAGAGTAAAAAAGAAAACGAATTTTTTTTTTCTGTTTTATTTCTCGTTTTTGTCTGTGAAATGCGTTGAATTTTCAAAATATTATACGATTTCGCTCGCGCTCTGCATTTATAAAGCAAATGCTTGTTTAAAACATTTGCATTCGACGAGTAAAACACGCTGCATCCAAAACGGGGAGAAATTTTGATTTAACGTTCCTGGAAAATTTAATTAATATCGTATTCAATTAAAGTTAGTGACAACTTCTGCAATTTGTGGTTATAAAAACGGGGAGGCAGAGAGCTTTTAAATCCATTTAATAATTATGAAATTGTCATTAATTTTTCAATGATTTGAAAATTTTCTTTGCTTTTAAAATCGTATAAATAATTCATGGAATTTATTCAAGAATGATTACACATCCATTCATCTGTTTGTCATCCGGTCTTGAGTTATGAAATAATAGTTGTAACTGCTTTTTTATTAATCACTAATTTTTTATTTTCATTCGTACTTGAATTTGCGCCGGAATAAAATCGGTATTAAGTATAAAAAAATTACCAAAAAGCTGATTGCTTATTGATTGGGTGAAATTATTAAGTAGCTTTCCGCGAATAATACAACATTAAATCAGTTTTTAGTAAACTAGGGCAAAGGTACTCGAAGAATAAAGTATCGATTTCAAACTGCGATGATTATTAAAAATTGTTGCACTCTTTTTTTTTCTATAATTAATCAAAAAAATGCTCGTTAAAAAAAGTTTAAAGTAAATTTGATGGATGAGCTTTCGACAGTGAGATGAGCTTTTTCAAAATGTCCTCGATAAAGCATCAAAATTTAGGGGTACAGTAACAGCTTGGTTTCTGTGTCAATAGTTCACATTTTAACAAAAAAAAAAGCCGTACACAGCCATCGCAAACATTTTTCCAAAAAAATTTGCATTCAACGGCGTTTTTTTTTTGGTAGAAAAAAAAAAAAAACAAACCTTTTTGTTGGTCGTTAAAAAGAAATTTTTTGAATGTTTCGGGTCCAATTTCAAACAACGAATAAATTAAATTTGATTTAATAATTTTGTCAAAATCTAGTTTCAAACTTGGTACCGCAAAAACAAAGACGACGCGCAAAAGACTATTTTTTGTGTACACAAGAAAACCAAGCTCATAAGTAAATTAAAAAAGAAAAGCTCGGCTCGGTACACGATCTCTTTGTGGCTAAAATAATCAGATCGACGACCTACCGGCACGACAAATTTCCCCTCGGCTGATCCTCAAAGTCCCGGGGCGGGCAAAAGGGAAGAAGGAGGCGCGCTCGGTAGGACGGTAGAGTAAAAAAGCTCGTCGATTACAAAGGGGTGAGCCTGTGTGACGTCAGTGGAACGTGTCCACTCGGCCGCAAGACACTGACCAGCCAGGCGATAAACGCATTTATTAAGTGTGCCTCTGTACATGTATGTGTGAGGGAAAGAAAAACCGATACGTGCTCGATAAATTCAACCTTCTTTTTTTTTACGAATACGACGATTCTGTTTCTTAATATTCCTATAAAAAGTCCAATCGAGATGGCCGGACAGAGGACGAACCTTGGCAGTTTTTATAATTCGCTTGAAATTATAAACAGTACTTTTGAGATAGTTAGAAAGTTATGACCGAATCGTTTTGGATAAACCTGCGCAATAATGTTCCCGAAATTCATTAGTATGCTGTTCCGATAACGCGAGCATTCCAGTGCGGTAAGCGGTCGAGAGCAACTATGTATTATTAATAAATTCATATTTGCTATACTTCGTATTGGCGATTTAATCGAATGAACTGATTGGATTACGTCTAAATTTTAGATTTTCCAAACATCACGTGTCAATAATTGTAGTATTGAAATTTTCCGATCGACTGAAGTTTGCATTTGATGATTAACTTGTCGCTGAATTTTCCTTATGATACTGAATTGATTTACCCACTATGATAAGAAACTTTCTTTTTTTTTCATTAAAGCGGTTTAAGCCAAATCTAAGAAGGTGTCTTTCTTTTTTATTTGCAGCAGTGATTTCGTGCAATAACTATCCTCACGCGCTAATCAAGTCATTCGAATTCCCAGCACGAACGTTCAATAAAGAAGCGAGGCTAAGGAGGTGGTGAAATTTTCATAGCCACCCGGGTCATTCTGCTTCTTCTTTTTTTTTTTTTCTTTCTCACTTTTTTTCCCTTATTTACTGTTTTTTTATCGCCTCGTTAGCGGTGTTCACGATTTCCGGAACTGATTTAATTCTGGATTGATAATGAGCAAAGATGTAGTTGAGTCTGCTGAATACCTTGAAAAGTGAATCTCCTGAATTCATCAATATTCAGGGTGGCTTATATTTTATTTACGATTTTTTGTTGATAATTTATCTTTTACGAGATAATTGTTTATAAATTAATGATTTTAGACTTTATTATCTAAAATTTTGATGGATTTTCTATATAAACATTTTACTTGATAAAAAAATGTAAATTTGAGAATTCCGTTCTGTTAAAATTTTATGAGACAACAAATATATTTATAATCAAGTATTATATTTTTATAAGCTAAGCCTAAAATTGTAACCTTTGAATATAATAACTCTGTAGAAACTTTGTACTGAATAAATTATTATTATTATTATTATTAATCTCAGTTTTGAGTTCCCTTAAATTAACTAAAAAGCAGACTTTGATAGCTATAACACTAAAAGATTGGAGACTGTTTTAACAGTATTGATGAATTAGATTCATAAGATGAACCTGTTTTATGCTCTGCGACAATTAATGTTGTTGAATGCAAGTGCAATGACATGCTTTATTAAAGCACCAACAGTATTACAGTGCCTACAATTCTAGCATAAACCAAAATACTTGTGTAAGATTTTTCCAAAAATTTATAAAAATGAAAGTATGTACATCTATCAATACTGTTGGACAATTTATCTAATTAATTTAACGAGTCGATATTATAGAGTTAAAGGATTATCATTTTTTGGAACAAATTTTTTTTGTATTACATTAAAAAAATAACAGTTTTCAATGTAACTTCGTTTCGCAGTACCAAGTACATGCATTCAAACCTTTTACTTAATTATAGAAAGTAACAAAAATATTAAAATAACTCTGTATGTAAAGTAATATTTGTATGCTTGAAAAATAAAAATAAATAAATAATATTATTATTATTATTATTATTTGTTAAACTATCAAAATTAATTTTAAAACACAGTAATCCTGCTCAGCTCACAGATTAGACTCTGAAAAACTTTTATAATATGAAATGCAAGGCAGAGCTTTTTACACTGTCGTAATATTTATGACTCTACTGCGGGTTCTCAAGCGTTTCAGCTTGCATTATATCGTTGACCCGTACGAAAAGAAACACCTGAGACCGAGAATCTGAGAAAAAAGTATCATTACGTGATTTTCCGGGGAAAGAATAACAAAAAAAAATTTTTACGCGATTAATGTAACGTTGCAATTTTTTCCAAGGAAATTGTCATGATGTAAAATTTATCCGTGAAAAAAATCCCATTACGTGATTTTCCGGGGAAAGAATAACAAAAAAAAATTTTTACGCGATTAATGTAACGTTGCAATTTTTTCCAAGGAAATTGTCATGATGAATAATTTTTCCGAGAAAACTGTCATGTTAAACTTGCTGTGGGTCGGAAGACAACATTCCCCGAGGAAAGTGTAACCAGCAAGTTTTTATCCGGGAAAACAATTACATTCACTCAAGACGAAAATATATCCCGGGAAAAAAGTAATCTGCACAACTTATTCCAGGTAAAGTGTAACGTATTGGTAATCAACGATTAAAATAATATTTTTCCAGGTAAAAAGCAATAAGAACAATGACAACTTATTTTAAGCAGGCCAGGGAGCTTTTCCCGAGGGAAACGTAACGTTAAAACTTTTTTCCGGGTAAACTGTAATGTTGAAGTTATCGACGATTAAATTTATATATTTTTAAGTCAAAACTTACAATAGCAATTCCAACTTACTTAAACCAGAGAAAGGAGATTTTTCCGAGGAAAACGTAACGTTAAAAGTTTTTTCCGGGTAAAATGTAACGTTTAAGAAATCATCGAATATAAGGATATTTTTTTTAAAGAAAATTTACAATATTCATGCCAACTTACTTGAACCAGAGAAAGAAGATTTTTCCGAGGAAAACGTAACGTTAAAACTTTTTTCCGGGTAAACTGTAATATTGAAGTTGTCAACGAATAAAGTATTATTTTTCCAAGTTAGAATTTACAATATCTATGCCAACTTATTCAAACCAGATTTCCCGAGGAAAACGTAACGTTAAAACTTTTTTCCGGGTAAACTGTAATGTTGAAGTTACCAACGATTAACGTATTATTTTTCCAAGTTAGAATTTACAATATCTATGCCAACTTATTCAAACCAGATTTGGGAGCTTTTCCCGAGGAAAACGTAACGTTAAAACTTTTTTCCGGGTAAACTGTAATGTTGAAGTTGTCAACGATTAAGGTATTATTTTTCAAGTTAGAATCTACAATATCTATGTCAATTTATTTGAAGCAGGTTAATGAGCTTTTTCCGAGGTAATCGTTAAGTTGACAACTTCTACATTACAGTTTACCCGGAAAAAAGTTTTAACGTTACGTTTTCCTCGGGAAATCTGGTTTGAATAAGTCGGCATAGATATTGTAAATTCGACCTTGGAAAAATAATACCTTAATCGTTGACAACTTCAACATTACAGTTTACCCGGAAAAAAGTTATAACGTTACGTTTTTCTTGGGAAAAGCTCCCAAATATGGTTTAAGTAAGTTGGCATGAATATTGCTAATTTTCTTTTAAAAAATATCTTTATATTTGATGATTTCCTAAACGTTACATTTCACCCGGAAAAAAGTCCCAACGTTACGATTTCCTCGGAAAAATCTCTCTTCTCAGATTAGAGTAAGTTGGCATGGATATTGTAAATTTTCCTTTAAAAAATATTTTTTTATCCGATGATTAAATCAACGCTACACTTTACTCGGAAAAAAGTTCTTAACGTTACGTTTTCCTCGGGAAAAGCTCCCAAATCTGGTTTGAATAAGTTGGCATAGATATTGTAAATTCTAACTTGGAAAAATAATACCTTAATCGTTGATAACTTCAACATTACAGTTTACCCGGAAAAAAGTTTTAACGTTACGTTTTCCTCGGGAAAAGCTCCCAAATCTGTTTAAGTAAGTTGGCATAGATATTGTAAATTCCAACTTGGAAAATAAATACCTTAATCGTTGATAACTTCAACATTACAGTTTACCCGGAAACAAGTTTCAACGTTACGTTTTCCTCGGGAAAAGCTCCCAAATATGGTTTAAGTAAGTTGGCATGGATATTGCTAATTTTCCTTTAAAAAATATCTTTATATTTGATGATTTCCTAAACGTTACATTTCACCCGGAAAAAAGTCCCAACGTTACGATTTCCTCGGAAAAATCTCTCTTGTCAGATTTCAGTAAGTTGGCATGGATATTGTAAATTTTCAATAAAAAAATATTTTTATATTCGATGATTTAATCAACGTTACACTTTACTCGGAAAAAAGTTCTTAACGCTACGATTTCCTCGGGGAAAGCTCCCTTAGTCTGTTTCAAATAAGTTGGCAATGGTCTTGTTACTTTTTACCTGGAAAAACAATATCTTAATCGTCAATTATCCCAACGTTACACTTTACCCGTAAAAAGTGCACCCGTTACTTTACTCTCGGAAATTTCCCCTCTTTATTGATCGTTATTACTATCACGGAAAAAATATACTAATTACTGTTTTCTCGGAAAAATATTGCTCATATATTGGCCGATTTTTTTGTTGTTACAGTTATCTCGGAAAACTGTTAACTTGTTACAGTTTTCTTGTAAAAAAAGAACTTGTTACATTTTTCTTGAAAAACTGGCTCATATATTGGCCGATTATTTTGTTGTTACAGTTATCTCGGAAAATTGTTAACTTGTTACAGTTTTCTCGTAAAAAAAAAACTTGTTACGTTTTTCTTGAAAAATTGGGACTGTTACTGTTTAACCGGATTTTTTGGCAGGTGTTTCTTTTCGTAAGGGCCAACGATATAACGTATTAATTATGGAAGATTATTACCTGAGAAGTTAGGTGATTAGGGCGAGTTTTTCACGGAAACACGAGGAAAGATGCACAGGTTAGAGTTGTTAAATATTCACGAACATTTCAGCGCCTTATACTCGCACTTATTCTTTTTATAGAACATCGTGTGCCCTATACGCTTTGAATACTGAAAAAGTATTTCACGAAGGAAAAACTTCGTTTTAATATTTTCGAAAGAACTTTTTGAAAACTTTCGCGTGGTAATTTTATTCTCGGCACGCAAGGTAGTTTACATACATTTGCGTTTTGAAAAATTTCTCCCGCCAACAAATTGAATCCATTCTTAAAAGTTTTTTCTTGAGAAAAACGCCATTGTTACTTGTTCCTTAATTCAGCAAAACTTTCAATTTTCGAAAATTCATTCTTCTCGAGCTTGCGTAATAATTTACTGCCTCATTATAAAAAATACAACAGAGCTTTAACAATCTGTTGGCATACTGAATAATTAATTCTGTACTTAATTGATTTAGAGGTGTTTTGTTTCTACAGCTGATACCACATACCGTACCACAATGATCTTTGTGCGAGAGCCAATCACATCAATGGTCATTAAAAATCTTTGGAATAAGTTTCAAGTTCATGGATGACGATATGTATCTCTCGAGTACGTAGCGGTAAGTTCGAGTAAAAATTCAAGGTTAGAAAGAAACACTTCTTCAAAGGCCCCCCCCCCCCCCTCAGACTTGGCAAAATGTCAAAGCATCCGCCGCTATACATGTATATAAGATTGCATATACTTCAGCTGGCACGATGTACGCTTATGCCAAATTAAATTCGCTTATTTTATTAAAAAATCAAATTTTACGACCCTCGATTATACTTTCTTCATTTCGTTTTTTAATTTATTCTCATCAATTTAAATGCCTTTACGATAGGTCAATCTTCATGGCGGCTAATACGAGACTTGCAATATTTTTCAGAGAAAAAAAAAGTTTACAGATAAAAATAAAATGACTCCGAGTAATAGTCATGCCCGCGCGGATGAACAAACGTAACAAAAGGCGGGTTATGTCAGTGCCGCAGGTATTACGCACGCCAACCGGCGCGGCGGCTTCCTCTCTATGCCAATACTCTCGCGTCGTTATTTTTACACGCTTTTTTTTTTGCTACCTCTACCACTCTCGTCTAGCTTGACACCCGAAATAAATGAAAGATTCTTTGTTTTTCATTTCCTTTGACCGGTTGATTACAGTTTACTACGAAATTCGTATTTTATTTATTTACTTGAGATTATCAATCTGTTCGATGGGCATACATTTTAAATATGTAATAATGTTTATTTTGAATTTTTTCATAAATAGAATATATTTTAAGCGTTAAGAATAGTCACCAGAACGAAAAATCTATTGATACTTTTTTTTTTTAATTCTTGATACTTTTCTTTTTTGAGAATATTTATTTTAAATATATCTTTGGCTGTTGGGCACTTAAATTTGTCTCTTAAATGATTGGCACGTCTGTTTACTCGTACCAACATATATTCAAAATAGTCGCGCGTCATCGGACCGACGGCAATATTTATATCCAATATTTTTCAGCTTTTTGTCAAGGCACGTTTTTTTTTTCTATATTCTATTATATTTCCTTCCAACAAAAGGAAAAGCAAGCTGAGAAAAGCTTGTGAGCTAAAACCAGCCGTAAAAATTGACTTTGAAATAAAAATTACAATCTATACTTTTTTTCCTCTTTTTTTTTTTTACGTTTACGCAAAAGCATAAATTTTTAAAGAAGCAATATTTCAAGCAGTGCGCGGGTCGTTCTGGCAAAGAACGATTTAATTCTTTTCGAAAGTATACATACTTTTTTTTATCATGACGGTTAATTCTCGAGGAAAAAAATGAAAAACAAAAAACAAAAAAGTACCAATAAATTTTAAATTTGTACAATAAATTCCACTACATTCGTTGTTTAAAATTATAAAAGTTTTTCAACTTGAACTATAATTCAAATCTACTAAACATTTTGAATAGACAGCTCAAGTCCTCTAACGATTTGGTCTCGTTTTGTCTCCGCGGGCTCAAGTCTTATCTCTCTTTAAGAAATACAAACCTGCTGCACTCAGACATTTATAAGTCTTGGCGGCCTACACTACCTGCTTCTTCTTTGTACACGCTCTGACTTGAACCATTTTTCTTTCTCTTATTACTTACTCTTCCATTAGTTACTTCTTTTTCGCGCCATCTTGGGTTACTTTTTCTCGGTTCTGATCGTTTAACAATTGTTTTTTCTTTTTTTTTTTTTCAAAGAATTTTATTAATCCAAAAATATAATTCAGTAATGACCAGTCAACTGTCTGAATTTATTATTTAGAAAATTGAATTTCATTTTATGAATAAATTAAACAATTCTGTTATTTTATTTACTGATACAGTTTTGAATGTTTTTTTAAAAGAAAAAAGTATTGAAGCAAAAGCTTTTTTTAACTTTTACAGGCTATAAAGAACTGAAAAAGTAAACAGATGTTCTAAAAGAAAACTTTTGTAAAACAAAGCATTCATCAACTATGCATGTAAATAGCGACTAAACTTTATTTCTTTTCATTTAAAAATTTATTTTTTTTTGTATTTTTAGATTGAGCAACTTGCATCTATGTTTCAGGAATAAATATGACTATTATACACAAAGCTCTCGAAATTCTTGTATCTAATCAAAAGTAAGATCCTCAATCTTCTTTCGAAGTAAAAAAATAAAATTTCAAACAATTAATATTTTAGATAAATCTTTATATTGACTGTCCTACAACAAATAATTACAAGATATTTATATCGGTCTTACAATCTAACTATATTGTTTACTAATATTGTTTTGGGCTGAACGAAGAGAATTGTTTCAGACCAGCAAGATAAACGACAATTTTTTCTTTGATTTATAAACAAAAAAGTCATAGATTCAAACAGCTAACGATTTTTTATGGTTAAAACAGGCCGAAGGGAAAGCTCTTATTCGGTAAGTGAGTAGAAAAGTAATTTCTTTTTTTTTTTTTTATCTCTGTTCGTGGCCTTGGGTAAGCTGCATCATCAGCTTCAGTACGCGTGGAAATTTTCCGGTGCCGATAGAGCGCTTACATCATATCGATTGTCTACGAAAATAAGAGCAAAAAGTTGTAGACAGAAGAATAGAGGGAGAGCGAAGAGAGCGAAAAAAAAAAAGAAAACGTAGTATGGTAGAATAATGTTCTTTTATTGTACTTCGAATGAATGGGTATACTCTGAAAGCTTTATATTTACAATTTCGAGGGAAAAAGTTTTATTGAATTGGAGATTTACGAGTTGAAATTTTGCTATAAAAAAATAAAAACTCCGGGGATGGTTATGATGAATCGACCGCAAGTTTTCCAATTGATACTTTTGTGACAAAGAAAATGCACGAACAACAAAAAAAGCTGATCTTGGTGGAACTTAAGAGTTATTTTTGTATCAAATGACGACCTGAACTATAACTTTTCAGGGGTCTGGTTTAAATTTTTCTATGAAATATAGTAAATTTTGGGGTATGCCTTTGTCCTTTTTACTTAAAGAATTAAGTTGACTTCTCTATTTTATGTAAATTATACGAAAAAAAATTATTAAATAATTAAAAAAAACTCTTTCCAACTAGATTGATTGATTATCAGGTTAGAAAAATCAGACTCTTAGTGGAGATTAACTCTAGGTTGAGCTATTATTTCTATTGACCCATTAATATGTAGACTAAGAAGAAATTATAGTTCTTTACCTGATGAAATTGTAAATTCTGTAAATCAGAATTTGTTTAAGACTAATTTATTTAAAAATTTTGTTAAATATTGTTGACAGTCTAATGTTTGAAATACTGAATCAAATTCTATTGCAAGTTATTTTATCTTGAACTTTATTATGTATAATTATATATTTTATACTTTGTAAAGGGCCTAGGTCCGTTGATGACAATAAATAAATAAATAATTTTTTTGAAGTTTTTTAATTTGTTGAATTAAATGGTGTGTAATTTGTACTTTATTGTGAGTTCTGCCATCCCAAGTTTTAACGAAAATATTTCATATTCATTCAAAATGCAGATATCTTCGTTTCAAGTTGCGACAGCATCAGTTGCTTTAGTAAAAAAATGTTTTATTTTAATTAATCAACTCCTTTTTTTGGTTTCAAAGAAAACACTTAAAGTTACTGGGTCAAAAGTTATTTTGAGAGTTGCTTTTAAAACGCCATCGGTACGTGAACTTATCACGTATTCGACGTTTGAAATTTTTATATTGCATCTTATAAATACAAATGAGAAAACTTTTACACCCGTTTTATTATGCGGAGTAAAACTTTTTCTACTTAATCTATCTTAGCTTTAATTGTAAGTCTTCAATTTCGAAAAAAAAAAAAATTGTTTTATTAAAACTAACGAACACGGTAGAACAAAAAAAGGAATAAATTAGAAAAAAAAAAATACATAGTTTCACCTTCAGCGAATTCGGCACAAGGTTTTTCAAATAATTGTATAGATATGAGAACTGCGGCTGCTGGACCGCATCTTATATCCCATTCAGTTTTACAACTTTTATATTCAAATTTATGGATATTTTTTGAATACGCTCGATAAAGATTTTTTATCATTTAAATTACTTTAAATTGGATTTATTTCCTACGTTGTTACATTTTACGTAAAATATTTTGGGTCTTTAGAGCAATTTTTATTGGAAGTTATAGTATTCATTAATAATTTTGATGATAATATAATAATGATAATAACTTTTTTTCATGAAAATTAAAATTACAGAAAATAAATATTTTTTATAACTAAAGTTCTAAAAATATAAATTATACTTTGCAATATCTTAAAATATATTTTAATTAAACAATGGTAGTTTTACAAATTCAATTCAAACAGGGAAGTTTTATTTGAACTTACAAAAAAAGTAAACACAATACTTTGAAAATTAATAAAAAGTTCTTTGTCGTAATCCCTACGCATGATGCTCAAGTACGCGCGTCACTAGCGAAACGCTTCGGGATACCTATATTTACAGAACGCACCCTTCACACGTGGCTCCTGCCCTAGCGTTACACTGACTTAGTTTTAACTCCCAATCTGTACCAGCCAGACCTCACCATTTTCGTAACGCTGAGCACGAATCGAAAGTTTTAATTTTAGAAGAGAAAGAGAGCTTCCAAGCTTGCTCACGCGACCCCGCTGGACATAAGTTTTTCCCGGTAAGATAAATTGCAAGCTTGCGTGGAAGCTTCGCCAATCGAACTTGCTTTTGCTTAGTCCATTAGGCGGAGATCTTTTTTTTTTTTTTTTTTTTTGCTTTTTCAAGGATAAATGATTTACGTTGGTTGGATCTTTTATTTTTCCTTTTATTTTGTGATGAACTAATTTAGTTACAAAAATAAATTTCTTATTGTTGGGATTCAGGTATTTTATGAGTAAATTTTATGTGAATGTAGCTGAGATCGCCGATCGGCAACCTTGCAAGGGCGGCCCTGATACTCATGGAGGGAAAAATTATGGTTATTTCCAGGGCTAGGTTATATTTACAAAATGCCATGCGCTCTCGGTGAGAAAAAAACCATGAGCGTAGGCAAAAAAGTCACTAGGCCATGGTTTTCCGCCACGCCTTCGATGATTTAAAACCAATAAGCGTTCAGTGAGGTTTCGTCATTGACTCACATGGGAAAAAAGCATAATTTTTTCTCCGTACTTGAACCTGGGCGTCGCAGCTAAAGGTACGTTATTAAAATCGGGTTGGTACTACTGAAGTATAGTTTTCTAAATCCTGTGAAAATATATATGTGCATTCCAGATGTGAAAAGAAATCAGCTTCTCTATGTCGTCGCCTTGGAATAGAAAGGTACTATACTACTATCTCAGAAATTTTTATAGAAAGATACTATCTTTCTATAAAATCGATAGGAGGTAGTATCTTTCTGTAAAAATTTCTGGGATAGTACCATTCTATTCTGAGGCGACGATGTGTTGTAAGCGCCCTCACGTCCCGCAGCCCAGTTGAGCTGTTCCTAAAGAGCAGTCGTATCCTTCTTGTGCCTAACCTTGGTTGTAATAAACACTTTGTTTGATGATCTTATTTAAATTAATTACATAAATAAACTCTTTGTAACATTTTAAAGGTTTTATTTCATACTAATGCATTTATTAAATACTTAATAATTGATTGTATAACATAGACAGTGCATGGGTGGTTTTTTTTTGTTTTTCAATTGACCGGTATATACTCTTTCGTTTAAAAGCAGGTAATTTTTTCTAGGCTAAAATGAAATAGGACAAATTGAACTAGCGATTTTGAATCACTGCATAACCTTATGAGGTGCACTTGACAACAGCTTCTTGTTAACGACCAGACTTCTTTGATACTTTCTTGACTAATATTTTCACTGGTGTTTTCAATTCAAAAAATAATCCATAAATTTATTATACAAAAACTAATCAAAAATCTGTAAATTTTGTATTAGGCGTGAATGAGAAAAGAAAGAATAAGAAATAAAAAAGTAAAACAAATTTATAAGTTTCTTTTTTCCATAAAAAACAGCCGACTATGAGTAAAACATAAATTAAAATTATAGACTTAATGGCTGGCTCAAAATATTTAAGTTTGTCCACGGTAACAATTTATTTTGAAATTTTAATTAATTAGTTCTATAAAATTAACTTTTGTACTAAAACATTCACATTGTTCAGTAAGAAAATCAGATATGTAGTCATTTTTTTTCATCCATCAAAACACAATTTTTTTCAATAAATTATAATTATGATGAAATTGAGTACATTCACAGCTTCATACACTTTCCAGAAATCTTGTTCGGAATACCAAAGAAACCACAGTAAACACGATCCACGGCGCTTTTTTCCAGTAGGTACACTTGGTCAAAGTTAAATTCTTCCTCAATGTTACCTGGGTGTTTCTCAAACGTGTAAAAGACTTCGTTTTTTTCACTGACCTTACCATCAGTTTCGATAACTCGATAGAATACCTCGTTCGTAGAGACCTGGAACAGTATGACAGCACCGCCGTGCAGGAGATTATGCACCCTTAGATAATTACCGCTGAATATGTTAGCAAATTCATTGTTAGCCTCCTCAGGGAGATTCATCTTGACGGTATGATGAAGCTTTAGGTTTCGGTCGTAGAGTCTGCACTCGATGAAACCTAGATCATCCAGTTGCTTGCTATTCAACTTTGCATTATTGCTGTCTAAGATAATGCTGAAGTTGATATGCTGGTGGCAGATGGTCAAGTTTCCATGAGCGAAAGAGAAAACAGAGTGATTCGGGTTCTCAAGAATCTGCTCTTTTACCAATTTGTACTCGTGGTCGAGAATCTTCACCTTGACCATTGGTATAAAATCAGAACTTGCTAACTCTGAGCCACCTGTGTTAGGCTGCCATACGTAATAGCTTATTTTTGAACTTGGTTTTTCAGACTTGAGTATATGAACTTTAGGATCTATAAAATTTTCAGAGAGATCCACAACTCGTTTTATCTTAAAGCCGCCCAACAATTTGCCATTGTCATCGTATCTGTCGTAAGTCAATGTCGCTTCCGTAAGTTGTTTTTCATGAAAACAATCAAAAAAATCTGTATTTAGAACGAATGGTTTACAAGTATGATTGAATTCTGCCTCGACCGTACAAGATGTTAAATTGACAATGTCAAATGTCTGATTTTGCAAAATCAGAGCTTTGCCGTTATCCAAGCTCAACAACTTGAAGTCGGAGTCGAAAGGCCATTTGCATCCTGTTTTATTTGGTATAGTGCATCTTACAAGATTCTCTAATTTTGGATCTATAGTATTTATGAGCATTATTTTTTTTTCAACTGCTAAATGAAGCATTGTGTTGTTCCAGTAACCAGCATTTGCGGATGAAAATTCATGTTCCATCGTCCAATTGTATGTGGTTTCACTTTTTGCACACCGGACCGTTTGGAAAAAGATAAAAAATAGGCTTATTGTTGCTAGAGTCTTCATTTTCATAGACATTAAATGATGCATATCCCAAGAAATTTTTGGTGTTATCTGTTAACAAAGAAAAATATTATTAACTGTATAAAATTTTTTATGTTTAAATTGTTTTCTAATTTTATGATAATTATTTCTGAAGAAATTAATTTAAGTAGTTTAAACTTAAAAAGAGAGAATTGAGGCTATAGACTTTGCTGCTGCTTATTAATTATACAGTCTAACAACAGAAAACAGTTTAATTCAACTTTCACTTTTTACTGGATAATAGATTTTTTTTTATGATTAAAGTTACTAGTAAAAACAACAAAACTCTCTTGAACTTACTTTTTGTTTAATTTTATTTATTTTATTTATACTTTTTAAGGGAGATATATCAGATATATCAGAGAACAATATAGAAGAACATAAGGTGGTGGACCCAATTTGAGATCATAGTCATGGATTTGTATAACTATATACTTGCATCTCCCGTGCAGTTTGTACAGTGATCCCAAATAGGTACATGATCCCAAATGGGGTCCACCACCTTAGTAATTTTTTAACAAATGATTAAAAAAAAAATAACATTACTTTTTAAAACTGTTTTGAATTATACTTCAACTGGGAAAGTTATGATCTCTGCTTACCGCCGTGTTTTGAGGTCATCAACTCGCATTAACACTTTATTTTTCACATATAGAGAATAAAAAACCACTTATTAAACAAGTATTTAGCATGAATCGTAAGAATTATAAAAATTTATGTAATTTTTCACTCTTAATATTTAAAATGTTCACATGCTAGATTTCAATTAGGAATACATATTTGTACCCGATGATCATTAGGCAACTTGCGACTGCCATCTTTCAATGTAAGCGTGATATATCATTATTTTGTTGGTTATCACTGGCAGCAGCGAGATCAGGGGTCAAATGATAGAGCGCTTATTTGAAATAAAAGAATTTCGAACTCCTAAATAAAAATAAAAAATGCAAAAAATAACCGTATTTAAAAATTTTTTTTTTAATTTAATTTTTAAGTTTGTAAATGCACAATAATTGCTGCAATTTGGTTTCGGTTCCCCGTATCAACTGCAGTGAAAAAATCGGTCGGGATACAAACAGTCTCTAAAAATCATACGAATGTCATTATAGCAGAATGACCAATGTAAATAACCCGGTTTCTATTAATTTGATTACTATCACGTACGCGGCTCGAAGCAGCGATCGAGAACCAGCTAAAGTTGCACTTACCCAACTGCGCTCCGTTCGCGTTTATCAATTTAAGCTGCGGCCACACAGTTTGGCTGATTCTATTTTCGAGAGCGCTTTGAGGACGACAATGTTGCCTTCTGACACGCGCGTCCGGTTAGTTCGCAAGGATGATTTGATCTGCGACCAAATCGAAATCCTCTTTGCGCGCGGTCAACTCGAATGAACGCATTCTCTCATGATCATGTACACGTTATTATAAACTTTGTTTTCGTTTCGAGCTGATGCATAGTTTAATCATAATAATGATTTTCTAAATAATAAGTTTTTATTTTTTTAACCAATTATGGACGGTGCAATCAAGTACTCTGCAAAGTTTTTATCATGCGGGTGGATGGATAGAAAAGTTCATTTTATACGAAATAAAAAAAATCCCGCTCGATTCTTCACAAACGGCGTTTTAGACTCCGCTCCCAGCGATCATAAAAGCTCGGGTTAGTGTCGACGAATTCGCGGATAAGAGAAAAAGTAAGCAAAAGAATAGAGTCTTCGCTGATGAATTATGGATGGATCCTTGGGAAACACGAAGAAAAGCTTCAAGGAATAATTCAATGCAGGATTAGCATATCCCTCCAAGGCAACTAGGTCAACGTCTTTATTTCTGCAACCTTTTTTTTTTTTTTTTTTTTTTTTAATTGCATATTTAATAATTTCATTATTTATAAAACTGCAAGAACAAATGGAATACTTGATAAATTTTTAAAGTTTCATGTGTACGTTCTCTTTCTTCTGTTTCGAAAAAAAATAACCGTTTTTTCCGGGTTACCGGTGAAGTTCGCACTTCAGACTGTACTCGACCTAGACTAATAGCCTTGATTATTTTTGAATCAATTTAAGGTAAGTAGATTTTTCAAAATTTTTTTCTTTTCAAAAGAATTTAATGATAGTAGACCTGAGCGTAGAACTTCTCCCCCGGGTATGATCGCTCATTTATCATTCCCCTGAGATAAATGCGATTTCTTAAACCGATCGTGAAAAATTTATTCTTTCCTATGTTTCAGTAGAACCTAATTTCTGGCCAGATCAACAAAAGATCATCAACCAAAGGTGATAAAAAAAAAAAAAAAAAAAATTAGAAATAAAATTTTGGTTTGACTCTAAAGAGACGTGCCCCTAAACCTGATCGAGAGCATCGGTAAGAAGCTGGAGTAAGATACCAGTGAACAAACGCCGAAAAATAGCAGAGGAATACCCAAGAGGTTAGAGGGCTGGTGCGGGCGGGCCACGTGGCTGCAGGCAGGCGGACCTTAGAGGTCGCGCGAGAGGGAGTTATAAGAGGCAGCGCCAGCAGCAACCCGGGACTCGGAGGAGGAGAAATCAATACCGTCGAAAGCGCGCAACTCGCGTCGTCGTACCTCATCCCCCCCTCCTCCTACTTCTTCGTTCCCTTTTGCATCCCCCACCCTCGAATTGTGCGCGGGAGGCGAGCTGCACGCTCAAGTGGCCCGGCAGGGGATCAAACGAACTAAGGGACCATCCGATAAATAGAGAGATCGCACGCTCTGATAAATACCCTGCCCCGGAGTACGCTCCATCGGGGCTGATTTTTATACAGGTGGAGTCTTTTTTAAGATCGCACCCTCTTTTTACAACCACAAAAGTTCCTTGAATTTTCGTATGTGGATTGTAAACCAAAACTACCTAGCTGCGTCCACTCCAGCGAGCCTTTGTTTGCGTTCGATCGCCGCCGGATTCACGACACCTAAATTTATTCGCATTAACGAGGTTTCGGAACCGTGGAAATGGGTTTAGATTCGAATCAATGATTCACAGTAAACGTACTGTTGGAATATTTATGACCGCTGAAAAAAAAATTAGAAAAAAAAAAAAAATTTGTTTCCATTCATGTGAAAAATAAACGAAAATTTGCTCCACAACTTTGACCGATTCCCAGTGGAAAAGTCAATAAAATGGAAAAATTTCCAATTCGGCGCTCCTTGCATAGTAGCGTACACACTGGCTATGGATTAGGGCGACCCGGACGATGTTTGAGCGTCTACGGCACACAAACGTGCTGGGAGTGGAATTCCTCTGGGAATACATCAGCCTGCAATACAGTCTACGATCGAGGGTCAGGATTGTTAAACTTTATGCTTCGAATGTATTCTTCCTTCAATATTCATTCTCGGAAAGTAGTTTGTTTACATTTTTTTTACCACCCCAAAATATATGTAAAATTTGATGTTCAATGGCTAGAATACTATCGAGGTATACTGATGAAAAACAAATTAAGATTATGAGCTTTTCAAAATCAAAGTATCTTTATGAAAGAAATTTTATGTCAGAAACATGGTTTTTTAAATTCGTGCTGATTTTTATTACAATTATTGGTATTATTGTATAAGTCAGCTGTACAGCTCGATCGAGAGCATTTATCTTCTTTCTGAGATCTTGGAGGACAACGAACACTTAAAAATGATTTAAAAGACCAAGAGAACTTATGGAAACTAAAAAGGTAGAAAAGAATTTTGAAAGGACTTTACTTTAAATGAACTGTAGGCTCAATACGTGCAAAAAAACGAAAAAACAAAGTTTTGTGTAAAAAATTGGACTATTTCTAGTTGCGGTTAAGCTAGAGAGAACCAAAGAAATGAGAAAACCTCAGCTTCAATAAATTAATGAACTTAAAAATATCGAGATTTTATTAAATAATTAAAACCGAAATAAGAGGAGTTAAAAATATGACAAATTCATACGTCACGAAAAGTAAAAAAAGTCAAATTAGCATTCTTACGTCAGAGATCTGAACCCACTCTGGGATCACCATAACTTTCCTGGATCTTTATCCTACTTTATAAAGAGATAAATTATGAATGATCCTTTTCTGCTACCTTTTCATGTCCTTATACATTCTTAAATATCAGATTTTTTTTTTCTTCGAACTGCATTATTTAATACAGAATTAATATTGTAGGTTTTTTAAAATGACTATCTGAACGGGGTTAAATAGTTACTATAATCATTTTGACTGATTAGTGTTTTTTATTATACGAGGGAAATTGTAACTAATCTTGTCACTTTAATATAATATTATAAAGGGTTCATAAAGGATCATAAGTAAAATTTACATTTTATGGATAAATTAATTTGATATCTCCAAGATCATCGGCAAATTTGATTGAGCTAGCGATATTTCAAAAAGTCTCGCTCAACCTTACTCAAGATTCAAGATTCAAGAAAACAAAAGGCATGTTTCCATTTCGCCGGAAATTGAAAAACTATCTTGGTTCCTTGCGGTGTCTCGCCGTGGAAATCTGGCGCATATCTTGTTAGCAACGTGTGATACACGTCATTACGAGGAGTTTCACGAAAGTAAGAAAAAAGAAGAAAAAAAAGTAAGAGAAGAGCCTACAGCATCCGAGACAATAGCGAAGTGAACAAATGACTGGCTCGATTCGTTTCTCCGGGAGTTTTTGATGCCTCAAGCGCCTTCCAATTTTCACTCAAGAGCTTTTTTCTTCTTTTTTTTTTTTTTTTCTTTTCACCTACCCCTCGTGTCTCACGGCATCCGAGTATAAATGAAAATTCGTTGTTTTTTTTGGGTCGCCGGAGTGGTCTTGTAAAAAAATTAATGCTTAGTTTTACGTAAATCTCGCCCCGGCTTTGAATATTAATTTCGATTAGACGCTTCCAAAGTAGAGAGCTGTAAAGCTCCGAGTCGGATCCTATTAAAACTTTGACACCGGAAAATATGATCCTCTCAAAGTTTTTTACTTGAGTTCCGTACGGACGAATATGAAACTTCATACTCGGAGTATTCAATTAAATTAATACTTCATTAAAAAAAAAAAAAATTATATTAAATTGGCTGTCCAACGTGATAATAATTAAACAAAAGTTGAAAATGGTAAAAAAGCGCGGTTTCAGTGGAAAGCTGCAGTTGAAAGTAAGTGTCGTGGCTAAATTTAGTTACTTCTTTCTTTGACCCGGATTATCCTGAAGGACTCGAATGAAAAAGCTCTCAAAAAGTACCCGCCGGCGGTGTTTGTTATTGTTCAGGTAACTTTGTTGGGGGCACAGAAGGGTAAGTTTATAATTAACATTTGCCGCTCGAGAAGTTTCTTCTCGGACCGCAACCTACCCAGGTTAAAACGAGATTTTCCATGTCTTTCGAGTCTAATGCGTAAGTGGTAAGTGTAAGGAGTAAGTACCGCGGTTGTATTATTGTGTATAGGTCACGATACGTCCAAAGGTTGAGAATCGAGCGACCTTGACGTTATTACCGCGTGCGTGTAAACAAGGGCGTGGTGAGCAACACGTGGCATCACTTTTTTTTTCCTTTTTACTCATATCAATATGAAAACTGACATTTATCTCCGACTACATCGTAATCGCTTTATTTTTTTTCCATCTTTTTTTTTTTTTTTTTTTCTTGAAGCCGTAAGTAAGATATTCATAGTTTTGAAGTTGCAGCAGATTGTGTACTTTTTTTTCTTCAAATTTTTATCCGTTTTCTCGGGATGAAAAATTATTTTCCACACAGTCAAGATTTTAATTCACCTCGTTCCGACTCGACGAACTTTTTGAATAAAATGTAAATCTGCGCACACTTTCTCGGAAATACAATTTTTTTTTTCTCTAAAAGAAAATCAGAACCAGCGTAAAAAAAGTTAAAAAAATTATGGCCAATTCATAACTCATTTCGTGCTTCACTCAATTACGCGGACAAGTTTTAATAATGTAAAGGAGGAAGAAAAATTCGTTTAAATTTTCATTTTTTACCTCATCGGCTGGAGAAAATAGCTTTTTATACTAAATTACTGAAACTTTTGGTAATAAACTGGTGTCAAGGAATTACGCAGGAATTCCCATGCCTGTTTGTAAAAATAATTTTACTTCTAATATTGATTTTACCATGTGTTATTAAGTATAAATATCAACTCGGTAAAATTTGACGAGTCATTGGTTAAAAAGAAAAAATTATTTTATTTACCTTTGTATTTACTTAACCAGTGTTTTTCAAATTAATGAATGAATAAAGAAAGCTTTCAAAATAATTAAACTAAAAATATAGAGAAAAAAATAATTTTTACCTTGTATGAGTCTTTCCGTTAGAGACGTGTTAGAAATGTTTGAAAAATTATCTCTCAACTGAAATAGAAAACAAACTATTTTGATCAAAAACAACAATTTTCATGATTTGTAGTTTGTAATAATAGAGCAAACTCGTAGTTACTAATTCAGTCATTATGGATGCGTTGCCCGGCTGCGAGCGTCATCGATCGACTAAAATTTCTCGCGTTTTTCGCGTGTGCACTGGATAATCCTAGAAATGTTTATTTTTAATTGTCATTAGAAATTCTCACGCTTTGATATTTATTTAAAAAGATCTAATTTTCTTCAATCTACATAGTTGAAAAATTTAAATTTTTACACAATACATTTTGTGAGTTTTGTACGAAAATTAGTCAGGTATTTTATAACAAAATATGTAAAAAAATCACAAGTTTACCTTGACTTAAAAAGTAAGTTTATTTTTGGCAAAAATCAATTTTTGATGATAGTGGCACATCTTAAAATAATACAAAATTAATTAAATATTATAAAGTATATAAATCTCAGTTAGTTATTCATTTGATTCATAGTCATAGCCTCTTTACTAGTTCAGTAGTTCCATAGTAAAATAGTAACTTTAATAATGAACGATTAAAGAAAATTATTTTTATTTCAATCATTGCAGTTTTACTCTAAAAAATTGAAATTACAATTTATTTTCCTCATCAAAAAAGTTTAAATTTCTCATTAATTTAAATAGTCTGTTTATAAAAATGCGAAATTGAAATTAACGAGTTTTCTCAAATACTTTTTCTTTTCAAGCTGCTACAGTTTGATCGTACAATTTTTCAATGTTTAAAAAAGTAAAGTAAATTATGAAATTATGATTAGCCTGTTCACATCAAATTTTCAAAGCTCGATAGAATCAAGATTCCAGATTGATGGCCAATTAATGAATCGTTATTTCTTTTTTTTTTCACTTTTTTTTTTTTAATCGCGGCTGTCTGAAGAATGATGAAATAGAAGTTGATCGAGTGGCTCCTTACGATCAGCAGCCCAACATACCTCGGAGTTGTGTATCGGATTTTTCCTCGCGCCGTCGGGGACGAGAGTTTCCTTTACAAATCCTTTTTTCCCCTATAAATCTCCAATTCCCATTTTTTTTTTTTTTTTTTTTGGAAGTTTAACTGCACCTTTATCGATTAAAGTCAAGTTTATTTTCCTAGGATTTATAACCTGTTGAGAGTTTGACTCTGATTGCATAGTGGGCTACCGCTGTGATTAAGAATGAAAAATGGAAGAATTTTGAAAAATCAATACCGAAATTCAAAATTTTGAAGTCAAATTAAAGGTACTTCATTATGCATGGAACAGTTTTTATTTTAGAATGGTTGGATTGATTTTTTTTCGTTTAAATTTTAACTACTCTAAATTTGGAAATAAAAAACTCTTTTCTTAACCGAAGGATTTTAACGAAAATTTATCACGTGAGCAGCTTCAATTTTTGTAAATCAACCATTTTAAAAAAATGGACTTGAATATTTTTTGGTTTCCAAACCAGCTGTATTAAAATAGAAAATTTTCACTAAAAATTTTATAAATAAATAAAAGTTTTTAAAAAAGGCGGGGGGGGGGCACTATAGGTACAGTTTGGGTATTGAAGATAAAAATCATCATATAAGCGTAAAACATACTTGAAAATTAGATACAAAGAAAATAAAAATGGATTTCAAAAGGTCATTTTGATGCGAATCAAAGCCCAAAAATAAAAAAAATTATTGGCTGCGCTTTGCTTGATTACCAAAGCACTTAAAAAAATTAAGAAAAAAAAGTTTAAAAAACGGTTTTTTTCTATGGGTCAATCGAGAAAAAATTTTTGAAATAACCAATAAAGTTCTGCCTTTATAATTTGGAGCCCTTTACCCTTTCTGAACATTAAGACGTGTCACAGAGTCTATAGATTCGAGATACCAAGGAGGGTACTTTAGATACAGTTACATAACTTAATGCTTAGTTTAAGTAATTTGATAAAATTATTATTATTATTTTTTTAAATATTTTTCAATGTATTATTGCATGGTTGCATGGGTAGATTGATAAAATTACTAGAACAGACGTTTTTTGTTAAGGAGCAATGCCCGCGTCGAAAGAAAAAGGTTCATTAAAAAATATCGAGCAATTAGGATAAAATAAAAAAAAAACTTGCCAATTTAACTCCATCTGAATGAAAATAAAAAAATTTAAATCGCAATGTGTTAGAGTTTATTTGCAATTGAAGGAGCACTTCGCGTCATCGATATAGTTGGTGAAGTAGAAAAAGCGCCTGTATATAGAATACACTTGCCTTTCCCCCCCCCCCCTCTCTCTCTCTCTCTCTTTGGATTTTGTACAGCAGAGCAAACTCGGCGTCGATCGGTCGAAACGTAAATCGAAAAATAACGCGGCCGTGCCAACGCCACTGCTACCGAAGCATCCGACTGGATCCGTTTGAAAAAAAAAAGAAAGAAACTGAGGGGAATGCAGTCAACTCTGCTAGGATGGAAATTGACTTTTTTACCTATTCATTTTATTGGCTCTAACTGTTGAGCGAACATTATTTTGTTCCATTTGTTTCAAATTAACCTTTTTTTATTCATGAAACACTCGCACTTGTTTGAAATATTTTTTTTCGAGTTGTAATGAAGATTTATTTGTCAAAGCTTTTCTGTTTTCGAGAGAATTTTCATAATGTAAACAACGCATAATGCAGCAAGGGCCAACGGATTTCCATCAAATATTTACCACGTGAAAATTTAAAAGACCATTAGGAAATTTAATATTGCTTACATAAGTTTTAACTCAACAATATCGAGTAATATAATAATCCCGTGCGAATAAAAAAAATAAGATCAAAAGCTCGTTCTTGGCGGCCAAGGAGGATTTCAAAGCTCGAAGCAGCCACAGTGAGGTATTAATTTATACCTACCTTTACAAAGTGTACATACATGCGAAGGTGTGTGCGCGCGCGCACATCGTCATTTTCCACCCGAGCAACACACCCCTTTGTGCTAAAATTAGAGGTGACGTTCCTCGCTCACTCTTGTGTCTCTATACACACTCCTTTTTATACATTCATCAAGCGGCTCTCGAGTGACGAGGGATGCATTCAGAATAAACATGATTTTTCGACTTATTTATTTTAATTTTTTTTAGGTTTTTTAGTTAAGGACACGCGATGGGGTTTATTTTAACTTGAAGTAACACTTTTTTAGCGCAGGTGTATGGGGTAAGCTGACGGTAATATTTAGACTGCACGGGCTAAGAGGATTTAGGCTAAGCTTGGAAATTAGAGCGCTTGACTGGAATGCTTGACGCTTTGACGATTATCATTGAATTGTGTCAAAGAGGTGAGTTTATTACGAAAGTAAACTTTTTTTATTAATTTTGAATTTTGAAATAATGCGATTTAAACTTAATATTTTTTATTTTCAGACAAAACTCGACTGATCTGCTATCTCTATTCTACAAATAACTCGACTTTTCATATATTTTTTAAAGTCAAAATGAAGACTTCGTAACTTCGATAAATATGCAGTCTTGGTTTTTTGCTAAAACTTAATTTTTCCCGCAGCTATTTCCACTCTGTTAGCTTGTTATTATTTTTTTTTTTTTCTCACTCGTATAGCCATAATTTTGAATGCTTTTGTCTCTTTTATTAATTTTTTTTTTTATATTTTTTTTTATTTAACGTCTTTGTGTGTACTCAGTTGTTTCCTTCATAATGGTCAAATCTATTGTTCTTTAGTAATGCGCTTCTTTTTTACTTTTTCATAACTGCTTTCTATTAAAAATTTCTTTGCTCAAGAACCTTTTTTATCTGTAGTTTTGACTTTTTCTCAATCTTTAGAGATTTTTAATGTCGTATTTCATGAATGTCAACAATACACGTTTTTTGGTAAAATAAAAAGTTTTTAATTAGGTACATGCAAGTAAGTAAAGCGTACATTTTCTAAATTAACGAATTTGTTCACTGTAAAATCATGTCTTTTGAGTAACTTAATCAAAAAAAAAAAAAAAAAAAAAATAAAATGATCTTTTTTATAAAGTTGAAAATCGATAACTACTGTCGTGTTCAAAAATTTTTTTCGATTTAGTAATGCAATAAAATCAAAGCCACGAGAATTATTAATCTGGCAATTCATATCTTAATGTTACTTTATGAACTGGTGCGAAAGTTCTCAATAATATTAATTGTATCAGAGCAACTAGGTCAGAGCTCATTTTGAATTAAACTACCAACAAATATTCGATATCAAAGAGAATGTATATTGGACCGGGAATTTCAGTATGTTTTCAAAACTAATTAGTTTTGTTTAATTTATCATATTTTTAAATTAAATTTTTTAATTAGTACTCGCAAAGTATCTTTTGGCACTGACGAGTTTTTCATTCCAAAAGTAAATTTGAGCCGCGCTTTTTTAAATTGGATTTGTAAAAAAAAAAAGGAAAAAATAGCAGGGAAGGTCGTGTAATTTCGAACGTTTTTACAATGAAAGAAGTCAACACTTACCGCCTTGAATAAACATTGAAGTACGGAGCCTCGCGAAATAAAGTCTTTCAGAAGGTTCAATTTTATTTACCTAGACAGCGAGTAACATAAATTTTCTATCTGGTTCAGATAACACAATTAATGGTAAGTATTGTACACGATTAAACCTTGGGAAGGATACAGGTTTATACCCGGATGTGATCAAATATCTGATGGATATCGAGACGCAGTTGCTCAAAATCGATTGGAAACGGATGGAACATTATTTATAGTTTATATAGGTAACGTTATACCTGTGAGGTTGTTTGTGAGAGTGGACGATTAATAAAAATGACAACTTCAAATAATGCAACATTTCCACTGATGTAAAATTGTATGATTAAAAATTTAAAAAACTCACAACAATATTTTTACATTTTGCTGGATTAAAAAAAAAAAAAAAAAAAGCCAAAAATCATGTTCCGAAGAGCGTAAGTTACAAAAGTGTCTGAGCATTTGGGAAAGTAGGTAAACCACGCCTCTTGGCGATTGGTGCAAAGTCCTGAACGGTACAACAGTAGGTGTAACCCATACTAAAGTTTCTAAACTCTGGATGAAGTATGTAGCCAATTGGCTGTTCATCGCACAATTTGTTATCACTGGTTAGCCTTGTTAAATATGGATTGTTAACGGTCAGCATGACCATGCCTCGGTTAGTTTTAGAATCGTACATGTACTTAAAAAGAATTTTTGGCACTGGTACTACATCCTGACCATTGTCCTCTGTAGCCATGTAGATTTCTTTCTGTTAAATGTAATGATTGTTATTTGTCATGATAAACATTCAAACATTTGATTATTACTTAATGAGGTTTTTTTTTTTTTTTTAAACTTATGCACCTTTTTTGCATGAGGAGAATTTTAAAAAAAATTTACCTTAGTTCTTTTATAATCTTCTAGTTCTAAAGTATCAATTGCACCAGACCAGAGATCGAGGTTAGATCTAACATCACCAGCAATTTTGCGAGCTATGGCTCCAGTTATAAACCAATTGCCCCGGACAACGCTTAACCACATAGGCATAACGTTTGCATAGTAATGTACTGTATCTTGTTGCGGCTTGTAGAAGAAATCGTCGTTGTCAATTAGTTGACCCTTCACTAAATATTCTAAGCAGAGATAAATACAAATATCAGATAAAGTAATTGTATTCAACTAAAAGATATCGGAATTAGACAGTCGCATAAAAAATGTACTGCCATATAAAGTATGGGCTTTCTTAAAGCTGCATGTTTTAATAGATAACATTTTTTTATAGTTAAAACTAAAAAATTTTAAATTGACTTATGATTACAAGCTATAAATTACTACCTGAGTCAGAAATATATAGTTCGGCAAGAAAACTATCCTTCAATATTTTGGTTAGTCTCCTTTTTTGGTAATTTTTGTCGAAGATACTATCCATATCAGTGGACATTTTATCGAATAAAATATCTTTTTTGTATCCCCTAGTTTCACCTCTGAGTTGTCTGTACTCTATTACTGATACTAATGTTGTATGAGCCCAGAGAGGTCTTTTTCTACCATCATTAAACCAGATTAAGTCAATAGTCGGTATAAAATCTAACATATTAATTTGAAAACCAATGTACAAACATACGACATTTTGAGGGCAGGTGACTGTAACAAAAATGATTTGCACGGTTAAAAATTTTTCTTTTAGAATTATTTGTCATTTAAATGTTCTAACCATTTTTAGCAGGCTTTATTAAATGAGGGTGAGCATTTTCTGCAGTACAATAAATATTACTTATATCAAATTTAGCATTTGATCCACTCATTCGGAACTTTCTGTCATTACAAGTCGCAACATATGACCAAATACCACATACCAATCTTACCGGATCTTCATCTTCTACGATTATAGTATTTGGATTACTAACTTTAGGATACATGAATTTTGGTGGGCTTTTGGCAGTCATTATGAGTGGTTCTTTGTTTTGCAATGAGTGAATGTTAATTCTGCATTCGTCATCATCGTCGGCTTCATCTCCAATAACATCTATAATAATCAGTTTTTTAGTAGTTTTAAATAGTTATTTCATTGGTTTACCCCTTTTTATTTGAATTAAGAAAAAATTTTCAAAGCGGTTTTAGATATTACCTTTATGTACTTACACTATTTGATAATTATTAAGATTGTCAAAAAATTATGAAACTCAATTTAACTCATATTGTTATATTCATACTTACGTGAAAGATGATAAAAAATAACTGTTAAACAAATTAAATATTTATAGAAAAGCCGAGTACTCTTCGTCATGGCTTCTGAAAAATGGATCATACTTCTAGCTTTTTTGCTTGGGTTTAAACAATTTTTTTAATTAGCATAATTTTTAGTTGACATGCAACGGTCAGAATTTACTCTTGTAACATCACCTCGGCGAGAGCATGAAAATGTAAATTTTTATGTAGCGCTAGAAACTTTTTTCGTGTTCAACAAAAATAATTCCTTTTTTCAACGCATTCATTTTTTAAGTGAGTAAAATAATTATAGTCAGCAAAAATTAAAAATAAATCAAAATTAAGTATACTGAAATTTTTCATGAAAAATGTTTATATTTTAAAATTTTAATAAATCTTATAACGCACCGAAGTTATAATATATTAAAACTATGAAATAACTTCCTCAGGAATAATATTTTATTAATAAATGATAAAATCACGGAGGTTATAGATTAATTAAAATACTGTATAGTTTATAATAAAATGATGGCTTTTTTTACTAACTTTTTGCAATCCTGGTTAAGAAATTTTTTTTTTTATTATATGTGATGGCACCAACTGGTCAGATTTACATAACTGGGTAAATTATTTTTTTTAAACATACGTAATTAAAGAAATAATTTGTTTGTACTACCTCTCATTTCAATAAAGTCTGTATCCGTTTGAATCCGGTTCGCTGAGTGAAATTTTTGAAATGAAATGAAATTAAAAAAAGTAAAAAAAAGATTATAAAAAAAAAATTTTCCTTTCATATTAAAATGACAAATCAGTGAAAAAATTAGTAAATAATAATACTGAGTCAATAATTTCATTGGAAACAAAATTTTTTTATTTGGTTAGAATTTGACAATAAACTATTTGCAGAACAATTATTATGATTTACTTGATTATCCAGGTCAAGTGCATGAACAGGGTTTAGATTACTTAATGGTAATTGAGTTTTAAAAAATCTTAAAACAAGTCTTCAAATCAGATGTTTTTCATGCACGTTTGTAAATCAGCAAAACGATTTTATAGTGATTTTTATTTAAAAAAAAGATTTTTATACAATTTTCGGTAATAAAAATGTAATAAGTTTTTTTTTTTTTTAAGATGAGATAATGATTTCAATAATTACATTTACAAGAATTTAAATCAGTTCTTTTTAAAAAGACCTCTCTATATTATACGAGATCTAACGAAATAAACGGTGTCTAATATTTGGTACATCAGATACAAGCTAGTGTGGAAATTGATCAAAGTTTAAATTCGATTTTCTATAAACATCATTCAAGTTGTTAATGTAGGTACACACGTCTCGCGCAAATCTATCTACTTTGCGTAAAATTCAATGTGACTCTGAAACTGAGTAAACCGTCCACTTTGCAACGGAGAATTACATATGATCACGTAAGCGACCAGATTCAGACCATTCAATTTTTTTTATTCAAACAAGATACATTGAATGTGCAGTTCTAAATTGAATTAAAAAATTATAATTTATTTATTATATGTTTTTATTAAGTATAGGTGAAAGTTGAAAATTTTAAAACTGTACAAATTTATAAATTTAAAAACAGTAATAATTGAACACATATTAAGAGCATTTATTGAAGAAAATAAATAATTGTACCTGAATTTCCGTGCTGTATTTAATAACTGTCTGCACCACGGTACTTTGGAGTTGCGTATCCAAAATGACACTTGAATGATCGACCCAGATCATAATATACTTACATGATTACAAAAAAATTGAACAAAACCTACTCTCTATAAATTTATAATAGTTCGTTACGATACGAGTGACCTAAATGAGCGATTACCGCACGCCGTTGAATTAAGCTTCCAAGCAGAGCGATAGTGATAATACGCCTCGCAGGATCGCTCATTTAGGACAAAAGCCATAAGATAGTTTTGAGAAGCTTTGCGTAATTTAGGCACGATTTTTTGTATGCCATTACAGCTTTGTAAATAAAACTAATAAAGCTCGAAGCACGAACCGTCGGGGAAGGTCGGCAGATTGAGGGCTCTGGCGGTTTCCGCGAAGCCCCGTGGACTGCAGCAGTAGGTGTAGCCGCGCTCTCGCCTCGACAGCTGGGGATAGGTTGCCCGGCACGACGTCACCTCGGGGCACACCAGCAGGTCAGAGGTCAGACCGTGCGGGAGGTACGGGTCGTTGATCGTTATCAGAACGAGGCCGCTCTGGGTGTGAGGATCGTAAACGTACTTGTAGAGCAGCTTCGGCACGGGCACCACTCCTTGGCCAGCTGAAATTTAAACAAGCTGTTATGCACGAATAATCGTCAAATAATTAAAAGTTTAAATCATCCAACCGAGATAAATTTTCCGCATGTATCCTCTGGAGTCGGGAAGGGCGAGGACGTCGATCACCCCGGACCAGACTTGGACACCGGTGGGCGTAGTGGAGGCCAAGGCTCGAACGATCTCACCTGACACTTCCCAGTTACCGTAAACTATGCAGTTCCAGCCTGGAAAGATGTTTTCTAGGAAATAAACACTACCTCGCTCAACCTTGTAGTACAAGTCGCGGTCGGATATCAACTGGCCTTCGACCAGAAGTCTACTGTTTCCTGAAAGTTCATGAATTTTCAATGGTTTAGAAGTTTCAACGGGTGGTGATTGAGTAACAAACTCATCAAAATTTTTATTGAGTTTTAAATAGTTTTTTTTTTTTCAATTTTACATCGTTCGCGTATTTGTAACTTTCGAGTCAAGCGCCATCTACGAATGGACTGCATATGCGCTCAAAACCAAAACTGATCTCTAATTTTATTAAATTTTTAGCCTACAAGAAAAGAGAAAATTTTATAAATTCAATTCTAGAGAATTTTTTTTAACACTCGAGCAAAAAAAAAAAATTTAATTCAATTTAATTTCAGATTTCTCGTTAATATAATTATTATTTATCAATATTTTGACTCTTTGACGATATGAACTTACAGTTTTTGCACGTGCAAAAGTTTGTCAGGGAAATTTGAGCGTGCAGGTTAATTATGTTGCGGCCTTTGTTATCAGCGTTAGCGTTCGACTATGTAATCACTACGGCTACACTCCTTTGAATGTAGTATGCTAGACCGCAACGGAATCGTAAATAGGCCACGGTATGGCAATTAGACAAAAAAAGCAAACAAAACAAAACAAGATCTTAATGAGTTATAATCACTGAAATATTGCATTTAGCTTGCATGGTTGTAACTAAAATATTTAATTTAAAACAGGTTTACTGAAAATTAATTCTCTATAATGTGTTCTTAATTCTAAATTTCTCCAAGCGTTAAAATAAAATCTTATCGAGTGTTCGCTGTCAAGCCTTTTTTAATTAAAAGCTAGTTAAATTAAATACTAGGTAATCAAAAATTTTATCTAGAATCATTGAGTTCGCTATTTAGTATGGTAACATTGAATTTTTTCAGCAGCTGGCTTTCCAGACTTTCATTTGACAGTGCTACCTCTATTATCTTAACTCGATCTCAAGCGGAACTGTTTTTCTTTGCAATCTTCTCATGCATATAAGATCAAAACGAAGAAAATTTCCCTGTTTGTTTTTAAACTTTGGAAAAAAAAAGTTTAATTAACCGTTGTTTTGTAATGTTAATTTACAAAACATTTAATTTTTGCAAATAAATACAATTTATTACCCGAATAAATTCTCACCAGAGCAGTATCTATCATCTCCGAAGATCTCGTAGAACCTCCTCCTCTGGTAGTCCCGCGAGTAGAGCCTAGCGGCGTCGACGTTTCTGAAGACAGAGCCACTCCTGAGCGGGAAGGCGCTCCGGTCGATCTGCCTCGAGCTTATGGACGCCGGGATTCGCGCGTAAGCTACCAGAGGCTGGAGCCTCTCCACGTCGACGGCGATGTACTCGATCACGGCCACGAAGTCCTGAGGCGACAGCTGGAACCCGATCTCCACGCACGCGTTCGCAGGGCACGAGTTGGAGTTCAAGCGAGCCACCGGACTGGCCGCCCTGGAGCAGCTGACCCCGTGCAAAGACTCTATTGCCACCCCGAGCTGTTGACTCTGGCTGCATCGCTGCCTCTGCGATCGCCAAAAATATTTTTTTACCTCAATCTCGAAAAAATATTCAATTGAAAAAAAAAAAAATTAAGGAAAGTTTTTCTTGGAGCATTGTTATTGGTGCTAAATGATTAATGCATTGATTAGTTCGAAACTACTCGAAGTGCAGCACGCCGAACTCTTGAAGTTTATTACATGCATTTGAAAGCAGTACACGAGGTCAACTCGACCAAGAGTTCCTCGTAATTGAAAAGCTAAATGTGTTACCAGCTCTCAGTACTTTTGAACACTAAATGTTGAAAAAAAACTAAAATATTATTTTGAAAAATAAAATAAAAATCTCACGTTCGCGGTGTCCACCAGTCGGAGACCACCTTTGTCGCAAGTTACCAAAGCCGACCGCAATCTTTGATCGCTGGACCCGACCACCAAGAAATCCGGGTAGGAACATTGGACTCGAATTTTTGCCTCCCCAGGTCGAAGCTGGACCGTCCCCGAGCGATAACCGTCTGGGTGAAAGAACCGAGAAGTCCGCTCGTCCAGTATCAGAGGCGGACACTCGCTGTAGTCGCGTCCGGGTATCGTGATTTGACAGCCCTGGTTGTACCAGTCGCTCGACTCTGGATAAAATTCTTACAGTGAACCGAAGAATTCTCGAAATAATGTAAAATAAATTCACTCACGCTCTTGACATCCGTAACCAGCGGTGCGACGGATGCAAACATGTAAAAGGTAAACTCTAAACCAAAAAAATATATTCAATATCATGTCAAGAGAGTTTTAAAATATCCCGTTTCAAAAATATCCGAAGTTTTCGCTCATAGCGAGATGGAAAAACCGAATGACTAGAGCGTAATGCATGTAAAAAAAGGCGACGTTTTACACTGAAAAATATATATTTAGTACGCACCACGAGAGAGACAACGTCATTTGGTTTATTTTTACACTTTATGTAATTTGCTTTATTTTCATATTTTACAGAAAACTCCTCTGCGTTCTAACACTTCCTGCGATTTTTATTTTCAATAACGCCGGCTGTTCGCATTATGAAAAATAAATTTAAAAATAAATTCCTCTCGGTATAAATTTAGAGTAAATTATAAATTTGTTCACGGTTAAGCTAAAGCGTGTCTACATGAATGGTTAATTAACTCCCCCTGGTGGGTAAAAATAGTACCTTGTGGGACTAAAATAATAATAATCTCACGCTCTATTAAAACGAAAATTGAAGGCGTCAAAGTAGAGAGTGAGAGAATTTTCGGTTTATAAAGTTGTACAGGTGCGCAGCCTAATTGGAACGATAGATGCAGTTGTCGGATAAGCGGCCGGTTTACCACGTTTAATTATTACCGAATCATTTGAAATGTAAACATGTGAATAATAAGTTAGTTAGGAAATTACTAAAAGACTGGATCCGTGTTACTATTATGTAACTTTTACTAATTACTATCCTTCTTATATTTGTTTTATAAAAATTTTACTGTAATATTATATTAATTTATATTTTTAATATTTTCACATATTTTTTTTTTTCTTTACTTTACGCTACGCACAGTTATTAACACTTGATTCTGTATAACTGAAATTATTTATCAATGATTATTTCTTGAACATGATTTATTACTATTTGTATCAATATACTCTTGTAGCTTAATGTACATTGTTTTAAATAAAATAAAATAAAATACTTATGCATAAGGAATACAGATTTTTTACTTTTTAATTAACATAAATGTAAGATCATAAATTTTTTTCAAAACTAAGACGTAATATTTACATTACATATCAAGGTAGTTTCAATTATCTGAAAGTTTGTTGCAACAAACAAATATACTTATCAACTGCTACTTTAATTATAAAAGACTGAAAATTTTCAAAGTAGAAATGCGTTGATGGAATTCAGTTAAGTAGCTCAAATGCATAAAATCTTCTCACCGCGATAATAGAAACGAATAATTGAGACTGAAGTTCGACTAGGTGATAGAGAAATTAGCCGTTAGTGCGATCAGAATTAATCACGCGCATAGAGCGTATTTGATAATCGGCTTTTATCCCGTAATCATTCGATGATTCGTCTGTTCGGTTTCGAGTCGGAGAACCAAATCAAAGCCGTCATTACTCACGGAAATTATTACGATTCATCGCGGATTTCCATTCCATTGGCCTAAACATAGGTTTGATCCAATTCTTTAAGCAGGTTGAAGAATTTTAAGAGATATTGGATGGGACTTGTAAAAAATTAATTTTGTACCTCAAGAGTAACGAGAAATAAATGATTACAAGATTGATAACTAAGTCGACGGTTCTTAAGAAGAATAATCTTAGCCGAAAATCTGCAAATTTTAAATGAACCATTGGGAGCTGAAATAGATAAAAAAATCGGAAAAATAAGAAAATCTTATTTATTGGGTAATAATTGACAAAAATTCTGAATTTAAAATTTTTTTTTAATTCATCCCATCATTGATCGTTTCGAATGATCTGATTTTGGCTTTTCTTCGTTGGAACCATCGAAATGACGATTGTAAAAGTCGAGCTTTGGAAAAAATTGACGAATTTTTAGTGATAAACAACACTTGAGCGTGAAATTTACCGTGGAAAAAGATGCATAAAGAAAGTTACGCCCTAAAGGGTGACGAAAAAAAGGGAGTAGCGGAGGACGCGAGGAAAAGGGTAAGGGAGCCGGGAGAGGGGGTTGATGAAAAAGGCTTTGTTCGATGTAGGTAAACAGATCGCGGACTAGCTGAGCAATCGGTTGGAAAATCGATAACGCCATACTTACACTCACTCCCTGTATACTTAGACCGGCGGCCTCCCTTTCATCTTTCGTGCGCGTCTTCTCTCTTTTTCACTCTCTTTTGATGTTACGACCGACCAACCCCCTCCTCCAACTTTTTCATCTTTTCTTTTATTTTATTTTTTGTTTTCGTTTTTGTTTTTTCGTATTCGCAACGTCATTGGCTTGCTACTGGGAAATAATTCACGATGCTGGACATGTAATTGGACGTGAAACAGAGTTTTATTATTTTATATCGTAATTCTAAAGAAAATGGTTTTTACTACATTTAAAAAAAATATAATTAATTATATTTTATGTTTTTATAGAATTTAAATCGCAACATATCTCAGTTGTGCCTGAAATAAATTAATTTTTTAATTTTCTAAGAATAAATAGTTTTAAAATCATCTATTGTTTGGAAAAATTTGTAATTATTAAGGTAAAGAATTTTAGAATTCTAATACATCGTAAAGTACATTATTTTAGCCAAACGAAAATTAATTAATTTTTGAATTACAGAATTAAAAAAAAATCATTTATAAATATCTTCTAAAAGAAAAATCTTAAATAAATGAAATTTTTGAATAAATTTTTTTCTTCACTTTTTTTATGAAAAATACTATGATGTAAAAAGAGTGAAGCATAAATTTAAAAAAATGTGTCTTTCATAAAAGACTATTTTAAAATTTTTTTCTGAGATTTAAAAGCGTAAAAAATATTTTTTCAAAGAGCCGTAGGAGGTAACTTTTCCTTAAAAAATGAAATCGAGAAAAACTTGGTTTTGGCTTAGTCGTTTCAACGTAATAACAACTCCGTTGCAGATAGAATCGATAGACTAGTTTTTTTTTCCAAGCTGTATAAGTTTGAGGTCTAGGTGAACAATAAATAAATAAATCAAGTATATATTTTTTCGCCCTTATCTAAGGTACAGGTGTTTCTCAATTATATAAAATTTAAACTTCATGAGTACACTTTCATGGAATGAACAAGAATAATAGATTTTTCTGACTAACTTAATAGTGCTTTTTGTTTATTCAATGATTTATTCTGAATTTCTGTAAAGCTAAAATTGATGAAAATGACAATAATTGATGGAAATTACATTTTGGAAAAGTTTATATCTTTCCAATATGGTATCTTACACTCAAAAAAGCGGGTTTTAGCTAATTTTTCAAAAAATCGTGCTCGATATCTAATCCATTTCAAAAGTTCTGAAACCATGAATTTTTTAATTAATTCATTAATTTTTGGATAAACATTTTTGGATCCGATCTCCAAAAGTTGAATTATTAACGATTTGATTTCTAAACAATTTTTTGGCTCTTTTGGGTCTTCAAAATATTAATTAAAAAAAAAAAAAATGCTTTGATTTCTATTTTTTTTTGAAAAATGACCTATATGAATTACATGAAAATCCGATTAAAAAGGCCCATTAGACTGAAAACTTAATTCATTTTCATCCTAAGAAAACAAGTCCTAAGATTAATGTCCCAGACGATGTCCCCCTCTCTTTGTCAGATTTTAAGATATCTACTCATAAACTTTAAAACTCTTTTGGGCAAAAGATTTGGTACTTTAAAAAAAATAATTCAATTACAGGCTAATATTTAAAGTTTCTAGTAAACTCAGCAGTGGCTTTAAACTGCTTACGAAAATAAAAACGGTCGACTAGGCTTGTTAGAAGCCCCCTCCGAGCCGCAGTATAATAAATCTAGTCCTTAAAACTCGACCCCCCCCCCTCCCCCGAATCTTTTTTTATCTCCTCGAGGCACCCTTGTTCCAATTTTCATCCCTCCTATGCCTAACGAGCCGTACAAGCTAGCTCTCAAAGGAGCTAAGAGCGTTGCCGGAAAAAGGTGAGAGAAATACAGAGCGAGAGAGAACTTCTTTGTGAGCTCGCTCGGAGGAGATGCACCAACGCACGCTGGCTCCTTTTTTTCGTTTCTTTTTTTATCATTATCGATCCAATAGGTACATTAAAGGAAATTTTCTACTTTCTAGAAAAGTTTTCTCGGTGCGGTAGCTTAAAAAAAAAAAAAAGAAAAAAAAAAGAAAGTAAATAAAAATACCAAAGTTAAGATTTTTGTTTAAACTCTGTACCTACAGTTTGAAAATAAGAATTTCCGTTCTCGGAGATAAGGTTAATCCAGAGTGAAATTAAAGCAGATAAAAATAGTAATACACGCTGTTGAGTCCCGAAAAGACACCCTGGTATTATCTCGGTGGTACGAGGAAACAAAAAGAAAATGCGAGATAAGTGACTTTTTCCCGGACCAGCACTGGTACCGCCGATAAATTGGGTCAAGGTCGTGGACTCGACTGCTCATGCCCGGGTACGGTTCGCGTACGACTAAATTTGAACTCGCGCGGAGTCCTGAGGGAGAAGAAATTATTTAATTGATGAGCTGCACCGACCACTGGGTATAGTCAGGCAACAGCTTCACTATACACGCGGGGAGTTGTACTGCAGTTGGCTTGGGAGGGCTACGAGGGAACTAATTTCCGTGTAATTTATTGAATCAACCGAATGCATTTTGAATGTGCTATTATTCTTGGGTTTAATTACTCACAGTGGATTTTTTGTTTCTTTTTGTTTTAGAATAATCAGCGTACGGGACTAGAAAAATATTTATGATTTTTAATACCATGTAGAAAATAAAAATGCGAGTTTATTAATTGACAATGAATCTGAAATTCTAAAGTTGATTGTTTTTTATAGGTTGTTGAGATACAAAAACAATTGATAACCATTAGGCTGCCTTTAATTTTGAGTATTTAGCAACTTAAAGAAAATTATCTGAACGTACATTTATGTCAATTCATTGTAAAATTACATTTTACTTTGAAAAAAAAATTCGAAAATAGAACAATGAATGAGTTAAATTTGCTTTTTTTTCTTAACTTTTAAAACAATATCGATTTCTCTTTTCAATCTGTGAAAAGTTAAAATAAAATTTTAAAAAAATTGATTTTGTATCTATTGAAAAGACAAAAACCCCTTCAGAGCAATGGTTTTCTGAAATAAAAGAAAAAGTATTTTTTCTTTAAAGTTAGCGTGAATCATTGGAACAGTGTCTGATAAATGGCATTAGTTAAGTGAGGTTTAGTTCGTTACTAGATATACGACGGCATCCCCCCCCCCCAAAGTTTCATCCATATCGATTTTCCCCGGGTCGTGCACTCTACTTGTTAGTTTTGCACTATAACGAGTGGCCAATTTCTGCTCTGATGATTCAATTTTCAAAACAAGTGCTGCATTGTAAATATCAAACCGTCCGCTTGCTTAATAAATTCCATATGTTTTAATAACCCAAATTTCTGAGTTTACCCAGCCAAAAATACACACGCACTGATCCTTTTTTTTTTCTCGAGATCCCACGCCTTATTCATATTTTCAGTCGCCAAAGATTAGCTGAACAAACAGTCGTGAGTGAGCGCCCTGCCTTTTCTCTAATATACTATGTATAAGTACATACACACGAAGCTTATTTTTCTTATTTGACCCTAAAATGGTGGAAAAAATTTAAGGAGGTTGTTTATTTCAGGGGTTATTTATCTGTTTTATTGAGCAGAAATCTTTTATTTATTTTATGCATCAGGTAAATTTTTTGACATAAATATATATGCGAGTATATACGAATTTTTCTATCAGCTTTCAACCTTTGCAATTTGCTTTAATCAAATCATCTTTTTGAAACAAAGTTTTCGTATGATTAGGAATCCAAATATCAGCTAATCATTATGAAAAAAATTTCAAAAGAATTTTTGTAAGTATAAAAAAAAAATTCTCTCTTCTAAATTTTTAGAGCAGGAAAACTGAGTTGCCCTAAATTCTTTCTAATCTGGTTAAGCGTGATAATTGATCATCGATGTTATTAAAAATGAATGGAATGATTCCTACTGTTGAGTATGACAGAATAACTAGTACATTAAATTGGACCCTTTTAATTTTATTATCAGCAAAGATTGAGAATTTTTTCAGTATGTACTTCGGAAAAATATTTAAACTTGCATCAAGTGCACAGTAATTTTAGTTAGTTAGCAGTTATCCAGTAAAGTTTTTATAGTATGTTGAATAGGTAAAAACTATTTTAAAACAAATACGAGAAAACTTCGATAATAAAGCGTGCGCGTTGGAAATTTTTGTTCAATTTAATTCAGGTATGAAAAATTTCCAACTGCATTAAACGTTTAAGTTGATAAATATTAAATATGATTAAAAAAAATTAACCATTTTAAAATCCGAAAATTTAATTTGTTTACTAAACTATCAATTAATTTCATGGTTCTGCGGTCTCATAGTACCTAATACGTGGTAGAGTTACCATCTACGATCTTATTTCACGGGAGTGATGAAAACTCATTAAAGTCTAGGCTCCTTCAGCTAAATAATTACGAGAATTACGAGAGAAGGAGGGAGCTTGTTCACGAGAATGTATATCTATACGAAAAATTTAAATCTTCTTTTTATTAGAAGTGTTGGGGTAAAAAAAAATCTTGATTTATTAAGGTCCAAATGAAAAATAATAAACTCTTAATCGCGATATAAAGTGAGAGTTTTGATCTCGCTCCTTTAAAAAAAAAAAATTAATTTATTCCTGTCACTCACTTCCCGGCGGATCGTTCCAGTTTTTGTTGCTTCGAATGAGTAGGCTGGCAGACTACGGCTCGAATATTATTGTTTGGCAACTTTACTTTGGATTGTGCGATCGTGAATTGGATCAAACATCCAGTTACGAGACACACGGAGAGAGCCGAAGAGTGGGTCAAAGTCCTCCAGGAGAAGAGAGCCGCGAGTCGTGTTTGAGTGATGGCGCAGGAAACCCGTGCCCTGGCTTAAACCAGCGTACCCCGCCTTCCTCCGATTAATGCATACCGCGTTCATTTAGCGTTCGAGCCAGTCGAGTCGAGGTGCAGTTTTGCGATCGATTACGACGAGCTGCATGCATATTTACGAACGAGTGCCCACTTTACCTGGCCTCGTTTTGAGAGTTATCATTTCTCTTCTTACCCCCCTATCCGTCTTTTTTGACCAATTTTATGTGCTATCTGAATTTCAACTGATCCACAATTATCGAATCGAAACTATTAATATGGAGATGTTTACGTTTTACTGATAAAGGTCAAATATAATAATCCCTTGTTGGTTAATTGCAGCTAATTATTAATTTTTTACATGTAGAAGGAGATTTTGTAGAGCTCGCTAAGTTAATTCATCTAGCTTATTGAGCTGAAAATTCAAAACCAGACTTGAGTGAGCGATTGAAAAAAATGTAATTTTTTTTTTCTTTTTGGGTATTCTGTCAAGGTCTTTGGACAGGAAACACCTACCGACAAGAATAATGGGACGAACGATAATAGAGTGTCACAGTTATATGGGTTGGCGCCCTCTCGCGAGTTTTTATCACACCCTTGAGAAAATAAGTCTTTTATTCTACAGTCCCTTTACTTCCGGGATGATTTATAGCCACCTTAAAGTTTTTTACATTTTTTCACTTGTGATAAAGCTTGAGCCATATATAATGTCGATAATCTCAAAAGGTCAATACACATATATGTACTACTAGGCTGAATCAAATTCCAAGGATTTTTTCCCATTGACAGAAGTGGAGTGAACGCCAGAGTACAGTCAGGATGGTGGAGGATTATCCGAGTCCCATTCGGCGATTACTCACGGTCAGAGGCTCGAACGGATTTTCGTGATCGATCGGATATTTTCTCATCGGAGATTGAAAAAAACCGAGAAACGGAGGATAAATTTATCAATTTTGAATAATAATCCGTCTTAAATTGACGGATACGTGAATGAGGATTAGCAACAGGTACCGAAGGCTAATTGAAATTGTGTGGGTATAAGCCAGACGTTATCAATCTGCGAGATAATGTCGCCCGCAAGCCAGGACTATTGTCCGAGCCGGAGTGTGCACGAGCGATAACCGAGAGGGTCAAGCAGGAATCATCCCAGCGCCGTGTTTACGTTTTTATTGGGAGTTGCTTTTGTTCTCCACTTTATCTGCCGAACCCTGCGTCATCGGGACCTTCAGAGGGTAAACCGAACGCGTGCTCTCTTAGCGAGTAGTAGAGTTCAGCGTGTGGTCAGGCGCGAACCTCAGCGACATCTGTAGACGGAAAGTCGACATAGCTTCGCTATTTGCGAAACAGTCAGTGGTATGGTTGGTCCCTGTTCATCATTTTATCAGGTAAATGTCAACGAGGAACTGAAAATAAATTAATCAAACATTTTTGTTCTAAACAGATTTTCTGAACTAAAAATTTTTCATTTTAATCCATCCCTCTTTCTAATGATGAAGAATGTTCGAATTTATTCGTTTTATAATTGATTTGATTGGTTGAGAACGTTAAATTCAAAATTCGAGTTGCATTTTAGTTGAAATATTGAATACTTTGTTATTAAGAATTTTTTGCAATAATTTTTTGAATAATTCAATAATTGTTTCAATAAATAAATTAAATTTCTTTGTAGGGTTCTATAAAATAAAATAAGAATCTTTATTATTCCAAAAACAACTTTTTTAAACTATAACCACAAAAATATCGAACTGAACTTGGTTGCAGGTTGCAAAGGATATGTGATGAATTTAGTCTTAAAATTTTTATTAACTTCGTTTTTTTGAAAATGAAAGTAAAAATTATTGTTTATTTACTTTCGAGATTAAAAATTGAGCGCACTTGCGAGCCGATTGAGACTAGTTTTTCAAAAATAAGTATTCAATTGAAATTTTAGAAATATGGATACGGGAAGAAGGCAGTTGTAATAAATGTTATAACATTAATTTATTTTCAATAATATGTTTCTGTATTTCGTATGCGTGTAATTACATAAGGGAATTACAATGTCAGTACAAGATCTAGCGAACGCTCATACATATTTAAAATCGTCTCTTTCTCGTGGCGAATAAAACGAGAGAAGGAACCGAGTTTTTACATTTTATTTATTTTTCTTCATCTTATTCTTTTTTTTTTTTTTTTTTATTTTCACTCTTAGCAGGGTATTAAAACTGTTACGAGTGATTTTTTTTTTTCTTTTAACTTTTTATTTTTATTTAGATACTTGACAGTTTAGACGTTTCTCTTTTAAAAGATTTTCATTATTTTATAGCATAGTTTTACAAGAAATTATCAAATCGTAATTTCGTTTATTTTATACAAAGGTTTCTTTTTTTTTCCTTTTAGATTCTTCTTTTTTTTTTTTTTTTTTTCAAAAGAGTGCAAGTAAAAAACAAAATAGGAAACTTTTGGACGGAGGCAGAGAGATACAGAAAACTATAAAGTGCGGGTAGCTTTTTTTTTGTCTTTCGTAATGAACAAAGGAACAGGTGCAAGCAATATTAATCATTGAAACAATACGATATTTAGTTGGAAGAATAGTTTTAGTTTTATTTTATTTTAATGATTTCATTTTAATACTGTTTGATTTAGCTTTTGCTTAGGCTTTTTAATTTCATTTGTTAAAACTGTAATTTTTAACTATAATTTAATTTTTAATGACTTTTAATTTTCAATTTTTTTAATAACTGTAAATAAATTATTTACTTGAAAATTAATCCTTAAATCAACAGTTACAATTCAAAAGTTTGATGAAAGTATAAAACTAAAGTACAACAAAAAGTACGCAGAAAGAAGGCGAGCCAGAGACCTCAAAGGATGTCGCAGATCATCATACGGACTTGAATTTTTTTTTTTTTTTTTTTTTGAAATCGTTATAATCATTGTTTACGATGAAATTGCGTGCATTTTTTAAATATTTTTTCCCGTGAAGGGTTAAGGTATAATGTTACATACTTAGGCCCTAGAGCAATACTTGGCGTAAAATTATTTTGGAATCTTTTTATTTATATCGAGATTTTGGGATGAAGCAGCTCCGTCGAGGCTCTTCACGCATCTACACGCTCAAACTATCCCAGTTCTCACAATGTTTTACGGGTATTTTAGGAAAAGCCAGAAGTCAAATTTTTTCGGCCTACTTTGGGTGTCCAAGCGATTGATCTAAACTTTTCGTTTGGAGTTATGTGTGCGCATTTTATTATTTCTCTGTTTTTCTTTCTTCGGAATGGTACGCTACGGGTACTCTTGAGAAAAAGACTTGGTACAAAGATTTTTCCAGTGTATGAGACTTGGTTAATTTTGTTCTCACTACGGTTACTACCACGATTAGTTACTCTTGTTTTTCGAGTGTCAGTTAAACCGTTTCAGTAACGGAACTAAGTAAAAAAAAATATTTTATTCGCGTTATGATCTCTTTAGTACTTGATGAGAAAAAATATTTTCCAAAACATGAACAGGAAGGGTTCTTTGACTATTTCGTTGCAAGCCTCGGCTTCGGCTAGGCTCACAAAGCTGTTAGAGGCCAAATAAATCCTTCCTCAAGCACGTTTGTAAAATAAAATTTTAACGCATTCTATAGCTCACACTCAAAAATCAAAGAGTTCACACAAGACAAGCCTAGAATTCGCTATAAAAAACAGTAAAGATGAGTGATTTTGATAAATGTGTCTACCTAGCTTTTTGGCTTCTATGCGTTTCTCAACTTTTTTTTTACTTGAAACGATTGAAAAAGTTTAATTGCTAATAAATTAGATGTTTAGTTGCAAGAAAAGTAAAATAAAATCTGAGAATGATACATGGAGATGAATAAAACTGAGTGTTACAGCGAAGACGCTAGACAAAATCGTGAAAAAGAAACGTCCTACATAGTCGCAGTATATTTAAAAATTTTGATTATTTTCTTTAAACTCTATTTCGATTTTACTTGTAAAACTCAATTTTTTTTTTTTTTTCCTATCGATAATAATGATGATAATAATAATGTAACGTTATTTGTATCTGTTATCAGGTTTGCAAGAACAAACATAAATTCTCGAGCATGTCGCGTATCACTTATCTACGTAACATTCAATCGGTAATACATGGTAACGCCCTTATTCTATGTACAAATCGTGCGCTTTCTTTCGTTTTTTGGTTTTTTTTTTTTCTTTTTTAAATTTTTTTATTTTTTTTAATTTTATCAGTATTTTTTTTTTCTTAAATTTATTACTAATATTTTTTTCTTTTTTAAAAAATAATAGTAACGCGTTGTATGTGAGTATGTAAATATGTTTGGGTGTACGTGAGAGTGTTCGTTATCGTTAATTTTCTTTCAAAGTATATCGTATTTTATTTGTTTCTTTTTTGTGCGAAGAAAAATTCAAGTCACTCGTGTTTCTTCGTGCTTGTCTCTCTTTCATATTCCACTCCTGTAACGACGTTTTTTAAAATTTTTTTCAATTCTTTCGAAATTCTTGTTCGCTTATTACACGCGCTCATTTTTTTACATGTTTTGAGAAATTCCGATAAAAAAAAAAAGTAGAAACTTTTCCATTTCTCACTCTTGTAATTAAAATTTTATGAATTCACAATGACTATTAAAAGCAATTACATTTTTAACAACCGTAATATTCCAATAACAATACATACATTTTATTTGATAAAAATTTAATGTTTAAAGTTAAAAACAGAGATAAAATCCAGGCTTGGACTGTTTTTTTTTTTTTTACGTTTGGAGATTAAAATTAATGCATGTACTACTTGAATCGTTGAGCGAATTTTTGTATTTTTAAAAGAACATATAGGCTTTGAAAAAGATTACATGCCGGTAATTTTTGTTTGATAAATTATTCGTTGTTTTCCGCGTGTAATAGAAATTAATAAATAATTTTCTTTGACTTTTTTTTTTTTTCTTTAACTTTTTTTCATTTGATTTCCTGAATGTCGTATAAATTATTTTTCCGTCATATCGTTGATATTCTTTTTCTATACACGTACATTTCACTTCATCATATCATTCCATTTTAATTAAAATCATACCTATATTATCATTGTTATTATTAGTATTATCTTGTAAGTCTCTGCTATTTGTATGAAAAATTACGCAATAATATTTATATAATTTATAATCCTTATATTTAGTGTACTGTTTATTACACTGCTTACGACTTTTTGTAGACTCCTGTATCATTATCAATTCTGTCAATACACTTGCTTTAAAAACGTGCGCTTTATTACATCATATTTTTTTTTTTTTTTTTTTTTTACTACTTTAATCTTTTATATTAATTTTTTTAATTTCAATTATTTATCATTTTATTCTTTAAACTTTTATACTTACAATTAGTTTAATCACACTCCACATTCTAAAATCATTCACACTTTTCACAAATTTTCAATTAAAATTAGTTACGAATGAAATTATTTATTAAATTCCTTACCAACATTCTTTTAGTAGTAATAATTATTTATATTCATCGTCGTGTACTTATTAAAATCTCTTCGCAATCTTATTTAATATCAATTTTTTTTTTATTTATGGTAGATTAATTAGACAATCATTTATTCACTCATCTCGTAACAATTTTTTTCAAATATATAATATTTATGTTTATGCATAACCATACGTGTTCTTACATTATCCGTATGAGTACATACGACATGTACATAATTATCGACATTTCACATCATTATAATTTAACGTACGCAAATACAATACAAAAGTGATTATCATAATTCCTCGTGTCAAATTGTCTGGTCAAAATTCGAAAAACAGCCGCTCAATATACGTGAATAAGACATTTTTTTTATTTTTAACAATATTATAAATTACAATTCATAGCATGTATATAACATTGTTTACAGACTGTGCAAAAACGATTTTTAACTTTTTTTTATTAATCAATTAAATCAAAATAATTCCAAGCTTCATTTATATTTTAGACATCGTACCTAATTTATTTATTTATTTATTAAACGAAAATTATTTCATGTACGATTTTAGCCGTTAGCTAATCAGTTTAAGTAAGTTTGTGAATCCATTTGATAGCTTACTCAAGTAAACTTTTAGATAAATAAAATGAAAACGCTTGCTGTTTTTTCTTTTGTAACTTGCAGTTATTCAACGATTAATAAGATGTAGAAAAAAATGAAAGGAAATGGTAAAAGTTGCAGATTTTATTCATTCATATTATTTTCATCCTAATCATAAATTTCGTTGCTTCTTCAAATTTAGTTTGTGATAAAAAATAAAACTACCAAATTTTGGAAGGAGATGAAAAATAGTATTTTTGAAATTAAAATATGAAATTGTGCGCAAATATTTAACAAAGCTAAAATACGTGAATAAGTTGTTCCATAAACGCACAGAGGCGCGTTATAATGGATTCTATTCATGAAAGCTCGAGTGAAGAATATTTTTTTAGTAAAAATTATTATTTACAATAAAAAATAGTTAAGTTCAATGGCATTATGTAAGTTGACTTTTAGTGACTTACTTGAAGTTGTTAGATTTCTTAAATTTAAAGAGAAATAAAGTGGTATAATTTTTTTTATTAGCGAAAGGTTCTGACTTTTAAATAATCATAATTTAATCAAAAGAAACCCTCTGTAAAAATCTTCAATTAATTATTTAGTTATTTTTTCACACTGAAAAAAATCAGTTTTTGATTCTATTTTAAAAATTGCTATTAAAAAAGTCAAGCCTGCAATTTTTCGTTAATTGCAGTTATTTTAAATGTTTTATCAATTAATCTATTTAAGTATTTAGCAAAAATGTATTATTCGCAACAAAAATATCTTAATTGTAATTTGAGCATCACGCGCGGCTTAAGTGTTGTAACTTATAATTAAAGTTATTTTAAGTATTCCATGACTTTTCTCGATGTACATTAATGCGATTGGTGTATGTAAGAAAATGTAAGCGAGAATGTTTTAAAATATATAATTTGTATATAATAGAAACAAAAAAATTTTAGTTTTTTTTATTAGAGTGACGACGGTCCCGAATAGTTTACCTCAACATCGGCAGCGTTGAAGATGGTTTTAATGTATTTTATTTGTTTATTCACTGAACACTTTCATAATTGCGCCGATTCGAGATGAGGGTTTAAATGCATTGAAAAAATATTTTATACGTAGAAAAATTTTAAATACATCTTTGGTTCTTAGAGGATGAGAATATTTAAAAAAATACTTTGATAATTTGAAACGAAATTGATGATTAACTCATTTTTATATACACGGTTTAATTATTTTAATGATTGTGTTGGATCTGCTTTCACCTTTTTCTGATTAGTATTATATGTATACCTGCTTTTGTATAACTAAAGTTCTTTACAAAAAAAAATTTATTTAAAATATTCATATTACATTGGATTTAATTTTTTTTTTTTTTCTTTTTTTTTTTCTTTTAATGAATATTCTTTAGGAACAAAGACGATGATGGGGACAGACAACAAGTGATTCCCTTGTAAACCTAATTCAATTCCATTGTGTATTTTTTTTTTGCTTTTTAAATTGATTAATTACCGATAAATCTTCCAATTAATCAACAGTTCACGTAATGGTTGTAAAAGTATTTAACAACTAGTTTGTTTGATTGATTAGATGATGATCTTTAAAGTACACTTTGAAAGACTTCTTTTAGAAAAACAATTTGACATAGAGTTTTAATAAACATCCATACTCAGCAATAATTTACAAATAAATTAATTATTTATTGTGATTTATTGTTGATATCGACGTATAGAAATCTTTCAGAGTAAAGAATGATCGTTATTTTTGTTTGATGTAAATGAATCGTCGAACAATTTATACAATTATACTTTAAAAAATGAACGACCAGTCAACACTAAACATTACGTCGAACAATCCAACATTAATTAATTTCATGAAACACTCGACACATTTACACTCTGTTTATTTCAGTATTTCATTATTATTTAAATTATTATTTTCGCTTTTTCAGGGTTTTTAGTTTTATTTTACAATGAATTTTACGTTTTACGTATAATAAACACGCAACGTTATGTATAATCCCATACTCAAATTCACCCGCAGTGTATGATCTACCATGTAATATACATCATCGTAATTCACCTTATTTTTCTCTTTAATTCTGTAATGAATTATGAGCATATAAACTCATTACATTACACCCTTAAACATGTGTTTATTACGAATATACTCGAATAGTTGGCTAATCAATAGTTATTATTATTTTTTTATTTCTTATTCCTTCTTCAAGTATTTTAACCTTACGAATTTTTTACTTTCGACATCAGAGCTACAGCGAGATACATTTAAAAATTTGTGCAAAAAAGGAACCATCTTGTACGTAACGGAATTCTCGATGGCTTCTTAACTTTTATTTTTATTTACATCAGGTTGTTGAAATGAAATTCCTTAATAAATCGAACCTTGTTTCTTCCAGTTCGAATTTGCAAGTGGAATAAAATCTCTAGCGTTCAATTAATGCAGTATAATGAAATAAAGTCCAAAGTATTGCTTAATTTGCTTTAAAATTGTTTCTCGAGCCTGCATATTTTCAGTTGACTTCTCCACGGGTCTTAAAAAGACTTGAAAAAATAGATGAAAAAAAAAAAAAAAAAAAAAAAGAATTGGTTAATGAGAAAAGTCCATTCCGGAAACACAAAAAGATTTCGTACTGCAGTTCCGCGGAGTGAAAAGGTGACTTTTTTTTCTTAAAACTTTTTTTTTTTTTTTGTTCTCGTTAAATTTTTCTCGGACTTTTCTACAGACGACTTTTTTCTCTTTGAAAAACACGAACTAGGTTGAAAACGGATCATTTGAAATTCTATAAATAATCAATGAGAAAAAAATAATAGAAATAAGCCAAGTTTAAACTGAAAACTTCAATTAAATTTTTGAAAAAGTTTGTCTTTCAAAAGTAAACATACTTTCTTTTAACCTTGTTTAAAGCTGTTTGGCTTATTTTTAACTTTCTTATTTGATCTAAAAAAAAAAGAGAAATTTTTTTTTGGAGAAAAAATTCATTTACCAAACGAAAAATGTCGTTTTTAAAGCGTCGTTAAAAATAATAAGCGGAGCAGGAATACAACCAGCGCGACCGTAAATTTTACCGGGCGCGTTACAAATGGTTCACGGGGACGCATTTGGTGAAACAAAACTATAAACACGCGCATTAGTTTTAGTGAGCGTCTTAACGAGCGACCCTCCGACAGATGGCGCGTTTGTATTGTCCGAGTGTTGGGGTGTAAAATCGCCATATCTCCTGGCCCATTAATCCGCGAGTAATTTTTGAAGGTGCTTGCGAGAGAAAAATGACCAGAGACGCTCTTGATTTTTATGACTCCTGTGGTACCGATAATTTGCAGACTCGTTTGCGTTCTAATTTCATTTTTCTATTGAAAAATTCGAATAAAAAATCAACGTCACGGTATGAATATTATTAACTGACGAGGATGATCGTTTTCATGGCAGATTTGAAGCTCGAACAACTTCGATTTCTAACTTTGAGTATAAATAATAAATCGTTATTTAATAATAGTCAATTACATTTATATTATTTTTATATTTCGAGTTCTTTTTACATCGAATAACGTTTATGATATATATTTATAATATATATATATTTATATAACCTGGGAGGCATTTTAGGTGTAGATCTTTACACGTATAAACGTTTTTTTTGCTTTTAATTTTTATTCGTTTTAGTTTTAAAGTATTATTAATATTATTATTATAATTTTTTCTTAAAGTATCTCACAATGGTAATAGTAATAATTATTATGCATATGTATAATCCTTTAATATGTGGTTTCGCACTGCGTACTCTTTGATTATACATACACCTAATGTCGCGCGATATAAATAATAAATGAATTTTTTTTTATTTATTTTAATGTCAACATTACACGCATTTACCGTTTTTTTTTCTTCGTCTTTTATATAAAACAATCGTTTATTTCAATAAATTTATTAATGTTTTTTTTTTTTTTTATGTATTCATATATTTATTTGTAATATATATTTACTTTTTTATCTGCGATTTCTGATATCACGTGATTTATAACTATCTTATTTTTCATTATTTTATATTCAATAACGGTCGCTTTTACATTAATTTCCGCTTTTCGTTTTCGCACCTTCTTTTCAAGAACTCTTTTCATTTTTTATTAACTTATTACGTAATTTTTGAGCGATTATTTTTTTTAAGATGCATTTTTCTAAAGTTTTTATCTAAATTTGATTTTTTTAGTTGACTAGGTTATGTTGGATGTCTATGACAACATTGTTCATCACAATTTTTTTTTTTTTAATTTTTTTCTTTTTTACTGAAAAATGCAAAATTTTCCTTTTGTTCGTGTGACAACAAATTGGCAAAGGTTCTATTCTTTCTTAACATGCTACTAAGAAAGTCTATCGATTACCGGCTCAGTGAAATTCAATAATGAAATTCAAAACTTTTATTATGATTTTAAAGATATTCTTGATCGAGTTTAATGTTTCAACAGATAATTATAACAAAATGATTAGAAATTTTTGTTGAACGAGAATATTTTTAACAAAAAAAGTTTTGATTAGCTCTAGTTAAAAACTTATTTAAGCTCGTTCAAGAAATAAAATTTTACAAATTAAAATTTGTTGATTTTAATGTTACTAGCTTTATTCAAAAGATAAAAAATTTCTTTTTCAACTGTTTATCGGTATCGATAGACTTTCATGACCCAGGTGGTAAGTTCACCTCAAGCTCGACGAATTATGAATATAATGTAGTATACAAATTTTCGACGATGATTATTAAATATAATTGGGCATTCAATATGTTGCAGCAAATTGAAAAACTTTTGAAAATTATTTAAAATATTTTTTATTATGAACTTCAGGATTGAGACCCAGCTCCATGTTTTAATTTTTTTCAATTATTCATTGCATGGTTTTTCGATAAGATTTTTTTTTACAAAGCCAATAATTGAATGTACGAGAAACAATGTAATTTGCAATAATCCAAACTTCACTCACCAGGGGTAAAGCCAAAAGTTAGGTGCAAAATTTCTCGTACCTTGTAAATTTACAACGGTGCTGAAGAGGCTTGCGTGGGAATATGGGTTTTAGAACGAAGCGGGAATTATTCGGGATTTAGCTGAGCCCGACGAGTACGATAATTGACTTGGCGTGCACTCGAACACGTCGCTAACTTTCACTTATAGATAACAAGATGTACGCGCCGCAGATTAAATCACATCCATTAAAATTAATGGTACTAAAATATATATTTTGTCCTACCAACTGACTCCCTGAATTTACCGTTTAATCCAAAGATCGACACTTTTTCAATTCAAAGCCGCAAACGTATGAAAAAAAAAATAATAATAATAATTAAAAAACCCAGACGCGGAGTATCTTGCTAAAAAGAATTTACCGTTTCAACATATAGACTCAAAAGCCCCTTCTGCAGACGCGATCGTAATGAAATTTTTCAACTTTTTTTTTTCGAAATTGAAAAAACTAAAATGAAAAAAAAAGCAAGCACGCGTACACCAATAACTAACGAGGTGCGCGCATCGGGAAGTTAGAGACATCCCTTAACAGGCAAAGTTACGAGAGCCGAGTCAAGGACGACGACAACGAGGGGAGGCAGCAGCAATTAACGCTGGAATAATTACGCGTGCGGCACGTGGTGCGTCGTCGCGCGGCTTTTGACGTTTCGGGTTAATTATTACGAAGTACGAAAAAAAAAAAAAAAAAAAAAAAAAAGTAGGAGAAAACAAACAAAATTTTTTCCCCCTCTTGCGGAGCTAGCTTTTCTCAAAAATCAAGTGTCCCCTTGATTATTTATTTTCTAGCGGCTCCGGCGTCTGCACTCGAGACGATAAAAACCCGCTCGTTTATTGGCAGTTTTTTTTTCTTTGTGACTTGTCCCTTGCACGATAATTTTTGGAAATGGGTGTCGAAAAATTATCCTCGCGGGTGACGATTTCATTGACGACGAATCGAGAGATAACGTTTTTTTTTTTTTTTTTTATTATTATTTTTTTTTTCGTTTGAGTGACACACGCGCGCGTGAACTCGAGATTTTATTGGCAGTTTAGTGAAGGCCGTTTTTGGTCTGTCGATGTCGTCACTTACGGAAGCTGAGTCCTCCATCCGTTTTAATTACTTTCCAATACTTCTCTCTCTCTCTCTTTTTTTCGGCTATCTAGCGTATGTGAGCTTGCGATTAGATGGAAACTCGACCAATCAAAGTTAAGAGTATTTTTTGTTACACCAATTATATACAAACGTCGAAAATTTGTACATTGAGTTATGGATTTTGATGATAAACAAAACAAAACGTCAACGCTGTGAAGAACGCAGATGTTATTCGTGTCTCGTCATCGGCCTCTCCTGAATTTATCGTTTCGGCGAGGATCGAGGAGATGACAAAGGCGTTCCTTTTGTTGTCATCGTCGAGGTTGTCGCCAAACCTCCCACCTTCGTCTTCGTCGTCGTAAATTTCGTTTCTACAAAAAGAAAGAGAACAATGTGAAATAATTTTAAAACTATTCCGTACACGTCTGACCAAACCCAACTTTTTCCACTTGTTAAAGTAAAAGTGAGGAGTTTAATGAAATAACTTTGATCAAAAAGTAAAAATAAATTTTCGTAAAATACTCTCGTTTAGCATGGCCATCTGGGGCGTGGGGCGTATCCGTCACAAGAGTTATTTGGGTTATGATTCATAAACCATTTGCGAAATATGCATTCGGTATCGGTTTATTTCTCAGCCGGAAATAAAATACCACGCACGATAAAGTTCGTTAATTTATGTTCGTATCAAATAAGGAATAAACAAAAAATAAATAAACAAAGAGAAAAAAAAGAAAGAAAAAAGAGAGGTGTAAAAGGGAACTTTGCGAGAAGGGTAAATTACAGGGAGCGTTTATCGCTTTCAAAGTCAAATTAAAGGGAGTGGCTGCTGTGAAATAAATGACAGCGTTGGAAGCCGTCGCATCACACTTACCTGGAGCCTCGATGCGTCCCCAGCCGCATTTGGTTTATCGTCGTCGTCGTGTAGGTGGAGCGCGAATTCGCATCTGGCGCTCGACTACTGGACGATTATGTGGGGCGCCGAGAACAGCACTGCCACCGTTGCCACCACCGTGAACAATGTGAACGCGATCAGACAAAACCTTGGGAAAAATTTTTTTAAATCAACATTTTTATATTTGTTTGTGAGGTTTTGAGCTGCTGTTAAGATTATATTGCTTATCGTCACTGGTGGCGTACCAAGTATTCAGACTTTATGAATAACGCCGTAGTGATGAAAAGATTGGGCAGATTTTTTATTGAAAAAAAAAAAAAAACAAATTCTGCAAATTTATTTTCTGAAAAGTATAAAAAAATCGATTTGTCTATATACTTTTTGTCTTTACAAAAACCAATGCCTTAAAGAAACAGTAAAAGTAATGGATTTTAATTCAAATAGTAACTTTGTTTTTGGGCCATTTTTTTGATTGTGATCATCAGAATGTTTGATCATTTTTTGATTACTCAACAACTCATAATCTTAAGTTTTTTTAGCCAGTTCCTTTAGTATAAACTTAAACATCATGAATTAATACTTAATTATTAATTTTAAAGAACCGTCGAATTTTTGTTAAAGTTTCACAATAAAATTGTCTTTTAAATACTACTTTTTTTACAATGACTACTGCTAAATTGAGGTCTCCGAATTAATAAATCCTCTTTTGTAAAAAAAAGCTAGTAAGTTCATTAGCACAATCACACTAATGAATTCCTTATTATTAAAGTTTGTATTATTCATTAAAAGACTACTATTTCAAACATCAAAAATAAAGAGCTCGTCTAAGCTGTTTTTGGGTCGTCTAAAGAAACAATACTTTGTTTTTCATCATTTGAATCTTTCTACAAAAAGTAACCACACATTCTAGCAAAAATATAAGAAAATTGTTCGCTCTTAAATTACTTCGTCAATTTTCTTGGTAAATTAATTCTCTGCACTACAAAAACCATTGTCCTGATCTACACACAAAAGAAATTTCTCATCACGATGGCGTACCATTCGATAAAACTTTGCAGAAAAAAAAAAAAAAAACGTCAAAGTGATGGAAAGAAAATATAAAGACAATAAATAGAAAGAAGAAGGGTGTAAAAGTACCTGTCGACAACCATGGCCGCGAATTTCCAGTCGCTGATAACCTCGGCCTCGATGTCGGACTTTTTCATTCGACTCGTGATGAACTGCAGCTCCTTGAGGATCGTGTGCAGCTCTCTCTGGGTTCCGCTCAGAGGCAGCGACGCCGAGGTCTCCTCCACCGTCGCCGGTCTCCCGCTCAGCGGCGTGTTGTACACCGTCCTGTCAATGTTTTTACAGCAACAAAATTAATCATCGTTCAATCCAAAGCTCAAAAATAAATAATATAATAAAAACACCAAGTTTGTTAGTCTGTGCAAAGGGTACAACAACGATGGTAAGAAAAAAGTAATCATCACCTGTACCTGTACGCGAGGTTTGGGTTCTGATTATTAATACGATAGTCGTCGTCTATGTCTAGGACGTTGGCTAATAGGCTCTTGCTGCTCCTCTCCTGGAGCTCGAGTTCCTTCATTCGATTGTTCATCATGATCGTTTTTCTTGTTATCTTCTTACCCGGACGGTCCATCCTTAAGCACCAAGGCAGCCATTGTAGGAATATCGTCTTTGTCTGGGAACCCAATAACACACATTTTTTCCAATAACCATTAATACCTTTTTCCCCTCCCTTATTTTACGGTCTATCGCTTTTCTCTTTTTTTTAGTTATTATCGTCATTATATAACCCCCCCGAGTTATCAGCAAAATCCGACTATGTAAGGATAATCCTTTTACTTTTTAAAAATAAATATATCATCCAGATTAAATTAAATTTTCCTCCCCCCCCCCCTCACTTTTTTTTATCTCTTCTTTTTTCAATTTAAAAATTTAATTCCAGTGTTTTATCGTGAAAACGACGATCGGTCTATTTGATTTCGAAACTTTATATATCGAGTAATTTTCGCAATTTGAGAGATTTTTATAACGTTCGCGAAGTGACCTTATGCAATGATAATGCGAAATTTTTCATCAATTTTTTACTTTTTCGTTCGTCGAAACATTTTAGCGAACAATTTCAAATTTTTGTGCTTTTGAATTATTCAGTTTTATTTCATCCGATATCGTATAATGTCGAAGTTGAAAAACCGTATCCTAGTTCATTTTCCACCGAAATTGAGTTTTACGAAGAATCCAATTTTTTTTTTTTTTTCATTTGAAAAAAATCGAGCGTTTTCATAATTAAAAAAAAATGAACAAAACCTCTCAGTGGCAAACAGAAAAAAACCCTCGAAAAGAAAAACAAGAAATCAATTCATCGTTGGGTACAATCGATAAACCCGAGTCAAGACTGACGATCTCACGGGGAATAGTAATGGAATCTCGAGGAGGAAACTGGGGAGCGCGGCACACTTACCCAGTTCGGCATCTCGTAATTGTCGGGCTTCCGGTGATGGTAGTTTAGGACGAGGACGGTGAGCACGACGCTGCTCGCCACCATGAACATTATGCAATTGAAGTAAGTTCCTGGTTGTCACCAAGTGGCCAAAGTTGAGGTTTTTTTTTCGTTTAACGAATCGTTAGTTGCGCGGCCACATGAAAAAAGTATGCGATTAGTCGGGGCTTGACCCAAAATAGTCGGGCATCGACGAGGCTCTAATGATACCAAGACCGATGGAACAACTCGAAAATGCTCTTAGCGGAGCTAGAGTAATTACAATGAGTAATCTTGTTGGGCACAGAGGTTGGCCGTAAATTTAGCAACTTTCCATCGGTCTTGTTCTCAATTTCTAGCCTAAAGCCTCGGCAATGTGAAGCACGGGTCTTATGTACACGTAGGAAGAGGGCTCGAAAAATTTTTCTGCGCTCGGAGTAAAATCAAACTTGTCTTTCAAGCCGAAAGCCCGGAGTTATATTTTGTGTACGTGTCGAGAATTGCGTTCGTTTCATTTTCATTTCAAATTCTGGGCCGTAAAAGAGGCAGAGAGTAAAATTTATTATTATTTTTTTTTGCTTCTTTTTGCGCTTGAAATTTATTTTATAAGTTTCAAAATAAATGAAATTTCAAGCGTTTCGATATTTTTCAAAGTCTGCTTTTGCATCGAGTTGATGGATGAGTACGACCGGGTTTGATTCTCGCTTTATACATAAAATGCAGAAAAAATTTTCGTTTTATTTTATTTTGAAGAAACATTTAACTACAGCCTTCTTCCATCGATAAACATGGATTGAAGATTATTTAGAATAGTTGAAAGTTAATTTAAACAACACAGAAACAGTTGCACTCGTCAAATCACACACTCATCTGTCACACCAGTGAGCTGAAGAATCAGATCGTAAAAAAAAAAAAATTGAGGTTGAAAGGCAAAGAGAGAAAAAGCAACATCGATTTTTATTAATCACTGACAACTCGCACACACTGACTTCCGCCAAATCGACACAGAAATAAAGATTATTTTTAACGATAGAGGGAGAATTTTTTAACAACCAGATTCGTCGATGTGAAAAAAAATTCTCTCACAGAAAAAAAAAAAAAAAAAGAAGAGGACAAAAACAAAAAAAAAAGGTAAAACATAAGGACAGAGATAGCGAGAGCTATGTAGTTGATTACGTAAACTAAAAGAAAAACTACGGTGAAAAACACGGACGAAGCAAAGCTAATTACTTACTTTGTGCTCAACATTAATGCTGCAGCTCGTGTGCATACACTCACAAGTAATACCGCACGAAAAGTAATGTAACTTGCGGGGGTTTTTTACATTTTACAAAATGGATCACATACTTTTATTCGACACCAACTCCATGCATTGTATTTAAGTTTTTAAATTTTTATTCGATTTCATTTTATATTTTTTTGTACAAACATATGGTATTATTAAAATGTAGTTTACATATATAGATATTAACAATGAAAAAGATATGTACAAATATTTATGTATATACATTGAAACATGTAATAATGCTGTGTACACAAACGGTTATTTAATAAATTAGTTTAAAACCTCGCGTATACTCGTTGAATATTTATCCGACATAATGTAATCTCAATCCCTTGCGCGTGTTTATAGAACTCGGTAAATAACACGCTTAACGAGTAAAAGTAACCAAAAGCTAATTTAATTTTTAAACTTTGTACAGAGATTTATCCGAGCTCGCCGAGTACACTGCACTGAGATTCATGAATAAATAAATATATACATATATATTTTTATAAAAAACCATGGTAAAGGTGAAAAAAGGTAATTATTACAAAAAATCGGTCTTTAGCAGTATGGTACAAAGGTGCCAAGTAATGAATAAAAAAATAATTATAGTAATAAATACAATTAGATAAGATACCCACGCCTCAAACTACTCAGTTTTATTTAAAAAATTTTTAATTTAATTTTTTTTTTTAGTCGACGTGCACATTTCCAAGTAGACTTTTATAAATTTTTTTTTTTTAATTTTTGCATTTGTGACAATGCAAATGTTTTTACGCTGATGCAAAATCTTCTGAGGCGTGATGAAAAATTTTTTCTAGAAAAAATAAAAAAATACTTAGTGGTGAATATCGTAGTGCACGTGTGCTACTACTTTTGAGTGTTTAGTTTTTGTATACTGTACAATATATATGTAAATTTATTTTTTTTGGTATTTTAAAATTATATTTTATACGTTTTTTTTAATGGATTAGCAGTTACACTAAAAAAAATTCAAACTCTAATAACAAAAAAAAAAAAAAAAAAAAATTTAACTTTCACTTTGGTGTAACTCTGGGTCAAACTAAAAAAGGGTCGCTTTAGATTGTCAAGGTACTAGGATTCCAGGAATTCAAGTGACATTTTTTTTTTTGCTAAAATTCATTCCCGCCCAATCAAAAGTTACTCGGAATAAAAAATTTGTGCTCGTGTAATGTAAAGTTGTCAGTACCGGAAAACATAGCTCCCTGTTTCCCCATTGAACTCGAACAGCTTTTTTGTAAGTTTATAAAAGTTTGAGCGCAGAGAGCGAGTATGATTAATGAAATTTTCAAGCCGACTTTGCCTGAAGTTTAACGCCATGGTGAAATATCAACAATAATTGCTTGTGTCATACAGTGCCTTGCTAAATGTTGCATTTAAATTCTGCTTCTAAGTGAGAGACTAATCTAATGACATTTTATAAAATATACATACCCCACATGTTTAAAAAAAAAGTCTTGGCAAACTAACTGATACTAAAAAACTTCGGCGATTAATATCTACCTCAATTAGGAATTAATCCCAGGTTCAAGAATCATCAGAGGTGTCAAAAATATATCTTTTCGTAACGGTACGAGCAAAGCGTAATTAAATTTCGGAGCGGGTTGAATCGCTCCGGGGGGGTTAAATTGTCGGCCATTACCCAGTCAAATCGAATCAGGCGCATGGGCTTAGCTTGACCGGTCAAATTAATACAGACGACGAAATTCGCATTTACATTCTGGGCGCGGGTAAATTTCGATAAAGCCGTGGCTTAGCCGCGTCAATTGATAATGAACCATAAACGCGGCCCCGGTACTAAACCCCCCCGAAACTTTTGTGAGATCGATTCGTCGTATCAATTCGAAGCATAAAAAAAGGGGATGCGTGGGTGCGTGACAGCGACGATTCGAATATTGACGAGCCAGGTAGGCGCACCGCTGGCTGCGCAGATTTTGCGAGGGGATCGATCGGTCTCGTACCGGGTGGCCCTTCATCGTCGCTCGTGTTAATGTGGCGTGCGCTCGCCCATCGAGCCGCTGACCCACGGACCGATGAAAAAAGCCCCAGGGATCGTGCTTACCCAGTGACCTTGTTTCGGAGAGGTCGAGAGCGCCAATGTTACCCATTAATTTTAAGGACTTATATGGGAAACCATTAAAATCCGGGTTTTTTAAAGTCGTCCGACCAACGCTCGACCTTTACTACTGAAAGCGTTGAATTTTTATTTTTTTACTCTTCGAAACTCACTTTACGTGGTAATTTCACAGAGAAAATATGCCGTACAGAGGGATACGTCCGGCACCTCTTCTCAAACTTTCCATTGTCATTTTTTCATCTTTTTTTTTTTTATCTTTTAATAGCTGCGTCGTTAACGGGGGATCTGTCGATATCACACGCGCGCTCTTCCTTTTGCGTTTGATATGGAAGCTGCTTTGTTCTACGAGTAACTGCCTCTCTCTCTTCTTTTTTTTTTTTTCATCTCCAAAATAACCAAGTGACGAGTTAAGAGAGCATCAGACGAGACTCCTCCTCGCGAAAATGCGATTTTGTTGCGGGGTTACGGTAAAATCGGGTCGTGACCCAATTTACGAGACTCCTCAGTACGGTCATTCAACTTAATTAGCCTCTTCACGGCTCGTACACGCCGTCATTTTAGCCCCAGTGCTCTGTACTTTCCGAACGCCGTCTTCTTTGTTGTCGACTCATTTATTAAAAAACTTAAAAAAAAGGGTTGAGTATTTACTTTAGGAAAAAAAAATCATTATTATTTCAACGAAAAAGTAGAAAAAATGAAAAAAGGGGCGAGGAGGTGAGAGTAATGAATTTACGCAGCGGCGTCGCTCGTACCGGACAATGGTAAAATTCAAAGCGCGGCATTATAATGTCTATTATACAGGCAGCTGTGGGGTCAGCCGCGCAAAACCGCGACCGAGAAATTAATTCCTGTGGTTGAGCAGCCCCGCACGCGTCCAGAGGGCTGGCAATAAGTGCGCGCTCCGTCTCGATTTACGTACCTCTCGAAATCGTAAACCGGCTTATCTCCGGATGATCGGTGCCCCACACACGAGTGAAAAGGTGAAAATTGGGTTGAGTGCGGACGATACCTCAAACGCTTTGAATGCTCAAATTATTTTGGGGGGAAAACACATGACGAAGTGGCAAAAGAGCATCCATTGTCTCGGCTAAGATTAGACGGAATATAAAAGGATGATCACAATAAAAAAAAAAAAGAAGTACGAAAAAATTGGGTCAACTAAAGTTCTCTTTTGGGCTCGTATAACGACCGAGAGACGACGACGACGACGACCACTGTAAAATTCTCGAGCCAATTATTTCTGTAACTGCCAGTTGCCTGCTCTTGCCCCTCTTTTTTTTTTTTTTTTTTTTTTTTCATCACAAACCGTCAGTAGAAAGACGGTTCAACGAGCGTTACTCGATTTAATTAACTCCGACGAGGTCGTCATCGTTTCGACAATAATTAAAGCGTCCTTTTCTTTATTAAGACCTCTAATGAAAAATTTTCCTCTTTTTTTTCCCCCAATTTTTGGGAGTTCTTATTAAAACAGTATCGTAGTGAAAAAGTGATTAGAGTAGTACACAAAGACCTTAACGATAACAAAGTTAGAGAATACGGAACAGTGGGAATCAATGCTTGATTAAGATACGCGTTAATGATCCATAGAAAGGGCCTCCGGCTCGGAGCCACTGAGATCCGGGAAAATCAAAGGAAGGGGATTAAATTGCATTTCCATGACAGACCAGCCAGTCAGCCAAGTGGTAATTGCACCAACCGTAAGGTGAACGCGCCGCACCGGACCAATTATTCATCTCCCTTTGGGTTTTACCATTGATGGACTTTGGCCCATTCACGAACTCTTACGCACTCGTCTTGGCTCCAAAATCGTCTTGATCAACTCAGGATTACCAGTGAGTTTTTTTCACCCCGTAATTTTAGAGAGTTAATAACCGTCTTTTTGATTGAACGACCTGTCTCGAGTTGCGAATTTTTAACGAGCTCTAATTATTTCCCCCCCCCCCCCCCGCTAGTGCGTTAAAAATTTACCCGTTAATTAAATTTTCAGTTTAAATTTTTTCCAGGCCGGATTAAATTGAATTTTTATTGCGTAATTTTTGAACCGAGCCGATGGAATATAGATGAAAATTATTTTTCCTCTGACGCATTTATACAACACTGTGATTTTTGGCATTAAAAAAGTACGAAAAGTTTTAGTTTAAACTGGAAAAAAAGTGAAAAGATGGATATAATAAATCAACTATTTTATATTCACGAGGCGCACATTACTGCGTGCATATGAACGATGCATTTTCTAAAATATAACCTGGCTACTGTGTTCCAAGCAAATCGGGGAGAATTGTAATCAGAAACGCGATCATTGATTACACGGCTTTATGGGTTAAAGCGTAACGCGCATAATGTCGCTAATCAAGATTTATGCCAATGAACAAAATAGTTACTAATTGTTTGCGAGCAAGCAAGCATGGCATTTTGCGTAATTACCATCGGGTAAACGGTTATTATTAATACAAATCGTGTTAAAGACGCTTAGTTATTATTTATTTGGACAAATATACGATGTTCGTTATGACACTTTTTGCTCTTTGCACACATGAAAAATCAAGTACTGTAAATCGAGTCTTGTGTGTAGTAAACATACAAGATAAATTAAAACTGATGAAGTTCAATCAACGATTTTAAATTCTAATGACATTTGCGACATTTTCTCTAAAAAAAATTCATGTATACAGAAAAAATAACGCCTGAAAAGCTTGCTGTTTGAGCATAGTTATTGTTAGAGATGGACAGTAAAAATAGAAAACATTGGTACGGGTATGCTGCCGTACAGGAGCAAAACCGCACTATCTACATAGGAAACCCATAGCAGATAGTGCGGTCTTGCTCCTGTACGGCAGTATGATTATACACTAATGTATATTTCACGGTGTTGGTACTATAGTGTATGAAAAATTGGAAAAATAATAAAACTTACGTGTTATAACACTATAGAAGAATAAAATAAATCTGGACTATGCAATGCAGTAGCCTATATTGTTTTAATACCAGTGCAACAACATGTCTTACGAATACCGTTGTGTAATAACATGCCTTATTGAAATGGTTGTGCAATCATTTACCAAATTGAAGCACCAAGAGTATTATGATGCCTACGATGATGACATCGAACAAAATACGAGGTTTTTCCTGAAATCGATCGAAAATTTTTTTTTTATAATCTATAAAACGGTTATTTTAATATCTTAGTACGGCTATTTTTGTCAATGATCCAATAATGTATGTTATTGCACAGCATAGTCCAAATTTATCTTATAGATCCAACCCATCAAAATTAATAAAACAAACAAATGAAATATTATTGTTAAAATAATATTTTGGGAGTAAGTTTACTCATATTGATAAACTTCATTAATGAAATATGGGCGGATATTACGATTCCTCATAGATACTAATATTTATTAAAATATTTGTATCTTTGTTTTGTATTAAAATATTTGTATCTGAAAAAATGGAATTAAGAAATGATGAGGTGCAGAAATTTATTCGGACTAAGTACGTGGAGATAAGTAAATTTTATAGAAAGTTTAAAAATTGTATTGAAGCAATATTTTTCATACTCCTCTACTTACAATTTCATCACGATTAAGTTTTGCAACTTTAATTCAAACGCTTTTCAAATTACAGAACTTCATAGCCCCTCATTTCTTCATGAAAATTGGCATAAGCCTTACGTTCCAGTTTTGGCAGACAAAAAAATACTTTTTAACACTTTTTATAGATTTAATTCAGTTTCATTTTTTATAAAATCCTGAATTCGCCATTCTTTTCATGGAAAGATGCTAGCAAGCCGAATGATAATTTTCTAATACCCCGATAAGCTCCTTAGAACATAATCCATATTTAGCATAGTCTTCGCGCGCAGCACTAATATCATTCAAAACATAAGGCTCTTCTCTGACTATAAGCCATATTTCGGGGTGCGTAAGCTTAATTAGTTTTATATCGCCGTCAATCTTATAACCCCAAAGGCGATTTAATCACAGTGACAGAAAAAAAATCCAGCCGAAGCTTACCCAAAGCCTGCATTTCATTGTCCCGGGAAAATACAGGGGCATTGCGGGGGATCGATCGTATTTTCCTTGCGGACCGCACGCGCGTGTAAACATGCGAATTAATTCACCGGTCTCCTACGGGTGTAGTCCCATGGTTACCGGCTCTATGGTACGCGTGTCTCGGAATAATACGCACCAAGCCCTACGGCCTCGCGGGTGTTATCGTAAAATGGTCCTAAGATCAACTGTCGCTTCATTGAAAGATGCGACTGTATTGAATACGTGGATCTTTATTTTCAATGATTCGTACTCTGATCGAACAACTTGTTTACCAACGAACTCGAATTTCGATTGCTGGAGCTGTTCCACTTTGTCGTTTAAATTTAGTGCTATGGGACTTTGTGGTTTGATTCTGTGGTTTTTTCGGACGATTTATTTGATTGATTAAAAAAAAAAGTTGGTTTTGTCTGGAAATTATATATTTTTATTAATAAAATCAAAAGAAACTGTACATTTTTTTGTAAAATTTGAAAATAAGGTCAGAGTTAAACCAAAACTGGTGAAATGAGTAATATTCTTATCTTTAAGGAGACAGAATTTATAGAGCATAAAAAAAGTAATAATATGGTAGTGCTCAGTAGCTTCTATTTAACCTTTACGACAAAACTAAATTATTCAAAAAAGGCATTTAAGTTTAAATTGGAGAGCCCAATGAAAAACAAATTTGTTCATGTGCAGGCTTGAATAGGACACTGATTGAATTGAAAGACTTATGGTGAAAAATGGTTACGAGGTATCAAATTATTAACTTTAAAAAAAGAATTTTCAAACTAATAGTTCGAAACCGTTGATCCAGAGAAAAGTCTAACCAGGCTAGCAAAAATCAGTTTTGTAAAAAATCTAGTTTTGAAAAGAAGAAGAAATTAGAAGGTAGAGAACGAGAATCCGTTCATCGCGGTCCTTGACAATTCGTCGTCCGGAGTGGGCCGTCTTGAGTAAGGCAGAGGAGTTTAAACAGTAATTAAAAGGGCATCAAAAAGTCATGAGCTCTTTCTCCTCCTACTCCTCCTCTTGGTCCGTGGCTATACATAGCCGTTGTAACGAGTTAACCGCGGGCCATCCTCGTGTACAATTTCTTTCTGGCGAGCGGCCAAATATGCCGTACCCGTGGGAATAAAAATAAGAAAACCGGTCTATTAGCGGAGGATCAGTGGTTTCGAACTTTTTTCATCCTCGTTAAATCGTTCGGAAATTTCTCCTGCAATTTCCTTTAAATAAAATTGAAAAAAAATCTAAATTTTAATAAGATAATTTCATACTGTTTTTTATTTATTTTTTCTACTTTTTTCCTATATGACGAATGTTTACAAGAAGAATAAACTTGCTTTGTTTAGCCATCATAATGACAGACCAAAACGACAGAGCAAACAGTGATTTTTTTTTATCAAGCGTGTAATATGTCAAGACGGATACTTTAATAAAAAAGTTTTACAAACTAAAAAAGAATTTTGAGTGCTGGAACTTGATTAAATTTTTTTCATTTAAAATATTTTTTACAAAAATATTTAAAAATATCATTGTTTCTAACCTTTTTGGCAGATTTTGATCCAACCAGTAAGATTCGAATTTGATAGTTACATGTGTAAATTCTTATTAATCAAAGTCGGTGTGCAGCAATCGCAATCTCGAAAAGTATTAAAAGTTCATTCGACCGAAGGTATCAAAGCCTAGTTAACTCGTTCATTTTCGAAGATAGCGCGCCCTATCGAGAACCGCTAATTGAGAAATCACGTTTCGACACTGATTACTTTTACTTCCTCCAACCGCTTGTGTTATTATAAAAGTCTTTCCTTTAAAATTCGATAAATTTTCACCGCTTAAATCCTGACAGAAACTTTACTTTTCACACGCTTACTCATATTTCATTATCGTAAATTGGTCATTACTCTGTCAATTGGATTTTAATCCGAACGAAATAACGACCTTTCATTGTTAAAATGAATAAAAAAAAAAAATATTTTAGATAACGAGGCAGAGGAGGAGCTTTTATTGGAAGGAAATGTAGGAAAAAATCGTCTAATGATAACAATAGCTCTCAAACCATAATTAGGTCTTGAGCCAATTAGAATTGTTCGAACCATTAAAAAAATCCGTTATTTCTAGATCAATTTTTTTCATTTTGATAATCAATATTGTACTTGTCAAAGATGCCGTTGAACTGATCATCATCGTCCACCCTACAATAAAGACTGGAATTGTTTTTCAATCGAACTTGATAGTTAATTACACACAAAAAAAAGGTACGCAAGCGCACGTAATTTGAAAAGAATGGGACAAAGTAGGAGTGCTGAAACGAAAATTAAGTTGGCTCGCTAATTAAAATCACAGCGTCCGTTCGTGGTTATAATTGAAACCGAGAGATATCGCAGAATAAAAAAAAAAGTAGTGTACTCGTCCGGACGCACTCGGAACGTTAATTGGCGTAAAAAGACACGAGGATCGTAAAAATAAAACGCTTCATCCGTAGAAAGTCGTATGACGAACTTCATCTGTGACTTTGTAAATATGAGGAAACACCATACCAAGCTCGTTAACTCTTCGTACGTTGGACATTTAAATCTCATCATGATCTATAATTACTCGCGGTTTTCTCGAAACGCTGCTTTCGTACTTTATTCCAGTGTCGTTATAATCGATCAAAATGTTTCAATTCAGTTTCACGAGTCCCCGTAAATCCTCCCACTCAATAAACTATTTGTCGGTAATTGTTACGGTCATTTTATTAGTTTGAAACTATCAAAGGGCTGACCTGGAAAGTTGGGACCAAAATTTTGCGGCTGGCCACATCCCCGAGGTTCCAGTTTATAGGAACAGCTCTTTTTACGAAATTTTTTTTTTTTTTTTTTTCTTAACTTTTTCAACTGGAGTTTGTAAATATTTCAGAGGAATAGGTTTTGTTCGTAAACATATTAAAGTTTTTAATTGAAAGTTTTGTGCTTTACATAAAATTTTAATAACGTTTACTTGCCCCCCCCCCCCCCCGAATGAATAAGTTAGTTTTAAAGTCGTGGTTAAAATGCGAAATTGTTCGAGTTGAATTTTGGATAATATAAACCCCAAAAAACCTTGCCACGGTAAACAAGCTTGCGAGAGTTTTCAACATATTTTATTTGACGAAAAGTAGTAATATCATCTAAAAGGTTTTATGAGAAAGGCTTTTTATTTATTTTCAATCTATTTATCCAAAATCTGACCATGTAAAAAGAGATTTGCAATTTTTTGTAGTATATTTTTCTGTAGAGTTTTTCATAATTTTGATGGTAAACCAATTAAATGGGTTGGCAGAATTATGTCGAATTTCACAGAAAAATATTATACTATGAAAAATTGAAAATCTCTTTTTACTCAATCAGATTTTTGATCAATAGATTAAAAAATTTTTTAAATGATTTGTTTCTTCTTGAAGGATTTTTTTGGAGGATATCTCTCATTTTTTTTTAGATACGTTTTGATTTTGTCAAGTTTTAAGTCTTTTAATACGACTCCACCAGATGTCCACCCTGAGCCCTCCAGATTCGAAACTTCCAGGAGAAGTCGTTTCCAAGGCTTAGTTGCCGCCTGGTGCACCAAGTGCCCACCCTGTCTCCTCGAGGGTCGAAACTTCTAGGAGATATCATCTTCAGAGCGTGACTACCACCCGGTTCACCAGGTGTACAACCTGGTCCCTCCGGAGTCGTAAATTTCTGGAAAAATCATCTACAGCCTGTAGTTGCCGCTCGGAGCAACAGGTTATCGTAAACTGTGTCTAAAAACTCCCCCTAAGCCAGCTGGACTCGATTTTCTTTTAAGACGACAAGATTAAAACGAAATTTAAAAGAAAAATATTACAGTTTTAGTGACATGTCAAAAAGTTCCTCGTATTTTATTTTTTTTAATCTCGTTTCTTTGACTTTTTTTTTTTTAATTCAAAAAAATAAATTCAGTTTGAGAGTGATAAGCCCACAAAGTGACGGTTTAATCTCCCCGCTTTTTTCAAAAGGAATTTGTTACACGGCTTGCAAAAAAAATTATTTAATGACATGGAATGCCAACTTGAATTTTTATTAGCGATGAATACTTAATTCTCAAAGCCTTTGAAAAGTATTGGATTTTGTAGAATCATTTTCAGCGATTAGTCGAGATTAATTATTAATTTACCGAGCTAATTAACCTTTGTATCTAATAAAAAAAATTTCACATTTTCATTCATTTCACTTATGGTTATTACTCCTGAGTGTACTTTTCAAATGGAATTTTTAAAACCGCGATTTCCTTTATCCACTTACAACAAACATAAATAATAATTTTCATTGTTACTAATGCAATAATTTAACTTGTAGAATACAAATAAAAAAACCAAAGTAACAAAAAAAACACTATTGATTCATCAATCACAAAACAGCGTGAAAACAAATCAAGTGAACGAGCTCCGCAGCGTAATAATAAATCGTCAAGAAGCAAATCGCGAGTGGCGGTCGTGAAAAGACTGCAGAGGTGGAATACCTGCGGAAAACGAAACTTCTTATCATTTCTCTTTCCTTTTATCGCGAGCGTGTTTCATTAATCTCGGTCATCGTGCTCGGCCCGCGTCATTAATTTCGCGGTTTTTTTCCATCATCAGCAGTCGCTAAATGTTTCACTTCTTCTGGAGAAAATTTCTTCCGAGAAATTTCCTCTCTTTTATCATCTGATTGTTACGTTTTTTTTTCGTGGATTCCATTAGATCCTAATTAGTGACAGTTTCACACGTTTTTATTAAATTTAAAAAAAATTTCATTCAAAAATTAAATATAATATTAAATTTGAATAATAATAAGCAGGAAAATTCGGATATATCGATGATCCTAGCGAAGAAAAATCTTAGTACCAAATCTGCCACGAATAAAGTTACAATGAAGCAACTTTTGGCCAATAGAATGTCTCTAAAAGATATTGTTTATTATTTTAGCCAGTGAAAAAAAAGGTTTAAATGACCTTTGCCACCATACCGATGATTTATTATAAGGTACCTGTACCTAGTATAGCCCCCCTAAGCGAGAATCGACGTTGAGGCGAATCAAATCAATATTTTTGACGTCTAAGGTCTCATTTTAAAGGTAAATTCAAGAGCTTTAAAATGAGACCTTACGCGTTCGATTTTGATCAATGAGCTTCAAATGCCATAGGATTTACCAAAACACGTTTTTTTAAGACACCAAAAATTTTTGTACCTAATATGGCTCCCTTGAAGTTATTTATTAATTGCGATTTGTTCCTTTTTTTTAAATCAATCAGGATATGAGATTAAAAAAAAACTTCAAAATTTTTATTATTTTAAAAATGATTTATTTAAAAATTGTGCCTTTTTTACAATGTTTTTGAAAGCTTTGCAACCAGTAGAAAAATTACAACTTTAAATTTTTATCAAAGTTTGTTTTTTGAGCTAGAATGTTTTTTTAGTTATAAAATGAAAAAAAGCTTTGAAAAAACTAAATTTATTTTTCTTAAATAACATTAGGATAGGATTTTCTAAAAAGTAAATATGAAACTAAGGACTCTTAATATCGGCATTTCTACTAATTTTCGGGGGACCATATTAGGTACACTGCAGTATAAAAAGTTATTTAAGAATAAAACCCGTTAGAAAACGAGTTGAACAAAAACTAAAATCGCATTTTAAAGCTGAAACAATAACGAATCGAAGCTACTTATGAAAATTTTGGTCAGGTGTGTCTAAATATTTTGGCAGACCATTTAGTCGCAACGTAAAATTATAACGAAGGTATACGAAACGAGTTTTAGCTATAAGGCGTGCGCAAAAATAATTTTCAAATGTTCTAAACAACTCAAAACTTCATAATTCAGTGTTTTTGACTTCTTCCTACCTTGTAGAGATGCCGCATATCAAGCATATTCAAAATAACAGGGGGGGGGGGGCATATTAGGCACAAGGCCATATTAGGTACACCTACCGTAATAAAAAAAAAAAAAAAAAATTCGACTCACCTGCCACGAGTAAAACGACTTCTTGCGATTTTTACAAGATGAAACTTAAAGTCATTTTATTCGCGGGTAGTGTATCGAAAAATATTTTTTGCCCTTGTGTATCAACGGACAGCTATAATTTTTTTCCAATCTAAAGAAGTTGAAATCATGAATAAATTGGTTTATTGACATTTTAGTGACCGAAACTTGTCTCATTGTAACTTTATTCGTGACAGATTTTAGGCTAAGATTTTTCTTCGATGGGACCATCGATACATACGGAATATTTAGACTTGATTTACTTTTATAAAGTAAATGAAAAAAAGTGGATTTAGCCCCTTTCAAATCATAAATCAAGTTCGAGATAAAAATTTAACAGCTAAAACCACGCACGAGAATCATACTTCTGACAGCACGTTTGGGTCTTAAATTTTAAATATTTGTTTTTTTTTATATTTTTTATTTTTTTTTTCAACGGAACATTTTTACGTTACGGTGTACTACTCTCGGAGATAAAAAGTTAGTTCGTGTTTTTTAAAAATCAAAATTTACGATTCAAAACAATGGTCACGAATACCCCCGTCCTCAGGGGGGACTCTGGCAGTAAAGCACGCCCAAAAAACAATTGCCAGACGGGCTAGGCATAAAAATGCATCCTGGGATCCGCACGTCTCTCTCGTAAGCTAACCACGTGACTCGTCAAACTTGCAGCCCAGGCGTAAAAAAAAAAAGAACTACCGACACATACACTTCGCAAAAAAAATATATAAATATGTACCGGATCGAATAATTCATGTAACGCGTCGACGGTTTTACTCCTACTTTAGTGTTTTTTACGAACCCCAAGGACCAACTTCGAGATTGAATTTTTGATTTTTTTTTTCATTGATTTATCTCGAAAGTTTTATTTTTTTTCAAGATAGCCGATCGATCAAAATAAATTCAGACTACTTCCAGGGCTTAAGGAGTGGCTTGATCCCTCCCTGTCTTCTTGGGAATACTTTTTAGTTCGGGATGCCGGTGACGATCCGACCTGACAGACGATCCATCTCGGGGAGATTTTAAAAACTCAAAAATATATTCTCCACCCGTAGGAATTTTACGTATTACGTGTGTGTCGTAAGGAAGATCGAGTGGCTTTGTTTTGTGACTTCGAGAAATTTTTTTTACGTTATTACTCATTTTTTATCACTTTTTCGAGACGCAAATTTTTCCATATTTGTTACTTTAAAATGACTTTTTCTTTTTTTACAATGAAAGCTCTTTCGAAAGTTATAAATAAAAAAGTTTATTCGGTTCACAAAGGGACCCGTTGAAAATTTAATATTTCATACCTTTCAAATAAATTCATCAAGATGGTTTGAATTTTATCTTCTTATTTCAAACTAAATAAATTAATGGATGTGAGTTTTTAAATATCACACGGCATTGAAAAAAATTGAAACCAATGTTTGAACATAAAACTTGAAAAAAATCTGTATTTTTTGTAGATTAAATTCCTTTTTTCAAGTATGAAATAAAATCGTCGAGTTCGATTGAGAGTGACAAACTTTTTTATATTGAATTGATACTTCAGCATCAATACTGAAATTACGATTTCATGTATGTACATAGAATGAGTAGCTAAAATTAAAAATACGTTTGCAATAAAACTGTAAAATACAAAAATTTTGCTTACGCTGACAATGCATATTAATTAGCCGAAATGGGCGCATTTATTTGCGAAATTTTTTTTGCACTTAATATACATAACAGCGCGTTGGCTTTAGTCCAATGAACCTGGACAAATTTCTCATCAAACAAGCCCACGGAACAATATCATGAATAAAGCGTTTTAATATTGTCGAGAATATTGTTTCAAGCAATTAATCGACGTAACATCGTCATTCCTGAAAATTGAAATAAAATCAACACTTTGTTGAGATAAAAAGTTAAGTGTGTAAAGGAGATTAAAATTTTGTTTTTCTGTCAACAAATTAACGTTGTATTTGATCAAAATATGCCAACGAATATATACAGTGTGAAATTTAACAATCACAATTTGATCGTAAGCTGCATTGTGTTGGGATTTCTGGGTGAAAAAAAAAATCCGTCCACAGTCAGCGATGTCTGTCGGGTCGTTTGTCAAATCGTTAATTCGGCGTTACAGCCAGCTTTGTATCATAATAATGAAAATCAAGTGCGTTACCAAGCTCGCCACATTGGATGTGGCCGAAATGTTCATTGAATTAAAACAAAGCTGCTCCATCGACTTGAATTTTACGCGTTACTAACATTTATAACTCCGTGTAAAATTTTTTTACACATACTTGAAGAAAAAATTATTCGATAAGGTATATTCAGATAAGCAAGTAATGAAATGGCGAAAAGCAGTTATCCAGAAATATCAGGATTGAAACTGGCGATAACGACGTGGATTTCATCGTTACAGTTTAAAAGCTGGACGATCGGGATTAATTAATAATTTGACGGCTTAGTTCGGTCAGCAACGCGCCGAACGGGTCCTTTACTCGGCTCCGAGCGGGTCAGCATCGCGTTTCAATTAACTAGTATTGTTTAATGACGCGCATGATGATCGGACGCCGCAAAGGTTATCAGGTCATTTCATTATATGCTCAAATCTCATTTTCAGTTTTTTAATTTTTTTCATTTTTTAAATTTTTTATTTATTTTTTACGCAAATTACTTTTGAAAATTGTTTACTAGACGTTTATAAGCGCTAGAATTTGTGTTTTTAGCTTGAAAGATCTATAAGAACAAAATTTTTTGGCGTATGAAATTTTTTTTAAATTATTTGAATTTGAGAAAAATTAACAAAACTGACTGTAACAATTTTCCCGATTCACGTAAAATTTTAAACAAACTTTCGAAAACACGCTGAATTAATTTGTTAAGTGTGCAGGAAGAGTCTAAAAGCGAATGTTGAAAATAACTTTTTCCCTTGGATTAAAAATGTTAATATATACCCTTGATTTTAGAAAAGCTCCGAGTTTATTGAATTTTCAAGCCCCTTTTTTAAGAGGGCCAGCGTTACGAGTAAAAGCGCCCTTACTTAAATTTTTGCTCTCCAAGTTTAAAATCGCATTAAAAAAAGAAGCAGAAGCAGAAGAAAAAAAAAATAAATTAAATTTACCGCGCCAGTTTTCGTAATCTCGTTCGGTTAATTTTTAAGCTCGTTAAACAAACCGGATGGGCGCACCCGAAAGGATAAAAGTCTAATCGACGGGGGTGGTTGCGATAACGAGTAAATATAATATACATATATATATTTTTCCCGTATCCCGCGGCATCCCGTCGCTCGCTAGTTTGGGGGAGGAACACAACAAAATCCTCGCGCTTGATGAAATTTACATATGCAAAGTTTTGATACGCCGAGGTGGGCCGGGGTAAACTCGCTGACTTAATTGAGCAAACTTCTGTACTCCACAGAGTAAGTGAGCTCTCGCGCAATTGTGTTCATTCGGGTGAAAAAATTCTTTTCCTAGAGGACTAATTTTTATGTCAGACCCAAGACGCGAAACTTCAAAGTATCAACATAGGTTCTCAAAGTGGCTTCTAATGAACGTTGAGATAGTAGATTTTTCATCGAATTAGGGGGCGAGTTTAGGAGAACGATTGTTTAGAGCGAGACGGGGGCTAAACTATGCCGGGATGAATATTAATCGGATAAAGAGCAATTAGGCGTCGCGAGATTTATGTCTTACCGCTTGGCGCTACTACTACTGCCGCCGCAGCAGTCGAGTTTATACATTTAAGATTGTGTTTAACCTGCGGAGGGCAAGTTACGAGGAGAGGGCGGGCTCAATTTGATCTAGGAGAGAATTTCCGATTGCGGGTTTCTTGTTTGTAAACACCGCATCGAGCTCACCGGAGATATAATCATCAGATTTTTAGTTCACTACTTGGTCGCCGCGCTCACTCAATAATTAATTTCTCCAAGTTTCAATTTGTTCGACTGGGCTTCTGATTAATTAGTCCACGGCAACCGTTCGGATATGAATTTTCAAAACTTTTAATCAAGGGTCCGGGCAGCATCGAATTTCGATGATTTTTAAAAAAGTCCCCGAGCAGTTGTAAGATGCAGTAGGAGTGAGTCGGTTGAGAGACTTTTTGAAGTTGCATGTATAATGTAGGTTGACCGAGCTGAATGAGGCACAGCTGGCGACAAACAAAAGTTACGGAATTCAAAACTGTATAGTCTGGAAAGGAGTCGCTTTAAATTATTCGAAGCTAGACTTGAAGCGTGTTATTTCGGCGCTGCACTTCTCAAAATAATAGATCTTACCCAAAGTGACTGATGATTTTATGAAAATTAGTCGCCCAAGTTGACGAAAGATAATATTACCTCCCCAATCGAGTTACCTGGGCTAAGGGAAGGGAATTTACGAAAGCTCCGGTAAAATTATTCATGAAATTTGATGCATTATCAATGAAGCTGGCTATGTCTAAGCCGTGTCAAAGGATTAACCCTGTTAAAATGAAAAGAATATAGCTCGGTTCTTAAGCTTTAATCTGGGAGAATAAGGCTAGGAGGATTAACCGTGGGTGTAACGCCGGCCCAAAGTTAATTTCAAACTAAACTTGGGGAAATTCCTCAGTAAACTAACAATAAGTGAAAACGTGGCTTTGGGATTGACTGATGATTCAAAATTTAATCGTCGCGAGGTAAGGGCCCTTTGACGGAATTTCAAAGAAAAATTGGCCTCCTGCATCAATCATGATTTGCAGATCGATCGATCGATTTGATTTAGCCCCCCCTAAACTTCGTGCGATGAAAGTTTAAAGCCACCAAAGTGCTTCGAGAAATATTAAATTCAAAAACTTGGGAAAATGTATTCAAAAAGGTTGACGTGAAAAATTTAAAAGAGAGACCAGGGGAGAAAAAAGGCTAAAAAGAGAGAATTTCGAGACCTGCATATTTTTCCTGTAACCTCTCGGTTTCACTAGAACATTTTCTCTAACTTTTAATTTTCACGTTCGCCCTACATTTCTTCCAGAGTTACGAAATGATCGATCCCGCACCTTATGTACACGTATGACACATTTTTATCAAGGATTTCGACTTTTTTTTCGTTTTGAATTTTAAATATCTACTCTCAACTGGGACTCATTTACTAATTTTTACATTTTTAATTAAAATAAATGTTAAGTGAACAAGTTTAGCAAGTATGTACCGGCACTTCAATTTTGATAAAACTTTTAATGAAAAAATTACGAGGTTTAAGCTCTTTAAAAAATTCTTGATGGTTGCTTTTATTAAAAGCGTGTAACATAAAAAAATTAGCGTATAAAATTAAATTAGAGAAAATTTTTTAAATTTATAGGATTACATTAAACTAATTTCCATTAAACATGTACGTAATTTAAAAGCGGTAATTAATTTATGAATAATTTACTTTTGGTAATGTTGATTATTACTCTTAGTATAAGCTCATTGTTTGAAGTAATAGTTAATTAAAATTTTTTTTAGTCTGCTTTGATTTTTACTTCAAGCTCAAGCTTGAAACAAATCAAGTTTACGCAGTTCGTACCGTATCAACTCGAAAAATTAATCATGATGAATAAATTATGATAATTTAGAGATATTTTGATTGAATAATAAGAAGTCCTCTGTTGAAATCTGGAAGCAATCAGGAGTCTAATTTCAATACTTATTGTTTTGATCCCTTAACACAGTGTCATTTAACCAAGTCTCTCAATAATCGATGATGACACCAAGCACAGTTTTTTTAAGGTGTTAAAAGAGCATTTGAGGATTATTATAAGATGTTTACGGAGACGATTAGGAGATATAGTCAAAGAAAAAAAAATAGTACTTTTTGGAGTTAGGTTAGACTCGAGCAACCAATCAGCGTGTTTCTATACCGGAAAAGTAGTCATACGAGAAGACTTGACTTGAGTAGTCAAAGTTGAACGTCCATAATACTTTTCGAATTTGATAATTTCGTGGATCTTTCCTCGACGCTCTTCAAAAAAATCTCAAATCCTGTAAACCAAGTCCTCACTCAATTCAATCAGCTTGACAAAACAAAACGTTGGAGCCCTAATAACCCTTCAGCTGAAAATGACCCGTGGTATCAAACGGAATGAACAAGAGGCCCGGTGCCAAAGTGAATCAGCGATGGGCCTCTAATGAATTCTTTTGAGCGGGTAGACGCAAACGTTTCCGGGAGACACGCGTCTAATGGTCGAGCGATTCGTTTCAGATTAAATGTTTGCGCCCGGCCCGAGTCTTGATTGTTCCCTCCGCTACAGTCCCGGGCGGGCGCGGCGATGAGCTAACTTAGCTTGTTTGAGATTTTGCAAACTTGTTCCGCCGGCAAAGTTACGAGTGCCTTTTAATGATACCGCGCACCCGGTGCTGATATTAATGGGGGCCAGCAAATTGTCGAGTTTAAGCACGAGTTTTCTCGAAATTTCATTACACTTTTTTTTTGTCCTCCGGTTTAATGTCCTTTCCTTTACTATCGGAGAAGGAAAAATTTCATTTTATTTTATTTTTTTTAGCGAGGAAAATGCGAACCGTAGCGGGGACGATAAAAGAAGCCCCCAATAAATATCTATCAAATTCAAAGTATCAATTGCGTAACGTGAATGGAAAAGAAAAACTCAGACGTATCTATCGTCGAGCTATTGTGAGAAAGAAATCGTGTAATGTGGCACGTATAAAGTATAAATTTGATGGTGGCCCGGAGTCACCGAACTATTCCGACAGACGTTTTCTTTGGGAAAAGCTACAGTCATCCATAAATATTTTCCGGGAGTTTTCGCTTTGAAAACCCCCCCGGCATTAAAGATCCAAGCTACCAAGAGCTGGTTTATCTTTTCACGCAAGGCTAAGTTTTGGGTAAACAAGCGTGCCTTAAAAATTCAACAGCTCTTGAAATTTTCAAATTTGACTTTCAGACCGCCCGAACCCTTTACTAATTCACTTAGCCCAAGCACCGCATTGTTTATCGAAAAGAGTCAACCCGGGGTAGAAAAATCGGGGGTGCGCTTCTTTGATCCTCCAGCTCAAACATTTACGCGTGGCCTCGAAAAATCGCAGCTATCTTTTATTCCGCGTTTCTTTATCCATTCTTTGCTCTCTTTTTTTTCCATGCAGCTGGCTGGTTTTTTTTTGCAGCAGCGTCTTGTGAATCTCGCACACGGTTCAGTGGGGAGGTCGTAAAAGTTGATTTTTTTTAGCTTGCCTCTTCTTTTTTTTTTGCCCTGGCTTCTTTTTTCGGATGCCGTTGAAGTTTCGTTGCGGTTTTTCGTGTTTTTCAAAGTTCCTCCTTTCTGCGTTCAGCTCTTTTTGTTTTCGGTTCGCTCCTTCTTTTTTTTTTTTTTTTTTTTTTTTTCCTTTCTTTGCTTTTCCTTTGGCGCGACTGAATTGACTCCGAGTTCGGGCTTTTACATTAATTAAATTTTATTGAAACCTCGGTGCTCAATTTACGTTCAACTCTACACGGTCACTCGAGATTTGTTTGACCAATAAGATTATTTGATAAATACATTTTTTATGTCGAGTACTTCTTCACCTGCTTTTTCTAAGTTTACTCAGTTTAATTACAACTCTGCGAAAAAAAACACCACTTTTAAGTGAAAACATACCTTTTTAATATGTACATTCGCTCTACAGTGCAGAAGAGATTATTAAGAAAAAAATTGGTTTTTTTGGCAACGAATTTTATCAAAAATCGAAGCAGGATATATCGATAGTCCCAGCGAAGAAAAACCCTAATCCAAAATCTGCTATTTAAAAATTATCAATGAGAGGCTGAAATGAAATAAAAATTTTTTAAAAATACAAAAACTGAATTAATTATGTACCGATTAAAACTCTTACTGATAATTTAAAATTTTTTACTGATACCGATTAAAACTCTTACTGATAATTTAAAATTTAAAGTTTTTTGGCTAAGGTTTTTCTTCGCTGGGACCATCGATATACGAGTCGTTCAGTGTTGTCATAGGGATCAAATTAGTCGCCCGGTCGGCTAATTGATCTCACGGAGGGCGTTTCTCGCGTCGCCGATCCCGCGCGTGTAATGATGATTTACGGGAGGTTAGAAGTCATCGGTCGAGCGAGTGAGTGACCGCCTCCCGGGCTCCCGCTGCTGCAGGCTCAACAAGTTTCCCCGAAACTTATTGGAGCGGGAAATTGGCGGCTGATTGTTGCCCTTTGGATAACTGCCGCGGCGCGATCCAAGTTTAAGTGTTTTCGGCGCCCCAGCCAGCGAGCGCGGGAACTTTGAACAAAAAAAAAAAAAAAAAAAAAAAAAAAAAAAGAAACCCAACCTGGGTTCGTGAAATCCCAGCCCTCGGGGGGTGCCCCAGGGGCCAAAATGAAAAGTTTTATTTTTAATGATATTGGAAAGTCTAATCTCGGGGATTTTCGAACTTTTGAATCCCGTGGGATTGATTGTGCGCGTTGCGTTACACAAAGTGTAAATAACTTTTCGGGGGGGGCGCGACGGAGATCCAGCTTCTCCTCAACTTTTCAACGAGATCAAACGTCTCTTTTTTCCCGAAAGACATCGATTCGTCAGACCGAAAAATTCTCAAAATCTTGTCTATATGTAGCGAGAGACAATTTGGCATCCTGGGGAAATTCATCATACCAAAGTGTTACGGGAATTAACGTTCCTGCGGAAGACTTCATTAATGAGAGAGCTGACCCATTTTTTAAAAACCCCTCTTGCCCTCTCATTTTTAGCTGATTAATCAAAGCACGCGGAATATTGGATTTAACGTGGTTGATTTATCAAAGATGAATTGAACATTGCACTTCAATTTACTCCGAATGTTACGAATCGTTTGATCTAAGGGCAACGCTATTATTACAAATTTGATAATTATAATTATTATCAAATTTGTAATTATAATTAAATCGAATTTGTAATGGCATCCTTGATTCGGAGATGTTTATCATTCGAATCTTGTTTATTCGATCAAACTTCAAACTTGCTGCGATCTTCGGTGTTTACTCTGAGCAGTGGTATAAATTAATATCACGGTGTTTACCACTACGTAATTAAAGCAAAAATATGATGTTGAAAAAGGGCAGACATCTACGCTCAAACCTTTTGTGAATTAATTTGAACAAGGAAGGGAGGCGGAGAAATTTTGGTAGGGAAATTAAATTGTTGAAATCGACTCACTTTGGGGGTAAAGCGTCCGAGGGAAGTGTGCGGGGGCGTATAACGAGTGTAACAAGTTCTCGGGAAATACGAGCTCGTTCGAAGGGACTTTCTGCAACCAAGGGGTTACGCACTTGGTCTTGTTTGACACAGGACTATGACAGGACTATCACAAGACTATCCACAGGACTATCAGATAAAAATATTATATCGAGCTCTCGTAGTCCTGTCCCGTTCAAAATAGGCTGGCCAGGACTATTCAGGACTATTCAGGACTTTTTAACAGGACTAAGTGGGTAACCCCTTGTCTGCAACTAATAAAGGCGAGTACGCATGACCTCTTGGAACATCGCACCTTACGCTCTAATAATAAAACAACTTGTTTTTATTTCCATAAACTTTCAACATTACGTAACAACTGGTTTGACAAAATACCGATGACTTTTTTAATTACCAGCTTGTGCACAGTCGAAAAGCAGCCAATCGAAGCACTCCCAGTTAATGAAGATTGACGACAAGGGATCCCGCTGAATTCAAATAAACGCCCGCGCGCTGCCACCTGCAAAGACTCCGCGATACGCAATCGCGCCCTCGCACCCCGCTCGGCCCTGATTTTCTAGGCTGCGTCGCTGTTGCACTATTCCTCCTTTCCTTTGTGCGTACGTGTGTATGTGTGTGTGAAGGGCATATTATTAGAATTTATCGATCGCCAGTGAGCTTTAACCTCGAGCAGCGAAGGCAGCTCGGTGTATATACTCTTGTGTAATGAAAAAATCATTTTTCGGGCAATATTAATTATGAAATTTGCGAAATATTTTAGTTCGCTTACAGTTGTGTACTTGCTCTGGAGGTTCATTATAATTTTCGTAAATTATTTGCTGATTACAAACTTTGTGAAGGATCGTTTATAGTTGTGTGAAGGGCAATCGTTTTCGAAATTCACTCGTGCGCGGTAACTGCTGAAATTATGATTTATCAAAATCACTTAACAATTTTGATTTATTGCTTTGATTACCGTTGACTATGATTTCAATGAAAAAACTGTTTTTCTAGGAGCTGTCTGCTAGACACAGGATGAACACATTCGTTCGTCTGTCCAAGAATAATGTCGAACGAAATTAAAGAATTGATCAGAGAGCTTTGCAAGGGTGAGAAATTTGATTTACCATCTGAGGGTTTGAATCAGCTCATTCCTAACTTTCATAAATTTTCAGATAGTATTTGAAAGGAACAAATAAATCATTATTCATGGGTCACGGCAGTAGGTAGAGGTCTTCATCCGTCACAGCTCCAAAAAACAACAAAAAAAAAAAAAAAAAAAAAAAAAAAAATCCAAACGAAAAACAAACTTCCCCTCAAATCACGGGCTTCGGTCACACATATAATTCCCGATCGTAAAGCGAGCTTCATTTTTCACGGTTCAGATAAAATTCGTGAAAAATTCAGAGGACCCGGAGAGAGAAAAAAAAGAAAAGAGAGGGAGGGAGTTTAAACGAGCGATTTCCTCCATCAAAAGTTTTGGGCGGGCATACGCCGGCTACGAACTTTTTCCATTTTTCTGAAAAACTCGGTCCAGTCAAGGACGTGCGAGGGGGGGGGGGTAGCTATATGAGGGTGGTTTTGTTTTCGAGTGTTGGGGGAAGAGGATATGAGCAGGATATGGGAATCCAAAGCCCCGGCCAGAAGTCGAAAGAAGAATGGCCGAGGTTATCGCGCGGCCTGGGTGATTGATGTGCTTCAGATTTTTCCTCTTTTACTTTCATTTGGTACGCTTCGAAAATATCTACCTCCACCCTTCAAACTTTATGGTTCATCTACAATAAAAAAGTAGTGACTCTGGGACTGTTTTTCTTCTTCGAGGGGGGGTAAAAGGGATTCGAATTGTTAATTAAAATCCGAGGGAGTTTTTACGGAGAATAATAATTCAAATGGAAGACCGTGATATTATTCTCGGAGATCTTCACCGTGAACTTCATTAATAATTTACTTTCGTCGTTTCATTTGAAAGTAACCCCCCCCCCCCCCCGAGCGGTCTCATTAGACTCGAGAAGCGGAATCACGATGCAAAAAGCTACTTTGGGAATTAAGTATTGATTCGTTTTGGCGTTAAAAAAAGGACAGACTCGCGCGTATACCGAGAAAAACGAAACTCTCAGCAGATTACGTAAAGCTCGGGGTTGCTTTTTCGTCGCCCTCAAAACAAGTCGATAAATTTCAACGAAATAAATTTCAAAACGCGTCGCTTGCAATTAAGTGACGAGGCGGTTCCCGAAGTTGTAATCGTATTTCGCACTCGCAGAACTCGGAGTTTTCTTACCCGAGGGCTGTGTGTGGTTTACTGCCCCGGATTTTTTAGGGGGGATGCTTTACTGCGCTTCCACCGAGGTGCTCGATCGAACTTTATCGCTGTGTTGTGAATCTTTAACGATGATTTTGGTAATGATGGAAACTGTAGTTTCTCGAATTTATTTAAAACAGACTTTATTGTTTAAACTTGGTTGTGCCTAAATAAATTTTATTGGACTTGAAATTTTTAAAGTGTAGTTACAACCTTGTATTTTTGATATGGAACAAAAAGTTCGAGTCTTGACAGCAAACCTAAATGGACACTTGATCCAGAGTACTTTTTTTCATAAAAAATGAAATTAAAATGAAGTACACCAAATAAAAAAAACCAACAATTTGCGTTAGAATTCCTTATTTTCGAATTTTCAAATCCACGACAAATGTCGTTGGAGCCTGTAAGTCGAAAATGCCAATAGACGTTGCAAAAGTAATGTAACTCTCATTTGACACACGTGTCTAAGCTAACGTACTTGACACACTCGGGTCTACCGAGCGTCTACTTTTCACAATTACCGTTTCAGCTTGTTGAGACAGATCGAATGACTTGAAAAGAGAAAGTCATCCGTGCATGGAAGCAAGTAAATCCTACTATCAGATTTAGCATAGTTTCTTTAAGAAACTTTGTGTTAATAGAAAACTAATTTAAATGAGGATTCATATCATTAGAATACTTGATTGTTTGTTAAAAGCAAAACTCTTTTTTATCATGGCTCTTTCAAATTTAATTCACAAATTTTTGTCCAAACGCAATCGCTAGAATTGACAGAATGATTTAATTTATTTCTTGTGGAAAACCTAAATTGATGGGAATTCTTTGATCTAAATGCGTACTCGCATGATCAATTTATCAGTTTGAGAAAAGTATGTAAATTATTACAAAAAAATGGAAAATTTTCACGATATACATTAAATGTAAAATTGGTAATGCAATTGGGTAATTAGCAGTTACATGAAAAATGTGATGGATTTTAAGTATTATCAGTGAATTTTACAGCACGTATCGAATTTACAACAAGTTTATGATTTTCGTACTTTCAAACAAAAATTTTGTTGTATGAGTTTTGGGAAAAATTCGAGACCATGAGTAGTGTTTATCGGGTTAACGTTATTTTTAATGGCAGTTTCAAAACTACCGCGGTTTTTTGAATTTTCACAACTTATCAAATGGAAACTCTTATACCATCAATTTGGCAGTACAGAGAATTTTATAAATTACAAAATACCTCAAGTCTATGCCAAAAAGAACCTTGCAAATATACTAAATCCAGTAAAATTTTATAAAAATTTAAATCCTTGATAACGTTACTTTGCTAGAGCTTGAATAAAACTAAAGTTACTCCAGCGAAAGTGATATTCTTCTTTCCATCACACAAATATTCATAAAAGTGACAAAAAGCCTCGAAAAAGGCATAAATCAAGCTTAATAGTTCGCCGAAGGAAAGGACCCACCGCATTGGTCGAAAATAAAGGGAAAGAAAGAAAGAAAATTCACTCCGTGGGATGCGCGACACTTTAAAACGGATCGCGAAGAAATTAATCTCGACGAGCTTGGGCAAAGTTCCAAAGCTGCACTTGTAAATTCATCCGGAAACTTGCCCATCGGCGCGTTGGACGACTCTCTCCTCACGCTAAAGATTTATTATCTCTTTCTCACTAGCTCAAGACACGCTTAATCCCACGGATTGGGATGTCATCCACCCCCCCCCCTCCTCTCCCCCTTTTTTTCTTCCCGGTTTTTCGTTCGACCGTTCCCGTTTTGGCGCGACGATTGCTACCAAAAATTTTCTCATTTAGGTGCGAAAATTTCGAGCTTTTTTTGATAATTGACGTGATTACTGAAAAATTTATAGTACAAAGCGGAAAATAAATTTAACTCAATTTAGTAAGCGATCATGTAGAATTAAAAACTTTAATTTCGTTCAGTTATTTCGAGTTAATCCCTGGATCGGAAAAAAAGCTTTTCGTTAAAAAAACTGTTTATAAAAAATTTGTTTTCCTCACTCGCCGAGTATATCTTGATATCAATCTCAAAGCTCATGACCTCGTACAAAAAAAAAACCGACGCAGGAGAGTTGAAAAATTTTTCTCAAGCAAAATTCGAAAAAAAGGCATTTGGTTTTCCAGACTCAAAAAACCGTAACTCGTCGACCCCGTTTCTTTGAGCCAATCCGTCAATGAACATCGCAAAATAAAAATTTTCAATTATTCAAGCGAAAAATCATTACTAGTATCTTAAATTCATCCAAACTTCCTCCTTGGAAAAAATAAAGTTTGATCGTAAACGTTAATGGGTACATTATCGATAAACAAGAAATCTTTAAAACAGGGGCGGAGGTTTAAAACGGAAGCGGAAGTAGGGATGAGAAGATAGTGTGTTTGCTGAGCTTGCGGGGGCTGTTACTACTTACCCAGCGCCGAAGTTCGAACTAGGGTGCCCCAAGAGGAAGGGGTACGAGCAATTATGGACCGAGGAGACTTTGAATGCAGCCGAAACTATATATCCCCTCCGCAAATTTTGCGGGTAGTCCTCGTGAAGATGATAGTTAGCGCCGTACTTCGAAGAACGACATCGATTTTTTGAGGTTATTCATTTTAGGCGGTAAATAAAAATCTAAGATTGATGCTTCGCGATGAAAGCTGTAAGTGTGACAGCTAATGAACGGTGATAAAAAATATGTTGCAGGTATAGACGTTACTTTTTCTTTGGCAATTAATTAAACTCAGCAAATTATTTTAGTCGTCTTTGTTAGGGTGGACTACCTTAATTGAAGTTCGTTGAGGATAATATGAACCTAATTGAAGATGATGGATGAAGGTGGAGTCAATTATGATAATGACGATTAATAATTTACGGTCTAAGATAATTTTAGCCCTTTTTAACTTTGTCATTATCACAATTTATTTTAAGGTCAATTTTTTTTCTTCAATGAGATGAAAAATTAAGGATAAAATAATTAAATGAAAAAAAAAAATAATTATAATAATAATAAAAAACAAAGAAACAAAATTTTTCACTCAATTATTATTCACGAATTTTTTTAGGTTTTGATGGTAATTTATTTTAATTGAGTGGTTTTTAATTTTTGTATTGCTCATAAAAAGTGTGATGGTTAGTAATTGTGAAATAAAGTATATTAAATGCAATTTACTTATATAGTTTTAAGAGTAATGCATTCTGTAAAGTAGATTTCATAAAGTAAAGTGTTGTAATAAATGCTTTCATTTTAGTCACTATAGTATACATTATATCTAAAAGGAAGCACATGCTCAAATTTAATGAATTCTTATGAAATTTAAAGAAGCTTTTTTTTTTTTTTTGTTTAATTATTTGTAATCTTATGTTATATATATATATATATCACTACCATATTTTGTTAGCAGATATACTTTTAGCGTGTTCGTAATATTAATATATTTGTTTTTTCATCATCATCATCATCATTATCATTTCACAAAAGCTGAACACAAGCTAAATCATAGTCAAATTTAGGTCAAGAAACATAGCAAGAGAAAAATTGGTGGTCAAAAGAGCTCGTGAATAATCATTGCGTGCCATGGCGCCAGTATCGCATCGTTTACCTTCTTTTAAATTATTTGAAATACTATACTACTCAGGCAAAATAAAAAATATTTTATTTAATATAATTCTTTTTTTTATTAAAGCCTTTGTTTAAAATTAAAATAATAAAATAAAATAAAAATTATATTGAAATGAAGTTATTGCGTTGAGAAAAGTAGATAGAGCCTTACGAGGGGCAGTCAAAGTAAGAAAAATTTATCAAATCAAAATGAATTCACAGCAGATGAATATTTTTTAAACTGACGCGCATAAAAGAAAAACTGGAAAAAAAATAACAAAATTTATGTGATGATAGAAAAAATGAAGTGAAGAGATAAAGATTTGCCTAAGGATATGTATCAAATATCTGAAATAAATTCAAAAATTCAATATTCATCAGAGTAGTTGTTTATTTCATTTTTATATTTATTTAGTTCAAAAACCTTATTTTTTGTTTGGCTGAAGCTCTGCCCTCGCACGGAGCTTTTCGTAGAGTAAACGAATACATTTAATTTTAAAAAGTTTTAAAGTCCAATTTCTCGCATGATGGCTTCTCAAAAAAATAAAATTTCACAACTCCAAGTTTGATTTAAACTGAAAAAAGAACCAAACGGGAAAATTCATACCCGAGACTTAGGCAAAACTTGTATCTTCTAGAGATACTGATAAAGGTGAGGAGATAAGAGAATGATATGAATCAAAGTGTGGTAAATTGCTAGAACAGAAGAAAAGAGAGATTCTGGTTGGATAAGTACCTATGAGAGGAACCGCCTCGGAGGTTCGAGTCAAGACATGGGACACCAGCAGCGAAAACACCACCTGGGATAGCAGGATCGTCACCTCTGTAACATAATCATTTTTAAACCCGCGTTCCCACGTTCTCCCTCGAAGTACACTTGTGTCATAACTTTTTCAAAGGCTGCGTATTTCCGATCGCGATGCTAAAAAATAATTTTTTTTTTTTATGTTTCTTTGTGAACTCCCGAATTGGTATCCAGATCTGAGTCGAAAGAGAAAAAAATTTTTATTTTTTTTTAAGTGCAAACGGAAAGTGCGAGAAAGAGTCGAGTGATAAAATAGACGCTACTTTCCTTTGTCGCTAAAGCTTGTCTCGGTCAAAGAAATCCTCTTACACGTTGAATTTTTTACACTCGTGGTCAAGTTTTATTTACGAGAGAAAGAATTTTCTCAACCGAAAGAGGAGGAAAATATTTATGAAATTTTTAAATTAAATTTCTCTGGTGAAATTCGAATTTTAAACTAATAAATAACAAGGGCTAATTAGATTAGAGCAAGAATGCTTGAATAAACCCAAACTTTCGTGTTTGCCTTAGGCTGATTAGAATATTATGAAAATATATTTGTTGACTCGTTTGATTACAACAGCTAATGAGTGGATGAAAATTAGCTTTTAAATTTAGCTTTTCACATTATCTACAATGTAATAATATTCAATTAATTGAATTTATTATGAGTATTAAAGTTAAGTTGATCTAGATTTATTTGACCGAGGCTGGTTATGGTTCCCAAGTGACAGAATAAAAAGTGTCAAAAAAGACAGTGGTACAGATAAGCCTGTATTTTTTGTACTTTTGAGGCAATCGCTTTTGCAAATATATTTTCACTTTGACGTTATCACGTGGCTTGTATAATTTTTGACTAAATTTTTCAACGCATAAATCAAACTCTTATTGTCAGGCATTGTAAAAAAAATGAAAAACAGAAATGGTAATAATAGAAAGGTCAATGCTTTGATCATTCTAAAAATTTTTTTTCAGCTTCGTAAACAAAATGAGCTTGATTAAACCCAATTCTTTAAATTAATTAATTTCCCTTGCTCGACGATCATGACCTAAGAGCGAAAAAAGCACTTCTGATTTATGCGCGGCAAAAGAGCAACGCGAACGGCGATGGGTTTCTGGCCTCCCACGTTTGCAATAAAAATAGCCGCACAGATGTCGCTTCCCAGCAGTTTTATGGCTCATTTTACGGCTGTCGTGAGGCGGGGGAGGGGGGGGGGATAATGGTTTTGCGGTATTCAATGGCAACGAATCCACCCTTGATCCACGTGGAAATTATTTTTTTTGAAATTAAAATTCACGTAATTTTAGCCAAGCCAACGACTGTATAAAAATGTTTATCGAGCGAGATAAAAATCGAAAAAAATCAAGGTTTTGACGGACCTCTGGCAGACAGAGCTCGCAGAGAAGAAACAAAGAGAGCGATGAGTTGGTCGGTGATTTAAACGAGTCATTTCCCGCCGGTGATTACCGCTTTGGATTCTCTATATGGCGTCGGGGGATGACGATGGTCGAAAGAGACTCGATTGCTTTTAAATTGAACTTAATCAAGCCTAGCGTTGCCGACCTAGATAACCCACCGCCACCACCAACAGCAGCAGGGATCAAAGACCGAGTTCTCTTTATTCCGAACTGAATTCCCTCTCGATTCCGCCCAGCCGCTTTGTTTTGTTTTGTTTTTTTTTTTATTTCGCAAAGCAAAGGGTCAACGATCTACCTGTGCGGCATTGTGCTTTGGACAGTCGATGAAATTCTAAAATCTAGGGAATTAGTTGTGCTGGAATTGGCTGGATTTGGTGAATGATCTCGGCTGTTTGGGTTACGGAGATCTGGTTTTAAAGCACTTGAATTATTTTAACCGGCTAATAATATCTCATGAATATTAACCGTGGATTTAACTGTTATCGTGGGAAACTAATTATAACGCCTGGCTCTTGATGATTTAGTTGTAATATAGAGAAATCGAACTGAAATATCCGACTGATTAAAACATGTATATTCGAAACAGAGTTGTTCAAACATCAAACAAACTTGAAAGTTTCCAATAAACTCGTGTGGTGGGTGTGAGAAAAGATCGTTTTTCAAGGAACGCAGCTTTAATTAATCTTATTCCCGTCACGTCGCTACTCGACCGCGTTACGATCAATCGGCTTCGACCACTGCAATTCGCCCTCGAGTTTCGCTAACTTTGACGGACGTTAAGTCACCCTAACGGATATTCATTGCAGCGCTTTCAGCTCTGCTTTTTTTTTGTGACACGAAAATACTCTTGCATTTTGACGAACCGAAGATGACAATTCGAACGTCATGTAAATTGATTTTTACCTTTTACATCAACGAAAACATTTGAAATGCAAAGGTAAACTGTGCCGAGTTAAACAAACTTACAAACTTGCAAATTATTAAGCACTTAACATGCCAGGATAAACAAGTAAATCCCGTTTGTGGGTCAAGACTCGTCTGCCGTAAGACTTCCCTCTTCCCTTTTTACCGCTCCCGGTTAAATTCAAAGTCCAAAACGATTCACGAACGACTAAATTTGGTTGATGAGGATTTTAACCGTGCGCCATCTCGACCGTAGTTTTCTACCTTCGAAGAGCTACGAACCCTGAAAATGCTTTCGAACAGGTTGGCTCCTTTCTATTTTATCAGAGCTTGATTTCATTTGATCCCGGAAGTTGAAAAACTATTGTAAATCTGGTCTTGTTTGCTTTTGGTTTTGAAGTAGTTTTTATTAAACAGGTCAAAAGATTTTTTTTAAATTATGTGAAGATACACTTACAACTAATCTAATATACAGCTGTTCATACTTATAGAATACTTATTTACAATTCCTAGGTGCAATTCTAAGCTTCGAGTGGGTAAAAAAAGAACCACGACAACTTCAATTTGATTTATTCAAATCGAGAATGTTTCACGTTGCTCTTTCCAAAGGCCCCCAAGTTGTGAAAAAATAAAATGCCGTCCAACTTAAATAAGTAACGCAGAAAGAGTACGTGCATGTGTGAGCACGAGAATCCAAGAAACGTTTGAGGGCTATAAAAGAGGTCGATGCACCCACCCTGTTCGTGGTAGATGGGTTAGTTGTGTTCCATATTAAAGGCTCTATCGATGTTTATTTTTTCATCGGCGCCTGGTGCGGTTACCCGGGAGTATAAAACAGGGGCCGCAGCAGCGGCCATCGATTGATATTTAATGCACCTTTTTCCGAGCTGCCTCCCCGCGCAATTTATTTAGACCCAACACATGGATTACAACGCACGGTACACGATGAATTTTCTACGTACCTACACCGTGCGTTCTCCGGCAATTAACTCAACCCCTCCCCCCGAAATTTTGCAATTTAGATTGCGCATTTGCATACACACACGCACCTCATTTCGCTTTATTGCCGCGATGATTGTGCCTACCATCCAGGGGTCCGTCAAAGTGACGCGGGTGGATCCCCCGAGGAGCCACTTTGGTTTGGCGCCAGGCGCTAACTGAAAAACCCTGGTTTTTTTTTTGGTACAACACCCCCCCGGCACGTAATTTGTTGAGGATTAAGAAATATGAAAACTATGCTTCTTTATTTTTAGGCTTAAGTTGTAAAACTGGACTTCAGGTAATGTTTATTTTTCGGATGATTGTACTTTATTTTATGAGGGCTCTGTGAAGTCTATTGTTTTGGTCACGTCGACGTCGTCTCGTCGCCCTTAATGAGTTTTATATTACCGAGCGTCCAGGTGTAGTTGTAGTGGGCGGGGTAGTTTTCTAAGTGCGTATCTTTGGGCTCTTTGCAATCCCAGGTCAGTTCGAGTTCGACTACCGTGTCGAAAGGTTCTCTGTAACATTCTTGTATCATTTTTTGTTAAAATAAAGTTATTTTTTATTTCCTACTCATTTCACTGATTTATATAATATCCTTAACAGGTTATGGGCCCAGACCGTATCGAGTAGTGAATTAAAAAGTTGTTGAAAGTGATAAAGTTTGTTTAAAAAAAAAATGGAGTCGTCCGGAAGTTTAAAAATTGAGAAGCTGCGTGACCAAGACAATTGGCAGCAGTGGAAGTTTGTCGTGCGGACATTGCTAGAGGAAGACGATGATGTGCTAGGAGTCTGTGAGGGCACGTTTGAACGTCCTGCAGATGCAGAAAAATTGAAAGTCTTCCTCAAGGCAGATAAAGCGGCAAGAAAATTGATCGTGACGACCGTAGAGAAAAAGGCAATGGTCTTAATAATGAGTTGCACTACAGCTCATGAAATGTGGAAGAAGCTGAATTCAGTGTTCGAGATGACATCTAACGAGTCTCTAAATGTAGTCCAAAAACAGTTTTTTGATTTCAAGTGGGACGAGAGTGAAAGTGTTGCAAATAATTTGTCAAGGCTTGAACAAATTGCTGCGAGATTAAAAAGTTTAAAAAGTGAAGTGTCGGAAGATATTTTGATTTCAAGAGTCCTTACTTCACTACCGAGGAAGTTTGAAAATTTCCACTCAGCTTGGGACTCTGCGGCTGAAGATAGGAAAACATTTGAAAATTTGACTTCTCGCTTGATGGCAGAAGAAATGAGAAAGCCGCTAGAAGTTCATCATAGAAAATCAACAGCGCTTGCAGCTGAGACTGAAAATGTGAGAAAACAGTTTAACGGCCGAGGCAAGAGTTGCAACAATTGTGGCAGGCAAGGCCATATAAAAAAGGACTGCTTCAGGTGCTACCATTGTAAGAGGGCTGGTCACAAAAGCTATGAGTGCAGCCAGAAAAAGGAAGGCCATGCGGTAAATGACAGAGCTGCAAATTATTCATCAGCAAATGAAGAAAAGTCGCAGCAGCCGGTGGCACTGATGAGCAGCGGAGACGTCGGCCAGGACAACGATGTGTGGATCGTCGACAGCGGAGCCACACAACACATGACAAGAAGACGAGAATGGTTCTCAACTTATGAAGATTTTGAAGTACCAGTGGAGATCGTGACCTACAGCGGTGACATCATTAAGGCGTATGGAGCAGGTATGATAAAGTTTGAATGTATGGTTCATGGTAAGCGCGTTGTCGGTACTTTGAATGATGTATTGTATTTGCCGGACGCGAAAAGAAATTTGTTCTCAGTAAAATTTGCGGGTAAAAGAGGGTTTGATTTTTACACGAAAAATAACGGTACGATTTGTTTATTCAAGCGTGGTAATGAAATAGTTTTACTCGGTTCAGAGCTCGGTGATTTATTTAAGCTGGACATTAAAATTTTGATGCCTGAACAGTGTAACGTGGCCGAGAAAAAGAGCCCTGGAAGTTTGCGAGTTTGGCACGAGCGGTTATGCCATCAGAATGTGCGCCATGTAAAGTCTTTTTTGAGAAAGAGTGAGATAAATTATATCGATGATAATTTTGTATGTGAGGGTTGCGTCTACGGGAAGATGCACCGGTTGCCTTTTCATGGGAAGAGGGAGAGATCAGTAAAACCGCGTGAAATTATGTATACTGATGTCTGTGGGCCGATGGAGATAGAGTCACTCGGTAGAAAATTGTATTACGTGTGTTTTAAGGATGATTTTTCGAGTTTTCGATTAATTTATTTCATTCGGCATAAGTCTGAGGTTTTTGAAAAATTAAAAGCTGTGTGCGCGGAGGTCGAGAATAGTTTTTCGGAGAGAATAAAAGAATTGCACAGTGACGGCGGGAAAGAATTTGATAATAGGCAAATTGCTACTTTTTTGTCCGAGAGGGGAATAAAATTTTCTATTAATGCGCCTTATACGCCGGAGCAGAACGGTGTCGCGGAACGCGAGAATCGTATAATTGTCGAAGCAGCTCGGTCGATGCTGCATTCAAATCCAGATTTACCGAAGTTTTTGTGGGCGGAAGCCATGAGCACTGCCGTATATGTAATTAACCGGACCGGGCCAACTAGGCAGGGAGGGAAAACGCCGTACGAATTGTGGTATGGGAAAACTCCGGATGTTAGGAATTTGAAGATTTTTGGGACAGTTTGCTACGTGCATGTTCCTACTGAGAAGCGTCAGAAGCTCGATCGAAAGTCCGAAAAGGGGTACGTGGTCGGCTATCATGGCGAACATATGGGTTATCGAGTCTATATTCCTGAGAGAAGGGTGGTGGTCGTAAGCCGTGACGTTTTGTTTGAGGCTGAGAAGGTGTGTCTCGATGCCGCGTATTTGGAAGATTTAATTAGCCGCGAACGACGCGAGATTGTGGAGGATGTGCACGATGACCCCGGGAACGACGGATTGAATAATGACGTAGACGCGGAGTACGGGTTAGAAAATCTTTTTGACGAGTCCGCGCGCGATCGGGATGAAGGTGGCCGGCGTGAGTTACGCGATCGGTCAAAATTAAGGTCAACGCGACTTTATGGTAACCCGATATGTTACATGGCAGAGAAGTTGCCAGATAATTATAAAGATGCTTTGTCCTCGCGTGAGAAAGCGAAGTGGGTGGCCGCGATGCAGGATGAAATGAATTCATTGCACGCAAATGGAACGTGGGTTTTAGTTGACGCGCCGAAAGATCGGAAAGTAATTAACAATCGTTGGGTTTTCACTAAAAAAATCGGTACAGACGCTCAAGAACGTTTCAAAGCGCGACTTGTGATAAAGGGGTATTCTCAAAGGGAGGGTATCGACTACAGGGAGACTTTCAGCCCAGTTGCGCGTTTTGATACAGTTCGTTTTGTTTTGAGTTTAGCTGCACGTTTTAATCTGAAATTAGGGCAGTTCGACGTGAAAACTGCTTTTTTGCATGGTGAGCTCAGGGAGGAGATTTATATGAGGCAACCGGAGGGCTTCCAGGACGGAACTCTTCGTGTGTGTAAGTTGTTGAAAAGTTTGTATGGATTGAAACAAGCTCCAAGGTGCTGGACTGAGCATTTTTCAGCTTATCTTGAGAAGCTGGGATTTACTCGCAGCAGTGCGGATCCTTGTTTATACATTTTTATAGACAAAGAAAGGCGTATGTATGTTGCTATTTTTGTGGATGATGGTATTGTAGTCGCGACGGATGACGAAATGATGAATGGTCTTTTTGAAAGTTTGAAGAAAAATTTTGAGATAACTTGCACTATTGATGTAAGAAACTACTTGGGTATTGAAGTTTCGCGATTAAATGACGGGTCCGTATTTTTGTGCCAGGGTAATTACGTCAAGAGCGTGTTGGAGAAATTTAGGATGAGTGATGCGAACAGCGTCTCAACGCCTATTGAATGCAACTGGCATGATAATATTGAAAGTAAGACTGAATGTAAAGCCCCGTATCGTGAAGCGGTGGGCAGTTTAATATTTTTGCAGATCGTGACTCGGCCCGATATTAGTTTTGCAGTCAATATATTGTCGCGTGATTTAGAACACCCAACCGAGGGTCATTGGGCGCTTGTTAAGCGCGTTTTTCGATATTTGAAAGGAACTGCACAAATCGGTATTTTTTATTCAAGTAAGGGAGATTTTAGTGTGTATAGTGATGCGGATTACGCGGGAGATAAATGCACGCGAAAGTCGATGACTGGTGTGTTGTGCATGTATGCAGGCGGTGCTGTCAGTTGGCAGTGTAAGAAACAGCAATGTATTGCTTTATCGACAACTGAGGCAGAATATGTAAGTGCTGCTGCTGCAGCGAAAGAGCTTGTATGGTTTAAGAAACTTTTTAATGATTGTAAAATTAATGTAGAGAATTATAATTTGTTTGTAGATAATACAAGTGCAATTAAATTAATAAAAAATCCCGAATTCCACCAACGTAGTAAGCACATAGATATTAAGTTTCATTTTGTGAGAGAATTGTATAATAAGGAAGAATTGTGCGTAATGTTTGTGAAAAGCGAAGACCAGTTAGCTGATATTTTTACTAAGGCTTTGCCGAAGCCAAGGTTTGAATTTTTGCTAGAGAAATTAGGTCTCAAAAATAAGTGCTATATTGTAAAAGATGCAAAGTTTTAGGGAGGGTGTTGAGGATTAAGAAATATGAAAACTATGCTTCTTTATTTTTAGGCTTAAGTTGTAAAACTGGACTTCAGGTAATGTTTATTTTTCGGATGATTGTACTTTATTTTATGAGGGCTCTGTGAAGTCTATTGTTTTGGTCACGTCGACGTCGTCTCGTCGCCCTTAATGAGTTTTATATTACCGAGCGTCCAGGTGTAGTTGTAGTGGGCGGGGTAGTTTTCTAAGTGCGTATCTTTGGGCTCTTTGCAATCCCAGGTCAGTTCGAGTTCGACTACCGTGTCGAAAGGTTCTCTGTAACATTCTTGTATCATTTTTTGTTAAAATAAAGTTATTTTTTATTTCCTACTCATTTCACTGATTTATATAATATCCTTAACATAATTAAACCCCGATTTAGTAACAGCTTGTGGGCAACCAAAAGCAATGTTCTTGTTTTGAAAGTTTATGATTCCATGTGTGGGTTTGCGTATTGTGTTCTGAACACGACGACAATCATACGTGCGTGTTTAACCAATTAAAACGTAACATACAATTTTATACTCAATATTTAAATATATAGTATATGTAATATCCAAACAACACACCGCAAATAATCGACGTATAACGCACAGATGCAGCGAAATTTGCAATAAAAAACAGATTTTACTTCGCAAGCAATAACAATAACATTTATATGTGTGTAAAATAATAATAATAATAATAATAATAATGATAATAATAATAATAATAATATCCATCATCTTGATGTCACAAATACAACAGGCATTTATATTTTGTTTTTTTTTTGGTTTAGGCTTTTGTACTTCAATTAAGTGCAGAAATATCTCATAAAATATAAATAAATCCAGTTACACAGAGAGAGACTTGCAATTTACGAATTACGGTTTGCATATCGAATTCAGTTACACGGAAGTTGGTGCTGCACGAACAAGTATACACGAGCTTTCGAAACTTTATCAACGACCTACAAATTTAATCGTTAAAATTTAAACTCGATTGCTTGGGCAATAAAGCTATGATCTAATCTACGATATAAGATCAACGTATTTGTAAAAAAAAATAAAAAAAAAAATATTTCAACGTAATTTATTGCTTCGGAATTCACTTTGAAATTTCGTTTGGTAGAGTCTGTTTACCCGGGGACGGGGTGATCAAACACGAGTGTGATGTTTGTGTGAATGATGCGTTGGTCTGTAAATATACACTTTGATATCAGATACCGAGTTGGACCGAAACGGTGTGCAATCTGGTTGACCAGAGCAACCTCGAAATTTAATCCAGCTGGTGTCGCCAAGGATTTACGCTTATTTTTAAAACTACTCGAAACTGACAACCGTTTGAATTCGAACCGTCGGAATTGAAGGACCGACAGTCCAGAATCGTTTGAAACTTGTAAGTTTTACTCGAAATCAACAATAAAATTACAAAGTTCTAGTATTTTTATTGAAAGTAGTAGTTAACTGAGGTTGGTATATCCGTGGCACGTGATATTACAGTATTACGCCGCGAACTAACGGTAATATATATAATCACGCCCATATGTCATAATCTGTAGCCCCTACTCTGACGTAAATTGGTGCAACTATCGAGCTTTTGGCTTGAATATCTCAGATCTGATTCAATCCCCGGATTTCCGCGGTGCGGGCAAATCCGAGGGACTTATGTATAATTATCCCCTTCAGCCTACGTGCATTGATAATAAACCAAAGCCAACAGTGTTTCTCGAGGCTTGTCGCATATTACAATAAAACTCTCGAGTTTGAATTTATGAAAAAAATTAGGTGTTAAATTCAAACTGTTGAGAAACAGAATAAACGCGGCTGGCGCTAAACCGTCCCATCAGCATACAAATGCCCGCATGCAAAGGGGGGAAAATCCACCCTAATCGTCTAACCCCGGAGAAAAGCTCGGAAGATGTTTTTTGAAATTAAGGGCGTCTTGGACAAACCCGTACTCGAAAATAAGGACCGACCTCCTGGATGATTGAATACTCGACTGTAAAAAAAGAATGGGGGATGGAAAATTCCGAACGTTTATTACTCGCGGGGTATTGCCAGGTGGGGCGCGCATACCAAGAGCAGCGCGATAAAACGCACTCGGCGTGTTTTTGCCACCCCCGCCCCGCGAGACGAAAATTACCCCGACATCCCCGTGCGCAGGAATCTCGGGCATTTCTCTTTTTTTTTTTTTTTTTTTTTTTTTTTACTCCCAGCGCCTGGGAGGATTTTCTTGTATTGAAATAAACTGCCATTCCGCTCTGCAGGTTTCAGAGAAGACGGGTATTAATAATGAAATTGTCATGACAAAACTTTGGATCGATGGAACGAAAATGTCTTTCGTGTTCTCGAGTGAAAATTTTTTTTTCATTTACGCTCGGGTATTCAATTGGCGGAAGTGGTAAAATATATGTTTGTAAAGCCGTGTTTTCACGAGAAAATAATGAGTGATATTTATTGTTTCAATGAACAATAGTATTGAAAGAAGTCATTTCGGTTTCTTATCTCTCAACTGGATTAGAGAAGAACTACACGACGACAAGCTTTGTGAATCAGTAGTTTCGGGGCGGAAGACTAAGGTCGAGACAGCTTACCCCGGGAAGTCCCTCAGGAAGACGTAGATTATCGGATGAGGCCAACAACGAAAGAAGAGGGGTGGGGGAGGGGGGCCAAGATTAAACAAGATAGAGCGAGTTTCGTCTGAGATTTACAACCCCCCTAGACACACAATGCCAGCGCCCGGATGCTAACGGGTGGTTGAATAAGCCACCTCCTTTGTCGGTGCGGGCCTCCAGGTAATTTATCTCTTCGACAATGCTACGGGCCCTCCTTGACGAGCATCGACAATAGGCCCGGAGACCGATAAACCACTGAATAATCCATCCCCCCCGATCTTGGTACTTCCCCCCGGATCCTACCTACTTTTGCCCCCTATCGAGATTAATTTCACACTTCCCCGGCGATCAGTTTTGTGCGTGGATCAAGCTTGTAAAAATGCGATAATTTTTCATCCGAATTGTTGTATCAAATCCCCATGTAGTAACGCGGGACTTAGAGAGGGTAAAACGGGTTCGAACAGCGAATCAAATTCTCCATCTGTGACAAGTACACGTTATTGAGATTAAGCTGAATAAAAAAAAAAAAAAAACATGCTGGCGAACATCGGCGCAAGAGCCGTGTCAACAACGAAGATAACTAAAAGCGTATTTGTATACAAAATCTGGCAACGCTTCGAAGAGCTTTTTTTATCCTGTCGCTAGCAATAAAAAAAAATTGTAACACCCATTCTATACCGGTACCAGAGCTCTTGTAATGCTAAAAAAATTTATTCAAAACTTGACCTGAATTCTCTGAAACAATCTCCGGCTTTTAAAAAAATTACTACGCGCTTGTATTTGGGAATAAAGTTACAAAATGTTTAATGTTTATTTGATCAATTTAATTAAATCTCTGGGCGCACTTGAAATGAGAAAAAAAAGAAAAGCTTTTAAGAGAGTCGGCGTTTTTTTACTCGGTTTTATTTTGATAGACTTGAGAGCTTTAAGCCGAATGAATCAAGAGTGATCGAACGAAATACCTTCAAAAGTTGCGACAAGAACGCGTCGAGCTGTTCAACGATGGATTTATACTGTCAATCATTTTTATATTTACTCCTCTTTTGCATCTTTTTCAATTTGAACCGACTAGTTCAAGAGGGGGAAAAAATAAACTAAACAAACAACGTAGCGTATCACGCTGAGATGCTGTCGAGTTCATTCTGATGGTTAATGTGTGAGTAGTGAGTACGTTTGCCGAGATTATTTGAATATTTGTGTGATGCGTTTGGTTTTTATCAAGTAGTAAATTTTAAATATAAAAATCTGAATCTATGCAATTACTTTTTGGAATAAAACTGCGATCAATCAAAAATGGGGTTTACGTAGCACTTAGATAATGAATAAATAAATAAAAAATTATAAAATATAATAGATATCGATAAATACGAAATTGTTTGGAATGCTTTGGTTTTATATAGAGATGAATCTACCTTGTAGTAAAACTGCTGGTAATTAATGAATAGTCTTTTTATTTTTTACATTTATACTACAAAGCAGTTTTTTCTCGTAGATTAAATAAAAAAAATTTTTTGTCAACGCCAGCAAAATCAAACATAGAAAAATGTTTTTAAAAAGTCATTCAGCTTAAACAGATATACACATATTAGCTGTTGTATTAAGTTAAAAAAAAAAAACCAAAATCTCAATATCCCAGAAATACATGGTGGAATGCGCAAATTCAAAACTTTCTGTCAGCAAACCCATTAATTATAGTGTATTCAGTAAATAAGCGATAGAAAGGTAGCGCTAAATAAAATAAAAAAAAGATTAGTCGAGCGACTTTTATATGTATATATATATACGAAAGATAGCGAGAAAAATGTATATATACATAAATTTAATGACGATTAATTATATCCAAAACAGAAAAGCAACGAAGGGAAGAAATTAAAAATAATTTAAATAGTTCAAGCTCTTTCTAACTTTCCGGCGTTCAGTTCCTGAATCATAAATTTCAAGGTTTTATAACAAATGTTGGTGGTTGAAAAATATTTGTAGAAGTTGTATTTGTTTAAACTACGGTTAGATCCAGTAAAAATATCCTTCTGCAAATTCACAGCGCGCTACTTGAATAAACTTATTATAATTTTTGCACAAGGTTGTAAGCAAGGAGAAAAAAAAAACACGTTAAATTTTAAAGTATGTTTATGCATGAAAATTATTATTGAAAAAAATATAAAAAATACCCAGAACGAAAAATATTTAAATTGAGAAAACATTCTTGATTTCTCTCAGCAAAACTTACGAAAAAATTTCAACAAATACTCGAATAAACATCGCAGAGAAGCACCTATAATTGAGTTCGATCGGTCGCGTTATGTCTCTTTTATTTGTTAATGCGCCCCGAGGAAATGAAGATTTTTCATAGCCAAGACAGGTATGACGAGAGAGAGAGAGAGAGAGAGAGCGAGGGACTCGTTATTTTTCTCTTGAATAAAGAAAACAGGCAGGTATTATGCATTCACTGTCACGCTTCCGCCCTTTCCACTTTTTTGCTCTTCTATTTCCCCCTACCGCAGAATAAAAAGACGAGCTATTATTTACAGACGCTTATCGCGTCGACGTTTTTTCTATCTCCCCATCCACTCTCGCAGTGATAAATCCGCGTACTTTCCCCGTCAGAGGGAAGGAAGACTCTAGCAGGCTTATTATTAATTACCAAATTGAAAATTTTCAATTGACGTATTCGAGCTAATGCAAAAAATATGCTCGATAGTAAATGAATATTTTGAAATATTTATTATAAAGTTATACCTTTTTGGAAGGTACACGAATTTAAGATCACAATAAGCTCTATACATTGACATGAACTACTTTTAAATTTTCAAAATTGTTCCGTTTTGGTAAATTTAAAAATCCGAAATGTATAAGTATTCCGATTATTGGATATAAAAGCAGAGTATTCTGTACATTTTTTTTTCAATATATCGATAATCCCAGTGGTATCACGCTTAAATTCCCGAAAAAATACTCCCGACGAAAAAATTCCCGAAAAAAAATTCTCGAAGAAAAATTTCCCGGATGAAAAAATTCCCGGAAGAAAAAATACCTGACTTTCCTCGTACAAAAAATGCTTGTGAAGGATGGCATCATAGATTTTCTACTATTGTTGGTAAACATCACGCGTCTATGAGTGATTTTATCGATTGTTTGAAATCTGAACAAAATCATGTAGAGACTATTATTTAATGTATAAGTTTATTATGTTGTATGGTTGTGTTATATTAATGTAAAATTGATATTATGAATTAGAGTATATGTTACTAAATCGGAAAAATTTTTTTAATTTTATTATTCAATTTTCGGTGAAAAAAGAATGTGTTAGCGATAAATTATTAAATACTAACAGGTTATTTTTTAAACAATGCGCGCGTGGGACCTGAAGTGCCCCCGAAGAGCGCGCCATTAGCAAAGTTTAAAATCATTGCGTACTTTTATTTATCATTTTTTTAAGTGTTTTGGGAAATTTTTTCTTTGAGAATTTTTTTTTCGGGAATTTTTTCGTTCGGGAATTTTTACGTGATAATTTTTTGTCCGGGAATTTTTTCGTCAGGAATTTAAACATGGAATCGTTTTTTTTCGCTGGGATCGTCGATATATTTCGTACCTACTGCTCGATTTAAGTTTTCACGCACGAGAATTACGATTTTTCATGTCTTGAAGGTGGAAAGTTCTTTGCAAGATTCATTGCTAAACAATTTTAAAATTTGAAATTGATTCCCAAGAGTAAGCAAAAGCTCTCTTGGTTTATTATTTTGCGCCCTGAGGAAAATAAAAATTAAAAAAAAAAAAACCAGCCTAAAACACCCGCTAAACATCGAATTTCAAGGAGTGAAATAGACTGGAAAAGAAAAAAAAAAGACCAACCCTTAATAAAACATCCGGAATTAAATACGTGTAAAATTGTTGATTGAAATTTAAGGTTGAATTAAGCCCCGGTTGAAAAAAAAAAGAGTAGTCACGGGGGTTATAAAACCGCCCGAGGTAAAAAGCACGTTTAGGGACACGAGAGAGAGCCAGGCTGTAAAAGTGGCGGCGGAGGATTCCGACTACACGTGTACGGGGAAACGTCTCGGTTGTTTTTCCTCCCACCGAGTTTTCCGCACCTGTCGCCAAAATGCTCCCCCGCCCGCCCCTCTTTTATCGGAAAATCTATTACACGTAGGGTGAATTATTCAGATGGCCCTCACGAAACGACCCTGCGGACTCTTTATCGAGCTTTTTTTCACACTCAAGTGTGTTCAACGTTTTTAGATAAATAAGCCATTTAATTTTTTTCTGTTGTGAAGTTATTTATTTATCAATATGAAGCAATTTCAAAAATATACCACTATAAAATTGAGAATTTTATTTGAAATTTTTGTCAAGTGCATGATTCGTCGGAAATTCTTTTATGAACTTATGAGTCTCAAAAAAAAACTCTGTCGAAGATATGAAACAATTGATTTGAAGAAACTCGAGATTTAAAATTCCGTAAAATCAATCTCACAGGTTAATCAAGATTTTTATTTGCTAAAATTCGCTTTTCTCTCTCTCTCTCTCTTCTTGCTTCGGAGCTTGGTGAATTTCATTTCTCACTGCGCGTCGCGGAAGTGAAAAAGATTTGTCTGGCTCAAAGTCGATGGCCTGCGATTCTTCTCCCTCAGGCTCTGCGATATTTCTCTTTCAATCATACCCGATGAAACTTTAAAAAACCCAAGATTTTTAAAGGAAATAAAATAAAGTAAAATAAGAAGAAAAAAAAAAGAATAGCAGCTCTCGAAAAGTATCGGTAGGAGTCCTCCAAATTCTTCTCGTAACTTCCGGGGTAGCCTCTGAACGCCGGGCAATTAGCACGAGCTCGGGGGGCCAAGATAAATTGAGAAAGTTTAGGCGGCAGGCGGAAATAATCAGGGTTAATGAAGACGGAGAATCAAAGAAAAATAGCTTGCAAGCTTCGGGAAGAACAAAAGATCAAGAAAAAAACTGAAGAAGTAATAAAAATAAGAAAACAAAAGCCGCGGCAGCCGAATTCGATTCACGATTTTCATCAAGCTCGCACCATTTATTTTCACACCTATCACACTTGCATGCTTTTTTTTTTTCTTTTAAATTGATTTTAAATTGAATTCATCGGGAATAATGCATTTCTCAGCTTGTTCAATTCTTACCTATAAATTTAACTCGTGCACTAATTTATTAAACTGTTTGAGTGATCCACTGTGCATAAATTAATTTTCAGTGGCTGATAATAATAATATTTTTTTGAAAACAGTTTGCGTGAGTGAAAATATTTCGGTAGGACAGTATTTGCATGACGGATTTTAAAAGAGGCTGAGAGAAAAAAAAAGTTACCAGGTAAACTTTTACGCGAAAAATTTACGGGGATCCGAAGCTCGGCACTGCACGCACGGATCGAAAAGTTTACTTTTTTGGGATACAAGCCGTGCATCATCTTTTGGCTCGCAAAGATAATCTACCGCCGGGAAATTATGGCTTCCGCTTTTGATGTATGCCTGACTTAGCACATGGTGGCAAGAAACTTGATTATTTCAGGCTTGATGCATGTCCTGGGCTTTTTATTTGAAGAACGATTTTTAATTTATCATCTCTCGTTATTCAACTTGAGGTAGTTGCAGCTTGATAAGTTAAAATCAAAATAAAATTCAGAGTATTTTTATTTTTATCAGTAGTATAAAGTTAATCTTAAACCTGTCTGACTGAATACAGACTCTCACTACTAAACTCTCATTACTAAACTGGAAATAGTTGCAACTTGATAAGTTAAAAACAGAAAAGAATTCAGAGTGTTTTTATATTTGTCAGTAGTATTTTTATCTAAACTTAATCTTAAGCCTGTCTGACTGAATACAGACTCACACTACTGAAATATTTCAAAAACGTGTCAAACTTTATACCACTTATCTAAGAATGATAAGCTAGCTGTAAAAAATAAAAAGCAGTACATCAGAAATCTCGAGAAAATTTATCACGTCATTACTCGTGCACTTAAAAAAAAATTGAAGCTTCCGAGCGTCGCCCTAAATTACGGTCCACAAAAAAAAGGGACACAATATTGATCCATAATGTAGCGCAGCAGGATCATAAGAAGAATAAGCATCAGGCACTCCTGGAAGATAAGCCGCAGCCTTGACGTCCTGCAGGGCAAACGAGAACATCTGTGTCCCTCCTTTTGGACACCGGAAGACTTAATGGAGCCATCGTTGGGACAAGCTGTGAGCTACCAAACTCGTTAGCCTTCTTCTTCCCCCTTCGGTATGATCTTATATTAAATTTTTTTTTTTTTTTTTTTTTTTACGAAGTAAATGGTTACTTTTTTGAACAAACTGTTTGTTTTATATCACGGAAATTGAATTCTGTTAGATTCAAAGGCTCAATGAAAACATTTATAATTCGAAAGCTACTCTCAAGGAGTAGAAAGATGAATCAGCTCAAATATGCTAGTATTCACAAAGGTGAGTTATCTCATATGCTAAACGAAATGAATAAAAGTCCTTTGATGTGAGCAACGAAAATATTCAAACGAACTTCGCTTTTTTTTCTTACTTTTTAACTTTTTTAAACACTCAAAGGCTCAGTGTTAAATCGAGCGTAAGAGAGCGCGCAGCTTGGGAAAACCAAAAGCCGATTAAGGGGAAATTAAAATGTAACGTCATATTCTCGAGTCCGACTAGCTCAAAACCTTTTTTTTTTCTCAACGGCGTTTGAAAATCATTTTTTATTTCATTTACTCGGTAACTTGGGTTTTATCGCGAATGATGAATTTTTTAATAGTCAGGACTGGAAATGGTTCTCGTTCATTTTCTCTCGATAATTAAACTTTATGATCTTTTCAAATACTGTACTCAAGTTCAAGTTTGTCATTTTTAATCTCTACTGATGAAAATTAAAAAAAAATTTCTTGTTTAGAGTACCGAATAAACAGCCCGGTTAGAAAAAAAAAAACAATAATAATAAAAAAAGTTCATTGAAACTTTGACGGACATTTAATTTAGAAAAATTAAAAAGTTTTAACCGGGATTCACTTTGTTTTAAGGTAAATAACGACGTTCGAGATTTTAATTGTTTGAAAGCAGACAGCATATTCGCAATTTAATTCTCTAAAAACCAGTTTGAAATACTCGGAATCGACCAAACTCCGCTTCTAAAATTCACGTCCCAACAACTTCACGAGCAGAAATTTTTCAAGAAACTCTTGATCACTTTTTTTTCCTGCTTTAATCCCGAGTATAGCAAGAGAAAAAAATAAAAATAAACAGCATAAAACTTCCACGGAATTCTTTTATCTCGTACCGAAGCTAACGTGTGGTATCAAAATACGATAAAAGCAGGACCGACGCGACCGATATCCGATTGGTCGGTTCTTTATACCGAATTAATTCCATTCTGTTGTATTTCTCTTTCTTTTAAATTGAAACTCGATCAGGCGTGATTTAAACGAGGTTTTCTCGATGAAAGAAGAATTCTACAACTTTTTTAACGCCCTCGCCATCCTTGCTCCGGTTTTCAGCAAAAAAAAAAGCTCCGCGCACGTCAAAGTTTGCCGCGAGATAAAGTTTACCAGTCCACTCCATGCTAGAATTTTTCGAAAACGCTCGCCTTTATTTATCGAAAAATCGGCGCGAACGAATTCGCGTTTTTTTATTTTTTATTTTTTATTTTTTTCGTCGAGCTCGTCCGACGGACAGATGTTTCGGTCCGATACCGGCGCTATCGATCCTCTCTCCTGTCGTTAAACTTGTCGTTTACCTAATCGTTTTTTTCCATCTCTCTTTTTTTCGTTTTCTGGGATCTAAATCAGATCGCCCGGACCGAGATAAGGAAAAACTAATGGTTTATCCGACTTACATTCGCTGTAAAGAAAACCCGTCCCGACGCGTACTCCCATTCATCAATGATAAAAAAAGAGCTTTTTTTTTTCACCGCGATGAAGTTAAATGATAATTTTTCATTCTTCAATGGCCTCGAACACTCAAAGTACAATGAATTGAAAAAAAAAGAACAGAGCACTGAAATGCATTATTCACAGAATTTCAAGTAACGAACAGTCATTATTCAATCTCAATAAATGACAATAAAAAAAAAATTCACGATATCGAAACCACACAACGTACATTAACCCAAACAGCGCAACAATCAAATATAGACAGTGTCGAAGATGAAAAAAAAAAGATTGAAGGTGGTGGAGAAGAGACTACAGAGAGGAAGAACAAACGTAAAAAGCATAAAATAAAAAATAAAAAAGTGCGTTAAATTGTGGCTGGTGGTACCTAACAAGGGTATTGCATCGGAGACCTGCGGCAAGGTCTCGGCTACGAGGTTCAGGAACACCGTCAGCGACAGCAATATTGTCACTCCTGTAATCCATGCGTTTTTACAACGTGTTATTTACTTTTTTTTTGTTTTTTTGTTTTTTTTTTATCATCTTCATGGTTTTATTATCATTATGCACACACACACTTACACACACATGTAAAAAAAAAAAAAATCAAAAACATTCTTTTCCCAGTTACAACCCTGAGCTTGATCGTTGACTTACCCCGAGCAACCCAAACCTTTGTCATAATAATCATAGTTTGCTTTGTTAAGGAGTCTCACGTCCTCCGTCAGTTGGCAAAATAAATAAATAAATAAATGAATGGTTGCTTCTCTCCGGTTGATTCTTACCACCGCGCCCGCCAAGTTGAAAAAGAGTTTACGATTCATCCCGCTGCCACCAACTCCTCCCCCCCGGCTTAGCTTTACAAATCGACGGATTTGTACACCTGTGTAGTTCCCATCGCCCCGAGCTATTTGTTACTCGGTGAAATGTTTACCCTTTGGTAATTACGTGCTGATTTTTTTTTGTTCACTCCGAGCAAGTCAAATTCAAGCGGTTTCACTTAAAATGATTACTTTTCATCTCCAGGGGTGAATGTTGGGACACATTTTACAAAATTTATTTCGCGGAGGAGACTCATGAAAATTTTTTCCGGTACGAAGGGGAGGAGGAGGAGGAGGGAAGGAAAAAAAAAGAAGGCAAGAGGAATATTGCGGTCGGGATGCCCGAGGAGAGAAGTAGGTGGCGGCGAGGTTAGCCCAAATAAGAAGGGAATGAAATTGAATCGACGAGAATCCAGCGAGCCGGGAAATTGTTTGACAACGAGAATACGTCCCCGTTCCTGCCGAGGCCCAAGGGCTTATGAAGATTCAACTTTATTCTCTTCTTTTTATTTTTTTATTTTTTTTACTACACCACTTACAATTTTTCTCCCCGCGCGCGGGGTTGTTTCATAAACATTGGGTTTTTATAAGTTCGACGAAATTCTTCTCTCCCGGCGCGTCGTGCGACCTGGATATTGAAAAGCGTATTTTTCCACACCACCCGCGCGCGCTTAATACGCCATTGAGCCTTTGTCATGCGCCGCCCCTTCCGATCTTCCGATAACTTTGTGCTCGCTCTTGATACCAGCCCTTTATTTCGGTGAAATCGAACACACTTTTCGAATCTCGCGATACTTCAAAATAATACCGGATTTTTGAATGGGATTCGGAATTTTGAAACTCGCGCGCTTATACCCCGGAGAGAAAACAAACGGCGGTTTTTTTGAAATTTTAACGGTTTACAAAACGGCCGGCAATAAATTCACGGAATTTCTAATGAAATCGATGAGGAAGGATAATAAATCCCCGGTCGATGGTTATGAATGATAAGCCAGTCTCGAATTCAAATAAACGCCAAACACAGAACCGGCCCATAATAAACAAGGAATATTCCGAGCTTTTATTGTTCGAAACATTTCAGAATCGCGGGAGGCAATTATTCATTGAGCGGGCGTCTGCTCCGGGCGTCAATAATAAAATCAGGCTCGCGATAATTAAAACAAAACTTATTCGTCTTTTTGTCCCCCGCGAGAGTTTTGAAATGAATATTCCGTATACAAAAGTGGATTTTAAAAAGCCAGATCTAACCGTGGGAACAATGAAGCTTTACTTTTAATTCGCCCCGCGAAAATCTGCATGCCAAGATAGCCAAAGAAGATTTTAAAATCGATCCGTTTGTTCTTTTTTGACTTTGGCATTGCCCGAGATTACGGATAAAATAAAAGTTGGTAAAACAAAGATAAAGTTGAGCGGAGGGGGGGGATAAAAAAGAAAGTGAGGAGGCCCGAGGAAAGTTGGGAGGTGAGAAAAGCGCCGTGGAGCGAGGGTAGCGAATGAAAATGCTGTGTAATCTCATAATCGAAACGTGAGAGGAAATCGAAGCGAAAACTCCTCGACGGAATACCTAATGATCCTCCTTATTCTTCCTTTTTTTTCTTCTTTCTTTATCGGGCTAACCGAGTACGACAAACGCCCTGGAATTTGGATTCTTTATTTTAACCTCACCCACGAAAACCCCAACTTTTATCTTCATACTATTTTCCATTTTGCTTAATCTAAATCACTTGTCTTTTTTAACTAAAGTAAATTAAGAGTTTTTCTGAAGGATTCCTTAACTCTCGTGCCAACTTGATTTTCGAAAAAAAAATAAATAAAAATAAAAAGTTGTCTCTTTAAAATAAACAGCTTCAGGTAAATTCAATCTCGTTGTTCAAAGAAAAACCAATTGCATCAAAATTAATTGCTCGCCGGAAAAACTTTGAACTCTTTTTCTTTATAAGACTCCAGAGGTAATGAGAAAATATCTTTTTAATTAATAAATTTTTGATACGAAAAAAAGTAGGTGTGCTGCGGAAGATTGTCGACAACTTCCACGACTCTCTTTGAAAGGTCGACAAATAAAAAAAATAAAACTAGGCTCGAGCGGGAGGATACACAAACACTCGCGATGTTGATTCGCGCAAACATTTCGACTCAAGGGGCCGCCGTCACGGTTTAATTCAATTCGACAGCGAACTAAAAAATATCATGTAAAATGGTATTTGAAAATTGACGTACTCGCTCAAAGAGTAATTTAAAAAAAAGCATCGATAAACTGAGATGAAGATGATGTTTCTTACTCCCCCTTTTCACGAATGATTTTTCCCGCGGTATGCTTCCCCTAAAATTGCATTACGTCAGGAGGAAGCAGGCCGTTGGAGAAAACTCAACAGGCGCGTGCAATCGAGTTTCAGGACGAACGAATCGCGCGCGTTTTTTCAAATTTAATTTAATCGAGGTGCATCGAAAAATCGGTGGTCCCAGCGAAGAAAAACCTTAGCCCAAGATCTACCACGAATAAAGTTACAATGAGGCGACTTTCGATGACTAAAATGTCTCTAAACCATTTTGTTTATTATTTTAGTCTGCAGAAAAAATATGAAATTGACTTTTGCTAAGAATCCGTTAATATATTATAATAAAAAAAAATTTTTTTCGACATATCAGCCGCGAATAAAATGACTGCTTGCTATTTTAATAAGCAGAAAACTTAGAGTCATTTTGTTCGTGGCTAATGCGTTAAAAAAATTTTTTTTCACCCCCGAGTATCAACGGACTGATACCAAAATTCATTTTCTTCCAATCTAAAAAAGTTAAAGTCATGAATAAAGTGATACAGAGACATTTTAGTCCCCGTAAGTTCCCTCATTGTAACTTTATGCGTGACAGATTTTGGGCTAAGGTTTTTTTTCGCTAGGACCATCGAAATGGATTCTTTTTTATTTTCGTTGAGAAAATTCTTGTATGATAATGATTCGCCGTCTGAAAACACCAAAATAGATTTCATTTTCCCCGAGACACATTTGGCGTCACTCGGTGTAGTACGTATTCCCGTCGCGCGCAAGGCAAAAGTTTAACCTCGTTAGTTGAAATCTTGTCACGTACGCTGAGCTGGTTTTAGTCATCGCACCGACGAAATTTCCGAAATTCTGGTGTCATTCGCGATTATTAGATTTTGATGCACGCCCCTGTGAAGGGGATTTTGATTACCCCAAAGAGCTCGCGGAAATTCTTTCCAAATGCAATTTTCAATTCGAAGAAAACCGTAAAAATACAACTCGGAAATCTGGAAATGGAATTCTAAGCCGGGATGAAAAAAAAAATTTACAATAATTAATGCTGACCGTAACTTACGTAAGCTGGAGCCCATGGTTTTGAATATTTTTCCAAACTATATTTCAGGAGTCCGGGACGTTTTTACAGTTTTTTTTTTTTTTTTTTTCCTGGGGTTTTTTGAAATAACGCAAACCATAAATTATTTCGGAGAGAAGCAATTTTACTTTTTCAAATCTTAAATCTAAAGAGGACGTGAGCTCCCCACTTGATGAAATATCTTTTAAAGTCACATGAAACACATCAAATCTCTTGACGAAAACTCACAACACTGATTTACAAATACTTATTTTTAAATATAGATCATTTCAAAACGTACAGATAAAAAAGAATAAAATATTTGAAAAAAAAAACTGTTAATTATAAAATAAATTAAACCAAGTCTTCGTCGGAAATGTAAACAATGATTTATAAAAAAAAGTAAAAAATAATCGCTGTGGTACGTCCTGACTGCGTGTAGCAGGAATTAAAAACCAGTAATAAATGCTCTTCTTTGTGTTCCTCCATGGGTTTTGACTTATTTAAATAATTTTTTCCCGCGTGATTGCAGCTCACATTTATATCTATGACGATGTATGATAAACAAAACCTATTGCATTTTTTTTTTTTTTTGTTTAATTGAAACGTCAAAGTAATATGATGATTGAGAATAAATTTGTTTTTAGATAAAATTGAAAAAAGATGCGACTTGCCTACTAACATTATAAAATCATTTGAAAGATCAAAACAAAAAAAATGAAAAAAAAGTTTGATTACCATAACTCTAATTGTAAAAAAAAAAGTGTTGAAATAGAAAAAAAAAAAAAAAAAATATGGCATGAAGATAGTGATTAAAAGTTATAAAAAAAAGAAGAAAAAGTGGATATAATTGAATAATTATGATAAAAAATGCGGCTCAATTAAAGAGCTAATTTAACTACGAGTTGATGGTGGTGGCTAGGGAAATTCAAGATAATTTATAGCTACAAGTGAAATGCATAAGAGGTGGCTTACTTCAGCCGTTGCAAGACCAATAAAAAACTTTTTTTTTTATTATCATCATCCCTTTTAGTTTTTTTTTGTTTAGTGTAATAGTTTTTAATATTTTTTTTCTTTAGATATTGGTTTTTATTTTTACAGGTTTTCATAGTGCATTCTTTTTTTTAATTTTTAATCATGCTGTTTTTTTTTTTATTCATTTGATCCATACACATACTCGCAGGTACGTAATTTGAAGCATGGAAGAGAAGCTGGTTTCTTCGAGGCAGCTTCTAAATATTGTGCACATCACTTTATTTTGCATCTCGGCCAGGAATGTTACGTAATTTTTCAATTTACCTGACTAAATTGCTTTTTTATACCCACTTGTTTCGAAACGTCGCAGAAGATTTTTTTTGTCTCTTAACGTAACATTATTTTTCTCAATATTCTCAGCACTTTTGACTACCTGGAAAGTGTCTGCAGGTCGACGACTCAATTACCTTTTTAAATTAACCAGTAATGAGGTGTGGATAATTGGTTCTCGGGAAGGATGAAATTTTAAAAAACACAAAAATAACGCAAACTCACTTCACTGTTAGAAACACAGTTACGCAACTTAATTTACAAGTGAAGCCGTAAACACCTGTTTATAAAGTGAAAACAAATAGCTTTGAAAAAAAAAAAAACCAATTCTAGGAAGCAATAAATTTAAAGTTAAAAGTACCACCGAATATCCACGCTGAGTTACCAAAACGTTTCGAACGTAAATAAACACGCTTGTTTGAATCCGCGCGCGGGAAGCTCTTGGCTCCCGGTCAAATTGTGTTCCGCACGTACGAGTAGTGTCATCCGATTACGCAAATATAAGATTCCCGAGCCCCGAGTCGGGGGAAAAAAAAGCCAAGAAAGAGAACAAAAACAAGTAAAGAAAGCCATTCGAACCCGATTTCGCGCCAAATTGCGGCGATGATATGGAGCCGGATATGGCTAAGGAAATTGCCGGGGCCCGGAGTACTCCCCGACACCTGTCGAAAAGCATTTTCGTAGATTTCTTTTTTTCAAATTAGCAAAAATTCCCGGAGGGAGTAGAGTCTGAATAGTTTTGCCGGATAAAATTCTCGAAATTGTTTGTTACGCCGTTCCAAATTTAATTAGTGACAGAGTTTTAGATATTTTTTTTTTATTCAAAATTCAGTATTAAAAATTCTGGGCTTTAATTAAAAAAATCTTTTTGAATTCATTACGAACCAAGTTTTCAGTTTTAATTTCTAAGCCCAGATTTCTACATGAAAAGACTCGGTTCTTTTTTTCGGTTGAAAAGAGAAAAATTAACTTTGAAGCGTGGGAAGGAGCTTTTCCAGAAGAATGTAAAAAATAAAAAATAAAACTAACGACGCTCATGTAATAAAGCAATAAAGAATTTTTAAGTGCCCAGCGAGCTCCTAAAACGTAAACAGTGTTGCAATAACTATTCATGAAAAACAAAAATAAAAGTTGAACATGAAAGAACTGGGGAATAAACGGAAGACCTTTTTTTTTTTTTTTTTTTTTTTTTTTTTACGGGCGTTGCAAAGGAAAAATTCCATCGTACATCAACTAGAGCTTTTAGTGCAAGGTCCGAGTAGTATATTGAAATTCGGATTGTTTTAAATAATCATGAGCAATCGACTTTTTTACGATATTGGCATATTAGCATTGTAATACCTCGAGCAATAATGTACACTCTATATTGATTTTTAAATATACGGTCCACGTCCGAATTTTCAATATGAACTTTGTAATACGAATATTTTTCAGGCTTATTGAATTTTTCATACTTTGCAAAAGCTCCCAAGCTGACGTAACTTTTCTCCAAAATAAATTCTTTCTTAAAGCACGTAGCGTTGAAAAAAGGGCCCATAATTAAAATGACTTTTTTAATTAAAAAATAAATTTTTAATCTCATTTTAATACACTTTAGAAATTTTAAATTTCACTATAGTATCATTACGAGAGTCAATTAGAAAAAAAATTCGATAATATCAAAAGGATCGTCCCCAAAAATTTATGAATGCAAAAGTTTGTTCATAGTGGGAAAATTAATGCATTAAGCTTCCACGCGTACCACCTGCGTCCGCGAAACTAAAATTTAAAGCGCTCATTAATATCCCCCCGCGTATTGGCATTCAACTCAAAACTTAAAACTTCGAAACTCGCTTGGCTGCCGGTAATAAATGTTTACCCCTTTGTTTTCGAAAAACAATCACGTCCTCTTAAAAATGTACGATCTTACTCTACAGCGAAAAACAGTGAAGTGAGTTCGAGTAAACATTTAAAAAGAAACACTTTGCAAGCCAAAAGACTCTGTTGAAAGAAACATTTTAAATTATCTTTTTGCTTCGACAAAACAGTTTTAAACAAAAAAAGGTTATAATTTTTCATTTTTTCTACCGACTTCTGGGATGGAACGCGTTCCGCCACGCGATCGAAAAAAAGCTTTTGTGATGCTGATAAAAGAATCTAGTTTCGGGTTGATTCAATTAAACCCGGGGGGGGGGGGTAAAAAGTTGTTGAAAATTCGATAAATCCATTACGGCGGCTGTTCCAGTAAAATTTACAGCCCTTAGAGCTTGGACACTTTTTTTTTTTCGATCGCGCGATTAGAATCGACGGTCGGGAAGTGTATGCACACGAGTGTGACGGGTAAGGGTCAGCGAAAGCAACGTGTAAGAAGAGAAGTGGGAACGGCGGTTTATAGACGTGGCGCTGGTACCTATTAGAGGGACAGCGTCCGAGGTGGTCGGCATGCTTTCGGCGACGAGGTTCAGGAACACTGTCAGCGACAGGAGGATCGTCACCCCTAGATCACAAAACACACAAAATCGTTAGCTCTGGTTTGATCTCTCGAGCAGCACCAGTTTTACTCTGATCGACCAACGGACGGCTTCTTCGAGACCTTACCCCGTACTTTTTTTTTAAATTGACTCTAAATTTAAAATTAATTGTTTCATGGTACTCACATCAAGTAATACACTTTTGAAGAATTTTCTTCTTGTCTTGTTTATTTTGAAATTAAAGTCTAAATAGTATATTATGCAACGGGTTGCAGTATCGTCGCCAGGGCGGTTTTAAAGGCCACGAGTGCGAAGCGAAGCGTAGCACGAGTGACTTTAAGACGCCCTGGTGACGTGCTGCACCCGTTGCATATACTATTTTATACCACTGGTGCGTAGGGCGAGTTTTTAAATTTCGAAGCGTGCGTAAAATCGAGTACCTACGCACTAGTGGTATAAAGGACTTTTAGTGTCTTGGTGTACTCTACACAAGCTTCAGCTTTCAGAGTTATATTTTAGTATGACTTTTACTCTAGTCTGATGAGCTGAAAATACAGCGAAACCGGTCACTGGATATTGTTATTACTTTATTAATCTATCAAAAACAACCACAGTGTGGTTAAAGAGGCTTGGCAGCGTAAGGGTCGTACCTAGCGGGGGCCCTTGCGGGTGCATGAAATTGAAAATAAGAAAAAAAGTATTTTTTTTTATTTGTTTTGATTAGTAAGTGATTATTTATCATTTTTAAACATATTAAAACAAAATTCAAGATAAAAAATTTTTTAAAACGTTGAAAAATTGCATGTTTTGAAGGTTATGTACCGCAATTTTCCATTTTTCTTGTAAATTAGTCCGATAATCCCATATTTCTATAATTTTGAAATAATCTTCAAATTTTTATCTTTAAAATGACACCTGACTAGTAGTAAGCTTGTGGATTTTGATGATTTGCCAAATTTTTAAATGTTTTTTTCCATAAGAGCCCATGTTAAAAAAAAAATTCTAAACTGATTTTTTTCTCGAAAACGAGTCCGACAACCATTGTTGTGTTAAATAGGAAAGTTTTTTGTCTTACTTCAAGGAATCTACAGGAATTTTTTGGGTTCTTACTTTTGGATTTTGAAAAAACTGCCAAGCCTCCTTAACAATAGTGTGAATATCAGAGTCTTTTTTTATATTAAATCTAAATTAAAAATTAATTATTCCATACTTTTTTGTTTGAAATTAAATTCAACGTTCAATCTCTGCCAGTTTACTTAAATTTGTGGTTCAAAAAAAACAGCCAGTTTTCGGGACTACCAAACTGATGCGCAAAAAAAAAAAAAAAAAAAACTAGATTTTATTCCGGTCGTAACTTTTATTGTAAGATATACACGCTTTCGCTTATTTTCCTTCGGCTTAACGAAGGAATTCGTAATTTATTTGCATAAAGTACGTTATTTATTTTACCGGGGGGCAGGCTACCCCGGGCGATAAATATCGCTCTCCGGCGCTTTCATTTTTCAATGATTCCGGGGTCGTGTTTGAGCAAGGTATTTTCTCCGGGTGTAATTAAGCCGCACAGAAAAAACTTCACCGCGCTAAATTGCTCCAACAAAGAAAACTTTTTCCACTTTTTTTTTTCATCGGCACTCCTTCTTTCATTTAAAAGATCGTGTCGTAAAAAAGGGTTAAATCAGCGATTTCGCCAATTAATGCGAATGCAAAAAGTAAGAGATCTCGTCTCGCAAAGACAGAGTTCACTTGACACAGACCCAGACCCGAGGGGTCAGGGGTGGCGGTCGGTCCCTTTGAAGGGAAACTGCTGCGGAAGCTAAATCGAGCGTCCCCCACTTCGAGAAGTCTTAATTGCGTCCCTTTAATTGGACGAAGAAGGTCAAAATTTCGAAAAGTACCTTCTCGAATTTCGAACAAAGGGGGCGTCATTGTCGCAAGATGCAATTAGAATGACAATCGCAACTGGTACTTTTTTGGACAAAACAATTCGTCATTGTGCAAAAGTAGTCATTGTTCCCGGGAAGCGATAAATATCACATAGAAATTAGAGTGTAAAACAGGGGAGCTTTGTAGGGTCCAAATAAAGCCGGCTGGGCGATTGATGGGGATCAAAAGAGGAGCATAATTAGGCTCTCTCTGATGCTTCGCTGGAAGTTGGTCGGTCGCTAATGGAGCCCGCAAATTTGGTCAAACAATGCGCGGGACCTTTTCACCAATCAGTCGTACGTTCGGCCAAGCAACGTCTGCTAATTACCAACTTGATTACCCGCCAGCCGCGAAGAAAGGCCAGTGTGATCTGATCGTTGTTCACTCCTAAATTGGGTGCGTGCATCTTTGACCAGGAGTCAATCACTTACCGGCCTATTAATTACCTTCGAGGGCCAAACAGTCGATGCGATATTTGAAAAACTCGGGTCGTGAAAAAAGTATTTTCCCTCGCGGGACAGAAAGCGCGTATCGAATTTTTATCGCACGGCTTGCCCGCGTGTTTTACGGTTTCGAAACAATCTTTGACAGAGTTTGAATCTTTTATGCCTCCTTTTTTTCAAACTCAGATAAGCTGCTTTTTTACTTTTTTCGAGGACCTTTTTTATACATGGATTCGCGTATGTTTTAATGGAATCAAGCGAAGTTTTTTACTTTATAGATTTTTGCTGCGATTTCAAAGTAACTTTTGATAGTTTCATTTTATTTTTCTCCTTCAATTATTACTGATTTCAACTAAAAGCTTTTAGCTTTTATTCTTCCGGTTTATAAAAAAATTGAGGAGGTTTTTCAACGAGAGTGAAGATTTATTTAAACAATTGTTGATTAATTTCCAATTAAATGTTGATGTAAAGTGAGCCAATTGATTTAAGAGCTTTTGCGACTATTCAGTATAAAAGTTTAGCCATAAAAACAACTCATCATCATTACTTTAATACACCCTTGACTTTTTTCATACTCTACGCGTTATTACCTCCGACCGAGATTATACGATCAAGCGACAAATTTTTATATTGCGTTTAAAGCTTGCCCAATGGGAAAACCTTTTACTTTTTTCATCCCCGAGAGCTTGATATTTACGAAAAAAAACGATCTAAAAAAAAAAAAAATTGACACGGATAGTTTTTTTCTCGCTGAAGAATCCATAAAGGGGAGGGGGGGAAAAGCTGAGCGAAAAGATCGTCCGGACCTTTTATCGAAAATATTCTTTGAAGGTTGCCCTTTGCAACATCAAAAAAAAAAAAAAAGGGAAGGAAGCACAAAAATTTAATCCACGATGATCGTGAAGTACACGATTTTGTGTAACACAGTTTTCCGAACACTTCATGAGGAAAATCAAGTGTGAGTTTTATGATGCTTTGTGTACCTTTCATGTTTTATATACGTCCACATAGAGTTTTACTCTCAGCTCGGATTGGAAAAATATGGAACGATTTTCACTTTACTTTGTGTAATGAAAAGAAGCTTTAAGCTCAAAACCTTCTACGAGTTTTTTAAAAGATTTTTATAAAATTTCAACCCATGACTCTTTGATGAAAAAATTTATTTTTGATAAATTTTTCAGTGAATTTTACTTTTAATTTTTATTTATTTATTTATTTATTTAAATAAAGGGGATGGGTTTCATAATACATATTTTAATACACAATAATATTATAAGGTAATGGTGTAGAAATTGCACAGTGGTATGAACTAATTATGAATATACAAGTATTGCCCTAGAAGCGTTTTGTACACAAGATAATGAAGAGTTAAATATGTCCGCTAATGATGTATATTTATTACCAACTATGCTGAGCCTCACTGTTGTTGAATGTAGAAGATTGTTATTATAAATAATATGTACATAAAAGGATTTTTGTTATTAAAAAATTTTAAAAAATGAGTTTTTAAGAAAAATTGAGCAGCCGTTAAAAATAATAGCAAAAGTATTGAAGTTTTGAAACTTTAATCGGTATTTACGAACAGAAACGAATAATTTAGCATCAATTTTTAGAATGATGAAATTCTTAAATGAAACCAATTTAAGCTTGGAATACTATGACTCTAAATAACAATTTGGAAAAGTTTATCCTTATTTTTTGTCGAACAAGTAGATAGATTTTTGAAGAACCAAAACTAACAATAATTAAAGAACAAATTAAGATCCCAAAACCACTGAATAAACAATTGGTGGCGGGGGGGGGGGGTGATTTGTCACGGACGTTTGCGCATCGCGTTAATCGTGCGGATTTTCCTCGATCCTCGCGCATAAAGCCGGAGGCTGCACAAAAGCAGCTGCGGCTCAAGGAGAAGACGGACTAAACCCTTTGTCATGCTAATGCCTAATCAAGAGACGAAGCCGTCGCGAGGTAACTCGAGCTGGCTGGAACGGTGACACTCGAGGATCCCTAGCCAAAGGCCATTGAGCGAGAGAATTTCGGAGGAAGTGGATCACTTTCTTTTGTCATCGAGATCGCTAAATAAGTGCTCAGGTACTAATCCTGGTTCTTCAAATTTCTTTATTTTTTCGAAAAAAATCCTAAACGTCTGGTGTCAGCGGTGGAGAAAAAACCATACGCCCGTAAAGGAAAAAGAGACGTTTGTAAAAGAGTCGATTCCCTGAAAAGCGAAACCATGAATAAACAGGCTGAAAAACCCCTTGTACGGGTAGAAAAAAAAAAAAAAAAAAAAAAAAAAAAAAAAACAGGAGAGAGAATTTGAATGCCGTAGTCTTTTTTTCCACAGCGCGGCCTAGTTTTATCAAGGTTCCCTTTTTCCACCCCTCGTTACACGACTCTAACTTCACGAACTAATGAACGAAGCGAGATTCATTGTTGAATAGTTTTTCAGAGTATAAATTTAAAAAACCGTTACACGCGTTTTATTTTTCACGAAAAAATGCATGGCTTTTTCGAGACGAAGTTTCGTATTGCCGCTTATGCATACAAAGTTATGTGTTTCACGTCGAGGTAATTTCTTTGTCACTTTGAATTTCCATGAATATTTTTTAGAAGCCTTTTTATCGGAAATCTTCTGCCATCACGGGGTTAAGTCATATGACTTACATGTTTAGAAACACTTGACTTTGGTTATTTATTTTTTTCCTAAAAAAAGACTTGTTTGACGTTCGAGTGAATGTATCGAATCCAGGCACTTTCCAGTGCTAAAGCGCTTTGGGAAAGGGATAGCGCCACTGGTTTTAGAAGAGATTTTTTGCAGTGCGACTGCTGCCTCCAAAAGTTCTCGAATAAATTCAATTGTCGGGCTGCGAATTGGATTTAAAAATTTTCTCTGAAAAGTACTATTACTTTTTCGACTTTGACTCTGCCATAACTTAAAGTATTTCTGTTATTTTTTTCCTGCAAGTTTCCTTCCAGCAGTGAAAAAAAAAAAGATTTGGAAAGAGTTTCTTCTCAAAAGACGCTAACAGATTCAAAAGCTTCAACGTTTGAAATAATCGATTCCGAATAAACTTTTTTGGCTTGCCAATGTAGAGATCTTTACCGATACCAAATCATTGGGAAAAAACAAGAAAAATCCAAGCGAATGTATATCGACGAGAAGCTCTTGAATATCTGACGATGGGGCGGGGAACTGGCATAACTCGAAAGTTTGGTAGGTACGATGACGGGGTGAAGGGCCCCTCCGCGAGCTCAACATTTATCAGGAAATTCAAAGTGCGTTATTCTTGAAACTTTTACGTGGGTTATATATAACTTGGTGGGGGGGGGGGGGCAAGAAAATTCAAAAGCTCTGTAAATACGAGACTCGAACTTGGGATTCGCTGCATCGATTTCTTGGATGAAAAAAGTGGTTATTATGGATTCTTCGAAGAAGACGCAATTGATATTTATAATTGCGATTAAACAATAGAAATCGAAGAGAAAAAAATTTACAATAGGGCTCTTCAAGGTACATCATCCAGTGGTAAATCAAAATCCTAATTCCGATTCTTTTTTCAGGACGATTTCAGGTCAAAAGTGATCTGTTCCAATAAAAAAACCGAGGCAATGTCAAGAGAAACTAAAAACGAATCCTTGAAAAAAAGATAGCTCACTTCAGGAATAAATAGACGTATTGCTTTGTACGTTTTGTAAGTATTTCCTTGGCTGTTGAGAAAAAAACATTCATAAATTTTTGAAAAAGTCGCGAGTAAGCAACTTGAAAAGAATGATTGATTCTGCAAAGCGCCAAAGATAAAAAGTGTATCGCGAGCTTAAAGTTTTATCATCCAAAGTGAACATCTATCGACAATAAATGCTCGGATGTGGAGGACTAAAAAAAGGGAAGGAGAAGAAAACAAAGTCGCGAGAGTTTCTTCGGACTTGAATGAGTTCTGGGGTAAACTTCTGACCAAGCGGACCGAAAAAACACGACGATCGAAGAGTGCTACCTGGTAACTTTTACCACTTGTATTGAATCCCGACGATTCATTATACGTGTTCTTTGGATTTTTAACGCTTTATATATTTTCAAATACTTGATTGATGAACTTTCGATTTTAAAGAAACAAAAGGGATTTGTCAAATTAAAATAGTTCATTTCTAAGCTTTTATGAGTCTAGCAGAAAAACACAGTATTAATTCATTTTTCACAGGAATTTATGACTTTTTTTAAATGAGAACTACCTGAGCTTTGAAATTCTCAGCTTTTATTTTGAAGGCAAACAGGTCTAATATCACTCCTGAAACGAAACAAGATCTAATAATAATTAAAGCTAGTTTAGCGAGGTGAAATATCTCATTAAATTTCATGGTTCAACTCGGGTGCAAGGTGAAAAGTTTTCTAAAAATTTTCGCACCCTCAAACTAAAAACAACACTTAACCGCGAATTGAACTTAATTAGTTCGGGGAAGCAGCGTGTGTGGTAGGTGCGCGCGCGCTATTTAAAACGCTCCCCATAATTCGGTGCGCCGCCCGAGGGGCGTTAAGCTAACGAGCTGTTGTGAAGCGCGAGCTTGAATTTTCCCGGGTAAAAGAGCCTCATCGATCGTGGCAAATTTTTTCCAAAAAACATCGCGACGCGTTAAAATTTTTTTGCAGACAACAAAGGTACCTTGTCCCCCCCTTTTTTTTCATTATGAATCACTTCATTCATCAGAGCTTTTTACACTTTTCACTCGGCATTGTTTTACGCGTAAAACTATTTTTTCGCTTAAAAAAACTGCTCGTACCAAACAAGTTGCGAGCCACTTGAGAATTCTTTTTCTTTTGTAATTAAAGTTTTTTTTTCTAATCAAGAAAGTAAATTAACATGGATTCATTTTGTTTTTACGTTTATACGAATAAGTAGATTCTGAAGAACCTTTGACGACAATTCGAAAAATTTTATACTCAAACCGGTTACAAATTTTTTGTCGCAAACAGGTACAAAAAATATCTATTTTATTACAATCCTCTACGAGCGTAGTTGGAACTTTTAATTGCGATGCACGAGACTTCTTTTTGTATACTTCGAAAAAACCAAATGTTTGTCCTGTACCTTTTTTTTTTTAAAAACCTTTTCAAATGATGAAGGGCGCGAACGGTATAGTGAGAGAAAAAAATCATGAAAAAAAAAGGTAAAGCAATAAAAAAGAAAAAAAAAATTTCACAAAAGTTCGGACCGCTCTTTATCGAACGGTAACCGTGGACCCAATAAAATTTATTACCGATGTACAAGCTCGTATGTATGACTTCGCGAGTGCACTTTAGGTCTTTTTGAAATCCCATTGTTTACCCTTGAAAACACTCGAAAATATCTCATAAATTTTCGACCGTGGATTTACAAGTTGTTACAAGTGCTAGAAAATAAATGCAAGCTCAAACCAAGAGAGATAAATCCCTAAACTGGCTGTTGATGTTAGGATAATTAATATTGAATCGGTTGATTTTCACGAAACTACCACTCTGCAAGCTCTTAATCATAAGCTCCTTCATTAAAACCAACATCGTTAAAAACTTTCTCATCAGGCAGCTCGAATCATAAACTCAGCTTGAAATATTTATCGAGAGAAATGCCTTCGATAACCGATAAAAGTCGACGATAATTGTTTGATCTCATCTCGATTTATCCGGAAAGGGATTTATTATTTACAGAGTAAATAAAGTCCGACAGAGGTAAGGTCTCGTTTATTTCCGAACCGATTGGCAGTTCCATTCTGGGTAAGGGATGCTTGCAATTTTCTCCCGGCCAGTTCGTTCCTTTTCCGTTTCCGTAGTTGTTGTCTTCAGCACCTTCCAGGGATCCTTCCACCTACTTTGTTTTACCCTTTTATTTTTCCCGCCGAGAATCCAAATTCAAATCACGTTTCTTCCATTCTTTTACCGAGGAAAGTCGTCGACTCGCTCGGTCCATCCATCCATTTGGACGAGTTCAAGTTATTTTTTTTCTTTTTTTTACGTGCCAAAGCTATTAGTTTGTACGTTTATATGAACAAAGTGGCTTTTGGTTACCGTACTATGGATACGAGTTTTACCGCGGTACTTGCTGTTTGAAAATATGAATTGTGTGGCAGCAGCTTTGGTAGAGAAAAATTTGTTTTCTTTCATGCGTGGATCTCGAAGAATTGGTATTGCTCCTAGTAAATTCTACTTTCAAAGGGGGGGGACTCGTCGCGGTTAGATTGTTCAAAGGATCTATGACTTGTCGTGTTTTATGCTACCGTCAAAGAAATGTAAAAATATTGTGTAGGTAAGGCAATTTTTATTCAATTTAAATGTATGAGAAAAAATCGTAGTGAAAATTTACAACCGTATGAACTCTACCGAGAAAACTTTGCTCTGAATGAAATTAAAAATAAATTTTAGCTTGATCATCAAATTTTTTAAATTGCTCGTAATGAAAAACAACCAATGTGATGCAAGGAAAATAAACCACACTATTTTTTTTTTTCTTTCAATCTTTTTTTTGCCACTACCACCGCGCGTTTCATTGTTTCGCTGAATCATTAAAAGTGTAGGAAAGGGGGAGTAATGTATCGAAGTAACATGCCGCTGGTCCGAGACAACCACCAAAGCCAATAAAACTCATCGGATGGAAATAGCGCCGGTGCAACCGAGCGTGACGAGACTTCCCTTGGATAACACCATTTTTTTCTTTTTTTTTATTTCTCTCTTTTTTTTTTTTTTTACTTTGTCGTAAAGATTTTTGGTACTTTGTTGAGTGCATTTTATGGATCTTTATGATCAGTAAGTTATATGTTATTTGTTTATTATTCATTTTATTTTAATTTATTTTTTTCGTTAAGTTATTTACAAGGTTATTGTTATAAATAAAAGGGGTTTGACAATACAGGATGGCAAATGCTAAGAGAAGAATTATAAAAAATATCGTTGGGTGGTCAACTCAGATATAAAATATAAATTGTTTTATTTTACTGCAATTACTTTTTTTTGTCGAACTCCAAGACGATATTACATTTCGAGACTCGAGTGTGTTTTTAAAATAAAAAGAGTTTTCATATTTCTTTTTTACCATGAATTAAGAGATGACACTCGTTATCTTTTTGTCTTTTCAACAAGGATTTTGATTCAAAATCTGTTGATTAAAACATTTAGATTTCTAGGAATTACTAAAACTCAAAGATGAATGTCAAGAGAAGAAAATAAAATATTTTTCGAGCTGCGATAGAAAAATCATTTTAAAAATTTAATTCTTCACAGATCATAAACTCGTACAAGTAAACAGTAAATTAATAACTTTTTTGTAAAAAGAAGAAAATCCGAGTGAAAAATAGACTTCCCGAAAAATCAAAAGACTATGAATGTTTAGTACCTTTTTTTTGAAACTGCACACACTCGAGCTCGTGCAATATGCATGCGTGCTACCCCACCAACGGGGATTTGGAAGAAAGGAAAATTTATACGTTACCATGGGGGTTCATTCACTTACGCTACACTACAAATTGAAGGGCGTCTGTATGTGTATGTCTGTGGGCTTGTGTATGTTGTGTGTGCGATGATGTTTTTTTACTTTTTTTTTTTTCTTTTTAATGTGTATTTTGTGAGCTGGTAAAATAAATCACCGCAATTTAAGTCTTGTTTACTCACGAGACTCTTACAATGTTGTGGTATATTGAACAGTTTTATTTTTTTTAAGTTAAACCGAGGTTTTTATAACTTAAAATTCACAGTAATGAAGTAAACGCGATAAAAAGAAAAAAAGAGACAAAAGATAAAAAAAATTTTTTAAACAAATAAACGCAATCGCGATGACAATGGTTAGACACATTGAATAATAAGACTGAGTGTGGAAAAATAATTTGAAAAATTTCATCGGCTTCACACTCAAGCATGTATATAAAAAAAAAGTACAGACATATATAAGTATATAATATATTATGTGAGTCATGCGGAAAGGGTTAAAATTACATTACCTAGGGTGAGCTTTTCGCCCGAGTCGGGCGGCAAGGTGAAACCTAGGAGGGCCATGCTCGATATGAGCACGCACGGCACTATGAGGTTGAAGAAATAGTACAGGGTACGTCGTCTTATCTGAATCGTGAATGTAACGTCGACATAAGGCTCGGGACAGCACGCGTACGTAATCGTATTCTTTTTTCCCGGCATGCCTGCAAGATGAAAAAAAATTTGGCGCAATCGCGCACAAAAGATTAGTTTTTGTTTGCGAATGTTAGAACTTCTTATACATTTTTTTTGCCATTATAAACATATATATTCATTTCGAGACGACGTGTAACACACTATTACACTGATGCACACTAACGATTAGCCGTTGACTATAAACCTAGACGACGATTCAATACAATTTTATATTCATTTTCTCACATTCACATCTTTTTCTATACACCTATATGAGATGATCTTCAAAAAGCCCATCAATAACGTAAATCATAGTGAATAAAAAAAAATTAAAATAAAATTCAATCGCAAAAATAACTTTTTTTTTTTTCGAAAGAAAATAATATTTAGTTGGCCGAGATAGCATTTATTGACGGATTTTATTACAAACGCTGTGCTGTTTGCAAGATTTCTGGATGTTATTTGATGCACCAGTACGTCATTGTGGTCGCAATTCAATCTCAAACAGTTACAAAATCAATACGGCAATTAAAAAGTTGAACACAAAGACTTCAAGATATAAACAATGCGAAAGAAAAAAATCCCAGTCATGAAATTTCAATGAAACAACGATTTTAAAATTGGCATCCTCTTCCCGGGGATAAAAACAAAAGAAATAAGAACAAACTGTAACGGTCCGCAACAATGAAAGTAAAGAAAAAAGAAAAAAGGTAAAACCTTATACTTCCCGTCGAATCAAAATTGAATCAGCTAAGTTTCAATCAGCCGTCGACGACGAGCGACGGAAGTATAAATGCGCCGCTGAGTTTAGTTATGTGCCACGTTTGCTTTTATTACGCGGGCTTTATCGCCCTCGAATTACTGCTCCTCGCCAGAGCCCATATTGGAACATTACAATGCCATCAGTTTATTTCTCAATAAAAAACGAAGAAGAAAAATGAAGACACTGCTTGGCGAAATGTAGATAATGCGCGTGATCGTTAAACTTTCCCACGCGCTTGGTATAAAACCCACACTATTTGGGTTTTTTGGAAGGGCCTGTAATAAGCGATAAAATAAGTAAATCGTGCGGAAGTCGATTTAAGGTCCCGTCACCATAACTCGCTTATGAACTTGTCGCGTTTCTTCAATAAATCGTGTTTTAAAGAAAAAATAGAGTTCTTCTTTTCTTACAAACAGACAAAAATTTTGACATTTTTACTTCTTTAATCTTTAAGTTTTGTAAATTTATTTAAGTGTATATTTTCGTATTACATTTTTTGAAGGACTTTTTATTTCTAAAAAAAAAAGTTATCGATATAAATGAAGACGAAATATTGAATAATGTTCGACAATAAATGCTATCTTTCTTTCCTTTTCATACTTTTTTTTAGTTCTTTTTCTTATCTATGCTTCAGCTGACAAGAAGAAAAAAACATTTTAAATTTTTCTATTGTGAAACACGATAACAAAGTAATATAAAATAAAATAAAATGCTTTTGAAATTAAAATCTAGATTAATGCATCTTGGACACCGAAAAAAAATAAATTCTATGCAAACATCCCGTAGACAATATCTTTTGGCTATCGTAAAAAAAAATACACTCACTTTCCGATTCTATACACATAAATAAACGTGATAATATTTGAAACACATCATATGGTAATAATAATAATATTAATAAATATAAAACACAGTAGTGCCACATATAATAAAAGAAAAATCGTCCATTTCTTAAGTAGAATCATAGTCGTTGAGACTCACCGATGAGGTACCATTCGCCGTTCATGATGAAATCTGACAAGTCGCCTCCTTCCTTAGAGTTCAGCATCAGATCGAGCTAGTTGATGGGGATTCGAGAGAAAGTTTTCATTAAAGAACAAGCGTTTTTCTACGTCATTCCTGCGTATATTTTTTTTTCTTATTCTAGATTGATCATTATTTACAGAGATTATGATAGAAGTATAGGTGTCGACAAGGAGTATGGGCCATGCTTCTCATGCGTTAGGGCCAGGGACAGATGTAACGTGCACAATCACGCTAAGGCATTCACAGTTTGTATACGTAATTACAATACGTTTTGCATACGCCCTCTCACTTATACAGACGCACGTGCAACGTTCGTTGTATACGTGACCGGTGCGCGAGCGCTAAACGAGTATGGGTTGGCGAGTGCTTTGAGTCTGCATAAATCATTGCGGTTCTTCAAAACTAGCTGATATTTAAAATCATCTTTTATCATACTTTTGATCGTTCATCGTATCGACACAAATTTTTTTTACTAAATTAAAGATTGTTAATCTAATAACAAAGCTGGACTCAAAGATCACCAATTTAGGATAGAATATGTACAGTGGAGCAGCGTCGAAGAAGGTATAAATCTGAGGTATGAAACCAAGCAGCATTTACGCATTTAAATACGTAATGCTCAAGGCCACTCCGAGAGAGCCTAATTATAACATAGCTGGATCGCAGTCGGGCGCGCGCTAGACCGAGAACGTTCTAATTGTTTCTAACATTACGTGGGTCTTTAATTTAAATTAACTCCCATTTACTTTTTGATAAGCGTTTAAATTAACTAAATATTAAATTTTTGAATTTTTTTCCAATGGACTTATTAAAGATGAATACTAAGGTAAAAAAAGTAAGCATTTTATTGGACTACGATAGAAAAAGTAACTCATCAGAATCGAAGCTAATAACCCATCAGCATCCTGTTGCATTGACATTCTCGAGTTGCTTAATTACATTTTCTACTTTTTCTTTCTTTCGTTCTTTAATATTTTCATTTAGTAGCTTTTTCATTATGTGATGGAAAGTGACTTTCTGCAAAAGTAAGAGCAGGAAAAAAAAGAAAAAATGGTATAATAATAAGTCTTAAAAATTAAACTACCGCGAGACTTAAGGTAATAGCGGAAGAATAGTCCAACGCGCGCTCGGCAAAGAGTATTTACAGCGGAAGCGTCATGCAGCCTCAATAATCTTGACGCTGCCTTTTTTTATTTATTTTTTTTCGTCCAAGAGAAAAAAATAAGTCTCCAATTGATTTTCGATACGACGAGTCACGTAAACTTCATATGTACAAGAGACCTTAAGAGGGATTCTACTTATATACATGCGAGACGTCTTTCATGTATGTTGGGAGTTTGTATTTTTTCTTTTTTTTTTTTCGTTTTGCTCTTTTCTTTTATATATCGATAAATTTCTTTTTAGTTGTTTCCTATGTTTTATTCATTTTATACCTTTTTGTACGTGTTCTTTATTTGTGATGATATTAGCTGCTTTTTCCGGGATAGCGTTGAGAATTCATTCAGTGATTTTGCGATGAACGAGTTTGTAATGAGTTAAAAAAATTTGTTTACAACTCAACCGAGCTGAAGCATGAAAAAAATTTCATAACAGTAAAATCTGAACAGAGCAGTAAAACAAGACTGCGGCTCTGATAACGTGGTTGTTGAATCTCGTCAAAATGTAATTCAACTCGGGTATCTCATTCACTTGAACTAACGCTCACGCGGCTATCCCTCACAGCACGCAAATACCAACTAGCTGCAAAAATTATTCGCACAATGGATAAATAAATTCATACGATAAAGGAACACAAACACATTCACTCTTTCTCTCACAGCTAAAAAAAAACACAGCCGAACATACACATTGATATCTATAAAAAGCGACATCGTGTCATCTAAGACGCTTATAACACATCTATAAAACGTAACGCGTTCTTTTTTTTTTTTTTTTTTTCTTTATTATTATTTAACATATATGTATTAGTGTGATTATGGTTATTTATTGTTTTAGTAAGTAAAAAAAATAAAAAAATAAATAACTGTGCGGTAGTTTTTGTGTTCACTTGGATGTACGGAAGAGGGCCGTTTGTCTGCCAGCGAGCCGTCGTTGCTACTATATTTTTAAAGATTTTTTACAGCGTAAATTCTTTTAGTCAGAAATGTATAAAAGAAATAAAAAGAAGTATTTTTATAAAAACAAAAAGAAAGGGTAAACGAAACCATAATATTTCCGACAACCGTAAAGTAAAAACAAAACGAATGAAATAATAGGGCTCTTTTTTCTGTAAAAAGAAGAAAAATCATCCGCGGAAACTGTAATGAAAACAAAAAACTTGGTAATAATAACGTAAAAACATATTCCGGTGAGATCGCATGTCCTTATATTGTTACAACCTCGACATCACGTTCATTTGTTTTTTAAAAATTTTCCATATCTTTACAGGATATACGTGCCGTTTTTTTTTTTCGTTTGAAAAATATCGAACGGTTATGTAGAGGTATTAATGTGAATTTTTTACACGCGACTTATTGTGCAGGGCTGGAAAAATTATTGGTTTGTTTCATGCAATAAAACGTACAGGAACAATTTACATTTCACTTAAAATTTATTACATTTTAACTGTACGGATGTTTTATTTTTATTTTACAAGAAAAATTTATTTTAAAGACTTCTTTATCATACGAAAAATTAAAAAAATAGGAAAAAAGTTTTAGCTTATTATCATTAAAACAAGTTAGAGACACAAAGTATGTTCAAAATATATTAAATGGAAAAGGTAAGGAAGATGCGATATCGAGGGTCATAAAAATATATGGACTGTTGATCTGGCCAAGATATGTATAAAACGGTTATGCGAATTTTAATACAGGTAATAAAATAAACTATACATGGTCAATAATAATAAGAGTAAATCGACAAAGACATGTATAAATGTACAGTTATAAATATAAATATAATAATAAAAAACGTTGAAAATACATATATAAATACACGGAATATATAATAATAATAAAAAATATATAAAATATTATTTTATCATCCATCGAACGTGGTCTTACATGAATGCCCCAGCTCAGACGCACTGCAGATATACTTATTGCAGAGCCGAGAACGCATTGCTCGGTCATTTAATTTTTTTTATTTCTGCATTTTGTTTTTCATTCTTTTCGTCGTAGGTAGTATAAACCAAACGGTGCGTTGAGGGGCATGCAAGTAAGAGCGCATCCGACATTTAAACGAGTAATTTTATAATGCACCTGCCTCGAATACACTCGCACGACTAATTACGCGCATCTAAGTTTACTATGAACTCACTAGTATCTAGGTTTCGTTTGACTATTGCCACAAAATATTGTTCATAATCAATATTTTTATAACTTCGATTCTGATCGTGAGTTTGTCGATTGGTTCGGTCAAGGACCATTTGATTTACATCGTCACGAGAGGCAAGTGGATGTTTAAGCTTTATTTACAAAACTATGAGCTAATGAATGAGATGAAACTGATTAAATCAATACAATGGTAAGGGCCGGGATTGTCAATGTTGAACAATGAGAAAAATGGACTTGTTATTTATCACGCTATCCAAGATTTTTCATCTTACCGAGGAGATTAGCAGCGGATTATTATTATTACTTCTTTTTTTTTCCTCTCAGATATTGAATTTCGATATTACCGGAGAGAAAGAGCGCATCTTTATGCGCGGAAAAAAATATAAAGAGAAAAAAAGCCGGGAAGAAGAAGAAGAATCGGTGCGATTACCTCCAGGCACCGGAGATATTGTCCAAGGTGGAGAGGCATTCCCTCTGGGATTGGTATCCTATCGTTGGATACGAAGAGGAATGAACATTCGTTGAATATATTTTAACAAAGAGAAAAATCTTGGTAAGATTAATTGAGAGAAAAAAATTTATCCCGCTTTAGGCGACAGTAAGACTGACCAGATTCATGCAATTGGTCAATTACGCGTTCTGAAAACTGTTATCTACTAATTGAAATTATATGGATAGATTCTAAAGATTATCACCTAGTAGGAACAATTGTTACGTATCGCTCAAAGGAAGATTCACATCTCTTGAACCGATCACGATGAAAAAGGAGGCATGAGAGATGAAAAAGTAAGTGAATGCGTTTTCCTATGAAGTCCCAGGGAAAATTCTTTTTCTTTTCTTGGGTTTTGGTTAAACATCGATCTAATACTTCTTCTTTTCTCTCTTTCCCAGCTGAGTTTTATACGATTGCCACATCGAGGGAACAGACCCAGACTGTCTGGGGGGAGGGTTTTTTGTTCACCTTACCCCCTCTCCCCACCCTTTTTTCTTACCTCCTTTACCTCATAACATGGAGATCGCATTACCTTCTTCTTTTTCGACAAGCCCACGGGGTCTTTCATTCAAGTTCCTTGTAGCTACTCTACAAGTATGAAAAAAAAGAAACTCTTTCTGTTTTATTCGTAGACTGTCTGGAGGAAATGTATTACCTTCTTCTTTATAAATCGAGTTCTGCAGAAGAAGAAAAAAAAATGTGATAAGGGGGTAGGGAATTGGCGTTTAATGAACCATCTTAAAGATTTTCTTACCATGCCAATGGTGTTTTCCTATGTTTCCTAACGGTGGGGTGTAAAAAAAAATCAGTGTGCCTTCGACTGAGTAACTAAGTTTCAAACTGTGTAGGGCATCCACTTAAACTCAATAATATAATAACATCCACTTGTCTGGGTAATAAGACAATGAAAACCATCTTGTAACTCGACGAACGTCGTTTTATAAAACTCACGTCTCAGATCATAAATGATAAATCAAACCATTGCACTACAATGCCACGTCAAAAAAGTGCGAAATCCAAACTATAAATAAAAAACCAAAATAATAACAGTTAACAATAAGCGTTTGACTAATAGTTATACGCGCGTTGTCATAGTCTGCGTGTATATTCAATAATGTTCGTGCATATAATAACCAAAGCTCGCGGAATGTATGCGAGGCAAGCGCGAGCTTAGCCCAAACTAAGCTTAGCTCAACGAGTACTCATTCTCTTTCACCTCCGCTTTCGCCTTTTTACCGTCATCATCATCATTTTATTTTTATTGTATTCTTTTTTCGTTCGTTCAAGATTGAATCGAGTTTAGTAACGATTTATCGATAAAGTGGTCTTGAATCAGGGAACGAGATTTCGCTTGAGTTTCAATAGATAATTAATTATATAAATTTAATTTTATATTAAAAAAGTTACTCCCCACAGGCTTGAAAAAGTTTCCCCACTCTACGCTGGAAATACTTATTTCGAGCAATGTCTGACGTAATTAAAGTTCAACTACTGATCAAATAAAAAAAACTTTTTTTTTCTCAGGAAAAATTGAAAAAACGAGTTTAAAATACCAGATTGAAATAATCTTGGCTTCCGCAAGAAATAAAAAAAAAAAAAGAACTCGGTAGAGTTTGACAGTGGAAGAAAAATAGCCAGAAACGTGTAGCCTCGTTCCAAGAATCAGACCAAAGAGAAAAAGTATAATAAAGTAGTATCGCGTTTCAGGAACTAGGTACAATCCCTGTGGGATCAAACACCTATCCTTTTACGGTAAAGCCGGAGCTAAAGCGCGCGACACGTGAAAAATTCTTAGCTAGGCGAAGCGAGCTCGAGCCGAGTCAGCTCCTGTTGGGGGGGACTACTTGGGTTGGCACGCTAAATGATGAAAGCTCGGCGATGGTAGTTTAATAAAAAATAAAAGTAAAAAACAAGTCTCACACACATACTCTACGCTACAAAACTTGTGGTGAATTGTTAAAAATCTACGTATGAGAAGAAGCGTGATATGACAGACAGACGAATGATAAAAAAAAAAAGTAAGCAGGGGGAAAGGAGCTGTCAGGCTCGGCTCTCAGAGTACGGAGGCTACGGAGAATGGGGACCCGCCTGTGGCTGGCATGGAAGCGCCGCTCAGCTATCGACTCCACGTGAATTCTGGGAAGAGGACGTATAGGAAAGGGATGTTACTGCTTTTTTTTTTTTCTTTTTTATTTTTATACTCTCCTTTTGTCATGCGACCTTACTCTTTTTTTTTACGCCCCATCTTTTTCATTCGCGGCACCAAGTACATAAACGGTTTTTTTTTCTCTATTTTTTTTTTTTTTTTTTTTTTTTATGCTACACTGAAAACTTTCCGTAGGCCATTGATTATTGTACGTTTCTTCTATTTCTCGATATTTTATCCGAGATTTTTTTGAATTTTAAATCGAGAGCTATTCGCTATCAGTAAATGGAATATCCGTTATTTGAGAACGAAAAAGTTTTATGTACTCTGGTTTCAGAACCAGTCTGTTTTTTTGCTAATGATTCTACGAAGCTACGCTAAAAAACTGATTTAAAAAAACTTTTTACTGGGCAGTTTCGATTACCGGTTCGCTGTGATAAATTTAGTATTGTCGGTACTTTATATTTCGGTTGTCTCGAAAGTTGGATGAACTTTGAAGCAACTTTTATTTTGAGACCAAATGTGTCTTCAAACTATTTTCTTCAAACTATTTCTTTAATTACACAAGCGCAAAGTCATCGATTTTGTGTAATGTTGTAGTTTGCGTATGAACAAATCTACTATTATTTGTAAATTTAATGTTCAGTTTACTATTAATTGCAGTATCGTAAAATTTTAGTACTTTAGTTTTATTCAGTTTTGTTTTTCAAAGCACATTTAAAGCATCATAAATATATGTAGCATACAAAAACAAAAACAAGTTGCTTAAAATTTCATTCAGCCGTCGGTACTAACTGTACTAGCAACTACCCAAGAACTCACTAAACAGTGTCACATTTAATTTCCACATTAATCTGAAAAATAAAACAACTCTTTAACTATGTGCGATCTACCGCGCGCTAAATCCATGCTCAACAGCTCGATTGACCCGAAAGGAGATAAGATAAGTGAAAAAAAATCATCATCTTCGAGTCACCGTCTCTTTGGTCTTTATATTTCAAAGTAAATCCCTCTCCGGAGAGAAACACGCGTCTGCACGTGTATTTATGACATGCAAGCGCGTGCGATCTGCCCCGAGATGAATCAAAGACGTCAACGTTCCCTTTGGAATTTTAAAAAGCACTCCGTGCGACTTTGAACGATTCAATCTTTGCTGGTTTTAGCGGCCCTACCGCGATTCAAGATCCCTCGAACTGACAGCTAAAACCCGGAGAGCGTGAACTTATCGGATCGCGCGCGTTAATTGTTAATCGATTCGCAAACGCGCTTCCGAACCGGTTAAATCCCCCCGTTCGATACCCAGCCATCATCTCGTTGGCACGACGGATCAAACGCGAATTTTTTTTTATTTATTTTTTTATTTCGGGCATCAATCACGTCCCCGCAACACTGAATCAAAAAGATGATACGATTGAAAACATGATGAACGAGTTGTACTTTTACTTTATAGCCCGTAAAGTTATTTTAAATTCCGAAAGGTATTCAGAGATGGTGACTTATTCATCCGGGATACGCAAGGTGGACGGACTTTGAATTCTGGAAAAATATGGGAGGTAGAGGAAAAAGGTCAGAGGTCAAGTGTTTCTAGACGTTTTTTTTCCGCGGAGTCAATAGTAGAACGCCGGTGGACATATGCTCCATGCAAAATCGTGGTTCCGAGCTCAGACATAATCACGTGGTCCCTGCTTTGACTGTATTTTCTATATCTGTATTGGTTTTTATGTTCTTTTTTTTTGCTTTTTCCTTTTCTTTGTAGCTGACTTTGAGGCGAGGGGAATAGAGTATGTATCATAGAAAGTTTTAAAAGACATGTAAGAAGAAAAAAAAAATAAATAGACCTAGGGTTACTCCGATTGTCATGATTTTTTTGATCCAACTAATCCCTTGACCTTTATTACAAAAAAAAAAAAAAACAAAAAAAAACATTCCACTTTATTTCGAATGTACATCCTTGCACAATAGATTCTATTCTAAACACATTTACCATCATCGCGCTCATATATGCACTGCATTATGTAAAAAATCGTGAAAAAAATAATAAAAAAAATATGAAAAAATTTATTTGATCAAAAGCCGTGTGCATTTTGCGGTACAAAAAAATTAAAATTATTTGAAAAAATTCATTTTATTGTAAAAAAGCGCGTTTTTTGTAAAAAAAAAATGGAAAATATGAAAAAAAAAAGAAGCGACAAAGCATACACCGTGTTTTTAAAGCAACACTCCTAACGATTAAACGAGAGTTGAAAAAAAAAGACTGCAAGCATGGATCCTATTGAGACGTCATTCTGAGGTCGACTCGAAGGTGTGTAAAAAGCAATTCAAAAATCGAAGCGTTGTTCGAAGTCGCTCGGTCAAGCGACATCTCAAAAGACATCTCGACGCTGGTTACGGAATCATTCAACTGACTTACATGAAATTTCCACTTGGCCTTTAAGACCCAACTGAAAATTGAATAATCCAGTAACAAGCGTCGGATGGTCCACTTTATTAAAAAAAAAAACCCCCGTCGCGAGACTACAAAAAATTCTCGATTCCGTTTAAAAAAAAAAAAAAAAACAGCAAAAAAATGAGCAGTGGCCTGGTTGGTTACTGAAGAGAGAATAGAAGAGAAGAGAAGAGAGAGAAGAGAGAGAGAGAGCGAGAGAGAGAGAATTATAAAGTTTGTTGGAGGAACCTCCTTGCACGCGGTGCCATATATCATCTTCAAAGACAGAGAGATCGAGAGTAGTTGTGTTGGTGGTGGTGGTGGTAAAGAATAGATAGAGAGAGAAAGAGAGAGGGTGTGTACCTGGTTGCCGTCGTAAGTCCAGGATCCGAACTTCATTTCGCAGTGTTGGTCGTCAAAGGGGAACCAAGCGATGTCTATCTTGCATGTGCTCTTGAAGATGCCCGGAGGGACGTACAGGCAACTGCCGTTATGCGTGACCACCACGTTTGTTTGGAACGTCCCGTCGAAACCCTCCTCCGCACTACACGGGGGTAGTTTTACAAATTTTTTAATTCTTTTTTTTTTCATCTTTTTTAAATTAAGTACCATCTTTTTTCTGGGCTTTTTTATCATCATAAAACACATCATTTTCGGGGGGAGGTTACAGTTGCTTTGTTTTTGGGGATTTCTCTATCATTCGTGAACGAGTTGCTTCAATTTTTTTTAAATTATTGTTAAATATTCTTGACACATACACAGACCTTTAAAATTATTGAGCGCGATTTTTTGGTTTTATTATCATCATACTTAAGAGTAAACACCTATTCGCTACGCCACGTGGCTCGAGCCATTGGCGACGCGGTCATTTTGGAGATGCAACCTCGAACACTGCCAACTCAAGATTTTTATTTTTTTTTTTGTTTAAAATTTTAAATAAATTTAAGTTTTTTTTTTTTTCAAAAAGAAGCTCATTTTACTTGCATAATGCGGTAAATTTAAATTTAAGTAACATTTTTTCTAATCTTGTCGGTACGTTCGAGGTGAGACAACCTCCCACATTTAAAATAACAAAACAACAATAATAATTACGATCAAATTAAAATTTATCTGTCATTGTTTTATTTAATTTTAGTATTTTTAGTTTAGTTGTAAAAATTTAAGTTACCACGTTTAGTTTTTATAGCTTATGAGTCTCGTCGCCCTTGCGGCGTCAAGACAAACTCCGCTATTTTCATTTAGATGTTTATTTTTTATAGTTTTCATTTTAAATTATTTTGATTATTAGTATTGTAAATTATTTTCGTGTCAGTGTGTAACTTTGTTGTGTGACAATGTCGTGTGAGAAGAAAAAAAAAAGTTAGGTGCGTCTCAGCGAGAACTTCCTTTTTTACGACTCGAAAATAAAAAAAAAAGGGGGGGCGGGGGGCTAGAGGAAATTCCTCTTTTTCATCACTCTATTCGTATCTTTCACTCGTTCTCTCGAATAAAACAGAATGTGTATACGAGTACAAGCGAAATATGGAGAGGCGTATGGGCGCGGGTAAAAAGGCCAGTAAAAGAGACTTGGCGAAGAAAGGAGGGACTTTTTTTTCTGTATAAAATGTGAATTATCTCGAGCCCACACCTGCGCTCCATCCACTCCGAGGACAAAGTATTTTTCAGTTGTTTCTTTGATAATACTCCGCTGTCGAGTCAAACATTTTTCCCCGCACTACACTGGATTATTCTGTATCGCGAAACCGAAAATTGAACTTTCTTTTCATCAACTTTGAAGGTTTCTCCTACTTTTTTTTTTTTATTTCTCGCTGCCAACGTTTAGAATAACTTTCCAAACTGAATCTCATTTGAAATTTTCGTTTTATTTTTCATAAATTTGAATTCTGAATTTGATGTTGAGAAGAAAATTGTACCCTACTGGATAAGTATATTTCAAGTAGTAAAGACCAACTACGGTCAGCCAGAGGCATGAATTTACGATATCGTTTACCCAAACAATAAATTTAAATCTACCCGTCTCCGAAAACGTGGAAATCAAGGGTCTCATGGGATCGGTGGATAAAATAGCGCAGTTTACACCATAATAACCGAGTATCCTTGCGGAGCAGTGAAACAATTTGTCTCCTCCACTCCGATTTCTCAAGCGGAACGAGAGTTGGACCGGGTCCAACCAAAATATCCACCGGAAGTGAGAGAATCTGTTGGTTTTTCGAACGTCTGACGCTGCGAGGCTTGATATACGCGTGGGATACTGTTTCGGGCCGCCCGACGATACTGTTTTTTCTCGTTTGTGAATTTTTTTTTTTTTTTTCACTAGCCACGAGTTTCATCGAGTGATTTGTTTGGGGGCTTCGACCGAAGATCCTTTGTGTCTGTTTTCACCAAGGATAAGAGGGGCATTTTTTTCATTTTTCGGAGTGTAATTTGTGTCAAAGATCATTTTTCCATTTGAATTTATACAAATTCATAAGTATATCAAGAGAATTTTTACAACTTCAGAGGAATGATGAAACTCCATCGAAAAAAAGGGGTATTAAAAGCCACAAACCAAGGAGAAAAAAAAGGTCGAGATGGACGGATTCCGATCCAATTTCGCCAGGCCGAATTATATGTCGGATTGCAGTTCTGTTCTTTTTTTTTTTATCCGCTGAAAAAGTGCGGACGGCAGAGAGCAAGGACGGTGATTTCGGGCGATCAATCAACCCGAGAACCAATTACATCACAAAGCACCACCGCAAAAGCTCGGACGAGTAAAATTTGATGGGCTCGTGCTTGATTTTCGAGTTTCTCATTAACCTTTGACGAAAAAAAAAGGTCTTCACTTAGCGATATTAAAATTTTGATAAACGCGAAAATTTTTAACTGCGGAGTATGAAGTTTGAAGCACCGCACCGGAAGTAGAATACACGATGATGAAGCGCATAATAAAGGGCTATTTATTTGAAAATTTCGGCCGATGGGCAGCATATTTAACGAGCAAGTTTATCCCGGGTAACTTTCGCGGAAGGGAATAAATTTCATTTATCACCGGGTAAAACTTCGAGAGCCTGGCACTTTTCTTCATTAAAAACCGGTCTCCTTGTTATTGTGAAAAACCGGTTTAATTCAAACCAAGCGAGAGCCTATTTAAATCATACCCATTTTTTTTTCTGGTTCACAGAGAGATCAGCTGCAATCAAAAGTTTCCGGGATGATTGTCTCGCATTTCCGGGCTCGAAATGTGTTTGACTAGCTTTCCGAGGAGTAGGGATTTTAAAGTTGGCAAAGCTCGAGAGAGAGAGAGAGCTGGAGTAACAAGTAGTAAGGCGATTTTGGGGCACGAGTTTCCATTAGCGAGATGCAGCTCTCAGCCAGGTCGTTATGTTACGGTGACTTTGATATTCGTTTGGTAACGCCACGTTTACGAGCGCGCAAAATCAAATTTCGTGATGCAGAGTCCGGAATTAAAGCCACATCGATATTCTTTCGGGTAAATTCGTCCCCCGCGAAACGCGAGAGAGCAATTACGGAGGGGGGCAGGGGGAGTAATAATTGAAATTTAACGGCGTCCGGGCCGAGTTATTAAAAGGGGGCGATTAGAGTTACAGGGTTAAAAAGCGTGACGCGGCGGGGCGAGTTTAACGAGCGGCTTATACGGCGGCATTCCCGATTCCCCCTCGGGATTTGAGCGGGACACGTGTACCTGATGTGTGTTATCATTGATCGCGTTACGGATTTTCGGGGGTGTATTTTACCCCCCCCCCCCCTGAAAAATCTGTTTCTACCTGGTTTATTTGCACAAACGGGTTTCACTTCGCTTACTTTTTTTTTTATATGATAAAATTGATTTAACGAACTGAATTTAATTGAGCGTTCAGCTTCGCAACGTGGAAAATTGATTTTTTTTTTGGAGTTGCGAGTGGGTATAGAAAATAGGTCATATCTGTTTTTTAGTTTTTGAGATAACTATTGTTACCAGATTGAAATTGATACTTCAATTTTCAACGGCAATGAATGTTTGTCGAACGTAAGCAAATTTTTTTTGTAAAAAAATTTTGTTTACCACCGTTTATGGAATCCTGCAACAAGTCCCTGGGCTCGGGGAAAATTCAAAGAAAATCAACGTCCCGTAAGGGGGCTGAAGCGGGTTATTTGATACATGAGAAAGGCAAACATTTGCGAAACTCGGTCCCCGAAACATTGAATAACTTGGCCCTGCTGACCCAATTTGCCCAAGCTGAGGGGCGTGAGTCAAATATTTGCGTTAAAATTACACGAGCAGTTTCTTCTCGCCGGACCGAATTCTACGATCTTGGGTGCCAGCTGACAATCGTAGAAAAACTCCTTACCACTCGTTTTTTTTCTTCTCTTAATTGTGTGGTTTATGAATATACGGAAATTATGAATGGAAAAAATTTTCTTTACACATCACGTCGCGCTCTCGTTATTTAAAAAAAAACACGGTCTTTCAAAAAGGTTCTCTTCTTTTCAAAAAATATTTTTCCTAATTTTGTATGAAATTTTTTTCCCCGGCTAACCGAAAAAAAGACTCGAAAAACTGAATTCGTTTTAATATTTAAACGACATTTCAACAAAAAAATAAACTCTGGTTTAATTAACTCGCAAAAACTTACTTTACGGGGGAAATATATATTTTTTTTTCTCTCGCGTCTGCACAAATCCACTCCGTTGTACGAATTAGCAAATACAAATGGAAATTCAATTTTCTCGCGTCACCTTTTTTTTTTCTCTTCGGACATTAAATTTGTTCCGGCCGGAGAGTCATAAACAAGAGCTTACGTTTTCACCGTCCGCCCGCATGCGCTTCTTTTTTAAAGTCTTGAAAAAAAAAAGAAAAAAAAAGAGAAAGTAGGATACTCTCCAGAGCCGGCAACAATGCAGTTAAACGCTCTTGGAGATCTTATTGAGTGCACTTCGCGTCGTTCCCCCTGAACTTGTCCCCTTTAAACTGCGGGGTCAGCGATAAGACGAGAGCGAGAGCGAGAAATAAAAAATAAATCCGGCCAGATGAAAATAAAGCTCTTTGATGTTTTACGACTATGAATTTCCTTCTTGCGAAGCTTTACGAGAGTTTGAGATTATTCGGCGAAAGAAGAAAAAAAAGGCAAGGGCTTTTTTCATTTGATTTTGAGCACAATTACCCCGGTCAAAGGGTACTATTATTATTAATGTTCGGATGCCATCTCTCTCTAATTCCGCAAAGGGTTTGAACTTTTCTCGTTGCGCAATCGTTTTGCAAAAGCCATCGGGCTTCTTAAATTGAAAAACTTTGCTGCAAAGTCATTCTTTTGCCATCATTCTGAAAAAAAATAAATAAAATTCCCGCAAATTTTTCAGTCTTCATCGGGGATTCACGAGGGGCGAAAGAGGATTTAGCGAGGAAAAAAAGGGGGTGAAGTTCATTATGTCGACGAAGCACGAACAAACGTCCAGCCGCCACTGGAAATAAAGTCACCAAGGCCAAAAACGCCGGGATGTGCAACAAGTATGCTCGCTCGGTTGCGCGCGCTGACTGAAGACGAGACTTTTTTCACGGATGGCTTGGCTCCTACCAGTCTCCGGGTTTAGTTCTTTCTACTTTTTTTTTTTTTTTTTCTTTTTAGTTCAAATGGCATCGTAAATTCATCAAGATTCTCAGTCATTACGTTGATGTTTGAAGAGACAAAAGTTCACTTCGAGTGTTATTAAAAATGCAAAGTTATTCAAATTTCCGCATTAAAATTCATAGTTTTCAATGCGACGAAACTTGTTTTGCTTTGACTTTTAAGTCCATTACACAAGTTTTTCGTGGTAAAAACACAAACTCGTGAGAGAATCTAACAAAGTTTGAAACTTATTTTCAAAACTTCATATGAGATGTTTGATTTTTCAAAGTCACCATGACAAAAGTTTCGTGAAAAACTTGTTTAAACTACGAAAAATAACTGTCGAGTGCATTAAAATTTTTTGCTTCACTACTTTTGATCAACTCACCATTATCCGACTCCGGGATGAATAATCAGGCAGCTAAGTGCAATGAATTTACTGGTGTTGAGAAACCAAATATTTACAAAAATTTACACACCGGTTGACTCTCGTCAAAGACGTAGTTTGGTTCTCCAAACTTGGCGGGAAACTTCACGGTTGGGACAGAAAAACGTATCGGCCGAGATGGGCAAACAGGTTTTGGTGTCATCTCGGCAAACGCGAATCAATATGCAACTTGGCTACTACTTCGTCAAAGTCTCTCGTTTGTCATGGAAATACGCGACCGCTAATGGCTCCCCCGGATCTTGTTTGACTTGGCCTGGCCAAGGAACTTCCCGGCGTCTCCTGTTTTTCTTCGAAAAAAAGAAAGCGTTAACACCGAGATTAAACCCGTTCTTTTTCAAGTCCAACTTTATCTTAAAAACACACGTTTTTTTATCTCCTCCCGGATCTTTGATTAAAAGTGCAAACTCGAGGTAGAAAAATTTTAATTCACTTTTCAATAACATTACACGGAGTACAGCTGTTTGACGGTCAAACAGAAGTTGAATTAATATTTGCCTTCAATCGTTAAACTGGGTCAAATTTTACGTTACACAAAGAGCACGCAAGCTGTAATTCGAAAAAAAAAGTTAGAAAACAAAACATTAATTTGCATCCCTGGAAACAACTTCGAAATCAAATATTTTAACCTCAAGTTCGTACCGAACGGACAGGGGTCGCTGCGCACGTTCTGCACACCAAGAGTGGAGGCGAGGGGAGATTTATGTGGCGTTGGTTCTTATCGGACGTAATAGAGTTCGTAATCGCTGCACAAATCTCCCCCCAGCCCGAGTGTTTTCAGCAATCTTTTTTTTTTCTTCCCTGTATCAGTGTTCCTTTTGTGTGATTGGTCGTATTTTTAAATTTTAGCGTGGATGAGTTTTAGTTTGACTTAAGCAGTTGTGATTTAGATGATATATATTTTTATTTATAGCGGAGTTTTAGAAGATTTATTTAGATGTGATCAGTTTATAATGTTCCTTTAAGAGAAAAAAACTGTTGAGTCTGGCGGTTAGGGTTTCACACCGACCGTGCCACGTGAACCCGCTCCCCTAAAACCTGCTGTACAAATAAACATTGTAAGTGTGTCGAGGGCGTAGGTTTCGATGACTCGGGAGTTTATAATAAAATCATAAGGATGATGCGATGGCGATTAAAAAAAAAGGTCTCCAAACTAAAAGCGATGGTTCAGCGAGGATAACAAGTTGTTCAGTGTAGGGGTAAGATAAATCTTGATCTGGGAGCGGGCACCGAGCCTCGGTCCTGCGGTGGCACGCAGTAACGGGGTGGCCTGACGTCGTTAGGTTTTTCTTTTTTTTTTTATAAATCAAAGTTAATTATATGTACACAGTTATGCAGCCCAGGCTCCATTACCCAGCGTCGTTGAAGTTATCTCGAAGCGCATGCAATCAGCCCTTGGTCGACGATATAGTTACCAAAAATAACAAAAACTTTTTTTGCTCGGAATCAATTTTTGGACAAAGACCTTACAGAGAGAAGATATAATATTTTCCCGAGGTAAACAAAAAAGCCATCAGACCGGGTTACATCTGATCTTGGAATTTTGAAGTCTTTTCTGGCTTCGTGATCTCGTAAAATATAATGCCTTTGTTTTCGTACTAGTAGGTTCTCAAAGGGTAGAGAGAGTCTCTTTTTGAACGGTAATTTGGGTAAAGCGAAACCTTCGTTGTCGTATTATTCCGGCACCTCGACGAAGTAAGTTTCTCGCGGCATTGACTGTCTCGATAAGCGCGCTAGGTGTTGCCAAAACAGAGAAGCGTGTTCAAGAGACCAATTTGCATTTCATCAGCGGGTAGTATCTCCTACGTTCTTTCGTCTCGAATGGCTTGTTAATTCTCGCCAAAACCGTCTGGTGGTCGAGTTGATTTGTCATTTGCGGTCGCGTAACAAGCTGGCCGACCGGTTGGACTTGTTGATTCGGGGCCGGGGATTTAAGGCAACAGCTGGTGCAACCAGCTCGATAACCACTTTTTCACTCGCGCCGCGGGGCTCGATACTTGGAATTTCATCAGCAAGAACAACCAGATAAGTCGTTTAAAACTTCGGAGATCAGCCAGGAATTAGATTGCAAGAAGATAAAGTAAATTGGCTCGTCTGAGAGATGACCACCATTTCATTTTCTCCGGGGCTTCTTCTTTTTTTTCGCGTGTATTGTGTCCAAAGAAGTTGATTGGATTTCGTCGAGAGCGGTTTTATGTGAGCTCTTTGCCGACTAGGTCCACTTTCAGGGTCTTTGTTTTTCCAGTGTCCCGGGAATTAGCAGAAGTAGTGCCGCTGTCTCACGTTGGGTTTCAGGCACAAACTTTGGATGTTAAACGCGCCATGGCCAATATCGTGATTACTTCTTTTTTTTTTTTCTTTCCGTCCGGAGGGTCAAATTGTTGTTACGATGTAAATAACAAAGGAGACGTAGCTAAGGAGGCGTTAATACATCTGGTCAAAGTTTTCTTCTCTTCCCCGCGGCGTTGTTGTTGTTGTTGTTGAAGTTTAGTTTCTTTTACTTTTATTTCCGCCTCAGCCGTCCATCTTCCGCGCCTCCTTCTTTTTTCTACCTTCCGCTCTTTGTTTCCCTTTGACGTGAAATAATGAAAACCGTATTTGCAGGCTCCATTCATTAACCACCTTTGCGTCCGTCCGTCGCATTAAACTTTCAATTAAGATTTTTCTCCTTTGTTCCTCGAGTCCGTTCATCCTTTCTTCGAGCCCGAGTTGTTTGTCTACTATGCCAGCCGCAAATCATAGACACGCACAGCACGCGTCGAGGAAAAATCTATCGCTGGGAGAAAAAATCGCGGCAGAGAAAAAAAAAAGAAAGAAAAAAAAAAATCGGAAGTACATATCGAATCCGAGTACTCCCTTCTTCCGCTGAGTCGCGGTTGACCCACTTATTTTCCGCTGACTCAAAGTAAAAGCCGATTAGGGAATAATATTTTTTCTCCCCTTCGCTAAACAAACTCTCTCGTAATGAGCACCTAACGATGAGTGGCTTTAAAGTTGATCTCGAGTCAAGTAGGTTTCGTCGAATAAAAGAAAAATAGTGATTCACGATGAATAATAGCCGCATCGCGGGGGAGAAAAAGAAGCTGAGTAAGGGAAGGCCGAATAATATATTCCCGGGGTTGTATCCCCCCGACGCATACGTAAAAATAAATGTAAATCCTCTCGGGAGCTTGAGAAGAGAGAAAATCGAATGCGCAAGGAAGAGGATTCAATTAAGCGGACTCGCGAAAAGTTTATCCGAGCGGGGCTTGGAACTCGCATCACTTGCAAGCTTGTCACGACGACGTCTGTTTCGACGATAAAGTTAACTTCGACCGGAGCCCCCCGATGTGGTCCAACGCGCACCGGACATGCAAATACTTTGACCACCCCGCGGTCGGATAAAGTTTAGTTTATGCGTGACGTGTGCCACCTCTGTTTCCACGAAGTTTCGGCACGGTAAAAAAAATCTTTCTATTTAAAAAAAAAAAAAAAAGAAGAATAAATAAATAAATAATGACGAAATGTATTTTTTCATCTTTTTTTTTTGAAACGCGATAGATGAGCTGTTGTCGTTGTACATAGGAGTGCCTCGGGGAGGACTACCCAAGAAACAGGTACGATTACAAGCTTGCAAACAAGCTAATGTACGTCGTCCTCGGGGCTCCGTAACAGGTGCCTAATCTCCGCTTGCATAATCCCGTAAATGAGCCCACCGCGAATCGAATTTTGGTCACTTATTACCTTCAACCTAAATTATACTTCTCTCTGTTGGGTAAGTTTAAGCCATCCGATATAATTAATACGTCAGATTCGTTTACTTTTATTTTTTTTTTTTTTTGAACTCATATCGACAAAAGGCTGGCCAGGTAAAAAATTATCAAACGCTGGGTTTGGAGCGAGCGCTTTTTTTTTTTTATAATTATGAGAAGCACCGCGCAGGAGTCACCGAGAGTATCAAAAAAGTTCCGCTGCTCTTTTTTTTTTCATACATTCGAAACTCTTGATGACCCGCATCGGTGCTCCTGATCATTATATAGCTAGTGATTTAATTATTAAAAAAAAAAGTTATTATAAGTAAAAGTTTGAAATAAAAAAAGTAAAAAATTAATCGTAATAAAAAAAAAACTAAGAACTAAGTTTTTAAAAGCTAAAATATGTTTCAGTAAATTTTATAATAAAACACTACGGTTTCACGCAAAACTGTATAGAACAAAGGCAATGTGGATGGAATAAAAATTTAAGTGAATATAACTTATAAAGTAGTATGTGAACCTATAATCTAACTACTTTTTAATAAGCGCACTTTTTTTTTTGCGTACCACCAATTTTTTCTTTTTTTCTGAGACTTCTCATATTCATAGGCGTTTTTACTATGAGAGCTCGATTGAAAAAAAAAACACTGGTGGATTTTTGACTTTTAACTTTTTTTTTCGGTGATGGGTTTATGTGAGTAGGGTTTTGTGATTTGAATGATTGGCTTCAATAGTTATAAAATTGCACGTTAATGGAATATATGAGCTATCGAGCAGCTAATTTGGTTGAAATTATCTTATTTTAAACTGCATCCTGTACATTATCGAGAAAAATAGAAAATATATTAAAATCTACTGCAAAAATAGAAAAACTACGTACAGGATAATTACGTATTTACAATTTGAGATAGTAAAATGATTAAAATCGATTCAGTACTTTTATATAAATTGCAAGAGTATACACATATGTATGGTAAATACATGTATACAAAAATTTATATACGTATTGTATGGATAAAGTAATGTTTATATACGTAATCTCTAGCTTGGAGTCAAGTAAACGCATGCATAGTATAATGATAATAGAATATTCGTAAAGTAAAGGATTTTCGAAATACTCTCAACGTTATTTACGGATGCGAAGCAACACTTGTTTGAAAAAATACAGGTTTATTAATTACGAACTCCTTTTAATATATTATTTCAAATTACAATGAAAAAAAAAAAATCGAATTTTCATGACAAGGTAAGCTGTAACACACGCGTTTGAAATCATCCACCAATTAATTACTTATTTTGTAATTTTGAAGTTTATGCATAACTCAAGATTTGGTATTTTATCTTTCGGTAAAAAATGTAACCTCTCATACTGCATCCATTCAAAGGCAAAATAGGTAACTTCATTCATAAAAATCTAACAATTTTCAGATGATCATGCACGTGCGCTAAAGCTCAAGGTATGTCAATAAAGATTCGAAGTCATATAATTACGAGTATAGAAAAAATATATTGATTTCAAAAAACAAAGTATACAGAAGATATAATATTTATTGCAATGAAAAAAGTATGATAGAAGCCATCGATACTCAAAGAATGAGAAAAAACAGGTTTTTTTTTTAAATACGAGGTTAGAAAAAAAGAGGGGGGGGGGGTTGGGGGGGTTTCTTGGATATGATAGAGAATACTTTAAGATTGAAAAAAGTAAGTATCAAATTCTACATTTCTAAGGGATATTGAAATCGAGATATAGAATTATTATGTGATATATTTATAATGGATTAATGGAGTCTTCTCAGCAGCTTGACGTGTGCTTGACCGTAGATTATTCTGAAACATTCTAAAGACTATGAGCAACAAGTTTCTTCGCTTAGCTTTGCTAATTCCTTTTTTTTTTCTTTTTTTTTTAAATCGTTCACAATCGCTCAAGTAAGTACTTATATTACTTTCGTAATAGGTGGTACGAGCCAACGGTGGTATAAGCCGGATTACAACGCGAGACTTGGACAATATTGGCGCGTCAGTTTTCGGCCACCGCGGCTTTTACCACAGTAAAATACAAGAGGGGGCGGGAATGAAGAGCTGGGGCTGAACCAGCTGGACGTGTTTACCTGTTGTACATGAGAACGTCCGGCTTCCACAGTTTGCTCGGCGTGATCCTCAGATCCTTCACCCCTCCGAACTCCGACTCGTTCCACTGGAGGTTGTAGTCGGTCCATTCCTGAAGGAACAAAAAAAGAAATAGTCATTTGTCAAAGTTAGTATATTCAAGATTAATACTCAAACCACGGTGATTGAAATAATAATCAATTTTCAGGGGCGATGCTTTTATTACGCGAACGACAGTGGAATTATGCTTCAATTTTCATCTGTTGTTTTAAAATTTAAATTTTTAATTACGGACCTTGTTTTTCACTATTTTCGAGAAAATGAAAGGCAAAGAAAAGAGAGGCGCACGAAGTAACTAACGTTAAGAGCAAGTTAATAACATTCAAAACGAATTTCAAACATTACAAGACCCCCTCGATTCCCGCCCCTACCCTCTACCAGCTGAGTTGTAAGAAGAAGCGAAACAAGATAACCACTTTTGAAAAGTCGATACAACTTCCGTTTGATCCTCTCGGCTAGCACTTAACCAAGCGAGAGAGTTTGGGGTAAGATGATTTCAACGGTAAATGTTATAAAGCGCCACGCTACGGGGATGATATTTAAAGTGAGAGAGAGATGGAAGATATCGGACAAAAGATGGAACTGCTTGGTTACATATAGCGACTGGCAGTTGTTGCTCAAAGTTCGCGCGACTCGGCTTGTAGGAAATGAGAAATTCAAAACTACAGAGACAAAGCACATTCAACACCGTAGACTCGCCGTTCCGCACAACCCCGCGTAGTTTAAACGTAAAAATACCGTCGTACAGTTTTTCGACTGCAATTACACACCGAGTTTACCTAATTAGGACCGGACGGTAATTTAAAATGTTAATTTAAAGCGGGAAAAAAAACCAAAATGAACTTGTAATAAGTCAAAACCGGATTCAGAAATTTGCATTGAAAATTTGATTGGTTTATAGCCGGCGAGCCGCATCTGGCTGACGCGGCCGAACCCCCCAACTATTTCGTAAAATCCTTGTGCAAGCAAACATGATTAAATGTAAATTGAGGTTATGGTTGTTTGGCCCGTGATATAAATGAGAGGAGAGGGTTTGTTTTGAAGCGTGTCATTCCGAATCGCTCGCGTATCGAATAACGAAACTTTAGAAAATATAATTTTATACGCTCGTGGTGTAAAATAGGCCGGCTGCTTCGCTCGTAAATACGCAATATCGGGAGGGGCTCGGGTATGATGCGCGGGCTCTAAAACTCAATACTCGATCTGTGATTGCTTGGTATAAATTTTCCTCGAATAATCAACCGTAGAAAATGAAACTTCACAGAAGGATTGCGATGGGCTTGAGTTAATTTTGAATTTATAAAACTAATATTTTATCAAACCAGTCAAAGCCAGTAGAAAAGATCCGTATAAAGTCAGACGTCCATCTGGTCCTCAAAAATTCAACAATAAACTTCTGGTTCTTAAAAAGCATGATTGTTCGGGGTGAATAAGGTATTATTTAATTAAACTAGTCAAAGTCAGTAGAGAAGATCCGTATAAAGTCAGACGTCCATCTGGTCCCCCTCAAATTGGTTCTTAAAAACAACGATTCTTCGGGGGGAAACAAGGTAAATGCATAAATTGAAATTTAAGCGGACGATAAATCACGGCATAAGCGGCTCACTGTGCAGGCAGGGAAGAGCTAAATGTCATAGTCATCGACAAGCGGTCTAAGCGCTCGCGGTGAGAGATAATCCGAAAATTCGAGGAGCAGCCGCGCCGGAGCGCGCTATAGGTAAGCAAGCTCGAGCTGCTGCTGCTGCATACTGGGGGAGGAGGAGGACTCGAGATGCATGCATAGATCCCGAAACTCGCGGCTTGTATAGTCACGCGCCCGAGCGCCCCACTTGTCCCTTAATTATGCGAGTACCACCCCTACTGCTACTACCTCCTAATAAACGCAATCCGATTGCACTTCTCTCGCATGGTTCGCTTGCACATACTTGTTGTCAATAATCCAAAGAACTCCAAGTGGCTGAGTAGACTCATCCACTCTATTATTTATATTTCACTTTATATGATAACTAATCTTTGTTATTTCAAGACATACTTTCTCGTGGGCAGAAGATATTGAAAAATTATTTACAAAATTTAAAGATAATTAGCGGAATGCATGAATATAGAAAAATCCGGAATGGTGATATAAATACCTCGACGTTTCGGTAACTTGGTTTTGTCAGTCTCATCAAGAGCAATTTAATTGAAAAATAAAAAATTACGTTACACAAATAATATTTAAAACATAAACTATCACCTGGACTTACTTGTAAATTTAACGGCAATATTTGCAGTTAGAGTGACTGAGTTGATTCAGAGTCCAACTTATTAGAAATAAAGTTCTCTCACTAAAGTAAATTTTTTAGTATTATCAATCTCAAGCGAGGGGCTACGCACTCCAGAATCACAAAAAGAATCAGACATAATAATCAATATAATCAATAAAATATCGATTTCAATTCAAGTAAAAATCTTCAAAAAATAATATTTTTAACAAAATATTAATTGAAATTGGATCCAAGGCTCTAAACTCTTTAAATTTGCCAAAAGAATCACGAAAGAATCACTAAAGAATCAAAAAAAATCAAAAAGAATCAAAAAGAATCAAAAGAATCATCAGTGATTCTGGAGTGCGTAGCCCCTCGATCTCAAGTGCATTTAACATCGGTCTCAAACGTTATTTATCGAGTTAGAAACAGCGTTACATTAAAAGCTCGAAGCACATTAAAATAACTCACCCACTCGAGATAAATCAAAGTTTTTAATTCTGAATTTCACTCGGAATGCTTGGGTAAAAAAAATTTACCGGCCGCTATTAGAGAACGAGGGAGGAAAAAAAAGAGGAGGATTCAGCGAGCCAGGTGCATTATAATAGCCGAGTCCGGGGAAAAATCGTGCGATTATTCTCTTTAAGTGACTCAAAGTTGGAGCCGAATAATACACCGAAAGAATGCACCCACGTAACGGTTATTACGCGCCGTTTGCGGCCGTGAAGGGATTCCCCCGCCCCCCAAATGAGAGACCGCAGCAGATTTTGTTCCTTGTTATTCTTACTCTGGCTTATGGAAAAAAGCCCTGTAGTTTTTTTTTTTTTTTTCACCCCTCGCTTTGTCAAGATTTCCATCGGGGTCGTTTAACGAGTGCTTTATTATTTTTATTATCTACTTGGTTATTTGTCTTGCTTGATAGGCCATTCATATTTAATTGTTTGAATTTTGAATTTTGAGACAAATAATTTTACTTTCATGCAGTTTTAAGGATGTTTGGTACTTACGAAAAAATGCAGCCGATTTGACAATTTTAATCGAATCTTCTAATAATTTATGTCAAAATAAACGTCGAAATTTTTCTTCGTTTTAGTTTTTAAAAAAATTGAAGTATTTGTTTAAACAATTAAAACGGCATTATAACAGAAATCAAGCATTTTTTTCTCTCTCTCTGAAATGCAGAAATCGTTAAAAAAACTGTGAGTTAGTTATAGCCATACTTCATAGAAAATTTTAATATTTTTTAAAGTTTGAATTTAAAAATTATTTTAATTAAATAAAAAAATGCTTGTTTTTCATAAGATTAATTGTTCAATTATTTGTTATAAATTTTACGTAAATCATTAAAAGATTCGATAAAAATTGATAAAATGGCTGCATTTTTCATAAGTATCAAACATCCTAAATGAGCTTTTTAAAACTCTTGGGAAAACGTTTCCAAATGAAAATTCATTTCTAAATTTTGCCCCTGTATCGACTAAACCACTTTAGTGACCGTCCCTAAATATTTTTCAACCCTGTCCCAGCAACTCGAATTTTTTACCTTATAATACACTAAAATCATGTTGAGAGAAAAAAGGGAAGCTAGACAGAGTTATAATAATTCCAAGAGTGGATATAAAAATTCATAAAGCCAGGCCCCGGCAATCACTTAAACTCAATCCCGACGTTAATATTCGCGCACTCAAGAATAAGCGCGTACCTTTTTTTTCCCCGCTCGTCGGTCGGTCGACAAAAAAGGGATGAAAAAAAAAAAAAAAAAAAAAATAGCGGATGGAACGAGTTTAAAAGTACTCCACCTGGCTTTGGCAATTTTTCGTCCGCGGACGTCTCCGGCCGCTGCAGCTGCTGCTTATAATTATTATTACTCACGCTTTTTTTTTTTTTTTATCTCTCGAGTTTCTTCTTTCCCCATGATCGATCCCCGGTGCTTTCTCAAGCTCCCACCGTGATTAATCGAAGCCAGGTGGATTCTTTATGGTCCTCTGTGCTCCGAGTGATTTATCTCGAGTGGAATTTCTTTTTTCGCTCTAAAATTATCATACGTAAATTTGCGGACCCGCGAGCGGTCACCGCCGACATGACTTTTCCATCAACTCTCGGAAACTTTGGATTCCGTTCCATTAAAAGTTCCCGGACTCAGGTAAATTGGCTTTCGTCCGTTTGCTTTGTTTGGTAATTACGACTATACCCTCTGTATTCATGAATACCTCTAGCGTGTGATTATCATGTACGTCTCCGATAAACAATAAAAGCCCTGTCAATTTTTTCAATGATACCGACGTTTAACGGCCCCCGGCTGTCGATAAAAATGTATCGCTTGCTCGCCGCATTAATCATTCCCGAAATCACGTATAAATCATTGGATGAATTTCGAGTACGCGTTGCATTCCCAATCCTTTGCCCCCCCCCCCTTCCTACCCATCTCCCACTGCGCACTTTCAAACTTTCCAATTTCCATCAATCATACCGATGTTATTCAACCACAAAAGAGATGCCGGAAAAAAGGGTTGAAAAAAAAAGGAATTCGATTTGCCTCGTAACTGATTGCAAGCCAAACGACTGTTCATCGTTATTTTGTGGATGAGCTGTGGTTAAATCAAGCTTAGAGGTATTTAATGATTATCTTTATTTTTTACAAAAACAGGCGTGCTTCTTTATTCTAAATAATGCGCTCTAAAAAAATTATAATAAATTATTCAAAACAATACTCATGTTTTATTTCTCTTAAATGACAAACCAAATGAAAAATTCAGTTATAATTTACGAGTACATGCATTTAAATATTTAAAGAAGTTTACCCGGTTTTTTGCCGTTCAATTGCAAATGATTACCCATGAACGACCGATAATAAATAATGAAGCGTTTGGTTCGATCGAAAGCCTCTGAAATTTGGAACAACTTTTATGCGGAAAACTTTATCCTCAATGAAGGCGTCGAGTGTGTCACTGTGGGTTAATTAAAATAATACCAACACACTTAACGGGATTTAGCCGATGGGACGCGAAATTAGCTCCGTGTAACACGCAAGTGAGAGTTAAATGGTCCGATCGTTGAATTAAACTGTACTTTGATTGGAGTTGGGTCGTCGTTTTTTTTTTTTTTTCTTTCTTCAACCGAGCTTAAAAAGTTTAACAGCAGCAATCAATATAATATCTTGTATAAATTCAATCGTAAAATTTTGACGATGTGAAATAAATTTTGAAATCCCCGATAAACCCGCGCAAAGATTTACACTGGTGTAATTTAACGTTCTCGACGTAAACAGAATTTATAGGGAAATAATGCTAAATCCAGCTGAAATTGAGTAGAATTTCAATCGAAATTTCTTGCGAACCACGCATTTTATGATCCATTGCGGCCGCTTTGCCGCTAATTAATGCACGATTAGTTATTAAAACATCAACATCCTTCAAGCGTTTCAAAAATTCATTCCCACCACAAAAGTTTGGATTATCGAAAGTATTTCGAAACGAATAGAGCAAAGCAGGATGAATCGAAGAAAAGAAAATTTTTTGCCAGGGGTAGATTCTGGACACGTTTATGCGACCAGCAGCGTCATCATCGGGGCTCGCACGAGCGAGCTCGCTCCTCGTGCATCCAACCCACCAAGGATATTTGCAAGACGACACTTAAGGCACGAGTGAACGAACTTTGTGACAATCAATTCGTCTGCCGCTCCTTTTCCAGAGAGTCCGATTTTTCCAGTGTTAAATTTATTAATTACTCTACCAATCGGAATATTTTGTGAACTTGTTCATTATTGAAAACTTTTTACATCATTGTGTTTCGAATCCTTACCTTACAAGTATTTATTTCAATTATTCTATCGTTTATTTTATTTTTTTTTTTTTTAGTATTTATTATTCAAACTCGAAAAAATAAATTTACTAATTTATCTGGCAGAAACTCTTGTCAAAAATTTAAAAATTTTCAAATGATTCTTGTTATAAAATGCTGATTGAAAAGGCTAACATCCTACATAACTTGGTTGTGTTACCGATGTCGACAAACAATGAGCTCGAACAATGAAAAAAAAAAAAAGCGTTCATGAATATAACGGGGAATCCTGTTACATGGAACAAATCGCAGCATAGATGAAAACGAAAAAAATCATGCTTGACTTTTCCTCTTTTTCGTGTAATTTTCTCCACCGACGGTATGTACAATTAGTACTCTTCTCTTCTCGAATATGTTTTATCCACGACGTACCGCTTGATTATTATTTTCACCTACTTTTGACGTTTCATTATTTAGCCCAGAGTAACTGACGTCTGATTTTTCGTTGACAGTTGTGAGTGAGGGGGGGAAAAAAAAAGGTGACTGAATTTTTTTTCCGCCCAGTTGGCGGAAAAGCCCATAGCTGCAGGCGCGGACGTTCTTTTGAAAATTCGGTCGCCGCGTGTTGGCAATTGGAAAAACTTTTTTTTTCCACCAGCCGGCCGTCCGGTTCTTCTTGGAAAATTCTCTCATCCGGTTCTGTTACTGGCTGGGCTGTTGGCCAACTCAAATACCCGGGTGCGTGTCCCTGATCATGCCGGGCTTCTGTGTCACATTTTACAGATTTTAAAAAACTATTCTCCGCTTCAATGGATTTTTTACCATCGTCGAGTTCAAATCAAAAATAATATTACTCCACGAAAGTTTCAGAGCTACTCTTGCTAGGTAAGCTATCTCAAAAGAATTCATGCTTCATCGAGTAAAAGACACCGATAATTCATTTAAAAAACAATCCATCTTTCGAAGACTTTTATTATAAGAGTCGGGAGGGAAAAAAAGCATCAAAGCAAAGACTGCACGCTCGGTTGAGTAGTAGAGCATGCGTGAGCGAACCCGGATACGCGAAAAAGGCGCTCACCTGCGATTCGATTTTCCACGAAAAAGATGCGCGTTTCTCTTTGTGGAAGCACTCTCTCTGTGTTTCTCGTTCCGTTTCATGATATTTCCAGAAGTTCTACCTGTTTTTTATTATGCGTGACATAAAAATTCTCTTCTTTTTTTTTTTTTTTTTTTTTATGCGTGAATTTTTTAAGTAAAAATTTCTTCTAAACCAAATTGCGGGTTTTAAAAAACTTATTTCATAGACATTTTCATCGATAAATTAGTGTAAGTAGTTCGAGCGCCGCTTACTTAAAAGTATTGACAGCTTGAAAAATAAAGTTAAGAGCTCGACGCGGCTCAAAATTAACATGAATTCTGACCTCGGAAGCTTGCGGCCGGAGGCACCCTCGCATGGAACGATGTGGTTTCACGGTCTGGGTATCGCCACGCGGATGAACTTTAAACAGCATCTGTCCAAAACACAACGGGTTTTATCGAAAAAATTACACAATCATGAGCCCGCTCCAGCGGAACGAACGAATAATCGATATTCGATTAGCCGTACCTGAGAAAACACGATACGTAGCGGCTTCCTCTTAATCCAGCCGTGCTCTAGCTTACGGAGTTATAGAGTCAGCCGAGTCTAGCCGCAATCTCCGCCGCGACGTCTAACCCGATAATTCTAATCAGCCGCCGCGTAACGAGCTCAATAATTTTGTAATCCCCCACCCCCACCCGTGCAAGTGCCACTACCCCCGCCCTTTATGATCGCACACAACACACACGGTGTTTTTGATTAACCCTAAGTCTTCATTTTTTAGGTCGATTTCAATCAATAAATCGACGGTCCCAGCGAAGAAAAACTTTAGCCGAACATCAGCAGATTTGAAATGACCAATGAGAGACTGAAATAAATAAGAATATCGAAAAAAATTAAAAAATCTCATTTATTGGGTTATGATTCATGAAGATTCCTGAATTTTTCCGATTTTTTAATTCATGTCAGCCTCTCATTGGTCATTTCAAATCTGCTGACTTTTGCCTAAGGTTTTTTTTCGCAGGGACCATCGAAATAAACATTTTTCAAGTAGAAATTTTTCGTCTTTTTAAAATGAAAAATCATTAATCAGTCACTTAAGAAGAGTCCTTTTTTCCAAATTTATTGAGATTACAACCAACTGCGTGGAATTTTGATTCTTCAAACTGATCTATTAGATTTAAAAATGCTGGCAGAGATCAATGAGTTTTTTGAATACAATAACTCATAATAAAATTGATTCATTTATGCTTTTCATCAATCAAATGAATGAAATTTTTAATATTTATATGAAACTTTTTATATGTTTTCTGTTTACTTGAAGAATCATAAATTTCGTCATCTTATCGGCTGCACTGAACATCAAATTGCATTTATGAGTTTGATTTATAGTTTGGACTTTATTTTCTATAGAGGCTACTGAGTAGATACAAACTGAAAAACAAAACCATAATTTTCCAGCACAGTTTAATTCTTTCAAAATTAAATTATCAGAATGTTTCATTACAATTGAATGAAAACTAATGAAAAAAATTTTCTGTCGTATTGTCGATAATCAATTTATTACTCCACCACTTTATACAATCAATCATAAAAAACTGTGCAGGATGTTTGTTTTGTTGAAAGATTTCACGCTCAATATAACAGCACAAAATCAGCTCGCAAGATTAGAGCCATCGAAAATTAATAATAGCTTGCGGGGCTTTGAGACTTGATTTATAATTAGCTAGTGCCACTGCTTTGGATCGACGATAATCAAGAAGTCAAAAGTAGTCCCTTTAAGCTTAAGTAAACGAACGGCTACTTAAACTTTATATCTCGTAACCTTCATTAACGCCTTTGACGCTTTTTTCTTCTTATCAGCATCGAAGATTAAACTCAATTTTAAGGGCATCTGCGTAATTCAAAGCAAAATCATTAGATTGACAGACTCGTTTTTGATCGATCGTTTCGGAGCTTTTTTTCTCTTTTCACCCACATCAATTACAAGCGATGCACACGCGTCGAGTAAAAAAAAGCAGTTTGAAAGCTACTATTTTTCCCTTTGACAATCAAACAATGCTCCCACTGACGAAGCGAATATATACAACTGCAAGCAGAAAAAAAAAAAAAAAAAAAGTTTTGCCAATTTCGCTAAACTGTTTTTTTCTTGTTTATACAAATAAAATGTTTACGCACTCGAAAAAATCTGAAAGCTTTACACTCGGTTCTTCTCGAACGGGTAAAAAAAAAAAAAAAGAAAAAAAAAGTATCTCGGGAAAGTTACGAATTATGAAAAAAAAACAAAGTTCCGAAACTACCCGCGGAGTTACTCGTAATTGCAGATAATAGAAAAGTGGAGGGGAGGCTGAAAAAGACCAAGAAAGCGTAATGACAAACGAGATACAACCATGTGCTGGGGTCCCAAAGGACCAACGGGAAGCAAATAAATGAACTTTCCTGAGTGCTCGTGCGAAACTTTTTTTTTTCTCTCGAAACTTTTGAAAACGACATCCTCTCGATAAGAATTTTCAAAATTGCCGGCCTTTGTGTTATGAATGGTGAAATTCATAGTTTACGGGTTTGGGCTTTTATACTCACCGGAGATCACATAAGTTGTCCGTTGTGTAAGACTCAACAATGGACCGGAGCGTTTTTCATGTGTGCTAAACTGTTACAAACTTTCAATATTCAAGACTTTAAACTATGAGGTCCTACGTCATTGTCCACAGTGAATGACTCAATCGACCATTGTTATGATATTTTACGGGAGATTTTAGATGGAAACGATGAAATTTTTCAAAGTTTGGTAACGACATTAAAACAAGTTTTTTATTGTCAAAAACAAAAATTTTTAATAAATTTTTTTGGCAAGCTGATTTTGAAACTGTTGCGGATATCTTTGTCAGAATAAACAAAATTTTTTCTCATCTGTGTAAGCATGATTCAAAACTTTGAGTTAAAAAACAAAAGAGTGAGTCTGAAATTCTTCTGACAGAAGAAAATTTGAAGAAAACTTGTTAGTCTAGTTTGGCGATTCTCGTACTTTCTTGCAGTGACAATAGCAACTTTAAAAATTTTTAAATTTGTACAAACTTTAACTTCATTCCAAATTTATTTGTGACTTACTCAAAATGTATTCGCTTATTTCAAATATTAAAACTGAATTTATCACGTATGAAATTTTCAGGACGGAAAAACATGTAATTTCATGTGTCTAGAGTTGCGGATAAGTTTATTAGATACTTCAACCGAAAAATATTGCTCTTTTGAAAGTTAAGTTAGAGAGTGTAGGTCAGTGGAGCTTTTACCGAGGTTACTTTCAAGCTCAAATTTATCGAATTAGTTTTACTATGTAATCAAACTAAATTTAACATTCTCTAAAAAGTTTATGTGCACGTTTTGTATTTTTTTTTTTAGTTCTGTGATTTAAAATCAAAGTTAATACATTAGTTATCATTTGACCGATGAAATATATCGTGGGTTTTGATTTCATTATTCATTTGCAATGATCTTTTTCATAAAATAATTCAAAATTTAAATTTCAATAACATTTTATCGTAATCAGATTTCTTAATAGTATCCAATTTTGAAGGATAGCGACAGATTTATAACACTTTTGGGTTTTAAAAAAGAGACTTTATAGATAAACTGAAATCCGATCTTTGCGACCTAAAAAAATTAAATTCTCTATAATTTCTTGAAATTTTAGGAAAAGCTTTAAAAACCTTCGCAAAAAATTTCTTTTCTGTAAATCTGGCTCATTCCAGAATTAAAAAAACAATGACATCAAGAAATATTTTTCACTGAGTTTCATAAAAAATTATTCAAGTACGAATTTTAAAGTAAAAGCTGAATTTTTAAAGTGAGCTAATATTTATCAACGAGTACGCTAAAGACTTTTTCAGTAATAATTTTATCGGAATTTTTATTGCGGAAAATTCGCAGCACACTGAAAAATTTACCTCATTTATAAATTATCGAAATTTTTGAAAATATTTCATTACTCAAGCCGAGCCAAACAGAAAAAAAGTCTAAAATTTAAAGCACTTGACATCGACTTGCCCTGAGTAATGCACTTGGCTCCAAAAACTTTAAATAATAATTGAAACAGTCAAATAGGTGCCCAAGCGTTCTCGCGTTTAAATTTAACTTTTAAAGTGCAAAAAGAGAAGGAGAAAAAAAGTGTGGAGAGCCGAATGAAGCCCTCTCGGGCAGTAGATGAGCTGCAAAGCAGCTTGATAAAACACGGAGAGAGGCGGGGAGGGAGAGAGGGGGAGGTATTAATGTCGTGCAGTAGGTGAAGAGCAGTGCATATGTACTCGCCCGAGCGAGTCTTTATCTCTTTCGCCGGGGTCTCGCGTGGGTAAAAGACACTGCGCCACTTTTATACTCTCCCCCTCTCCGCCCCGTTCGAGCGTGCGGGTTAACGTTTTCAAGGTCACAATCACTGCTCCCTTTTTTTCTTTCGAGCAACAAATATTTAGTCGCGCGTAAAAAAAGGTCGGGCACTTAATTGCGTAAACTCCCACTCGTGAAAATCATAATCATAATCCGTCTCTTTTAGTTTCTCCGGCGGTAGCAGCGCTGGCAAAAGCACTTGAATAATTTTAATTACAACGCGGCGGCAGCTACGAGTTTTTGCTTCTTTTCTCTCCTTATCTGCCAGCGAAAGACGGAGGGAAGGACGAAAGCCTGAATTATTTATACTCGCTTGCTTGCGCGCTCAACTCGAGCAATTTTTTCCGCACTGCGGAGCGTGTGAGGCCCCCCCCCCCTCCTTTGTTTTACATTTGTGTTTGTCAAAAATTTTGAACCAAATTTTGGGTACGAGAGTGTACGTGAATTAAAGGCTGCTTACAGAATGAAATGTATTTCGATAAACTGCAGCTTTTTCAAATATTAAAGTGCGAGAGTAAAAAATCAAATTAAAAGTAATAATTGATCTCGAAACCGCAAGCACAAAAAAGTCGGTCCATGTTCGCGCATATAAATGCGCTTAATGGAAAGCTCGCTTTCCTCGAAATATCGCAACCCAGCTGAGGGGCAACATTGAAAAGCACTTACCTCAGGAAGCGCGCGATCGCGAAAAAAGGCGCGAGATTATGTCCCGCGTAACTCAAAAACTCGAAAAAAATTTTCGTGGATTAGGAAACACTTTGGAGAAGATGCGAGTATCTCGAGAAGATTATTCAAATTCGGAAAGCGTGGATTCCACGTTTCGTCGTTCCCCTCGTAATCGGTTTATCTATTCGAATATTACCGCCAAAATCGACAATTTATACGCCTTAAAAAGTTAAAAGAAGTGCGTACTAGCAATCAGGAGCGGTCGAATTTTTTTTTTCTTTTTTACTTTTTGTATATTCAGTAGCGACAGCTATTTAATTTGAAGCTCGGTGCGCAGTCTCAAGAGTGAAGACGAAGTAGCGCGGCTCTCTTCAGAAAGCCGAAAAAAAATCCCATAAATTTGGATGGAATAGTAAATTTGCGCGAGAGAGCGGGCGTGTCACGGCACGACTCTCGGGAGCACCCGGAGAGATTAGAGGAGAATCCAATCTTGGCTGAGTCCATTTGCTCGTGACGCTCGCATTAAAGCTCCACAGGCAACTACTGCTACCCGGAGAGATGTTTTTTTCGGTGTATGGACTACTTAACGACCACCCCGTTCTTAATTTTAAATAGTCGTCTTAAATACATCGTAGGCGAGGGAGAAGAGGAGCTATTTTGAAAGGAACCCCGAGTAGTTTATTTCTGGCTAAGGAGAACCATACTGTTTTTGAATGAATAATGTAAGCTCTCGGTGGGTGGGCTTGCCGGAGGAGAAATAATTAATGAGCGTTTTATCCGGAGTATCCTACACTCAGCAAAATTACACTCCGCCCCCATCAAATTATCATGGTTCCTCATTTGCATCAGCTTTACGTTTAAAAATTCGATTGTACCAGCAGAGAGAGGGGCACTTGGGAGAAGGGAATTGAATCACGTGTAGGAAGTTTCAGGACCGACAGCTCTCGAGCACAAAAGATCACCGCGGTGTAATATGATGGATCTTGGTTTCGGCGCAGTGACTCCTGTCGTCATACATCACAATTATGCGAGCGAAGATCCGTCGATTTCGGAGTACCAAGGAACCGCTGCACGTGCAGCCTGCCACACCTCGTGGGACGTTAAAGTGTTCTGGTGCGATGATGATGATTCATTAGATTTAATTTTCCATCATCTTTTTTGGTATAAGATTTATCGCTGTTTATCTCGCAATATTACGAGGAGATGACCAGAAATTTGGGTTTTTTTTTTTTTTTGGAATTTATAGCCGATTTCTGTGCTCAAAGTACTTCAGGAATGCTAGGGCCTCTTATTTTTTTATTTTCTTATAAATTTCTTAGATGAAATATTTTAAAATTCAACTTCTCTGCTCGTGAATGGGCACAGTTAGGATTTCTAAGATTTAAAAAGGCTAAAAAGTGCTTTCTAAAGTCTAAATTGCACTTGGGCAAACTTATCAAATTATGATTTGACGTATTTTTTCCTGAGAAAAAAAAAAAAAAAAAAGCAAGATACTTAATTGACTTCGTGCAGAAAATGACATTAAACACCACTCTCAAACCAATAAAAAGACTTATTCAGTAGAGTAATAGGGAGATTTTCCGAGGGGCTATGCACTTCAGAACCACTAAAAGAATCACACATAAAAATCAAGAAAATAAATAAAATATCAATTTCATTTCAAGTAATAATCTTCAAAAAATATTATTTCAAACAAAACAGTAATTAAAATTTATTTTAAAGCTCTAAACACTTTAAATTTGCCAAAAGAATCACGATAGAATCACAAAATAATCAAAAAGAATCAAAAGAATCATCAGTGATCCTAGAGATTTTCCATCTTTCTGCACAAGAAAACGATTCCCAAAGTTTTATGTTTGTGTTCCAAATGTCTGGTCATTGCCTTGTAAGTCAGTCGTGTGATTACAACCAAGAATCTTCATAAAATTTCAAGTTTAAAGAACCACTTTGATGTTTTAAGATTTTAATCGTACGAATAAATTTTTATAGCGTATTGTCTAAATCAAAAGTTACTTGAGCTCATTTTGAGTGGTCGCAAAAAATAACAAAGATTTCAAATGGACAAATGCGTGTTTAAAATTTGCTAAGTTGGAGTGCAGGGTTTCACAGTAGTCTAAATTACAGTCTGCGGTGATCAATCAGCAGCAGCCGAGTCGTAAGCCAAAGTGCCCGGGCATTTCGGGCACGCAGGGGGTGTAAGGTTACACATAGTAGCTGCTTGGGAGTGCCGTAGGACGATGGACAGGTATGCGTCTGACCTCGAATGCTCGCGTGCATACCCGAAACTCTGGATTCCCTCCCTGTGCGCCCAACCTCCAAAACGTCCTTGGACGAGTATGTGCTCCTCAAAGCACCTACTCTTCCAACCTTATACATCCACTTTTACATTTGGCTGATTAATCTTGGACTTATTGCATCACCAGTACTGCCGGAGAGAAAAACCAGAGTAAATGATCCCAGGGGAAAAAAAGGGGGAAGCCATGGGTTACAGAGAAAAACGTTAACAAACGAGGCCCTCTTTGAGCTGAGCTCATCGACAGCCCGAGCGCTAATTAGTACGAAGCACGTCAGACGGGAAGAAGCTTAATCATCCATCCTAGCTATTTTTTTCAAACCCCCGGGGGCTGTCATTCCGCGCGGTCTTTTTTTCAGCCGCGAAAAAAAAAAGAGAAACTTCTGAAATATTGAGCCGAAGATCCGTGACAACCCCCCCCCCCCCCCACTTTTATCAAAACGCTATTCTAGTTCTAATAGTATGCATTATGCGAATTCGCAGAGTCCTCCTCGGCCGCGATGTATGGTATACAATCAATACTCGGCGAAAGCCAAACAATGTAAAGTCCGTTGCCGCCTCCCGGTCGATGAATATCCAAATGTTATCGCAACTGCGGAATCTATTGTTACGGGTGGGAGGGAAACTGTCCATAAATTAACGACTCCGCTCGCCCCGACGATTATGATTTAAAATATGAACTTGGTCAGCTAACGCGTAAAGAGAGACTTTCAGTGCTATACAGTTGCACCCGAGCGATATAGTCACCGTTAAGGCGCATGCAAATCGACTTAAGAGTCAGCTCAAGATTAAACCTCCACAGCTTAAGATGTTGCGCTCGCTGCATAGGTTAAAGCTCCTTTGCATAAGCCCATTCCCCCCCCCCTCCCCCTGGCTTTTAGTTGACATCGAATCAGTACGAGAGAATAAATCCGTAAGAAAGTTTTTTAAAAGCTCTTTTAAAGCATCCGCCGTTCGTTCTGTTTCGGGCGATAAGCGCGGCCGTGAGTGTTTTAATTACCGCCAAACAACTTTCGGGGAGCGTCACTAATTTGAGGCTCCGTTCCAAAAGGAGTGTTTAAAAAACTATTTAGTACCGAGAATTATAAATGAGTTTCGGGGACACAGGAGTTGATTGAGAGCAGCTCTGCTCCCCAAACATAATTATTTACGATCCGATATCACTGATGTATCGCAGATTAATTTAGTTTCGGCGATCCGGATTTCTGGCGTACACACGTGGAGATTAATTAATCCTTTGGGCGATGTTAGATTCGGGATAAAAAAATTTCCCGAGCTCGACCGAGCATGCTTAATTTCAATCTGGATCAGTTCAATTTGCAGATAAATCTAGTTTTAACGGTACGTGGGCGGAAAAAGTTGTTTCCAATATTGTTTCACCAACTTCTGCTCGGGGTTGATCTACTCTTGAACTAATGATACCTCATATGTTATTGGTTTTTTCTTTACTTACTAAAAAAAAAAAAAAAAAAAAAAAAAAACTTTTGAAGTAAGGAAAACTTTTTTTAAACCTCTTTATCATTTTTCAATACTTGTAAAACAAAATCGGGCTATTTTTCACTCGTCAATGCATTTTTTCTTGGAAACTTTTTTAAAAAATTTTAAAATACTAAACTTTTATCAATACTCACTTGAATCAAAAGTTTTTTCAAAAACTTTTCAGTGAATAAATTATAAAATACTGTTTTCGATAAAGCAGTAAAATCAAATAACCAATTTGTTAGTTCTTTGTCTTAATAATTTTAAAAATATTTTTAAAAAAGAGTCAATATTTCATGAAAAATGCGTTTTAATAACTCCAAGAAGAACGAATTTTTAATTTGAAAAAGAAGCCTCGCGAGTATTCCACGCAGTCACGATTGACGATAACCCGAGTCACATAGCCCGGAGTGATTGCGCGAGCTTTCGTGGAGAACAAGAATACGCGGTCGAACAAAAGTTAACAAGATACGTACGTTGTTCAAAGTGAGCAGCGCAGCGTCAGTCAAGCGCGGAGTTAATGCCGCGGCAGGAAAGTCCAATACGCGCTGCAGCTGAATATTATGATTAAAACGCCTCCTCCCCGAGTGAGCAAGAGATAGTAAAGAGTCCATGATTTATGTAGAAGAGCGTGGCTGGCGAAGGAGGTACACGTGCTGGAGGAAGTGCGCATGTTTTATTCAGAGAGTTGCGGAGCTTGCAGGCCGCGGCGGTAGGAGATAATCGAATGAGACGAGTTCTTCGTTCTCTTCTCTGATCGCGCGGGAGTTATTATGCGAGACTGCACAATGTACCCCGATTTGCTTGCTCAGCTCTTAATATATGTCTCATGTGGGATTTTATCTTTTATTCAGTCGACAAATCTCATTTAATTAATCCACCGCCCCAGTCCAAAGACTCCGAAGTTGGATTGGTTTTTCGTTTTTAAACTTATTCTTTTGTTGTTTATTCACACATAAAAGTTGGAGTTTCATACCCGGGATTGTAAGTTCGGCTGATCGGGAGTCCGGGCGCGTTTGCGGTACTCTATTACCGATGCCGCCGCACAGAAGTTTATTCCCATTGGGATAACCACCCGGGACCGAAACTCTCTTATTTTATCCTCGCGGCGTATTTCACTAGTGGCACTTTTGTGTACTGCGCTGCGTGAGCTCGAGTTTCCACCTGGAAATCACGGGATTATTCATGTCGCGGATTTTCGGTCTGCTGCTGCTGCCAGGGTGAGAAAAACGAAAAGTCAAATCCTACCCGAAATTTTTTTTTTTTTTTTTTACTCCAGTCGTTGTCTGTTTGAAAAGAATTCGTTTACCACCGGAGATTGCTTAAATAAATGTGGAAAGGGGGAACGGGTATCTGGTGTCAAATGAGTTTTCGGCTCTTAAAGAAGAGATGAGAAAATGAGAGTTTGATGAAAACGTGCTGCGCGAAGAAGATTAAAAAATTTTCAATTTATACCGGGTTTACAAAACACTTTTGTTTATACACCTACAACTCGTCCATTGTCATTTTTGCTCTGAGAGAAAAATAGTACCTGCTGTTTTTATTAAATCCCGATAAAAACAAACGCAGTATTGCGTGTTGCCATTCCAGTCTGACCATATCTTGGTCTTCACCACTGACTAGTAGCGGTAATAATTTTCAAAGTGCAAACAAATATTACTGGAAAAAATTCTCAAAAATTTTTTACAGAATTCATGAAATTTTTTATTAAAATTATTGTTTTTAAAAATTCCGAAATATTAGTCTCTCTCGCGAACACAATTCTCGCCTTCCGCAACGATAAAGCTAATGAATTTCAAGTTTCCTCCTCCGCGAGCTAAAATAATTCTCCGATGCTTATTGCACCCGTGGGAACGAGAAAAAAAAGTGGCTTTGGGGAAAGAACCAAATAAATGATAAAAAGCGTCAGTTTGAGCTAAAAAGTACATTATTTTCCGTAACGAGAGAGATGATATTATCCCCGGCGCGGCTCGGTGCATAAAACGAGGACAACTTAATGGCTGGGAGGAGGAGGAGTGAGTAGCGCGTTTTAATGTAAAATGGAAAATGCAGTGTCCCAGGCCCCATGCAGCCAGAAAGCCATGGAGCTCAGGGGAGGAGGGACGTAATTACGTTGTCGCTCTCCTCTGCCAGGCTATATCATCATCGGGTCGGCCCCGCCATCTTCGTAGTATCCACTTCGAAGATTGCATAATAAGTTGAAGGCCCTCCCGCTTCTTTTTCTAGCTCGTCCGTCGCCGTAAAGTGCACGCGACTTCGAGGGTATGAAATCTTAGCCTCGATATCCTTCTTTCATTTACGACTCGCTTCCATTAGTCCAACCGCGGTCGTAAAAATTAAACTCCATTGCTCGTAATGGTATCGAGAACACAGTAGCGTCCTGCAATCAATAATCGTCGTCGGCGCTAATCCTGCCCCCTCGATTTCCTCCTTATAATCAAAAGCCGATCGCAGGAAATTCCCCGACTAATCACTCGAGGTATCGGGCACTTCCCGAAACAAGAAAATGGCTTTCAAGGGAGGGGAGGGAGAGCAGGAATAACGTCGTTAGCACGGGCTGCACGTAATTGGCAGAAAAGATTTTGGCCGTGGACGACTTAGAGCTGAGAATTGCAGGCAAAAGTGTCTTTTCAAAACCTGTTGCGCGTGCCTTGGAATTCCGGCTGTAACTCTTAGCCCCTTCCCCCCCGCTTGCTGCAGGATTTCAGGGACTTTTTTTAATTTTTATTTTTATTTGATGCCTTGAAACTCTTTCACTTTTACACCTTTTTATTTTAAATTGACCTTCAGATAATGTCCGGCAGTTAAAATCTAAAGAGGATTAATTCATTATGCAAGTACTCGATAAGCATTGATTTGCAGCAGCTTGTTGTTTAATATATTCTCGGCACGCTTGTATGCGGCTGGGAAAGTATACCGGAATGAAAGAAGGGGTTTTAAACCGTAACCATGGAGCATTATTTTCTTGGCCTACACTCGAAACAAACGATACACCACCAATTTGAAAGAGCACAAAGGAGTTTAGCATGCAAGACGAGAAAGAAAGGAGGCACTCGGTAACATTAAAATTTATCGTTTCAGATGGCGGAGCGGAGGGGAAGGCCAGCCAGCGGAAATTGGCCTACGTGGGAGAGATGAGCTTTCATTTTACCCTGGAGTGGGTGGACTAAAAGCCCTTGGCAACTTTCCTCTCGCTTTCTCAATTATTCTGCCGTAGCTGTCGCTACTGCGAGATAACTCGTCGTTACGAGCGTTTGGCGATCTCGCTCATGCCTCTGCTGCTCCTGCTGCTATTGCTGTTGCTTCGGTTTATTGCCAATTTCCTGAGGTCGTGCTGACGACACTTTTGAGCACTGCCTGCGGAACAGCCTCGCAAGGACGTTGTTTACCTCCAACGTTACCATTGTTTTATACTTTGCCCCCCCCCCTTTTTTTTTTTTACGCCTGCTGTGATTTTATTGCCAATTGGGGATTATCAAGTGATCCTCAATCCTGTAGTGCTCAAACACACTTACAGCGGTAGTTTTTTTTTTGCAAATGAGACTTTGGGTTATTGCCGCTAGCTAAGATGTTTTAAAAAAGTGGTTTCAACAGAATCTCGAAAACAGACTCTAATCTTCGTATAAAAAAAAAAACGTTGCAACCGCGTCGGACTGATTCACAGAAAATTCTCCGACCACAGCACAAAGCGAATAAAAAACATACCTTATTTTCAAGTTAAGAGAATTTTCAGTACGCGCAGAAAGATAGGCGGCCGCGGTAGCACATTGTGCACCGTGTTTATCTCTCGTGGACTTTGCGCGTATCTCGCCCTTTGTTTCAGACGAGGCTCGCAATCTATCTTCTGTAGTTGAAAGGAACCAACCACCCCCGCCCACCTCCTCTCCTCCGGCTGGATTAGAAAAGCTGTTGCGAGGGATTGGTGTGAAAAAAAATCATCTCTAATGTACGACAAAGATATTTTGACGGGCTTCGTTTTTTTTTTTTTTTTTTTTTACCTTCTTTCAAGAGGTGTAAAAATACCATCCATTTTGCTAATGGAAAAAATTCCATCGAAAGGAAAGAAAACTACATCATCAATTTGTGAATACTTTTGAACAAATTTTAATGTTACCAGTGAAATGAAAGATAGAGAGAGAAGAGAGAAAACCACTGGAAGAAATTTTGTAATGGCGAGTAATCAGTAGATTTTCAAGTATATCAAATCCTTGACAAAAATTTTTTGCAACGTAGCTTCATCAAATAACAATACAATTTGTAACTTTCATTCTCAACTAAAATAATGCTGTTAAACACGATTTTTCAGTGATTCATTCCTCTCGCTGCAATTACCGTAAATGCTCCTATTTTATAAAAATAAAAATAACGCGAACAATTAATCACATTAGCCGGAGAAACAACAATGCCGCTATTAATAGGGTCAGCCCGGTGAAAGTAAAAAAAAAAAAAAGGGTCCGTTCAAAAGTGAGAAAATAAAACTCATTTGTCCCATTCATAAACCTTGGGCATTCAAAATTCAACAAGCGCAATCGAGCCGAACAAAGTCCCCCCAGACGTTGAATAAAAGACCGGGATTTCTTACATAATAATTGCCTTGAAAAAGTGGGCATGGCACTCATTTAACGGGAGTAAATAAACCACAACGGCGAAATCGAGGTTAAGTGCATTTATTCGCATTTCGGGTAAACTACCTCGCACGTACCTCATTTGTCCTCTGCCACCCTCCGCTCCCCCCTGCGAATGTATTGGTTGACGTCGCCTGCTTCACTAGCTAATGCATCGCTTCGCCCGCAAATACAAATCGCCACCGCCGCACGATGTGTGTCAGATTGCAAAGTTTAGTCTCGTACATTTTCAATGATCAAAATTTTATCTTCTTTATGCTGGCGTATACGTAGCACCATTTATTTAAAATGGAATTTTAAACATCATTTGGTTAGGTTTAAGAAAGGGTAAATTATAAACAGAGCCAGCAAAAACTTGGAGTCCAGAGTACAGAGTCAAGTCCAGAATCCTAGCTATACTCGTTAGAACAGAGACTCGAGTCCTTGAACTGGGACCTTCAGACTCCCGAACCTCAGGAATACAGAGTCCAGAGTTAGACTTAAGCTCAAACTCCAGACTCGAGGTTTTACCCAGCCCTAAGTATAACTGCAAGTGTAAAATATTTTAAGTCTACAGAACAGGAAAAATTGATGCCGAGTTATTAAAATTTTGTAGGTCATCGAGTTCGATTAAATTTTTTTCGCGAGTTCTATCGGGGATTATTTCATAAAAAAAAGAAAAAGCAAGACCCTGCTTGGTGAAAATCACTGAGGCATCAATTCTCAAAATCACCGCGCGCTAAATCTTCGTCGTCGTGGAGTGTTTAATCACTACTGATGCAATCTAGGAGGAGCATGTTCCATCCTCCGTCTTTTAGGTATTTCTTCCCCCACTCCCAACGCGCTGCTGTAACGCTTAATCGCTTCAGCGTTCTCTTTTCTTATACTGATGACCCGGCATTTTTTTTTTTTTTTTCCGATCGCTAATTCACTGAGATTTGAGTATTTTTGTTGGAAGTATCAGTAAGGTTTTGGCAGAAAAAAAAGGTTTACTTACCAATTTTAGCCAAGCGTTCGTTGTAAGTATTTGATTCTTCTCGTCCTGAAAGAAAAGTTATTTATTTGAGAAAATTGTGTGGATATATTATATGAAACATATTAAAACTAGTTGGAAAATTTTTTTTTGTAGTGGCAGGTTTTTATTTCGTTTTGTTCGAGTTCATTTACGAATAAATGTAGTTGAACATTTGTAACAAGTTACAATACTCGTTTTCGATAGATTCAGAAAAAAAAGGGCTGAGCATCTACAATTTTAACAAGTGACCAATTTATTTTAAATTACAAAAAAAAAAAAGATAAGCAATCTGAGACATTTTTTTCTTATCAGTAGATACTCGATTTGTTCCATTGGTCGAAACGAACGAGTAAGACGTAAAAAATAATTGAAGAAAAAGTTGATAGCCTCCTACTTCCACAAAAAATATGAAAAAAATAAAATGAAGAACTCGAAGATTCAAGACAATGGGTATAACAAAAGGCACGAAAACGTAAAAAAAGTGAATGAAAAATAAGAGGAAGAAGAAGAAGAAGCAGAAGAAATGAGAAAGGAAATGAAAAAGAAAAGTGAAGTTTAAGAGCAATTCAGAGTTCGAGTTTTTTGCAGGTTTTTTTTTTTTTTTTCTTTCATTTTGGTTTCCTCTAATTGCTAGTTAACTCATATGGCAGTGTACCTTTTTTCTATCGCTTAACAGTAATTGCTTAGCAAAGTAGCAAAAGAAAATGAAAACTATTTATTTTTAATGGTAAGAAAAGAAAAAAAAACGGTGGTTCGAACTTTTAATACGTTCAGCGGAAAGGTAATTTTAAAATTCCAGATTACAACAGCTCTCTTAATTTATTCAAGATTTAAAAAAAAAACCCTGCGATTAATTGTAAATCGAAGAGTACGATTGAGTAAACAAAAAAAAATTCATAAATAAAAAAAAAAAACACGTGAGTGGAGAAACTAATCAAGAAGGTAAACAAATAAATACAAACATCCGCGTGTTTGCCGGAACTTAATCCTCCCCCTCCACATCCCGAGTCGACCCACGCAGACCAGCAAATGAAATAGAGAGAAAAGAAGGAAGGGCAAACAAAATACCACCATTGGCCGACCGCCACCAGCAGTGCCGTAAAAGCTCGGGCGATCAAGAAAGGAAGAGAGAATGAAAGAATGAAAGAAGGGGGTAAAGAAAAGCTCGGATTTCCTGCGATTACATCAAGAAAGCCTCGTGAATTTTTGAAAATTTTTCGGGAGCATTTGCTAAATTGAAAGCCTCGACGGGCTGGCACATTTGCATCCCAGGTTCTTTTCACCTTCCGTGGTGCTGCTACCGCTTAAGGATTCCCCTCGGTGCTGAGCTGGAGCATTTTTATGAGCTTAATTTAAATAATTGTTTTCTAATAAAAAGTTACACTAATGGAAGACTTGCTTTTCAATCGCTTTCTATTCGTTTCAGATAATTCTTTTTTATTTAAAATTGGTGAAAAAACAATATTATGAATAAACACTTAGTATTTTTATGAAAATACCAGCGATGGTAAAAGTATTAATCTGTTAAATCAGTTTTGATTTGGGATTTGAAATACGTAAAAAAGATTTAGCTTTTACTACGAATTTATCTTTCCACGAAGAACACCGACGACCGGAGGATCGTCAACTTGATCCTCACTTCGGTCAGAGTTTTTTCGACAGATGGTAAGTTTAACCGAGATCCAATTTTCTTCTATCGCTCTAAAAGCTTCGCTTCATGGAAAGCATTTTCATCAGCTGTCGTAGCCATCTTATTTTACCTGACCATTTTCTACGGTTCAGAGGCTAAACCGCTGTTGAACCAAAAATAAAACTTGGTTTATGGGTGGGCTATCCAAAATATTATATAATTTTTTTTTAGAATCATTCAAACATCAAAAATCTTTTCAATAAAACAAAATAAAAATAAAATTTTATCATTGTTATGTAATACAAAACAATTTATTTCACCATTGAGTAATCTTTATGTAACGGCCCAAGTTTTGTAACTTGAAATATATATTACGTATCTAGGGTGCAAAAGGGGTTTTTGACGTACCAAAAACTACCAGATATGTCAAAAAAAGGTTGTATTAAATACAATTTTCGACGTGTCAAAAACCTTCAGGTATGTCAAAAATTTAGGTTACATTAAATGACATTTTTGACGTGTCAAAAACTTCTTTTGAGCCCTAAATAAGTAATATATGTTATGAAATACTAATTTTTTAAAATAACAAATACAGGTAATTTTTCGATGATTTTGCAAAATGGATTCCCCAAATCAAACTCATCTGAATATTGATTTATAGATTTTGTGTCGAGGGAATAAATTTCACCATTAAGCTAGAAAGCATGCGTTTTCCATAATGATGTTGTTTATCGATACCCGAGTAGCATTCCACTATCATCATTCGAAATACGAACGTAATTTTACATTACGAATGGCATTTACTAGTTACTGCACCTGCGTGAGGGTCATAAAGATACTGTTTTATTGACGGAGGTGAAAGGAGTTTAATGGGAATGAAAGCGTTTTATTTCTCACAAGGGGATAAAAAGTTACTTTATCTGCCACTCTACCGAAGAAAGAGAGATCTTTTACTCATTTTTTTTGTTACCATTTACATTGTTCTATTAAGTTCAATAATAGTCAATGAGTAATGAGTACACACGTAAATTTTTTTCATATATATATGAAAAAAATTTACGTGTGAAATTTCAAAATTTGCTTTTGTGATTAGTATACGGGCATGCAAAAATGTTTTTTAAGCGATATTGCATGAAACTTGAGGAACGATATAAGCAAAGAGGTAAAAGAAGTAGTAGATACAAGAAAAAAGAAAAAAAAAAAAAATAGAGGAGTTCAAAAGATAAAAGATGAGTAGTTTCCGGGAGAAACCGTAAGAAGAAACAAAGTTCGGAGCGTTGTAGAAATAGGAGATGAGCAAACATCAAGTACTAAAAGTCACGAGGCCAAGTCCCGTAACCTCCATTTTGTAAGTTTGCGGATTATCTCGGGGCTATGGTTTTAAAATCAAAATTTGAAACTCAAAAAAAAAAAAAAAAATGAAAACAACAAATGAACTTTAAGTCAGTTTATTGCATTTTGCAAAGCAAATGTTGAATTCATCCATACATATATATAACATATACACACATATAAATTTTCTTTTTTAAATAAAAGTTGTGTTGTTAAAAAAGTTGTTAAATAAAAAAGTCTCACTACATAAAAGTGCATCGTATAAAAGTTTGTACGACTGATGTACGCTGCTAGTAGTTTGACATCAGTAATTATGACGAAAAAATTTTGTAGTCTTTCATTAATTTTGGTAATGATTGTTATAAAAAATTATTCTAAAAGTGAACTTAAAATGCATAAAATTTAGTTTTCCAGTGTAATAAAATGATAAATTTCACTCCGCTGTTAACAGTGTAAGTCATATTCAGACGTAGCTGGGAGAAGTAGCCAGACGAGTAAACCTGCTGTAAGAAAGGCCTACGGGGAAGAGATGGATTTTGACTGGCGCGTGCAGGTGTTTACTCGGCTTACTCCTCCGAGTCAAGTTGAGCAACGTTATGAACATAATGCCAAGACGTCTGAGCTTAACAAATTTTCTTTTTTTTTTTTCCCACACCTGTCGTCGTTTGCCAACTAACTTATGAATATCGTTCTTAAGCTTGCTACTTTTTATTTCTTGTTAACTTTAAAAATTTTGAAATATCGGGTTTGGTGATTGAAGAAGTTATTATTATTATTGCTATTGAAACTCCAACAAACCAACTGAATCTATGAATTTTAATTATTTCTAGGGTACTTCTTTGAATTTTGATGAAAATTTAAATAGGTAAAAAAAAAGTTGTACCCAGTCGACAAAAAGCTCATTTTCATCTTAAAATTTAACTAAAAGAAAGTCTTCTCATTTTTATAATAACTTGATCCTTGAAAAAAGTATTTCTCTTTTGGATCTACTTGGTAATCCTAAGATCTAAAAAAATTTAATCTTTGTGAAAATATTTTAATCCATGAATATTTTATTTCTTGAATAAAAAATTTCGAATTGATAAGCAAAGACAAGCAAGGTCGTACATTATAACTAAGCATAAAAATTCTCTAACATTCGTTTAGAAATGAAGTCTTTATTCATCAACTCACCATTGCCATTGTAATAAGCACGATGTTTTTATTTCGTCTGCATTTAATGAAATTTTAAGTATTTCTCCTACTGTGCTTTTGTAGAGCTTAAATTCTTCATTGGTTTCTTTTATCTTGATGGTAAATAATTCCGTTTATACCTTTCAAATGCTTTTTTAACCCAATGCTTTTTGTAAAATAATTCATGACCGTGCTGAAAATTTTTTACTCCAGCAAATACACAGCAGCAGCAGGAGCAGCTTTATTTAAGGTCGTTCCGCTGAGGGCAGATGGTGGGGGAAGCCGCCTATAGGCTAGGCACGGGAACAGCTGACACGCGCTTTGGCCGATTGACAAAATTATTTTATCTTAAACTCGTTAGTACTAGAGACTGAATAAACTAAGCTTTCTAAAAATTTTACACAGTGTTACTGAAGACTTCTTGTTTCTAACAGTGTAAATCAAAAGTCCAGAAAATTTTTTTAAAAATTATGAAAAATCAGCAAACTTTTTACTGACTTTTTAAAAGGAAAACGATGCTGAAATTGTCTAAAAACCCATATGAAATTTTCCAAAAACATATCCAAATTTCAAGATGATTTACATCCTGGTTCAAAAACTAAAGCGAAATGAAAACAGCATGCTTCTCCCATAAGAGCCTATGTTAAACCACCCGATTTGGTGCGATTTTAGCCCAACTTTGAATTAAAATATCTCAGAAACCGTGTTGTGAATCCTTCTGAAATTTGGACACGTTAATTCTTACACCTAAACTTAAAGATTGCAATAATTTTCAAACGATTCTTATGGCTTTCATACCACGGCGGAAAATCCTTAAGCATGACTTTTTAAAATAATTTTTAAGCAGCTGAGTAGAGAAAGAAAAAGAAATCAATGAAAAGTGCGTGTTCAAGCGAGAATTATGTTTTAAACATGGGTTATGATCCCTAATTCGAAGTGACTTGACTCGAAATTCAAAACAGGAATTTCTCCCGACGGTGAAGAGACGTGCGCGTCAAAAAGACGATATTGCAAGAATACGTAATTTTCCAGCTATCTCTCTCTCTCTTTCTCTTCTGACTGCTGCTGAGAGAAAGAAGGAAGAAGTTTTTTATCTCCTCACTGGAGAACAGACTGCGAGTTATTAAAAATAAATATTTCAAGGCTGCTGCATTTTTAAAAGCTCACGCGCTTGAGCTCGATCTGGGCAGCGTAAGAGCCTTTTTGAGGCATTACCATCTACTTACCTCCGGGTTTTATCATCTTAAGTTCAATCAATATGATTCGCATCTTTTTTTTTGTGTGTACACTGTGCTATAAAAAGCTTAAAGAATCAAAATCAGCTAAGCATTTTCAAAAAATGAAACGTACTGCAACTCAAAAAACATATATGGAAATTAATTTTCCCAGTGTAATTAACGAGCTCAAGTAAAAATTCTGTTTGAAGACTTTATAAAAAATTGATTTTATGAAATATAACCTAAAAAATTTTTCAAAATTTTAGTTAATTGATAAAATATAAACTTATCAGTTATAATATTCTAAAATCTTTGAACAAAATATTCTGTTCCAGATCAAAATTAATTTTGGTTTTAATAATGGGAACAAAACAAGGATCAAATTTGATTTTGGTCTATATTTTGGAATCATAATTATGATCAAAATTAACTTTGATCTTCATTTTGAGAACTTTGTTATTTACTTTAAGAGCAAAATAAAGATCAAAGTTAATTTTGAAAAATTTAAATTAAATTAATTTAAAATTAAAATTCAATTCGATTATGGGACTTTGACTAAAAAAAATTTTTCTAAAAATTAAATTATATTTTACAAAACCAATTTTTTATCGAAAGTCTTCATAAAAACTTTCTGCTTGGAAATTATGTTCTTACATCAATTTATCAATACAATTTAACTAGAAAAAAAAAAATTCATTTGCAAACTGTAAGTTGCAATTTAGGGAAAAATAAATCAAGTTTTAATATATTACTTTAAAATAAACAAAATTTTGAAAATTTTTAAACTTAAAAAAAAATACATAAAATTTCGAGACTATTTTTAATTTGCCTTTAATGATGTTAAGTATATTTTAAATTCAACTGCAGATTTCCAAAAATTTTCAAAAAAAAATATACGTACAAAAAAAAGAAGAAGAGAAAATTCATAAGAAAATGACCACAGCTGGCTTTTAAAACTTTTTTCACTCTTTCGTACTACCCTTATTTCATGCAATTGCCGCTCTCCTACAAATTTTCCAAGGGATCAACTGGAGGATCAAGAAAATAAGCTATATATTCACCAAAGTTGTACAACCTCCTTTTTTTTTTTGGTCTAAAAGTACACAGGGCTAACAATAAAGTACAATGGGAGAAAAATACGAGAGGAAGAGATTTTTTTTTTTCTTACGGGCTTTTTTATCCATGAAAATATATGAACTCTTGGAAAAAATGAGTTTTGAGATTTAAGACTCCACTTTTCGCGTAAAGATTCCAAGTTTATTGTTTGTATTTTTTTCTTTTTACCCACGCGTCAGTCAAAGCACCAGAAAATTGATAAAAAAAGAAGCTCGGTTACTCGCGACGCGGCACCAGGCAGAGACGAAAATTTCAAGGAAACAAGAAACGAGAGAAAAGGGGAGGAGGGGCTGAATCGATCTTCCTCAGCTGTAGCTTAGGGTAAACGCGTTAAGTTGGCAGGCTCGCCGTAAAATGGACTTTTAATTGAACTTGCAGCGGCCTCGTGCGCGGGAGATGACTTTGGCCCGGTCATATCCCCCTGGCAAACTTTTTTTTTTTTTCTTCTTCTCGCCCCGCTGCCAAGATTCTCGTGTGCTTTCGACTGTAAAATCATTTTTTTTTTTTTTTTTTTTTTTTTTTTTTTCGTGTAAATTTCTCATTATTGAGGGGTTGCAAAAAGTTTTATTTATTCTTCGTGATAAAAATAAAATTTCAACTCCAATTTAACTTGAAATTTTTGTAGTTTAATATAACTGCTCCGCGTTTTGCTTTTACGAGTTTTGCATGTTGATACTTTTGATGAGTATTATATTTTACTTTGGTGCGTATGAAACAGTCATTTGTACTGCGGACTGGGAGAATAATGCAGAGTATATTTCAAGCCTGAAAATTCTTTCGTTATGTGAAATTAAATAAATTATTCACAAAGCCTTGAATGTTGAGGGGAAACTAAATATTGTAGTTATTTTTCTGCCGTGGCTATGCGTAACATTTCATACAGCGAATTAAAACTGCTGAATTAAATTAAATTTTTACTTTTGCGAAATTCATTAATAACTGTTGTTAAACTTTTTAATTGAATCTGTTTCAGAAATATTTTTATGTTTAAAATTTATCAAAAAACACTTTTAAAACTGTATTAAAATCCATATTACTTTATGTAAAATGATAATTATCATTCATAATAATTTTACTGAACAAATTTAATTAATTACATGACTGAAAATTATGTATCGACGCCATGGTTTTTTAATATACCCTTATTAACCAGATTAAAGTTATACCTCGTCATTTTTATTTGAACTGCCGATGAAAAAGTTGTACATGTAAAACCATTACATTTGTGCAGATTACTAAAAAAAAAAGTTTCGTGCAATTAGCTAGAGCTCGTTAAAGAGATTTCAAAGAGCCACAAATAAAAATAATGCGCAATGCAGTACATCACAGAATGATCGCGCCGCACAGTCTTTCGTAATAAACGTGGTTTTTTTTTTTTTGCTTTGATCCAAAGCATTCATTCATCTAAATTTAAAAAGCCTAGTGAAAGAGATCCCGCGTGTAAACTTTGTGTTGGTTTAATGACTTGAATTAATTACCACCTAGGTAAAGAGATTTTTTTCAATTTAACTTCTATCCGATAAAAAAAGGGGGGTATTTAAATTTCATGAGAGCCAAAACAGTTTGAGCAAAAATTTACAGGGCGTGAAAAACTCGAGTTTGACGTTTGTTTACAATGGCATCGTTAAAGGCGAACCTTCCTGTAATTGGAAACTCTACCAGTACACAAGCAGCAAACTTTTCTCAAACAAGCTACAGTTTTTGTTATCCTTTTCATATGTGTACTACTAAATATATGTATACGTATAAAAATGTGCTAGGATAAATAGTTGGATGCACTGTAGAAAATTCTCGATTGTCTGAATTTTCTTGTTCAAGCAGTCTATTTGAGCTTCATGTTTTATTCCAAATTATGATACTACCGCTTTGCATTGTTATTCATATTTTTTATTATGTTTAATTACTGTAGGTAAAAATCGTACTGTATTTTTTGGTTTTTTATATGTGGCGCTGAAGATAAATTTTAGTTAACCAATAGGAGCACGAATAAAATGTTGGGCCCATAACAATACTTCGATTGTGCAGTCAAAAGTCGAAAGAAAAAAAATAAAAATAAAAATAAAATAAAAGTAATGCTAAAAATTTTATTAATTTAAATTAAATACACTCTTTTAGTTTCATAAATGAAAATAAAATATTTTAAATATTTAGTTACCAGCTTCTACTGCATTCAGAAATGTTAGCAGCTTCATTAATATATAATTGCAATTTGCAGCGTGCACATATACCCGTAACTTCAAAAAAATTATTCATGAATTCTATGAAAACTTTATGAAAACATAACAAATTTTTACAACTGTAATTATAGTAAAATGAAATTATTAATGAAATGGTGAAAATTAGTAAAAGAACTGATCTAAGAATTATTTCTTAAGCAGTGTAAGATTTTGAATAATTAAATAGTATGAATCCAGCAATATTTCAGTAGCACTTCAATGGAAGATTTCCTCGGGGCAAGTTCGCTCGGCCCCGCCAAACTATACACGCAAGACTCAACGCCGTAATAATTGATCTGTCAATCATAAGTTTGACCAGAGAAGTTTTAATATTCATAGAGTTCGAGTAGGTACCGCCATTTTAAAAGTCAATACCAAATTACTACGCTAAACAAGAAAATAAAAATAAATGAAACTTACGACGTCGATGATTTGCTGAAGCGTTATGCCAAACTTGACCTGCAGAGGCTCGCTCTCGTTTTCCACGGGCCTCTCCAGGGTGTTGTAGTTCGCCAACAGTTTGTTCAGCAGCGCCCTCTCGTAGGCACCCCCACTTGTGTCTGAAATTAAAAAAAAAAAAAATCACATTATTTCAAGATAATCAAGATGATCAAGATAATCAATCTAGGGTGCGCGGACGGAGGAGATATGCTTGGCTTGCAACCGGCTCAATTAGCCCGGGTTCAGGTGCGGTGGCGGGGTCGCGCCCAGGACATTCCGTGACTTGACGGGAATGGCAGCGGTGCAACAGGATGAGTAATGGCCCCGAGCCACCCGCAAAGCCGAGGCGCGACTCGCTTATCGGATCGCATCTACGGCCCGCTCGCCCGACCCTGCCGAATTTGCGGTTACGATTATGCCCCTGGAATATTGCGTCCGCCCGGGCTCACGGGACTCACCCAACGTGAATTACATACTTTATTTTTATTTCCAAAAACTTTATTCGACTTTTACTTTTGGGAATCTGCCTTAAGGATCCGAGAAAAAAGAGGAAACTGAATAATAGTATATTCCTGTATAAGCACGAGAACGGCGTCGTTTCCGCGAGAGTTGGATGTTTCAGTACGAGACCGAAGGTCGAGTACTAAAAAAGTCCAACTCGAGCGGGAGCGTTGCCGTTTTCGTGCTTTTACAGGAATGTGCTTTCTCAAATTTGATGGATAATCTTGTTAATTTAAAAAAAAATAACAGTATAGCGAATTGATTTAAGAATGAAATTTCAGTGTCGCTTAAGATTAGCTTATCGCTCCAGCTTCATATTCGAATATAATCGGTACACCAAGGTTGACATCTGATGCGAGAAACTTTTTACGATAAGAGCTTCAAGAGAATAGGCTTGCTTATCGTATAGTATACGCAACGAGAAACGAAGGTATTCTCGTTTCAGATCTGAGAAAGAAGCGATTTTTTGGAGGTCTGACCAAACTCGGCTATCACTACTTACACGCGATAACAATTCAAAAATTGTTACAATCAGTTTTTAAAATGAATGACGATTATTATTCTGTTTCTGATTAAGAGATAACAGCAGTTTTATCAATTTTAATTGTTAATAAATTATTAATAAAAAAATTTTTTTTTTAATAGTGTGTATTGTAAGACGGTCAACAACTTTAAATTGTATGTTTGTAAATTCCTAATTAATTAAAGCAAGCTTTGTGAATGAGAACAATTAATTTCCCATAAATTATAAATATTCAAACTTTTTTTCTTCAACTGACACCATAAATTAAATTTTAAATATCTTTCAATAAATTTAAAACCATAATACAAAAAAACCTTAGACCGTGTATCGCATGAAAATTGAAAATTATTCTGAAACAATCATTCTTATTAGACCCTCTTTCCAGCTTATCGGATTTTTCTATTGTTCACGGCGTACTTGATCCAAGCCATTGGAATTATTCACTTCGAAAATCAAAGTGATCACGATGCAAATCAAATATCTTCCTTGACCTACTTTTAATGTTTACCTTTTCCGATTCTTAATATACAATTCTAATTAACACATTTCTCTTTTCACACTACAATAAATCATTTCAATCCGTCGGGATCAAAAGATTATCACCCGAGGATGTACAATCCAGACCGGTGGAATGCTCATACTTACAGCAACAGATTCCATGAATTTTTAATGAAACTTTTCATGAATATTCACCGAGTCTGTCACCTTCCCCTCCAATCTAACGTTAAAACGAACAAGACCGATCCGCGTCCTACTGCCCACGCTGCCGACAAAAAAGTAAATTTCACCGCATCTGTTTGCTAATTTTACATTTTTATACAATCTCCAGCTTTCTTCCTCCCTTATCAAACTTTTTTCGCTCGGACTTGTCGATGAATCAGGGCCATGCAAATTCCGAGTCCTCCGTCGTTCCAGCGAAATATCCGATTTCCCGTTTTTTTTTTGTTTCTCTCCTCTCTTTCCCTTCCCATTTTTTTAGCCATCCTGTTGTTTTTTCCCAATCGCGACTTTTTTTTCCTTTTATTTTCGGTTCCAGCCTACAGCTATGAATATGCAGCAACAAAATGGTACCCGATCGTGAAAAGGTAGAACTTTTTTTTTCTTGCGTTGCTTTTGAATTCTTATGTTCAAATTCACTGGGATCAATTGAAATCGATACACAGCTCATGCAGTTTTTGGAAAATTTTTGACAACGGTAAGGCTCCATGAGCTTGTGGTTTTAAATAAACATTAATTTTTTTTTTTAACTGGTTGATGAAATGTATTCATAATTGAACGTTTATAGATGATACAATTTTTTATTAAAAAAACTGTTTGAAATATCTTTATTTTTTGTAAAGAAACATTTTTTCTAAGTTAATCAACATTGTAATGGATTCTGAAATATTTAAGTGATTCGTTGTAATGTAATTTTTTTCTTGCTGAATTTTTTATATTCTAAATCATAAATTGTTTCTTTGTAAAACGGATTTAAAATAATTATTGATTTCGTTATAATTTACTGTGTTCAATCACGTAAACGTTTTTCCACAAAAGTAATTGAATTTTTTTCTTCTTAATTAAACTCCTGCTTGAGAAATCACCGCAATGAATCACATTCTGAGAATCAATAAGGGAAACAAAAACTTTCTCAACTGTCGACAATGCTCCTGACCATATAGAAGAGGGAAAAGTATTAAAAAGGGGAATTCCAAGGGTAAATATAAATTAGTCGTCGTACATTTAAAAAAAAATAATTTTTTCGTCAATTATGGGATAATTTTGGATTTTCAAGTTTTAATCAAATTATCACTATTTTTCCATATTTTCTATCTATGGATTTTGGTTTTCATTTTATTTTGTATTTATGAAATTTTTCAAGAAAATTTATTGAAGAAAAGATAAAATTTTTTTTTATCCATCCAACTTTTCTTTGTAACAGTAATTTTCAAGCTCTGTTCTTCCTGATTATATATTTAATTAAAAGCTTTATCTTTTACAAGCCATTTAACTTCCTAATCGATTAAACACAATTTGTGAGATTTATGCCTATTCAGTCGGTAAATTATTGTGATGTATTCAATACAAAAGCAACACTTTTTTTTTCGTGAAATTATCACACTGAAACCAATACGTCTCTTTGAAGAATTTTACTGTACCTCGTAAAAAGGTCAACGTTATCAGACAAGCCAATCACCTAAATTTGTTCAAACTGTGGATGAGGCTAAATTATATGCATACCTAATGAGAGTTCAATCCAAAACAACAATGCAATCCTAATTAAGCAGCCATTGTTGTTCAAACTATTTAAATCAACAGAAGGTCGTAAAGATCGAGAAATGTGTTGCCACGTCACGCTACTTACCGTCACCAAAACAAATGTGACTTTCTTATTCCCCAACGTTCCGCGCGAGATCAAGCGGGGCAAAGTGTATTTTCGACAGCTAACTATGTAAATTCATGGTAATTTATGTAGCTAGAGGTGCAACCTGCGTTCTTTGATTAGGGTCCATGGTTTTGTTAATTAAAATTTCACTCTGATTAAACCTAATTTACCACCCTGGATGAATCCAAACTTCTCCTTTGCGTTTTACGTACGTAAAAAGTTATGTGACTTTTGATTTGTTTTCGTGCCAATCGTAAAAGTTTTTATTGTATTTTTCGACTCTATGCTTGACTCTACCATGAATTTCATTCGAATGCGTTCCAGCGAGCAAAGTTTAAATCAATTTCATATCTTGATAATGAACTCAATGCTCTGAACATTTATTGTCTTTGATAAAAAAAAAATTTCTCGAGGAATTTTTCAGGGTTTGATTAATAATTCCATCTTTGAAAATAATTTCAAAAGATAATGAAGAAAGATCGCGCGATGAGAAAATTTCTTGAAAGACAAAATGATTAAAAGAAATGGAGTTGAATCTTAATTTAAATAATTGCAAGCCGGTCCAATGCACTTACTCAAAATTAACTCGTCGTGAATTTTTAGTTCTTGGATTCATTAAAAAATTTTAATTTAATCGGTGGTCATAACTCTGAAAAGTATATTAAATTTTATGGTAATAGAATTTTCAAAACCTAATGAGATTTTATTAAATAAGTACCTATAAACGCGTTCGAAGCTTTTTTTCAAATCCGATAAAATAAAGATAGAAAAAAAATAAATTTTCTTTGATTCTTTATGAACGTTTACAGAAATTTCGATTCAGTTCGGCATTAATAATTCAGCGTGAGAAATACTACTTTTTCTACAATTCCTGGCTTGAGTAGTCGGTAACGGGGAAAAGAATACGCGAGATTAAATTCCGAACGAGAAACGCGTGGTTCAAAAAATTTTGATGTGCAGTTGAAAAATGGATGGCCAGCCACCAAAAAATCGATGTATGACTCGAACTTTTTAACACATAAATAGAATCACAATGATTTAGAGCACAGTGCGAGCCTAGCTTCAAACGATTCAGTTTATCCAGGTCACAACGTATATATTTCTAAAAAAAACAAGCAAGAATGAAACTGTACAGAAAATTTTTAAGGAGTTGAATCTTCAAATTTTTATTTCCAAATGTGTTAAGAGTAAGAGAAAAGAACAGAGCTGAATTCAGGGCTGCAAGTGCGTAAATAATTTGTGGATTCGGTTTACCAGCACCTCTCCGGCGTCAGGAGTGTAAGCAAACATCGCTGCTGCTCCTTAATATGAGTATGCAAGGAGTTGAAATCGAGTTAGTTAGAGCTGCTCGCGTCTCTCCTTTCCGAAAACGAGGAACGCCTTTGACGCCAGAGCCGTCCCGACGTTAATTCGGTCGGCGAGTGGCACGTGACAAGCTAAAAACTCACGCCTTTCCAGCGATTTATACTTGTACACACTTTGCCCACGAGTAATCGCTTGACCCCAAAATATTTCCTCTTTTTTTTCTCTAGCTTCGGTAAGTTTTATTTTTAGAAATTGAAAAATAAATACTAATTCCTTGAATAGTTCTCAAACGAAAAATTATAAATAATGTTAATAAGTATAATAGTGAACAATTTTCTAACCAAGAAATAATTAACAACTAGTTCCAAGTCAGCAGATTGAAATAGTTTTTATTAAGTTAGCTGTAGTTAAATTGTAAAGTAAAATTTTATGTTTTATTTAAGTCAAATCTGCATCAAAAAGGGAACCCAAAATTTCAAGGTTTTAAATTCTGTATCGTTGATGCACTCAAATTCAAAAAGGGGTAAACATTGAAGCAACTTGGGAAGCAATATTCAATACACCATTTTTATTACTTTATACATATTATCTTTTTGAAAAGAATTAATAATTTAAAATTGTTATTTGTAGTTTTTGAACTTATTTAAGAATTTTTTTTGTATAAAAGTTGTAGCGAAAAATAGTTCTCGACATTCCAGGTGCACCTATGCACAGAAATTTTTCCGTAGCAATGCTGCAATAAAATAGCGTAACTTGTAAAACAAAGATTTTCACAAAGTCAAAAAGTTTCATGTAATTAAAGAGTATTTCTAAGTTCTGGTCTCGAAGTCAAAGTTTTAAAGCAAAGCATACACAGAATATTCTAAAAGCTTTTACAAAGTTTAACCATACGTTAATATTGCATGAACTTTTACCCCACAGTTCGAGAAATGTTGATTTTACGTGTTTAAATTCCATTGAGGCTGGAATATATTCATTACGTCAAACTTGTAAACAAAGGTCTTTACTTTTTTATTTAAAACATAAAAAAAAAACTGTAATCTTTTAAAACTCAAGAAGAAGTTATGAGCAAATAAAAAAAAAAGGTATCAAGGAGGTTTATATTTTCCATCGTGAATTTAACAAAACGGCTTTAAATTTATTAGCGGAAAACCGTTGGATCCTCCCCAGAGCACGATGATGGTGGCGGTGGCGCGGCGTTGAAAACGCAAAGCCATCATCTTAAGTATAAGTGACTTTCCGGTTTGAAACATTACACACTTACCAACCGCTTCCTCGATTCATTTAACTCCGGATCCAAGCTAATTGAATTTTTTTCGCGAGAATTAAATTAAACCGCCTTGATACTGAATCAGCTCGTAATAATAAGTCAAAAGAGGATTATTTAAATTCTAGCATTCCCAAGTTAATACTCCTTGAAAATTTAGCAATATATTAGTTCAGGTGTTAATAAACTCAATTGCGCTGACTGTGATAAAGTAAATATAGGCCAGACAGGTAGATCATTCGAGGCTAAAATAAAAGAACATAAGAGACATTTTTTGAAGAAGAAAAAATGAATCTAATTATGAGAAACATTTAATCGAAGAGAACCATAATTTTAACAGTGAGTTTGAAATTTTACATGTGCAAGATAAATCTTATAAACTAAACTTGCTAGAAACTCTTAAAATAAACCGTGTAAAGAATACTAATTGTCTATTGAATGATCAATTAGATTTAAATGACTCGCCTCTTCTGAACCTGTTTACTTTAAACAGCTGATCTTTGTACATATGTATGCTAGACTACACTGTAAATACTTTGTGAAACAACGCTGTTAAGTCATAAATACTAATTTCGTCTGAAGATGACATTGTATGTCATGTGATGATTATTTTAATTCAATAAATTGTGTTGTGAAAATCGAAAACTTTGAGTTATCAATTAGTTTTCCTATATACAATTTGTTTCAATGGATTTTCACCAAGTAAAGGCAACTACGTTTGACATATTAGTTAATGAAGTTGCAAATTTTTTTACCATTTAAATTTCTTATTGCTACCGTAGGCAACCCATAATCACCAGTTTTGTGTAATAATCGGAGAAATTTCCACGTCACTGGTCCTCGAGTTATAAATTCAGCAGTGGCCGGCCGTTTGATAAAATCAACCGCACGGCTGCGGGCGCGCGGAATACATTATCAATCAATTACTTCGTTAGCCCTGTCGGTCTCGCATCAATCAGAGCGTCCGCGTTTAACCCGTAAAATTTCATATTTCCGCTCCATCCAACGTAAATTACCTCGATTCTTACCGCGAAACTTTGATCGAGCAACGCTTGTGCACGGGCTGGCGCTAAGCACGAAAAATAAATTCCAAGCACGACCACCCCTTTTTTTTCCTCGCTTATTCTTCTCTTTCGAGAAACTCAGCTCGACTGTGCGTTGTTTATTCCACGTGCGCCTTCGAATCTACTCTTCTTCCTACTTTGCGTTTTTTGACTCGCCCCCCCCCCCCCGCCGCCACCTTACTCTACTTCTTCTTCTTCTTCTTCTTTCTGAACTCAGTCGCGCTCGAAGCGCCGAGCTGTACGCACGTGTCAAATTCCGTCTTGACATTCGCTCACCTAACCTATTTTTCACGATTTAGCCCTTTTCAGGGCTATCGTTCTTCTCGGCACATACCAAAGCCCCCGCGGGGGGGTCGGTAAAGTGTAATTGCGCGAATTCGTCCTGCCTAAGCACGGGAAAACCCTGCATTACTCGCGCCCGGGGTTCGATCGGCCATATCCAGATCAACCTCGTGGCCCTAGTTCCACTCCCAACTCTTTCAAAATGGCCGACGGTACGGCTAATGTGGGCGCCGGTCATTCCACAGACACCACCCTCACTCTTTTGAGTGAGCAGGAAGAAAAACTAAAAGAAGCTTACGCCTTGATCGACACCCTCCGAGACGAGATAAAAGCGTTAAAATCTCAAATTACCGATGCAGGGCATCACGCCCGAGCAAATACCTCGGATGCTCCCATGGAGCAGGAACATTCGTCGAGTGCAATCATTATTACCCCCACTCCGCCTTTGGGAGAAACCAGTCCTCAGAGTGAGACACAAATTCAGAGTGTTAACACCCCGAAAGTCACTCAGAGCACCGAATTTACACCTGCCAAGAAGAAACGTAGGTCCCTTAAACGCACCGCCGCCGGCGTCAATAAAAGTCCTTCGCCCGTCAACGAAGACATTTTTCAACTCGGAGAGCAATCTTCGGACGAAGAGTCCACCTCTAGTGAGCTACCTGGTGCCAAGAGGCCTCCCCCCATTATAATCCGCAAACGCGAAATGTGGGAATCAGTGAAGGATGCTCTCGACTCTAGCGAGTACACTTACCGTCGCGCCGTGAATGTAGCCGACGGGGTAAAAATATATCTCGATACTATCGAGGATTTCAAGTCGACTGTCGATATGCTCAAGAAGCGCGACATTGAATACTCTACACACCAGCTGCCTGAGGATCGCAAACTGATAGTAGTAATACGAGGTGTTAACCAATCTTTCTCCGACAAGAAAGTTTTGGAAGAAATACAAAGAAAAGTGCCGGCAGTGGAGAGCGTGCACAGAATGAAGAGTAAGGACAAGATTTGGCCCTTGGTCGTAGTCCAACTCGACCCTTCTGCCTCGAGTGCGAAGTCAATCTTTGATATCAGATCCGTGGGGGGTCTATCGGTGAAGGTCGAACCTAAGAGGAAGACCAACCAGATTCCGCAGTGCCGCCGATGCCAGAAGTACTTTCACACGGCTAATTTTTGTACTGCCCCTTTTGTCTGCTCTTTTTGCGGACGTAGCCACTACATCACCGATTGCAAATTCAAGGACAAGGTAGACGCCGTCCCTAGCTGCGCAAACTGCAACGGCAACCACAGAGCCAGCTACCGCGGCTGCCCCAAGGCTCCTGTGAAAGTGAGCGGCAATCAACCGAAAGTCGGCAAAAGAGGCACGCCGCCCGGCCGTCCCCCTACCAACCCACTGTCAACTCGGCAATCTGGCTCTGGTACCAAACGAGGAGTGTCATACGCCTCCGTCGTATCTCCACCGTCTCTCGGACACTCTCCCGTCACTACTGGGATGCTTGGAAACAACGTCAGCGAACAACTCCTGGCAAAGATGCAATCTGCCATGCAGTCTGCCATGCAAGCGGCCATGACCCAGGTTATGGCATCTCTTTTCACCCCACGGAATGTTTAACGCCCCTGACAGATTACTCCTATTAAACTGGAACGCAAATGGCATTCGCAGTAAAACGCTAGAACTGGAACAGCTTATGGAAGACAGGAAGGTTAGTGTCGCCTGCATAACCGAAACCAAACTCGGAGCCAACATAAAAATTTATCTGAAAAACTACAGGGTGATACGCCAAGATCGCGACACGAGAGGGGGCGGTGTGGCCCTGCTGGTGAGAAAGGACCTGAAGGCTGAGCCCATCAGGGCAGATGCCGCAGCGTGTGAATCAGTGGGCGTCAGAGTTGGTTTGGCTGGTGGTCAAAGCGTGAACATATTTTCTCTCTACTCACCCCCTTCGTCCTCCGATATCTCCGGGATCAAATCTCTTCTCGACTCCGAAGTGCCCACAGTTGTGGCGGGAGATCTTAATGCCAAGCACCAAGCCTGGGGCTGCGCTCAGACGGACAGCAAAGGCAAAACTCTGTTCGAGATCTCGTGTCAAGACTCGGTTAGCGTGGAAGCTCCAACGACTCCCACCCACATACCATTGGCTGAGGGACACAGGCCAGAGATCCTGGACATCTTCGTCACGAGGAACTTACAACCGGATAAAGATCCCTGGACCGAAGCCAGACTTTCCTCTGATCATCTCCCGGTGTTCCTGGAAATCCCCTTTCGCGCTATCCGGTCTCCTCCGACCGGCACCAAGATCGACTGGCTTGGCCTCCGATATCATTTGGAGGCAGCCGCATACAGATGCACCCAGCTGAGGTCCAAGACCGACATCGACGACGAGGTTGGAAGGCTGACTACGACCATCGACATGGCCATGAAGAATGCATCGAGTCAAGTCTCTCAGGACATGTCTCACGTCGACCTGCCGGAAGACCTGAGGGACATCATCGGGAGAAAGAATTTGGTCCTCAGGCTCCTTCAACGCCCCTCGGGAAACACCCGTGAGAATAGAGAACGCAGGAACGCACTACAGAGGGAAATCAAGGCGCGCACCTCCGAAATCAGCAGCTCTAACTTCAACGACTTCATAGCCGAGGCAGAGAAACACCCGAACAGCGTATGGAAGGTAACCAAGGCGCTCAGAAATCGACAACCCATCCTCCCTCCTCTGGAAGTGGATGGAATCAAGTACTCGCTGGACTCGGAAAAGGCGGACATCTTTGCCAAATCCCTTCAGCAGCAATGCTCGCCAAATCCCAGCTCGGAGGATTACCTGGCTGAACACGATAGGATCTCCCAGGTGGTACGGGAGTTCACTCCAACCGAGAGCGACTTCACGCCAACCTCTCCGAGAGAGATTCGGCAGCTGATACGGGTCCTCAAGAACAGGAAAGCACCCGGGGGTGACGGCATCACGAACAAAGTGCTAAAGACACTGCCGTTTATTTACATCGTAGCCATTTGCAATATCGTCAACGCCATGATGCGGCTCCATCATTTTCCGGCGGCCTGGAAAGAAGCAACGGTGATCTGTTTACCCAAACAGGGCAAACCCCTTTCTCAGCCCTCCTCACACAGACCCATCAGCCTACTCCCCTCAATCAGCAAGCTGGCTGAAGCGGTTCTCCTTGCCAGGATGAATGCACACCTCCGAGCGTGCGGCGCAATCCCTACGTTCCAGCATGGATTTCTCCAGAAGCACGGTACCGAACACCAATTACTGCGAGTGGCCGAACATGTGGCGGACCGACTGAACGTCAAGCATAGTACGGCTATGCTCCTCCTGGACGCACAACAGGCCTTCGACAGGGTTTGGCACGATGGCTTGATCTACAAGCTAATAAAGCTGGAATTTCCACACTACTTGGTGGCGGTGCTGAAAGACTTCCTCACGGGGAGATCAATCCGGGTGCGGGTTGGGAGAGAAACCTCACGGGCCTACTCGATCACGGCCGGAGTACCGCAGGGCTCCAAAATCTCGCCCACCCTTTTCAACGCCTATTGCTACGACATCCCTCAAGATGGAGAGGGCGCTCAGGGGAAGAAGAAGAAGAAGGCAAAGTCGAAGGAGAGAAAATCCAAGATCTTGATGGCGCAGTATGCCGACGACGTCGCCGTGCTGTACTCTAGGAAACAGATTGGATACTGCACCAACTACCTGAACGAGTTTATCGTTATCCTCTGCGACTGGTACAGGAAATGGCGAATAAGACTGAACGAGGCTAAATCGGTGGCCATCTGCTTCTCGAGGAAGAAAGCCAACCCACCACCCATTGTCGTGGGTTCCTACCCGGTGCCATGGAGCAACAAGGCTAAATACCTTGGAGTCACTCTGGACCGTAGGCTCACATGGATCCCACAAATCAAAACTGCTCGCGACAAGGCTACTGCAGCTTTCTCGGCTCTGAGGCCATTCTTTCGGAGTAAGAAAGTTTCAGCCCGCACTAAGCTTCGTGCTTTCAAAGCAATCGTCAAGAGCATTTCCACTTATGCCATCGCCATCTGGGAATCGGCAACTCCCCGCCGGCTGGAGAAAATCCGGGGGAGGTACATGAGGCTACTGCGCTCCGCACTCAGCACTCCATGGTGCATCTCGAATGACCAGTTAATGAAGGAGCTGTCTATGAGGACGCCGAATCAGATCGCCGTCGACGCGGCGAAGAGGCTACGTAGCTCCGTGCTTTCACACGAAAACCCCACTATCTCTGCACTTGCAGAGTACAAACCCAGGCCGTCGACTGACTGGGTACGTCGTCCGTGCGGCCTCCTGACGGACCCCTAGGTCAATTTCGCTGTTTCTCTATGTAAATGTAAATAGTTTATTATTATTAAGGGAAAAAAAAAAAAAAAAAAAAAAAAAAAAAAAAAAAAAAAATCCTCCTCATTCACTGCCCATTACGATGGTCTTTTACGAGCTTGGCACTTGTGCCCGAGTGCCCACCAGTTCTGTCCTTCACAGTACTGAGCAAGGGCCACCGAATTCGAAGCCCCTATTTTATTTTTTAACTATCTATACTTCTTTCCCCATCATTTCGTCTACTCTTCGGCTCTTCCTTCACCTCCTTCTCTATTTTTCCTTTCGTCGGTTGAGAATCCTCGGATTAACCGGCTGGGGAGGGTTTTAGTCGGTAGGCGCATCCTACATCCTCGTAGGCTCTGCGAATCCGACACTACCCACATTGCGTGGGTGTCTTTTGAAGATTTCCCTCCCCGACAACCTCGTCAAAAAAAAAAAAAAAAAAATTCTTTCTGAACTAAATTACCTCTAAGAGTACGCGCCGGCCCCGGTCTACCTGTTTTTCATGCTAATTTTTTGGTTAACAAGACTCAAAAAAAAGTAAACTTTGTTAATTTAAAATGAAATGTTGCTTCTTCCCCCCCTCCCCTTTTTTTTCTAATTTATGGTCTTCTGTCGGAAATGATAAATTTTGTAACACACTTTTTACTCCCTCGAACGAAGAATGCAAAATAAGTTGGAAATCATTAGGAATTTGAATATTATAGTGTGCATGACGTAGACATATTTGATGTGCACGAGCTAACTCAGCAAGCGGTTAGCCCTTGGCGAATTGTCTCAGCTGGCGCAAATCTTGTAGCTGGAAGTCAGCTGCACAACCAAACCTTTAGCGACACCAGAACTATGAGAAAAATTTTTAATGTAAAGAAGATTAAAGCTAGAAGCGAAAAAGAGATTTTTTAAAATCTAAAAAAATAGAAGCTCAGAGTGAAATTAATCAAAAAAAAGGTAAAAAAGAGAATTCACAAATCCGGAGTAATAAAAAATGATTTAGTTTCAAAAACCTTACATCCCGAAAGCTTAATCAAGCTTTTTTCTGAAAATACTTGAGGGATTGGTCGCTCTTATAAAAGAGTTTTTGGCTGTCCCATGAATCGATAACTCAAAACTCACTAATTGTGTCCATCGGCCAATCAGAATTGAGATCGCAACGCCGTGCGAACGCCCGCTCGTCGGATCCGCTGCATCAATCATCATTCCGCAATTCCTCGGTCGTATCGAATTGATTTCTACGCTGCTAATTTGACTTACGTATTATATCACCTTCAAACGCGCCAAACGAGAGTTTGATGAAATTCATGGGATCGGTGATTTAAATAAATTATTCAAATAGAACTTGATCATCCGAAAAAAGATCAAATTTTTCATCTCAGTCTCAAACTCAACGTATTCCATGCATTCCCGATACAGGCCAATACAAACGCATGAATGTATAAACGTATGAGGGTGTCAAGATGAGAGCTAACTTCATAAACAGCAACACCTCTTTTGCGGGCCGATCGATTAAACTACTCAGCAGGACACCCGCGGGGGCGTTAATAATTATCATCCACCCGGTCTGCAGGCCGGCAATAAAAGCGGGAGCATCTGCGGCAAAAGAGCCACCGCGTGATTTATCGCCCCTGGTGGTTGAGAGCCGCGCCATTAGTGAATTGATATTTATTATTCGCTGCTTGTACATCGTCATCGGGCCCTGTTTTAATCACGACTAATCGTTTCTTCTTACCCCCATTTACAATTTGAAATGGAATAAACAATTTCTTTTTTTTCTACCCCTGGATGAAATAAATGTATGGATTCCAGCCAATCGATTCCTCACTTTTTTCGGGAGAGAGAAATGAAAAAAAAAGAGAGAGGGAGCACACGAAAAAACAGATGCGGAAGCGGAAGCGGAAGTGCAGAGTAGAAGCTTGCGGGCGGACGCGGCTTTCAGCGAATCCCACCACGCTGGTGCTGGGGTTGCCGGGTGACTTATTGAATATTCATCATCGATTTAACCGATGAAAAGCCGGGGCTTCCTCGAATATACCATCCCGTATTCAACCGCCGCTGCGCCCGAGTCATTCTACCGTTTTTCTGGCTCGTCGGCTCTTTCCCCCCGCCCGACATCTCAAGATCACATCCCACGAATTTTTTATTTGTCTTGAATTTTTTTACCCGATCGTGATTGCGACTGATAAAAATATCTCTACTATCGTACTGATAACCTGTGATTTTCTGAGGAAATTTAAAAATAAATTCTGGGGAGAAAAATAGGTCACTTATCAATTGCACCTTCTTTTATTCTTTAAGCAAAGCGTTGATCGAAGAACGCATTTAAGCTTGTATCTTTTTTGTCAATTTTGGTAAATGATTTCAATTGATTACAAATTGAACTAACCAATCAAGACATATTATGTATATTTAACGTAATACTTATATGTAATAATAAGATTTTTTTACCTCTAGTTGTACATTAAAGTTTAACTAATTATCTTAATACTGTAAAATAAAAAAGATTACTAATCATCTATGATTCAAATATTCCAAATCAAGAATTGGATTATTGGACCAACATTGGACTCATTGATGTAACGGGATGCTCCAACGTTTTTGATTTGAGTGCAGGCGAGTCTTGGAAGCACTATCAACCGGCCTTGATTATTATAGCCAGCAAGACATAGTTTTAGCCGGAACTTGTACCTCGCGACTGTGTGCACAGTGTTAGTGTAATTACCAACATATTGCGCCACCTCGGAAAATTTCATCACACGCATCTAGGAAACGGATGCGACGCTAACTGGATCAAGCTTTGTAAGACGCGGTCGTGTCCCCAAGCATTTCTCATAACCAAGTGTAATCCCTCCTAGCCTTTTTTTTTTTTTTTCAATAAAGCTTCAAGTTCATAAAACGAATTGATCGTAAATTAAGACTCCTTTTTTTTAGTTTAGATGGTTGTTTTACTTGATTTAATAATGTAGATAAAATTTAATAAACCAAAAATTAACTTAAACTAATACTTAAATTTTTACTGCTTTGACGAGCAAGTATCAATAAATTATTCTGTTTTTTTTTTTTTTTTTTTTTTTTTTCATGAAACTCATCGAAATTAGGATGCATAAGCCGATAAGAATTCCATAACCGTAAGAAAAGTTAAACTTATCAAACTCAATCACGAATTTCTTCATCTACAAGTATTCAGTGAAGCAAATACTCAAATCCAGAATTCGTAAACATCGCGCTCACATTTTGTCGAAATGAATTCTCTCATTTGATTTGCACGTTACACCTGCCGGTTGACGCGACGGAACTCCGATGCTGTTCAAGCACAAACACTCTTGTTCAAACTGGCTTCAGACGACAAAAACGACGGTTTATTTTGACTATTTGATTGGTCACTTCTACCAAGTCCAGTTCGAATTCCAGTATTGACTTCACGTACGGAAAACGCATCACCGGAGCTGCAAATAATCGAGGATCGATAAATCTTTCAATACTAAGATCTTTCTTCAACTATCTTTAAGATATCTTTTTATTACTCGTAGTTTTTTGGTCCGGAGCAAGGACCTTCATCAATAGAATAAAGCAGTAGGGTAAAAAATTCATCCCTCGTCGTGAGCGGAATCTTTGGAATGAAAGAAGAAAGAAAGGAGGGTCAATATAAGAGCGTCGATCACATCTAACGGATAGTCTAATGGTTCGCTATTGGTTTAGCGATTCCAGTTGGTAAAAAAGACGAGGGATGCCAGCGTCCCTGGCTGCAGCTACTTCCGGGGGTAAACGTATAGCAAAGCCATTAAACGCCGCTGGTTCCGAGAAGAAGAAGAAGAAGAAGAAGAAGAAGAAGGAGATACGATGCTTTCTACCTCCAAGAAAGCGTGACCGGATTTAAAAGCCGGCTCGAGTAAGACACTTTAATAGCGCTTTACAAATCCCCTCCCTTTTAAGAACTTGAATGCGTGCGTATCATCTCGAGTTTCTCATACAAGCTTTCAAACTGTTTATTTTTATTATTATGCACCCTCAAGTGCTGTGCGGGATTGAAAATTACGATAAATTTTGTTACAGTTATTTACCTTGATTGACTGGTAAAAAAGTAGGTCACCCTTTTTTTTTTTTTTTTATTCGTTGGGTTAGCAACTTTAATTAAGATCCATCGGCTATTCATGTAATTTTTAATATAAAATTTAATATGTCGTACTATACGCTTGATACTTTTGGTCAAATATAATATTAGTTCGATCCTTTTTGATCGACTTTCATTAAAATTTGAAAGCTACTCTCTCTCTCTTTCGATAGGCGTAATTATCAGAAGCAGTGTGGTTCTATGAAAGAGTTCATCGGAATTTTGAAACTTGCCTTGAAGCCCTGAATACTAATTACATGGGTTTAAAAAATATCCGATATCGCAAAAATTTCATGTATACCGGCTTTTAAAATAACGGTAGACAATCTTTGAGATTCAAAGAAAAAAAAAAAATTCTCGATTAGTTGTGATAGCTTATAAACTTTAATTCTGAAAGTTATAATTGCACGTCGAGAGAGAGAGAGAGAGAGAGAGAGAGGAGCAAAAGTTTTGGTTAAATCATAATACAGATTTCTCGTCATATCAGCAGCTCTCCTTTGATCCATCTTTTAAAATGACGAGTAAACTGATAAGCTCCGCTTTTTATAACGACGTTACGGGTGATAAAAAATTCTCGAAATAATTATAACGTTCAACCCCACCCAAGTGCAGATAAAAAGTAAAACGTGCGCTATCACGCGGAAAAGAAGAAAAACAAATTCGCGCACAGTCGAGTTTGAAAAAAAAAAAAAAGAAACCACCGAGCACGAGAGATTAGCGAGGCTGGTTTCTCAGGGGATAGGTTTAAAGTGCCAGAAGAACGCGGCGGCGGAGGAGGAGGTAAAAAAGTTGCGCCGGTCGAAAGATAAATGGATCCTGTCAACCGGAATTAAGCTGATTCCAGCGTATTACAATGAATTCGCGATGTTTTATTTCGCCCACAGCGTCACATTACTCAGCGGTTCGCGTAATATAAATATTTTTTTTTTCCCCTCTCTCTTCGCTTGCAGAATTTTCAATTTTTCTGGTTCGTATACGAATTTCCAAGGAATGTATTTACGACTCCCGGTTGAGATTTATTATTTTAATCTACGTATTCTTTGATAAATTCATTGATTGAATCTTCGATTTATGGTACGAAGTGGGATTTATCGAACTATAAATAACATCATCCCGGTGTTTATTCGAGTACAGGGCGCTTTTTTTGGATATTTATTTACGTCTCTAATAAATAATTTCCACCGTTTCAACTCGGTCTTTGACGAAATAGGATGTAAATACTTCCTACTTGTAAACAAAAAAAAAGAAAAGAAGAGTAAAACCGGAGCTGCTTGAAAAAAAAGGCAACAACCCTTCACCGCGAAAACGCATGAAAAGAGGGGAATAAAGAAAAGCTGCACATGGGGGGTGGGGAAGCCAAAGGGAGGAAGATTTTCCGCGAGAAGAAGGCTTAAGCCTGCAGCAGCACGTCAGCCCGGTGAATATTCACCCACGCGTAGACAAAGAGAGCCAGCCCCGGTAACCACGAAAATAGTGCTTCAAAAAATTTACAAAGAAATCCTTCCTTCTGTCCCACCCCCAAGATTTTTTTTCAAGTAATCAACAAACGTACGAAAGTTCCCCAAAAGGCAGTCATCCGGTTCATGCCGGAGATCGCATTGAAAGATTCACCGTTGAGTCGCTCGTAAAAGTCGTCATTAACGTACCGCACACGACCGGATACGAGACCACCGCGTCAAAGTGGCCTTTGACCTCTGACGCGGGCTCTTTTCTCAAATTTATGGCGGCGTCAGGCTAGGCCGGTCGTGCACCGGCTCTCTTCATAAACCACCGACCGAACTCACCCGCGTACCGGAATATGCAATTATGTTAATTTCATGAATATCGTCGACCTTTGCGACGAGCGTCTTTTATAAACATAATGAGCAGACCCGGGGACTCTGGCTACTTACTCTCTGTGCATATCTTTACTTTCGCTACTCGCCCGCCGACACATTTACCCTGTTTCCTCTCCAGTTTACTAATGAAATTTCAGACCTTCACCGCAATTATTAAATTACGCTATGGACTAAGCCACGTGGTTATACTGGAATTTTCCACTCGTTTCATGTAATATTATACAACTTAAAAATTTAAGCTCGGCAACTGTTCAACCAGTTCCAAAGAAACTTAATTTGGGTAAAATATAAAGCTCTCGTGGGTAAAATTTTAAAGTCGTACTTTCCCATGTGGAAAAATCATATACAAACCATACATGTATAGACCATATATGGACCACCATATACATAGTCTACGTATGGACTAGGTATGGATGGAACAAAAAATTTTTTAATTACGAGACAGATGAGGAATATCGCAAATACTCTTTGATCTATCTGATAATGAAATTTACGCGGGAATTGACACGAAGGTAGCAACAACAGGGCAGGCTTTAAATTGTGGACACTGAGAAACTTGATTTCAGGATGATGGAACGTGATTTCATGGCACCTCTCAAAGCAACCCAGCATTCTGCAGTGAATATCGATGCCCTTAAAATTGATTACCCTTGCAAGCCCACGGGTCCGTTTTAGGACAGACGCGTTCCGATCCGACGCTATTTGGGATTTCCATTTTACCGTAACAGCTGTGCCGAAGATATCATCGTCATTGAAAGTAACGACGAGATCTCCATTCCTGTCCCTGATAACTTCGGATTACCTTTTGTATTAACTGGAATTTATATTACTACAAAAAAAAAAAAAAAAAAAAAAAAAAAAAAAAACAGGAAAGAAAACTACAGTTGAGTCTCTTCGAGCTTTTAAACAGAATTTTGTTTTTTCGCAAGCTTTTTAATCTTCCCCTGTAATGTCTGTAAATCAATGTTGCGAGTTCAGCCTTTGGAGAAGAGATCTAAAACGTTTTACGGCACACAGCATCATTGACTGAAGTAAACTTCTCTTCTATAAAAAAGCCAGCTATTCCAAGTTGGGTAAGTATCGCCATTACTTCATTTATTGTCTCGAACTTTCGCATTAAAGTAGTCACGTGTATCGAAGCGGAATCACTCCAAGGAGTCAACCAAAGGTCGATCGATCCTCTGAGTATCACCTTGAAAAATACTGCTCATTAATATTATCCAAAAGGATATGACAGTTCTGGGCCAAAAAAAAAAGAAATGGAAAATTTTCTTAGCGACAATGAAGAGAGCGCTGGGAATCAATTATTCCTCTATTCAGTCTTCCGGGAATACACTTCTGCGCATTCAGAGCCAGCCGGGTTCTTTATCATTTCGGCCGTGAGTAACCCATTGAATTTAGGTCCGCAGACGTTAATCGTCCAGGGAGCTCTTGAATTATTAGCGCCTTTTATCGGCGAGCACCTCCTACCTTTCTCAATGAATTGAATACTCGCAAGAGTACGTGGAGACTAATTAAGCTCGTCAACTTTGGAATTTTCTTTTTACGTAGGTGCATAAATGCGGCGAGTGCTAACGTTTAAATCATTATAATGATAACGGTAAGTCATATTGTGTGTCAAATCCAAATCTCGACTTGGTAGATACATTTTTAGATGATTTACAGTTCATTAAAATTAAAATAAAAAATGATAAAAAGAGTGAAGACATTACTGCAACAAATTTGATCATTAAATAAATCCTTCTCTCCACACGTTATACAGGGATTAATTAAATTTTATAGCAAAAATACCGAACGAGCCATTAAAATTACGGTCAAAACATAAATCTATTTTACGACAAAGTATTAATTGTTTTTTCCTGCTTTAAATTGACGAATTTATATCAATCGTTAAATCTGATCGCGACTTTTAGAAAAAAAAAAAAAAAAAGCAAAAAGCGGTAATAATAATCTAGCCACAATGGGGAAGTATGGCTGGCATTGTCTGTTGCGCAATATTTTGCGCGGCCCTGTTTTATTTTACCTTCGATTTCTGTTCGGGGTGGGTTAGCCCGACCCGATTCTAATTAACTCGTGTCGGCGCCGAACAAAAGAGAGAGAGAGAGAGAGGAAAGTTTTTTTCGGTCTGAAAAGAGAAGCGTGGCTGCTGGTGCAAAGGAGCTTTTTCTTTCGTGGCACAGACTCTTTATCCGCTGATTGAAAATTGGAATGCCCGCGCGTTGTACTCCTTTTTTTTTTTTTTTCTTCTCTCTTACTACTTCTTCTTCTTCTTATTCTTCTTTTTCCCTGTTCTTTTCTATTGCCGCTTCCTTTTTCTTTTTTTTCACTTCCCGTTGCGGTGACTTCGCGTGGTCACCGAATTACATCGATCAACCCGCCACGCTTGAATCAACTGGACCCCGGTATTTTAGCAAGGCTCTTTCAATTAAAATTCAATCACATTAAATTAGCTTTGATAATTATTATTTTTTGTTCTTTTTTTATTCGAATTTACATTTCAAACAAATGTTCAAAATTTATGCTCATAATTGGACCTAAAATGCCCCTCACCCCCTCCTAAGTGAAAACTGTCACTGCGGGCGACCAAATCAATATTTTTGAACCATTAAGGTTCATTTCAAAGACCAAAGCAAGAGATTTTCAATGAGACCTCACATGTTTGATTCTGATGTCCAGGTTCAATATGCCAGCTAATTTACTAAAAATTAGTTTTTTCTATATTAAAAAAATTATCTACCTAAAGTGTCAGCCCTCCTCTTATTCTACTTATAATCAGCCACTGTACTCAATAAATGTATTCAATTAAAATTTTAAAATGAAATTGAATACATATAAAAAGGTTTAAAAATTCTCAACTTAAATACTTGATTAGCAAAAACCTAGTAGTGTTTCACAAATTTTTAAACTCTCTATAATACTTGGATGTTTTGAAAAATCAAGAACAGAAAATTTTTGGAGAAAACGCAAAGTTTGATACGAAGATATTGGCCTACACAGGAGTTGGTTAGTTTCGTATTCCGAATTCATAATGTCTAATCAGGATTTCCCCAACGACCTGTAAGAATATCTAAACACAGTCAACTTTGGAAGACTAAAATATTCAACAATTCCCCTCGTTGCTCGCTTAGCATTGACAAAGTATCGCCAAACTTCGTGAACTCGATACGTTAAAAGAGATTTGTCACTGAAAATTCGAATCCAAGATCAGTTCACAAAAGATCGCGGAGCGATGATGGATTGGCAATAATGGAAACCCGCAGGTAAAACCTCAAAACCGCGCTCGCTCAAAGTATCAATGCCTCATTTGTCTGCAAAGGTGTCCTTTCTCAAGCCGAGACTTTTATACCCTTCGGTATCAAGAATAAAACCGAGCCGATAATGCGACCCGACAGGAAGTTCAGCTTCTCCCAGATATTATACACTTCTCGCCGCGTAAGACGATTACGCGTTTTAACCCGAATAAAATTTATCCAAAACGACGCGGGGAGTAATATTATTGTTGATTCTTCAAAAAGTTCAGCAAAAAATCTCATACCGATGCGTTATTGAGGCGGCGCGCTCTCGGAGGTAGGAGGAGGGGAAAAAAAAGGATAATCTCCGCTGGAAAATGCATCTCTCCTTCTCATGCATATGATTTATCTTCGAGTGCACTTTCCACATACGTATGGATGGATGGAAAACAGACGCGAAATGAGAGCGAGAAGTTGAAATTCCGGACTCTTTTTACCTTTTTTTTTGGCTGCAGCTACCGGAGAGTTTTAAATTAGGGGCGGGGGGGGGGGTGGAAAGCGATTTTGGAAATTCAAATGTATGGGATAATTTCTTGAACTTTTTCAATCAACCAACTTATTATTGATTAAAAAAAAGTCTGATTTTTTGGTACGAGGGTGAGTTTGAACGGAACAGCGTATCTTTGGGATACGAAGCGATGACGAAACGACTTTTCGAAGATAAAACTTACTCAAATTGGATTCCATTGGTGGAAAAAGAGTGATGAAGACGATGACTCATGGACTCTTCTTTACAACCGGGCGGACCTTTAACCCGTCGAGAATTGTTTTTATCTAATTGATTTCTTCCATTCAACCAATAAAACTCTTAAATTTTTTACATAGCTGCAATCATGACTGATCGCTGATGTAACGAAATTGTCGATAACTGCGGAATGGACATGCAAATTACCCTATAATAAATGTGAATTAGGTTATCTATTTAATAGCCATTTACTGGCTATTTAATAGACTGAATCTAAGATTTTTCTAGTAACTAGCCATTTAATGGCTATTAAATGGATAACCTAATTCACATTTCTTACAGAGTATACTTGTTCCTATTTTAATAATAAAGTCATCGTTTATTATTGTGAAATCGTACTTAAAAGTTAGCTTTAAAATATGTTGAGAGTGCGACATAGTACCCTCTAATCTTAATACTTCAAAAACCACAATTCAAAATCATTCGATTCTCTCTTAAAATAAGAAACGCTGGATGTTGAGTAATAATTAAAAATTTTAAGAGCTCAAAAAGAAAGACAGCCGGGTTTATTACTCGCAACACAAGTAAACCGGTGCCAAAACAATGTACAAAAGAGGAGGAGCGGAGAAAGTTGAGGACAATATCGCAACCGTGAATCAATGCCCTCTCGGTCTCAGTCGTCGCGGCGGTCGCGTCCTACATTATTCAGTTCAATCAAACGTCGCTGCAGGCATTTAGGTCATCACTCGCTCTCCTCCTCGTTTATTCTTCTACTCCGCCCGCAGTCCTTCTTTTTCTTCTTTTCTTCTCCGTCTGCGAATTGCCCGCATACGGATTTGTTCCCGCGTGGATGCGGAGAGTGAAGTTTTTCTCCCTCCCACCCACCCCCGACCCGCCTCCTCTCGCCACTCTTCCCAAGAGAAAAAACTTTTTTAATATTTGATTAAAATTGGTAGCTACGGCAGTTCTGCCGATAAAGTTTATTGATTAAAAAAATTTCACCGACCGAATTAAAATTATTTGCGCCCCCATTCATACAGAAAGCCGCTCAATGCAAAATGTAGTGTTTTTCAATTTAAAATTATTCTGATACAGACTTGAATATTCCTTAAAACAACACTGACATCTTTCTTATAATATTGGTCGATCTTATCCTTTCAACGTTGTCGTAAAGTTTGTTGTATTTTAAATAAACTAAAAAAAATTGTGTTTATTGAAAATTTCATGACTATGAGTTATGAAAATAGTTGAATTTAATAGATATAATAGCTTGACGTCGTGCAGTTGATGGCCGGCATATTTGTGGCGTTATCAATTCGCATAATTGATCGATCTTTAGATAAGCGAATTGGAGGAAGCGCGGCCTATATTATACGACAAATAGTGCACATACTAATGCCCAATGAAAACAATAATTTGAACTAATTTAATCGATTATTGCAAATCATTTGGTTGTGAAATGCCGACAGACGTCAAGTCGCCGATTCATTTGTCGTGTCAGCATTTTGAATTTAAAGAATACGAGCTCTTCTTTGTATTCAGAGTTTTTATTTTTCAAAAGATTGAGTCTGCTGTCGAGACCAGGTGTTGCTCGGGAAAGTCATTCCAAGCTCGTATTTCTGTTTGAATATATGAAAACCAATCAGTAGTAAAAGGAAATTTTTTTTTTGTAGAGTTATTGTTTAGTTGGGTTTTATTTGGACCATTAGAATTTTGAAAAAATGAAAACATACAAAAATTTTTGCTTGAACATTGGATTCGTTTTGATTAAAAAACGGTATATTTTTACCCTTACTTTTTTTCAATACGAAAGTAAAAAAAAAAAAAAAAAAAAAAATTAATAAATTCTAAAATCGAGTAAGTCGGCCCTTTTTTAGAGAGTAAAATAACAGTCTGCAGGAATGATTGTTTGAATGTTATTTGCTCGTAACTCTTCGAAGGTTTTTTCATAATTGAATTTTCAGCACAAGAAAAACAAATATTGATCCATTAGAAGCGGATTTTTTACACACTATTTGCTACTCAGTTGTTTACATAAAAAAAAATATTGAGTATTTGAACGGTTAAATACAGCTTTCCGATATAAAAATCTTTATTAACCAAACAGACAGACCTTGTTCTTGATAATCCCGACTCTAGTTTAAAAATTTTTTTTGGTCAAAATATATCTTTATTGCTGTAAGAAAGTAAAAAAAAAAAAAAAAAAAGAGTGTAATTACATATTTGGTGTTTTAATTTTCACTAAAATGCACACTGTGCAGAAAAAATAGGTCGATATTATTTATTTTATAGTACCAACTAGTATTTGTGTCAGTATTTGTTTATCGTACGAATAAAGTTGAAAATTAAAACTTCGAACAACAATCAAAACTAATTGCTAGTTCTGTGACTACAGAATAAGTACAACAAAGACTATTAAAAAAAAAAAGACTATAAATCCAAAAAATCGTGAAAAGATAGGTTACTCGGTTGGGACGTAACGGGATGAGAATCGAGCCCCGACGCGTCGTACGTCTGGCGCGATGATCCCAGTCACGTAAGCCGGGTGCGGGATCGATGAGCCTCTCTCTCCCTACTTTTCGCGATTTATCACTACCGCCGCAGCCACCGGTCGGAGAGTGACGGACGTCGATATCGACAACCAGCTGTATTACACACTGTACCTCGTCTCCTTTTACATCCCTGTGTGTAACCCATATCATCAATCAAATATTCCCGGCTCTGCACCCTGATCACACCGAGACTCTACTGACTTTTTTTTTACTGGAAAATTGGGTTTATACGCAAAAATAAATACATCGATCAATTTGGACTCGAATTAAAACTCCCTTTCCACACCGAGGTGCTGTGCACTTCAGAATTACTAAAAGAATCACACTCAAAAATCAATATAATCAATAAAATATCAATTTTATTTCAAGTAAAAATCTTCGAAAAATATTATTTTTAACAAATTATCAATTGAAATTGATTCTATGGCTCGAAACACTTTAAAGTTTCCAAAAAAATCACTAAAGAATCAAAAAATAATCACAAAAGAATCAAAAGAATCATCAGTGACTCTGGAGTGCATAGCCCCTCGTCCCACACCCTAAGGTAAGTGTTGGCCACGAAAAGTCAAATTCTAAGTTACCAGAACTCCTACCGTATTTTATTTATTTAAAAAAAAAAAAAAAAAAACAATTTGAATTTAGCTAAGCTGTGATAATATTTTTTATAAAATAAAATTATAATTTGAATTTCTGTGACCCTTAAACTAAATAATATTCGAAAATCGAGAGAATAAAAAATGTGACTCCTCCGGGATTTAAATTTTGATCTTCATTTATATATTTAATATTTTTTTTTTTTCTTTAAATCAGTGAATGGTTTACTAAAAAATACTTTCAACTTGAAAAGAAATAAATATTTAAAAGAAGAAATTTAGTGGTGCAAGATTTTATAAAGATGCTGAACGTTCGAAATGGCGAAAGACCAGACGAACGACAATAACGAAGTCGCTCGCAATAAGATGCTTCCGATCCGAAACGTGACTCTCGCTTGAATTATCACAAAATAAAGTTCGAAACTTTTTTAACTAGATTTTATTCAGCCACTGGAATACTTGTTTTGAAGTTGGTTTTACATCTCGCAACTTTAACATCTTGGTTAACTTTTCAAGATAAATTTGTCCCTTCCGTCATTAAACTTGATTCTTACAACACAAATTCGAAATCTTACAACACAAATTTGAACCGTGACTGATAAACTTGTAGCTCATTGTTTAAAAAAAGTTCAATTATCGGCGCGACGGTAAAATAAAAAATTGTAGGACTCGGGATTGGACCAGGGTGGGTGAAGCGATCAAGTATAGCATTGGATTCGTGCGACCGCAGAATTTTGGAAACTCCCGTGCAGGCTTATTCGATCGGGCCGGCGGAGTGGAACATTGAGATCGTTCGAAATTGAATTCCAGAAGGCCCGGCCTGCAGGTAGCCCGGAGCACAATAACGCGTACCCACACGCGCATGGGGAACGACGCTAGCGACACAATCTACCCCGGCAGCAGCGCGCTGTTCATTGTTGCACTCCGCGATGATCTAAATAGTCCGGTGTCGACTGGTTTAGCATTTAAGAGCTAAACAGCGCGCGCGTGCGGACCCGATTGACGCGTCCATTATCTGCCTTACCAATCTACGCTGCGTTCGATTTATTTTATGTGTACGCTCATACCGGGATGCCTTTGTTGTTGAAGATACTAAATCGTCTTGTTGGCTTACCTGAAACAAAAAACATAAAAATATTTTTATTTTACGTTGTTAGATACTCAATTATTTCCTTAAGACGAAGTCAGGCTCGTATCATCGGTAAAAAAGTTTTGGATAAATTCTGAATCGAATTTTCATCGGATTTTAATTTTTTTGGACTCAATATAAAGCTTGCCATCTTAGTTTATGGGCTACAGAGTCTTTTTTTTAATTTTCTGATTCCTTCATTTTTAATTTAGTTTTAAGTAATGACAACCTCTCATGTTCATTTATGTCTTGAAGTTATTGTGGAAAATAAATGAAAATAAATCTGCAAAAAATGGATCTGTAGCCCGCAAACTAAGATCACAAGCTTCATTTTGAGTCCAAAAAAATTAATATTCGATGAAAATTCGCTTCAGAATTTATTTAAAACTTTTTTACCGGTGATACGAGCCTGACTTTGCCTTAAAATTAGTTGATGAGGTTTTTAATGGACCGTTAATTTAGAATTGCTAGCTCATTACATTTACTAGTTTTTTTTTATTTAAATACATAAAGCACAATTTGTTTCAAATTACACGATGATAAAAGTCTCGCTCAACTCTCATGCATGCTTCGCGCAGCAGTTTTGGAGTAGAAAAAAAAATTCAAAAACAAAAACAAGGTAAGTAATTAAATAAAATTTTCTCGAGGAGACTTTTTAGTTTTTAGTAGTTACTTTTTTCCTACCCGGGCTTCTCTTGCAAGAGAGGCAAAGAAGAAAAACTCTAACCAAGCAGCAACACACTCGAGAAAAGGTGATCAAAAGCTAAAAGTTTTTTCATTCTTTCGCCCGTAAGCACCGAGAGTATACGTTGGTAGAGTGTAAAACGCCCGGCAACATTCTTTGTCCGGGGGTAATCTCGCGGAGCTTTAATTTATAGATATCATTAAAAACAATATATATACAGCCGGTGTTTAGAACTATCGCTGATAGAATTGTCCTGGAGCACTTAACTAAAAGTAATGCGTTCTTTAAAAAAAACTAGGACGATCTTGATACTTAAAAACGTAGGGAAGGAGAAATAAACTGCTAAAAAAAAAAGAGAGAGAAACACTTGTGAATCAGCGGAGCGTGAGAATTGACACGAAACGAAAGCGAGTGAGAATTTTTTTAACTTCGTAACGGCATTTCCGGTCAACGACTAAGAGACTCAAAATTCAATGAAAGGAAATGAAAAAACATAAAAGACCCGATAGCCGTGTTTTAACAAACTAGAGGGGGGAAAAAAAAACACAGCCAGCCGCCATAGTGACCGATTTTCATCTCGACTGTAATCGACTTCAATTTTATTCACTTTTTAGTACGGGTCGAAAGATTTGAAGTACAGCTTTTTTTTCACGTCCACGTGCTTCTTTTTTTTTTCAATTACACTTTTTTTTCATACAAGGGAAAATGTGTTTTTAGAATTTGAAAAAAAAAAAAATCGAACAATCGATTACGCTGGACAAGGCCGCGGTAGGGTCGCTGAAAAACTGGAATGAAAAATTGTAGCTGGGCAATGAAAAAATTGAGCGAAAAAAAGGGGGCGATGATAAACAAACAAATGAAGTGAAAAATAGTGCCCGAGCCGGAAAAAAAAAACTGTCAGTAGGAAATAGCGGGCGTAACAAAGAAGAACAGCCCGTCCGGTCCAGTCAACGAACCCGAGCTTTTGAATTGTCGTAAAACTAAAAGCCGCGGTCGTTTTTCGATTTCGCGGAGAGGACGAAGAAAAAAAAAAAAAAAAAAAATCCTGGTTTTTCGCTTCCCGACAAGCGTGTAATCGAAGAAGACGTCGATACAAGAAATCATTCGGTGTAATAAAGGCCGCAGACAAGGCTGCCCCGAAACAGGGGGGGGGGGGGCAGGCCCGGGGGGAATCCGCGAAATTGGCTCGCCCGGGTGTAATTACCAGGCTGTCATCGGGTCTCTGTGCCGAAGACGACGAGCCAATTAAATTGTCATCGACCCGAAAACGATGCCCAAACCAGGTGTACCCTGTCCGAAAAATCCGACCCAATCCTGTCTTCGCTCTGCTGCGAACGACTTACACTTCTGAGGTAGTTTTAGGTATTTTAATCAACTTCTCAATTGTCACACCCTCATTCTTATTTATTTATTTATTTATTTTTTTTTTTTTTTGCCAAAATTTGGTAACATGTCAATACTTTCTGTGGATTCGAGTATTAGCGAATGAAATAAATTCAAAGTGTCTAATTATTTTTTACCTTCTCTAACAGAGGCTATTTATACTTGGATATTATCATTTACCAAAAGACTGTAGTTTTTATTAAGCTTAGGTTATTTTTTTTTTTTTAATATGGAAACAACTAACTTATTTGTTATAAGTAGTTTAAAATTTCCACAATTGTTTTAACTAAGCAAGATATTATCACTTGTATTGACAAACTTAATCTACACTCTAGTCCAGGCCCAGACGGAATACATCCCTTACTATTAATTAATTGTAAAGACTTTTTTATTGATTTACTTCTGAACATCTTCAATTATTCTTTAAAGAACGGTACGGTTCCTAACTGTCTTAAACACAGTTACGTTACGCCTCTGTTTAAATCAGGGGATAAAACAAACGTTGACAATTATCGTCCTATTTGCAAACCTCCTCTTTTTCTTAAAATGATTGACGAAATTGTTTGCTTGAAAATAACTCCTTACATCTGTAAATTTATAGCCCCTGAACAACATGGTTTCTTCAATGAACGTTCCACTGCAACCAATTTGAGTATTTACACTGACTTTATTTCTTCTGATCTTAATAAAGGATTTCCAGTTGATGCAGTTTATACTGATTTTTCTCGTGCCTTTGACACTGTAAATATTGAACTGCTGTTAAGGAAACTCTCAGCTTATGGCATCACTGGTTCTCTCTACAATTGGTTTCGCTCATTCCTGTCAGATAGAAAACAATCCGTTAAAATTAAAAACTTTACCTCTATAGCATTTGATGTTACTTCTGGAGTTGGACAAGGCTCACACCTAGGCCCTCTACTATTCCTCCTTTTTATAAATGACATTAGATATATTATAGCATTCTGTCACTTTTTATTGTTTGCTGATGATCTTAAAATCTTCAAAGCAATTTTCTCCTACCAAGATCATCAGCTTATTCGAACTGATCTTAATAACCTTTATTCATGGTCTCTTATTAATGGCCTACATCTTAATTTTAGCAAATGCTTTACGATTACGTTTGGCTGCAAAACTCCTCATCAAATTGTTTACAACATAGGAAATCATGATCTTACTCGTGTTAGTCACATCAAAGATTGAGGTGTTATTTTCGACTCACGTTTCTCATTTAACAATCATATTCAATACATTATAAGTAAAGCAACTAGAAAGATTAATTATATTAAAAGGTTTTCATACAAATTTAAACTTCCCTCTACCTATAGAACTCTTTATTTTGCATATATCTACCCGATACTAATGTATTGCTCTATCATCTGGGACCCATATAATGACTACCAAATCTATGAGATTGAGAAATTAAACTATAAGTTTTTAAGATTTGTTTCATTCAAAATTGGTACTCCTATGCGATTCGACTGTCACGATTACTCTCCAATACAACGCAAATTAAATATTTCAACACAACAATCTGCAATACGTAGAGCTCTTGCTATCTTCGCCTACAAGATCATCAATGGAATCATTGACTCCAGCGAATTAATTGGCTCACTACAATTCTACGTTCCGCCAAGAAATTTCAGAACCAACAACAAGTAGTTTATTACTGAGTTTCGTGCTAAAAACATTCTAAATCATTCACCAATACAAAGACTTTCAGTATTGTGCAATGAATTATCAACTGATTTTGACTTTTTTAATATTTCTTTATATATTCATTTACAACTGTTTGCCGAAAAATACTTGTTTTTGATTGACTTCATTATTTCTTTTACTTTTATATTTTTTTGTTAATGAAAAAGGATTTTATTATTATTATAATTATTATTGACAATGTATTGTATTTCCACCTACCAAATCTAAACATTTTTATTATACCTGTGTTTAAATGGGATTACTCCCGTGTATCAATAAATAAATAAATAAATAAATAAATTTTGTGTAGCAAATTTATATTTCAAAATCAGTTTAAAATACATAATAATTAACAAATAACTGGTTTCAGTTTTTATTAAAAGCGTAATTATAAGATTAAGCAATAAACCATCTGGAGAAAAATGTGATTAATGCTTTCGACATTCACATCACAAGAGATGAGAAAAGTGTTTAACAAACGATGACACTTCAAAAAATGCCTTTAGCATAGCATGCGGGTACCGAGTGCCACTGCGTACTTTTTCGTCGTTCACGAGTGCCCATGTCGCACTTAACGTTGACTGTAACTACTCGCGACCCAAGTGCTCCAACATACACGACGAAGGTAGCCTGAAATTTCCCCCATTTTCAAACTAAAATAATAATCAGACTCCTGCGAACGCACTCTCAGTTTCGAAGAAAAATAAAGTAAGATAAATTTAACGTATATCGAAGTACACACGCGAGTAAGACGCGGCGCGAGTAATTTGGGGCCTTTGAGGAAACGCCGTAGTATTATATCGCTCGCGCTCCATGGGGTAACGAGAAGTGCAGCTCCTCGATCAAAAAAAAGAAATACGAGTGGCTTTTACTTTCAGCTCAAAGTCCCTCAATTTCTCCTCCCACTTCTTTGCGCTCGATTTGTCGCGCGGGCGCGCTAACGCAAACCTCCTTTTTCACGCTTCTTTGAGGAGAACAGAGAACGAGCTCAATTAAGTTGTTGCACGAATTTTCTTTTTTTTTTCTAAAACTTTTTTTTATTTTACAAAGTTTGGGATTAATCGATCCGGGGCTGGGATTGGTAGATTTCAGCCTCCATCGGTAAAACTTTTGATTTTATTCGGGATTTTGATGAAACCCTAATGACCAAAGTTGAACCGTGATTAAAATTTTCCATCTAACCGTTTGTGACTTTTTCGGAGTTGATCATAGCCGGCCAAGTTGAAAAATGCACGAGGCCGTGGGTGGGGTGGTAAGTTCAAGTATCCAATCTTCCCCGATGGGATTGTTTATCGAGTTAGGATCGACTGCAGCGGTGGGAAAAAATTTACCGGCGCGTAATGGCACGCCTTGGTAATATTTAACGTCAGCTGGTCGTTAGTAAGTCGTCGCCATGGTCATAAAAGATGCATCGGAGCTAGGCCGAGAGCGCGGCTACTCTCGAAACATAAACAATACATGGCAGCCTAGCATCCTTGACCCCTTCCCTTCTTTCTTTTATTTCCTTTTTTTTTCTTGCTCGCTGGGTTATGTTTGCCTCTAAATTAAAACCAAGTTGGTGCTTGTTAGAGCTCGCCTCTTTTAAATTTAATACGAAAGAAAGAAGATAAAAAAAAAATAGAAAGCACCCTGTGATGAAGTTCCCCCAAGTAATTTCACAAATTGAACGACGAGATAGAAAAAGGAGGATCGGAAGAAATTTAATAAAACACATAACACCCCCAAAGTATAAATTACAAAACAACGTAGTGGGGGGGAGGAAATACACGAAGTAACTTCGAATTCAATTGCACTCCCGAGCATCGTTCCATTCCAAAGCTCTCACAATTAAAGTTTGCAGGAAAGCGAGTACACACACACACACGAACGGGGTATTGAGTGCGAGGTACGTGGAGAGCCTCGCCAAGTGCAGAAATTGAAAGTAAGAGCATTTCGTTTTGATCGAGGAGCTCAAGCACATTCTTTTCCGACCCCCCCCCCCCTCCCCCCGCGAATGATATCCTCCTCTGAAATTTTTACTCCGGTGGCTTTCCAGATCGGCTGCCATATCGGTTAGCGCTGTAAAATTGCGAGGGGATAAAATTTTCACTTTGCTCGAGCGAAAAATCGCTGAAAAATTTCCCACCCCCTACCTCCACACATAAATCTTTCATTCGAGAGCGAAATATTTTTTTCATTCGCGGGAAGAGAGAGAAAGCGGAGCTTTTTTTCTTTCTGTATCTGATACGTGCGTCGTGTTTCGCTGTAATAATGTCAGCTTAATACAATTCTTGCTCGCTCTTTGTCTCGGGTAAATCTTGGGTTACAAGTTGTAGCTCGCAGTAATAAAGGGGGAGTTTTTTTTTTTTAAAGTATTTCATTACACCTATAAAATACTTTTTTATTTTAATGGCGCTGTTTCTATAAAAATGGGTCAAACAGTGCATTTCAATGGAGTTTTCTTTAAATTTGGATACTTTTTGAAGTTTTGAAATAAAACTACTTACGTTCCTCGGAAACATTTATCAAATTTTACACTAAAAGAACCGTGAAGAAACCAGAGTTCATAAACCTTATGCCCTAACACTTTCGAAAACAGAAATCATAAACTTTTCAAGTCCAAACACATACATCATCCTTCTGACTTTGAAGAAGAACAACTAAGAAAAGAAACGTAAAAGTGTAACAAAGTCGAGTACAAAAGACTTTTTTTTTCGAAAAAAAAAATGGTAAAAATTTTCTATAAAAAACTAGCAAAGGAAATTTTTTATACCAGCAACCGAAAAATTCTTTTATCTCTTATACACAACAGAAATTAAATTTATAACATTACCGACAGAAGAATTTGTCATGCATTCTGGTTGGCAGATTGGAGAGTAAATAGCCGTTTCCCTAGCGAGTTACTCAAGGTGGTCCATTTATTGCATTAGTCCCTGCTAAAAACTTGTCACGCGCATACCAACGAATACGGAAGTTAGGGTCCGTTAAGTTTTGGCATATGACTTTGGGCAAAGTTTGCTTGGTTTAAGGTGAGATGTATTACCGGATTAACGGTTGATAAAAGTACCTCATAAATATTCATACGAGACTGTTGCGCAGCCAGGTTATGGATAAGCCTCGAATGTTGGTCTTGGCAGTTTTCATTTTTTCATAAATGGATATTGATAAATTGAAAATTGACTATTTGAATGAAGAAGGACAGCTGAGGATCGATATACTGGGAATAATAATTTTTTTGCAGGTTTCTTTACAGATTTCTGAGGTTGCTTCAAAGATGCTGCAGGGGATAGTTAGATGTTCCTTTGTTGCAAAATCCAAAAGTTGCATGTATTACAGTGAAAAAATCACTCTTCCAGCTTTAGAGAGTAACTTTTACAAAAAGTTAAAAAATTCATAGAAAGTTAAATAAAACTATAAAGTATCGTTTTGGGTCTCCACGATAAATGTAAGTCATCTACTATGAAAAAGCCTTAAAAAGCCTTAATATTTCAGCGCCTTAATATTCAAATTTTGAATTTAACCTTCTCAACTAATCAAATCAATTATAAAACGAAGACATTCGAACATGCTTCATCATTATATAGAGAGATTGATTACTAATCGATATTTTAGATTCTTCGGGGGTGATTTTAAGTAAGGATCCGCATATATGGTCAGACTGTAAGACCGATATAAATATCTTGTGATTGTTTGTGTAGGACAGTCAATAGAAAAATTTATTTCAAATTGACTATTAAAATTAGTACAGCTTATAAAATAAATTTGAAACGGTCAAAGCAGTCAAACAGTCCCACTATTCAAATTAAACTCACAAAGACGCACCAAATCTAAAAACATAACGCGTGCGACGATTGATAAAAAAAATCCGGCTTCGGCTGCAGTTCTGTCGGGCTTTGTTGCCATCTGGCACATAGTGTGCGAATGAAGGAAAGCACAATGGCTCTCATTGTTAAGCAGTTCCGATCGAGCCAGACGCCGTAGCTCACGCAGTAGGTGTGTCTCGTAACCGTTGGTGTTTTACTCCGTCAAAGTTTATCCACGCCCGTAATTAAGGAACAACGGGGGGGTGGCAAGATATTCGAATCAAAAGTGTGTTACCAGTGCGATCAAACTGGTCTGAAACTTCTGAAAGAGGGGGGTTGGTTCACGAACGACTGATCTTGTTTAAGTCTTGGACGGGCCTCGTCTCCCTTATTATACCGAGCAGTGCGTAGACGACGTCTCCATTGTTGCGGTCTCCGCTCCCAGCGTTATTGTTGTTGTTGTTGTTGTTGTTGTTGCTGCTGAGTTTGTTGTTACGGAGTTTCCCGGGGCACCAAAATCATCGACTTCGAGGGACATACACACCGGCCTCTTTGTGTGGTAATTTATTTTAATGCACTTGCCTTAAGCTTGAAAAGCCGTTTTTTTTTATTTGAGAATCCTGTGATAAATTTTTGACAAGCTTTTTCAGTTATATAAGGAAAATACGATGCAATATTTATTCCATCTCCCTCGGTTATTGAAAAAACATCTCTCTTTTATGAATTCCTGTGAATACGAGGTCGCAGGTGTTTTCAAAAAACAAATAGCTACGGATGAACCTTTTTTACGAAGAAATATTGTAAAAGTATAGAAATAAATGTTCAAGCTCGAATGGTTGAGTAGCAACAGGTTAAATACATAATTTGTGCGCTCGCTCGGTTTACTCGAAACAATTGAAATCTGATATTTTGAGATTTTAACGGCTCGTAATGACCGTAATTAAGAAAATAACTCGGGGCTTTCAATTGAAATTTTAAAGCTCGGGCGGTCCGATCGACAGTTTAAAAGACCTTTCGCACCCCCCTTTTGATTATACTTTCGACTAATGCCCTAGAAAATCACCCTGCCAGTGAATTTAATTCTCGTAAAACTTTAATTACAACCTCTGATAATTTTTGAGTTTAAAATTAAAATTAAAATTATTCGATAATACGGTGAATGTCAATGAAAAAAGTGCAACGAGTTTGAGTTTTTTCAAAGTAAGTATCGTTCGAGATTCTTTACTCCAGGGGGTGTATCTCGCTCGCGAAGATAAGAAGTTTAGTTAGATGAGGTTACTCCATCGTGTAACCAAGCTCTACTCCTCGACGAGTTGCTAATGAGAAAATTTTGATCGATGAGTACGCTCCCCCGCGGGTATTTCTTTTTTCCAACCAGTTTTTTTTTTCCCGAAGTTCACAACGAGCTTGATCGAAAAAAACTTTTATTTTATTTTTATACATTTGTGAATAAATTACAAGTTTTATTGAAAAAAGCAACTTTACGTATAGAATCAAATATTGACAATGCATAAAAAAAGGATTAAATAATTCACTTTAGCGAGACTGAAACAAAAAAAGTACAAGGAAATTGAGACAACTGTAAACTATTGGTAGGCGGACAATTAACGTGACTGGGACGATCGTAATCAAAGCCAGAAGATCAAAAGGGGGAGCTCGTCGGTGCGAGTGACAGATCGAGGCACGCGCATTAGCATGTAAAGCGTCGTGTCACACCTGCGGTCACCAGATACTGTCCGGTCCTTCCGTTCAACTTTGATGTTCGATCTTTGTTTCGAGTTAGAGTTATTTTCAAACTCGTTGCGAGTGGGGTTTGGAGAATGAATTTTCATTTTTTTTTTACATGGAAACGTCACCGACACTCTGGTGGCCGATTACAGTTAATTAATTTTACGTGTAAGTTTGAAATTGTTTTTGTAACATTTCACGAGAGCTGTTTTACATCAAAGGCGTTACAAAATCTTTTGATCAGGGTTTAATTTACCCGCTACAAGCGATCTTTTATCTCAAACATAGTGTCTGGAAGTTTGAATAAGAAAAAAAAAGATTTTTCTTACTCCAGTAGCTTGAATTTTCTTTTTTTCATCTCACGTATTTAGAAACACATTCTGTTGTTTCTTTACTTACCTCACCCACTCGACTACTTTTTTTTTTTTAAGAAGAGAAATTTTTTTCTGCCGACCATAAATCTTTTTATTTTTTTCTGTTTTTCTACTTATCATTATAAAAAATTGTGGACGTCCAAAAAATATCGAAAACCATTCATCCTACCCCCCGTAAGAGCAACATTTACCAAGAATAAACTTTTGAAAAAATCAAGGGACGGTTTTGAATGTTGAAAAAAGGGGGTCGTAATTCAATTTTTTTTCGCGTGTAAATCATGCGTTGAAAAAAGAAAAGTCCAGAAGTCGTGCGCTACGTCTGACGGAAAAGGTTTGAACTACTTGCGCATTCAGAATTACAAAGTCTCTTACGTTTACAGCTGTCATTCAAGGGCTTCTTGAAATATTTAATTAATTTTTGTCAAACTCTGCCATTTTTCTCATTATTATTCACATCTCGCCACAAAAATCATGAATTTATTTTCAAGATTCTTATTATTTTCAAATCAGACAACAGATAACCCCTTAGTGTTTTTACGAAAAAAGATTTAACTTATATTGAAATGGAAGTGTATTTCGAATTGACAGCTCACAATCTCTTGACAAAGCTCGCGAATCTCTGATTGAAAAAAAATCGAAGACTAAACTAAACCACTCGATCCCCAACTAAATCTCAGTTCGTACCCTGAAAGTTCAATAAACCCGCTATCGACGCAAAAAAAAAAAAAGATCGAAGCTACAGAATGAAACGAAAAGAAAAACAAAAAGCGCACCACGCTCATCGAGCCTTTGACGCTCGAAGGCATTCGGGCCAAGCCGTCGTGTGAATCGGAGCAGCATGTCTGATGAAGTACATCGAGGTCTGGAGTTGGAGCAAGAAGAAAACAGGCTCCGCACCGGGTGCGGAGCGGCAGTCAATGGTAGGTAACAAAGGACCGCAGGTGTTGTAAGGCAGCCTCGGCCGAATATTTGTCGATCGGCTGGCAGTGCGCTACAAAGCTCCTGGGCTTTGCAGTTACCACAGTTACGAACGGGAAATATCGTCGCCGCCGTTCCTTTGACTCCAGGCATCTTTGATCATCGTACCGATCGGTTAAACATTAAGAGCCGAGAACCAAATACTCTCGCGCTGCGGTAATAGGCATTGTGCTTCGACTACCAGGAAATTATGGAACGGTATTCACTCCAAGCTGCCCTTGCGAATAGTATTTATCGCCTTTCACCCACCGAAAATCAAATATTTGATCGGCGAGGCTCGCTTCAATGTTACGAAAGATAATCCAAGCCAGCTGGCGTTCCACAAGTGTCGCGCTGCCGAGCCCTACGGTGCGGCCAGCTAGAACCGGGTTAGGAGTTTAAGGGAGGAGAAGGGATGCCAGCCGGCGGTGAGGGTGGCGCTATGTAGGGCACGCAGCCGAGCGCACGCGCCGTTTTTTTTCTTCCCTCCCTCTTCTCTCGCGCCCACCCGGCCAGCCGCCGTATACAAGGGTGAATAAGTACAAGTCGTGCATCAATTTTGAGGAGCTTTATCGAACAATTCGAGCCCTGTTGAATTCAATCTAACGCCACTTGGATCCAGCGCATTACAACACCAAATTAGATTTACCATTAAGGGTGCTCGGTGAAATACACCTAGAAACTGTTTTTGAGGCTACCGGATTGCTTCATTTATTTTGAAAAATGAAACAAGTTTTTGTTTACGAACTGTTGTTTGGAATTAAACATCTTAGTCACGTGCATCCAAGCAAACGGAGTAGAAAAACAACGAGAATTACCATTTGTTTACCGTCTGCAGGATTTATCGCTAGGGTAAAAATGAAATTTTCTAAAACTTGTTGCAAAGTTCAGCCACCCTGAAAAATGAACGAACTTTTTGTTTACCAGAGTCCAACCAGTGCTTTTTTCCAATTACCACTCGGCCAAATGGATTGAAAAAAAAAGGTCCACAATTTGTAAAACCACCAGATGGCGATCAATCACGCCTGGTTTATCAATGGTCGTATCCAAGGCCGCGCGCGGTTGGTATAAATAAAGGGCCGAGTATCATCCGACCATCAATGAGAATGCAGCAATAGCACGCCGAGCTCCCAAAAACAAAGGAGGAGGAGGAGTTAAAGGGAGAAGCCCGAGGTTTTCGATTTAGCCGGGTATCCCGCTTACCTAGCTCCGAACGGTCGCCATAGTAACCTGTCCCCTCCGAAAATTCCTCGCCCGATATTCTCCATTCATAAGCCGGCCACACGCGTTCGTTCGGCTTTAAAGAACTCTAAAATTGCCCCCGACTTATGATTTATCGATTGGTCCCTAAAATCCAGCCTGATCTTCTTCGTGGAACGTCTTCCGGTGTTCTCCCGATATCCACCGTAATTGAATCGTTTCCGGTGGCTCTGTGTACTTTTACGGAGTTTGTGGTGCGAGACAAACCTACTGATTTCGGTTTAAATCCACCGCACTTTTTACTTTACGCCAGGTGGGACTTTGATTTTTGGATCAAAGACATTTCAATGACCATTTTTTTTCCGATAAAACTGACTTTTATTCGACTGGGCGCCCACTATGAATCTGTTTCTTTCAGTCGGCGCTTATTCAAACCTTTGAATTTTAAAAAGCAGGAACATTAACGACCGTCGTTAAATTATTTTATTCCCTCAAAAGCAATTCAAAGCAGTGGCAATGTCAGACGTTAAACGAATAAAATCATAGTTCGAGGGGGTTTGAGTTTCACACAGTTTTGATAATAGGTATTTCATTCATGATAAATCACGATAAAATACTTGTTCCAGTTCCACTTTTGGATACTGGTTCGAGCTGAATAAAAATTCCTCGGGGTATTTTTCACTTCATTTTTGGCGTTTAACAATTATCCGTTATGAGATATTTATAAATTATACGAGTTTCAATGAAACGTAATATTGTGTTTAATGCGTGGAAAATCGTCTGTTTTGTTACAAAAATTTACCGATACGAGTGAGTATTCCAAAATGATTAAGCAAACGAGCAGAACGTGTTTGAATATTCGAAAAGCTCTGGGTTATAAAATGAAACTTTATTATAATCAACAAAGAGTATCGCTATACATGTGAACAATGAACTGCATCATTGCGATAAAGATATTGGCGAGCGTTCAATATCGTAATTGTAAAAAATTTTTAGGTGCTCGAAATTAAAATCCTCAAAGTTGACATTTTTCGTCTCAATTTCAGAAGACGATGGTCGTTTATTTTAGCTCCATGGTAAATAAATGCAACCTCTTTATGCCAACGGAGATACTAACTCTATTCAAACAAATCCTACGTGGCTCGAATTTTTGTACGTATCGGTGTAAGCCACACCTATCGATGACGAAAAAAAAAAAAACCCAAGCCTTTTTTTCATCCCTCGGAGCCCGAAAGAATTGAGCAGCTCGATCACTGTCAGCTGTGAAATAATGGATCGCTCACACTTTAATTCAATGAAATTCTTTGAATCACTCGAAATATTTACCTCTTGTATACAACAAACTTATCGTTTATCGCCCGAGCTTCGGATGAGAAATTTATGGGATGTTTGTATTAATGAATTTGATAGACTTGTGACAAATGGCAGCTTTCTATGTAAACAATTAGTTTTTTCCGTTTTTTTATCTTGACTGATAAGTGAAAAAGTAAGGGGAAGTTTTTTTTATTAATTTGTAATCGAAAAATTTTAAGTGTGTACGTTTTTCTTGGTTAAACCTAATTTCTTAAACATTTGCATACAATTTTCAGCTTTTACATTTGCTTCCACAATCTTAAAAAGTGTGGATCTAAATCATTAATCAATCATGTATTTAAAAAATATTGTCTTAACCTTTTTACTGGGACCGGATAGTAAAAATAAGAGTTTGGCGTATATATCCGAAAAAAATTACATATATTGAATTTCTAATTAATATTAGTAATGTTGAATTATAAATGATCAATTTGTTGTAATGGAAATTAGGAAGGCAATGGAAAACTTTATGATTGTAGTAAACAACATGAATGCTTTAACGAAAAAGGATTTTTTTCATTTTTTTTCACTCTTGAAGGTGGCACGCTTCATTTCATATTCGAAAGAGCAGCCTTCTTAAAAATTCTGCTTCTAAAGTTCGTTGCATAATTTTATTTAATCTTTGGATCAATGGAGAAGCTGTTATGAAAAAGAAAACTCTTTACCCAGTTATTTCAAAAGTTTCATAAAATTGTCTCTTTCATAAATCTGAATAAAAGTGTTAACCGACAGACAGTTTTAATAAATTTTATTTTAATCTATATGAGTCGCTCATCGACAACTTGATTATTATCATCTTCGACAAAATTTATGTTTAAAAAAAAAAAAAGAAGATTTTGATATTCGTGTTTTTAATAATAAACAAAGAAAGTGACTGCATTCAAAAGCATAAAAAGAGTGTCACGTTAATAAAAATAATGATTAAATAAATAAAAATTCATCAAAAAATGTTGCTGTCGGACGTAGTCCAAAAATACGATTTCCTCTGCTTTTCCTCTCGCGAAGAGTTTTATTCAATTTTCAATCTCAACATGAAAAACTCATCTCGACATTTTCATTTCCCAAATTATATTTTACCTTGGTTGATGACCATCCAGAGCGTTTTCGAATTTATGTCTTTAATAAAATAAATTGTTTTAATATTTAATATTTACGATTTTTTTACAATAACATTAATTTATTTTCCCGAACTATTTTACCACGCGATAAAACTTGATACTTTAATAATGTATCAAGTTCGTGATTTTTAATGACGTTATTCTTGAATGTACTGGTCCATCAGCTATCTTAAGATTATTTATATTATTCATGATCCAATCATTCTAATTGATTTTATCTCGAGTAAATTTATAAAAATGAATGTGAGTATGAAGATTAATGAGGTGAAATAAAAATACCCGGGATCCTGTCATAAAGAATGTCATTCCAAAAATAAATCCTGAACAGTGAATGGTAAATAAGAAAAAATAATTATTTCGAAAACTTTTGTTTAAACCAGTAGTGGATCTTATAAAAAAGAAGTCCTTGAAATGGATGCTGCCATTCGGGTTCGCGCTCCGGGACCCTTGAAAAATAAAATAGCAACACTTCTCGAACAAGTTGCGGCGTCTTCGCGTCGTATCTCAGCCCGTCGCACTTTGGCTGGGATACAACAATTACAATAACTTTCACCGGTAAGTAGTGTAACCCACTCGCACACTGGGATGAATAAAAAATCCTTAACACCCCCAGCCAGCGGTGTTGGTGTCAAGGGTGAGGTATAATATTTTCGCTCGGTGCTATGTGTTTTTTCTTCTTCTTCTTCTTCTGCTTCTCTCTCCTCTTCAGTCGGTGGATCCCCGAGTTGCCATGGCGACGCGCGTTATCACGGTCGCGAAGGCTCGTCTCGTCGCACTTCTATTTCGTGAGTTTTATCCTGTATCCAGATGTTTTTGGAGAAAGTGGTTATTACCGGGCTTAAGAGGGCGCGAACAGCAGGGAAATGAATATTCCTCTTCTTCTTCTTCTTTCTGCACCGCGAAGGATTTTACCCACAAACTGATCCTGCAGCCGCGTTATTATTCCAAAGTTACATTAAATGTAAATCCTGGGCCCCGCTCGGGATTATGCATTCAATCCTTCGGATTTAAACGCGCGCTACCGTCTGGGATGTGTTTCTTTTCAAAACGTTTCGGACATCAGTTTAGAATTTCGTCTAACGCTATTATACCGCTTCCTGATCTGCCTTTGTCCCTACTATATACAGACCATTGTTCTCGTAAATCAAGTTTTTTTTAGTTTTTCAAATTATCTTTTCGACAAAATTTTAATGTATCCTTCGGATCAAACATCCGTTACGATGGACACAGTTTCTAAATAAATAAACTTTGAGACGTAGTTGCTATAAGATGTTTTACAACAATGAGATACACAAAAAGTATTTGTGTAAAGAATCCATAGAAAGTTGAATTTTTAACTCACAAGCAGCTATAAGCTTCAAGTTCATTTTCAGAGTATGAAGTAATCATTACGAAACTAAAGCGTAATGGATTAATGCTTCGCGACGAAACAAAAAATTTTTCCTTCAATTCGAAAAAACTTCATACCTGTACTTCCAAAGATAAAAATAAAAAGAATCATAAAGACTCCTTGACAATAAGTAAAAAATTTTGGTTTATGAAAATTCTGGGTTAGTGATCGCCAAGTCCGTAAATGTTCTTGATAGAATGACTCCGCATAAAAAAAAAAAGAAGTCATATAATACAAGTAAAGAGAGGAAGCTGCTGAGGGAAGGAGTAAAAGATGCATAAACTGCTCGGCTATGCGGAAATTCTCTCTTTCGGACGATCGAGCGCATCTCGCGGAGTCCAAGAAAAAGGCTTACCCGACCGCCCGTGTACTTGTATGGAAATATATACGGTGCCCGAGCTTCAGATATTACATGTGTATCCGCTCGACGGAACAGGTAGGTTATTCCATCGCGTCGTTCTATCCCCCACTCTCCGTAGTATTTCTCGTGACTCTTACCATCCCCCTCTTTTTTTTATATTCACCGCGAGATTTTTTTTTTTTTTTTTTTTATCTCCTGCACCGGAGGCAGGCAATATGTCATGCAATATGTGTCGTTATGCACACAATTCGCACTTTACCAAATATACGAAATTTTTTATCTCCCCCCAAATATTTGACTTCTATCTCAAAAGAGAGGAAATAAAATTACCTTTTTTAGGAGCTTTATTAGCTTTTCCTTTGTCAATTTCTGGTATCATCTGATATTAGTTTGAATTGTTGATAATTTTTAACATTAATGAAATAATATTGGATCAAAGACATCGACTTGTCCCCAACGAGATTTGTTGATTGATCAATCAAACGAGGTTACTCTACGCAGGAGGGAAGAATAATTTCCTGCAAACTTTGCGAAGTCAACACTCATTTGCACCAGAATCAAAAGTTCCCGAGATCCTCTACTTTTTCGTTTCAATCCAAAGGTCTTGAAAATCAATTACAGGGCTATTTACACAAAGCCCTTGTGCGGTGAGGGTAAAAATACTGGTTAATCCATTGTAATATAGCGCCTCGCCCTCGAAGTTCAAGCGAACACGTGCAAGTTTTGCCATCGTAACTCTTTGGATTCTAGTCTTATCGGCTCCTTTGAACCACAACTTTTTGTTTTTGTTCCCTCTTCTTCTTGTATTTCCCTTCTGTGAAAGTAAACCGAGTCAAAGTTTATAATTACTCGCGGTAGATATAACAGAGGAGCAAGCGTGGCGGGGGAGTAAAATGATGAAGGGCTGAAGAAAAGAGAGATAGAGAATTTGGCAGGAAGCTGAACGAGGATAAACCGCAGCTCTCGAAATTCCAAACAGTGAATTAATTGCGGAGTGAGCTGCTTTTGCTCTTACTGTGGATCTGGATTAAACCTTGGTTTGATGCTCCCCCTTCAGCCTCTCAGTGCGCACCCTCATCTGGGCTTATGGTTTTTCGTGTACTTCATTATGTTATCGACAAAGTATTAATTTCACAGACTTTTTTCTCGAGTGGAAAATGAATACTTTTTTTACCCTTTGATTCCTTTTTTTCATAAAACCATCGAAATTTATTAAATTTATAAAATTTCAGAGTATCCCTACAGAATACCACGATTTTTACAATACAACGAAAAAATGCTGTTTTTTTATTAAAAAAAATAATAATAATAATAATAGAAAGAGTAGAAAATATAGAAAAAATAGAAATTAAAAAAAAACTCGTTATCTTTAGCTTTTTTAAAGAAAATGTCGTGTCCTTCAAGAAACCTTACCACTTTAGAAAAAAAAAAAACGCAATTAAAGTTAAAATTTTACAGCGTTCGTTAAAAATGAGACATTTTCTGGAATAATTATGGCGAAAAACAATTATTTTTACACGAGAGACAAAGTCATTTCTCTGTCATGCGATAGATTTTTTTACTTCTTTAAAAAAAAAAAAAAAAAAGTCCATTTCGCAGTTAGAGAATTCAAATTCAGTCAAGATAATTAGTTTTCTTAGCTGGGAGAGCGAATTATTTTTCATGCTAATGGAACCACGCCTTTCTTATTTTGTTTTTAATACCGTAAATTGTTGGATAAGATCCAAACCAAGACCCATGAAAATTTTTGAATAATTTAAAAAAATCCCAAGGCCAGCAGATAAAGTGCTCCGCTATCAAATGTAATTTAAAAACCGCACATTGGCGGGAAGCAACGCAACGTCGTTAATTGAAAAAGCAGGGTGTAAATTAGAGTTGTGCTCCGGGAGCTCCCGAGTTGATAATTTCGGTGTGTATGTCCGGGTGGAAAAGCAGCAGTAAATTCGATCGGGCCGCAGGCAGGCTCGCGTCTAATTTATAATCTGAATGTACGGGACTGGATGGATAGCCGGTCTGCCATATTTGTGGCTTCGTGCGTCGCTGCGTCGCCGTTGAATTTGCGACTGCCGGGACGGCCCGACTCCTACGTTACAACTTGCGAAGCGTAATTGTTACGGCCGCACCCGAAATTGACTACGCCAACATCACCCAAGAATTACGAGGGTATCGGATGGTTGAATCATGATCATTAGTCCGATGCGCAACTCCATCGATGTTTTCAGTTTGGGAATCGAGAAACGACGTTGAATCATGCGTACGCCCAACCATACGTATGTGAAACCGAACGCAGAAATAAACTTCGATTGCACTCTTACGAACAAACTTTCTCGAAAAGTAAGAACTTGTTTTTAAGACGAAAATTTTTTTTTCGTCAAATGCGTACATCAAATATTGTCTTTGGACCACCCAAATCGATTGTCCGTGCGAAGAAAAACCTTGGACCAAAATTTGCCGCGAATAAAGTAACAATGGAGGTACTTTTGGTCAATAAAACATCTCTAAAAGACTATATTTGTTATTTTAGCTTTTGCATGGATTGGTAGAAAATAATCTTAAATAAATAAAATGATTCTAAGTTTTCAGCTTTTAAAAATCGCAGGGAATCATTTTATTCGCGGCTGGTGTGTTGAAAAATTTTCTTTATTATAATATATCAATGGTATGGTAGCAAAGATCATTTTCTACCAATCAGCCAAAGCTAAAATAATAAATTAAGTGACTTAAAGCCATTTTAATGGTTGAAAGTACCTCCGTTGTTACTTTGTTCGCGGCAAATTTTGGTCTAAGGTTCTTCTTTCGTCGGACAGTCGAAATGTTTTGAGGTTCATGAGAATCATCTCAAGAATGGATTACCAAGAGAATAATGAGCCCCACTTACAAATAATAATGAACGGGGTTCAAGATAAAAAAGAGGACTTATAATAAACTTGAAATAGTCGTCAGGGTGTCTCGGACAGGCTCGATTGTGAAATATCAATGGTTGTTTTCGATCACCGCCAATTGTTCAAGCTCGAGCAAGGGAAGTTTGCGCCCGCTCGAGTGCAGGAGGCGACGCGCCTGCCTCTATTACGCGCCCGGGCTGTACAATGGTCCGCGCGGCGCGAATCGACCCTCGATGTCTCCTCCAACCCATTCGAGCCGGGAAACTCCCTCCTTTTGTTTTACCCCTCCTCTCGCCCCAAGTTTGTATTGCTACTCTTCGAGTGAAAATGACCCCCGCCATTTTTTTTTTTTTTTCAGTGATGCCAATGTGCGGTGAAAGGAAGGAGAAAACGATAATTTTATAGTGTGAAAAAATATACACTGTGTATAGGCTCGTTAACATTCAGGTGCGATTTGTAACTTATCGGTTTTTTCAAGCCATTATTACGTGAATGCTGACAATAAATTTTTTTATTAATACCTTTTTCCATCCGATGGAAAAATAAAATCAAAAGAACCCTACGAAATTAAAAAAAAAAAAAAAAAGTAAAATTGTGATGAAGTTGGTTTGAAAATTGAGTTATTGACGAAACATCCACGCAAAGCTCGAATAACGCAGTCAAGTTTCAACAAGCTGCGATTGTTGGAAACGAGAAAAATTAAAAAGTTCTACCGTTGGTTACGCGAGATAGTTTCCATCGATACTTTTTACTCCACTTTTTCCTCATAGATATTAACTTACACACACCTTCGTAGTTTAAAAATACAACTCGGGATCGATACATGTTTTTTTTTTTTTTTTTTTTTTTTTTTCTCCTTCGGCTTCAAATAGATAACTCGGACGGATGAAGTAGGGAAAAATTTTACCTCCGTAGAGCCAGAACAAACACTCAGGTGGCTACGAAAAAGCTTACCTGAAACAGAGAAGATAAAAAAACAAGAGATTAGATGGTTGTGTTTAGTAGCGTCAATGTGTTTTTAGTTAAAAATAAGGCGGCTTATCGGTGCGATAAATCAAAATGTCGCGCGAACGATCACCGGCTTTTCTGTGCAACCGCTGAGTCAGACTCGGAGCCGTATCGCGGTAAATCTTCGACGCTGCCTCGAGAGGGTCTGGGCCGAGACCTTTATTATTCCGGACAACTTTTTTTTTTATCGACTTTCTTACTCGTCGATTTAGCTTTTTATAATCTCTGTACAAATAGAGCAGGTTACAGGGCTGGACTGTTCTAAAAATGTTTTTTTTTTTTATTCTTTGTACATCAATAACTATACCAGCACTCAATGTTTATTGAAGTTTGTGAAACTTAAAAATTTTTTTAATCATCCATTTATTTTTGTTTTACCGCACAGCTTTGAAAAGTTTTGTTAGCTCAAGGTTTCATGTTACCGGGAAAATGAAAATAATAATAATAAAAGTTTTTCCGCAACATACTGTACTGAAACTTATCTCATGATAAAAACTTTCCTCCAAAATTTAATTATTTTTCATACTAGTCTCAATCAGCGCGCTCTATTTTTAATCTTGAAAATAAATAAACGATTAAATTTATACTTTTCGTTTTCAAAAAAACGAAGTAAAAAAAAATTTTTAACAATAAATTCATCACGTATCGATTGCAACCTGCAACTAACTTCAGTTAGATATTTTTGTGGTTATAATTACTTAAAAAAGTTGTTTTTAAAATAATAAAGGTTCTCATTTTATATTATAGAATTCTACAAAGAAATTTAGTCCATTTATTGAAACAAGATATTCAATTATTCAAAAAATTATTGCAAAAAATTCTCAATAACAAAGTATTCAATATTTCGACTTAAACGCAATTCAAATTTTGAATTTAACGTTCTCAACCAATCAAATCAATAAGGCTTTTTCATAGCAGACGATTATCCATAACCTACTGTTTGCCGATTAAAAAAAATTCCCAATTCTGTTGGCTTTACAGCGTTAATATTAAAAAAAAATTTTTCAATACAAACTAAAAAATCTTAAAAACCTAAATAATCTTGGTAAAAATGAATGCGAAAAGTTTAAAAGTTCGAAAATTGTGAATAACTTTTAACGCGGGGTGTATGACCCGGGGTACACAACAAGAATTTTTTTATCGGCTCTGAAGTAAAAACAACTTAAATTTCTCTGTAATAAACTTGTCAGAATAATAGAATAATTAACAGAGTTTAAGCCTAACTTTTACAAAAAGTTAAAAAATTCATTGAAAATTAAATAAAACTACAAAATATCGTTTTGGGTTCACTACGATAAATCTAAGTCGTCTGCTATGAAAAAGCCTTATTATAAAACGAAGACATTCGAACATGCTTCATCATTATAAAGAGGAATTTTTTAAATATATCTTTTTCATTTTTTTCATTTTCAATAAACATGAAAATTTTTCAATTAATAACCAGATTTAACAACCCGGACCCCATCGTGATCAAAAATTACTTCGAACCTAGAAGGCAGCGTAAACTGTCGAAAAACTTGAATAATTTTCAACGACTCAAAGAAGTTTCACCCGTACGAGAAAAGCAATAAGATATAATGTAGGGCGCCCTAAAAGTGGATTAATAACGTACATAATATCCCTCCGGGGTGCAGCCAGCAGTCAACATCTGCGACTCTCTGGCTCTCGCTATAAACGCTCGCGCGACTAACTTTGTGTAATACTCGTGGAAGAAGAGGAAGAAGTTTGATTCGAACCAAGTAAATTTTCACCCCTAATACGCCGAAGTAACTGCCTCGTAAAAAGCCAAAACTTATATTAACACCCCTTCGTCTATCAAATGCATTTCGGCGACTCAGACTTAATCTTAATCACAAATCTGGGTGAATTACCGAAAAAACAGGAGCTAATTGCGAGAAATATCACAAATCTTGGCTGTTAAATTTCATATTTACCGCCCTTAAATTTGTTTTTCTATCGTTATCCATCACAGAGCAGCATAAAACTTCAAAACTTCAAAGTTGGCCGGAGTGGAACTTTTACGAGGGATAAAAAAAAAGGGTGCATTACACAAATTTTCGCTCAACGCGCGCCGTACTATACATAGTTTGAAATGAAAGGGCTCTAACGATTGGTTAATCGCGCACTTAATTATTCAAAAGCAGTATCGTTTGAAAGCAGCAAATTTATAGAAGCGGTCGTCCATGGTTATTTAAGTTGTCAAAGAGGGACTTGCTTGCCGTCCTCTTCGAAAGCTCGACGGGGCTTCTAATATCAACACGCGGGTTCGTACGGTTTGTCACTTAAATATGTATACACCCTGCCGGAGGAGCATTACCGATTGACAAACATAGATTCAATACCGGCAACATTAGACCGCGAAGAGGACGGCAAACAAACCGACTGGCAGACAAGCTACTTTTTTCAAATTATTTGTTAAAAGTAAAAAGTTTCTTTTTTTTTTTCTAATAGTGGTTTTTGATGTATGTACTCTTATCAATTTTTTTTTTTTACAGCTGTCCTGGTCGTCAAAAATTTTTCACGACGTATCATCATCGAAGTTTGTACGATCATTTTGGGTTGTATAAAAATTTATGGTCATAAACGAGAGATGTAAAATTTTTACCGTTTTACATTCATTGTCAAGCCAAAGTTATACTCCATCGTTGGAAAATTTCTTTTTTTTTTCACGACTAAAAGGTCATTTGTGCGCGTGCACTGTTCGAACACATTTATGTCGTTGCGGTATCACTCAATATTTTTATCAAAAATGTAGGTACATGTGTTGTCTTTTTAAAACAGAGATATATTTTTTGATATTGTTTATTTGTACATTTATCAATTGTTTGTTTGTTGTTTTAGTTATTACATATTATTTGAAATTTTTTTTTTTTTTTACTACGATTTTCCCATTGAAATACTTAAAAACATTTATTATTAAAAAAATAAATAGCACAAAACCGCTTTGGCAGCCGTGGTTTTCTTACACTTACCATGGTACATATATTGTCCATACTTTATAAGAAGAAAATTTATTTGATTAATTATATAAATACTGAGTTTTAATTAATTAGATAAATATTTATATTGACTGTCCTACAACAAATAATCACAAAATATTTATATCGGTCTTACAGTTTAAGCACATATGCGGATCATTAGATGATCATTACTTAAAATCATCCCCGAAGAACCTAAAATATCGATTAGTAATCAATATTACAAATACTGAGTTTTAATTTACAGTTACCAGTAAATAACTAATTCAATTGAAAAAAAAAAAAAAAAAAAAAAAAAATTATTTCTAGATATAGTCTCAAATACCAGGGAAGGTAATTAAGGCCGTTTTCATGTAAAGAACCATCTTGCAAAAAATGCTTTTTTACAGATGAGTTAACAGCTACATGAATTCAAGTATGAAGTTCAATTTTGAGGAGCCACAAAATTATTTTGAATTCAATTATCTAAGATTAACCCAGAGATAAAAAAAAAAGGAAAAAATCAACACCTACAAAAGGGGTTTTAAAAAAATTGACAGCACATGTTTGCTAAGATCACGTTGTGAAAAGCCAGGGTAACAGACAGGGATAGAATCGTAAATCGGTTGGCATTTACGAGCCTATATAAATCGCCACGTGGAGGCATAATCGCCGATACCGTAAATCGTCCTTGTCGTTGTCGTGAATTTTTCGGAGTTTCTCGGTACAGTGAGAAAAAGCCCGCGAAAGACTGATTTATGTACGAGTGAGTGGGAGTTGTTTCTTTATAAATTTGCCTTATGATTTACGCCGAAGGGAGCTTTTTTTTTTCTCGTGGACTGCGTGACTTGGAGAGCAATGCGGGGATTCAATTTTGACTTTTTGGATTTTTTGACTGATGCCTTGTTCCACTAAGTAAAATAAGTCTCGCGAGTGTGAAAGTTTCATCTCCATAATTACGCTCGCTCAAATTTTTATTTAATCAAAATTTGTAACGGTGCATGAATCTAGGTTAAAAGATACATCGATTACCCCGCCCACATCTAACCAAAAGCACGCTTGTTTAATTTTCCACTCCGCTGATTGATCGACAGCGCACCGAGATTTTTCAATATTTTTTCAATTTCGCATTAACGAAATCTCATTTTTCTTCCCGCAAAATAAAAAAAAAAGGGAAGAAAATTTATTACCCTGATAAAAATTTAATTGCCCTTTTGATCATCGATTTTTGCCTTGAAAAAAAAAAAAAAAAAAAAAAAAAGGAGCCATTCACTCGACAGAGGAAAAACGAAAAAGTATCAGCAAGCATTTCGACCCCCCGAGTCTCATTTTTTCTAATCGAACTCCGCACAGCTGCCGGCGCACATTGATCACGGGAGCTAAAAAAGCCCAAAAAAACGGCCAACAAAGGTAGCATCATAGATACCGCCCGGGATTTTCAACGGCGGAGGATTTTATATGTATTGAATTTTGCATGACCCTGGAGGATTTGATTCTCGGAGAGCTTCCGGCTTTCGCCCCCCCCCCCCCCCCCCCGTAAACTTCTTACAAACGCTCGCGTGGATTGTTCCAAACTTGGCCCTGTAAATCGCTTAACTTTTGCTCGCACTTTGGATAAAACTTACTTCTTTTTTTTTTTCGTCCCGAATTATATACTGGCTAATTCAATCCGCCCTTGGGACTTGAAAGAAAGCATGTTTTTAATAAAATTTTCTGAAAGCGAGTTTTGAAGTGCTTAACTTTTGGCGGTTGATAGCGTTACAGATGAAGTTTGGCTGAACGCGATGTAACGGACCGGAGTCTGATGCTCGATTCAAACCCCCCTCCACTATTTACAAAGTTTGACGGTGGAAGAAAATCAGAGTTAATTGGGTATCCACTGACCCATTCTACTTATATCCTCAAGGGCTATTGCAGTTTGTAAACTCGGCGACACTAAGTAGTTACATAATTACAACTTTCAAAGCTTAAACGCGAAAATTCGTAACTTTGTTTTGAATCAGTTGAGGATCAACCAAAGACTACTTTTGGTGGTCTTTTTTCATGATTTATTCCCGTAAGAAATTCAATTTTTACTCATAAAGTCATTGTCAAGATTCAATTTAGTTCATCAAAAACAAACTTCTTTGAGAGCTCGGGTAAAACGCAAACGGGATTCACGCCGGATTAAAACGTACTCGAATACAGCACGCATCCCACCAAGCTCGTTTTACCACGCCTTCGGACCGACGAAATTCACTTTACGCCGCTCGCAATTTACCTCTCATCCCAAAAGTTGCTTTTAATTTAGATCGTGCTTTAATTTTTTCCCGCTCAAATTCTATTACAGGAAGAAAAGTTAATGATTTTTCCTCTCAGTACAGAAAAAAAAGAACCGCAAAAGGGAGAGATACGAGGCTAATATTTAAGCTCTTATCTCGGTTGAGCTTGATGCATTTCTTGATCACTCGTGGGACTTTAAATATCCTCGAAAGTGGTTCTCACAAAAGCCACCCGACATATAAACTTGACGACTTCCTCCTTTCTTAAAATACAAAGACAAAACTCGTCCGAGAATAAGTACGACGAGCACGAAAGAATCTCGTCTTGGATTACACCGTAACGACAAGACGTTTCTCATGAACACCTAATTAAAACCTTAAAAGATACACTTTGACCAAAAAGTAAAGTACCTCGATCTTCTTTGTGCCGCAGCGCGTAAAACTACTCTGGGAATTTTTAAGGACGCGCATGCGTGAGCAGTAGCAAAAACGTCCGGAGATTATGCGGTCGCGGCCAGGTAATTAAGCGACTAATGTCACCGTATTTAGGAAGAGCTTAAACTTTGCGCGCCACCGCTATTGAAAGAGACCTTTTTTTTTCCTCCCTCGACCAACCCCCTTTTGCTCTCTCGAACTTTACATTATTTCCCTCTAATTACGCGATTTCATTTTCAGTCTTGTGTTGGGGGGTTTTTTTTTATTCTGCGAGTAACGTTATTTTTTGTTTGTTCTGTTTTACTATGATTAAAAGGACAACGCTGTTTTTGTCATGAAACACCGCGACAATTATTTTTTTTTCTCGCTTTGAAAATAATTTGAAGTTTTTAAATATCAGAGCTTTGAGCCCAAAGCTTTCTTGAGCGTAACTCAAACGAATTTGTTACAACCCAAGTGCCTGAAATTTATAATCCTGCATTGCAGTTCCTTCTAATTAAATTTTCAATTTGAAAAAGAATATTAACTATAGGTGATTATAGACTCTGCTTGCTTGTGTACAATTACAATTTTTAAGTGAACAGATAAATTTAATATTTTACGGAGAAAAGATGATATTTCTGCACGTTCGTGTGTTTTCGAGCCTTACACACTTATAACCAGCGATCGCGCGCTCTGCTTCATAAAGCGTAATTATCCGCATACGTGGTCAAAGTTAATTGTTCCTCGTTTAAATAATTTATATACATTTGTAAAATTTAACTCCGCCCAAGGTTTAATTAATGGCTTTTTGTAATACGTTTAAAAGTAGATATTACTCGGCATTAAACTAGAAAATAACTACCGTAATAACTCTTTTGACGCAAAAATTTTCTCATCTTATTTGTTTATCGTTACCACGAGCTCGCATCCCGCTAGTTAGTATTTTTCAAATCAAATTAAACTCTCTCAAAATGAGAAATGTTTGAAACACACAAAAAGCAACTCGTTTATTTTTTTATTTTTCATCATGCGAAACGCAATTTACTCGTAAATTAAGGTGTCCCAAAAATTAGAACGAAAGTAAAATTGAATGAATTTTCCACGTTTGATACGATTTTGAGAGCTCAAATGTTAAAATTGCTCTTCCTAAAAATCAGTAAAAATGTGCAGAGTAATTTTTTTGAAGCCATTTTTAATTAAGATCGAAAGCTGTTTTAAAAGCCATACCTGAAAATTATTGGACCTGGTTAGCCAACAGCGAATGAAAAAGCTCACGTTAGCAGGAGCAGTAGAGGCAGCAGCGGCGCATATAAACAGCCGATTTAAGCTTGATCGAGTATAAATTGGGGCCGGCGCAATGACACAGATCTTTTACTTCAAAGGCTAAAGGGGCTACGGTTAAAAATTCAAAGTCAATAGCTTATTCGAAATTCTGCATTTCCTATCTAGTAATAAACAACTGGTATGAGAAATAAAATCAATCGAAACTTTACCTTAACAGTTTTCAAATCTTTTACTGTCGCGTTTCGATCTTTTAAAACAAATTTTTTTTCAATGTACAGACATCTTATCTCCAAAGACATTTTTTATTTTTTTAACGCAAAATGGCTAAAGTGTGAAAAGCACCTTGAAAGACTCTGATAATTAAATATAAATTATGCTTGACTTCTAGTACTAATAAAACTGTTTAATAGAAGATTATTTTATAAATTTTTGTCAAGCATTTAAGAACTCAGATCAAAATACTTAGGCTTATCAAAAATTCTTGCACCGATAAAACAATTAAAACAATTTAATTTATAACAATATTAAAGAAATTGTAATTATATTAGTTTATTTAAATCAAAATTTTTGAAATTTGAATAAGAAAGTTTTTATTGATAAAATGTATATAAATTAATTATGTATTAAAGGACATTAATGTCCGCTGATGATTAAAATAAATAAATAAATATTTCTGCGTCTTACTGCAACAGTTATTAGTTGTACTGTGTCGTCATATCAAAATTTTTACGACTTCAGGCGCTGATGTAAATAGCAACTTAATAATTTAATTGCCATATTAAGTGAATGAGATAATTTAAGTACTTGGTATAAAGTGGGCTTATTTTCATTTTTCTTTGTTACAAGTACTTTGAACAATCTGATGAACTTTTGAACAATGTTTACACTCAAATTACGGAATTTAAATTAAACAAACCTCAGTAATTTTCATTCTCCGATAAGCGCAACTTCACGTGCAAACTTCCGACCGCGAGTAAAAATAGCGGCGGGGGGGTAAACTCTTATACGGAATATTTAACGCACTTGGTGAGTTTAAAATTTAAAATTCAGCAAACGCCGGCCTGTCTGCTTTTAAGATCATCATGAATATTCATCGACCGCGAAAATAAATTAATGCCCCGGCTATGGCATATTTTCTCGGCCTCGCGGGGGGTAGGAAGAAAAACTGCACACACAGAAATGCCTCGCCGCGCCGTCCTCTCCCAGGGTCATCAAGAACCTTTCAAGAGTTTCAATTTAATTAAGAACTTTTTCCCTACCCCACTTTCTGACTCATAACGTATTCAATGGTGACTTGCGAATCTTCAAACTTTCTTCGGAAAATATACTAATTATGGTCCATAAGCAGAGTACAAAAGTACCGCGTCCCAAATTCTTCAAGTCTTGGAGAAAAAAGAGCGAGTGGCGAAAAACAAACAAACAAACGAGGGGGTAAAGAAAGACGGTCGCGGGTGTGAAAAAAAAAAAAAAAAAGAAGTCGAGCAATCGCGGTGGGCGTCGAAAATGCCCGTCGGATATGGCCGAAAAGAAAAAAAGCTTCAGCCAAAACAAAAGACACCGCCGGCTTTTCGGACCCGGAGACAAAGGGCAGACGCGCGTAACGTGTTACGATAAGCCCCGACACACGTGACTACTCCGTTTCCCGTGTAAATTTCTTCTCCCTTCGGCCCACTTGATTCGGTCTCGGGCTTCTGCTTTTTTTTTTTCAAAAAACTGACAATGGAGTTTAAAAACTTCAAGAGTCTTTTTTTGATGAAGTTCGTTACCTTCAATTATAAATAAGTATTCTTCTTTGGAGAATTCTTTGAATTTAAATTACTCGTGCCCCACTTTTTTTCTACTCTCGCTAATCTGCATTGTAATCGTCGTCATTATTTCATTCATAAATTATGTATCTCTGATAAATATTAGCGTGTGGCTGCACCGGTGAAAATAAAATTTTAATGTAAGTTGTACTCTTCATGGATTTTTTATTGCAGGATTTATAATTTTAAGTCGAGCTCTACAGAAATTTTATAAATATTTTTAAAAAAATTAAATTTGGCAGAAATTTAAATAATTGAAATTTAATATTGAACTAGCGAAATTATTTTTAAGAAAATTGATATTTACTCTGATGGATTGCTACTTTCTCACTTTGCATGTTGAATTATTTCTCAACTCACGCGTCCAATATCGAAGATTGCATAAATGAAGGATCGACGAAAGAATTTTATTTTCTTGATGCGCAGGTGTATGAATATTCAGAAGTAGGCAACCCTAGAAGAGTTTTATTCAACTTTGAATTTATCGTAGACGATTTTGTGGCGTCAAAATATATAAGATGAAAATTTAGGAAATTATTTTTTTTTTTTTTTTGCAACTACGTTACACATGGTAACTGGTTTCTCATTTGAAAAAAAAAATGTTTACATTGACTAACCAAACATTATCGGGCATTAAATTTTAAGTCAATACAAACTCGCGGGAACTTGTTTAAATCAAAACTTTGTAGAGCAAACTTTATAATACAAATAGAGGGAGGGAAAATATGACGCAGCTGTACCAAAGGATATTTGAAATATTCGCATGAAAAATAAAAACGAGTGTTGCGCCGACTGTCGCGCGTGGCAGACGTGTCTTCTCGGCAGTTTATAGAGGTTAATTTCTCCGCTGCGCGGCGACTGCCGCTGGGTGGCGTCGCTTTGTGCTGAATCTCTTTGTTGAGGTTTTTTCTTTTTTTTTTACGCGTAAGATAAAGTGAATAACCCAAATGTCTACTCAAACGAAAACAACTACTACTACTACTATGTCGTACTCGAACGTTACCTCTGTTTCTACGTACCCCAAGAAAGACCAAGCAATTGTCTTTGACACCATTGAAGGAGTAAAAGCGGAAGATTATGTTTATGCTATTGCCTCTATAGTGCCTCCCCAAAACATTGTAGCTGCTTCTAAAATCACGCAGAATCGATTTTGTGTTTTCTTTAATAGTGCCTCCATAGTGGATGAAATTACCAAGGAAGGAAAAAATGTGCTTGTTGTTCAAGGCCGTAAAATTACGATTCGCCCCTACATTGCCAGACTAAAGCGAGTGATTTTCTCAAATGTATTGCCGTGTATTCCGAACCATATCCTGCTTGAAAAATTAGAGGAATTCAACGTTGTACCTAAATCCAGCCCTACTCCAGTGCGCATGAGCCTTGTCCAAGTCGGCTTTTCGCACGTGATGTCCTTCAGGCGTCAGCTGTTTGTGGATCCGGAAGAAATCGATAAAATTCCCTCCGACTTTACCCTAAACTACGATGGCACGGCATATCATGTTTATGCATCTTCCGATAAAATGAAATGCTTTCAATGTTTACAAGAGGGTCATTCCTCGAAGAGTTGCCCGCAAAATAAACAACAACAAAAGCTGAGTCAAGGTCAGCATACACTTCCAGCTCAGCCTTCTCCCGCGGTCGATAAGGTAGGAGCTCCTCAATTCCCGCAGTCTACAACTACTAAACCTACAGTGCACATGGAAACAGCTGATGACAAAAACAAGGAATCGACTTCTAATACGGCTGTTGACGGCGATGTTAATACGCCTCGTTTCAACGGCCAAAATTTATTCGTGAAACCAAGCGGCGATAATTTCAAAAGAACTTTTTCAAAAGCATCTCTGTCTTCCACGGAAAGAAAAGTCACAGATGAAGATGAAAATCAGAGGAGCAAACCCGATGATGAACTTCAAAAGACTCCCGAGAAGCCAACGCAAAAAAAAAAGAAGCTAAAAAAATCCAGCACTACTAGCAAAACCACAACGACGGAACTTAAAGAACAAATCGACTTGGCTAGGATCGAAATCCCCAACTATATCGCTGCTACTTTCCCGATTACCTTCGAGGAGCTGACGCTAATGCTAACTGAGACGCTACAGGTTACCTATCAAGAGGTACCTGCGGTAGTTGATAAATTCACATCCAATAGACAAGCAGTGGTAATAATGCTTAATGAGATACATAAATATGTTGACTCACGTGTCATGAAAACAAGGATCACTAAAACGGCTAATGCCATTACGGCCTCTGTTGATGGTGGCGAGTTTCCTCCCTCATCCTCGGCCTCGGAGGTTGAGACTTGCGAGTCTGATCACTCGCAGTACTGAATTTTCTTCTCACACTACAACAGACATAGATTGCAACAATATGTGTTGCAATCTCGCAGATGCGAATAATATTCGTATTTTATTTTGGAATCCACGAAGTATAGTCAAGAAAGCTGGAGAGTTGCAAAAGCTGCTGCATGATTACGACGTGATTGTTTTGGCTGAAACATGGCTCAAGCCACACCTGCATTTTAACTTCAGCTCTTTTAATGTATTTAGACAGGATCGTCTACATGCTACTGGCGGCGGTTTAGTTTTTCTTGTACACGTTGCGTTAAATTATGAGTCTGTTAATGATCTTACTAACCTTAATCCTTCAGTTGAAATGTGTGGAATTAAGATACTTAATTTAAGTAAACCTCTGACTATTCTGGCCTGCTACCGTCCTCCGACCCAAGTCAGTTTGACGGATTTGGAATGGGAGGCTCTTATTGGTAACACTGACAGATATGATCAATGCCTGCTGATTGGAGATTTTAATGCACATAACCAGGCTTGGAACTGTATAGACACTGATGTCAACGGACGCAGACTTCAAGAGCATGCTGACAAGTATGGATTGATATTACACAATCATGATAGCATCACTCATCTTGATCCATCTACACTTAAGGAATCCAATATAGATCTTATATTTTCCTCGCCCGACATTGCTTCATTCACACATACCAAAGTCTATAACGATAGTCATGGTTCAGACCATTTCCCCGTCGAAATTATTGTCGACGTCGAGAAGGTGATATACCACCGTAAGTCATTCAAGATTCAATCAACGCGCACAAACTGGCTGTCAGTAAATGAGATTTTGGATGAAAAATACATTAAATTTCTCGATAGCGAGTATGAATTAAAGTCACCTGTGGGTAAATACGAATTTTTTATCGAAACAATAAGTGATGCGGTCGTAAGATGTACTCCAAGAAGGAAAGTTGTCAGCCCCAAACTTCATCGAAACCCTGTTCGCTGGTGGGATGCTGATTGTGATCGAGCCAAGAGACTCCGGCAAGCAGCGTACAAAAGATGGCGCTATACCCGACTTGATAACGACCATGCCCATTATAAGACCGCTAGAACTGCGGCAAGAAAGTTATTCAGGCGAAAGAAAAGAGAATGCTTCAAAAAATTTGCTTCCACTATAGATTTCAAGAACCAAGTCACATATACCTGGAGAATGGCCAAGGTTTTCAAAAACAAATTTACCAAGACTAAAGTTACCTCTCGCTCTGAATATCTCGATAATAAACAAAAAGTGGCTGAGTCTCTCGATAAGATCTGCACTTTTGACACCCCAAATGATCCCGGTTGGCTACCAGAGTCGCAAGATGACCCACTTCTGGATGCACCTTTTACATATACTGAGTTTAACACGGCACTTTTTTCAAGAGGTGACAAATCCTCCCCTGGAGTCGATGGGATTAATTACGAGGTTCTTCGAAAAATTCCAATTAAATATAATCTGTTGCTACTTGATATTTTGAATATGCTGTTTTTAGATAATTCATATCCTGAGAGTTGGCGAGACACCTATCTACATTTTGTGGAAAAACCAAATGGCAATGGACTAAGACCTCTGGCACTCACTTCTTGTATTAGCAAGATATTTGAACTGATGGTTTCAAATAGGCTTCGCTGGTTTGTTGAAACAAATGGTTATCTCCCCCGCAATCAAGGTGGCTTTCGTAAGGGTTATTCTTGTTCTGATAACTTGACAGTCCTAAAGTTTGATGTAGAAGAAGCCCTTAAGAGTCACGAGCACGTTCTTGCGGTATATCTGGATGTAAGCAATGCCTACAATGAAGTACGCAGTGACATCTTATTACATAAATTGGCCGGCTTTGGGTTCTCGACAAAACTACTCAAGTTTATTAAGTTTCTCACTTACCAGAGAAATGTGTACACGGAGATCAACCCTGATAAACCTCGCAGCTGCTATAAGGGACTGCCGCAGGGTGGTGTCCTTAGTTCTCTACTTTATTTACTATACGTCACCAATGCGGTCTATTTTAGTAACAAAGGAAAGAAGAAAAGAAGAAAGAATAAAGGAAACGTGAGAAAAAACAGAGGTGGAAGGCCAAAGGTAAAAAGAAGAAACACCAGGAAAGGGAAAAGAAGCAACTGCAAAGTTAATGTTCCTCGAATCAAAATTTTACAGTACGCTGATGATATTGTGCTGTACATCAGGACCTCTTGTATTGAATGGGCCAAGATTATACTCCAGAAAGCTGTAGCTCGGATTACTAAAAACCTTGGAATTATTGGGCTAGATGTCTCCCCTCAGAAGACAGAATTTGTCCACTTCAACCGGGAAGGTATTGACCCTGGTCAGACTGAGCTCAATTTGGGCAGCTCCACTTTAGTTTCTACAGATGCAGTAAAATTTTTAGGCGTTTACTTTGATCACCAGATGACTTTTGACAAACATCAGAGATTGGTACTACAGAAGGGCCACAAAGCCTTAAACATAGTCAAGTTCCTTAGAGGAACATACTGGGGTGCAGACCCAGCTACCCTTATATGTCTATACAAAAGCTTTGTCAGATCTATAGTCGACTACGCTAGTTACATTTACTTCCCTACCCATAAAGAAAGAATACTTAAGCTTGAACGAGTTCAATTTGCTGCTGCAAGATTGGCCTTGGGACTGAGAATTAGCACACCTACAAATATTCTACTTGCGGAGTCTGGATTAATCTCGATACAACTCAGGTCAAAGTTGCTGTGTACTAACTACTTACTGAAACTATTTGGTAGAACTGACTCACTGGCCTATGATATCATCCAACGACAGATCATGAAAATCATCTCTATACGAGGTAAGAAACTAAATCTTTTTCAAGAGTCCATCAAGAGCGTTATTGGGGTCATGCACGAAATCCATGCTGACCGGCTGACCAGTATTTATAACTACCCATTTGACTGCTACAGAAACACCGTGAATGTCGACTTTACTATCGGACAATTTTTAAAAACCTGTGAGTATCCAAGCCTCCAATTCTACTCTTGCCTTGAAGATAGTGATTCCATCAGAATTTTTACTGATGGCAGCAAGACAGAAAATGGTTCCTCGGTTGGAACTGCATGTGTCGTACCCGAATTAAACATTGTCCGTACAAATAGCATCAACACAAAAGCCTCCGTTTATACGGCTGAGTGCATGGCACTTTCAGACGCTATGGACATTGCGTTGCAACATTCTCACCGTAACGTGGACATCTTTACTGACTCACTCAGTGCAGCAACAGCTCTGGCTTCTTATACAATTGATATCAGTGAAAACTACCATTTACTACAGGTTCGTCAAAAAAATTTGAAGTTTACCCACAGCAATAATGGTACATGCAAACTCACTGTACACTGGATACCGGCTCATGTTGGCATCACTGGCAATGAGTTTGCAGACTCTGAGGCAAAAAGGGCAACGCTTTCCTCACCAACGGTCTCTGTTATTCCATATACAGACCTAAGATCCTTTTTCAAAAGATTGATACACTCAGAGAATATTGAGCAGCTGAAACAACAGAGTGCTTACAAGGGAACAAGTTACTTTCAACGGCTGTTCTCCAATAAAACGATCCCCTGGTACAAAGGCCTCAATCTTAGCAGAGAACTAATTGTTTTTATCTGCCGCAGTCGTAGTAATCATATAGCCCTCAATGAATCTCTACACAAAATCAATCTGGCTGAAACATCCAGCTGTATGTGTGGACAGGATCCTCAAGACCTCAATCACGTTCTTTGGCAGTGCTCTCTATATGAAGAATTACGCCAAGCCATGGTTGACCGGCTTATAAAACTCAAGAAATATCCACCGTACGATGTCATCTCTTTTCTACAGGCTCCTGATCTTAGTGTCGTTCGAATTATTGTTGACTTTTTAAAAAAATGTGAAATTAAGATTTGAACTTAAAGTGACTGTGGCTTTCAAGTGAAGGCCGAAAACTTAGTATTATTATTTTTTTTTTTTACTTTATATTTAAGTATTTAATTTATTTATAAATCCTGTATAATCATAATTGGTTAAATAAAGGTTACATAAAAAAAAAAAAAAAAAAAAAAATAAAAACATATTATATCAATTTTTATTTTCATTTTAATCGAAACCTGGATGCCAGTTCAAGGGTGAAATTTCAGTTTTTCAATTCTATATTCATCCTTGATAAATAATAAATTATTCGCAGCTAACACATTATTATTAGTATTTTATTAATATTGTATTCACATTTATTTGATTAATTTTCTCCGAGAATTTTATCATTTTCTATCTACCGCAAGTTTTACAGGTTTGGTCATGATATAGAGTTGTAATTAATGCCTACACTGCTCTCAATATAGTTTTCCCTGATGTTTTTGATGTGGCTGCTTTGTTGTCACATTATACGGTAAGTAAAGGTACATGAATATATGATTTTTAAAAATATTTCGGGCATTACAATAATGGAAATAATTAATTTTACGGGCATGACAAAATATTTAATGTACTTATTCTACAGAAAAAAAAATTTCAAACACTTGACTTTTATTTTTAATTTTAGTGATAAATTTGATGCTTTCGGTGCAAAAAGCAGTTTGAAAACATTCTGGTCAAATGTCGAAAAATACTTTAGGGTGACCTTATTGGACACAATTATATTATACTACTGATTTTTTTATGAATATTGATAAACAATCTCTAAGAATCTCTGTAATTGATGTGATCATTGCGACGAATACAAGTAAAAAGCTTTTAAAACAACAACCACTTAAAATAATGAGCTATACGAAAATTCGATTAAAATGGTAGAATCAAAATTGCAAACTCTCCCGGCCCTTCAATTTACACCGTGGCAATTCAATGTGCTCTCAACGCTCCTGCAGCCTACACAGAGGAGATAGAGAGAACGTCAATATGTACATCAAGTAACCTTATCTCGAGGGTAAACAGCGAACGTTACATTCAGAAATCAATGAGTGTTTCTCATCATTACCAAAGATACTCCCTGAATATTCCCTCTTTGTATTATCGGGACGCGTAGCTCTGGCGGGAATAAATTTTCACTAGTCGAAAAGTCAACTATTAACCTAATGAGGTTGTTTGCTCAACCGCGACAACCCACTGTATTTTAACCGAAGTAAACAATCTTCTCGTTTACATGTCAATGGACAATTTAAATACATTAATAATTTTCAAACGCGCTAGCAATTAGCATAAACAGATTAAAAATAAACTTTAAAAAACAGAACTTTGTCAACAATAATTTTTTAGTGTAAATTTAGCAGCATCATGTTTATTGTTTCTGATACTCAAATTATTATTTCATTTACTGCATTATGATTTTTGTGACAAAAATAAATAAATAAATAAAAATACAAAGAAAAAAATGTCAAATCTAAAAGATGCAAAACCTTATTTATTTCAAAAAAAAAAATCCCTGAGATATCAATCTTTTCGAAAACTATAATTCAGCCGAGAGATTTAGCCCGGGGTTACGCATCTACCCCAAGCAACAATAATAAGACACTCTTCATCCCGTCCACTTGAAGAGAAATGAAGAAAAAGGGGAAGAGAAAAATATGTACGAAGTTGACGAAGAGAGAAGAAGAAGGGAAATAATCTTCGAATCTGAAGCAGCCGTGAGAACCGGGTTGATGGGGGGGAGGGGAGCCAAGTGTTTACGCTATAGGGCACTGGGGTAAAATCGATGCTGCCCGGGTGCGTGTGCTCATGGGGGAGCGACCTTCATGACACAGGGGCTCTTTTTTTTTCATCTGGGGGTTGAAAATTTGAAATAAAAAAAAAGGTTTTTTTGCATTTTTTTTGGGAAAATAAATCCTTTGTTTACCCTCTCTCCCGCTGTTAATAATTCACTCCCACGCAGCCTCGACGTCAATATTTGTTCTTTTTTGGCGGTGGATTAATTTCAAAATATCACGTTAAATTAAATTTTTTTCTTTTTTTTTTTTTCGTTTATTCAATCAACCAACAAAAACGATGGGGAAAAAAAGAGTTTTCAATTTTTTTTTTTTTTTTTGCAATAAAAAAAAAAGAACAGTAGTAAAAAAAACAAATAAAACCAGGCAATAAAAGCAGAAGGGAAAAAATATTGTATCACTTTCAAAACAAACGGAAATAGATATTTTCAGCCGGGTGTTAAAGTCCCAACGAAGATATTATGAAATGATGTTCGCAGAAATCCGTAAATTTTAAGATAAGATCAAAGGAGGTCAAGCCCTCGCATCAGCCCTGAGATAAAGATCCCGAACATAAATGAAAACATGCCCCCAGAGAGGGAAAAGTACCGTCGATGGGCCGTGCCGCCGGGAGGGCTAGCGGTGTTAAGGTAAGAGATGAAAAAAGACGAAGGAGCGGAGGACCGACACAAAATACAGGGGGGCTAAGAGATAAGAAGAGAAGAAAAAGTAAAAAAAAAAAAAAACGGAAGAATAATGAAGAAAAAAGAGACAGCATGAAAAGTGGAAGTAAGCCCAGCAGTGAGGAGAGCGAAGCGGGAAAAAAATAAAGGAAGGGTCTTAGGAGGAGGGACAGGAAGAAAAACAAATGTACTGGAAGCCAGAGAAATCGCCTTAGCCACGAATCCTTTTCTTCTTCTTCTACCTTTTTTATCCTCTTTTTTGCACTGTGAAGAAAAAGGAAACGGATTTGCGAGGGTATCAGTATCGGCGCGCTTATTTAAATCATTAGTCCCGCGTCCCTTTGCTCGGAGGTCAAGTGACTCGGCTCACATTTTGCCCTTGGGCAGCCCTAGCGCTGCTCTAATGAAAAGTCTTGGCACTGCTGCTTTAAACTCCCCCTCCTTCTTTTTTTTTTTTTTTTTTAATTAAAGCGATGCTTCTTTAACGACGACGACGACTCTCCATTTGCTTCCTTCTTTCATCTTCGAGGTGACTCGCTTATTTCCCCCCCCCCTCTTTTCCCTCCCCGGCTCTTCACCTCGCGTTTCTCGGGCGATCCAGCGTCGTTATCGTCCCCTCGTTCTTTTTTTTTGCGGAGAAATGTATAAGAGATCGACCTCCTTCCTTTGACCACGGACGATTTAGCCAAAGTAAGATTTCTGGGTGAAAAATTTTTGAAAATTTTCGAGCCTCGAGGACAGTCAAAAGCGTACCGAATCGTTTATCGAGATTAACAGGTACCCGAGGATGTATACAGTTACCGGGTGGCGCACTCGAGCGCGGGCCTCTATAGCGATGAAATGAGGTGCAGGAGTGCCTCTTGTCTGCTAGTGGGGGGGTCGCTTGCTGTCGCGAAACACCCGCTGAAATCATGGAAAGCGTCGATGGGCTATCGATTTTGTACCCTCGCTTTGATACCCGCCCACCCAGATATATCGTTTGATTTTTACCCGACCTTTTTTTTTTTCAAGCACTCGTAAACCCTTTAGTTGTTTATTTCTCCTCGGGTCTTTTTAATTTCGTGTATCAAGCCATCGCAGTTTTTTTAAATTAGCCTCAATTACAATAAATACAAAAAAATGACTTGCAAGAATCTTTTCAATTCCAAGTCTGTAAAAATTCCTTTTACGATAAATCGTTTGTATTGTGATCACATATAGATTACAGGGCTTTGGACCATCGCCGAAGCTAAGAAGGCTATTTGAGCTTATTGAATCGAATAAGCTCGAGTATTACAGAGCACTGAAAGAGAAATTCAAATTCCAAATTCCAGTTCTTACGCGGGGCAAAATTTCTCAAATTATATCCTTTGGAAATGATTCCTATTTCAGCTACCTCTGCAACCATGGACCAACGCGAACTTTGAAAAATTTCCAATACATTTTTTGTCCAAAGTATTTTTCTGCGCATCGATGTATAAAACGATTCAATTGCAATGGTATTTATAGAAAATTCAAAAAAGAAAAAAAAATGGATGTCCTAAAGTTCTTTCGAGTGAAGTACGGAGGACAGAAACGCCCTAGGAAAAGGATTTTAAAGTAAATAGACAGATAAACAGTCGCGTCTTAACTCCAACTACTCAAGCTTAACGAAGTTTCAAATGAAATGACGGAAAAAAAGAGTTATCTCGATTGCATCCACTCCGGGGCCTGCTCACAGGGGCTGGATTATTTTATTTAAAAAAAAAAAAAAAAAATCTCAAAGAACGGTTTACCATATTCCTTTGCAGATGTCGAAAAAAAAAACTGTCTCCGTTTGAAGGAAAAAGAAATAAAAAGAAAAAAGGAAGAAGGCGAAGCGAGTAATTATGAGAGACTCGAATTTCATCAAGGAGTAAAACTCGAGGATACCTGGACCCAGAAGAAAAACAAAAATGCACTAAGTAAACGTCAACGGATCTCCTTGAATGCTTTCAGACGTTAGTTTTGAAGTGAATTTTTTTAAGGAACTAGAACGCCTCAAAGAATCGGCCTCGACCCACCCCTGGGTCAGTAAAGAATGCCAAGACAAAGCGAGAAGCACAAGAGCGAAGTCAGAGAAACAAGACTTCTGCGCGCCCGTTGTAACTGAATAAACTAAACCCGGGTAATTAGAGCCGAGAAAACACGCGTTTCTTTCGCCCTTTGGCCCCCGGCCCTAATTATAAAAAAAAAAAAAAAAGCTCCGAGTCTGCTGCGCTCTTTAAGCCCGTACGTACGCGTAGGCCTTTTCTCGCCGCCGGCCCATCGACGTTAAATTGGACCTCCCCCGCCCCCAGAGTCCAAGGTTAACTCGAAAACTTTGCCCAACTTTACTTTTTTTTTCCTTCCTGCCTTTCTTTCTTTTTCATTAGGAAGGCAACCAACGCAGGTGTTCACGGCGTCTGTAATGCTCGAGTTTCTGTAAGTGGATCAAACTCGTTGCCGGTTTTAATTAAAGATCTTGGTACCAACTTCATTGATCAAACGAGGATCTTATTAAAAAAATAATATTGCCGACTGTTTGGTCTATAAATTTGTGATTGTAAAATTACATCCAAAATGAATTTTTTTTTATTTCAAGTGAAACTTTGGATTGAAGGAAATGTGTAATTCAATACTTCATCCTATCATTTTTTTTAATCATAAGTTTACTAATTTTTAAATTAAAAAATTTCGTTAATATGAGGTGCTGTCGTTAACTTAACCTAAAAATTCTGTTTTTTTTTTTTTTTAAATTAAAAATTTCTTCACTAAGATGCTTTTTTCTATTAATTTATTTTGACATAAGAATTATTTATTACAGTGTTAACAATAAAAAAATAAGAATTAAGTAGAAATAATGAATGAAATGCACACGAGAAGCTACTATACTCTTTTGGTGTTATAAAAAAAATGGGCTGATATTGAATGCGCTTGCATTTTTTGTGGCTCGTATTGTGTCGCATTCACATTCAAAATATATTTTACCTCGCGAATGGTAGAAGAAATTCATGGATTTGACGGAAGAGCGCATAACGACGTGGACCCCTAACGTATGAACTGGAAGATTCAAGCCAATTACGTGAAATATTATCGATCGAGCCTAATATTTGGCACCCACCGCAACCCGAAAATGAATATTGTAGCTTGAAGAATACCCGACGCAGCTGGTGTTTGTTCCCAAAAGATTAGTAACAGTAGTTTGTACAATTTTTTTTATCATTTAATAGAAAAGCTCTGAAAAAAGATAAATTGCGCTATTAAAATATAAAAATTGAATCGTGACCGCGTGTTGCGCGCATTAAGCTGATAAACGAGATCTGATAAATAAGCCGAGTGCGTAAAAAAAGACAGCTGCGGAAAACGGAAAAGCTAACGAGGCGCAAACTTGCCACTACTTTTCGCACCTTCTTGTGGCGCGGTATTTTCTTCCTTTTTTTCTCTCTCTCGGCTCCCATTCCAACCCGCAGATATGGAGTTTCTTCTCTTCGATTTTTCACCCTCAATTTTGCATACGCCGAAGATTCTTATCTTCTTCACTGCGTAAGAGTTTATCGGTTACTTTATACTTGATTTTATAAAACTTTTGAGCTGTTTTAAATTTAAACAGTTTCATTTCTTCTTTTGTATAAACATTAATCAATTCCGATTCGTAAAAATTTTTCATTAGTAATATTATTATTATCCTTTTTTTTTTTACAAAAGCTACCACGAAAAAAAAATGTAAACTTTCGGGCTAACAGAATGCGTCTCGAGAGAACTTGAAAAACATTTCGAAATAAAAAAACTTGGTCCAAAAACACGGAACGGTTGTATCGCGAAAAGTTTTGCGCTGATCCGATTTCCCAAACCCGTAATATCGCGCATTATACTCCCGCGGGGAGTCGCAGTGTAAAACCTAATACACAAATCCGCGGAAAAACTTTCGTCGCTGCGAATTTTTTTTTTTTTTCCGCTCTCCGTTGGCTCCCCCGACGACGCGACGGCTTTACCCTCTTGCATAACTTGGGAACTTCCTTTCTTACCGCATACAAAACACTTTCGACGTTTACTCGCCAGATTTAAACGCGAGGCAGGCTGCTGAGAAAAAGGAAGTATACCTACACAAGAGTTACGACTTTTTTTAATTCTCGGACCGCTTGACTTTGACCACTTTTGTAACCAGCGTTGAGTTATTGCATTGTAACATATCAGTCTTGTACAATAAAAATCCAAGTATTTCTGTTTCTGCACTCGAAATGAACTTTTCGATTTTAAAAAAGAAGATCCGTGCTTCAAAAAAAATCGAAAGGTGTTAAAAACTCTACTCCAGAAATATAGCAAAGGACCAACTTTTCCTCCGCGTCTCACTGTTTGCTTCGTAAATAAAAGTCGTGCATCGCATGCAGCCGGACGTCCAAAGAAAAGTCAAACCTAATCTCACTCAGGGATTTTACGAACTCTTTTTTTTTTCCTACCTACTGTACTCGTCACAATTTACCTTTCAGCTTTTCTTTGTCTATGGTAGCTTTTTTGCAGAAGCTTAATTTTTTTTAACTGCTGGAATAGAATTTATTTACTTGAGTAAAATTGGAATTCAAGAAACGAAATTAAATATGTTTTCTCCTCTCAATGCAACTGTAAATCCTTCGCACAGTCAAATAAATTTTTCGGGCTGTCTTTTTGCTCATTACCAATTAACATAATTACACAACGTTTCGTAATTGAATATCGATCGCGGCTGAGTTAAACGAATCGAATGCATTATTCTACGTGTAATACGTATTTTGAAACGCACAAAGTAACTTGTATTTTATTACATAACTTGTGATTATCCTGGCACAAACCGAAGAGAGGGAGTTTTCAGATTGTCTGGGGCATGATTATTCATTTAAGCAGGTTAATTAATATTTCAAAATAACCCACATTACATTTTACGGGCAGTTTCCCAGGGCTAATGTTTATGCGATCGGTTAAACTATTTCAGCAGGTGAAATTTAATTAAAGTTTAACGAATAACATCGGAGTTTACATTGTCGGGGTGGTCAAGCCAACGCGTTTTAATTCGAGATTTATTCAGGCGTAAAAAAATTTTTCATATATTTTTTCGGCTTGGTGTTTACGCGGAAGCGTATTTTTCGTAATCCATCATGGGTGATCGCCGAGATGCAAGTCAGCTGATTTTCAGCCGGTGCATTAGCGAGAGTGCCCGAACTTGACTGTTGAGAGGAGAGGGCAACAACTTTGGGTGCCAAGTGGGCTAATTACGCCAAGCTGGAAAGAATACCGTGAGAGGAAGAATACCACGAAACGAATGGGGTGGCTTTAAACGCGGGTAAGACATTTATCGCTTTCTGGTTTGTAACTTTGCACTTACGTATGCACGAATACGATTACGTCGACACGAAAAGTAATGTTGAAAATTTTTAATTTCTAATCAGTAGTAATCCACGGGTACGGTCAGCCGAACTTTGTATCGCATATTAGCATTCACAGAAATGATTTTTTTTTAAATCCAACATTTTTTCCGTAAAACAAGTACCTCATGATGAAAAGTAGAGTAAAAAAAAAAGAGGTAGAGTAATTTAAAGCAGCAGCCACGGTTTTTGGAAGCCGGCTCTATGCCGAGGCATGATGAGTTTTCATCTGTTAATGGCATCGGCCGCGGCGGTGAACCAAAGAGGCCTCTTTGATGTGCACGACATTTTAATGAAGAAGAGGCTCCTTCTCCTCCTCGGTTAATAAGGTCAGGGTTGTCTTCTATCGGAAATTGGCGTTCGATAAATAAAAAAAAAAATCGAGCCCCTCGGAAAGAAACAGACCGGGTGCTTTTTTTTCCCCGAAAACAAAATTTGTCGCGCGAATAAAAAAAAAATGCAGATGACGAAAAAAAAAGAGCCCTCCCCCAAGCAAACCACTCGTCATATTTGCGGCGGAGGGGAGCTTTTTAAATTACTTTACGCTCCAAAAAACCCCGACTGGTTGGTGGGATACACTCTACATATGTATGCACTCGTACGTATCCTCATCGAGTGGAAGTGCATATGCATACACGAATCTTTTTTTTTTATTTTACCTGTAGTTCGAGCCGGAGTTTTTTGAGATTACCTTGATCATTCGGGTTAAGGGGTTGCATCGATCTCCGTCAAATTGGCCCCCGCGACATTAAAAAGCCCCTCTTGTTTGGGCTCGGGGCGATTGTATTCGTCGAATAAAATCAACAAAGGGCCATCATAATTTAGGAAAATGTTCATCACGGCGTCCCCCCGCTCCATTAGCTCGGTGTCGCCGCGCCGTAAAATTGCTGCTTTGCGGCTTGGCTGGACCATGGGTGGGGGTGGGGGGAGGGAGGATGCAAAATTCAGGAGATTTGCATACGCCAGGAGGAGAAGTGCATTGTCCTGAAAAGCTGTTGTGATGCCACCGGCTGGCCCGGTGCTCCCGGCGTCCGAGATAATTTGCAAGCCTGATGAGCAGCCGGCCGCTCGCGTGATTGAGCGGGCCCCCACTACGACCGTCAGGCTTCGAAAAATGTATATCCCCTTTTTTTTTTTTTTTTTTTTGGGAATTTTTTTGTTTTTATTTTTTGGAAAATAGATGAGTGCTTGTTCTCTCCTGATGGTGAGTGAGTTGTTTTTCAACCCTCTTTGTAAACTAGTTTTTTTTTTTGACGGGTGGAATAACTTTTTTAGTGTTTTTCATACATACAAAATAAGGTTTTTATAAAAAGCTTACTAAATATAAAATCTTTTGTTTTTTTTAATTATTGAATGGTCATTTACATAATTAACTTTTTTTTTGTATTGATTATTTTAAATTGTGTAATTTTTAAGGCAATAATTTTCTTGACAAGCTGTTTGGTTATTTGCATGCTTTAACGATATTACCATAAAAAAGACGCATTAAAAACTCATTTAGCGGATATAATTTTTCGTTTCGAAAAATAAAAAATTTGGGTAAACCGCATGAAATTTTTAAATTATAAATTTAGGTCAAATGAAGTAGCCTGAATATACTGTTATTTAAGAAGCTTAACTTACTTCAGTCGCTACAATAATACCCAAATAATACCTTATCCAAATTAGAATCTGCGCAAAATCTATGGATTTAAAACAGCGCGAATGTTTGTTCCAAAGTTTATAAATTTATCAGTTCTCTTATTTTTATACTGTAAAATTTTGGTCTCTCATTCAATAAAATTAATTTTTTTACGTTTCTTCATTACAAACCGTTATTTCGAAGCCTATAAAACGAGCAAATTTGAATTAAAAAAAATAAATAAAACTTTAATGGCTCTTCTCAAAATCGTAATTGAGTTTTTTTTTCAGACAATTTAATATTTTAATCAGATAAAAACCTAACGGTTATAAATAAAGCGTACGACGAAAGATAAAAAAAAAAAGGTGGCGACGTTATACCGAGATTATGCACGATTGATGTATCCTCTCGCAGCTAGGCGACGGCATCCCACTTTGTATCACCTTTATACGGATAAAATTCTATAAAATACATTATAAAAGCGGGTAAATTCAATAAGTTCGTTGAGGCTGCGCGCGTAAGGTTATAGCCTCGATCGTCTAACGGTTGGCGAACAACATCACAAAAGAGAAAAGACGATGATGAAGAAAAAAAAAAAAAAAAAAAAAAAAAAAAAAAAGAACAAATAAATCAATAACCTACCGGTACGACTACACTCCGCTTATGTAAACAAGTGCGATAATGTTTATTAAGCTCAGAAGACGAAGTGTAACGTCTGCAGTGCGATCGCCAAAACAAATATTCGCGGTTAATTAATCCGTAAGTAAGCTCCCTCGGGACCTCACTTTTTTTTCTCCCAGACTCTGCGTTAGTGTACATTATTGAATGTGTGTAAGCTTTTGATGGAAAGAGTTGGTGGATTTCAGTTTGTACTGCGAGGCAAAAAACTGTTGATGGAGAAATTTTTTTACGCCGGGTGCTTTTGATCCTACGTGAAAAACCTTGGGAGCACGTTTGATGTTGAAATTTCACGGTCTACATTATTCATAAAAAAAAACACAACAATTTTAATGGTTTTTAAACGCATACGAGTACCTTCATGTTTTACAAATTCTTTTTTTTTTCAGTTTCAAACAGATAAATGTATAATTTATAATTAATTTCTTAAAATTCTAAAAATGTATTATATATTTTATACTTAATTTCTTACATTGTTATATTTTAGTGAGTTGTAAAAATTTAGATCTCTTACGAGTATGATAGGGTTACATCCCTGTACTCAAAAAATAAATAAATAATAATAAATATATTTTTTTTAGAAAAATTTACGTTGAAGAATAAATTTGGCATATATTCCAGGGTGCCTTAAGTGAGAAAATGGGGTTAATTTGAAAAATCATTGATAATAATTTTGTTCAACCCTGTACAGCGTCATTTTTCACGGTCTCAAAGCCTCGGGGATTCGGAAGCACGCGCGTTTCATTACCGGCTCCTGAGTAGGAAGCGCCTCATTTGTTTAGCTCGCTCTCGCTCTTAAGCTCGCTTTCCGGAACCGAATGAAAAGCGTTGGCGCTTAATTTTACAAAACTCTCTCGACTTTGTTCCGAACCACTTCTCTAATTACAAAAATTCTTCTTAAAAAAATTAATAAAAATCAAAGTTTAACATTAAACCAGTACGCATAAAGCAGCAGGACGGTTGTAAAGGTTGACGACGAAACACACAGTCGTTTGGAAACTAAAGGATCGCCGCTAAACGCCGGCTGTTAAATCCAGCTCCTCCCACGCGAATCCCTTTAATCAGATTAACAAGACTTCTCCGAGCTCGCGCAATTTTGCGTGCGATACGCACTTATACTTCCTTCCTTTTATCGGCCATTGAATTTTTCAGCCCCCGGCCATTACGGGAGATTTAAGTAGGCTCGCGGGAGGGGGGGTAAGTGTGTGGGTATTTATTATAGTTTGATCGACTGCCTTGGGGATGAAAAAGTTTTCATATTTATGGACGAAGTTGGGCTCCGTGCGGGCTGCCTCCGCAGGATCAATCGATACTATGGCCCGTTGTACAAAAACCCCCGATGGCTGCTTATCGAAGGGAATTTTCAATATTTCAGCCCCGCTGGACTTTTACCGACGTTATTGATTTACCATCGTTATATCTGCGGGGGGGACTGCATCATAATCCAGCGAAAATTTCTTTTTTTCATTTACCGCGCCAGCTGATTTTTTTCCTCGAATAGTGACGAAATTTAAATGTTAATGGGAACCAAAGGAGACGAGTGGCAGCGGTGGCTGTGGGTATTAGGTAATTTAAGCACGCCGAGTTTGAATATGCAAATGCCGCGCAGCCTCCCCCCTCTACGTTCGCGAGTTATAAATTATTCACAAAAACGCGCTGCGCAGAGCTTTAATCCTGGGATCTCAATTAGTACGATCATCGAAATAGTTTGTACGAAGTGATAGTTTTTCACTTTTTACGAGTTTCAGTTTACATGGAACGACGTTCATGCTTTGGGTTAATCGTAGTAGTTTTAATACTTGTAACTGCGAGGAAATAAAAAATATGGTCAATCAAATGTTGATGACAATTTAATCATTAATCAATCATAAAAATAATATTATCAAATAGTTATAATGATAATTTTTTAAAAAATTATTTTAATTATTTGTTTTGAAGCTTGAAAATCGGATCGAGATATATTTTATTACAGGAAGAACTTCAAAATAACGAAATAAATTGACTTTAGTTACATCCTTTCAACCGTTTTTGAATTACTTTTATGTTTGTTGGTTTCAAGTTTTCATCTGTTCTAAATCATTTTTACATGAATGCAATAACCATAAACTGCTAGATGAAGATTTTCAAATAACAATAGTATTGTTATTGGCGGAAAATGGAACAATTAAAATCAAATCCGAAAGTTTTGTTTGTAATAAATAATTAAGTATAAAATAAAAAAGGTTGATTGATGAGTGAGAAAGTAGGTTTTCAAACCTTACCGATAAATTTTTTCGTTCAAGCATCAATGTAATTTTTTAGTACTTTAACCTTATATTTTTTTTATATTAAATATAAACTCATTGAATTCAAATTCTTCATCTCAAATTGAAATAATTTGAAAAGAAAAAAAATAAAAAAATCTAATTTAAAAAAAAGAGAGAGAGAGCTCGATTCATACCAATAATTTCAAGATGAATTCAGCTCGGAAAAGCAGAAAATAAAAAACCTCCCGGTATAACTCGCGGGAGGCGCATCTGGTGCAGTAACCGAGGATATATGCCTTATTAATGAACGAGATAATTTAAGTTCACGGACTAAATCGATGGGGTGCTTCACATAGACAATAAATGAGGAGAAATTCGAGCGATGAGCATCGCTCCCTCCGCCGCGCGTCGTTGCTTTCAAACATTCCAATATGAACTTACGCTACGACCGCCTCGAGCGTTGCAGAGCTCGTCGCGTTATTCCATTAGTTTGAACGCACGATTCCATACGTTTTGATCGCTGAATTTCAACGATCAGCCGGCCGTTACTTTTCTCATAAATATTATTTGCGAGGCCGCTTGATATTGAATTGATCATGTATCAGTATACTGTCTTCACTTGCGAATTAAATGGCTCCGAGCTCAATTCATTTTGATGCGGTCCATTTAAATTTAATAAAAATTATTTCTCATAAATTTTTATCGGTAACACAGTTTTTCAATTAGCGGAGAGAGAAAAAGAAACCAAAGAAAAAAAATACATTTGAAATTCGTTTTGGTGACAATCGCAGATCCAGAAACTTGTGTAAGCACTCGCAAAGACAAATAAGTCAGACTGTACGAGAGAGCCGCTGCAGGTGAAAGGAGGGATATTTAAAGCTCGCTAACTGTGGACCGTTGAAAAAAATAGTGGAGGGGGAGGAAAAAAGCTCGCGGTTTAGTAGTTTCGGTCGGAGGTGACAAGTTTAGCGCCCCCTCGACCGAGATAATTGCACATGCGGGCGGCTTTTCATGAAAGCTTTCGGTCCGAGTATAAGTTAGTTCTTGCGGTGGCCTGCGCACCTCCGATGCGAGCTTTTAAAATCAACAAGCGTATATCATGTTGAGCCTTTTCCATACATAAATCTTCCCCGGCGTCTTCTCCACATATAATCGCAATAACAAATCCATTTTACCAGAGAGAGACGAAAATTTTAACCGGATGCTTTACGACGATTTTCACTCCGGCTAACGAGCCACTGCCGATAGAGGAAAGAATTATCGGCGCGTCAACAACCCCCCGAATATATTTCATCCCGGTGTTCATTGAAAAAAAAGGGGAAGACTGGCGAAAAAAAAAATAATAATAACAGAGTCCTCTCAATCTCGGGGATAATTCATACTGGACATTAGTGCGTGTGTTTTCGATCGAAAATCGATTTCAGGGCGAGCGAAGAAGAACTGATAAAGAAGAAAAAATAAACTCGTACCGACATGAATTAGCGGAGGACGCATATTTTAAGGAACCGTACTGACCGCTGGGTTCGATCGAACTTTTATCAAAACAAAACTGTATCTGTTTATCATTTTTGAATCGTCGATGAAAGAAGGACTGATGGAAACGAAAATAAACAAACTTTTCGTAATGTTGTATTTTTTTAAAACTCCGTTACCAAAATCAATGATTTATTTTGATATGATGTAGAGGAAAAAATTTTGATTTGGAAAATTTTATATCCCTCGAGTGAAAAATAAGCCCTTGGGCTCCGCTGGTGAAATACTTTCTTTTAAAATACTGCAACGAAAAAATTCAAAATTCCGCGGAGCCAGCTTAAAGGGATGATGTATGGTGTACACCGTCCGTGATGTGCATATATCTTGAGTGCAAAAGAAAGTATTTCCAAAAATACAGAGAAAAAAAAGATACTCGCAGTTTTGATATAAAACTATTAAGTTAAGCCTGAGTCTTTCAAAAGTCTATGGTTTTTTATTTATTTGGCTTACTCGTCACTCTGGCTTTATACCCAAAATATATACTTTTTGTATAGTAGAACCTCGCGAATTGTCCATGGCGGCTCCTTTGATTTTTGGACAATGTCCCAGGTTTTACGGGGACAATTTCCAAGGCTTGGACAATGCGCGCGGTCCTACTGTAATTGAGAATAAATTGAAACCATCAATGTACAAATATCATCAGATTTTCAGCTTATAACTTTTGAATGAAATTTTCGTTCCTGAAATCAAATTAATCGTATCTCTAATAAACTTAATAAAAAATTAAAAATAAAAAAAATTAATGCAGTCCGAATCTGATTAAAATTTATTTTAATTAAAAATGAAATTTATTTTGGGTTAAGCCAGATTTTATTGCAAATATACAAGTGCTTTATAAAAATTTTGAATTCTTCGTTTGTTATAATGGAAGAATGTCAAATGAAATTTTTGCGTATGTAATAATCTCAAAGCTCGAAATCAATCGTAACCCGTTGGGACATTGAATTTTCGTAAGTAAATAATCATGCCATAACATTAAAGAGAATTTCATAAATTGATTGCAAAGAAGTTTGGAGGTCGCGCATAATGCGCGAAGCCCGCGAGCCTCGACAAAAGCTCCCATTAAACATTATTCAACCGATAAAAGCTCGCGCGACCCATTAATGGAGCGTGAAAAACATTTTTCTTCGATCATCTCTGGGGTGCATTAAATGAAGTAAAAAAAAAAAATAATCACAATAATAATAACAAATGAAAATAAGCCGAGCCCGGTTACGCTCACCCGAGCGTTTATCGCACATTATTGGATTAAAAGCGATTACAATCGGAATAACAGCCAGTCCCGCCCTCCCTCTCTTTTATCATTACAATGAACTTAAAAAAATTTTCCTGGTTTTCTTCCGCTTTTTGTTTCAATGAACCTATCTGGCCCCGGCTTTAATACAATCAGCTTTGTTTGGATCAATGAGGAAACAATCGACGTAAATAATGTCGCTTATGATCATCGAGCAAAAAAAAAAAAAAACAAAAAAAAACAAAATAAAAAGTAGACTCTGTAATCCCTCCCGCTTCACATTGACCGATCGCAGCGATTATTCGGGTTTTAAACGCATGGCCGCCGATGAAGATTCTGCAAGAACGAGGAATTTCGGGGATTTACTTGGCTCGGCGAATACCCAAGTAACGCGATTATCATTACTACAATTATCACTGTGCTTCGGCAACTATTTAGTTAAATTAAAGCTGGTCAATAAACGCAGGATTATCGAATTTTAAATTATTTTTAAATCCATCGACCCACTTTTTGTTAAGGATTTAATGCGGAACTTAATAAGATTACAGGATGTTTCCTCCTCCCGGCCGGGGTAAAAAGACCTAATTTTCCGAGTGAAAAACATGGCCTAGATCACTCGGTGCGAATAATAGCCGCTGAATTTATGCTCGAGTTAAAACTTTGGGCTGAAGGGAGGAAGAATCCTCTCCCTCCATCATCGCTGCGCTTTAATTTACTGCGTTTCAACGACCGAAATGCGGGTGTAAAATTTGAACGCGCATTTAAATTTTCATTTAATTCAAAAGACTCGGCCCGGTGGCTAAACTGTTGTCCCGTGCGAATTCGAACCTCCCCCCCCCCCCCCCTCTTTTTTTTTCGTTCTGCGATAACGTGATTATCCGTTAAACAAATGATGATATTTCAACCGGGAATCCCGTAATTATACTCGCTTGATAGAATGTAATTCAACTTTTCGCCGATCGGAATTATCCGGGGGAATCGTAATTAAAACTTTTTTTTTTTTTTTTATCACAGTTTGTGCGAAATTAAAAAATGTAAGTATAGTATTTACTTTTACAACGGTAAGAAATTTAAAAAAAAAAGGGCTGCAATTTCATTTGATCGGGGCGTTGTGTAAAACCCAGGATTAATACGCGCGCATGAGTTTAACCTTTTTTTTTTCTTTCTTTCTTTCTCTTTTTACACCCTCATCAGGAGCTGTTTGTGCTTGGGTTTGCTGCTTCGTTTTTATGTCCCCGCGCTTTTTCATCGTAACGCGTTTATCGCCTCTGTGCGCCGCCACCTTCCCTCGTCGGCCAACTTCAATATTTCGGTGAATAATGAGTATAGGGTAAGCTTTATTTTTCTCGGACTTTTACAACTCTTACGGAAGGATGAATAAAAGTCTTTTTATGCATTATATTTTTTTTTATTTTAAATTGTTTGAGATAAGTTAATTGCTTTTATAATGTGTTAATTAATTTTATATTTACTTGAAAAAAAAAAATTCATTGAATCAAAGTTACGTATTTAAAAACAAATAAAACAAGTTTCTTTAATACAATATTTTAGTTACCACAACTCTTTTGAGTAAACTAGAAGCAACCTCGACTTTAATGTAAACATATTTAACATGAAATAATGCTTATATTGAGTCGCTACCTAGTGCAGTATACTTCTAATTAAATTAATAAAAAGGAAACCTTCTACGTGGGTTCAAATGAATTTTACCTACAACTATCGTTCAGTAGGAGTTCTTGAGCACTTATATTTTAAGTAAATTTATTTCCATTGGACGAAATTTTTTTCTATCAGTTATTTTTTTATCAAAAGAAAGAACAACTTTTTTGCAACCACTTTATAATGACCAGAAACTTTATTTACATTAAATTAATGTCGATTGTCAACTTGTTGTAGATAAAGTTGTAGAAAACAACTGTAATTTAATTTTTAATTTGACTGTCAAAACTTGACTTATTTTTTCTTTATTTGATGTGAAAAATAAAATTTGTTACCTTACTGAAATAAAAATCCAATTTTCTTCAAAGACATTCATTTACGTAACGCGAGCGAAACACCGTAGTTTAAATGAATAAAATGAAAACTTATACAAGCTTTGACAGTCCAATTAAAAGAAGTTATTGGGATTGATATTGAACTAACTAAAATAATGGAAAGAAAAAAAAATTCAAAACTTTTATGAAAGTGTTTTTGTTTATTGCATTTTTTTCACACTCTTTTTAGTCCTAAACACGTGGATAGTAATTTTCAAGAAACTTCTTAAAAGATGCAATAAACAACGTCTCTACAGATATGTTCAAAAAATTTTCGCTCAAGTAAGGACTCTAGAAAAAAAGGAAAAATCAGATTGAAAACTTATTTTTCCGAAAATACGATAATATTGCTTGGAATTTGTCAGCGTCCATATTTCTCTTGGGTTAAAGAGACTCAACGGCACCTCTTGTATCCACAGTTTTTTTTTTTTTTTTATTCCGAAAGGAATCCACTGGAGAACTCATCTAGTCGAACTTTTTTAAAACTCCCGCGACATCTTTCTTGTTCCACGGGGCGAGCGCGAGATTCAATTTCGGACCATCGGAAAAACTTTTACGCTCGCCTTTTTTTTTTACCAAACTTTTTATATTCAAAGTGCGACGTCAACTCTCTTTTTTTCGATTCTTTTTTTTTTTTTTAGTCTCCGATTATACACCGAGGCGCGAAAGATTCGATTTATTAATCTTGTTAGAAGGCAAATAGGAATTTTACCCAAAGTAAAGTTTGAAAAATTAATAAAAAAGAATAGGGAGTACAAGTATATAAATAACTTTAGGTTTAGTTTTGTCTAATATTTTATGGATGAATCATTGTTCATGTTCCAGTTCAAATTGTCAGCTTAATTGAGTAAAACAATCAAATTTAATCATTAATTATAATTTACAAGAGATTCATAAGGACTCTATCAAAAGTTTAATTTGTTAATTAGGTTTCGAAAAAGGTCTAAAACTAGGCGGCACTTTGAATAAAACTAATGGTCGAATTCTAATATTGATACGTCAGAACAGTAGCTTCGTTAATTCCGAGCTTTTGGCAATAAAGTTACGCGTAATGAAGCAGCGAAACTGATGATCCCTGGATTGCGGAACTTTAATACGTATAAATTTTCCCTGGAAAGTTTCGATAATTGCCCGCTTTACGTATACGTATATATATGTATATACACCCTATCAACTTTTGCATTTTTGAAGATCACGTACATTGAATAACCAGACGTGATTAATGCATCCAACCGATAATTTTGTGAAAATTTGATTTCCTGCGCGAATTCTCGAGCTCTGATACTGTACTAGCTCCATCAATGTATTTCCAATCCACCCTCAAATTAACTTATTCTAATTTTGCCTCATCGGATTTTTTTCGCTCATTTAAGGAAACTATTTTTAATTCGAGACTGAAATAATTAAAACTTTATCGGAGAGGTTATTGGAGTCTGATAATATTATTTTGGTACAAAAAACAAAAAAAAAGATTTTATTTTTTATGTTCTTAAAGTTCTGCTAATCTGACTGAAATGAATTTATCAGTTCTCTGAATGAAATAATGAAAAATCATGTTTAAAAAATTTTATTTCGAAGTTTATTTCCTCGGTTTTAAAATTTATTTATGATTATTTGAAAAATTCAATTAAAATATTCATAAAAGAGTTTTTTTAATTTCAAATTAATTTGTTGGCAAGAGCACTTGTCTCAATTTTCGTCGAGATTTATATCGAATTTAAACTGTTGGTCACCAAAAATTACTAATTAAAAAAAAAAAAAAAAAAAAAAAAAAAAAAAATGAAATAATTTAATTAAAACAGCGTAGAATTTTAACAATTTACCAATCATTGAATTCAGGTCGATAAATTAATTTAAAAAAAAAATACTTTGTAATTATTCGCATCCCATCCAGCCATTTAAGTTGTAAGTAGCTCATCCAAAACATAAGTAATAATTGAGACAAACCTTGTGGCAGAACGGTGAGCACGAGGACGATCTGCAGGGCCACGGCGGTGAGTATGGGCGAGAGCGAGGAAAGTCCGAGGTTGAAACTCCTCGGTCTCCCGCGTCTCCTGCCCTTGTCGAAGAGTATCCTGGGCGACGAGAAGTACCGCAACGCCGCCGAAACGCACGACGGACTCATCTTCTCTCGGTCACCACCTGCACCGCCCGCGCCGCCAACTACCTAGTTCGGCTTCTACCAGCTTGTCGCTGCACTTCTGTTTTAAACTTAAACTTCACTATTTTTATTCTTCTTTATTATTTCTTCTTCTTTTTTTTTTTTTTTGTCACTTTTATTATTATTTCTTCTCGATACCGCCCGCACTTTGACGAGCAACCGTTTTTGCCTCGACACTACGCGCGGCCTCCCGACTTGGCTGTCATTACTCGGCCAGTAGAGCCCGGGGCTGCAGCGACTTCACCTGAAACACAAAAATAAGCTCGTTACTCTCTCGTCCGGATAAGTGATCGCGAGACTTTCAACAACTATCGGGGGACAAGATTCCAGATACCATTAAGACCACCCGAGTCCTTATCTCCTCGTTCCCCGTAATTTGTTGCCTGCACCCTGCAGGCTTTTCAATTAACACCAGGGAAGCCTATTTACTTGTCACCGTTAAATTTATCATTCGCCCAAAGTACCCGACTGTTAAACTTATCCGGTTTAACTGTGCCTTGTAAGCTATAAGCATCGCCGTAATTGATAAAGAATTTCCACCGAGTTAATTGCCGCACCCCCCCCCTTTTTTGATTACACACATTTACAGAAAGTTTCAATTGATAAAGGGTTTGAGTCGAGCGAGAGTTTGACAAAGTTGGAAGGCCGTCCTTCACCGAACCATCAAGCACTTATAAGTCACGTACTTCCTGGAACCGGATACGTCGTTACAACACGAGACTTTTTTAAATTAGTGAAATAGGACCAAACGAGCCGGCCACGTAATTTTAATTAGAGCCTTAATTACAAACTCCATTTTCTTTTTACCCCCCCCCCCCTGGCACTCTCTGTCCGTTGGTAATCAAACACGCGTAAACGTATTACCACGTGCATTGCATCTAATCAATATTCAAAGCCGCATGCGAAAACCAGGGTAACTTCATCAATCCGCGTACCGTGACTTCAAGCGAGGGCCCATTGGCATGGCGCAGGATGAAAAAAAAAGGAGAGAAGACGAAGTGCTTCGGGAGTATGGGGTAGTGGGTCGTGCAGGCGGCGAGAGCAACAGGAAGCTCGAGGGGGCGGGCGCGCGCGGGTAATATAGGTATATGGAGCGCCAGCGGCCCCCGGTTACACGCTCTGTATGTAACGGCTTGGCAGCGAATTCAACAGGAGGCGGGAAACAAAATTTCATCCGAAGGTACACAAAACACACTCGTCGAAGGGAGCTTGGAACTTCCTTCGAAACGTACCTACTCTGCTTAGCACACTGGTCTCAATCGTTCCGGTGCGAGGACGTCGAACCGGACGAGCGGCGAGGTCGACGCTCCCGCTGGTCTCTCATCCTCGGATCTCCGGCTTAGCACTTTTTTTTTTTTTTCTTTTTTTTTTCTTACCACGCGCTTTTATTGCTCATTGGAGGTTCGTCGAGTTCGGCGTACGTTCGAACCCGCATCGATACCCCTGCGACCGAGACGAGGAGGGAGACAAAAAAGGACTAGGGACAGAAGACAGATCAGAAGAAGAAGAAGAAGAACAAGTTGGAGAGATAGACGTAGAGTAGGAGGAGAAAGAATTAGAAGAAATAGAAGAAGTAGAAGAAGACAGAGTGTAAAAAAAGGGGGAGAAGAAGAGAAAAGGGCTGGCGCGTGGTGCAGCACCCATGCTCCGCGATGGTGAAGAGAAAAAGGAGGAAAAAAAGCGACAGCGGCGGTGGCTTGGTGGCGCGGCGCGGCCAGCAGCAGCCACGGGACTGACTCTCGCCGAGAGAGAACGTCGGCTTCCACCAACGCACCCTCCTCCTCCCCCACCCCCTGGACCACCACCACGCACTCTCGGCGAGATGCCGCCTCCGTCGCTCCTGCCGCCGCCGCTGCCCCCGGATGCTGGCTGACTCCCCCCCCTCCCCACCTATTAATCCCCCTCGATCGAGCTCCCCTCCTCCTCCACCTCCCGTTTCCCAGATCCTGGTGGGGGGGTCCAGCGACGGCGCGCAGCCTCCTCCGGGGCGGCCCAGGCCAGCCTCCCCCGTGCAGCGCGCGCCCGATCAATATTACCATCACGCGGGTGGCACGCGGCTACGGGGGAGACGGCTAAATATGAAGAAGGAGCTGTGCGTGTGCGTGTGGCCCACATTTGCCCCCCACCCTTCTGTAAAGGTCGACGTTCGGCGTCTTGGCCGTCCCAGAGTTGAGTCTGACCGGTGGCCGATACGTGCTACTTGATTTCGGATGCCGGGAAAGAAAACAAAGTTCGGCTTGCACCTGGAGTCGCGTGCCGTTAACACGGTTACGCGACCGAGGTAATGAACGGGCCTGCGTTGCAGCTCCACGTGACGAACATTATAACTCCCTCTCTTTCTGTAATTCTCCTGTTCTATTGTTTTATCTGAACTTTTTTCATTTGCAAATGGGATTGATGATCGTGGGTGCTTTGAGCTATACTTGTTTTTGGAAAAAAATTTTTTTTTTAATTTTTGTAGAGTGTAAATTTAAAGAGAAATTTGGGAAGCCTGTTGCTTTTTAAAAACGAAAAATTTTTAAAATATGCAGTCAAAAAAGTTTTTGATATTTTTGCTCTACAGTGATGAAACTGGATCAAAGCCAGCGGTAGCTGGCTTGGGGAGATTTTTTTCCCACCAAAATAGTAGCCAGCTGCCGTGCTTTATTTACAGCTACTGGAGCTACCTTAACCCTACTAACCACAATTAATTGATTATTTAAAAATTAAAACACGTTACCTGCATCATCAAACCTCTAGAGTACCCCTACTTTTCACTACCGAAGAGATGAGGATTGTTTTCTAAGCTTATATTTTTTTAATTGTCTTATTTTTTAATTCGCGTTTTTGAAATCGGCCTTTTTTTTGGACTTTCCACAAAAAACATTCGAATCAACGTTCGATCGGGGATCGGCACCTCCCAACATTTTCAACAGATGGCGCTATCATGATTTTTTTAATTTTTAAAAAAAATTTAATTAACGTTTATGAAAATTTGTTTTCATAAATAAACGAAAATGAAGAAAAAAAAAAAAATTAAATAATAATTAATAAAAATTAGAATTAACCTTTGAACGATAAAAGACACTGGTAACTGGTTTGGTTGGAGAATAAAAAAGATAGAACAATCATCAGTCGCAGTAAAATCAGAGAGCAAAAGAAAATATGTATTTTAAAAAAGGTATTCATTGAATAATTTACGATTAATTTTTAGGCACGACCGACCTACGATAACGGGAGGGCCATATAAATTCGCCTGAACAAAAAATGCAACCCACCGTAAATCGAATTTTCAGATCACAAAACACCTTTTGAACATGTTCCGAGGTCGATCTGAGCCATATTAAAAATTTCCGTTTTTTTCATGCTCAACTATTCTTTCGAGCTGAACAAAACAAAAATAAAATAATATTGTGCGCAGGATTTCTCGCGACGTAATGAACCAAATTGAACCGGGTGAACGGGAAAATGTTTGTTTTGGTGTCCCATCATTACAGTATCATTTCGAACATGAACGAATCACATGGGTACAAATGGCTCATACCAAAACTTTTTACAATCACATTTTACTCGATTTTAGCGCTATTACATAATTGTGCGCAGGATTTCTTGCAACGTAATGAACCAAATTGAACCGGGTGAACGGGAAAATGTTTGTTTTGGTGTCCCATAGTTCCAGTTTCATTTTGAGTATGATCGGACCACATGGGTACAAATGGCGCATACCAAAACTTTTTAAAGATTGCGGGACATTCTTACAAAGTAACATGTTCAATAGCACACGTAGGAAATAATTTAAATAATGGGCACAATGTGAGCATTTTACGACAAAAAAAGGGTTGGATAGAAGTGACGAAAATATTATAAAAAAACCTTGGCCAACTAATGCCAAAGGTGTTTACATCTTTATATTAGAAAAAAAAATAAGAATTAGAAAAATAAAAAATAGATAATTATCAAAAAATTATCAAACAAAAAAAAGTGATATCCCACAAAAAACCTTACAAAGGTAAACAAACGTGGGGAGATTTTTTTAATGAAAAATAATTTAAATAAATTGATTTAACAAAAAATAGTGATATCATTTAATAGATTTTATAAGGTAGAATTTTTGATAACATGTCATATTAAAAACAGAATTTAAAAATTAATTGCTGTAACAAATTTAAGAAAATAAAATAATTATTTCAAAAAGTAATAAAAAAATTATTTTAATGAGTGATGTATTTAAATTTAAAAAATAAATTGAAATCAATATTCATAAACTCTGCCCACGAAGTTCATATTCAGAAGAAAATTTATTAACTTTAACCGAGACTTTAACTTCGTGGGCAGAGTTTATGAATATTGATTTCAATTTATTTTTTAAATTTAAATACATAACTGATTAAAATAATTTTTTTATTACTTTTTGAAATAATTATTTTATTTTCTTAAATTTGTTACAGCAATTAATTTTTAAACTCTGTTTTTAATATGACATGTTATCAAAAATTCTACCTTATAAAATCTATTAAATGATATCACTATTTTTTGTTAAATCAATTTATTTAAATTATTTTTCATTAAAAAAATCTCCCCACGTTTGTTTACCTTTGTAAGGTTTTTTGTGGGATTTCCATAACAATAATAATAGATAACCGCCAATTCTTAACTGAATTTTTAGGACACTCGAGAAATACAAATCTCGATAAATTCAGATTATTTATATGCAGTAGCCAGTAAAATTTTTTGAGTTCTCATTTTTTAAATCTAATTAATAATTACTTGAAATTTAAAAATTTAATGATACTAATCAGAACATTAGTTTCCGTAGTAATAAAAAATTGTTAAATCATTCATGAATGTCCATAACTAATACGTTCGGCAAATGTTTTTAACAAGGTATTTGATAGTCATTATCTCCGCTCCCAAAACACTTATTTCTGAATTTTCATTCTCTTTTAATTCAATTTATTCATCAATTCAGCTACAAATCGACTACTTGATAAAATTTACAATTTTTTAAAGTCTAAAATTTAAGTAATTAAAAATAATTGTTAACGTAATGAACTTCGTCTGCAAAATCACATTGTCTCGACCTCGATGCCGGCATCTTCTCAAAAGTGTCATTTTTAAATTACCGACAAAAATAAAGTCACAAGGCGAGAAAAAATTCCAGTAGTGAAGCGAAATCGTCGAACGAACAACTAAAAGCTTGAGAGTCTACTTATTCTTAACAAAAGCAATTTTTTTTAATTGATATAACGCCTCTCAATATTTGATACAATTACCTGGGTTCAATCATCCTGCCCTTTATAAAAGAGCATTATTCATGCTTAAATACTTATTTAACAACAAAAATTTTGTTATGTCATGAGAAATATGAATTATTAATTAAATTAAACAGCAAATTATTCAATTTCGACAATATTAATGAGTGAACTGAAATTTTGCATGATTTATGTCACTGCTGCACATGCATTTAATAAAATTTATGTCTTATATTTTTTAAACCAAAAAAATATACGATTTCGGAGATAAATGACAAAACTAGTGAATGACATCGGGATGGGAATGTACAAAAAATATTATTCGAATTTTTAACCAAACTGCTATTTTTAATTTTTAAACACGTTAATTTTTTTTACTCAGATATAATTGGAAATATTGTGAACGAAAATTATGGTTTGTTCGAGTTACAAATTTTAATAAATTTATTTTCTGGGATATATTATTATTCAATAAACAACAATTTTATTTTATAAAACGAAAAGACTATGTTTCGAAAATCTTCTTTCTCATCTTTTCTACAATGTGAAATTGCATTGAATATGACAGGTCGAAAATTTGATTTCTGACCGGACATCCGTTGCATATGAGATTATCGTCACATGCATAAATCTTTTTTCTATAAATTTCAGAAAATCGACATTTTGTAAATAAGAAAAAATTTGAGCATGAATTGAAATTTTTTCAATAGAGTAAATATAGTAATTTTCAAATTGTCATATCCCGCTGGCCAGACGGTGTACCAAAATTACAAAAAACTCAAGTCATTCCATGAAACTCCAACAAAATTACTAGTAAACTCTCAAAATTTTCTGGGTTGTAAAAAAAAAGATATTTAGTTTATCAGCCAAAATTTTGAATTTTTACTTGAAATTATAAATTAAATGACTCAAAAATCTGTAAATTATCCAAAATTATCATCGAGATATGATCTAGAGTCACGACCTTATTTTGAATTTTTCACCTAAAATTTTTTTCACATCCAGCATAACAATGGTAACGTAAATATTAAATGGCAATGTTAAAAAAATAGAAGAACATTACTTTGTACACAAGCTCATTATTGATGCTGGAAATGACTATTAATTATATTATTATAAACTCACCATGAGTTTTGGTTACTATCATTTATTTTTCTCTTAGAATTAATTTAAGTCATCATTGATAAAAATTGTTACAGGGTACCGTAAAATTTGTACCTCAAAAAATAATTCAATTTATTTATATTTTGAAAGTGTGAAAAAAAATCCGGACAAATTATTTTATTTTATTTTTTCAGACTAATACGCAGAAATTCTAATCTTACAAAATGTTTCAAAATCCTCTTGGCGGCAATCTTTTATTCAACGATTTGGTTTTGGAGATACATTTGTTGCATCAACGACGTTAGTATCGACAAAATTTTGGAGTGCTTGCATTAAAAGTTTTGTAATGTCGGAAAATTTTGGAGACAATATTCAAAATTCCAGGAAGTTTGGTGTAGGTGGTATTAAATTTTCCTTTTCACTAAAAATTCTCATTTTTAAAATATTTTTATTATTCTACTACTAATATGTGCGGCACAAATAAACGTCATGATTGAAATGAATTTGAATTTTTTTTAAATGTTTCGTATCACAGAAAAATATTCTTTGAATCATTTCAAACAAACATATGTAGATATTAAATAACACCACAGCTTTAAATTTTAAAATAAATATGAAACTGATGTTCCAAAAAATTTTTAGTGAAAAAAGTTGGAGTAAAATGGCACTTTTAAAATAATTACAATATAAAATTGCAAAACTTTTTGGAGTTAAGAAAAGCACTTTTTCCATAAATAAATTTGATTTATGTTAGAATCAATTAAATAAAACAATAGAATTAATCTCGAACCAACACATACCCTTTATTGCTCTCTGCCCAACAATTTCCTAATCCCGTTACCCTTAACCACTGGATCAATTCAAGGCTTCACGTTCGCGTATATCTAAGCTTGGTCTACCTATATTACTTTTCCTATAATGAAATGCTGTCAGTGCTAAGATGAAGATGAGTAACAAAGTTAAAACTTTAGTTCAACAAATTAATTATGAAAGACGTTGCCGCACGCATACTGTAGTTGATCATTTATTCACTAGATGCATTATTTTAAAATATTTATTAAAATAAAAAATATTTAGTAAGATTGCATAAAAAACTTGTTTATTTTTACTTGCTTTTATGAATTTCTTCTGCAGCAGTTTAAAATTTTTTTACATTTTTTCAATCAATTAACAGCTCATTAGTTTTTAAAATACATGTTAAAATTACCCGGTTACATTTACGGTCTCACAGACATATTTTAAATGAAAGAAATTAATTTTTTTATTCATTCGTCAGTTTCAATTATTTTTTTTTGTTATGGTTCATCCTAAAATGATGCGTGCTGTTCGAAACATTGAATTAATGCCGTTCAAATAAACTTCAAGGTAGTAGTTTTTACACAATAAAGTTGAAAAATCAAGCAAAAATTAAAGTTTTATAAAATTTTGATATTTAACTTTTTTTTAATATGCTATCTGATTTTAAATTGAAGTAAACAATTTAACATTTCAGTTTATCGATCAGATTTGCAGTCTCCACCAGCTGCTTCCATCTGCTGGTCATGCCTAGTTGCAAGAGTAAATTTCTAGTTTTCCGAGGGACAACTGAGTTCATCCCTGCAGGCACCGTCTGATCGATCGGCTTATAAAGTTTTCGGCTGACGATACGATTTCCAGCTTTATCGGCTCTACAATTGTTGCTACATTTATTAAATTATAGCTTCGATTTCGATTAAATAAGTTATGTTTGATTGCAAAATATCAACATTTGTGTAAATAAAAAGCTTATGAGCTAAAGGCAATTTGAATAAAAAAACTTTGAGTAAAATATAAATATACTGTATTTTGGTTCACTTCATAATAACTTAATCTAGTTTTACTTTGAAAAATAAAATATTCATTTATTTAGTAAACTTTATTTTATAGTTTAATAAAAAAAATCAAAATCTTTAATAAACATAAAATTAAAAAAAAAACTATAAAATTTATGTACTAAATATATATTTACAAATTTATCACAATTTATTATTTTTTACTTCTGTAATTAGTTGTCTAATGCCAGGTACCCATGAGCTACAAATTGAAGCATTATTCATCATTAATGTAATGTGTAGTTGATCTGCTTTCTCAGCATCATTATTATTTAAGGCTGGAAATACAATAAAAAAATTAATAAAAAAAACTTGTCAAATTAATTTAAATCAAAATTTTTTCTTTACCCATGGAAATTTCAAAAAGCTTTTTATGTATAATACTGTTAAGTTTGTCTTCTTTCCACATCAACTCCATTTTTTCTAATCTTTTATGTATATCTTGCGTTTTGGAAGAATCTAATCTATTAATGACACTATTTAAATTTTCAAGAGTATTTTTTAGAGCTTCATCTTTACTGAGATTAAGCTCTGAAGTTGGATCTTCTGAACATATCCCTGATGGTGCCAAAGTAGGCTTATGGGGTGCTGTCGTTAGTTTGCTTGGCTCAGGTGGGGGAGGTAAATTACCGATGGGTGGCAAATTTGGCATCACAGAAGTACTCGATTCTGCTTTGGAATTCAATGGGAATGCAACTCTTTTGTTTAGAAGTCTTTTTGTAGGTGTACTGGCAGCAGCTTTTTGCAAAGCCCAACTTGGGGGATCATTCCATCCTGAATCATGAACTGACTGCAATGTTTTTTGTGCAGATACAACTTCTAAAAATAATATTTTTCATTCAGAATTTAAAAAAATAAAATATAAAATAAATATGACATATGTTAAATCATTACTTTCTTTATCTTCCTCCATTTTTAATAATAATGCTATACAAATTTGTTGAAACCACTAATAAATTTTCAATTCTTTGACTTAATTAAATATATTTATTGGAGCACATTACAAAATAAATTAAATTTTAAGGTGTCAACTAACACATTGATGTAATTAGTAGAAAATTAAAAAGAACACCAGGCAACATAACCTCTCACTCATAGTACAGAACACAGTGTACGGTACAGTACGGTGTGTACTATGCGCAATGACAACAATAAGTTTGTTCTCGCCAGGCGAGACTCGCCTCCCATCGACAGTTGGTAATCTTACTCATGTACCTATAATCTCATTATTATACATTATCTCAATTTTTTAATTCACAACTCTTGCTTTCGAATAATACTGTAAATAAATAAATAAATTTAAGATCGATTTTTTTTACTAACCATCTTATAAAAAAATTGCTTATTTTAATTCTTTTAAAACTTTGAAAAGAAAATGTATTTTTGAAAAGGAAGCTCAATAAACTTGAGTACGAGCAGCCAACATATAAAGCTACGGAGAGAAGCAAACATACCTATTTTGATGCGCAAGTATTAGTGTTTTGCTCCGATCTTTCTGAACAGTTGTTTTTACGAAAACTTTCGCAAGAACTTGAAAACATTCGGGGGTTTGCTCCAATGCTCAAATTATGCATCAACCAAAATAAACTTCGCCGCATATACCTTCATCTCAACGATATTAGTAAGTCGTCGTGGACTCGTGCGTCGGAAAGTTGCGCTTTTCTAATTAACATGTATTTTACGCGCTGGCAGTACCTGTTTTTTCGTGGATCTTCTACTGTGCTTTCGTCTTGTGGTTTATTTTGAATTATTGACAAATTTAACAATGCAGCACATCTGTTCGTCAATTGTTTTTTTCTCTTGTTGACTTGTTGTTATATTGTTGTCAATATCAGATAAAGTGAATATTTGTTCTTACTTATATTTTATAGTATATAACCTTTTTAAAAATAAAATAAAACAAAACTTAGTAGTAGAGAACTTTTTTAAGTACAACGGAATCTTAAGAATTTAAATACTATCTACAAATTTTTAATAAAAATTAATGAGTTAATAGTGCGTCATTATTATAAAGTACATATAATACAGTATTTCTATTACTGTACTGAAACTTCTATCATTATTTTCAGCACCTGATTTATATGTTGATAATTTATAATTTCATTTATACATTTTAAGCTATATTTCCAATGTACTCTTTTTAAAGAATCATTTTTAAATTATTTTATTTTATTATTGGTTTTTCTAGAACTATCCTAAATGGTACATCATCATGCCGGGCAAAATAAAAGTGAAGATTTTGGCAGGAAGAAATTTGCCTGTGATGGATCGCTCTGGGGACACAACAGATGCATTTGTTGAAATTAAATTTGGTAACACTACTTATAAGACTGAAGTGTGTCGGAAGTCATTGAATCCTCAGTGGAATTCTGATTGGTACAAGTTTGAAGTAGAAGATGCGGATTTGCAAGATGAACCTTTACAAATAAGATTGATGGATTATGATATATATTCAGCAAATGATGCTATTGGAAAAGTTTATATAAATTTAAATCCCTTACTACTGCCTGGAGCCCCACCACCTGTTAAAAATATTTGGACATTAGAAGCTTCTATGAACTCTAGTACTGGCTCTCAAGGAGGTATTTGTTAAATATTTCAATAAATACTCAAAATGTTAAATTAACACTTAGTGAACTCATACATTACAATTTTTTTACAGGATCTATCATGACTGGGTGGCTTCCAGTGTATGACACAATGCATGGTATCCGAGGAGAAGTTAATATAATAGTAAAAGTTGAGTTATTTGTTGATTTTAATAAGTTCAGACAATCATCTTGTGGTGTAACATTTTTTTATTGTGAGTAAATTTTTTAGTTAAAATGATTTTTTTTGTATGTTAAGAAAAATTTATGTACAACTTTAAAAATTTTTAGCATCTACTGTACCAAATGGTTACCACGCTCAAGTTATACATGGATTTGTTGAAGAATTAGTTGTGAGTGATGATCCTGAATATAAATGGATTGACAAAATAAGAACTCCAAGAGCTTCCAATGAAGCCAGGCAAACATTATTTTTAAAATTAAGTAATGAGGTGCAGAGAAAAATTGGTTTGAAAGCTTTGGATCTTGGTGGAAATGCTGTAATTGGGTAATTAAATATTTTATATTATTTAACAGATATTAAGGGAAAAATTCACTGAAAAGATTAATTTTTCAGGTATTTACAAAATTTTGATTTAGAAGGAGATTCTGGAGTTGTTGCTAGAGGTACAGGCACCGTCGTTACACTTGTTAAACTTCATGATTTTCCAAATTTTTCATCTGAAGCTACAAATGTCGAAGAGTGAGAACCTTACATTTTTATAATACTAATAGATATTTTTCAAGGATTACTTCAATAAAAGGCAATATATTTTGCCAAATGTATTTATATATAAACAAAATTATTCTACTTTTATTAAAAAAAAAAATAAAAAAAAATAAAAAAAAGATTTTAAAGAAATAATCCTTGAAGAATTTAGGTCATTTAAAATCTTGACTTGCGCCTAACTGATCAGTAAAATTTTAAATTTCCTCCAAATCTAAAATATTATTTTTGAATTTTTTTTCCCTCTTCTTATTAATTGGTATAGGTCTTAATCTCATACTGATCAGTCTCAAAATTAATTTGAATTAATTAATGTTTTAATTAATTAAAATTTTTAAAGTTTGAGCAGAAGTCGGAATTTGGATACCTACATCATATCAAAATTAAATAGCGGTAGTTCTATGTATAGGTATACTTAGTCAGGATATCTATAAAAATTCAGGAATCGGTAAAAACTATAAATATAATTTTGTATTTTCTCGTTCCTTTTCCTTTCAAATCCCATTGCATGCCATTGACAACTAAAAAAACCATAAATTAAATTAAAAAAATAAAATAAAAAAAAAGATTTGCAACGCATAATTTGAATTCAAATAAACCTCAGTCATCAGACTGCTCTGAATCAGAAGACAGTGCCCATCAGCTTACTCAACAGTATCATAATCGCTATCACCACCACCAGCATAATTATCAGCGTACCGACGAACATAGTCCTCTTTCGTCGCCAACGGTTCTGAGCAATAAATTTCCTCTCTACGGTGAAAACATACCCCTTCAACCGGTAACCCCTCTAAAAGTTATTGAATGCAAAAGTCCACTTGCTCGGCAGATGTCAATACAATCCTGGACAAGCATCGGATCGAAAATATTAGGTTCAAATCTATCCCTGGCTGAAGAAATCAACGAAGAATCTTCAATGAAAGCGATGCTTGCCCTCGAAGATATGCGAGGTGAGCCCCAGACTAATCGCTTGACCAGGGGTTTGAGAAATCTTCGTTATTTACCTCAGAATGTTAAAAGAAGCTTCGGGTCAAAATCAAGAACTCTTGACTCGTTGGATGATGAAAGCGAAAATGAAAGTTCATACTCCAGCAGCTGGTCCATTGGTGGCTCAGAATCAACAAAATCTTCTTCGATTATCGATCTACACCAATCCATTAGAAAGAAAAAATTCAAGCACAAGAAAAACAGTGGCGAGGGTGTCGCTGCTATGCTCATTAGGTCAATGCACGCAAGTGGATTACCGCTTGACATCGTCAAGGTAATTTTTGATTTTTTTTTCAAATTCAGAGTTGTGTAAATCCATTTTAATTTTTTAAAAATCAACATAGCACATATTTTCATTACATTTTTGAAAGATTTTTTAGATAAAAATAAAGTGATATTCGTCGCCTTGGAATAAAAAGGTACTATCTCAGAAATTTTTATAGAAAGATACTATCTCTCTATAAAATCGATACGAGATAGTATCTTTCTACAAAAATTTCTAAGATAGTACCTTTCTATTCCAAGGTGACGTATTAATAGATAATATGAGCGATTTGAATTTATTTTCTCTGAAAACTCTGAATTTGGATAAAAATTTACGTACACTCTGAGTTTGATTAAACAGAAGCGTATTTAAAGGAGGATCGAGAAACGCCAACACCATCACCGGTAAACTTTATCGACGATGACTCTCATCACTACCGTGAAAATGTACTCACTTTCGAAAAGACCCCGGAAGAAGAAAATCTAATGGAAGAATCGAAAAATTCAAATACTCAAGTTTCAGAAGAGAGTAAAAATAACGTTTTATTGGTTACGTATTCAAAGCTCAAAACTACATCGGAGGACGATGCGAAGATACCCATGATTACGTCTTCGGAGAGCGATACGTCAAGCTCTGATGACGACGATCCTTCGGAATCAAGTACTAATTACAATATACTCGACGACACGTTGTCCCTATTAGATCATAGTTCTCCCGAGATTGAAAGCTGCCTGATGTTTGGCGACTCCCAGAGTGTTTATCCATCGAATTTTGCTTCTCGTACGAAAAATTTAACCAATTTATATGCTATTTATTATTTACATTTGATCTTGATAAATTTTCTTTCTTTCACCAGACAGAAGGAAGAATTATTATAGTAGAATCAAACATTTGAATTATTGATGAAGTTTTGCTTTCGTTAAATTGGCTGTCTAATAAGTTTGTGAAATTAAAAAATTTTTTTTATGTAGAAAACTCTGCAAGTAGATTGTTTCAAAACATTTAAACTTTGCATTTTTATTTTTACCAAATTTAAAATATATCATCAATAATTTTGCTTTTTATTTATTGCTTGTTTGAAATGCTTTTTATTTACGGTTAATTTTTCGTACTAGAGTACCTAATATTTTTTACAGAATTAAAAGAACAGCCTAAAGAAGAAGATTCAAAAGAAAAACCCAATCAGGTCATCAACGACGAAGAAGAAAAAATTGATGAAGCCATGGTTAAAAATGATGAAAGAGTCATTGATGATGTGAACATGGAAAAAAATGAGGAGCAAAGTGAAACCTGCCTCACTGATGATAAAATTACCGAAGAAATGAGCATAACTCCAATTCTCGATAAAATAGAGGAGAAAGGAGAAATTGATCAAACAGGAAAAAGTAAAGTTGAAGAAACTAAAACAGATCCAATAGCAGATGATCAAACGATAATAAAAAATCCGGTTGACGACAAAAAAGACGATGAATCACCATCGACACCTCCCAAACAAAAGCAACTATTGATAGACGAAATGCTCTCCTCAGAATTCTCATCGGACATCGATTCAGACATGCCTCTGAGCGCGATCCCAAATGACTACAGAATAAAGAGATCAAAAAAACTTCCGAGCCCCGTGAGAACATATAAAACTTCTGAACCACCACAATCCCTCGAAGAAAAAGAAAATCTTTTGCCGAAAACTGAAACACCAATGCCAAAAACTCGCGCATCTCCTGAAAAATTGAAAAATAACAGTGTAAAAGTATTGAGGCACCACAGGCTTCACAAACAAACCTCAGTGGTTCAAGTTGACGAAAGCGATCGGTCGGATTCTTCTTCATCGGAAGATAAATACTACGTTAAAAAGAGACCCCCACCGTTGAAAATACCCAATCAAAATTTGCTGATTAATTTAGACGACGACCCGCAGCTCCGTGAAAAATCACCTCGCAAGGTTGAGCGAACCGACACCGTCATTTATAAAGGACCCAAAGAAAAGAATCTTCTCGATCTGAGCAATAACGATCTTCAGCCATCTTCGCCACCTCTGTCGCCAATAATTATCAACTCACCCACGACTCCCGTAACGGACGCTAACCATCTCAAAGTACCAGGAGTGAATCTCAAGGACATTGTACCAAACAGTCCCTTTCCTCCCGCCCAGCTCTCGAAAGCGACCTTTGACTTTCCGGACGACGTTCGAGTGGCCCAGATGTTGCTCAAAAAGTACCGTCAGACCTGCATGATGGATCTCATGAAGATAATTGATTCCAAAATGATGCACCACCACTCGCACTCCGAGTCCACGAAGCGTCGCAAGCATCTCCATCAGAGCATGGCCGCCAAAAGAAACCAGACGCCGTCTCCCGACTCCACGAAGAAACGAATGATCCACCACCGGCGCTCCAGATCCAGATCGCCGGAAGCCCACAGTCCCACCTCCAGCGCTCATCACCATCACCACCATCACCTCCCCTCCTCGCCCTTGGCCTCTCACAGTTTGTCGAAACATCCGCTAAAAAATCATCACGATTCTAACGAAAACATAAAGCCGACTGCGCCGAGCACCCCAGAAGTGTCTACCCCGCAGTCGGCCGTTAGGAATTTAACTACGAGCCGTCAAACGAGCGTTATAAGCAAGAGTGAGCTTTTAGAAATGCATGACTTAAAAACTCACCCCGCTGAGAGCGCCAATGATATTATCGATGACAATATTACCATTGCCACCACGACTAACTTAATATCCGAAACTAAAATTACTAACACGGCTAATGCGACTGACAATTTGTGTGTGTCCCATTCACCACCCACAAACAGGCTGCAGAACCAGGAAACCGGACAGAATCCGATACCGGCACTACCCGTCAGTCCGATCGCAAACCATCACCAGAAAATTCCTGTCGCGCACTCGCCTTTGGTCAAGACCATACCTGGGGTTCCACTCCATCGAAGGTCCAGCGACTCGGACTTGAGTATTACTCCCAAAGGTCAGTTCATGCAATCAACTTGCTTGAAATTTTTTATATGCACTAATAATTTTTAAAGAAAATTTAAAAACTTAGTACAATTATATTGATGAAATTTATTCTACTTTTTGATTTATTAATGACATGATCTTTTCTTTACTTTGAATTGATTATTAGAGTTAACAATACTTGCTTATTACTTACTTATATATTAATGGATGTGATGATTCGACGACATGTATTTAAATATTTTGACTTTTATCATTTATTTAATAATGAACAATTAAGTTGTATTTATACGGAAAAAATTTAATTCCAGCATTTTTAAGTCAAGTTTTCTAGTTTACTCTAATTAGATTAGTAAAGCTCTTAGAAGTTGTATCTCATTTCTAAATTATTGTTTATTTTATTTTTTATTGATATTTAGGTACATACATGACTTTCAGGCATTAAAATTATTCGTGCATTTTATGATGAAGTGCGTTATAATAATACAGCTTATACTTCTAGAAAAAAAACCGTTTATAAACTTCTTTTACACCAAATTTTTTGTTCCATTCGCGTTGTTCCTTCGTACCACCAGGATTTTATAAATTTTTTCGCGAACGTGAGTATCAGCGAAAAGGAATCGTAAATTTTTATTCAATGTTTCAAGTGTTGCCTTTTCATATATTGTCATCATATCATCCTCATCATCTTATAAATATTTATTCATTCGTCTTTGTTTTAAAGTAAGAATGCGCTTAATCACTTTCATTAAACAATTTTTTCCATCATAAATTTTTTCATACATTTACACTTTTAAAAATTTTTACATCACTTAACACAACAATAAAAATTTCTAACTCATTTTTAATTGTTTTTAATTTTTTTATTGTTCATAAATCATCTTTGAATCTAATACAGTCAGTAGTTTCCATAAATTGACACTAGTTGAGTATCATCTGATCACTGATGGCATTGTATTTGTTCGATGTCATTCAAATTTGAAGAAAACTAAAATGATCGTTTAAACTTTATAGATAAAAATTTATTGAAGAAAGGAAGATCTTTCAGACTTCGTTCAGAAATTCGCAGTTCTTCAAAATCTTATATTCTCACCGACAGAAGTTATTCAGGTTTCTTAAATTAAAAGAAAAAATGTTTTATCCCCTTACCTTCGATGATAGTTGATGTATAATTATTTTAAAGGTTGAAAGCACTGCCCTCGTAAATTACCTCAATTCTCAAAAGTATCAATTTAAATTGAGTTTATTGTCGTACCAATTATTGAATATAAATACAAATTGAATTTACCAACAGCACTAAAAAATTAAGTTTATCATGAATTTACCTTTGCCAAAATATCACCCGATTTACCACATGAAGAAGTTTGAAAAACTCAAACTATGTACCTTTTTTGGTTGAATCCCAGTACCCCAGTCTTTTGTCTAGTTTGGTTATTTAATTTATCTCCTACTATTTATTAATTTTTTTAACTCATCTCATTATTATATCCGGAATGCAGGCATTCACCTGAATTTATCATTTTGTTAGCATGTTATGTCGAGAAAAAAATGAATAAAATATAATTAAAAATTATTTAATGGATTTTCTGGTCCAGATCACTTATAAATATAATTTTTTTAATACTACTTCCACAGTCTTAAACTTGCGTTTTCATTACCCTATGAATGTTCAGTGTCTGCACAGCTGAAGAAAAAACATTTGTTTTGTGTTAAAACAAATCCAAACACGCACAATTATAATCCATAATTTTTTTCTAAATTACAATAATTAGCGTTTACGCTAAAAATAAAAAACTGATGCTTACTTTAATGGTATATGGGCAAAAGTCAAAAAGTCGGCCACTTTTTCGTTGTGTCATGTCATGTTTGTAATTCCGCCGAAAAAAAGATACTTATAAATGAGATACCATTCTAAAAAATTAACAGCGTTATGTGTTCACCAAACCCTCGAAGCTGTTAAATTTTTAGAATGGTATCTCATTTATAAGTATCTTTTTTTCGGCAGAATTACATGACATGACACAACGAAAAAGTGGCCGACTTTTTGACTTTTGCCCATATACAGCGTACCCAGTACCCGAAAAAACACATACCCTTGATGTTTAAAAAAACGAGCTTTTTTAAATAAAAAAAATGTATTCCTCGGCTTGTTTACCCCTAGCCTACATGTTAGCTCGAGTGATAAAAAAAAATTAATATAAAAAATATTAAAAACTTTTTTCAACTTTTGCAAAAAATTTAAGCAAAAAAAAAAAAAAATTATTTTGATTTTACTTGCTAACGTTGCGCTAATTTATAACTGCAGGAAACTCACTGACTGGAAGCGACCGTTCGATGGGCGGTGGATACTTGAAGCCCTCCTCGGCTATCGTGAGGACAATGAACCAGGAGGCTCTGGAGATGCTCGAGTACCCATTTTTAACGATCCAAAAGTATCCTGGATTTGTTCTACATTTCGGTGAGTCTTTTTTACAACTTTTTATTATTTTGAATTAATTACTTATTATGCAAAAGTAGTACTTAACAAACGTTATTTTTTATATTGGGCTCTTATTTGTTAAAAAAAATTTTTAAATTCGAGCCAAGTACGTTGTACTCGACTACCAGGCTGACAATAGGTAAATGTTTTTACCTACCAAAATTCTGCTGCATGTGTTTGAGTCTCCCCGTAATTCCGGCGGTGGTTGCGCCGATTTTAAGGTGTGAATCGATTCGTCTTGGTCACGCGATATTTTTTTTACCTAGAGGTAAAAAAAAAGAAAAAATTGCCTGAGCAGTTGATTAACTAAATATTTTACGTTTTTTATTTATAATTAAGCGAAAAATTCATAGTTTAAATTTATATAAAAAAATTTGAGGCATTTCAATTTAACAAAATGATTTTATGCAGGTGGATTGGTAAGTGCACGATCAGTTAAGCTTTTGGAAAGAATATCAAATTTAGAAGAACCAGAAGGACGAGATTCTTGGTGGACAGAAATTAGGATGGAAGTTCGATCTCACGCCAGAGCTTTGGCGTGTAATGTTGTTATCGGTTACAAGGAAGAAACAACCATAAGGTTAGTACTTAAAACTTAAATTAATAATTTTCGAGAAAAAAATCTTAGTTGACTTTTTTTAAATGTATATAATATTTTTGGTAAAATGTTTAATTGGTAAAAATTTCTGTATAAATCTATTTGATAAACAAAATTAAGTCAGAAACAATATCTTACAGTCAAATCAGAAAGCATATTATTCACCCTACAATAATTATCTTTTTTTTCTTAATTTCAGTGACGACGTATGCGTTCTAAGTGGATCTGGTACTGCGGCCGTGATAAACCTTCACAGTACTGGTCAAGATCAAGACAACGTACTGATAACGCAAATGCCATGCAAAGGACCCATGACAGCTTCAGTGGAGTCGGATAAAATAGTCGGCAGCGTGGATAAGTTAACGAACACAAAGACACCCGATAATCCGGTAATCACGCCACAGCAAGTGGTCACTCCGACGACTAATAATACACCAGGGACCAATCACAAACCTAAACAGCGCAACCCGTCAGAGTGCAATGATCACGAATCACCTTATGTTTATCCACAATACGGATGCAGTGTCTGCCATTTACCTTACAATAAGTCTAGCATAAATTTTCAGGTACCTTCTTCAAAAATTAAAATTTTTAATTGTAAATATTAAACTGTTTACGTTTTAATTCATTACTCAAGCGTATCTACTTAGCTCAATTCATATCTACAAAGTACTTAAGAAGTACGTAAGAAGTTTTATCCGACAATCAATTGAAACGTATAGTAGTTAAATAAAATTTTGACTTCTTTTTACAAAGAATTCTTATTACTTTTTTTTTATAAATTAAACTTTTTTATTTTATTTATTTATTTTTTTTTTTCTGTAGATCAACGTGTCAAAATGTGCTGTGTGTCGACGTGCCAAAGTTCCCGATGTACTTTTTACGACTGTTGATCTTCCGGAAAATATTCCCTTGACCGGCCGAGGCTGTTTCATTCACGCTACTGTTTGTCGCGCCAAAAGAGACCGTCAGGGTGAAGGTGATGCCAGAGAAATCTCAGACTGTTTACCTTTCCTCGAATACGAATTACACAGCCAGCTGCTCAATAAACTACGAGTACGTGGTATGAATGCCGTCTTCGGACTCAGAATCCAGGTATCTATTAGCGAACGATTCATCATTGGTATGGCTGTGGGTACTGCGGTTTATCTCACGGCTTTACCACCGCCGACACCTCCAAAAATTGCTACCAGTAAATCTTGGCACGATGAAGAAGAATTGGCGAAAATGCAAAAGAAACTTGATGATGCACTTAAGAAAAACGTTGAGTTTTATCAATTAAAACCTTTACCGGTGAGTAAATCATTTTGTTCATTTTGTTTGTATAAAAAGTTCAATAATTCTTTTTTCTAATTTTAACATTAAATTTACGCACTTACTTTTTTCAAAGGAATTGGAAAACGGTCGTTCAATGTCAGACACCGATGAATCTGAAGATGAGTTGCCGGAAATAGACTTGGGCTTAGGCTTGAAAGATGTTTGCGTTCTAGAAGTCGATGATATTGATGATTTGGACCGTGTAAATTTATTATTAGATGAAGTACCTCCAAACGATTTCCACGTTGTCAATACTGAAGCAATTCCTGGACTCGAAGATCTCGAGATCGTTCGCAATCTTCAAATGTTTACTCAGGTACTCATTTTAGTTTGGAATAATTGTGAATGATAACTCAAAATTCAATGTCTATGTGGAATAAGAGATTAGCGGTATTTGCTACTTTCCTGGGGAAAGGAGGGGAGGGAAAGAGTAGCATATCCGATCAAACGGACAATTTTATTTTTATATCACTGTTACTCGGGCCCTGATCAATAAATTAATATGAAAATTTTACAAAACGTAGATGAAAGTCTTTACTTTCATTTAGTATTTGTCTTATCTTTATTAAAATTTTGTATTATTAAATAAAAAATAAAATAGTATACTAGTTAGTTAATATTAACAACTCTTCATAAAACTTGTAGATTTCACGAGCCAAAATACCTTTGGATCATGCAAATGTGATGCCATCAAAGTATTTGTCCAAACTTTTACAAACTGTGTACTTTAAATTAAGATGCATGGTACCTTGTGCACTCTGTGATTTGCAATTTAAAATCAGTATGCCTGAACAAGATGAAATCCAACTTTCAGTGGTAGGCATGGCTCTTGGTCTTGGAGAGCCGACCAGGTACAATAAATTTCGTAAAAAACTGTTGTCAAATTCTGGCAGTAAAGATCAAGTTAAAAAAACAGGTACATAAAGAATTATTATTGTTTTTTTTTTTCTTTAATCTTCAGTAAAAACATGAATGATAATCAAACGTTACTTTATTCGAATAAATTTAAAGTTTCTATAAAATACTTCTTTAATTCTTTATTTCAGATGATAATGACATGATTTTTTGTCTCGATGAAGATCATTCTGAAAACCTTGACGTAGCAGACCCGTTGCAGACCAATCCACTCACGCCAAGCAATCCGAATCCACAAACTACCCTCAACGCTATTCAACAAAGACCAAGGCCACGTTCGCCTCTGAGAAGTAAACATACTACCCACCGACACAAACATGTAAAAAATTTTATATCTTTTAAGAGAAAAATTTTATTTTTCATTTACTAAATTTATTCTTGAAATAAATATCTTGCAAATGTTAGCTCGTATTAATTTAACGATGCTAAAAAATTTCAAGATACGTGAGTTTAAACTTTAAATTTAATTTTATCTTATAATTACCCGAAAATTTGAAATGTATAAAAAATACTAATAATAACTATTGTTTTTTTGTTATAGGTACCGTTAAAAGAAAGGTATGGCGTTGATATAACTCCTCTATCTTATCTCCCTGGAGGACGAGTTGATAGGTACTTGGGAAATTTAAATTTCTTTTTTATCAGAGAGTCCAACTCCATTCGTGAGGTAAATTAAAATTTTAGTAAAATCTTTTGTAATTATAAAATTATTCTTCAAATGGTAGATTTTTATTTTATATTTTTAATTAGATTGGGGGATTTAGCGGTTTTATTCATAGTTTTATAACCGAAGTGCTGGCTATAGTGAGAGCTCACGTGAAAGCTCTTGGAGGAAATGCAATGGTTGCTTTTTTCATGACTCAGTGTGTTCTACTTAATAGTCCTCATAAAAATCAGGTACTTATGATAATTTCTTTACAGATTATAAATTTTATTTTATTTTGTTTTGTTTTAATTGGGAAATTTTCAGGGTCAATGTCTGATTAACGTTGGTGGCGATGTTGTTAACGTGTCATACTTTGCTGAAGACAAGCAGATGCAAATAGCACCTGTAGTTAATGCGAATTGCTGACCTCAACCACCATTTTCAGCACCGCCGCAGCTAAAGCCTGATCCACTTGCCTTCAAATTTGTTGAATCCTAATCAGTAGGTAAATTAAATGTTAATATATTTTTACTGCTTGAATTTTTATCAAAAACCACTTCAACTTCCAGAAAAGTTATTAAACTGATTTTAAGTACTCAAGCTGAAGGGTAAAAATAATTTTAAGGGTCTAATCGTTTAAAGCCGTTGTAGTATCGATTGAGCTATAGATCATTTGAGGTAATAAATAATAGATCATTTGAATGCTATTTAATTCATCATGAATGAATTAAAACAATTTTTTATTTTATAAATATTATTGTAGTCAAGATTGGCAACTAATTTTTCAGAATTTTTTTTCAACTTAGTTGAAAATTAATTTTTAAACAAATATTACTATTTATAAAATTATCATATCAACTTTAAAAATCTTTTTTTTTTAGCTCAATTAGTAAAAATTAAGAAAAAAACTGAATACTTTTGTATGCACTACTACAATTTAAAAAATTTTAATAATTTACCGAAAATATATATTTTTAAATTATTACTTTCTCAATAGGAGTAAAAAAAAATTTGAATGAAAAATATTAATATTTTTTTAGGATAGAATTTTGTAGAATGATTGTTAGAGCGTGCGAGTTATAAGTAATGTTTTTGTTGTGATTTAGAATATATGTACTTAATTTTTTCTTTATAGAATTTTTATTATTTGAAACTTGTATCAATTAAAGATTTTATACACACTAACATAAATTTTTGACAAGTTGCATATAAAATTCTACGATTAAAAAATGAAATAAGAATCCAGATTTTTTCATAAAAATGCAATTGTATAGTTTTAGAATTTGATTAACTTAATAGAATTTCATCTAGTCAAACTTTTAATGCTTTTTAAAAAATCATTGATTATTGAATGTCGTTTATTAAAAACAGCATATTTCGAACTTTTAAAGCGAGAACTTGAGTTATCTGTCTTGTAAAAATTACTCGATTTTTTTCTACAGAAATGCGATTATAAATGATAAAAATAATAATTAATATGCTTATTAATCAAGAATCAACCTCTAACTCATTGTTGATGATTTTTCAATAAAGACATTAATTCTTATCATTTTTTGTAAACGACAATATCATTTGTGTCAAATTTTAAAATGTGAGATTAGAATGTAAAACCTTCAATTAATAAGTTTATACGATTTATCAAACAGTATGAAAATAAGTATGCTTTAAATTTAATGTTACTTAAATTTTTTGAAAAATGTAAACTTGCTCAAAAACTTCGTGAATTTCTAGTTTAAAAAAAAATTCATGGTTGAAATTAAAAATTACTCGGTATTTTTGAGCTTAGCGCAACAAATATGATCTGTTACTGCTGTTATTACCCAGTAGATTCGAACCACAACTGTTAGATGATTAGTCAAACGCTCTATCGACCGAATCTCATTTAATCATTTGAACCAAAATATTTAAAAAGTCTGATATTGTGTTCAAAATAAATTGTTAAGTATAAAAAGTTTATCGTAACTTCTGTTTTGATAGAGTCGTTCAGAAATGTTGGATAAAATTTTCGAATCACATTTTGCAATTATTAAAAGTAAATTTTTTAATATAATTACATAATTTATATAATAGCTGTATCCTGGCTTGATTCTTTTTTTATATATTAAAAATGTGCGTGAAAAAGTCTAGTCGTTGACCTCGAGTAAAAAACTGTCGAATCTTGATTAAAAAAAAAAAAAAAAAAAAAAAAAAATCAAATAAAACAAAACGGAAAAAAAAGCTTCTTCCAAAAAAAAGGATAAATAAATAAAGTTAAGGTTTCAAAGGTTAAATTACCTTAACTTTATTTGAACAAACGCAATTAGTAATCTTACAAATTATTAAAACTTACTTACTGTCAGAATTTTTTTTAAAGTTTTTCTTTTCTTATTATTTTCTATTCTGTTAGAAGACAAAAGAATTACTTAATTTTCAAGATTCATTGGTTTTTTTTAGATGTAACGTAGTAAATGATTGTCACGACCTTATTGCGTTTGCTTCACTATACCACCGAAGTTGTTCAAAATCTTATATACTTTTAATCAGCGTATAACCCAATCGAGACTGTTAGTGATATAGCCAAGTTGTAAAACGTTTAATGGAATTAAATTCTCCTCCGTACTGTTCTGAAAAAGTAGAACAGTTAACTTTAAGTAGTGCTCAAGAAGCATACGTAACAGTATTGACTGGAAATTGCTTAACTAAACGGCTGCTTTACTATCTTTGAAATAATATAAAGGTGAAATATTTTATTTTATCTCATTATATTGCAAGTGCGGTTTTTTAAATGATTAATTTTTTAGATAAATTATTTAACTAAATTTTTTCCCTGAAAATCTCTAGATTGAAATTTAAGTTTTTGGGTAAAGCAGCAGCATAAGTATAGCATTTTATAAACTGAATCTCAATTTGCCAAGTTTTTTCTTCTATTGAGGATAAATTTTTCGACAACTCGACAAATACTTTTAATCATGATTCAAAAAGTCGATCATATTTTTTGATCTATGATATAGCTGTAAAATAATTTCAATAATTCGATAAAATTTTGAGGAACCTCAAAATTATTGAAAAATTTTTACTCGAGAATTAATTTTTACGCGCACAACTTACTCTAGAATTACGAATCTCTGAAGTGAATACACTGGGAAAATAATGGGTATCATCTAGCCCATTAGTAGGGTTATGTTATGCCCGGCAGCTTTGGGCATAACATAACCCAGCTTTGGGCATCACGGTGGTACCCGACGTGGGAACTGCAATCCCCAAACTGTCGCGCCAACGCCCTCTACCGTTGTTTTGGATCTGCCTTTTGCTTAGTTTTACCCGTATGTGGGCACCACCGTCCCCACACTGTCGAGCAGCAGCGCTCCTATTTTTGGGATCACTGACTCCCATTATTTTCCCAGTGTATCAAGTAAAATTACCAAAATTTCATGAAATTAAAATATCATCAAAAGTGAAGGATTTACACATTACAATAAATTTATATTATGATGCTGAAGTTATTTGAAAAATCAATTATTTATATCTTTGATAAAACAATTACATTTGCGTGAGTCTTTTTTTTCACCAAACTAATATATTTATTTTATTTGAAATCATCAACGGACATCAAATGTCTTAATTAATAATAAAATTAATAATGCTATATGTCAGTATTTGAGTTAGAAATTTATTATAAATTCCGGAGCTTGTAAACATTTTATGTATGCGGTGTCAGCCGTAAGAAATATACATCATATTTGTATATAAATGTAATCTTTATTGTTATGTTTGATATTTCAGCAAAAATTAATGAAATAACTAAGATTTCATTGATTGAAACGATGATAATTGGCAGTTGTAAAATACCTCTAAACTCAATAAAGAATATGCAACATTCAAACTTTATCTGTTTATTTTTTATAGCTTGAGTCTCATTTAACTTTCAAAAATTTGTTTGATTCAACGAGATATTTCTTTATATCTAAACGGGATAAATATTATATTGAGTTCTGAAACTTGGGATTAACTAAATTCTTAACTCTTATTTTATGTGCACTTGACAACGGTGGGACTTAGAACAAAATTTTAATTTGAAGTAAAAGTTTTTACGTGATGTACCCACTTTTTCTTGTATATTTCATAAGATACATAATAATTACACAAAGTACATAGAGTGTTTAAGAACTTACTGAACATTTCATGCTAAAACTACTACAATGTCTCCGAGTCATAGATCAAAACTGACTTTGTAGAAGTAAACTTAAATTTGAAATTATTTTTCTTGCTCGTGACTGCAGTGAAAAACACTATTAAAAAATCACTTCCTCGAACTCTATTGAGCGTAAGAGATATTGGAAGAAACGCAGCCGTTCAAAGGTTAATCTACCGTTGAGCGAGCGGAATTTCATTAACAAAACAATGACCTTTAGTTATTATGGAACCAGCAGGGTTTCTCATTTCAGCCTTCTATTATCCGAACGTCTTTCTCTTTCTTCTAATGAATAACGAGCCGCAGTGTCGTGCTCATTTGCATTTTTTTATTACGACGCAACGCTCGCACGCACGCTCGCTATTTAACTTACGCGTGTGCATTTTTATTCAACCTTTTTTTTTCAACCAAGATCCTTTTGACGGTATCTATTTTCAATTATCTGATGTTAATGACATCATTTTTCTCGTTTTGTATCCTAAAAATAAATCAAAATTTTTTATTAATTAATGATAAGAAAATTTTTTATTATTAACATTTAAAATAATTGCCTTCAAACAAGTTTTTGGAATATAGTTGACTCACATGCTGCAGCACGTTCGACACTTAATAAATGAAATGTTTCGAGTCTTATTTTATTTTTCAAGAAAATTTTAAATTAAACACACTATGAATTTTATTAACAAATTTGAAAGTATAATAATTTTTACAAGCATATTTAAAATATTTTACTTTAAAATGTATTATTTGACGTTTCTGACAGTCTGAATAAAGGGTATAGCCTGTTAAGGGGGGGTAAAGTGCCCCCAGAGCAAACCCCTACAATATATATATCATTCGAAAGGTCTTAAAAAAAGAAAATTTTTGACGCCAACTAGAAATTTTTATCTCATATACTGCGCATGCGCGGTTAAAAATAGTGATTTTTCAACTTTTATTTATATCTCCAAACCTATATAAGATAAAAAAACGAGGTCGGCGGCAAAATTTTGTTTGAAAAAAATGTAGTTCGAAAAATTTTTTTTTTTAATTTTAGGTCAAAAAACGGAATTTTTACGGCGATTTTAAAACTTAAAATGCCCATTAATAAAAACCTGTAATGGCTGCAGTGCTAAAAAAAATTTTTTTATACGTATTTTGATGAAATTTTTTCACTTGAATTTTTTCAGATTTTTTCAGAGGGTGGAAAGCACTTAAAAAATTAAAAAACCGATTTTTTAAACGCTTTTTCGCTTTTTAATTGGTTTAAATCAAGTTATAAATTATAAAACTATTACAACTTCTTTTGTTTTACAAATTTACATATCACAGTACTATAGGTTATATTAAATTATCATTTAGAGCCTTAAAAAGGGCAAAAAAGCGATTTTTTAAACGCTTTTTCGCTTTTTTGTTACCATAAATTGAATTTAAAATTATAAAACCGATACAAAAACTTATTTTTTGTTAAATTACATACTAATTTACAGTTAAAAAAATTAAAACATTATTTTTAACTTAAAAAAGCCCGAAAAATCGATTTTTTCAACACTTTTTCGCTTTCTCGATACCTTAACTTAAATTTAAAATTATAAAACTGATACAAAAACTTATTTTTTGTTAAATTACATACTAATTTACAGTTAAAAAAATTAAAACATTTGTTTGGGCTAAAAAAAGGTCGAAAAAGCGATTTTTTGAACACTTTTTGGCTATTACGAAATAACCAATCGGTCATAACAACTTAGAAAATTTTATAAGAGTCACGTTTTACAATAATATAAACTAAGCAGCCATAAAAATAATTATAGCACATCTATGTGCCTTATAAAGGTCGAAAAAGTGATTTTTCGAACACTTTTGGACAGTTCTGAGCTTAAAAATTACTATTATACAATTTAAACTTATCTAAAGTCTACTTGTTTACAATAATACAGGAAAATAAGTTGTTACAACAGTTATCTCACACTTATTTGCCTTAAAAAAGCCAAAAATCATTTTTTGGGTGTTTTTTTAACAATATGAACTTACATACTGTTCACACGCACTCAAAAATTATTTTAAAACTACTATTTTATACTAATAAGAGTTAAGAAGTTACGCGAATAATTATTGCATAGCCCTGCTATTTTAAAAAGACAAAAAAGTTACTTTCTGACAATTTCAAACTCAAAAATTATTTAAAAGCTACTATTTCACAATGATACAAGCTTGTAACAAAGTTGTTACAATAGTTATCAGTACATGCCTTACTGTCTTAAAAATACAAGAAGGTAACTTTTTGGACAAAAATTAACTTGAAAAATTATTTGAGCCTTTTAAAATATGTATGTATCTCTCAGTCAAAGCAGTCTAAATAAATACATAATTTTTCTTGATAACCCGCCAGATAAAACATTTTTTTTAAAACCAATTTGCGTTTTTTTTCTTCTGTTACCAAAGGATTTTAATTTTCTGTTCAGCGAGTTCAAAGCAAGAACAAGTGTTTCTTCTAGTAGGTTGATGATACAGCTAAGTAGACTGAAGTCAATTTTCACAAGTTGTAGTTTTTTGCATTGATTCAAAATTTTACCTATTAAAAATAAAAAAAATTTATTTTAATTATCCTTATAAAAAATATTGTAAATGAAAAAAATTTAATTAGCAAAGAATTAATCATTCAAGATGGAGTTATTTTTTTGAAGCTTCCAAGGTCAGGTGCAGTTCGCATATCAGGTGATATTTTATTGAATCGCATTCCAGAATGTAAGTCCAAAACCTAAAAATGTGTAAAAAAGAGACTGTAAAAAAGGTACTTGTTTACTTTTTAAAGTTTAAAATTTTTTTATTCAATTGATGAAATTGTGTGTATGGGTTAAAGTTTAATTTTTCAAAACTAGTTTACTGTTTATACTTTACCTTCAAATATAAATGTGATGGATATAAGAGTAAGTATCAGCAAAAAAGATTGAGGCCAGTTTTGAAATAAAGTAGGTTTTTTGAAGCTTCCAATGTGCCAGGTGCTGCTCGCATGTTGTAAAAGTATTTTAGTAAACTTTGACCATCACATTGTACAATATAACTTCAAATATAAAAATATTTTTTTTTTCAAGCATTTGATACCAAAAAATTTGGCACTATTTTAATTTTTTAAGCTCGAAAATCTTGAATTTTATTGATGAAATTAATGGATTAAATTAATAATAATAATTAATAATAATTAATTAATGTATGTGTTAAACTACAATTTTTCAATAAGTTTCCGTATTTTTAACTAGGAATTTTATGTACTTTAAGTTAATTTTAATCACAACAACATAATTTTTATAGTCACGATAGGTTATGTTTTCATATGCTTCATTTTGATAATCTTAAATACTGTACACAATAATTTCCTCTTTGTTCAACTAGTGCTGTTTTTGCTGTCTTCAGTATTTATGATAATACATACTGTGGTAGAAAAAATAAAAAAAGCTAATGATAAAACAACGACGACCACTTTTAATTATTTTAAAAAATGACTTACGACTTACGAGTTTTAAAAACTCATGTTTCTGGCTTCTGCTCCAGACGGTTTTATCTCTCAAATCTTATCTCACCTTACTTCATCTGTTAAAAATCTTATACGATTATAAACTTACTAACGATTAGGAAAAATAATTTTTTGTCAATTTTTAACTTATATTTAAGTATTTTTCAAGAAACCAACTGAAAATATATGTGTTGCCTGAACGTGTGTACGTCCGAAAGATCTTACGAATAATTTAATTTTTTTATCAATTATTTTAAAAATTAGCTCATTACAATTTTTTTTTTTTCATTAATCAATGAAAAAATTATAAAAAGTTCAGAATTAAAATTAAATTTTAAACCTAAGAGTTCAGTTTTCTACCGTTAGTTAGCGCAAAGGTACTAACACCGTAGCCACCTGCCACACTCAGCCACAGCTTTATTCCCTCGAATGTCGTCGTTCTCGGGAGTTGGGACTCGGACGACTGCTGATTTTTTTTATGTTTTTGCTGAGTTTTTTTAAAAATAACGATTAAGTCAGAGTTAGTACTTATTGTGATTTGATACGCGTTATTTGTACATACACGTACATACGTTTACTCGGACACGAGTTTTTTAAAATAAAATTAAACTGTTTTTGTTCTTGGTTCGTGCTGCAATTAAAGAGTCTGTTGCTGGTAAAAATGTATAGTTAGGCTTGAATTCTGAAGGTGTAGGTACACTAAGTTTGGTTTTTTTTATTACTTCAATCTTTAACATTTGTAATTCTTGAAATGATTCAAAAACTTTGTTTGAGATAGTTATAGAAGTATTGAAATAAGCCTGAAAGTTGTGTGTACAGATCAAATAAGTTTTTAATTTTATTTATGTAAAAATTGTGAAAATAAACAGCCAAGGAAAGTCTATGACGTGTGGAAGGCAATATGTACCAAACTGTTTTTTCATAGAACTTTATCTTAGAGTAAAATTGAACAAGAATCTAAGAAGTTGAAGATATTATTAAAAATAAGTGAAAAAGAAGGTTGTTTGAGTAGTCAGGATTACTGGTGAATGAATTCTAGGTCAATTTTTAATAAAAACTATGTTTGATATAAAAAAAATAGTGCTGGAAAGTTAATATTAAGTGATTGGTTGATTGTGGTTAAAAATATCTCTATTTATGATCCAAATCATAAGTCACTTAAGGATGGTATAGTTTGAAACTTATGAATATTGAGCAAAGCATTATCATTTAAGATGAGATTACATAACCCAGAGTTTGGTACGATTTTCCCTCCACATGTCACTTAGACTTTCCTTGAAAATTTTTCATTACTACCATAGCACAATTATTTGGAATTTCTGTTTATTTGTATCAACTGCTGGAATTATTATATTTTATAAAATGAAATGAAAGTTTTACAAAAACTTTCCAATACTCATTGCAGTTGTGTGAAGCATAAACTTTTTTGGTTGAGTTATTTTTGAAATTATTTTATAGATTGAAACATGATATGCAAAAAATGATAGCTTATAATCATTAAAGATCATAATTCAGGTTCTTGAAAACAGCTTTTATCGCTGTGCAAATAATTTAATATAATCATTATGATATCATATGTTATTTAGTTTATTAAAAAGTTAAATTTTTCTGAATTTATTTGAAAAAGTTTTCATAACTTAATAAAACTAAAAATCAAAATTATGGTTTTTTGTTCAAAATTAAATTGTGTTTAAAATAATGAATTTTTAACCGCATACTTATTTTAAAATATGTAATACGCTTTGGCATAATTTTTTATACTATTATTTATTTATTTTTTTTTTTGTAATATCTGAATTTATTTTTAAAAAACCCACATTAATAAAAATTTTATATCCGCAGCTATGCATGTTATGAAAACATGATACAGAGATGTCTGAGCTAATTCATATTGAAACTGTTTTTGTGGCAGCATCTGAACTCTGATTTTCTGAAACTGACGCAATCTGGATAATTTTAAAAAGCAGCTTAAGTCAACAAACTTATTATTTCTCATAGGTTACTAAAATTAAAAATTTTTAAACAAATTTTTTTTAATTATTGCTTTACTTAATATTTATTTTAATAGGTCTGAATATAAAGATTTCTTCAAAAAATTGAAAATATGGATTTAGAAGAGCAGAAACAGGAACAAGAAGAACTTAAACAGGATGATTCAAGATGTTTGAAATGTAATATAAATGAGCGTAAATTAAGAGCAAATGAAAAAAAAATTATCAATACACAAGAAGAAGCAGCTGAAATTACTGATTGGTTGTATGAAACAGTAGAAATAGGTGAATTCGTATTTAGAGTTGGAACCGTTGGTTGTTTTTTGTGTTTGAAGTGCTCTTCTAAACTGAGACTATATAAAACTAACAAAAAACCTAAGCTGGAAGAACAGCCACAATTTTCGCAAAGTCTCAACGATGCAGTTTCAGCCTTAACTGAAATTTTTTCACAAACAACTTCAGAGTCTCAATCGTCCCAGTCATCGCTGGATCCACCAGTGCAGTTCGAACCTGAACGAGAAAAGCCCGAAACAGTAGAAATGCCGATCAACAGAACTGTTGCCACTCACAAGTACTGCTGCCTTTGTGGTTGTACAGCCAACAATTTAGTTACAATTTCTTTCCATGCTCGCTCTCAAGCCTACTGTAAAACGCAAATATTCATTCCAAAAGGTACCCTAGATTATTTTTTAACTTATTGTATGTGCTTGAAGATAAGCCGCATTCGAATACAACCCCAACTTTTGACCTTTAAAAAAAGTAAAAAAGGCTTACCTTCAAATATATACGGTAGCAATCATTTTTAAATTTTTAAAATCATTTATAATTTTTAAAATATTTACAGGCAATCGAACTTGCAAGTCCCATTTAAGTGTCAAAAAACTTTTTTATGAAGATGAGCTCAGGCACTTACGTATTCATTTTAACTCTAGTGTAATAGAAGTTTCTGAACTAAAAAAACTACTGGAAAATTTTTCTGCACGAGTTGATAGAGATATTTTTTATCGAGTTTCTGACTTTTCAATGCCTGAAAAAAGCTTAATTGTGTTTACTGGTCTTAACTGGGAGCAGTTAATTCAACTTCGTGGAATGCTGACAGGCATGAGAGCCTCACACAATAGAGATGTTACTCAGGCGTTAGTAGTGTTTTTACTAAAATTAAGAAGTGGTAATTCGAATAGCATGATAGCAGCCATTCTAGGGATTCAGTGGTCGCAACAAATTTCTAATTTTGTGGAATCTGTTATTCAGTCGTTTAAAGTTGATGTCTTACCCAGTAGATTTGGTATCAATTCACTAACTAGACAAGAGCTCGTTACAAATCATATCACATCCATCGCTAAGAAATTGCATGATTTAAATGATAATCAGTTAATGATAATTGGTGATGGTACTTACCTTCGGCATCAAAAAAGCGCAAACAACGATTATCAAAGAAAATCTTATACAGGACAAAAAAAATGTCATTTAGCAAAGCCTTTTACAATCTGTATGCCAGATGGTCATGTCATTGATGTTCTAGGTCCTTTTGAAGCACATATGAATGATGCGCAGATTTTAAAACACTTACTAGAGACAAACCAAGAATTTTCGGATTTGTTACAAGAAAACGACGTTTTTGTTCTTGATAGAGGATTTCGTGATGTAGTTCAGTACCTACAGGATAAAGGTTACAAAGTTTTGATGCCTTCTCTTAAAGGTAAAAGAAACCAGCTGACTCGAGAAGAGGCTAATCATTCAAGGTTTGTAACAAAAATCCGATGGTCAGTGGAAGCGATACATGGAGTAATTGGTCAAAAATATAAACTTCTTCATCACCAATTTGATAATAAATCTTTACACAATGCAAAGCACTTTGTTAGAATAGCATGCTTTTTGAACAACTTTTTTGGGAAGCGATTTCACTCTGATGTTGGCATGACCGATGAAATTGTTGATCGTATGAAACTTCAATCTCAAATAGAAAATACATTACATCAAGAAGCAGAAAATGGAGGCTGGAGCAGAAAGAAAGTTACCTTCAGCGATCTAACATCAACTGACTTAAGTGATTTTCCAGAAATGACCGAAAAAGATCTGAAAATCTTTTTTACTGGTGGATATCAATTAAAACAAGCTGTTTCCTATTTGGCAGAGATGCTTGATATAAATGGTGTTCTTCATTTGAAATATCTCAAAGAATCTGAAAAAATCATCAGAATACAAGTACAGTCCAGACACATAAAATCGAAGACTTACAATTGTTACATAGAGTACAGTCCTGAAACAGTTGGTTGCGCAGGGATCAAACGGTGGTGCTGCGAGTGTGCTAATGGGCTACGAACAATTGGATGTTGTTCACACGTCGCCGCAGTAATTTACTATTTGTCCTGTGGAAGATTCAAGTCGAAACAGCTGAGTCCATCACAAATATTATCAGAACTTTTCGTCGAAGACGACACGATGCCTATTATAGATGAAGATAGTGATGATGATGATTGAATAAATTTAGTTAGATTGTTTTTGATTTTAATTTGATTTAATTGATTTTTAACTTGTATTACTATAAAATAGTAGTTTTAAAATAATTTTTGAGTGCGTGTGAACAGTATGTAAGTTCATATTGTTAAAAAAACACCCAAAAAATGATTTTTGGCTTTTTTAAGGCAAATAAGTGTGAGATAACTGTTGTAACAACTTATTTTCCTGTATTATTGTAAACAAGTAGACTTTAGATAAGTTTAAATTGTATAATAGTAATTTTTAAGCTCAGAACTGTCCAAAAGTGTTCGAAAAATCACTTTTTCGACCTTTATAAGGCACATAGATGTGCTATAATTATTTTTATGGCTGCTTAGTTTATATTATTGTAAAACGTGACTCTTATAAAATTTTCTAAGTTGTTATGACCGATTGGTTATTTCGTAATAGCCAAAAAGTGTTCAAAAAATCGCTTTTTCGACCTTTTTTTAGCCCAAACAAATGTTTTAATTTTTTTAACTGTAAATTAGTATGTAATTTAACAAAAAATAAGTTTTTGTATCAGTTTTATAATTTTAAATTTAAGTTAAGGTATCGAGAAAGCGAAAAAGTGTTGAAAAAATCGATTTTTCGGGCTTTTTTAAGTTAAAAATAATGTTTTAATTTTTTTAACTGTAAATTAGTATGTAATTTAACAAAAAATAAGTTTTTGTATCGGTTTTATAATTTTAAATTCAATTTATGGTAACAAAAAAGCGAAAAAGCGTTTAAAAAATCGCTTTTTTGCCCTTTTTAAGGCTCTAAATGATAATTTAATATAACCTATAGTACTGTGATATGTAAATTTGTAAAACAAAAGAAGTTGTAATAGTTTTATAATTTATAACTTGATTTAAACCAATTAAAAAGCGAAAAAGCGTTTAAAAAATCGGTTTTTTAATTTTTTAAGTGCTTTCCACCCTCTGAAAAAATCTGAAAAAATTCAAGTGAAAAAATTTCATCAAAATACGTATAAAAAAATTTTTTTTAGCACTGCAGCCATTACAGGTTTTTATTAATGGGCATTTTAAGTTTTAAAATCGCCGTAAAAATTCCGTTTTTTGACCTAAAATTAAAAAAAAAAATTTTTCGAACTACATTTTTTTCAAACAAAATTTTGCCGCCGACCTCGTTTTTTTATCTTATATAGGTTTGGAGATATAAATAAAAGTTGAAAAATCACTATTTTTAACCGCGCATGCGCAGTATATGAGATAAAAATTTCTAGTTGGCGTCAAAAATTTTCTTTTTTTAAGACCTTTCGAATGATATATATATTGTAGGGGTTTGCTCTGGGGGCACTTTACCCCCCCTTAACAGGCTATACCCTTTGTTTTTATTTGTAAGAGTTTCGGGAAAAATTAAAAAGTGGTGTCGTTTTTAGTTGAATTTATTCAAAAAAGTTTACTGTACACTTTTTTTATAAAATAAATATGTTAATACTTTTTTATAATACTAGAGGGTTTTATATAATAAAAAATATACTTAAATTAGTTTGAATATTAATATCTAAAATTACATTAAAATTAACATATTCTGACGAATAATTGTTCATTCATAGCAGTGTAATATACTAAAAATGCCATACATAATAAATTATTACTACCAACGATACATTGTTAAGTTAAAAAATTTTATACAAATATACTCAAAAAGTTAAAAAATTAAACTAGTGGCTGAGCGGTTGGGAAACTTGGCAGGCCCAGTTTAGCGGCGATCGGTGCGAATTTGCTGCTGGCATCAATGCTGCAGCAGTAAGTGTAGCCCGAGCTGACGAGGTTGAACTGCGGATAAAGAGTACTGCAGGCTTGACGAGCCTCGCAAAGCATGTCTTCGGGGGTTATGGCGGTGACCCGAGGGTTGTTCAGAGTCACGAAAACGATACCCCGGTTTCGCACCGGGTCCACCACGTACTTGAACAGGAACTTGGGTACCGGTATGGCAGGGCCCATTTCGTCGTCCATCATGGTCGACAGACTCAGCTCGGTATCGTTTCCTGCGGTTTTAAGTTTGCGGTGTAATGGGGGAGTTTAAAAAACATACTTAAAAATAATTAAAATACCTTCTGCGTTTTTCAAAGTCATGACATCTATTCCACCGGTCCACACGTCCAGGTTTGTGCACTGCTGTCCGACTGTTTTGCGCACGATGTCCTCGACCAACTTCCAGTTGGACTTCTGTATGCTCTTCCAAATTGGCACGGTGTTTATGTAGTGGTAGGTACTGGCCTGCTGGGTACGGTAGAACATATCGGCCCATGGTGCAAGCATACCCTCGACCAAGTATTCATCACCTTTTGTTTAAAATAATAAAAAAATATTTTTCATTATTATTACATGATTTTCTTTAATACACAAAATTTTGCCATCGTCGTCGTTCCCTCCAGGTTCCCCGAGCTTTTCTTTTGAGTCCCAACCCAATTCTATGTTTGCTCAATTTATATTAAATCTTTAAAATTTTTTTTTATTGAAATGTTTTAGCAGCTTATGAATATTGAAAAATTTATTTTTTACTTTATAGTGAATTTTTCAGTTTTTCAAAACTTTTATAAATAATTAAATAAGTGAATGAAAAAAAAAAAAAAATACCATTCGGGGGAATGTACTGGTCAACTAATTCGGTGCTATTGAGCAGTTCAAGCAGTCTTTCCCTCTGTCCATCTCTGGTGTAGGCCTTGGCCAAGTCAGTTACGTTATCATAAAAGTCATCCGCCTGGAAGAGGGTGGTTCCGGGAGTCTCTCGCTGACGTTTGCGCACTGACATGACGATCCTGGATTTGGCCCAGTGAGTCTGAGCCAGACTTTCGTTGTAGCAGATCTGCTCAATCGTGGGCAAAAAGGCCGAGCTTGCAAGTTCGAAACCGACTCGAGCTATCGTGCCGTTCGGACAGGTCAAATCGGTTCGGTCTGCCACTGCCTCGGGACTTTTTGAGCAAGCTACCTCTTTCATGTCTACTGGATACTGCTGATCGAGCTGTAAAAAATTTATTTGTATATGTTTCTTGGATAGATGTAAAAAAGAGAATTTTCAAAATAGTAGCTTCTCCGTGTAATGAAGTAAGGAAAATTTCATGCCAAGGCAAGTTTTATAAAAAATAAAGTGAAAAAAAAAAACTGTGCAATAATAAGGCTCATACCACTTCGAAGTAGGAGAGACCAAAGCACCGGAGATTAGCCTCGGAGACGTTCAAATTCGAGGAAGAGACGATGAGGTTGTCGTCGGGACAAGCGACGCGCAAATTGTCGAGAAACTTGAGCTTAAGGTCCTTTGAGTTACACTTGTCGGGGTAGAAAAATTCATTAGCGTTCGCTTGCAACAGCAGCGGCTGCTTCTGGTTCAAGTCATCCTTTGAGTTCATCCAGCACACAAACCCATCTGCATTTTCATAAAATCAATCAATTTTTTTCTTCTTCTTTAACTATATTATTTATAAAATTTATTCAGTTTTGCCGTAAAAATAATTATTGCAATTTTTTAAATAAAATTTTTTTGTTCTACAATGATATTATTTATAAAATTTATTTAGTTTTTACTATAAAAAAAAAAGTTTTTTTTTTTCTTTATAAATAATTCAATTACAATTTCACAATTTATTTTTACTGTAAAATCACAGCTGAAAAAATAAAAAAGTGAACAGAATATATATTCGCGTAAAAACCAAAGTTCGTAAAATATAATCCGACACTTTTCAATATTACGAAAACTTTGGGAAAAAAAAACTTTTCCTATTCACAACGCGCAGTCACATAAACTTATGAAAATAAAACTGATCAATCCTCGTGTTTCAAAGATTTCCGAACTTTGGTGCTGGCAATTGAATTTCGTAGTGCAAACTCGGCGTGAAAATCTAGTGAAAAACTTTGACGACACACTTACGGCTGGGAAAAGTGGCGCAGGACAGAAGAAGAAGTAAAACTCCAACACTTGGAAACTTGCACATTTTGAGAATTTTTTTTTTTTTTTTTTTTCTTTACTCTTGGAGGAGTACGCGCACTCGGTGCTCGTGAGACACTTGTTGCTGGCTTGGCTCTCGGGTCCTTTTTATGCTCCCACTGTTCTTATCGATGACAAAAAATTTATTTCGAAATGCGAATAGCGTTACTCTTTTCAGCGAAAAGACTTTTTGTCAATCGGGCTTCTTTCTTATTTCTCATCATGATACACCGGAAGTAAAAGGAGGTTGTCTCTAATCTTTTACCAAAGTACAATTATCGTTTGGACCGGTTATCAAGATGTAGCTATTGATCGTTCAAATTATTTTTAGATTAGACGTCCTGAATTTTTTTTCTTTGTTTGGGAAGTCTTTTTGAGATTCCGGCAGCTCGAAGCAACCACGTGAAAAATGAACTTTCAATCGAATACACACACATTAATATATTTGTTTGTATGCATTGATTTGATTTATTTGTTTATTTCTCTTTTTTTTCGTCCGTTAACAAAAGAAGGTTAGTAATAATATTTTTGGTAACATACATTTTTTTCAAGATTGTTGTTATCTTGAATACTTCTAATGGTTTCGTTTGGTTTTATTTTATTTTTTGAATCATTTTCATTCTGAATCGAAAACTTTTATCCGCCGAAACAACCTATTACTCATTGAATCATCATAAAAGAAAAAAACTAGCAGGCATGATGCGCCAGAAAAAAGTAGGTGATAGATGATAAGAAATAAAAAATGATAAAAAAAAAAAGAACTCTTTGATCGATGTACATGGAGAAGTACACGATTCTCTGCGACGCAACGCAAATAAAGTTCGATTTTCAAATGATAAGAAAGTGGTTTTAACGGTGACTACATGTCTATCCATTGTATTTTGATATTTTTCAAGAGAATGCATTTATTTCTAAGAAAATGCTTCTTGTGTAATTGAAAGATTTGGTAAAGCCAAAATTTCTAAGCGTCACTTTATATGAGTCAAGGACGCAGTGACGCATGAGAAGATTTTATGAAATAATGTATCGCTTTTTTGTTATTTTAATTTTTTTAAATATAAAAATTTATATGTACGTACCATACTGGAAACCAGGTTGAATTTAAAGATTAATGATTGAAAATTTTGATCACAGAAGTAAATTTGATGAAAAGTAAACTACATATCTATTGCGGATGAAAAACATGGTCTAAATTTCATCTACTTGAGTTACAATTGTTAATTTGATTTGGAAAAAAGATAAAAATTACTAAAAAAAAAAAAAAAAAAAATCATAAATTTCTAACCAATCTCTGTGATGAATGAGATTTAAAAATTTTACTTTCAGATTAAATCGAATGATTTATTTTTGAAATCATGTATTTATAATAATAATTTGTTGATTTTTTTCTTCTTTTTCTTTAAAATATTGGTACCATATATATGTATTTTAAATCTTTTGTTAAGAAAAAAAAAAAAAAAAAAAAAAAACATAAAAAGGATTTTAAATTATATTAAATAATAAAAAAATTTTAACTAAATTCAAATTCAATACCACCGTACGAATATCCGTTTATAAATGGAACAATATTAGGTCATCAGGTAGGTAGAAATATTTTGAATTTGTATTTTGTCATTTTGACATTTATTAATCGATTTATTGCGAACCATACAAAAAATAAAAAATCTAGTAATTAATTACAAAAATATAACAATAGAAATAATAATAAATTTTAGGCTTTTGCTGAGTATATTTTATAATTTTTTTTTTTTTTTTTTAACTTTATTGACCTAAAATTTAAAAATTTGTGGGGTTAGGTGCGCCGGGTTTTGGTGAAATAATAACTCGAAGTTTAATATTTTTAGACTAGAAAATTTATTTGAACAAGCTCGATGCGAACAGCTCGCAGAGCAAAACTAGACTGTTGTTCTTGGCCTGCCGGCTCGTTACCGCAGGTCAAAAGGGCCCTGAAGTACTTAGTGAATCATCACACTGAAGTATTTCAGGTATAATTAAGGCATCGGGTGTTGGAGCCTTCGTTCGGCTCTGCAGGAATCGTACCTGCGTCAAAATAGAGCCTGAACGGAAAATTCCATCACTCGATCGCCACATACTCCCTTACCAGTGATAACGTTAAAGTAAAAAAATTATATGACATAATTACAAATTGGAGTATTAAAAAAAATAGTACATGATAATTTAATTGATATTAATTATAACAAATTACATATTAAAAAAATTTTTCAATGACATTCGGTCGTTTGCTTAAGAAAATTTGAGAAAGAAAATTTGTAAAAAAATAATCATACACATTTTATCGAAGATATTCGGTAGTCGATTCATTCGTTGTTTCAAAACATACAATTTCACAAAATACAATTTTGCATTCAATATGTCACTGAAACTTTTATTTAAAAAAAATCACAACACTGCACTACACTATGAAAAACCAGCCTGAAGACGATCGGCAAAGCGTACTCGCCTGCCAGATCGCGTTTTGAACCGCGATTCTTCAGCTGTGCCGGTCAGCTCGCGTGCGTTGTCATTTTCATCGTTGTTTGGAGTAGTGCTAACTGGTGGACAGTTGTCCTCGCTGCTGTTTTCGTTGTTGTTATTGTTGTTTGCCTGTGATAGTTGCTCATCGGTGTCGTTTAATACAAAAGCAGGCTTGGGTCTATCGATCGTGACTCTTGTATTCTTGCCACTTTTCAAAATAACGAAAGTTTTGTCGTTTCTTTCGATTACTTCGAAAGGGCCGTCATACGGGTTTTGCAGCGGTCTTTTTACAGTGTCGTTTCGTAAAAACACATGCGAACATGTTGCCAAATCTTTGAAAACGAATGGCTTTGTTGTACCGTGGCGAGTCGCTGCCACAGGCTTTAAATTCTCGATGGTTTTGCGAAGTCTTGCCACGAAATCTGTGTGAATTTGCGTTGCACTTGGTGCGAAAAATTCTCCAGGCAAGCGAATTGATTCTCCGTACGTGAGTTCAGCAGGTGTTGACTTCAGATCTTCTTTAAAAGCAGTTCGCATGCCCAACAGTACGATAGGAAGTACGTCGCTCCAAGATACTGTCTCGTGGCATTTTATTGATGCTTTTAATTGCCGATGAACTCGCTCAACCATACCATTTGCTTGAGCGTGAAAAGATGTTGTACGGAGATGAGTGATGCCAAGAAGTTTTCTGAGCTCGTTGAACAGGTCCGATTCGAACTGGCGTCCTTGGTCCGTCGTGACCTTGAGTGGAACACCAAATCGCGAGATCCAGTCCAAGAGTGCTCTCGCCACAGTCTCAGCAGTCATGTCGACCAGTGGTGTGGCCTCAATCCATCTTGTGTATCGGTCGATGCAGGTCAGGATGTACCGGAAATCTCGTGACGGTTCCAGCGGTCCGACCAAGTCGCAGTGAACGTGAAGAAATCTTTCGCTGACACCTTCAAATTCACCAAGAGGAGAGTGTACGTGCCTTGAAGTCTTTGCTCGCTGACACGGTAAACAAGTTCTGGCCCAAGATTTACAATCTTTCACAATGGACGGCCAAATGAACCTTTGCGTAATGAGTTTCTGAGTAGCTCGTACACCTGGATGAGATAAATTATGAAGATTATTGAATACTCTCCGTCGAAGAGATTTTGGCACAAAAGGTCGGATGTTTTTCGTCGAAACATCACAATAGATGCCTAATTGCGTCTCGGGCAATCGAACCATCTTCAATTGCAGGGAGTGGTCGTTGTTATTCAGCATCTGCACTAATTCTTCATCATTAGACTGTGCAGCTGCAATTTCTTCGGTGTTTACTGTCAAACTTACCTCACCGATTCTCGACAGGAGGTCGGCGACGACATTGTCTTTGCCTGCAATGTGCCTAATATCGGTCGTAAATTGTCCGATATAATCCAGGTGTCGGGTTGCTCGTGGTGTGCTTTTGTCCAGGCCTTGCTCGAATGCGTAAGTTAAAGCGGCATGATCGGTGAAGATAATAAAATATCTGCCCTCGACGGCCCACCTGAACTTTTTTACTGCTGCGTATGCACCGTACAATTCGCGATCGTATGCACTGTACTTACGCTGTGCTGGATTTAGCGCCTTGTTGAAGAATGCCAATGGTTGCCAAATTTTGTTGACAAACTGTTGCAACGTTCCACCAACAGCGAAATCCGAAGCATCGACGGTGATTGAAAGTAACGCGCCCGGGACAGGGTGAACCAGCAGCGTGGCGCTCGAGAGTGCGTTCTTTATTTCCTCGAATGCATTTTTGTCTTCGTCAGTCCACTCGATAGGCGTGCTGCCCTCCTTTTTACCTTTCAAAAGATCGTTGAGCGGTTGTTGCAGATGAGCGGCACGAGGGATGAATCTGCGATAAAAATTTATCGCACCGTTGAAACTGCGCAGGTCTTTCGCGGTCGCCGGAAGGGGGATCTTTTTGATCGCCTCTACACGCTCCTCGAGCGGGCGTATTCCCTCGGCGTTGACCTTGTAGCCAAGGTACTCCACTTCCGGTTGACCAAACACACACTTCGCGGGATTTATCACCACACCGTATTTGCTCAATCTTTCGAACAGGAGCCTTAAATGTTGCAAATGTTGCTCCGCGTTTTCACTCGCGACTAGATAATCATCCGTATAAGGGAATACAAAGTCAAGACCTTCAGTTATTTCATCGCTGAATGCCTGAAAGGTTTGACCCGCGCCCCGTAAACCAAACGGAGTGCGCAAAAACTCGAAGAGTCCGAACGGCGTAGTCACTGTTGTCTTGTGAATATCCTCCTCGGCGACGGGGATTTGATGATAAGCTCGGACTAAATCGATCTTCGAGAAAACACGTTTTCCGCTGAGGTTATGCGTGAAATCTTCGATGTGACGCATTGGATATCGGTTCGGTTTAGTGCGTTTATTAACGTGCCTGTAGTCTCCGACCGGGCGTATCCCGTTATCTTTCTTGAAGACAACGTGTATCGGGGAGGCCCACTGGCTGTTTTTTACGCGTCGCACTATTCCGAGTCGCTCCATTTCTTCAAATTCGGCTTTTACGATTTTCAGCCGATCTTCGGTTAAGCGACGAGGACGGCTGAACACTGGTGGTCCGGGTGTAGTTTCGATGTAGTGCCTTACGTTGTGTTTTACATCGTGGCCAATCTCAGCTACAGGGCGAACGATGTCCGGGAACTCAGCTAGCAGTCGATGGTAAGGTGAGTCGCCGTGGATTGCGCGTACTGTCGGGAAGTCGTCACCAACGGCATGTCCTGCAGCACATAGTTCGGTCGCGTTGTCGATCAGTCGATTATTGCGTGGATCAACAAGTAATCCGTAGTGGGCGAGAAAATCATAGCCAATAATCGGTTGTTCAACGTCTGCGATAATAAATCGCCAGGTGAACTGCCGTCGTAGGCCAAAATCGAGCATTATAAGTTCACTACCGTATGTACTTATCGGCGTACCGTTCGCCGCGAATAACGTGCACTTTGATTTTTCGCGTTGGCCACGGAACAACACTCGCGGAAAAACACACAACTCGGCACCTGTGTCCACCATAAAGGTCCTTTTCGAGTAATTGTCTTTCACATACAAACGGCGAACACTGGGGTCGTTTTTAATTGCCGCAATTAAAGACGCCCCAACTAGTTTTTTTTAAACTTGCACGGATCACGACACTTGGTAGCCTTTTCGGCATAATTTTCGTGGTACCAGCAGAGATCTGGGTTTCGAGGAGCTGATGGACTTCGCCCACGCGAACTGCCGCGCGATTGTGAACGGCCGCGGTACTTTTGCTGTTTCTCAAGACGACTGAGACGCGAAGTCACCTCGTCTAACTTCTTTAATACCGCCTGCAGCTCGCTGCCATCACTTTTGCTTACTGCAGCTATCTTGGCGGGTTCGTGTGCCACTGCTGCTATCCTCGGTCCACGGGCTGCATCGATTACATGGATCGAGTCCGCCGTTTCTGCAAGCTGCTCCAGCGACTTCTCTTTTATTGTCGCCAGGATCCGTTGGGTGTCCACCGGCAGTCGTTTTAGCCAGAAATTTCGGAGTAAGTCGTCCGTTACTGGCAGATCTTTGGCCAACGTTTTCATCTTGCGCAGCATCTGCACAGGAGTGTAGTCGCCCAGTTGCACGGGTTCGAGCAGTTTGCCTAACCGTGTCTCAGTCGAATCCGATGTCCTCTCAATTATTTTATTTTTCACCTCGGTATATTTTCCGTCATACACCGGGTCGTCGAGCACATCGTCCATCATGCTCGAGTACTTCTGGTCAAGCGCGCCAACCAGGTACGTGAACTTCGAAGCTTCCGAAGTAACACGCGACGACTTGAAATTCGCTTCAAGCCTCCTGAACCACCCCCTCGGATTTTCAGGCCAAAAGGGTGGTGCGCTCATTCCGATGCCATTTACACTCCCTTCGGCTGCAGCAGCCAAAGCTGCTGCGGCAGCCTTGATTGCGTCATCCGTGACTTGGGTAGTCCCAGAGCCGGATTCGTTGACGCTGACAATTCCGTCCTCGTTCACCATTTTTCACCAACAAAATCGCACAAATATATGCCCACAAACACAAAACACTAATCACGTCGGGGTCACCAATTTGTGGGGTTAGGTGCGCCGGGTTTTGGTGAAATAATAACTCGAAGTTTAATATTTTTAGACTAGAAAATTTATTTGAACAAGCTCGATGCGAACAGCTCGCAGAGCAAAACTAGACTGTTGTTCTTGGCCTGCCGGCTCGTTACCGCAGGTCAAAAGGGCCCTGAAGTACTTAGTGAATCATCACACTGAAGTATTTCAGGTATAATTAAGGCATCGGGTGTTGGAGCCTTCGTTCGGCTCTGCAGGAATCGTACCTGCGTCAAAATAGAGCCTGAACGGAAAATTCCATCACTCGATCGCCACAAATTTTTACCTAGTTTTGTATCAATTAAGCTTTGCTTTGACTTTTTAGTTTATTTTTTCTTACACGTCTAACTCTTTGTTTTGGATTTGGAGCAACACCTGCCTGAATAGTTCTAGGATCATTTTTATCAAAATTCAGTAGTTCCATTGGTTCGTAACCAAGAAAAGATTTGACATCATTGAATGCTAATGAATCCTGATTATTTTTATAAAAATCATTGAGAGTACAACAATAGGTAAATCCTCGAGTTTCATCGATAAAACTATCAGTCAGGAGATTGCACAATTTATATGGTTTGCATACAATGTAGTTGTTCGAAGATGTTGAAATTTCTTTTTCGGTAGCGTAAGGATTGTTGACCACTAGACTGTTCGTGAGTTCCCGAATTGAATTTTCGACTGATTCCACCCCCGCAAATGTTTATTTAGAGCATAAAAATAACTTTCCCCACAAAAAAAAAAATTTTTCCCCAATTTAAACCGTGCCTCTCGAGCCTTGAAAGTATTTAAAAACAGTTTAAAAGTTAAAAAAAAACAACACTTGCAAAACAGCCGCAATGAAAACTATTACACGGTGACTCCTACTTATTTTATATCGTTCGAAAGATATTGAAAAAAGGAAGCTTTCTGCGAAAACCGGAGATTTTTATCTTCAAAATTGTTCCCACGCGATACAAAAAACCAAACTTTTTACGGCTTTTTTTGCATTATTTTATAAATTTTTTATCTTTAACCCTAAAATTTGACTATTTAAAGTCATTTTTGAGTAAAAACTCCCTACAAATTATAACTTTGTTTTTTCTTAAAGTTTTCAAAAACATTTTACTTTTTGAGCATAACCTCGATATGTAGGTCTTAGGCTTGGATAATCGAAAATCTTTTACTTTATTTACAGTAAAAATCTGCTTTTGAAGCTCTTTAGTGACCACTAAATTTTTTTTACACATTTTTGAATTGCATCAAATTAAAGTTTGATTAAAGAGCTTTCCAACGATATATAATTTTATGCATAAATTGTTATTAGAAGTGAAGTTATGTATATTTGAATAAAAAAAAAGTGGTTTTTTCTATTAATCTAAAAATCCTTTTATTGTACCAAACACGTTTTCTTTATCCAAACCTTCATAACCAGAAGTAAAAAAAAATTATGGATTTATTTTAAGTTTAATATCAAAAAGGTCTATCTATAAAAGAGAGCTAGCGCCATTTTGTAAGATTTTCAATGTAAGATTTATTCGTGAGCTAATTGGTGGAGCAGTTTTTAAAATATTCGAAAAGTGCCTTTTGAGGTTACAATCATTGTTTTTTTCCTATGTGCGCTTGCAGCGCGCTGAGTGGTACTAGTAGAGATAAACTTTGAAAAAAAATTTTTTATGAAGTCTTTTAAGTAAGCATATATAAAAATTAACAAAGCTCTTATTTCACTGAATAGTAGTTTTTATTAAAAAAAAAAAAAAAGAAAATCAGAATTAAAATTTAGATAATAGAAAAATTATATGATACTTGAAATTTTACTTTTGAACCAACATATTTTTGACTAAATATTAAGCTACTCATTCTATCTTATGTGTGTGCAAAACTTTAAAGAACACTCGATATTTTAATTAAATTTTTGACATTTTACTAAACTGCTTCAAAATTTTGAATAAGTAAAAAAATTGGCAGGTACGCTAAGTTTCTTTTTTTGATCTTTTGTACTTCCTGACTAATGTACTTTTTTTGAAATCAGGATTTGTCCGCTTGTAGTTAGATACATTCATCCACAAAAATTGCTTCTGCTTTTCATCCATTGTTAAAATATTATTGTAATCACTGACTAATTTTATTGATCTTTCAGCAACGTCATTGACAATTCTTAAAGAATTGATTATTTTTTTATTTTCCAAATAACCTGCATCTGTAGACCAGCAAGATGGGTGTAATTGGAGAAACTCTTTTTTCAATTTAAATCTATCAAAAATATTCAATGATTCACTGTTTATAAAATAATCTATATCTTCAGTCAGTGCGATATTAATTTTGGTTTTGGGAATTTTTTTAGAAGAATTTGGAATTACATTATCTTTGCTTAGAGCTTCAACCATTTTTTTTTTCACTGCCACTGTAACATTTTTGTCGAAGAAAGATAATGCACTGCATTCTGGTGAAATATACCAGAGGTGGTTTGATATTTTATCGATCGCAGCTGTAGCAATTTTCTCGTTAATTAACTTATAGTTATTAACTTTCCGAATTAATAAAATATCGTTACATGGAGCTTCTGCAGCGTTAGTTACCGTGAACCAAGCTTCCAGATAAATAAATACAATAAATTGGCATACTTGAAAAAACGAAGATTCTTTTTCTCCTAAACTATACGCTGCTCGAAATAAATACATTTTTAAACAATACAAAGCTTTTGACATCCATCGTGCATGATGGCATGCCCCAGGTTTTTTGAATTTAATTTCTTTTTGTTTCCCAAGAAATACCAGACTCAATTCTAAAAACTCTTTATAATCATTTCTGGGCATTTTCTTTTCTAAATGATTGTTAATAAATATAACTTTGCTGTCTACTTCTAAAAGCAACGCAGGATGAAGATCAGCCAATCCACTCTTAAAATTAGTTTGATCTATCGAGTCCCATGCTTTTTGAAAATTTTTAAAAATCGGAACATCTGGTTCAGTGGAAGCTCCAATTTGTGAGGTAAAACACGCTCGAAGAACCACCTCCATAATATGATGACGACACGGAAGATATAAGAGATCTTTTTGTAGTAATTTTTCCAATAGGACAGCAGCTCCAGCCTTAGAACCCAAGTTGGAATTTGTCGTGTCACAACACACGGCTTCTACTTTACTTGTTAAATTCCATTTTACGAGAGCTTTAAAAATGGAATCGGCTTGAAGTACACCTGTGCCCTGATCTAATTTGGGAACGTCTATGATTTGTACAAGATCATTTGGTGCAGTGACAAGAACTGGTACTCTGTCTACCTTTTCTCTTTTACAAGGTGAATCTGGAAGTAGTTTACCGTCCCAATGCGCTGTAGCAAAATCAATGTCATCAACATCAAATAATTTTTGAATATTTTCTGCTTTTTTTTTTCTCACTTCATTTCTTATTTTCTGAAATGAAGCTACATTTAAAATCAAAGTTTCCAAATCGTGTCCCAAAGCATCAGCAATGACAGCTATTATCTGAATAGATTCTCTAATACTTATTCTACAATTATCAAGCACTTCCACAACTTTTTCAGTCAGGACATTAATAGTGGCTTTGGTGCCAACGCCAAGTTTATCATAATTACGTCCTTTAGTCGGATTATATAAAGAACCTTGAGAAGATTCATTAATTTCTTCAGAATTTTCTTGGTTTGAATCAAATGATTTTTTTTTATAAGCAAATAAATTTTTAATCTGTCCTGGAACTAAATAAAATTAAAAAATTTGAAAACTGTCAGAATTTCTTTATTAATATTAATAATCATTGCCAATAAATATTTATTTTAGACTGTTGTTTTGTATAAATACAAAATTTATGTTGTAAAAATTTTGTTATACATTTTTAAAAATATTTCACTTTTTTTATTTTAAATTAAAATAAAAATTATAAAAATACATAATTAAGAAAAAAAACTTACTATGTGATATGATTTGTTCGGTATTGATATTTTTTGGATCATTCTGAATCACGTTAGTTAATCGAGTACAATCACTCTTGATCGGGTTTTCTTTAGGTTCTTCTATGAAAATTAAAAAATTACTTAATTAAACAATGAAAAAATAATTGATGTTTGATACAAACGTTTCATAAGAGCTTAATTTATACCTGATGGTTGAGGATTTAAGCTGCTCAATTGCCGTGAGATTTCATTAACTGGAAGAGTCAGTAATAAAAGCTTATCGGTCACCGAAATTAATGCATTAAATTCTTGATGAGAAACATCGAAAACTGAATTCAAGTTTTTGTAAAACTCAGTTTGTGTCTTATTGCAGTTATTAGATTTATGAAAATTTCGGTACCGCTCGTGAAGTTTTTCAATTTTTTCTGCTATTCTATAATAATTTTGAGTTTTTATTTCTGATTTTTGCCAAATAGTTACGAGTTTTTCTGAAATTAACTTGCAAGCATTCCTAATACTTAGTTTTGTATCCAAATGTCTCGTGTAATAAAACAGATGTTGTAAAATTTGCAAGTTTGTTGGTAAGCTGCCTTCATTCAGTTCTTGTAATTCTACTTCAATATTAATGGTTTCAGCTGATGTGGAAGCCATTTTTTAATAACTAGATCTATAAAATAATTAGCAAAAAAAAAAATTAGATGTATGTACTGGAAATTAAAACAGTTGTAAATTTTAAAAAATTTTAAATTTATAATAGAGGATTTAATAACCAATAATATATAATAACTATGAATTTAACAACCAAATTAATTCTAAAGAATTAAGTAAGAAGCTCAAAAATTTCATCTTTTTGACAAAAATGTAGCTTATAAATTTATGCAATCTTTTTATTAATCAAAAAATATAAAAAAAGACTAATTTTGATTTTTATACGATACTTAACTTCATTATATATCATTTTTTCAATAAATGCTTTAAGTTTACATTCTCGTTTTAAGTGGAACTTATAACATTTATGGTTCGCTACGAAAGCACTGAATAAAAAATAAATAAATACATAAAACATTTATTCAAAAGATAAGAAAAAGGCAGTAAAATAATCTATGTTACTTATAAGTAAAGACGAAAAGGAGTAGAACAGTACCGCGAGATATAGCTGCGGCTGCAATAATAAGATGTCGAGAAAAAAAATTAGAGCCTCGAGAAGAGCTTCAACGCCCGTTAATTATTAACTAGTTGTTTTGTAAATAATAGCTTTTCTCTGCTATAATCTTGCATTAATTACTTACCAATAATAAATATTGCTCGATGACTTTATTAGAAGCTGGGAACAGGTTTTTTACTCAAAAATAACCCAACAGTTAATTTTAACGTTTACGCATTTTTCAAAAAACCACGTAAGTAATTGTTTGATGATACAATACTGCCAGAATATAATAATTAATCACTCAAACACTCACTATATAGAGATTGCGATCACAATAATCTAATTGGCAATGCAAATTGATCAAAATTAAAACTGCGACTGCGAGTGCTTAGTTAAAGAATTAATCATAAATCAGTCCTTGTACTCTCAATCAATTCCGGCAGAGAGCGCTTTTTCTCAAGAGCGCGCCACTTCTTAGAACGTGTTAAAATAAGGTATTAATTTTTCAAAATTTACAATTTTTTTAAATGTCGTTTTCGAAATAATGGCAAGTCGTAAACATTGAATTTTACTTTTAAAAAATCAGAATTTTTTATTTAAATCTGCTTATTATCGATTTTTTAGCATGGTCTTAATGATAAATGTAAACACAAAATATCTTCGATTATTTTTCACTAACATGTTTTTTTATTTAGCGATTTAATACTTTTGGCCTCAATTTCAATCCATCAATTGTTATTTTTCAAATAATTCTTTAATTTAAGTTAATAATTACCTTGATGATCACGAAATCATTGGTTTTTAGTAACAGCTTCATTTATACTTATAAGAGCTTTTTGTTTATATATATATTTTTTTAACATGAGCTTTGTTACTTTTTATATGTATTTTTTCATTTAAAGACTACATGCAAATGTTTTTTTCAAAGTTCATCTCTGTCTTTTTGATATTAATCTTAAAATAAATCCATAATTTTTTTTTTACTTCTGGTTATGAAGGTTTGGATAAAGAAAACGTGTTTGGTACAATAAAAGGATTTTTAGATTAATAGAAAAAACCACTTTTTTTTTATTCAAATATACATAACTTCACTTCTAATAACAATTTATGCATAAAATTATATATCGTTGGAAAGCTCTTTAATCAAACTTTAATTTGATGCAATTCAAAAATGTGTAAAAAAAATTTAGTGGTCACTAAAGAGCTTCAAAAGCAGATTTTTACTGTAAATAAAGTAAAAGATTTTCGATTATCCAAGCCTAAGACCTACATATCGAGGTTATGCTCAAAAAGTAAAATGTTTTTGAAAACTTTAAGAAAAAACAAAGTTATAATTTGTAGGGAGTTTTTGCTCAAAAATGACTTTAAATCGTCAAATCTTAGGGTTAAAGATAAAAAATTTATAAAATAATGCAAAAAAAGCCGTAAAAAGTTTGGTTTTTTGTATCGCGTGGGAACAATTTTGAAGATAAAAATCTCCGGTTTTCGCAGAAAGCTTCCTTTTTTCAATATCTTTCGAACGGTATAAAATAAGTAGGAGTCACCGTGTAATAGTTTTCATTGCGGCTGTTTTACAAGTGTTGTTTTTTTTTAACTTTTAAACTGTTTTTAAATACTTTCAAGGCTCGAGAGGCACGGTTTAAATTGGGGAAAAAATTTTTTTTTTGTGGGGAAAGTTATTTTTATGCTCTAAATAAACATTTGCGGGGGTGGAATCAGTCGAAAATTCAATTCGGGAACTCACGAACAGTCTATTGACCACTATGAAACACATAGCTTCCTTTTTACTTTTATTAACCACACATTTAAATAGATTTTTAGGCACAGGTATTTTATGATCGATTTTTCCGGTCTGGTCATTTCGTTTGTTGTATAAATAAATTGGCTCGCCCTCAAGTTCTAGGACCCCAAGACCACCAACCCAAATTTTTAAATCACGTTTCTTATTGACTGCCAGGAATCGAACGTACTCTTCTACAAAGAACCAGTTACCTGGCCTGGCGTTAATTTGCTGCCACATAGGAGCAGCATTGGCATAAAAATACGTACTCATTTGCTCGCTTTTGTAAACTTTGTCTGCGTTGGCTACCAAATGGCCAATTGCCAGAAATTTCTTATCGCCTAAAAGAAACGAAGGTGTGTTAACATAAAAAGTCGCTAATTAATTCATCATTTTGTGTATAGTCAAATGTATGTGAGTATTACCAGGCTTGGGTGATGCATACTTGCTCGCAATCGTTAAAGAATTAAAAGTCGTGAGAAAATTTTTAAAAGCAAAATCAAGACCATACGGATTTTCCTTGGACATAGCCATGTTTTCATAGAGATTGCCTGTTTTGAAAGCCTTATTCTTTTCTCCCGTGTATCTCACTGTAACCTGATTAATACTCGAAATTACACTGTGCGACCATAAAGTATTGGCTGCCTTAAGATCATGACAAAGTTCAATTGTTTTAAGAAACGAGCCATCTTCCATGGCAAAACCAATTTCATATCTATTTCCTATACCACATTTTTGGTTCAATGATTTAAGCACGGGATTGTAAGATAAGCATGTAATGTCTAAGAAGTTGATCGTATTTCCTTTGGCAGAAAATTTATTGTTTTCTATACACTCAATCGGAATATTCATTTTTGATGCTGTTACATTTTTTTTGTCCTTGCTGTGACTCTGAATATTAATCTTTCCAGGACAAAATATGTTAATTGTCTCACCCGACTCCATAATAATTTCAGGGCCATCAGCGATATCTGGGTATAAATATGAAGGATTCTTTGAGTCAGGTCGAAGAAAAAGTGGTTGGTTGTCCTCGTGCGTATTTTTTTTCAAGTTTATTGAACATTGTTGACCTTTGGATAAATACATTTGAATTAATTATTGTTAAACACGTTTGTAGAGTTAAAATATTATACAAATTTTTATCTAAATTAGATGAAAAAAAATAATCATAAGATATTTATATCGGTCTTACAGTCTAACTATATATGCGGATCATTAGATGATTCTTACTTAAAATCGCCCTCGAAGAACCTAAAATATCGATTTGTCATCAATATTACAAAACCCACAATATGTGTAACTTTTGGTTTTTGCAACAACACGCTCTGGGGACTCAATGATGCCATCAGAACTGTTGCCATACTCCATAAGATATCTGCACTTGAAACCGCCTTGCTCCCAAAAGAATCCATACGTATCTACCACTGACTCCGTTTCGCAGCATTGAGAATGTCACCCGCAGCAGCAGGACGCAACCAACGTGTACCGATATTGATATTTCGTGTTGCTTCTCGACTGGTTCATCTTGCAAAATTATTAGAGCGTCATGATTCAGTCAATCACGATTTTTTCCATTTAACCTAGTCTTTAACTCCGTTTATATAGAAAAGTGGTAATCGTTGTTACACCAATATTTGAAACTGAATTTACCCTTGATCATACAAGCTAAACACAACCATGTTCACAAGAATCTAAATCCAAGGAGACTCTTATCGAGAATGGTGAATCCGTCTTACCAGTAATGGTATATTGAAGAACTTTTTTGAGCAACAAATAACCATTTTAGCAAACAAGGAAGGCACCCAAGACCAATGGAAGAGTTTCGTGGATACTTAAGTAATTGAATTTATTCAAATAAAATTTAAAGTTTAAACAAAATCCTGAACGTTATAAGCATCTTTTTGTTTGACAGAAATTTCTCATCCGATAAATATAAATTACTTCACTAACTTGACAATGTCACAAATATTCAAAAGATTGGCTTAACATCAGGACCTATCTATGTTCTTTATTTCATTTGTGCGTCTGAAGGTACCAAAATTTTTGCACCATCACAAGGATCTACAAGCATAGCTTCTTTCACTCTCTTAATACCAAAGATTACGAGACCACAAAAAAGAAGACAACGATCGAATTATTTCTAACAAGAGAAGGAAACAACCCAAGAATAAAAGAGTCCGACGCATTGCGTCGCTTTGGTTTTGTTTCAACGGACGAGAAAGAACCAAGTTCCGTAGATAGTCACGGATATCCGCTTACTACGTAGAAGTGTTACATGGATGGGAAGGAGGTAATAAAGTCTATTACGAATTATTATCCTTAATTTATAACAATTAGAACGCTAATGATAATAGTTTTTAACAATAAGCTTTTATAAATAATTACTTATCATAAAAACTATTTATGATAAGAAAAATACTTACACGCTGATTTATGTATAAAAAGAAATAATAGTAGCGATGTCACTCGAGAAGTTTTACACTTTAATCTCATTGTGAAGTTGTTACTAAGAAAAATTGTGAAGCTTGATACTTTGATCAAAGCGAAAGAATTACTGAATCATTTAGTAATACCAAAATTTTTTCCACTCTTCAATATCTGTTATTTTTTTAATCGGGACATAATTTGATTGTTCAGCTGAACAAACTGCGGATTATATATATAGTGGAAAACATTCGTTTACAAATACTGTATATTGACAAAAATATTTGATAAAAAAAAAAAAACTAATCTTGTCTTTTTTCTTCCGAAATGGAAAATATTTCTTTGAATAATTATTCCATGCAATCAATTTTTCTCTTGTAGGAAGTAATCAATTAAAATAAACTGTTGATCAACTAAGAAAATTTTCTTTAGATTATTATTTCGTTCAATCAATTTTTCTCTTACAGGAATCAATTAAATTATCAATTAAAATTAAGTGTTAATCAACTAAGTAATTTTTTAACTTATTCGCTAGCTTTTATTAATGATTGTTTGAGTCGGGTTGTAAATTGAATGGATGCAAATTTTGTATAACATTTACAAACTTAAAAGGCTTTATAATGATTGTCTTCTTTATAAACTGTAAACTAAAATTTTATGACACTGTACTTTTTTTATTTTAACCTACACTACAATACAACATTGATTGATTAATCTCTGAGAACGGAAAGTATAATTTAAAATAATAGAATTTCGTCATTCAGCGATCTGCTAATCAATCATGTAAATTTTTACTAGGACAAAAATTTTGGAAACCGTTATAAAGATAAATAACGTTGATTTAAGGTTGGGTATTTTATTGATCTTTAAAAATGCAATACATTTGAAAATTTTAAATAAATTACGCTCAAAATAAGTTAGTATGATTTTTTAACCATTTTACTCATAAACAAATTTTCAAACAGCTATGTTTAACGGTAATTAACCAGATTGAAAAAGAGGTTCAGCATCAGAAAAATCGGGTAAAGAGAGCTGTTGAATATCTTCGTTTTTCAAAAAATCACGAACAGTACAGCAGTAAGTGTAACCGCTTTCAATTGCTTCGAATTCACTACCCAGCTCATCACCGCAGCCATCATATTTCTTGCAAATCACATAGTCCTGAATTTCATTTTTTTTAGCGTAAGGGTTGTTTGATGTCAAAAATACGAGCCCTTTGTTACTTTTTGAGTCGTAAACGTACTTGAAAAGCACCTTGGGGGCCGGGATCATGTTGTGCTCCCTGAATAAATAAAAAAATAGTTTAAAAATGATTTTTTATTAATCAGAAAATTAAATGCTATAAGAAATAATAACCCATCCACAGTAGCGTTGGTCAAATAAATTTCAACCTCTTGGTCGTCTTTGTCGCGGAGAGTGAGAGTTCCGATACTTCCGGTCCAAACGTTCAAGTCGGTTTTTTTCTTCTTCGCGGTCGAGCGCACTAGCTCTTCGACTCTTTTCCAGTTGCCGTTGTTCACGGCTTGCCACATTGGCACCACATTTACGAAGAAAAATGTGCTCTCTTGCTGGTCCCCATAAAATTCATCGGCGTTTGCTACCAAATGCCCTCTAGCGAAAAATTTATGTTCTACAAATAAAAATCGATGGTATTAATTCTATCTTCTTAAACTTACAATGCTTCTATTTATTTTCAATCTTTAAATGTAAAAATATGTTATTTTGCTTACACTTACCGAGTTCTGATACATATTGATCGGCCCACTTAGGATTCTTAAACAAACTCAAGAAAGTAAGCGCTTGTTGTTGGAGGGTGTAAGCCTTTTTTACTGGAACTGACACAAAAAGTTTTCCAACCCCAAAAGTGTTTTTACGAGCTTGACGCTGTCTGCTTTGAATCGTAGATACAATAATTCCATGAGACCAATAAGTATGAGCCCGCTGGTTTAAAAAAATATAGTTTCGTCATAAAACAATATATACTACATATAAAACATCATCAAAAATAAATTATTTACCCCAGAATCGTGACAAAGTTCTATGTTCGGTATAAAGTTACCATCGTCAATTTCAAAACCGATGACGTATATTTTTCCAGTTACGGCACAAGATTTTCCTATGCTCTTGACAATAGCTTTCGCATGCTTTTGACACGTAATGTTTGCAAAATTAATAGAGCTTTTTCCAATTTTGAATTTTTTACCTGAATCGCACGTGATTTCAGCGACATGTACATCTGCGGTCTGATTGTTTAGCAGTATGGAATTACCAGGGCAGCTAACGCGTAGTCTTTCATTTTTTTTCAAACTCAATAAAGAAGGTGTTTTAATATTGGGGTAAACAAATTTTGTTGCACCAGGAGATATTATCAGTGGACCTTTCGAACCAAAATCTTGTTTAACGTCAACCACGCAATTTTCAGCACCTTTTGGCAATTTATTGTTTATCGGAAAAATGAAGTTAATATATTTTTGGTGCTAAAAAAAAGTTTTCTCAAGGCGAATTAAGTCTTGGAATAATAAAACTTACCTGCCGAATATAAAACAGCTAAAAGTAAACACAAAATGTATTCCATTTTGAATTCTAACAAGTAAAATCAGTTCTTGACACTCAGTCTTACAATTAGTAAAACTTTTTTTTTCAAGCGACTTTTTTATGCTTGACGTGATTATAAAAATTTATTAGTCACGAAATATAACATAGCTGAGAATCTAAAAATTTTTTTGCGCTTATTCATTAGTTTAGTAATTTTCTATGAATTTAAAAATTTTTTTAATTATTTAATCTCTATTTAAATAATTTATCAAAATCATCAAAAAAGTTTGGTATTGGAAGTAATTAAAAAATTATTTTGAATGCATTTTGCATTTTTCAGACCATTATAAAATTTAAAAATAAATTATCTTAAATTTTACTGTACCTAAATCGTAAATTTAGCTCCTAGACTTTTCTTTTTGAAACTTGACTAATTCCTGTATGGTATACTTGCGAAACTCCCACTTAAAAATGTATACAAATTACAATTGTACGTAGTCATTCGTTGTAAAGGCCTTTTATGAGAGTTCAGGAGACTCAACCACGCAAGAAACCCGCAAAGTGATACGGAGACCTTGAGGACCCTTCGAGCCAGGGTTGTAAAACTTTTGTTTCACAAACAACCTCAAAGGGTCTTTTGATGAGATGAAGACTTACTCTACGATAAAAATTAAAAAAAAAACTTGAGCTCTCTCTAAATAAAATTCCATTATTTTAAGCATTGTATTATTTTGTGAACGTTTTTTAATTGCATAAAATTGTTAGAACAATTAGTTTCTTGTAATATGCTTGCTTACAAAATTAATTTTGATATTAATATTAATTATAATATTGATATAAGAGTTTATAGTAAATACAAAAACGCACTCCAAATTATCGAGGTAATTATGATTAAAATTTTTTTTAATTAACTTGTCATTAACTTGACAATTGAGACAGATTAATCATGTAATCCAGACTGCATCATCAATTATTGTTATGCTGAGCAAAATTAAAATTTTGATTTGATAAAGTATTAACAATTTAATTCAAAGCTTTTAATGAAAAAAAATTCGATATTGACCTACTTAGATAAAAGTGTTCAGACTATGTGATTTATTAAAATAAGCTGTCAGCTCTTTGACATTTCCGCGAGCATTTCCGTATGACACACTTTACAATGAGCCGAGATCAGGTTTTTTTTATCTTGCTAATTTTTTATCCATATCTACATTTGTCCCATAAAAAGAAAACGTGTAATCCTGAGCGGATTTTAGCCTACTTTTACAATCCAAGTCAACTTTCGTACCTTTAAGAAAAAAAGAAAACTCTTTAATTCGACTTACCGAAAAAATAGTTAAAAATAGCTTTCGGAAAAGCTACGTGGCTAATCTCTAATTGCAAAGCGAAAAAAGAAGAAAAAAAAGTGACAAAAAAGCACTTTGTGTTGGAGGCAATAAATAAAAGGGCATGGCGAAAATCTTGTAAAATCCTGTCGTGCGTACGTGGTTCCAAAGGAATAGAATCAAGCTGATTGATGCGCCGGACAATTACCCAGATATTTGTTTCGCCCTCCGAACCCAACGTCGTCTGCATCCCAAACAGCATGGCTACACGCGCATTCTTATACCAACTTCTTTCTTTCGTTTTTTTTTCTTTTCTTTTCTCACTCGCTCTGACGTTGGTTTACGTGGGCTTGGCAAATTTGCAACTTTATTTTATCTCTCGTTCGGCTGTGACACTTTTTTATTTAATGGAATTGTACTCGAGTCTCGCTGATTTGTTGTTATTGGACCGAATACTTAACATCTTTGAGTGCGGTTTTTATAAAAAGGATTCATTCTCTTTGTTTAGAAAAATAATTTATTGATGAGAAATTCAATTACATAATCGAAACTAAATAAAGTTCAGATACTGTTGTGTACAATTTCTTGAAAATTTGAAATACAACTGTAAGTATTAGGTATAATAAAAATAAAGTATATTTTTAGAGTAAATTTTCAAAATGCCGACTCCAAATTTAATATTAAAGTGTTTAAATTCTAATTCAGGTAAACCAACCTAGTATAAACCGACTTTAATTAAAAAAAAATAAATAAATTAATAAAGAAAAAAAATGTGCGACAGTTGAAAACACTCATCAAGTTAAGCTGTCAAATAGATGAATATTTCACAGTAAAAAGGGATGAAAAGAATCTCAAGGTCCATGCCCAGAAACCCCGTGTGACGAGTGACGACTCAGCGCATAAGTAAGTGTTTTGTTTTGCTCCTTTGTTTCTCTCGTACTTACTTCAGTAATTCAGCAGCATTGGTTAATTTGCTTCGTCGTTCGCGTATGGTGTCAAGGGAGAAGAACCAAACTAGGAATTCTAGATATTCCCGCAATTAAAGAAACAAATTTTTTCTAAAGTCAATTACTCTTTTAGTGACAAGTCTACCCTATGACATTTTACTTGATTTTTATAAATGTGTATTCGCACTTATTGTTAATAAAGTTGTTTTATTTTTTAATATAACCACTCAACGAGGGTAAAATTTTTTAAATTAGTATACTTATAAGTATAGTATACTAGATTTTTATTCACAGCATATGCTTACGATACAAACTTATTTCGTGAACTGTATTGCTGTAAACTTCTTTTTTGTTTTTTAAAACTATAGATTACTTTTATTATAGTCTCAACGAAAATTACTTTTCGAATAATAAACGTTTCTACGTAGGTATCTGTGTTGCAAACAATCAAAGCTATAAGTATCAAAATAACACTAATCATTATGTTTACCAAGTTTTGCTATCAAAGTTTTAGAATAATTCATTACGGTAAAATTGAATATAAAAGTAAATTATTTTAAAACTACGTATAAAAAATATATACATTTTAAAGGTAACTAATTAGAAATTCTTTTTTGGGAGCTTCAAATAGTAGCTTGGAATTAAAATAAATGAGAAGAAAATGACAAAGGCGAAATCATGAATAAACAGCCATGCCGCGGCCGTAACAATAATTTAGAAAAAACTAAACAATAGTTATAAATTCAATTGCATATGATTTTACAAGCAAAAAAAATCTATAAATAAAATAAAATGCATTCTTAAATTTCCAAAAAAACTAAAAAATTTGATTTTCTTCTGTTACTGCTCAGGGCGTACGTCTTTGTTAATTTTAACTTTTAATAAAAATATATTACATTGAATATACCTTAGGAGAAAAGAATAATTTTCAAAAATCGACAAAAAAAAATTTGTGATGATTGCAACAGCAAGTACCTGTTTCAAAAACGAATTTTTTTTTCAAAATATACCAAAATTTTAATTCTTTTGTACTCAAATGCAAATTTATTATACCCGAGTGTTTTCAATATTGATCAGCTAACGAAAAATGTGAAATAAAAAAGTACTGTCAAAAAGAACGTGAAATTTTTACAATTTTTCATAAAAGTTTTTAGCTTCTCCAAAAGCTGTTAACAGCCTGTTGATTATATCCGGAAGTATTAGATATTATATTTAACGTCAGACGCAGATGGGTTTTTTTTAGACGCTCTGTAATGTCAACACAAAAACGTGCTTGACACTTGATAAGCTCACACAAATTACCTGTAGTTCAGACAGTAAATTTATTTTATAAAGTGTGTCAAGCGTTCCGATACTTTGAATTCATCAACCGAAAATAAAATTCAATGATTGGAAATTAGATACAAGACCCTAATTCTTTTTATCCGTATCTTTTGAGACTTTTGCTTCAAAATACCCCAATTATGGACTATGCAAATCCCATGCAAACCTCTTTGTTTACACTAATTATTGGACCTTAGACAGCCCAAGAATCAAATCGGTCTATTAATTGGGGTAAGCAAAGCTGTATGCATGGGATTTGCATGGACCATGATTGGAGTACTTTGAAAGCCTCTAAAGACACGGGTGAGAGGGGGAGAAGTTGGGTCCTGTACCTTATAACGCATTAAAGAAACTGATTTGAAAAAATTTTACAATTAATAACCTGAATTGGCTAGTACTCTATTTCTATGATTCTCATTCGTATCGAATTCTTTCGTCTAAAAAGAACATTTAAAAAAAAATTTCTTACATTAAATTGACACCTTTACCACATTTTGCTGAAACGATAAGAATTTTTTTATTTTGTGAAAATTTTTTTTTTCAACTTTCCACTATTAAATAAGAGCTAGCGCCATATCGCGTAAACTTTTTATTCGTGAGCTGATTGGTGGAGAAAGTTTTTTAAAATATTTGAAAAGTGCAATTTAAGGTTACAATTGTTGTTTTTTTTCCTATGCGCGCTTGCAGCGCGCTGAAGGGTCCTAGTATAATAAATTATCGCTTTAATATTTAAAAAAATTCAAATTTGACAAGGTTTAAAAAAAAAAAAACAAACTTTTGTACTGCAATGATCAAGGCCATTTTATGAAAGATAATATTTCTTTGTACTTACGTGCAGGTGTATGTGCTTTTTCATTAAAAAAACTTAAACGGAATTTATTCTTTTTACGCTTTAACCACGACTTAGGAAGCATAAAAATTAACGCTTTCCTAAAGTTTTTAATGAACATAAGAAAAATTTCAAGATTAAAAAGTAAGAGCACATAGTAAATTTTTTTTTAATTTAATTCAATATTTTATTTTAAAATACTTTGCAGCTGAGATATTGAAAACAATTATGAAATTTCGCAAGTTTTAATGTCGTTAATAAATTTTAATCAAAATTCAGAGGAACAAAGCCAAAAAAAGAAGAAATTATATTAATCAAATTAATAAAATGTAGACAATAAAAGTATTGAAGCTTCGGAAAAATATCAATGATTCCAAATTAGCCCGTAAACAAGCGCGATTGGCTTCGATAATTTTTTCCCGAAATAAGCACTCTTACTCGCGCGACAAATCCATCTCTTGTAATTGAGAGAAATTGACGTTTCCTCGAACTGAGCACATACTTACCTGAAAATGCGATTTTTCTTGACCGAAAATCTTCTTTTTACTTTTTGCGGCTTTCCCAGGAGACCACTACTTTGCGATTCTTTCAGTGAGTTTTGGAAAATTTAAGGGATTGCTTTTTGAGTGGACGGAAAGTTGTCCTCCCCCATGCTCAACTTTTCTCTTCTTCTTCTTTTTCTTTTTGTCTTCATTGGACTCGACAACTTTTTTTTTTTAATTTGATTCAGGTGAATAATGTGTTTTTATTGGTGTGATATCCATTTATTTTCGTTTAAATTTTTGCCAAGAGAAATATTTTTTTATCGTTGGAAAAACTTTTTTGGGATAATATTATGGCCATGAATTCTAGGTAATTGAATAAATAAGAAAACTCGGTTGAATAGATTTTCCAGAGAGAAACTTTATATACATATACATCTTTATATAGATTCATAATAAATAAATAATCAATAAATATTCTTCATGCATGTATATATTATTTTTTTATTTAAGTTTTTTTACTTTATTTTTAAGTCTTAAACATTGGCGAAGATGCAAGCGGCTGCGAGGACATCAACATTTGTTCATTTATGCCACAAATAATTCTTTCTCTTTCACTCTCCCACAGTTTTCACTCGATCATTTCAACGGAACATAAAAATCTTATCATCTCAGTGCATGCTTTGTGCGTTGAGAATAAGCAAAAGACTTTCAATTACAATTAGTCACATTTTTCTTTTCCTTTTTTTTCTTAGCTATGTATGTAAATGCTAGATGGATATTGAATAAAAAATTACTTATAGAACTGCAAAGTGAAGTACTAATTCTCAACTAGAATATATATGTATTTGGCACTGAGTAACAATAGTGCAATAATAAAATTAACTGTGGATGCAGTAACGAATCGATAAATATCTATTTCTAAAATAAACAGAAAAATAAATATTTTCTACTTTAGGCTTCGCAGAGTTAGGCCTCACTTAGGAACATTTTCACGCAATATTATATCAGTAGATCACGGCAATAAATGAAACATGTGATGATTCTCATTATTTAATTCATTGCTATCGATCTAATGTACAGTTAATTGATAAAATTCGATGACACTGGTTGATTTAGTTTTATTACGTTGCAGAGTAGCTTTTGAGCATCATTTTTTAACATTACGTATAGAACATTTATAATTAGATTTTTTTACACAAACTGAATAATTCGAGAATGCAACACGCAATTAATTTGGATGATTATAACAACGAATAATAAATTCATTAAGGTAGTTCCGTGAAAAATCCCATTTCTTTGAATTGTTTTAAAATTTGTACTAAAATATTCGTTTTGAATCAAGGAATCCAATGATATTGAATTAAAGTGGGCTATCGGGGTTCAATTTTGAGAAAAAAAGTCTTAAAAGTTTGAAAAATTTGCATTACAGAGATAGGAACCAGGCGTGAATCTGGTACTTTTTTTTTCATTTCGGTCTACTAAAGCATGAATAAACCTTGAATTTTTCTTAAAATTTGATATGTTATAGTTAAATAAATTTTAAAGGACTACCTCGCTTACTTAATGGGACTACTTTTTGAGTTGTTTTAATCTAAAGTTGAAAAATAAATACCCCTTTTTACGTGTAATTTTGGTTAAGGTAAAACACCCAATTGTGGTTCTTCCTAGGACCGTTTTTTTTGAGACTTTAGTTCAAAGGTACCCCAAATGTGGACCATGCAAGGAGCGTTGGTACCCCGATTAATGGACCGTCGAATCAAACAATTGACTGGCGGGTCCATTAATCGGGGTATCCACGCTTCGTGCATGGGATTTGCATGGTCCACACTCGGAGTACCTTTGAACTAATGTCTCCAAAAATACGGTCCTAGGGCGACCAAAATTGGGTGTTTTACCTCATGGCAGCTGTGGTTAGAGAAAGACAGAAAGACGCCGAGCATGCGCGCAAACTTTTGGGAGTGACTGTATTCACGGAATTACCTTAAGAGTGGAATAAACGAAAAGGTCAGCGAATTTTCATGAAAAAAAATCGCCAAACTTTTCTGTAGCCATTTTCAAGCATATATTAAATCTAATCAGACTTTCGTTGCCGCTTATATTTGTGGTTGCTTCGAAATTATAATTGCATTGATTTATTTTTTTTATTTTACTTTTTTTTACAAATTCAGACTACGTTAAATTTATCGAAAAATAACACAATTTTTTTTTCTGAGAAAGAAATGAAAAGTGGAAATAATAAAAGCACGAAATAATTTTTTCCATGCCTTCAATACTGGAAAAAAGTACCAACAACTTCTACAAAATTAACATAACCGTGCACAAAATTTTGTCTTGTTATTTTGAATTTTATCATATTTATTTTATTTTAACTTCTATTAAGTACATATTTTTATTAAAGTAGCACATAATACGGACGTGTTTTGAAACACCGTTAAAATTTATCGTGATACACGGCTTAATTGGTAATAATAATAATAATAATTATAAATTGTCATCTGCTTGGAGTTGATTAAAAAATAAACTTAAAAGTTACAGTTGAGATCGAACTTTAACGCCGCTTACCGAAACGAAGGAACATGTGGTCCACGTCTTGACGCTTTACGCCGCTGTCTGGAAGCGGAATTCCTTCTCGTAGCACTGGAACTGATAAAATTTTATAAAAATTTTCCACCTTACTCATATAATCATTTGTTTTTAGTAAAATAAAAAATAAATTGAGCTGAGGCTTAAGCGTTGATGCATATTCAATATATAATTATTTAAAATGCTATATTGTAAATAAGAAAAACTATATTCGGAAAGTAGTAATGTTTCTTGGTCATTTCGATAAAATTTATTTTTTTACAAAAAAGCTTTGTTCAAGATACGAATGAATTTAACTAAAAAAACACCGAGAAATTTTCTTAATTTGGTTTTTTAATTGTTAAAGGGGAATAAAAAATTCATTTACTAAATATTTCTCACAAGTCGGTAAACGTTAAAGTCTGACTTCTTGTTCTGTATTCACTAAATTGGTAGAATATATTTGAAAAAATTAAGCTCATGTAAGAAACTACATTCAAAAATTTTATAATGTCCAATGTTCACTTCCACAGTCATATTTTTCAAGTCATAGTTACGTAATTTTGAGATTTATAAAACTGCAAAAATTAGTGGTAGTTTTTATATAAAGAAAACTGTTTTGGTAATACGCAATTCTGAAGAAGTTTAAAAATACTGGATAACAGTTGACTTTACTATCGCTGTATTTTCAAAATAATGAAAAAATGATTTTGTTCCAGTTTAATCACATGTCATTGAGTTAATTTGAGTAAAAAAAATTACAAGATGAATTTTTAGTTGAATGTCAGTAAAACTAAAGAGTAAAGTCAAAAACATCTCATTTTCGTGACATTGTTAAAACTCGCTCATCTTGGTGGCCTTCAAGCGATTGATTGTTCGACGCGCAGCAGCGAGCTGAACTACACGCAGCGACGGCAAAATATAATGAAGTTTTGCCACGATCTCCAGCACGGGCTCACCCTCAAGGCTGCTATGCAACCTCTCTTTCGTCGATGCTTAACTTTAATTTTATCGCAGCCTTGTTTGATACTTTTCCCATACTCGCTGTTCATTAGTATGCTTACGAATTGTTTAGGCTAAAGTTAATTTTAAACCCACAACGTTGATGAGACGCATAGCAAAGCAACCTTGATTGGAAGCTACGATAAACTTATGATAGTCACTAATAACTCATTGTCTGCTAGTGCGGCAATCATAAAAATTTAATTATTAAAAGATTAATTTTTGTAAAATGTAAAAAAATTTACTAAAAATTAATATTTTTTTTTATCAACTTTCTAATCAAAGTCCCGTTGAGTTAGAATTTAAAATTTTACTATGAAGATTAGCTTATTAAAAGAAAAATTAATCTCTCTTTGAATTTTTTCATGTTCATCAGAATATACTCGAAGTTTTCAAATCGCGATACAGTAAAAAAAATTTCGTTTCGAACTTGATGTAACTAAACCCTTTCATTTCATTGTCCTGTATGCACACGGATTTTTTCTTTCTAATTTTAAAAAACTCTGTTAACGAATGGCGTAACCGCACTAGACATAAAAAAATATTAGACTCGCACAAGTCAGGTTTACCTTTTTCGTTAACGTAATTTTCCATGGCGGCCCCGAGTTCGTAGATGGTGGAAAGGGCGGCGCAGACCTTGCGAATCCTGGGTGGCACCTCGTCCAGAAGACCGGGACTGCACTGGGCCGGCGGCATTGCGTGCGCCTCGCCCGCGAGCGTCGCCAACAGGATAAGCGCGCACATCAGACAACCCAAAACGGCCACGCTCCCGCAACTGCTGCTGCTGCCGCTGCCTTTGGTTACGCTCTTCTTGGTTCCAGTGCAGCTGCTGGCGCTTGTACTCGTTTCCATTTTTACCTGTGAATCAAACACAATTGCTATAGTCCATTTCATACATGAGTCTAGTTTTATTTTCAAGTTTATCATGTGTCTTGAAATTTTTATGTTTTATTTAGCCGGACTACTGAAGTCGCAGTTGAAAATGTTGCGTATGAAATATGAGCAAATTTTGTGAATGGGGTATTCGAGATATCGGACGAATGGATTTCTATTGATTTTTTTGTAAGGTAATTTTAAAGAAAGTTTTTTACATGAGTTTGATTAATTTGTTCTTTTTCTTGAAAAAATTAATCATAAAGTACGAGTCTATCAAATAAACTGTTCTCATTTGACTTGTTCTCATGGTTATATATCAAAATTTTGACACATCATTGTAATAATATAGAATTTAGATTATCAATATTGATAAAAATTAAAATCGCTCTTATGTAATGAGTTAAAACTAAACACAAGGTATTACGAATAAAAAAAATTCATTATTTGATATAGTTCCAGCTACTATTTTTTGTAATCTTTATTACCGGACATGGTTCATCAAAGTTTCAATATTACAAAATATTACAGAATAAAAATTAAAACATGAAAATTTATTTAAAAGAGCGTACCTCAAGGAGCTATGAACCTACTATATTTTACCTTCATTAAAATATCTTTTTTTTATTGCGTAATAAATCTAAAAATTTGATAAAAAACTATTGCAGTTGTAAGTTACTTGAGGTACTTCTCCTCTAAATAACGCTTATTCGAGAAAATTCTAGAATTGTGGAAATGATTGGTTTGTACCTTCATACATAGTCACGAAAAATTGAACCGGCTACTAGGTCCTTTCAAAAGTAACTGATTTGGCATGATTTAAAAAAAAAGTAATCTTACAATAACAATATGAAACAAAACGTCAAAACTACATTCGAGATACGTCTAAAAAAACATTATGCTATAGTTAAAGTATTCATTTACGTAAATACAAATTTAAAAAAGTTTACCTTATATTTACGGAGAAATAGCGACTTGAAATTAATAATTTTCGTAATTTTTTCAAAAACATGAGTCAAGTTGTGGTAATTCTCGATTGTATACCTTAAAATATTCAAGAATTATAATAACGTCGAATTTATCAATTTTCCTCAAATATTGCGTAAAATAGCACTGGTGACTTAAAAATTCGGTATCGATTTATAATTAATAAAACAATAAGTTTGTTGGAGTGAGTGTTTGATAGCTTCAAAACAAGCCAAGTAGTTTAAATCGCGTCAAAGAGTTTACAGGGGGACAGCTCCCCGCAACGAGGTCCAGGGGGGCGACGAAAGCTGCTAATCGATTTCCATCGAGCGTGCGGCTGACCGCCAGCTTAATGGGCTTTCAGCACTGGATACATTACGCACCCCCGCGCTCGATCTTCTTAACCGTACTACGCAAACTAACATTATCGCCGCTGAGCCTCTGTTTAACCATAAATCTTTGATATTTAAATACGGAACCCAACACTGAACGCGACAAAAAAGATACACACGAGTGAGGGGGAGGAAAAAACGGAGAGGGGAAGAAGGAAAAAAAAAAGAAGAAGAATAAACTTGGCATTAGGATTCCGGTGGAGTTGTCTTAAACGATTTATATGGTCTCGCGTCCCACTAAATGAATCTTTTTCGCACTTTTTTTCTTTTTTTCTCTCGCTCTTTGTCAAACATAAAAAAATATCCGGGGTTGTACATTGATATTTATAGGGTGAGTTATTACGTGAGTTTATTAAAAGTACAAGGGGTAAGTTGTAATGCCCCGTTTACAGCGGTGGTTCAACCGCGTCTCGGCTTTAACTTTGCTTAAAGAATTTTGCAATGCTACTTTAAAATTGGGAAATATTTATAAGATTAAGTTGGTTACATCTTGAAATTCCAATAGCAGCATTGCAAAATTCTTTAAACAAAGCTAAGCCGAGACGCGGTCAAACCGACAGTGCAGACGGGGCATAATAGTTCAAAAATCATAACTCTTCTGCTACCTGCAAATAGTTTTTAAAATTAACTTTAGAAATTTTCCTGGTTCATTTTTTTTTATCAATCATAATTCGGAAATTCTTTTTTTGAAAAACGAATTTTAATTCGAAATTAAACTTCTTTGTACTTTTTAACCTGGTAAGCATGATGTTCTGCACAGCCTCGAGACAATTGAAAATTTTTAGTTGCAGAAGTCAAAAGTAGCTTTATTTTTATTATCAAGAGAAATTTAAGAAAAACTAAGCTTAAATTAAAATTTTTAATGATTATAAATTAATTTATATAATTATTTTTGGTACGTTGAATGTCAAAAACCGGAGGTTGTTCACCTAAACTCACTAAATAATTATTTTATTTTTTCAAATAAAAAAAGGTATTTAAACTCAAATAATTATTGATCATCCGGTACTGTTTTAAGCTGCCATGACGAGGAGCTTCAGCTTTGATTAAATTTGATCCCACGCGTTGCGTCGGCTCGTGTCATCGACGTGTAGCCCGGCGCTAACAACCCTGACAATTGGCTCCTCTCGTATCGATTAACCCACCCCTTTCGGCACGACATAAAAAAAAAAAACAGTAAGAAAAAAAAGCTGCGATTAATTGTGGCTCGAGAAAAAAATGAAATGAAAAAATAAAAGCAGACCAAGAAATCCGTCCTTTAATTAACGCGCCTGTAATTTAATATACCGAGAGTCGTTGCGTCATCTTTTGGAAAAAAAAGTTAAATTTAAATTCCGAATGCAGTAGGTAGTATTTTAAGATCGAAAATATTCATTTAGATGCCCACGTGTTCTAAAGGTAAAATTCAACGTTGTTACCGGGATCAAAATGGTTACTCGTGGAAACTGTAATTAATCACGTTACGTAACGTAGACAGTGTGGCCAAAATTAAAGTGCGAAATATACGACATGTATTACGCAGATTGTGGTGCGAATATATTAAATTTTTTTACCACCCCTTACTGTGGAGATATAATAATATATGAAATTTATAGTAAGGAGGAACCCTACATTGAAGAATTTATACTCAATTTTATTTCTAATAAATGTTAAGTGTAGTAGAGACGTATAGTAGTTGAAAAATTATAAACATCGCTTTAAGATTCAAATGTCAAAGAGGGACGCTTTAACTTCTCATGAGGAAGCGAGATGAAAAGACGCGTAACTGGACCTGCTTTTGTGAGTTTATGTCCGAAGGCCAGGGAGGAACCTTTTATTAAATAACGCTTGAGAGAAAGTTTTATTTTTCATGGCTATTCAATTTTTTACAGTTCGAATCAAATAAACTTTTTTTTTAATTCTTTTTTTTTAATTAAATTGTTGGTTTTTTTTAAATTGAAAATTTAGCGAAGAAAGAAAAACAAAAGCATAAAAGTGTACGATTGCGACGGTAAAAGAACTTGACCCGAGCAATTAGCAGAATTAAAAGATCTCAAGATTTGAGTACAAAAAAATGTGCTCCAGCCTTCGAATGTACGAGACTTGTACATTTTGAACTTTTTGCCACGCGCGCCGTCGCGTCGCAGCACGAAACTCGCTCATAATTTCGTTATCTTTCAGCGAAGACGGACAAGTACAAGTAGTTTCAAACTTTTTGTCGAATAAAGGAAGCGTCATACTTTCAATGTAAATACTTTTATCCGGGATTTTTATTTCTCTTTGTAGACATAAAAAAATAAAAAGTAAACAATTTTTAAAAGAGAAAATTGTTATTGCAAAATTGACGAGGATTTGAATAAAAATCTTTTAAAAAGTTCCAAGTTAAGCTAGTGCTCATAGGTCATATAAACACGCATAATTTTGAAATGAATTTTTAATTAATCAATTTGTAAGTTTAACTGTATTTGTACAGTTTCTCTGAAGTACGTTTCAATTTAACTACCGTAATTTACATTACGTAATTTTGTTATTACTCTTAGAATACTAAACTGTACTTCATCAGTTTTATAATAATACTTTATATTATTTCATCTTTGTCAGGAGTATGATATAAATTCATTTTGACTAGTAAGAGACGAACTTTTTTTTACAATCTTTAGTATGAAAATCTAAGTAAAAAATAGTATGATTGAACAAATCTAACAAGTTTGAACTGCGCAATCTTTGATGTTTTAGATGAAAGATCTGAGTATTTTAGGGCAAATAGATCACGTTTTATGGAAGATCTTAATTAACGTCACCAACTCAATTTGAATACATTTTAAATATTAACGATCAATCAAGTACGGAACCACGCACTTCTCGGTCAGACTTAAGACAGAATTTAAAAAAAAAAAAAATCAAATAGACCCAAAATTATAACTTGAAAGACGATAAAAAAAGAAAAGAAAAAATGAGGGTCGAGTCAGTTGGGAAGCAGAAGTGAGACGTCTATAGATAAAAAAAATGAGAGAGCAAAATGAATTAAGGACAGTGATAGCTGTATACGATTACACGGTTCGCGACTTCGAAAAAAAAGTAATACAAGAGCGTTCGATTTTTTCGACGGGGGAGTGGCATCGCGTATACTCGTATGGATCTTTTTTTTTTTTTTTTTTTTTATTCAATTTGGTTTTCTTTTTTTTTTGAGAAAATCTTGTTTGTCGCTAAAATGGTTTCTGAAGAGTTCTAACTTGAATATACGTAGGGCTCACAAGTTTGAAACTTGAATCTTCTTTTGAATTCCAATTTTCGGATTAAATTTAATCTACGTTAAACTAAAACACGTTTGAAAAATTTGATTGTTTTTTTAACTGACTGACTAATAAATCAATATTTGATTTTCTAAACGAAAAAAATTATAGAATCTGATGTTTACATTTCACTTATTCGTTTATTCATTGTTTCTGTAAATATAGTATACTCACAAGGCGCTTTAGTGTGTAGTATTTTTTAAATATAAGGTACCTGTACCTAGTATGGCCCCCCTAAGCGAGAATCGACGTTGTGGCGAATCAAATCAATATTTTTTGACGTGAAAGGCCTCATTTTAAAGGCTAATTCAAGAGCTTTTAAATGAGACCTTACGCGTTTGATTTTGATCAATGAGCTCATTAATGTCAGAGGCTTTAGGGAGCGTACACAAACTACGTTGCCTTATTTAGGGGAGGGGGGGGGGGTTTCATGAATGTCTACGCTGGGCCACGTGGGGGGGGGGGGCAGAACTATATCACGTGCCTTTTTTTTAGGGAGCTGCTGTTGGAAAAAAAAAATTTTTACTATAAAATTTCAATGACGCGCCACGAGTTCAATAAATAATCTGATCAGCTATCCCTCAAGCTCTAAGCCTCCAAAACCCTGGGCATCGAGTTCAATAAATAATCTGATTAGCTATCCCCCAAGCTCTAAGCCCCCAAAACCCTGGGCGCCGAGTTCAATAAATAGACTGGTCAATTATCCCCCAAGCTCTAAACCTCCAAAACCCTGGGCGCCAGAGTTCAACTAAAAAACTTATCAGCTATTCCCCAAGCTCTAAGCCTTCAAAACCCTGGGCGTTAAGTCAATAAATAGACTGGTTAATTATCCCCCAAGCCTTGAATTTCCAAAACGATGGAAGCTAGAGTTCAATAAAAAAACTGATCAGTTCCCCTTGAAGCTCTAAACCTCCCAAAACTCTGGTTACCGAGTGAAAATATTACAAAATGATACAAAATCAGTATAAAATAAAAAAAATAAATGACCACTAAACAAACAAAAATTTTTGCGCTTTTCTCGAAAAGTGTCTCATTCGTAGAAACATTCAATTTATAGTTAAAAAAAAATAAAAATTTGTTAATAATGTTGCAAACAAAGAGTTAAACAATAAGTAAATACTTATAGCGTTTTCTAGTGAACCACGCCATTTTGGAATTAAAAATTTTAGATTTAAAACTTTATGATATAATAGCACCAGTGCGTCGTAATTAGGTATTGTTATAAATTATTCATTTCATGCTTAAGTTAACTAAAATGCAGTCATATTTTTGGAATAATTCAACTTGGGCTCCCAAGGTTTTTGGGGGTTTAGAGCTTGGGGGATAGCTCATCAGCTCTTTTGTTGAACTCAGGCGCCCAGGGTTTCAGAGGTCTAGAGCTTGGAGGATGGCTAATCAGTTTTTTTGTTGATCTCGGGCGCCCAGGGTATTTGGGGGTATAGAGCTTGAGGAATAGCTGATCAGTTTTTTTGTTGAACTCGACGCTTAGGGTTTTGGGGGCTTAGAGCTTGGGGGACTGCTGATCAGTTTTTTTGTTAAACTCGGGCGCCCAGGGTATTTAGGGGTTTACAGTTTGGGGGTTGGCTGATAAGTTTATTTATTGAACTCGACGCCCAGGGTTTTGGGGGTTTAGAGCTTGGGGGATAGCTGATCAGTTTTTTTATTGAACTCGGGCGCCCAGGATTTTGGGGGCTTAGAGCTTGGGGGATAGCTGATAAGTTTTTTTGTTGAAGTCGACGCCCAGGGTGTTTGGGGGTTTAGAGCTTGAGGGATAGCTGATCAATCATTTATTGAACTCAGCGCTCAGTGTTTTTGGGGTTTAAAGCTTGGTGAATACTTGATTGATTATTCTTGGATCCCAGCGCGACTTTTGGTTCTGGATTTCCAGACCGGAAATTTTTCGGCTCTTGATGCATCCATACCCACTATATGGGAAATAACGCCCCTGAGTCATGGTGATATTCACGGAAGACATAGACTAGATTGAACTTATTTCTGAATTAAAGTTTGTGATCTCATTACAATTATTTATAATTAGTTGAAAAAAGCTTGTCCTTCAAAAAATGTAAGTAAATGTTAGATATAATATTATAAATAAAATAATGTAAGTATCATCATCAAAAGTTTTTAATTCTATAAGAAACAGTAAAAATTTTTTGAGAAAAAAATCTACGTTCTACTGGGGGGGGGGGGTCGACGAAAAATCTTCATTGAGTCACATGGGGGTAGGGGGGGGGGGGGGGGGTCGAAATACTCCTAAAATTAGGCTATGAAGTTTGTGTACGCTCCCTTACCAAAACACGTTTTTTTAAGACACCAAATTTTGTGTACCTAATATGGCCCCCTTGAAGTAATTTATTAATTGCGGTTTGTTCCTATTTTTAAAATCAATCAAGATATGAGATTAAAAAAAATTCAAAATTTTTATTATTTTAAAAATGATTTATTTAAAAATTGAGCCTTTTTTACAATGTTTTTGAAAGCTTTGCAACCACCCGAACAAGCGCCGCCCCACCGGAGCCCCGATTGACTTGAGGGCCCTTGCTAGACAAAAACGTCACGCCCGACGGGGGCCTCGCAGGGCTCAGCTTAAAATGTAATGCGGCGCTAGCGGGGGCCCGGCAGGGCGGATTTATTTTGCCAAGAAAAGGAAATTTAGGGATGCTAGGTTAGGTTCGGAAAAGTAATTTTTTTTACTTTCATATTGGTAATTTTTGATTTATAATAATTAAAAAATTGACAATAGGAAAAAAAAAAAAAAAAAAAAAAAAAACAAATAAGTATTTATTCATATTTATTAAAATTTTTATAAATATATACGCGGAGAAAAATAAATACGAGTTTCTCCTATTTTTTACAGTACTCTTCGCCGGCAGTTACCTTCTTAAGTTTATGTAGGACTCACCCATACTTTTCTCATAGGTACTTAGAAATAACTCCTGGTGCACCGACTCGACTTCTCTTAGAACTTTTTGTCGTAGCTAGCGCTTGGAACCAAGAATACCGGGTGCTTCAGGTCGACTCCTGGTGCACCAAATCGACTTCTCCTGGAATTTTTTCTCGTAATCGGTAATCGGAACTTAGAATAAGGTACCTGTTATTCTGGGTCGAAACAAGGAAATATCCTAGGAAAAGCTGACCAGGTGCACCAGGAGTCGACCCGGGGTACCCGGTTGGCTTTTCCTGGGACATATCTTGGGTTCGACCCAGGGCACCCCATACCTTATTCTAAATCACGAGGAAAAGTTTCAGGAGAAGTTGACCGGGTGCACCAGAAGTCGACCTGAAGCACCCGGTATTCTTGGTTCCAAGCACTAGCTACGAGAAAAGTTCTAAGAGAAGTCGAGTGGGTGCACCAGGAGTTATTTCTAAGTACCTATGAGAAAAGTATGGGTGAGTCCTACATAAACTTTATTAAGAAGGTGACTGCCGGTGAAGAGTACTGTAAAAAATAATAGAAACTCCTATTTATTTTTCTCCGTGTAATATATATTTATAAAAATTTTAATAAATATGAATACTTATTTGTTTTTTTTTTTTTTTTTTTCCTATTGTCAATTTTTTAATTATTATAAATCAAAAATAACTAATATGAAAGTAAAAAAAATTACTTTTCCGAACCTAACCTAGCATCCCTAAATTTCCTTTTCTTGGCAAAATCAATCTGCCCTGCCGGGCCCCCGCTAGCGCCGCATTACATTTATCGTTCAGCCCTGCCGGGGCCAACCTAGAATATCGGGGCAACTGGCGAGGCCCCTGCTAGCGCCCGGCTAAACTTTCTGTTCGGGCAGTAGAAAAATTTCAACTTTAAATTTTTATCAAAGTTTGTTTTTTGAGCTGGAATGTTTTTTTAGTTATAAAATGAAAAAAAAAAGCTTTGAAACAATTAAATTTATTTTTCTTAAATAGCACTAGGATAGAATTTTCTAAAAAGTAAATATGAAACTAAGGACTCTTAATATCGGTATTCCTACTAATTCGTGGGGGGCCATATTAGGTACACTGCAGTATAAAAAGTTATTTAAGAATAAAACCCGTTTGAAAACGAGTTGAACAAAAACTAAAATCGCATTTTAAAGCTGAAACAATAACGAATCGAAGCTACTTATAAAAATTTTGGTCAGGTGTGTTTAAATATTTTGGCAGACCATTTAATTACAACGTAAAATAATAACAAAGGCATACGAAACGAGTTTTAGCTATAAGGCGTGCGCAAAAATAATTTTCAAATGTTCTAAACAACTCAAAACTTCATAATTCAGTGTTTTTGACTTCTTCCTACCTTGTAGAGATGCCGCATATCGAGCATATTCAAAATAACAGGGGGGGCCATATTAGGCACAGGGCCATATTAGGTACACCTACCTTATATACACATATACTTCAGTAAAAATTTTAATTGCAAAAAAGGGTCACATGTCATAAATATGAATCAGTGAATTAAATTATCATATAAATCAAGATATTCAGTAAACCACTGCAAGCTTGGTAAAAAAAAATCTTTAAAAAAAAAAAGCCAAAAGGTTGCAGAGAAAAATTTAAAAGTAAACTAGCTCTGTCACGTGTCAAAACTGCGACGTCAATTAAACTGAAATTTTCCCGATCCTTAGATTTTTTTTATTCTTGGAAAATAGAAGGAATCGCGCACGAGTAGCTGCGAGTTAATTTAAATTTCCGTGTCGATCGCATCAAACGCTGGGCGATTTTTTTTCCCTGCAAGCTCTTCTCGCGTGTCCGGTCGTGAGATTTTCATTAAAGTTCTGCGCTGCAGCGACAAGCGCTCGCTTGTAATGAATTCGAGTCAAATTTCGCGATGCTGATGCGTGCGAATTTTTTATCTTTAATCAGCTGGCTGGATTAAAGTTTTTTTTAAATTTTTTATTTTACTATAATCCATCAACTGAAATTAAACTTTTTGAAGTAAACATCTGCTTGAATGCACTGGAATTCTCAGAAAAATTATTTTGCAAAGATTTTGTTAAGTTATCAAATTTATCTGAGTGCGTAGATATGTGTTAAAAATTCCGTTTCGGATTTTTTTTATTTTTCAGAAAGTACCTAAAAAGATTTGCTTGTTTTATGAAAAATACGTTTTTCATTTGAATATTCGATTTTTAAATTGAATAAACTTTTAGATTATCTTATTTGTTTATGACTGAAACTGAATAACAAGTATTTTTAACTAAGAATATTACCAACTAGTGACGAAAAATGTGTATTTTCAATAGTGCGTTCAAATTTGTTTTTTATTGTCAAAATAAAGTCAAATTCAAGCTCTCTCTTAAGGTATCTTATGAAAAAAGTTGTAAAAAGAGGTCGTAGATGATGTACACGGCTTGTTTTAAAATCCAGGACAGCGCGTAAGGCCACCGTAGGCGCAACCTGTTGCGTTACTTACGTTTATAGCTGTTTATAGCCTAGCAAGATCATTTCGCCCTTGCTCTACCGACCCAGAGAAGTCCGTATTAAATACTTGAGAATCTGAAGTATAAACATTATTTCAATTGCTCGCTTTCAAGTCTAAGTAAGGTAGGTGTACCTAATATGACCCCCCCTGTTATTTTGAATATGCTCGATATGTGGCATCTCTACGAGGTAGGAAGAAGTCAAAAACACTGAATTATGAAGTTTTTAGTTGTTTAGAACATTTGAAAATTATTTTTGCGCACGCCTTATAGCTAAAACTCGTTTCGTATACCTTCGTTATTATTTTACATTGTAATTAAATGGTCTGCCAAAAAATATTTAGACACACCTGACCAAAATTTTCATAAGTATAGCTTCGTTTCGTTATTGTTTCAGCTTCAAAACGCGATTTTAGTTTTTGTTCAACTCGTTTTCTAATCAGTTTTATTCTTAAATAACTTTTTATTCTGCACTGTACCTAATATGGTCCCCCAAGGAATTCGTAAAAATACCGATATTTCGAAGTGGAAGATGGTTTCAGATGGTTCAAGTTTCATAGGGAAATCGTATCCTAATGTTATTTAAGAAAAATAAATTTAATTGTTTCAAAGCTTTTTTTCATTTTATAACCAAAAAAAGCATTCTAGCTCAAAAAACAAACTTTGATAAAAATTTAAAGTAGTAATTTTTCTACTGGTTGCAAAGCCTTTCAAAAATATTGTAAAACAGGCTCAGTTGTTAAATAAATCATTTTTAAAATAATAAAAATTTTGAAGTTATTTAAATCTCATATCCTAATTGATTTAAAAAATAGGAACAAATCGCAATTAATAAATAACTTTAAGGGGGCCATATTAGGTACACAAATTTTAGGTGTCTTAAAAAAACGTGTTTTGGTAAATCCTCTGGAATTTCAAGCTCATTGATCAAAACCGAACGCGTAAGGTCTCATTTTAAAGCTCTTAAATTAACGTTTAAAATGAGACCTTACACGTCAAAAAATATTGGTTTGATTCGCCACAACGTCGATTCTCGCTTAGGGGGGCCATACTAGGTACACCTACTTTATTAAAAAATAAAATACCAGTGTTTAAGAACCGTTATAAAAATTCGATGCGTTTTATGGAAGTTTTACTCAAGTGTTCTCCCACTCTATTTTGCATTCAATCTTACTGTGAAAAAAGACTACTTTTTTTATAGCTAAGTCGTTAAACTTTGATTCTCGAAGTATTTTTTTATCATTATGGCACCTGTAAAGCTATTCTTATACAATTGAATCGTCACACTTACGGTCATTTACGAAATAAGTTTTATTCAATGCCCGTCGTTTCCATGCTGGTTTGGACATAAATAATGTATCCCATGACACCCCATAAAAAAAAAAGTTTGTCCTAAAAAAGTTGTAGACTGCTTTCGGACTCGTGGACTTTATTTTCAGATACAAGAGAGAGAGAGAAAAAAAAAGGAGATCGTAAAGTTTATTCAACGTCGAATTGAATCTGAATGTCTCGTACTTTGAAGTGGACTTGATTTCATGGTTTTTGCGTCTAAAAAAAAGTCTCCATAAATGATATCAATAAATAATTCATGCTACGGAGTCAGTTTTGTGGATGTGCGGGTGTCCCGCATAGCCCCAACATCACATCTAAAATTAGTAACGTGAATTTGACGCTTTGAGCGTAACACAGAATTCGCGTATGGTCGTTTTATTACTCATTATCGCAAATTTCACATGAGTGGTTTAAGATTATTGAAAATTATCGATTTCGCACGTCATAAGGGACTCGTTTTGTTTATTTTATGTTCTGATCGCGAGATAATGCATTGATAAAGACTTTAATGGAGTCAAATGGGAAACTTGGTCATCGAACTTGGTGAATTTTTGAGCAAGTCATCGGATCATGACACGAGGCCCAATTGTGTATGCGAATTTTACGATGCCTTGGTCTATAAAACAATTAATTAAATACTCATAGTCTCAATCAAGAAATTAATTATTTACTTACTCTATAGGATATATCGTACTCTAGAACTTCTTTAAAAATAAACATTAAAGCTTAATTCAAAATTTTGTTGTTAATTGAGTGGATTTTGTGTTTAAAGTAATTGAAAGTAAAAGTACCGTACATTTATTTTAATGTTAAATCGATATTAATTATGAAAATTTTATTGATGTCAAGGTTCGTTCATACAACACGTAAATACCTATTTCCCTTGAAAACTTCTAATATTTTATTTGAAAAAATCTTTTACGTAAACAATCATTACAGCAGTTAAAAAAAGTATTTTGCATTTAAATTATAGAGTAACTTAAAGTACGTTTTTCTGAAAACAAAAAACAAGAAAATTGTAAACTTTTTTTATTCAAGAATTTGCAAAAAGTTTTCCTTGTACTCGATCAATCAATTTGATCGGCAAACCAATCAGAAATTCGTTTTACAAAGTTCAAAAGATCAAAAGCAAAAAAGATGGAAGTTTCAATCAGAAATCATATTATGTTACTCATTGTCTTTTCTTTGAAATTTAAATTACAATTTTCACTCGATCGCACTTAAAATTGTTCTAAGATAATATTCAAATTGCGTCAATCATAAAAGTAGATCCACAAATCAGTTTTTTTGCTACACATGTTATCCGACGAATAATTTATTCCATAAATTTGAAAGCTCCTGGAGAAAAATTTTAAAATTTTTTTCTGGAACGCTTCTTAGAAATACAAAACTCGATACTGGATAAAATGTTAAGCTACCACACACTGAGATAAAAAAGAATTTTTGCACTGATGCAGATGAAATCTCAAACGCATCGTAGAAGAAAGTTTCCCGTATCGTGGAATCCTGAAAAAAACCGAGGGCACAACGAGGCGTTTGGTATTGAAAAAAAATCCTACAAGAAAACGAAGGTTCTCCACGAGTATATCTGTATCGAGTTTTCTTTTTCCAGTCATATGATCGATTGAAGTTCGCTGATTATATTCCAAGTATTTTGACATTATAATCGTACCACGGTGATACGCAGAGTTTTTATTCGAAGCTCATCGAGTTATTATTACTAACTGTAGTGAATATACGTCTGGCTTTTAAAAAAATTACATTTACATCAATTTGAATTTTATTAGAGTTGAATTTTTATTAAAAAATATGGAAAAATATATATTAAAGCCGTAATAAGCTGTATTGTTGTCAAGAAAAATGGCGAAGATTGCAAACATAATCTTTGAAGCACACTCATTTATAACGTTCTTAAAGCTCTATAATTATTTTTCTGAACCTACGAGAACACTAAAACTAATTTACTTTCACTAAAAAAGCATTCATTCAAAATTATTACTTGCAATTTTATTATAATAACCACGTTACAAACTTTCGTACCGATGTTTAAGTTTATTCTGCTATAAAAGTGTATTTATACGACCTATTTATTGTTAATTAGACTAGACAGTTAAAATTGTATTGGATAGCGAAGCACTTGTGATTAATTAAGTCTGGGCCAATTTGTTGGAATGAAACCTGACACTTTTGGGTTATCGGTTCATCAATTTGACTGTGTCTAACCTTTTTGTTTTTTTTAATTATATAGTCCAACTAATTAAAAACAACAAAAATTAAAAATAAATAATGACTTAATATTTTTATATTCATCTGTTTTTTGGATTAAAAATAAATTCCAATTTTTGAGAGATAATAATTATTTAGTAAGTGTGAATTTATGATCTACAAAATAATTAATAATCTTTGAGCAACACATCTTAAAAGATTAAATATTGAAATATTGTTAAATTTAAAAAAATGGATAATTATTACAAAATTATCATTCAAAGTTGACTTCAAAACTTGAATATTAAAACTAAATTTTTTAAATAGTTATCTTGTAAATAAATCATATATAATAGCAAATGAAAAATTAATGCACTTAAGCCTCTTTCATAAATAGGGTCGGGGTAGCCCCGCTATTGGGCCAAGATGCCTGCAGTGGTAAGTACAAAAAATAATAATAATAATAGTAGATATCAAAACTCATAAATCTTATTTTTATAAAAACAATATTATTATTCTAGAAATACTTTAATAAACCATAAATTATTCGAAATTATTATACGAAATGTATCTGACAGACTAAATTTTTAGTGAACAGCTCAGAAATTTTTATATGTTACATTCGGTTTATTCGTGTTAAAAATTAAAATAAGAAAGAATTTTCATTTAACTCATCCGTCGTTAGAAAAAACCCGAAGTACAATGTTCGAATCGATCCGAAATTCGATATTATTTTGAGTGTCTCCTTCGGGACGTTACAGAAACTTGAGAGGGAGAGTTGATGAGCTTGAATAAGCAACTGAGCAAACAATCACATTTAACCAATCAAATCGAAACTCTTTCGCTCAATTAAAAAAAAAGAACAGTAAAAAAATTTTTTTTTCAAAAATAAGTTAGCCAGACGTTTTAGTTTTTTTTTTACTCAAATAAGTCAAGAACATGGTATCTCAACGTCTAAGTTGAGCAATTCCGTAGGTTAAGCAGCCGGACTTGACGCCAAAGTCGTCGCGTTAAATTTCAATTGGAAATTCAATAGTTTCCGAACAAAACGTGTTTTTTCACTTTTTGTTTATTCATTCAAGCGTTGTACTGATGTCATACACGAAAAAATTTCAAGCTACTGATTAATCAAATTTTGAGATTTAAACAGCTATCAAGTACTCATTTTTTTCATAGTTAAATGTACTTTATTTTAATTTTTAAATAAGTATTTACAAAAACAGAATTGAGTATTTAATAAGTTTATATGAATACATCGGTTGCACGTGTGAAGAAAAACCTTAGCCCAAAATCTGCCGCGAATAAAGTATCAAGGGGGGTACTTTTGACCAATAAAATGTCTCTAAAAGATCTCAGCTTTCTGACTAACGGTTTTTAACTTACATAATTTGCGAGGGTCGAGAAATATCTTTTTATTTTAATACATCAACGGATTGGTAGCAAAGGTCATTTTCAAATTTTTACCGCAGGCTAAAATAATAAATAAAGCAGATCCACCCCGGAAGTACTCGTTGTTACTTTAGTCGTGACAGATTTCGGGCTAAGGTTTTTCTTCGGATGAACAATCGATATGTATATATACAGTGAATATAAGGTTGCGAAATTTTTAAAACATTTTTGTAGAATAGAAAATTTTTAAAACAGTCAAAAATAATTTGGTTATAGACAAGGTGCAGTGATAAAATTACTCTAAGCATAGTCCACATAAGTCAGAGGAAATTTTAATTTAATTAATTTTATTATTATTATTATTTTTTTTTTTTTTATTCACTCAAGTATCGATTGCGATTTTCGAAGCAATTTTCATTTTTGGATATTTGGAATATATCAAACGTCATCGCTGACTAAAAAAACCTAAATTTTGTATCAATTACGAAAACAATTAACTGGGCTTATCTATTCTCTTTAAGTGAAAAAAAGGAGAAAAAAATTGCGGTCATCAAATCAATAGTAACTCATCTATGAGACCCACACACAACTTACAGCAGGGGAGTAAATTTTTTTTCACGCTATTCTATGAAACAAAATTCGAACTAATCATATTATATCGTCGCTTGATTAAACAATACATTAAGGTAATTGAAAGCATCATCCAATCGTAACAATAAGAAATGAGCCATTTTCATTATAAATATCCCCTCGTTGTATGCACACCATAAACTAATTTGCTATTGAATTTCACAATTTTCGTTCTATTCCATTCGATCAGCTTTTTTGGTACTTAATTATAATTATATCATTAATATTCTTCCATAATTGATGGGATGAAAAAGAAAAAAAAAAAGAAAATTTCAATCGTAAAAAAGAGGAAACAAACCGTTGTAAATTTTTGATGAGGCGAAACTTTACAGGTGAATAAATGAATATCTTCGTGATTCAGCCTCATGAATTTACGGACAGCGCCAAAACGACAATAATAAATAATTCTTCCCAATTATACATTAAACTTATATGAAAAATCGTGTACTCATAAGACAATAATGTTTACATTTGGGTAACAGGGATGCGGCCGATACAAGAAAATACTCGTTTTGAGATCAAGACGAGATTAAGTATTAGCGTGACTGCGACAAAACGGGGCGATTTCGTCCTTCTTTTGTGTTATAAATTTACTATATACTAGAAAAATATAACTATAATTAAATTTAAAAATATTAACATTGTATTTGAATTATTTATACAACAACAGTTTAAATAGTTAATGCAGATTTTCACTCTTACATTTAGAGAATAATTGATATCTCGCAAATTCACTGTTTTAGAGCTCATTTTCTACACGAAACATTAAGTCGAATCAATAGATGATTAACGTTGAGTTTCTACAAGACGAGATGAGACCGCTGATTTTTGATTTTGGAGAGACTTGAGAATTGACGGCTCATTTCGTCTAGCACCCCTACTCATTGACATATAGCTCTTAAAATAAAACTTATGTTAACTGTAATGAATTTTTTCTTTAAAATAAATAAAGTCTAAATTTGTTAAGATTTTATTTTTTTAATCAATTAACTTTTTCGAATAAATAATATGTTATTTTATTTAATAAAAATTTATTTTTTATTTTTTAGTCAATAAGTTTTTCCTTGAAAAAAATCACACTAAGTAAAGTTTGAGAAATCACAGTCTAAAGGCAGTCGCATTGAGCGGAGCTCAAAGCTGGACTTCAGGTTTCACGCCTCTGTAATTTTAAAACGAAAAAAAATTTTCAACTCGATTTAAATTTGTATATAAAAATAAAGTTTCAGAAAAAGCAGATACCTTTCAAGTATTTTTTAATATTGAAATTCGTTAAATCGATGAAAATGAAGTGAGTGCGTAAAATCAAAATATATTTTCGTTTTGAAAACCTAGAGTAACTATAAACAGCGCGCACTTAGTAAATGAATACTTAGAAAGAGGATGTTCATTTAAAACAAACGAGCTCAGTATCTTATAGCTGAGAGTATCCAATTTTCTCGTAATTGTTTACTACAATAGCCGTAAAAACTGCATAACTCTGTCTGCGAGCAGCATTTGGAAAAGAAGAGTCAAGAAAAACTAAAAACTCAAGAAGCTTGTTTTTTGTTTTATTTGAATTCTGTAGGCGATGATAACATTTTCACCAAAACCAATCCACTTAATCTCAAAAAAGTAAAAGTCAAAAAGTCAAAATTATTATATTAGAGCAAGATTCTCCAAAGTGATTTCTTGTAAAATCGAACGACTCTCCATGCTTTGAGAAAATTAAACGGTTGCAGAGAACTTCTTCGGGCGATGATTTCCGATTAAATAAAAACATAAAATAAAGTGTTGATTTATTTTTATATTACTCAAAGATGTGGCGTCACAAATTTTGAATTTTGAATAAACATTTTTTCTAGAATATTGACGTACATGCAAGGTCATCACTTTTGACAAATTTAATCCCGTCAAAAAAGTCAGTGATGAGATCAATCAACTAATGGTCAGAAACGTTTATCCGTCGGTAATTTTTGTACCAATATTCTTTTTCATTAAATAATGTATTGATTTTTATTTTCTAGTATGTGACTGCTTTCAAAAATGAAACCATAAAATCTACTCTCGAAAAAAATTTCAAGCTCAAAAACGTTGAATTGTTTCTCAAAAAACCAATTTTTTAAAAACTTTTGACTCTAGTATATTTAATAACGGTTCATAATAAAGTAGGTGGTTTAACGGGTGATAAGTTTATGGAAAATTGTACCCTACTTTATCCATCGAACTATCGCTCCGAATTTCCGTCGGTCTCGCGTCTCTTTTGAAGTTTGATGAAATTTTAACAGTTTCGATGCGCGTTACAAGAAATTGGCTGTTCGCCGTTTCAACCCCGCTGCCATTATCATCACCCACTCGATTTCGTCAACGAATAATTACTCGTATGAATATTAAACCGGGCTTGTCTAGATAAAGCAAATCGTTATCGACCAAACGAAGTTAACCCGTTAATTCAAAGTTTTTTACTATTATTGCGTGTTATTAGACAACGTTTTGTTTCCTTATTTCTTGTTTGTTCTCACAACCGTATATCTTGATTTATAATTTAACTCAGTCTCGACCGAAATTAAACATGGTGGGTCGTACAAAATGAATTATGAGTATAGAGTAGGTGCACAAAGATATTTAGATGTTTTGGAGGAGATCAAAGTGAAATACTGCGCACTTTGTTTTATACCGTTTCTAGAGCTATATAACTATCACGAATTTTTTTTTACATTTTTCATTATAAAAAATCAAATTTAATTGTATCTATTTACAAAAGTATTTTTTATGTATCTCAATACAATGTTTTAATTGTAATTTGTAAGTATAAATTAAAAAAAAAACCTTGTTCTGCAATACTGAAAGGATTCGTTTGGTATTTCACTTAATGATATATTTCTACAAATTCAATTAAATTAAACATTGGTTTAAATTGTTGTGTTGCTAAAATGTTAATGAATATTTTTTTTTAAAGATGAAAAAACCGTAAATTTGAAAAATGATCTGAAGCAGTTCGCGTGCATCTGGGTTATGACAATTTGAAACTTTGCTGTAAATATAAAAGTTCTAAATACTTTTTAAATTCCTGCCATTATTGACGAAACTGTATAAAAAAGCTATCGCGAAGTTTTCCGGAAAACAAGGCTCATCGCAAACATTCTCGTAATGCAATATCTCTGGGTAATTAAAAACAGGTGCGTACAACTTTTTTAATCTAAGAAGTTAATTAAAATTCGAACAACCGTTTATGATTTGAATCTTGCTTTTAAGTACAACGACAAATCTTCTTTCGTTGACTTTGATAAAATTCATTTTTTTTTTTTTTGCAAAATTAATTGTGCTCTTATCATTTTTAATTTTTTTGGTAAAAAGTTTATTTTGACTAAAACTTTTGAAGTACGATAAGAAATTACTTTCTTAACGTCAAACCACGAGCGACTCCAAAGAACAATTCATCTCCGCTTAAATTATAATGGAGCTTTCTATCTTTTTTAGTTTTGAAAAAAACTACGTTAATCAAAGATAAGTGTGAGATCCATCGTTGTGAATAATTTTTTTTCAAACGTACAGTTATTTCAAAGTTTAAGACGATGAAAAGACTTCTTCCAAGTATCATTAAAAAAATTGTATTTATTCCGACACCTTCTCAAAACAACCTCTCCGCTTATTTTAAATGTTTATACTTAATTACAGTGGATAAAAAACAAAATATTGTACAGAAGCTCAAAGCGAGGAAGAAGTTACAACTTGAAAGATGAGAGCGAGCTTGATATAAACCTTTGGGTTCTGCGGCAACGGTGTAAAGTTTAGCGCGTGGGAATTATTAATTGTCGCAGCATCTCGGGTCAGCTACAGAAAAGCTCATTTGACTCAAACTTGTAGTTAACGAAAAAAAAAAATTGTGTTTTGTAACTCGATCGAGTCTAATTGATGGAGCGAACCGAAGGATTTCTTTTGATCCTTTGGTGCGACGGCCGCGCGTGGGAAGCGCAAAAAGAAAACCGCAGAATTTGATGTTTCGTAACTTCTTGCAATAATTCAGACGTCTTGGTTCATAAGTCGATCCCTTCTAAAATGAGATGAAATTTTCCGGTAAATACGCGCACAAAGAGTAAAAATCGTGGAGGAGGGAAACTTCTAGATTGCCGTTTCAAGCGAAGCGAGCGTCTTCTTCCGGAAAAAGCGGAAGTTCAGCCGAAAACTACCGCCGCTGCTATCTACGGCGGCCAACTTTTGCACCGTTATTTTTAACTGGCTTCCACTCATGCGCCATGTTTAAAATTTGAATTTTTATTGGATTAAGTGGAGGACGCACTTTGGTTAAACTGTTGTTGCTTCGCGTGCACTCTTTTTTTTTGGAATTGCTTCGACTTACGAAGAGTTATTAAATTTCTAATTCGTCTTTCGATGAATTTCGAGTGATGAATTATTTGGCAGCTTTTACTTCGATGAAAAGGAATTAACCTTTTTTTTCTCGACGCTTTTTCATTTCCTTGATTGATGGGATCGAGAAAATTTACCATTTACTGAAAAATTGAGAGTTCGAAACAAAAAGAGTGAAAAGAAAAAAAAAATTTATTTTTCCAGACAGTTATTTTGTTATGGACTGCTGTTTTTGTGAAATGTGCTGAAATAAAAATTGGGAGTTTAAAGTTTTACTTCGGGTAAAATTGCTCTTTATAAAAGGGAAATTGAGTTATTAGAGCTCGGGAATATTTTATGAATTTCTCGATATCCTGAGTGTGATTTTTTTTTTTTTTTTTTTTTCTTTCTTTTTTTAATGGTTTTCTTTATAATTGTGACGAGCTTCAGAAATTTATATATCACTGCTTCCTTCATCTGAGGCGTAATAAGTCGACGTTCCACTCAATGCTTTCAGACTAATGATCTCTTGATAAACGTTTATTAAACGATTGTTTTAGAAATTAAATTTACACACTTAATTATAATTTTAATTTTTAATTTATTAATTACATTTCATTTAGTCCTTTGATTTTTTTTCTTCATCATTCGACTTCCGATAGTGAAAATAGATTCCAAGATTAAATATTCTTTGAAAATGAATTTAAAATTTTCATCTTATAGTGACTTTGAAATTGAAGCGTTATTTAAATTTTTATTATTAATCCTGCCATCTTTGCCTACATGAACTAGCCGCAACAATTTAAGCCTCATTGTTTTATGTTAGACAATCAAAACGTAAAATATAATTTAATTTATAATACGTAGATTATGAACAAAACTTTTAAAATAATTGTTTTCTTTTTTTGTAAAATATTTTAAAAAATCATAAAACTCTTGCTCAAAAAAATAATAATAAAAATTTTTTATTCTCGCATCTCGTGTGTGCATTTTATAAATTTAGCAAAACATCAAAAGTCGCTTCGACTCTTTTGTTTGCAACCCTCATAAAAGTAACGAAATAAAAGTGACAATTAAAACCATGAAAATTCACGAAAAAAAAGGGGTTACAAATAAGTGAAAATCTCGTGTCTGATCTTGTGCAAGTTGCATTTTCATGTTTGGACTGTTCATAATATCTTAAAATTATTATGAAGAAAGAAATCTAAAAAATTTGTTTTTTCGCCTTTAAAACCCATAGCCTTTATATACTATGTATATTTTATAAAAAATTTTATATTTTAAAAGATACTGTCCTGTTGAGGAGCTCCTAGTACCAGAAAGTTAATGAATATATGATTTTTACTAAACTGGAAAGTCGACAACGGTTTTTGGCTTAAGATAGCAGTAAATGGAAAAACATTGTTTAGAACTCGCGATACTTTCTCACAAAAAACTTGCGGATTAAATTTGGCCAATTTAATGGCTAGTTTATAATTATTGAATATTATTAAGTAAAACTAGGAAAACTCATAAATGTCCTGAACACTTTTCAAAAATTGATCTTCAATACATAAATGTTTGTTTTAAACTTTTCTGTGACCTCAATCGCTTATTTAAAAAAAAAAAAACAAAACAAAACAAAAAAAAAATAAAAACAGAGGTAAGAATAAATTTACTTTTGGAATCGCAACCACGTAATTTTCAAAATTTCAGAAAAAAAAAATTTCAATAGGCTTCGGACGATTGAAAAACGGCCGGGAAAAACCTGTTGCATCCTGATCGATCCAACCGGTCCGCGCGCGGCGTACAAAAAAAAATCATGAACTCACCGTTAAAAGGATCCTCGAGTTATTCCGGAATAAAATAAACAGAGTCACCACGCACTCGATGAAGCACAATTGCAGTACCAGACGATCAGAGAGACGAGGATGGTCTGCGGCGACAGGACGTTGAAGTTAAGGACACGGGAATGGAGCTCGGGGCGCCGGCTTACAGCCTTAAATACCCATGGACCCGGTGCGTATGCGCACGAGGATACTCGGTACTCGCCGTGACGTGCGGCTGAGAGCGTAAGGGCGCAGCTTTCAGCAAAACCGAGTTATGTTTTACGTACTTACGCGTACCTCCTCACGTGCTTTTAATCGGTTTACACCATGTTTATTCAAGGCGTTCCCGGAAAAATCATCTTGTTTGTTTACTTGTTTTTTACATGTTTTTTTCGCGCAACCATACTTGCAAGCTCTCGAAGTTCTGGTACGGTTTTACATTGACGAAGTACAGCAGGAAAAACACATCAAAAATTTCCGTAAAAGAAAAGATAAAATGCACCACCTTACGAGGACGCTTTTATCTCTCTCTAGTACTTTTATATGTATAGTTTGTCGTCGGCCGACTTTTCCTATAGACTTCAATAAAACAAAAAAGGGCTTCCTTTGTTCGGGGATCCTTTTTTTTTTTTAATCAATTAAACCCCCGTAAGACTAGATAAATTTACTCTGCTACTTTTGGGATTTTTTGTTTATGTAAAAAAGAAGGTAATTATTCATCAATTAAGGATGTATTTTGGGTGGAATTTTCTCAGATTAAAGGAAGGAAATTCGGTGGGATACCGGTGACGTAGATTCGAGCGGAGTGTCGTCGCATAAATATTGTGTTCCGTAAACGTGCCGTATCACGCGAGATCGGTTTTACCAAACTCTGAGCGTTACTACTGCTTCTACGACGATACACAGCACAATCTCTTTGACCATGGAATTTACAAGACTGATTTATCGATAAAATTTTATCGATTTTAAAAATCAACTAGGGACACCAAACTTAATATATCTATTTTTTTATCAAAATTTATTTAAAAAAATATATTCAAGGTTTTTTTTTGGTGAAAGAAAGATATAGATGATAAATAATTTTTGTGCTGTGAAGTACAGTTTCATGAAGCTTTTTAACCGTAGCACATTAATGCACTAAGTTTTTTACGGCAAAATAACTCTCCATCAAAGAGGATATGTTCCAAAGTTTATACATGTAGAAAATTTAAAATGATTGTTATAACAAAATAAATGGCTAATAAATAATTTCAATACCTTCTACGATAATGGAATGCAATTAATACAGACTGTCTATCGATGAAGTTGACTTTTAGTCAATCAATATAATGCCATTGTTTAATGGATTTACTTAATATTTCCAAAACCAATCAAATTTTACGCCTTTGTAGAAAAGTCTTTATTAGATGATCGACGCTTAAAATAAATAAGAAAAGTATGTACAAATATCTCGAACTCTTGTATCCTCAATAGACCTCATCTCAACACTAAAAAAAATTTGTTGCTGATTTTTGGAATTAAATTATCGATCTTAACTCGATTTATAGGATCAAATCAAAATCTTTCTTTTTTTTTTACCCTGTAAATTTCGATAATAAACTCGAGGTAACTTTTCTACAATCAATCTCATAATAACAAAAACTTCCCAAAGCAACATTTAACACGTCCAAAAAAAAAAAAAAAAATAATAATAATAATAAAATAAAATAAAGCTGATAAAATGTCCCATGGAGATTCATTTGAAGCTCTAGACCTAATCGCGTGACCCAAAGATGAATAAAAAACGTAAGTACATACGTGAAACCAAAACCCTGCAGATCAGGGCTAAATAGGGAAGGTGTGAAATTCAAATCCGGTTTGATTGCGCAGCATCAGGTGCATCCAAGGACCATTAGCAGGATTCTTCAGCGCTACAATCGCATGAGCTTGCGAGAGTAAGTATCCGTCGCTTAATCTCGTTCTACCTTCCTGAGAATCTCATCAATAATAATTATCAGCTTCGCCTTTTATTTGTCTCCTTTGCGTCAGATAATTTTACTTTTTCCGGGTGTATGCTGTCGTTGGGGGGTTATACCACTTCCTTTACGATCGGTCCCGCATCTTGAGTTTCATACAGACGAATTTAATGATATCGATCGGTGCATTGATGGGCTACGCAAGTGCTGCCGCTCGCTTCCCTCTAACTTACGACGGTACGGAATGTCAATTTATTCTCCAACCAAATGACTCCGAGAAAATTTTTTTACTCAAGAGCTTTTGACGTCTTTTCATTCAAAAGAAGAATCGGCTTGATTTTTTGTAAGTGATCCTTACTTTATAAGTACTCTACCATGTAAAAAAAAATACTATTCATCAAATATTGATATTTAATATTTTAGTGTTCTATTAATATTTTAAAGCTATACTGGACTGTTCTTTAAGATGAAGAAAATTTTTTCTTTCAATTTTCAGTTTGAATAATGTAAGTAATTAGTTACTGATTGATTAAAAAAGAAATTATTTTTTTTTCAAGTTCAGATACTGCGTTTATTTTACTTAAGGCAGAATGAATGAAAGGAGATATGAATAAATAATGTTCTAGATACGTGAAAGTAGACAATTGAAATTTATTGTAATGAATAATTAGGGCGATTAAGTAATCGATTAGCAGTGCGTAGGTAAAAGTTTTGTACGCAGTAAACTGAAAATAAATATGTATAGCCACATCGCTCATCTTTTTTAATTAATACATTCAAAATACTCAATACGAGATTTTGAAAAAGTACCCCTTTTATTTGAGTAACTAATTTAAACTTTTTATCAATTAGTCCACTTGAAAAATATCTAAAAATAGATTCTGAAGGTTCTATCTCCAGTGTTTACAGTTCGCAGGTCAAGGATATTTTTCAACAAGATGAGAAGCAGATACAAACTGATTTTAACTTACCCGATACTATGCATGCAGTTATAGATGTGTACAAAAAAACTTCTTTTAAATACTTAATTGACTAATATTGTTTACAAAGAGGTATTTTATTGAATTTTATAAGTGAAGTTGATTGACAACATAAAAGTCTTTTTTATTTTTTTTAATAGCTTTTTGTGATGAATATGAATGTGTATATATAAGAGAAAACATAATCATGTTTTAGGTATGGCCCTCGAAGCGCCTACAAAGTGCGTCAGTTGCACTCCAAACGCATACCAGCTGTAATGTATCAAGATAAATAAAGTGTTCATTCGTTCCAATAAACCCAAAAACACCACACTTTAGAAATTTTTTCAACAGATCCAGATAACTATTTATCGGCCCATAACAACCCGATAAGAAATACTTTAAAAAAACTTGCTTTCTTGAGAGTTAAATTTAGCGCGTAACCAAAATGCTTAGTTCAGACACTTGCGAGAATGTTGTTATCGTTTCCGTTTTCTGAGCGCGACTGCAGTTTTTTCTTGGTCTAATAGTCAAATTAGAGATCTCCCTGCGGAAATATTTTTCCGATAAGAAAACGCACTTTTTTAAATACTTCTCAATCATCACGTACTTTTTTAAACAAACAAGTACTTATCTGAAAAGTCTTCAATTTATACCTAAAAACTTTTATCACTTCGTACGTAAAAGAAGAACTTACTGTGAATATTCAAAATTTGTAATTGCGTTGAGATTAAATCACTTCAATTCAAATTTTTACAAAATCTGAATTATCACATAAGAAATAAAAAAGTTTATTGCTTTTGGGGTGAACTCATTTAAATTATAAATAGTGCGTGTATACAGCTTTTGGGATTTTTATTGACCTTAACATAGCAACTGCTGCTTAAATGAATTCTGTCAATATAAATTCTTCATCGGTTAAATGCTAAATTAAGACTGACCGTATCGGAGAGCAAGGAAGTATTTATTTTTAATCACCCGAACGGTATTGCGTTTGATCACGAAATTTTGAGTTGACATCTCGAAGTGGCTTCATTAATGTATTTAAAGAGCTTTGATTGTTTAGTAATTAAAACTTACGTAAGATACTGTAGTTACTAAATCAAATAAATTAATTGATTTTTAATTACTGGAAAAATCATATCGATTCACAAAAATGTATAGAAGTATCGACTAGTCTGGAAAGCAAACAATAATTTGCAACCCCGAAAGTTAAAAATAATCCAACTCCCACGTAATTAGAAGCCCCTGTAATAAAAAAAGATAGAAAACAAGAATGAAGTTTTCCAATAAAAATGTAAAAAGCTCATTACTATTGCAGTACGTCAAAAAATCACATCCACACACATTTTCAATGCTCGCGCTTCCGTGAAATCTCCTGTCATATCTCGGGGCACGCCATGAGGAACAAGATGTCGCGACGCAAATTCATTTTTCTGCACTCCAACGGCCTTGAGAGCTTCCCTTGATGAATAAGGATTTGCTGTACCTCGTCGTCGCCGTCTTGCCTGCAGGGATTATAATATTTATTGTTGCTGCGCTCCCTCGGTTTTAACATTTTTTTGAATTATCTACGCGTGGCTACTCATCAAATTTTCACCGCCGCCTCCGTTCCTTCATTGGAGTCTTACTTGTTTCTTACCATAAAAATTGCTTTTTTTTATTAGCATATAAAGCAATAAACTGAGATAAAAGGATTAGAGAATACCTGAGCTCGTGCAATTTAATTTTTTAAACTGGATGGTTTTTAGTTTATAACCAACTGATATCGATGATTCTCTTGTCGATGCTATTTATAAAAAATACTTAAGCAATTAAATGAGAAAGTTTTACTCTTTTTACAAGTTAAATCAAATAGATAAATTTTATACAGAAATTCATCTCAGAATCGACTTTTTATTCTTACTCAATTCTAGTTTCAAATCAGTTGTAATAACGACCTCGTAAAGTATACTGTCGATCGGTAAAATTCATAAAAGTAGTTCTCAGTTATTATGAAAATAATTAGTCATTTTACAGCTAGAAATCAATTTTTTTTTTTTTTTTTTTTTAATGAATATAAGCAATAGATTAAAATTGGTCCTATAAATACAAAAACATTTCATTTTAATATTGATAAAATTTTTTTATTATAAACCATACATATAATTTATAAATCAATAAAAAAAAAGTAAAAAATACCTACCAAAATTTTTAACGAATAACATAAAATTCGTTAAAAAACCTCGATGCGTTGTAAAAATAAAAAGTTTGTAGAACGTTTTTCGGTATCGTGTGCCCAGTTTTATTGTTTACCCTTACTTCCAGCAAATATTAGTTATACCGTACGACTTGTACACTTATGGTGATAAATTTTTTGGTATTCCCAATTTTTTAAAAATCGATAATGTGTTTTATATTATGACAGGGCGAAATTAAATGAATAAATATTTTTGAACAACTGAACATTTATTATTTTCTTTGCCAGGTCACAACAATCTGCTAACTTTTATAATTAAATATTCCTAAAATTGACAATTTCTCAGAGGAGGCACCGTTGATGAAAATCCTTTTCTTCGATTCTGTCACTCGTCAAAAGACTTCACATTTTTTTATTTCTTCACTTCTTCACTCTCAACTTCTCTCTTTTTTTTTAACGTCTCTCCTCTTTCATAGCCTAAAATCAACTCTAGTCGTCGTCAACAGCAACGTCGCACTCACTCAGTTGTTCGGCTTCCATGTCTCGCGTCCACCTCGTCAATTTATATACATGCAACGGAAATTATTAATAACTTTTTAATTATTCATTTAATAAACTCTCATTTTTATTATTCTTTAAAAAATTAATAAGTGACGAAGGAAACTTCGTCACAATATATAAATAGGAAAAAATATTGGTGTGACGTTTTTTTCTTTTTTTAAATTTAATTTTATTCATACCGGTGAACAAAACAAAAAACAAAAAATTTTTTTTTTAATTTCTATTGTCTCAAAAAAAATTTGATTACTATTTCAATTATTTTTGATACTCCTTATTGAAATATTTGCGAAAAAACTAATTCGGGCCTAATTTTTTCATCACTCAGCGACCATACTCTGAAAAAGATTTTTCGCAACTAACCTACTTGCACAATACTCTTTTTAAATTTATAAAAATTTAAGAATCATTCTACAGATTTTTATTTTTATACTTATGTGTATCCTTTTTTTTCAACGACTTCAAATATCTTTCGAAATTTAGAAAATTGAAAATCCTTATCTTTCTTCTAGCAGAAAAAATACGATAAAATCAAATCCCACAATCATCAAGTAAAACAATGAAAATCAATAAAATAAGAACAAGGCCAATAAAAAATTCCAAAATAATTTATAGAAATCGATTTTAAGAGCAGGTGCGGGAAATATATGAAAAAAGGGATTTTTCAGAAAAGAAATTGAATCGCGCGATGTATAGTTCGAAAACGTGCAACAGGTGAACATAGAGTAAACACGTATCTATATATACACGAAAGCAACGCCCACGCGTACGTGGATTCTACTGGTATGTACGGTCTGACGTAACTATCGATATAATCCTCGTTACCTGCACACGCAACAGACGGACTACTCTGTACGGCTGTAAACAGGATTTCGAATCTGATTATCCTTGTCTTAGACGTACGTTTCTTAAACCAATTGAGATAAAATTTGTAGGACTTTTTTTTCGTTGAACTCTTACTTTACCAGAAAATTCTATTTTCAAATTTACGGGAAAAAGAAGTTTTTAGAGCAAAAGATAATTTGCAATAATAGTAAATGTGAATTTGTAAAAAACTAATAAAAAATTTTTTGATAAATTTTAAATTTGTAACAATGCTTTATATGAATAAATTTCTGTACATCAATCACAACTAAAAAAATTACGAGCAGACAGCAAGGACATTTTTAGTAACTGAAAATAATCAACTACCTTTACTTTGAAAGCTCCTTTAAAAAGGATTAAAAAAGGCATAAATCAAACTTTTTTATTTACTTTTTATTTACTTTAGACAGAAAAAAAAACTTTAGTTGAGACGTGCATCAAATATTTCATTAAAACCAATCATTAAAATTTTTATTTGTCATCTTATATTTATACGAAGCATGTAGTTTTCTCGCATAATACGCTTATTAACTGACTGTACTTATTCTACGATTGAAAAAAAAGAGTACTAGGGTCGATAAAAATAAAGTGAACTGTATGCAAATTTAGAACTCAACAATTGAATTATATGATAGTTATTCATTGCCTTATTTATAATGCATAAAAAAAGTAATTTGTAATAAATGTAATAAATAAATTTTCTGTCCTCTTTATGCAAGATAACCCATGAAAATTATTTTTGAGATTAGAAGTTTTTTCCTTAAATTTCAATGTAACCTTGATATATAAGTACAATTTAACTTTGATCTTTTAACAGTATAATAATAAAAACTAGAAAAATGAATTGACTGGTTTTATCTCTTTGTGTGTCACTCAAGTCAAAGATTTCAAATCACGCATTCTCTAAATGCTTTCTTCTAAGAACGCTCAAAGTCTGAGAGCGTTTCGGATATCAGTATTCTGCAATTCAAAAGTACTTTTTCAAGTAGAATTCAAGAGTACAATTCAAGAGTACTTTTTCTTGTCAAAAAAAAATAAGATGCGAGGGGCTATGCACTCCAGAATCACTGATGATTCTTTTGATTCTTTTTAATTCTTTTGTGATTCTTTTAACAAATTTGAAGTGTTTAGAGCTTTGGAATCAATTTAAACTGATATTTTGTTAAAAATAATATTTTTCGAAGATTTTTACTTGCAATGAAATTAATAATTTATTGATTATATTGATTTTCATGTGTGATTCTTTTAGTGATTCTGAAGTGCATAGCCCCTCCAGAAGATGGTACCGAATGAATTATATATTGCTACTTTTGGCACACATGGTACTTCAATGAATTTTTGCTAAAATAGCAACTGAACCACGTGGACCCATGCAATTCAAGATTTTAGAGATACGCCCACATAATTTTTTACGATAAATATAGCATATTGAATTCTTATCAATCATTAAAATAACTTTTTTTGCAATCTGAAACCTCTTCCCGCGCACGGAACATTTATTTTTATGCATTCAAACGTCTTTGAATACTGAAAATAGATAACTCGAGTAAATAGATTGGATTTTTTTAAAACGATTCGAGAGCATCATTGTATGATACAACAAGCGAGTCGGTTCATCACAACAGCAACAACAATAACATTTCGATTAACCTTTGGTTATAAAAAAGAGAAAAATGACATTTCAGCCGGGTCCCAAGCCCCTTCCACGTCTAGTGGGAAATTAGCCAGGTGGGTGGGCTACGACGACGACGACTGTCAAGTCAACTTATTCCCTCTTTTTCTCTCCTCAACCTTATTTTATCATTTAACCTGCTGCGCGCGCACGCGCTTTCACGGACTAGAACAAATTCATTTTCGTTTGCTTGCAGCTAAGATTGCCTCTGGGCTTTCGCTGCTGCACTGGCTCGTTGTATGGTGGTGTTGTTGTGTGTTTTTTTTTTTTTATTAGCTATGAGAGAGTGATTTATGGTTGTCAGAGAGTAAAATTTTAACGAATGTTTCTGTTTCTTTTACAGCCTTTTACAGCTAAAACTAGTATTAATTTTGTTTGCATTTATAAAAATATTTAACTGCTTACTCGTTAAAAGTTCTCGTAGCACGTAACAGCACCAAATAGGAGTTTCGGTTAATAGTATAATGTTTAAATATTTAATTAAACTTGAATAAATGTCAATTGTAGAAACAATAAGCAAGGATGAAAAGTTGATTGCATTAATAAATTACAAAGTGCTATCAAAAAATTGTGTATAAAAATGAAAAATTTATAGCTTTTATAAGTAAAAAAAAAAAAGAAAATATAAATTCCAATTCGAAACGTCACAGCTCAGTTACGAGGGGAATTCGATTGCCCCGGTCTCTGCGTACGAACGAAGAATCGAAGTAGCTCGCAATAGGCCATACGAAAGCTGTCTAAATAAAGAAACTACCAACAGCGTATATGTGACCGAGCACCAACGCATGTTGCAGGCTCTACGTGATCTGTTTTACTTATCGAGCTTCGGGAAAATTCAACACCTCTGCCCGCACGCTATTTGTTGGTTTTAACGTCTCTCTTTTTATTCCCCGTTTAAACGGGTTTAATCGCTGAGTTACCCATTTCGCACATCCTTTGCCTTCCGTATTTCCCTACTGTATTCGGGTCATCTCTTTATTGACAGACGGGAAAAAGACTTTTTTGTAAAAATTAAGTATTTAATTACTGGGGAAAATTTCAAGAGGAAGACGTTAAAAGGGTTTTAAATAAAAAAAAAAATTAAAATCTTTATAAAGTAACAGAGAGTGTTGAAAATTTACTCGAGGTTGTGAATCATAAAAACAAATTTTTCATGGAAAATTTCAAAAATCTGATGATGAATGAAAATGCAATGACTTTTACGTGTCACATCGTCAAATGAATTTTTCCCAACATTTGAAATTTCAGAAGTGAAAAACTAATCATGATGATTCATTTGAAAATGAAGTTCATTTGTTAATAAAACTTCAGTATCAATATCTGTCAAATCATAATATTTGATAAAATTAATTTTTTGCATAAAATTTATAATAAATTCTTTTATAATGAAAATTAGAACTTTTTATTAATTCGCTACAAATTTTTTAATTATTTACTCAAATTTGAATTTTTTTATAATAGTGTTAGATAAAAGAATCTAACATGCAATTTTTTTTTTTTTTTTAATAATTCTGTTTTAGATAATCAAGTAAGTTGTTATATTCTTTTTTTACAATAAAAACTAGCAACTTAACTTATTATTATTTTCTAAAAAATTATATGAAAATTTTTACTATATTGTCAAAAAATATTTTTTTTTTCAGATAAAAGGTAAAATAAAGTAACCTAAGGTCTGAAGGTCTTAAAACTAACTGCAACATAAATGAAAAATTGGTAATATTGTAATAGGTAATATTTAATCGATAGACGAATATTTTTTTGCATCATTGAATATATTTTCTCTTGATATCTCCGTAGTTCAATAATGCATGGAAACAATTTTTGAAATCTATTATTCAAAATCCACTTCTAACGTAGTAGTATACCCCTGCATGGACAGTGGACACCCTTTCAAAATTAAAATGTATGCTCATGTAGTTATAAAGAGTCAAAAAAGGAAACACATCTGAATTCAACAGGAATAAGAGTCTGTGAGTGTGTTTTAAACATTTTAAACTCGAGTATAAAAATAGGAAAACCTTAGCTCAAAATCTGCCTCGAGTAAAGTTACGGTTGAAGTACTTTCGGCTTGTTGATAAACTGCAGGAGGCGAAAAAATATTTCTCGACATACTAGCTGCGAATAAAGTGACTACTTATAAGTTTTCAGCTCATAAAACGTCGTAGGGGTCGTTTCACTTCTGTAGGTGCAGGCTAAAATGATTAAAAGGTCTTTAAAATACTTTATTTATCACCGAAAGTAACCCCGTTGTCACTTTATTCGGGGCAGATTTTGGACTAAGAGTTTTCTTTGCATGGAAAATCGATTAATAGATTAATTTAAAAAGCACAAGACAGTGATACTTATTGAACTTAAAAAAAAGAGAGTAGAAATGAGCTTTATGACAAAATATGTAGTTTTCTTTCACGAACAAATTTCTTCACCATTTTCTTACGTATTTCATTAATCTTCTTTTTTTAGTAGAAAATCATACAGAAGCTTCCATTTAGATTATGAAAGTTTTGATATTGTTTTCTTTGTGGAAAAACTTTTCACTCTCAAAATTTAAGAGATTAGCCCCTAAAAACTTAATTCACAAGCTCGAGTTTTTGGAGTTGCAAATCTCTCAAGTACTAAACTTGCCTGCGAACTTTAAAATCTAGAATCTAGAATTTCCAAGGGACGTCTTTGCTCGATCATTATTTTTTAAATTACTATAAATTACTCAGCGCGCAAGCGCGCACGGACCCTTATTTATTGCTTTTGCAAAAGAAATTTTATCGCCTTCGGCTCGGGCGTCAATTTGGGTTTGCTAGGGCTTGCTAATACTTTCCAGCGCCCGGTGTGTAATATACTATTTCGAATATTTTAAAAACTTCGTCTTCACCAATCAGCTCACGAATAAATTGTTTACGCAAGATGGCAATAGCTCTCTTTTATAAAGGGAAAATCATAGTTTATGGGGTGAACAAAATTTATCCAATAAAACTATAAAAATTCAACTTTTTCTGCGAATTTATCATTTGAACAATTTAGGGAATCCAGAGTGTAGCATTCTCGGTAGCATTGACTTAGGTCTACTGGGGATTTTACATTAACTTAATTCAAAGAAAGATCGAAAGATTCATTAAAATTGGTTGATCGAATGATTAACGTGTATTTTGAAAATAAGAATTTCTATTTTTTTGTACAGTTATCAACCAAATATTTTCCTAGATTTCGAAGGAAAAAAATCGAAAAAAAAAAAAAAAACTTGAACTGGTGCTTGGTGGGCACATGGTGCACTTTACATTTGTTAGTCAGTGGTAGCACACTTCGGGTCAAAGGTCCCGCACGTATACCGAACTCACTGAAATCACGTGATTTTAAAGCACATACACTAAACTCGGCGACATCATCAAGCCCGATTGTTAGTCTACCCTCAGTCGTCCGACCGGACGGCCCAAAACGACAGTGCCGGTATAAAACTCATTCATTCATTTTTTTTTCCAAAAGTCGTCGTGGCTCGAGTGGATGGACGCGACCTTGTGGACGCGTCGGCGTTTTCGATTCTGAAGTCTGTGATTAAAATTTTCATTTAACTTTGAAGAACGAACCTCTAAACACTCAGAATGATCAATCAGGATTTTTTGGATCCAAGAGCCGATGACAAGGACTTTCATGTTAAAACTAAGATCAAGACCAAGAGTGATGGAGCCGGTGAGTGTGCGTGCGTGCGAATCTGGCTGCCAAGTAGAAAATTCAATTACATCCGTTCGATTTCAATCATTCACGTTAATCCGGCTCATAATTATTTTCTGTTTTGTGATAATAATTGATTCTCCTCCCAGTGATGCTGCTCGGATGTTCGAATTAAACCGATTGTTTTTTAATCAGGTGTTGTGGAGTATGTCTCGAATGCAGTTTTGTGATCGCCATAGCTTGAAGTTTATTTAATTCCAAAAAGAAAGCTCTTAAGAGTAATTTTTCCAAAAAATATATCTACATGATTTTTTGGGCACTATCTCAAATTGGATTTTTATAGTAGATACTTGAATTTAAAAAAAGTTAAGCTTAATTCATGAATGCATTATCGAACAATGGCTTGCAATTATGAAATATGTAAATATTTCGTTGTTTATTCACAGTCGTTTACGTGAGCTTATTCTTCGAATTTTAGAACTTAATGTTAAGGTGAAGACATAGCAGCGTTGGATGTAAAAAGTAGCTATAAAATATAAATAAAAGGGAAAATGTAAAAAAACGCTCTGTAGCGCTCTAAGTGCTATTTTTAGCAATTTTTTGATCCTAATTACAGATTTATCTATCAAGTATTGGCCTCAAGAAACTTGGAAAATCGTTTTCCTCCCGTTAACCATGTGTAGCAGACCCTTGCATCGAGGCTACCGCACGCTGAGTAAATGCACGAACCGCACAAGCACCCCATTCCCATAACCTTTAAAATTTATTTCATGCAACAACATATGCAAAGAAAAATATAAATTAGAAATTCGAAAAGCAGCAGGCAGAAATAAATAATTCTTCTTTCTTCAATAATTATTAATTATTTCTCCAACTGCTTAATTAATAACCTACAAATCATACACAAAAATTAATTACCATCTTCATAAATATTCTTCACTTTTTCGGGGACTTTATTGGATGCTGTTCTTCTTTTTCTTCTTCTTTTTCTTTTTCTTATTGTCTTCCTTTTACTAACACTTTGAGCTACTCTCTTGCCGTCTCCCAGTAAGATAACTGATTATCAATAAAAGAAAAATTACATGCTTAGACTGATATTTTAAAAAATAGTAATTTTCATGCATTTGAGTCAAGTATTAATCAAAAAGCAGAAGAATCTAGACTACTGAGAATTAATAAAAACTAAATGAACCAAAATAATCAGAGAACTTACAGTTTACACTTGGTGTACTGTACCCGTGTGCACCTTCGCTCATGCTTCTTATTCATAGCTCTGAGTGATAAAAGATGAAATTAAGAAATTTAAAACATTAAATGCATATATTTATTTTTTTTACCAATTTTTGGACAATCATCAGGTTACTTAGATAGACAGTTAAATAGTGAATAAAATTTTTTTCATCCAAATTGAGTATTAAAAAGCAATTTCATTGTAATTCAGATAAAAATTTATTATTTATTTAATTTTCAATATTATTAAAAATAGTTGGTTAGCAACAACCTTTTAATTGTTCTTTTTTTTAAGCCGTTCAGACCGATCAGCCGTTAATTGTCTAGTAGACTAGTAATGTCTATGCTGCTCTTGTCAATATTAATATTATTCATGTTTGCATAAATTAACTGCTATTAATAACTCAGTTAATCATGATTTTTTTCTAGCTAATTTAATTATTTCTTGATTTTATGATGATGAAGAGTATTAGAAAATTAGTAACAAACTCTCAAGGAATAACAGAACAGTTATATGTATATAATATACTACAGAAACTAATATTATTTATGTTTATAATTTTGAATTAAAAACTATTTCAAAAAATTTTTTTACCTAAAATATGAACTTTTTTTCCATGAAATATTCAAGTTATTTCAATTTAAATTAAAATTAATACAAATTTTAATTTATTTAGTAAATATTTCTCAAGTTGGAATATTAATATTTACAATTATTATAATTAATATTATAAAAAACATATAATGAGTTTTTTTATTAGAAGCCTAAAATTTAACTTTTAATAATTTAACTGAAAATTTCAGAAATTTATTAAATTGATGTTATATATTATGTAAAAGAAAAGAAAAACGAAACACGCATTAGGTTCGATAATACTTTAAGAAAAATTTTAAGAAGAAAACGTACTGTTGAAAAAGAAAAATTTGATTTAAATAGTTCAAAACATTATATCAAACAATTAAAAATAATAATTTATCCAATCTTTTAAATCTTTGATGTGAACAAATTAAATTAAATATAAAAAATAAACTCAAAATCCAAAAAGAAGCATAATATTTAAGCACTTTGAAACATTACATGGGTTGACAATAGTAACGCGATACTTAAATTAAATACAGCACATTAACTGAAACTAATGAATGCAGCAATGGACGTCGCTAGTGACTTGAGACTTTTACGATCGATTTTTTCAAATTTTTTCTGGTTCACTGAATCTAATGAATTTATCGCTATGCTTACGAATTTTTAAGTATCTGTCTGCGTACAAGTCGTATGAATTAGCAACTACAACGTTTGAGCGCTTCTTCATGCGAAGGCGCGACTGCATTTCTGAAAATTTTAGAATTTGAAAAAAAAAGACATGGATGTTTTGAATATGTTTGATCAGTCGTTTGGTAAAAATTTTTGAAAGAATAAGTTTGATTGTATCGAAATTAAAATTTGCTGTATTTCAGATTACATACTTAATCAAAATCGTTACAAAAGTGCCCTGTATGAAGAAACTTTTAGAAATTCCATCGAAAATCCAGAAGAATTTTGGTCCGAGATAGCTCAATGCATTGAATGGAGCAAGCCATGGCAAAAAGTTTTGGACAACTCTAATGAACCCTTTACAAAATGGCAAGTCAATTTTTCAATCTAATTTCTTTTTAAGAAAATTTCTGCTTATAATGATTTAAATTTTGTAATTAGAGTTTTCAATTGTTTCCTAATTTCTTTAAAGTATTTTTAAAGATATTATTAAAAGTATTGAAAAAAATTAAAGCTATAAACTGTTCAAAATTCTTACAAATAAATTTTATCAGTTAATTTTTTTTGTAAAAAAAAAAAAAAATTCAAACATGAATTAAACATTCTTACAACGAACTAGAATCTAATTTTAGCCACTTTGCGTACAACAACTTTCGGTAATAAATCTAGAAACATAACTCTGCTTTAAGCACTGCACGATGGATTTCCGAGCTTACTTGATAAAAAAGTAAAAATTTTATGTATTTTTGTAAGAAAGAATTTTTTAAATACCAAAGAACTAGTTTTTTTTAGTATGCAATTCAATAGGATTTTGATGGAAACTCATTTATTTAGTTTTTATTTATTTAAAGCATAAAATCGTGGTTTTTTCAAAATGCGTATGCTAAGAGAAATATTTTACACTTTGAGTATGTGATTTTAAAAGTGTTCGAAGGTCTAAAAAACTACATCCATAACTCTAAAAAAAATATTAGCAGAAGAAATTTTGAATTTTCAAAGTAATTCGAAATTTTTACCGGAAAATAGACATTTTCAAGTTTAGTTGGGAGAAAAGCATTCCTTTCTCATTACGCGAGGGAACATGATAATTTTCCGAAGAGTGGTTAAACATAAAACTAATTACAGAATCCAGGACATTTTTTTTTAAATTATTTTAATAAAAAGTCTTTAATCCTTTGAAAAACATATTTAAAATTGATAATAATCTTTATGAGTGCAAAAAATTTGTTAAAGCTTTTTGCGATTAAAAAAGTTTTTCCAATCTTCAAGAGATTATTGGAGTCTTTTAAAAGCAATAAAAATTTTCTGAACCAATAAATAGTTCAAAATCTCTTATTATAAAAACATATGAATAAAGTATTGAATTTTTTTTAAGTTGCCCATGTTTAATGAAAAAAAAATTTATTTTATTGATGATTATTTCTAAATTTTTATTTAAATAATGATTTTCCAACTCGTTAGCATTTATTAACTCATTATAATTATAATGATTTTTTTTATTTCAAAGGCACCAATAATAGAAAAAATTTATGAAAAATCCCTAATAGTAGTTGTCATGACTTACTTCTTCGATTCAGCATGTATACGGATAACCAAAGCTTAATACTTGTAACTTGACTGATATTGATAAAAAATGATTTAAACAGTATGAGCTTGCATACCGACATAAAACTTTCATAATCTTAACGTTCAAATAGCCAAACTGTGAATAGAATGTTCTCATCAAACATAAAAAAAAATTAACTCAACGTATGAGCGAAGCAAGTAGCTCGAGTCAATGTTAAGTCAGACCCCTGAATGATTTCAGGTACGTGGGCGGTGAGACAAACGCATGCTACAACGCGGTTGATCGTCACGTCGCGGCGGGCCTGGGCTCGAAGACAGCCTTGATCCACGACAGTCCGATGACGTCCACGGTAAGGAGGGTCACCTACGCCGAGCTGCTCGACAAAACCTCCAGGTTGGCGGGTGCTCTCAGCCAACTCGGGGTACGCAAGGGCGACCGCGTCCTCATCTACATGCCCCTCATACCCGAGACCATCATCGCCATCCTCGCTTCGGCGAGACTTGGTGCCGTGCACTCCGTCGTTTTTGGAGGTAAGATTTTTTAATTTATTGTAAACAAAGCTCAACTAAACAATCTTGCCTACTACTTAAAGTCCCACCTAATTTTCGATTAGTCATCAAAATGATAGTTCAATTTTTAAAATAAAGTTTATGTCGAAATCTATTAATCTGTACTAAATAACTTTGTCTGCAGGTCATGAAACTCATGACTCAGGAAAATTAAAATTACAGACTTATGAATCAGTACTCTATTTATGTATTAACTGTTTTAAAATATTGACAAACATTGGATAAAAAAATTTTACTCACTCAAAGACTATTTCAATCGAAAGACGATATCGTGTATATTTTTTACGGCCTTTTCGACTTTTCACCGATATTATGTAACGATAACAGTTTTTCATATAATTTTCTCAAAAGCTTTAGTACAAAAACGCTTTTCCTACTCTTATAATAGTCTTTTTCGAGGTTTTTTCCAAGAATTTTTTAATGATTGCTTCTTTCTTTCATTTGACATTAAAAATATTTTTTCAAACTTATGGGAGAAAAACGGTGTCAATAAATTGCTTATTAAATTTTTTAGTTATTTTATTTTTCGTTTTTATAAAAATCAAAAAAAAAATTGTCTTTGTATCATGAAATTAATAAACGCTCGATTCTTAACTCAAAATTTGATTAAAATATTAGAGCAAACAACTTAAAATAACTATTATACAGATAAGATCTCTAAAACCCAATCAAGTGATAAATAAAGTATAAATTTTCTTTCAATTTATAAGGGTGATAATTTTTCCCTCCGAACACTCAATACATCCCATAATTCATTAAGGGCCGTGAGATAAGCCGCTAAAATTTTACTTACGCGCTCCAAGATTTTTATCGTCAAATCAATATTTTAAGGAGTGCGGGTGGCATCGTTTAAAACTTTGATGTGGCTCATTATAGTCAATTCATTTTTTATTAGCTGAGTAATGGGAATAATCTATTTTTGGATGCCCATGAATAATAATTTTCTAGCTTTGTATTATATATTTAAATGATCAGATTTATATCAGTCTCTTTGAGTTTAAGATTACTTTTGATATGAAGTTTAATCTAGTAACTAAAAAAACAAAAGTAAATATTTAAAAATTTCATAGTCCTCGGATTTTACGCTTATTAATAATTTAGTAAACTAATAAGGTACCTGTACCTAATATGGCCCCCCTAAGCGAGAATCGACGTTGTGGCGAATCAAATCACTATTTTTTGACGGGTAAGGTCTCATTTTAAAGCTTAATTCAAGAGCTTTAAAATGAGACCTTACACGTTTGGTTTTGATCAATGAGCTTCAAATGCCAGAGGATTTACCAAAACACGGTTTTTTAAGACACATAAAATTTGTGTCCTAATATGGCCCCCCTCTCCCCCCTGAAGTATTTTATTCATTGCGATTTAATAAATCAATCAGAATATGAGATTAAAAAAAACTTCAAAATTTTTAACATTTTAAAAATAATTTATTTAAAAATTGAGCCTTTTTTACAATTTTTTTGAAAGCTTTGCAACCAGTAGAAAAATTACAACTTTAAATTTTTATCAAAGTTTGATTTTTGAGCTAGAATTCTTTTTTAGTTATAAAATGAAAAAAAGCTTTGAAACAATTAAATTTATTTTTCTTAAATAATATTAGGATAGGATTTTCTAAAAAGTAAACATGAAACTAAGGACTCTTAATATCGGTATATCTACTAATTCGCGGGGGGCCATATTAGGAACACTGGAGAATAATAAGTTATTTAAGAATAAAACCCGTTAGAAAACGAGTTGAACAAAAACTAAGGTCGCGTTTTAAAGCTGAAACAATAACGAATCGAAGCTACTTATTCAAATTTTGGTCAGATGCGTCTAAATATTTTGGCAGACCATTTAATTACAACGTAAAATAATAACGGAGGTATACAAAACGAGTTTTAGCTATTAGGCGTGCGCAAAAATAATTTTAAAATGTTCTAAACAACTGAAAACTTCATAATTCAGTGTTTTTGACTTCTTCCTACCTTGTAGAGATGCCGCATATCGAACATATTCAAAATAACAGGGGGGGCCATATTAGGCAAGGGGCCATATCAGGCACACTTACCTTACTATAAATTAATGAAAATTCAGGAAATATCAAATTGATAATATGAAACTTTCAAGTAATTCTAAAAAACCCGAAAGGAGTAGTTGGTTCCAGGTGACCCTTAATCGATTGTAATATCATACGAAGCATTAATTTTTTTTTGCAGTACACATTCAGTGACATTTAACTAGAAAATGCAGATAAAAAAAATATTTGAAAATTTATATTGCTATTATAACGTTTTGCATCGACACACTTAATTTTAATAAAAATATTTGTTTAAAAACTCTCAAATAATGTCTGTGAGTACTTTTAAAAATTCTAACTCTCGAACTTTCCAAAATCCACAAACATTAATTTTTCAAAATCACATTTTATTAAATATGACTGGCAATCTTCATGCTGTCGAATTTAACCATCCACGTATTATAAATATCGTATCGGTTTGGGTTACAGGATTCGCTGCCAAGGAGCTGGCGACGAGGATCGATCACGCCGAACCAAAGGTCATAATAGCCGCTAGCTGTGGACTCGAGCCGAACAAAGTGGTAAGGTGAGTCGGAAGCTACGAGATCCCCCATTAATACCGGATGATTTAATTAGGATTCATTCTCGATTGGTTAGGTACACGGACATGCTGAACGACTCGATGAGCCTGATAAACGTCCCCGAGCCAAAGTGCGTGATATACCAGCGCCGGCAGATCTGGGAGGCGCCCCTCTTGCCCCACCAGCTCGACTGGGACGAGATCATCTCCGTGGCCGAGCCCCATCCCTGCGTCCCTGTCGAGGCGAACAAGCCCCTCTACATCCTCTACACCTCGGGCACCACCGACAAGCCTAAGGGCATACAGCGACCCGTAGGAGGACACATAGCCACCCTGTGCTGGACCATGAAGACCATCTACGGGATGGACAAGAACTCGGTCTGGTGGGTCGCCTCCGACCTCGGCTGGGTCGTCGGCCTCTCCTACATCTGCTACGGGCCCCTTCTCTACGGTATTACCAGCGTCATGTACGAGGGAAAACCCGATAGGACCCCCGACGCCGGACAATACTTCAGGTGGGTGCTTTTAATTTTTATGAATTATTTCAGAAAAGTTTCGAGTATTTTTTAATATCAATTTAAAGCTCTCTGTTCGACTGATCACCTCTTTTTTTTCGAAAGATTTGTAAAAATCGAGTTACACTAATCAGAACCTGCCAAGAAACTTTTCCTACGTCACCGTTTTCTGCGTCAGCCGTGCGGGAAGCTAACTCTATCGACTCGTTCATGTCTGTAAAAACTTCTCCAAAACTTCACACGTACTTTTTTTTTAGCTCGCAGCCGATTCTATTTCTAAGTTACATTTTCAAAGAAACTCTTTCTCAGGAACACGTATTTATTTATAAATCAAAAACTCTAATTATATTACAGAATAATCGATCAGCACAAGGTGAACGCCCTTTTCACCGTCCCGACTGCGTTTCGCGTACTGAGGAGAGCCGATCCAGAAACGCTCTTGGGAAGAAAATACTCAACGAAATCGTAAGTCTTTCATTGTTAAATTAATAAAGTGCTGTTAAAGCTAAAAAAAAATAAATAAATAAATAAATTTGCCGACAGATTGAAGACTATATTCGTGGCGGGTGAGCACTGCGACTACGAGGCAAAGGCGTGGGCGGAAAAGGTGTTCCAAGTGCCGATATTAAACCACTGGTGGCAGACTGAGACCGGACACGCCATAACAGCAACTTGTCTCGGCCTCGGACACACGACCAGTCCGCCCAAGTACAGCACGGGGATGCCCTTCCCCGGTTATTATGGTTCGTATTACCTCTCCCCACTTATTTATCTTACATACAAAATGTCGTCCCGAAGCAACAGCTTGCAGTGTGGGATTACCCGGGTAATCAAATTTACACCGTACGTGAAATTCCTAAACCACCCTGGCCCTTCTTATCGAGGAAAATGTGTGGAAAGTTATTTTTACCCCCGGAACTTCTTACTCCGAAACTCGAGTCAAGTTCGAAATATTACGCGGAGCATACGCGCAATTTTTCGCTGACATAAAATACCTCGAGGATTTAAAAATAGGAGACGCTTCGCAAAAATTGTACTCCCACGTTGATGGAAAAAAGAGAAGAAGCCTCAGAATGAAAAAGAAAAGTTTTTCGAACTTAAAAATTGCATTCACCAACTCGTTGTTGGAAAAATGAAATTAAACACAGACCTGCATACCAAACCCTACAGATGATGAATAATTTAATATTCCCTGGATTGCAGTCGAAGTGCTGAAGGAGGACGGAAGCAAGGCGTCGGCCCATGAGCTCGGGAGGATCGTCGTCAAGCTGCCTCTGCCACCCGGCACCATGTCCACCCTCTATCTCGCACCAGACAGATTCAAGGACATTTATTTTTCCAAGTATCCGGTGGGCGTAACTTTTTTTCTCATCGCGTTTTGACTTTTTTTTTATTCATCATTGAGATAGTTGATTCCAAAATTTTAAACATACAGTGGTAGTTTTTTTTTTTTTTTTTTTTTTTTTAAGTTGGATCGATCAGTTTAACAAAGTTGCGTAAGGTCTGTCAATTTTGGTTTAATTTAGTTAAAGTTCAAAATACATTCTGAATTACTTGCTCAACTGTAGATCATGTTTCATCAAACTTTAATTAAATCCAACCAACGTTGCCTAACTTTGACAAAATTAATCTAAAAGACAAATTTGACCATACCTAATTTTTAAAAAATTTACACCTTGTCAAACTTTTCCAGCTTGTAACAATAAGAAACAACTTTGTCTTTTGACCGTAAACAATAAAATTAAATTGCCTTTTCGAACATTTGAAATTAATTAGAAAAGTGAAGTTTATCAATTTATTAATTTTAATCAAGGTAGTGAGTTATTTTTGTAACAAAAAACTTCTGACCTAAAATAAAATGAATTTGACGACGTTTAGGGCTACTACGATACGATGGACGCGGGCTACGTCGACGAATTTGGGTATGTTTATGTAACGGCGCGCGACGACGACGTCATAAATGTAGCAGGTCATCGGCTTTCGACTTCTGCTCTAGAGGACGTTGTGCTTGGCCATCCAGATGTCGTGGACGCTGCTGTCGTCGGGGTACCTGAACACACCAAGGGTGAAATTCCACTTTGCCTCTACGTTACGAGGGATGGTTAGTTTATTTAAATTGAAGAAACGTTGTAAAAATAGAAAACTATAAAAATATCAACATTTGTTTTTTTTTTTTTTTTCTTTTTCATAAAGATGCAAAGAAAAATGAACAAGAAATTAATATCGAGCTCATCGCTCGCGTCAGAGAACTTATAGGACCGATTGCTTCGTTCAAAGTCGCTGCTACCATCAAGGCCTTACCACGAACACGATCCGGAAAGACCTGCAGAAAATCCATATCAGACCTTGCAAGATCAAAGCACGTCAAGGTAAATGTTAAATTGGATTTAATTATTCATTTTTCATTAAGATTATAAGTAAACTATCTGAAATTTTTTTTTTTTTTTTTAGATTCCCAGTACAATTGAAGATCCAACTGTATACCGCGATATCAAAGAAGTTCTTCAAAAACTGGGTTACGCTAGAACGGCACCTGATCCAGAATAAATAAATTAAAAAACTAACAGTTTCTATCTACGTCATTAATCAAAATTAAGCAATTAATTGATGATTTTTTATGTGCTGGCACATATCAAAAAAGTGAATATACATAAATTAAGAAAAAATAATTACTCAACCGTTCATCTAATCAATGCTTTTCCACCATGAATCTTAATGCACAATGGTCTCGTTACCACAAATTTGTCAATAAATTAGATTTAAAACCGTTGAGATCGATAAAAAATGGGGATTCATGTTCATACCTGTAATTGATTTGGATTTTAAGTTTAAGTTTGAATTTTCTTCTTAGGTTTTATTGCACCTGTAGTCAATTTCTATCAAATCTCATTCTTTTCTAGCGATTAATAATAATGTTAATAATTTTTTGTGCCTCAATAGGCATCTTAACTAAATAAAACTTCAGTGCTGTTTAATTTAAAAAATATTTTTATGAACTGGCTAGAGCCAAATGTATAATAATTATAAATATATGTAATAAATACAAGTCATTATCTTTAATTTTTCCTTTTCTTCTTTTTTTTCCCTTTATTCGCTGCTGGTTCTGGAACTGATGCAACTTCACTTTTATTTTGTTTTCTTTTGGAAGATTTGGATACACTAGCAGTTTCGGTAGACTTTGATTCTTCAATTTCTATATCGTCACCAGAAGATTCTTTAGACGGCTCTACATTACTAGTAGGTAGACTAAAACCTGGAATCTAAAAAAAAACACATTTTCTTTTAGTATTATTATTATTTTTTTTTTTTTTACAGTATACATAAATACTTGTCGATTGACAAAATTTTTAGTGCTTGATCATATTATTATAAATTATTATTTTTTCGTTCTTTTAATTTTGACCAATATTTGGAAATATGTTACGTTAATAAAAATAGCATTATAAAAAACATATCAAATAAAATAATGTTTATGAAACTTACGACTGGCTTGATAAGTTTGAAGATTAATTTCTCGTGCTGAACGTTTGACCTGTCAAGACTTAATTGTACTATCACTTGATCGAACGATCGGAAAATAACATCTCCACATTTTTGTGTGTGTTCCTCCTCGTCATATATAAAAGTGACTGGTGACTTTTCTCCTTTCTTACTCAAGTACAAAGTGCCTTCCAACCCAAATTTGGGTATTAAAACTTGTAAAGCATTTTTACGAACAAATAAAATGTATCCTTCTTCTTCTTGAACTTTGTTTCTGAAGAACAACTGCAATAAAAATTAAAAATCATAATTTAAACTTTGAAAATGTTACACGAGATGTTACACTTTAGTGTTAAAAATATTTTAAAACAGCAGATGCGATAAAAAATGTATTTACACTGCATGCGATTGGTCGACATTTTTCGTACTACTATAAAATAATTTTCGGTGCACAAGTGATAAATAAGTAATCTTTTTTACCGCAGTTTTATCAAAATTTACTAATTCATTCAAACTTTTAGAAAGTAAACTTACATGAGTATTTAATGCCACGGATGCTCTGCCTGCATATTGTGCCATTCTGTTGCGGTAATTTAGATTGTGGCAAAGGGCGTGACTTTTCTTTTTGTCCAGTAAGTCCGGGTACGTTGCATCTGCCCCGACGCAAACTGCCAGAAGCCGATGCACAATTACATCAGCGTATCTGTAATTTGAAACAAAGAAATTTTTTTTATTTTTTCTGCGTTGATAAAAATTAATGTAACTTAAAAAAAACATACCGTCTAATAGGCGATGTAAAGTGCGTGTAAATCGGACAAGCTAGACCATAATGGAAGAACTCTTCCTCCTGTACCATACCACTCGTGAAATATACGGCCTGCATCATGCATCTTGTCGCTAAAATCTTCAGCATAGTGTTGAAGTAAGGATTATCTTTTTTGTGAGCAGATTCAAGGGACTTAGCCAGCTCTTTCCCAGAACTTGTGATAATCTCGAATCCTTGGTGTCTTCCGGCTTTAATGAGTGGGTCAAAGTTAGCCTGAGGAGGCTCCGGGTGCCGACGTAACATCGCACACTCTGGAAATTCTTCAACGATTTTCTTTGCAACAGATATGTTGGCCAGCAACATGAATTCTTCAACCATCGAATTAGTTTCGCGCATTTTTTTAGCTTCCACGTCGATCGGGTCGTGAGTCTCGCTGTCCACTTGAAAACGTATTTCAGGTGATGCCAAAACTAGAGCTCTAAATGAAAAAAAATAAATAAATACAGTTTAATTTTTATTTTATACACAATTATTCTTTAAAAAAAAAACAATTTTTTATATTGACGTTTTGAACCTAATTCCACAAGTTTTTCAACTCATTCATTAAAATTTCAAGTTATAATTTATCAAGCTAAATGATCAAAAGTATTTACCCGTTTTCCAAACGTTTCTTTTTTAGTTTTTTCGCCAAACTGTTTAAATTCCTTAAGCTTTTAGCAAGAGCGTCGTTTTGTGTTTTATCGTCTATTCTTAGTTGAGCTTCTTCGTAAGTCATAGCAGCTCGAGACCTTATTATCGACTTGAAATAATCTGTCGAAATGATGTTGGCGTCATAATCCACTTCCCAGACGCATGAAAATGCGAATCTTTCTTCTCCACCTCGTAATGAGCACAAATTTGAGCTCAAAAGTTCTGGAATAAAAAACAATTTACTTTCCACCTGAAATACTCAACAGTAAATCCAAGGATGATTAACGAAAGATTTTACTGACCAGGCACCATGTCAATTCTTTTGTCCACTAGGTACACAGTTGTAGCTCTCAAGGCGGCTTCTTTATCAAGAGCTGTGCCAGGTCTGATGAAATGCGACACGTCGGCAATGTGCACACCAACCTCCAGGTTACCGTTCGGTAGGTCACGACAGTGAAGAGCATCATCGATGTCTGTGCAACCTGGTGGATCAACCGAGCACACGTCAATGTGTCGCAGATCTGTTCTTTGCGCGACATCCTGTACATAGTTGTTCAAAAATGATTAATTAACTAATTGATTACTTTATACGCTTTTTCCAAATTGGACGTTTATTATTTGAAAGAAAATAAAATATATATTCGTATTCGAAATAACCCTTAAGTGTTAAATTTAAGTCAATAATGAACTTAAAAAATAATCGATATAACCGCAGTACTTCAGAGCGGTCGAAACAGATTTTTTTTGGTTAGTGTAAATTTTGAGTGAATAATAAACATCTTTTGAATAAATAAAAAAAAAACTTTAAAAACACGAACACACAAATGTTAGTCTAAATTTATAAATTGGAAGTTATGTCAGAAGCATCTAAAGAAAAACACGCTTCTCACGGTCTGCTCAAACAAATTTTTTTCAAGAAAAAAATTCATAAACAAACAAATCAGGTAAAAAAGTTTTTTTTTTTAAATGAATATTCTTTTTTTAAAAAGTAATCATTAATTTTAATAGGTAAACTTTTCGGATGACATACAAAATTCAGATGAAAGTTTAGAATCACTTAAATTACAAGAGAGTAGTAATAGTAACATTGTTCCTGGGCAAGTAAAGTCATCAGAAAATTTCAAATCATTTCTTCAAGAAGTCGAAAAATTTATAAACTACATAAAAAATAATGAAGATTTCAAAGATTACATTTATAAATATCCACAGTAAATGAATAAAATATATTAACTTTTGCTCTGTACATTGTATAATTGCTTTAAAATACTAAATTCATTTAAAAACTTAAAATTTTAGAATTCTGGAAAGACAAGTTGATGCTGATGTTGATGAATTGCAGAATCTATTGTCTGAGTTAACAGATATAGTAGCCAATATAAAAAGATTGAAAACTCAAAAAAAGTATGTGAGAAAAGAAGCTACTACGATAAAAAATTTAGCTCAAAGAGCAAAAGATAATGGTGAGATGTTAATTTTTTAATTAATAAATAGTTTAACGCATTTTCAATGATTTTTTAATGCAGAGACTCGTGAACTTGAATTGCACATTTCTCGTTACGACAGAGAAATGTATTCACGGTGGATTAAGTCAAAGTGTAAAGCGGATGCTTTGGTAGATTTGTTATTTGATGTGCAGGTAGTACTCACTTAAATGACAATTTAAATGCTTTATCAATTTATTATCATAAATTAATCGTATTTTTTAGGAAAAACAACTAGCTTTAAAAAATTTGAATAAATTGATAAATCGGTTTCTAGAAAGCTCAAAAGATGAAAATTTATTATCAAATGAAGTTGCAGAAGGTTCTAATGATGGAGAAAAGTCAGTTTCTCTGACAGCATCTATGTTTTCTTTTCAGTCAAAACTTCCCGTTCCCCCTCTCCTACCAGCTATCACGTTGCCTAAACCAATTCCATTGACAGTAAATACGTTAAACAGAAACAATTCTCGACTTTCTTGGGCCCAACGCAGATTTAGGTGATTTTACGAGCTATTTACTATTGAATTTATTTTTACCTATTTTAAACAGTATTTGTAACTTTCATGATCTCGCATGATCCGAATAAATCCGATCAAGAAAAACTCAATAATTAAAATCTTTCCAAATTAGATTAAATTTTACTTAAATTTTTAGAGCTGAAAGAAGAGGAAATTTTTCAACTGCAAGAGCAATTCTAGAAAACCGAGACAATGAATCGTTTGTTTTTGCTTTTAATGTAAACAATAATGCAAGAAACACAACTGCTGATTATAATTTTAATTCATTTGAATTTGATCCAAGTCGATTTTCCTGCAATTCTATTGATTCAAATTCTACGAGAACTTCAACTAGCCAAATTGACGAATCTTCAAATAGTGACACAAGGCGGTTTGAAGATAATTTTGAAATCAAATCCGATGTACAAACAATACTACAAGTTAATACTTAAGTCTAATAATTCAGGCAGTAATTTAATATTTTTTAGACGCTCATTTTAAATTCAGTCGTTACGAAATAAATTTAAAAAAATAAAAAATAAAATTATTCAAAGCTTGCAATTATATAAATTAAATTTTACATTATGATTAATAACTAATCTATATTTTTATCAGACACTTTTAGAAGAAAGACCTAGAAACACTACATTAATGATCACTGACAGCAATGATAGTTGTAATTCTGAGGAAAATACCGAAGAAACCAACAATACAACTGAATCGAAATGAAAATTATGAATCATAATTCTAATTTATTAAATAAAAAAAAAGTAAAGTGAAAAAAATGTATTTGATTTAAAAAAAAAAAAGAAAAAGAAAATGAAAAACCATGTAAGAGAAATTTTATTAGCTTTTTTTAAAATCAACTGTATCTTACCAAATCGGTAATAATCCATGGTAATTTAGGCAAGAAACTCAAAACTTCATCCGAAAATCTACTATGAGGTACATCATGCTCCAGAAGAAGGACCTCATTTTCCGTTTCTTTATCACCTATTTCACCCAAAGCTCGAACAAAGTGTCCTAAAGGATATCTTGAATTTCTGGGCCAAGAATCAATAGCAACTATTATCCGTTGTTTGCTTAAAGTATCCGCTTGTCTCGTTTCAATTCTAACTTTTGGGATCTTTCTTTCAGCTGGCACAAAAAGATGACGAGTATTCTGAGATGAAAAAAAAAAAAAAACGATAGAAAATTAAGATTAAAAACTTATTCTGTCTAAAAATTTTCGAATTCAAATTAATTAACTTACTTCTTTAAGGGCACTCCGCTGTAATATTCCACAATACTGTCGCCATTTCCTTTTTATTATTCCTACAATTTTACCAGTTGGTGTTTTTTCTACAGCAGCGGCATTTTTATTTTCATCAAATATTTTATCATCTTCTAAAACATCACCAGGATCATCTTCTGTTTCATCTTGCAAAACTATGTCACTTGGAGTTGACCACTGATCTTCTGGCAAAAGTTCTACAGCAACTGTATCACCATCGACAGCTCTGTTTAAACCTTCCCGACCTTGCACTAAGATCTAAACAAATTTATAAATAGTTTTTAAATTATTATAATTGTAAATAGAACTTTTCTTTTAGTAATTTAAAATTTTTTATTTTAAGCTTTAACTTACAAATTTGTCTATACTTTCACAGTTAACACTACCTTCCAAAAAGTTTTCTCTTGATGCTAAAAATGTTCCTTGCAATAATTTACCATTTTTTATTCCATCATGTATTTGGGCTGGAGTTAAATGACATGGAAACAGAGGGGCTCTGCCTTCACCATCTAAAATATAATCTTTTTTGCAAAGCTTATCAATTAAAAATCCAGCATTTTCAAGAGAACCAACATAATCTCTCACTAAAAAAAAGAGGTAATCACATTTATACAAATTCAAATTTTTTAATTTTAATAAAAGTATTTCAATTATTAAATATTTTTACTTGAGGCTACTGGAATTCCAGCTTCAGTTGATTTATTTTTATTATCTTCATCATCAGTAAGTAAGACCACTTTTATTTTTATATTTTGTTTACTCAAATGATTGTTATACCATTCAGCAACCACTCGAATAGCTCTATCATTTCTATCATTTACAATTTCACCAGGTTTGCGTTCAACATAGGTATCTCTAAGGATACAATAAAGCATTAGATATTTTAATCACAGTTAAAATCATAGTCTTACAAAACTTACTTGTGATGTTCATTGACAAACACATAAAATTTCCTATTTGGATCCCCTATAAGTTCTTTCAACTTTTTATAAACATTTGAACTTCTATGTCTTACTTCTTCTAAAACAGTTTGAGGAATAATAACATTGCAAAGAATATCTTCTTCTAGTATATTTATCTGAAATAAATTTAAGAAGTTTTTAAAACAGTAATTGGGTTTATAGATAAGCAGAAAATTTAAATAAAAAAATATTTATAATAAGAAAGAGAATTTTCCAACCTGATTTAATATGATATTTGTATCAAAAAGTAGATAATGAGGATCAGTAAATAAAGTGCTTTTAACCCCAGGATTTTCATCATCCAGTAAAATTTCTTGATTTCTACGTCCGCACTTTTCACATGCTTCGGAGCCACACCAGATATCATCTCTTAAATAATGTTCTCTGACAACCTGTTGAAACCCGATGATTGTTTAAACAAATTTTTGGATTTCGATTAAAGCGTAAACAAAAAACAAACGAACCTTGTAAATATGGCCTCCTTTCGTTTTTCGATAAAACGTTCTTGAAGTTAACATTTTTTAATGCTGAAGAAGTTTCAATCATTGAATCAAAACATTAACTAAATATAATAACAAATTTTTTATTATGAAAATTCTTTTTTATATACACGTGAGAATAGCCCATAGGTTAGAAAATTGGAGTCTGCTCACGGTTGCCGTCTGCACGCTGCACAACACAGCTGTAGCTTGACGGGAGCGTGTGCGCCTGATCTGCCGGTTTACGATTTTTTGCACCGCATATAATTCTATTATAAACAACGATGAAAAAATTCACAGAAGTAATTATAAATAGATCAGATCAGATTATTTTAAAATCTTAATTAGAACCATATACATAATTATAATTTTATTTTGTATTTTTTTTTCTTAGATAAATAATCAATTCATAATTTTGAACAACATTTCTCGTTTCTGAAAAATCTGAAATAATTTATTCAGTTTGATCTCTTGGTTGAAGAAATTAAAAAAAAACTCATATCATTTTTCATTTTTCAGTGATTTCAGACCTAAGGTTACTGGGCCCAATTTTTCCCCACTAAAACTTATTTCTGATAATCGATTTCATATATTCATATATATTTATAAAAAAAAGGTTTCATTTAAAAATTTAAATCGTGAGCTTTCAAACGAAAACTTTTTGTTAATCGACCACTATGAATGCTTTTACAAAAACGTTGTTTTTAAGGAAAAAACTAATTTTTAATCCTCGCACTGAAAACTTCAAAATCCAAATTTTTTAATTAAAATTAGTATAGTCGGAATACTTATTTACGGTAACTCAAAAAAAAATTTAATTAATTTGTGACATTAATGATGACAGACTTTTGGACATTGATGACATAAATGACATATATGACGTCATGTCATTTTGTTCCTTTTAACATCTTCTGGTAACTATATAGATATACCATATACCGAAATACCATGCCCAGTGGGCAAGGCAGCATGAGCTGTCGCTATTACCTATATAGTAGCTATGTATATGTTGATTTTCAGTACACCACTCACCAGTCACCAGTTCATTTTCTTACTGCATTCTGTGCAGTCTGACACGTACCGTTATCCAGTTATCTTTCAAAAGTTGTACATTTTTCTTTTGATAAATAATCTGATATGTGCCTGTAGCTTATTTAAATTTTTCGCTAGTTCTAAAATTTCTTCCAGTACGTGAATTTATAAATATTAGAAGTAAAAATGACGTCGATCTCCACTACTCCTTCAACAGCTGTAAAGGTAAATCATTAATAACCTTGATTTTGAAAATGAATCAGCCTATAAATTTCAAAATCCAATGTCAAATTCATATCCAAATTTTTGTTTACATTAGCAACAACCAGCTCAACCACCACCTTCTACACAGGAATTCAGCATAAGAGTGCCAAAGTAAGTTTTTAATTTTTTAAATTTAATATTTGCCATTTATTTTCGAAATTCATAAGAAAATGTGATTATTTAATTACTTGTAATTGTAAAACTAGGACCAAAAAGAAACACAGTGTAATGCGATTTAATGGAGTTTTGAAAGTTAATTTCAAAGAATGGAAAAATGTTAAATTGGAAAGAGAGAATAATTTAAGGGACCCCAGGGATAACGATGAAGAGATACCAAAGTTTGGCGCTGGATCAGAATTTGGCAGAGAAGCTAGAGAAGAAGCGAGAAAGAAGAAATTTGGCATGATTAGCAGAAAATATAAAAGCGAAGACCAGCCATGGATCTTGAAAGTTAATGGTAAATCAGGAAGAAAGTTTAGAGGTGTTAGAGAAGGTGGTATCAGTGACAATGCCGCATACTATGTTTTTTCTCATGCTCCAGATGGTGCAATTGAGGCATATCGATTAAATGAATGGTAAAATTTAACTTATGATTTTTATCTATTTGATTTTTTAATTTTATAATATGAAATAAATTAATGTACTTCACTAATAATATAATAATTTTGTTCTATTCAAGGTACAACTTTCAAATTATACAAAGATACAAAGCTTTGAGTGCAGAAGAAGCAGAAGAAGAGTTTAACAAAAGAAATAGAGTGTTGAACTACTTTCATCTCATGATGAAAAAAAGATGCCGTAATGATGATGAAGAGGGTGAAGACGGTGACATGTTGGATGGTGAAAAAAAAAAGAAAAAACCTGGTAAAAAAGACAAGGACTTTAAAATTTCAGAAATGGAAGACTGGATAGACAGTGACGATGATAATGATTCTGATAGTGATGATAAAGATGATAAAAATGAATCTGGTGACGATAAAAAAGACAAGAAAAAAAAAGGTACAGTAGTTATATCTTGTTGTTGTCAATAATTGAATTAAGTAAATGTTTTTAACGTAAAATTATTATTTTAGATCTCAAGAAAAAGAAAAAGAAAAATGTTTCTGATAATGAAGCCTTTGAAGACAGTGATGATGGTGATGAAGAAGGAAGGGAACTTGATTACATATCTGATTCATCTGCTTCAGAGTCAGAACTGGAATCTCAAAAAGAAATGAAATCAGTTGCTGAAGAAGATGCTTTAAGAAAATTATTAGCGTCTGATGAGGAGGATGAAGATGAACAATCAGACAAAAAAGACGATGAAGACGCGAGTGATGATGAAGATGGTAAAAATAAAGAGGAAAAAGTAAGATTGACTAAAATTATTGAATTTTTACTAATTTTGATTATATTCAATATTAATAATTATTTTTACTTTTAAAGGAAAAAGATAAAGTAGGAAAAACTAGTGATAAGAAAAAAGATAGTAAAAAGAAACCTGTTAAGAAAGAAAGTGGTGACTCTTCCAGTGATGATGAATCTGTATCTGAAACAAATAAAAGTAAAGACGATAAAAAGCCAGCTAGTATTCAGAATTCAAGAGCTCCCACGCCTACTGCGGGCGCTTCAACTTCATCAGAATCATTAAAACGAAACCGTAAAGATTCACCTGATTCATTTCAGGCCAAAAGAGTTAAGACTGAAAGCAATTATAGTTTGCCATCTTTATTCAGTTCCAGTTCAAGGTAAAATATTTTTGATTAGTTAATTTTCATTTATACAGAAAAAAAATCTGAAGTTATTAAATTGCGTTATAAATGAATTTTTCGTTGAAATTAATTGATTTTTTTTATCTTGTTTTGTTGCAGTGAAACATCAGGAATCACAGAAGATGCTGTCAGACGATACTTAATGCGTAAGCCCATGACAACGACTGAACTTCTTCAAAAATTCAAATCCAAGAAAACAGGTCTTTCTTCTGAACAAATAGTTGTTGTAATGACTAAAATATTGAAAAATATCAACCCTAAAAGTCAAAAGGTTAAAGACAAAATGTACTTTTCGATAAAATCTCCGCACCGTCAACAATTACCGCGTTAACAGGATTTAATTTAGTTAGGATATAATGAAATGAAGTGTAAGATAATAGAGAAAACAAAAGTTTCATCGAAACATGTGATAAAATGTTGTTTGTATAAAATGTTAAGAAGTACAGTAGAAGCGATTTATTGCTATTGTTGAATGATAAAATGTGAAAACATTATTTTTATATAATAAAAGTTTTTTCAATAAATTTACAATAATGAAATGAAATGAATTGAATTTAAAATAATGAAATGATTATTACATTAATGTTACAGTATTCCTTGTTATAAATATGTCTCGATTTATTAAACATGAAATTTTTGAAAAATACCTTGTTTTTATTTTTAAAACATTAACTGTATAAAATATATAAATTTTTTTTTTAATTGTAACTATTACGCATTGATATTTCTAAAATACGAAAATGTTATCTCATCTGAAATTTATTTTCGAAAATTATTAATATATAGGATAATAAAAAAAATTTATAGTAAAAAAATTTGAATTAAATAAAAAAAATTTGTTACATAAATATTATTATAAATGCCTTTCATCAATCATCTTACGCAGTTGATACTCAAAGTAATTGTTTATCTTTTTTATCAAACGATTTCTGGCTCAGAAGAACAAGCATACTCAGCATTGAACTGTCAACTTAGTACCCTTGCAATAAACTAAGTAAGGACAAAAACTGATAGACGTACAGAAAAATTGAGATAAAGACCATCTTTCAAAAAAAACTTTATTCAAATGAAAAGGAATATTCCTCTTTGATTTTAATTCGCTTGTTCGTTCGGAATTTTACCTATATTTACTTATCATTTCAGATTTCAATAAATTAAATTATACTAATGGATACAAATGATTCAGCAGATTTATTTATAAATAATCCTTCGGTTGTTATCGCTTAAGAACAATACTTATATAAACTTTATTCAAGATCGAAAGTTAGCAGCTTTTTTTAAAATAAGATTTCTCGAGAACCGTAAAGGCGATGAATCGTAAATCCTAAAAATTTGAAAATTACATTATCTTTATTAAATTTCTTCTTAGGATTATTCCATGTCTTTCAACGCACAAATTGGACAATAACAAGTCAATAAATTGTATCCGTTTTCCTCGGTATACGCTTCATAGCCCAACGGTCGTTCTGTAAAAAGACAGTAGCTCACAGCAATAATAAAGCAACTTTTGGAAAAAAATTCCACTCGTTTCTTTGATAATCAATTTTCCCACCCACACCGTACAACAAAAATCCGTAGAAGAAAAAAAAAAAAAAAAAAAAAAAAACAGCCGGCTTTTTCGTAGTAGATAAGCGCATCGTCGGTGATGATAAACACTATATAACACGTACGTTCCGTTAGATATTCATCTCGAAGCAAGTGCCCGCGCGGAGAGAACTCGCGAGTTAAAGCTCTCCCTTATCAACTATTTTTCGGAGCGTGTTTGTCTTTGACCCCATGACTCCTCCTCCTTCTCCTGCTACTGTTTCTGGATCATAGCCGGCGGTCAGTGACCAGTACTCGCATTCGTCGACGACCCTTCGGTGGTGCAGCTTCATCATCGGACCGATCGCTAGTAAAAAAAGTGCCATCATAAATGCCCTGATGAGTGTTCTCAAAGGGCTCGGGTCACCCCTGCTACCAACTTCGCGGTCCTGGTTGACGCGCGCCAGGGTACTCAAGTCCTCCCCCGGTCACTTGGAGATCCTCGATGGGAGTTATAGATCCATCAGTGTGAGTTTTGTTTCATAATTTTCCTACGTTCGGCGCTTATGTCAACTTATTTATTTACTAACATTCATTGATACTCTAGCTACTTTATTGACATCGTTTAGTATTTGCTTCGTGATTTCTTAAAATTTAAGAGAAAATTTTTTACCAAGCTAGTTTGATAATTTCTTAACTAAAATAATTAGTTACAAAAAAATTTGATTGATGTATTTTTTTAGATTTTAAAAATTTCCATATTAAGCCACGTGTAAATATACTAATCCGTTGTATAAACACTCGAGTATTCAAGAACAATACTAATCACCAAAAAATTTCAGTACTACAGTAAACAATGCCATCGTAGTGAAAAGTTTTATCTTGACTAATAAGTGATTCTATTTTTCTATCATTAAAAATAAAAAATAAAATAAAATATTTTGACAACAAAAGTGCTAAAATGTTTATTTACTGTCAGAGTGATCCTTACCAATAAAATATTCTAAAAAAATTTATAAATATTTACCAAATGTTTTGTGATTCATATAAAGACGTCATGAAAGTAGATATCTAAGCAACTAAAATGAAGCAACGATTAGAAAAATGCAGCGTGATAAACACTCTTGTTTTTAATTTTAACTTTTTGTTTTCGAAAACTTCTTAATCTTATAATTCCAATAATAGATTGCCCCCTGCCAGAATGTTGCACGTAATTTTTGTGAAAAAAATTTACACTTTTTTGAAAGATTTTTGCTAGGTACGTTCACCCTGAGAATTCTAAAACATGAAAATTATTTCATGAGATTAATTTTGTATAAACAATACCATATCGAGTTTTTAAATTATTTTTACAGAATTTCAACAGCTTTGATTAAAAAATTATTTGTATGATTGAAACTAAATTTTTATGTATATAAATGAAAAAATATTAATCATTCAATTCAAATGTCAAAAGATAAATTTGTTAAGCCGAAATTCGAGTCGCGTATTTGACCGATTAATGATTGATGTAAAATCAGCTATCTTCTAATCTTTTTCCGTTATACTAAAAATCTTGATGGAACTATTTTCAAATATCTCAATCTTGATGAATAATTAATTAAAGTGTGATTTATATCGGAAACTCATTTATGATATGAGTGGTGTATCATCATTATACAGCTTATCTTATCGTTTTAAATTGTTGCAAAACAAGTTAGTGTGTACTTGCACAATTACCTACATATTTTACACGTTTTTATTTTTTTGCATCCGTATTACGCCCTCTACATAAATTACTCTCAAAATGGAAACAAAAAAGGTACTTATTGTAGTTTTTTATTGCTCAAATTCTAATCTATTGTTAGAGTTTTCATTTTTATTATCATAAAGTCTGTTTAAAAATTGAATTATCCGCTTTATCACAAAACGGCACCGAAAAAGACTTGAACTGCAGTGGACGTTGTTACACGTTTAATGCTCTTCCGGCTGAGCCAGCAGCTGATTTCCATAGTATTCTAGAATCAAACTGATTGAACTGAAAAATAGTCAGTGGAAAGCTATTGATAACGTTATGAATCTACATAGTTGATGCTTGATTACGATAATATATTTTGTGCGAGTTAGCTAAACAATCAGATTTTTTATCATTTTTATAGTTTTATACTTCTGCGTTAAAATAGAAATTTATCAATGTAATCAACTTGCTGCAAATAGTATTTTTTCATCTAATGCTTACTCGATTTTTTTTCAGCAGATTAAGGAAAGAGAACTTCTTCGAAAATATGAGGTAATTAACAAATTATTTTGTTGATTTCAAAAAATTAAGTGAAATTTAATGACTAAGTTTTACATATCTAACTAGCTTTAAACTTTTTACATTTAAATCGTACGAGGATACTGAAAGAAGTGATAAAAATTGACCTTGCTGAGATCAATAGAAAAACCGGGAGAAAAATTTCTGTATAATATATCTTATTTATAATACTCGAATGATAATTTAATTTTGATCCGTTTTTTATATACTAGGAAAAAACAATAAGAGTAACCTCAAAATGCACTTTTCGAATATTTTAAAAACTTGTTCACCAATCAGCTCACGAATAAAAATCTTACGCAAGATGGCGATAGCTCTCTTTTATAAAGGGATTAATAATTTCCCATTTGATACATTTTTTTAAATAAATACAACCCAGTAAAAATGAATTTTTCAATGATAAAATTTCCAATGATTAATAATTTACAGTCGAGTTTACGGGGTAAGGTGATAGCCATACGTCGGGAGGACCAGTCAGTATGGGAGCGTCGAGCACCCTTAGCGCCCTCGAACGTTCGTCGGCTGATCCGGGCTGGGGTCAAGGTTATCGTCCAGCCCAGCAACCGTCGGGCCTACCCGGCGAACAGCTACCTGGCCGCCGGTGCATCGGTCCAGGAGGACATAAGCAGTGCCTCGGTTATATTCGGGGTCAAGCAGGTGCCCATCGACCACCTGATACCCAACAAGACCTACTGCTTCTTCTCGCACACGATCAAGGCCCAGGAATCGAACATGCCCATGCTCGACGCCATCCTCGACAAAAATATCCGACTTCTGGATTACGAGAAACTCACAGACGATCAGGGACAGCGAATGGTCGCCTTCGGGAAGTACGCGGGGGTTGCCGGTATGGTCAACATACTCCATGGTCTGGGACTCAGGCTATTAGCTCTGGGACATCACACTCCTTTTATGGTGAGAAAGAGACAATTTTAGGTGGAAAATTTTTTCTTATCTCTATATTATCATCTCTTGATTCAAAACTTAGATTAGATTTGAAAATTGAGCACATGAAAAAAATAAACTCAATAACCGTTATACAGGCATTTAAATATTATATCACGAACCTAATCATCAGGTTTTGGAAATATTTTTAAAAAACTGTAATTAAATTTTTTAGCACATCGGACCAGCGCACAACTATCGTAGCTCGGGTATGGCCAGGCAGGCGATCAGAGACGCCGGTTACGAAATAGCTCTGGGCGCAATGCCCAGGTCAATCGGACCGCTGACCTTCGTTTTCACGGGCAGCGGAAACGTCAGCCAGGGTGGCCAAGAGGTCTTCCAAGAGCTGCCGCACGAGTACGTACCACCGGAGATGCTTCGAAAAGTTGCCGAACACGGAGGTAAAGTTATCAAACTTTAAGAGATGCGGAAATTTTATATCAACCCATGAACACTGATCAATTAACTTCAGACACAAACAAGATATACGCCTGCGAGGTACGTCGGCGTCATCATCTGGAGCGTAAAGAGGGCGGAGGTTTCGACCCTCAAGAGTACGATCAGCACCCGGAACGTTACATATCGACCTTCAGCAAGAAAATCGCACCTTACGCGTCGGTCATTGTCAACGGCATCTACTGGGCCGTGGACTCGCCAAAACTTTTGACGATCCCCGACGCCAAAAACCTTCTCAGACCGGCCAACGCGCCCTGGTTGCCCGTCAGCGTCGGAGCACCTGCTCTGCCCCACCGGATGCTGGCCATCTGCGACATATCTGCCGATCCTGGCGGTAGCATCGAGTAAGTACAACCAACCGGACAAATTTTTATTTCATGTGAACTGTAATCTGTTTAACTAAAATTTTATTTCGAAGATTCATGAACGAGTGCACGACCATTGACACGCCCTTCTGTCTGTACGACGCGGACCGCAACAAGGATACGAAATCTTTCAAAGGCCCGGGTGTCCTGGTCTGCTCGATTGACAACATGCCGACGCAGTTGCCTCGCGAGGCCACCGACTTTTTTGGCGATCTGCTCTTCCCCTACGCCATCGACATCATCCGCTCGGATGCTAAAAAACCCCTGGACGAGCATAACTTCATGCCAGCCGTACATGGAGCCATAATCGCCTCCAACGGCGAGCTGACCCCCGACTTCCAGTACATTCAGGAGCTCCGGCACCAGAACAATTACCGAAGCCGGCAGAAGTGCGCCAACGGCGAAGTCTCAAAAAGCCACACGGTTGGTAGCTGAATTTTAAGCTTTTTAAAGTAAGTCAGCTTTATTTTTTTACTTCTGAATTGTAACAGGTAGTCGTACTTGGAGCTGGTTACGTGTCCTCGCCCCTGGTGGAGTACCTTCATCGGGACGAAAACTTGCACATAATTGTAGGCTCTCAGTTCAAGGACGAGGCCGACAGACTAGCAAACAAGTTTCCCGGAGTCGAGCCAGTTTACCTAGACGTGGTCGAGCGTCCGGATTCTATGAAAGACATCATCGAAGAAGCCGATGTAGTCGTGTCTCTCCTACCGTACAGTCTGCATCACGTCGTCGCCAAGAGCTGCATCGAAGCGAAGAAACACCTGGTAACCGCCAGCTACCTCAACGACAAAGTCAAAGCTCTACACGATGAGTGAGTTTTAATAATTTACTTATTCGTTTGACCAGTTTTATTCAATTTTAAAATAAATACATAATCAAAATTTTATTATTTTATCAAACAGAGCCCAAGCAGCTGGAATTACGATAGTTAACGAAGTTGGCCTCGACCCCGGTATCGATCACATGTTGGCCCTCGAGTGCTTCGACGAAATCCGCCAAGGTGGAGGTCGCATCGAATCTTTCGTGTCCTGGTGCGGTGGTCTGCCAGCACCCGAGTCCTCGAACAACCCACTGAGATACAAGTTCAGCTGGTCTCCGCGAGGTGTACTCTTGAACACTCTGTCACCAGCAAAGTATTACCACGAGGGTCAAGTGGTGGAGATCAGTGGAGGCGGCGACCTCATGTCCACGGTACAGAACCTCGACTTTCTTCCCGGCTTCGCGCTCGAGGGATTTCCGAACCGCGACAGCACCATCTACAGGGATCTGTATGGAATAAAACATGCCAACACCATACTCCGGGGCACGCTCAGGTATCGTGGATTCTCGGACACCATACAGGGCCTGCAACTCCTGGGACTAATTGACCCCAGCCCTCATCCGATCTTGCACCCGAGCGGACCCGAGATCACCTGGGTTAGTTCTTCGAAATAAATAGTTTAAAATAAATTAGAAAGTACTTGTAATAACAATTTATTGATCTTTGTTTTTGTAGAGATCCATAGTGTGCAATCTGCTGGGTTTGGCGAGCGACGACATTTTCTACGAGAACCTCAAGCAGAAGCTTGCGGACCGTCTTAACTCGGAAGAGCGTGTCAAGGCGATCGAGGAGCTAGGTTTACTCCAGGACGAGCCCGTGCTGAAGCTCAACACTCCCCTGGACACCCTCAGCCACTACCTATCCAAGAAGCTTGTGTTTGAGCCCACCGAGCGCGATCTCATTATCCTGAGGCACGACTTGCGCATCAACTGGCCAAACAACAGACTTGAAGAGCGCGGTATCAACATGGTCATCTACGGGGACAACGAGTACTCGGCCATGGCCAGGACCGTCGGTTATCCGGCTGCCATAGCTGTCAAAATGATCCTTGATGGTGAGTTTTAGGTTTATCTTCACTTCATATAATCTTTGCGCAGGAGCTTCTTTTTTTATTCAATTTGTGAATTCACATTTTTCAGGAGAAATTCAACAGCGGGGAATGGTTCTTCCTTTTACTCCAGACATTTACCGGCCAATGCTGTCTCGTCTTCGGGCTGAAGGCATCAAGTCCTTTGAAACATCTAAAAATCTCTGAAAGATCGATCAACGAATATAATTTTTGATTTATTTCGTAAGATATTATGAATTTAATATAGGTAGATGAAATTCACCGATCTCACCAATGTACAGAAAATCTTTTAATCATAAGTTTCATCGTTTTTTATAAGATTCATAAAGTTAAGAAATTGTATGTTTTTAATTTTTTTATTAAAGAATCATATAGATTTAATTTTTAACTTTTAGTAGTACATAGAAAAAAAAGTATTTTTAAAAAGTTTATTTATTCTAATTTTTATAGTAATGTAATTGATTTAAAATTTTTAATAATTAATACAAAAAATAAAATGAACTTAAGTTAATAAAATATGCACCTGTATAAAAAAACATTTAAACAAAAATGTGTACTTTAAAAAAAAAATTATAAATCAAAAATCAAAAATAATTTTAATAATATTTATTAATTATTATCTCATAAATTTATTATTTTTATTTTCTTTTACACAACGTCGAGTGACATCATTATACTTCCCAGTTCCACATCCCCATGGATTACTTATTCCTATATAATTCGCTCCTTTAATTCTTACAGTGTGACTATATTTTTCAATTACATCATACTTAACGCTTGCTCTTATACGGGTACATGTTTTTACAAGCATTTGAAAAATTTTCAAATCAATCTTTTATAAAAAATCTGATGGTGGAAACCTTTTTTTTTTTTGTTAATCTAATTTTTTTTTTTACTTTGTAATAATCCGATGAATACGTCAGTGTGATTTTTTGTTTCAAAACATTATATGTACAATATTAAACGAATCAGTAGTTACTTACTCTTGAAAACTAATTTTGAATACATACATAAATAAAAAATTATTTAAAACAAATTTAAAGTATTTATATACATATGACAAAATTATTCTGTTGGAATTCATCTTTGATACATTTGAGAAAAAAGTCAAATGAATAATTAATAATAATATTAATATCACATCTCTTTCGCTCTCTTTTCATACATTCACATTTTTAAAGTCTTTAACTTCCGCTGCTTTTCTTTATATCATTCACAATTATTATCATTGAACGATATGTATAATAATTAACGAGTAATATTTAAATTTAAATTTCAGAGGATTGAAAGATTATTTTACAACTGCAAATAACAATTGATGGCATGATATTTTTTGGACAGTTTAAGTGAAATAAAAATTACAACAGGACTTAATAATCAGATATTATTTAAAATTTAGAATTTAGTTCCTGATTTAGCTTTAATTAATTACTACCCGTCTCAGCGATCAAAAATATTTCCATTCTGTTTTTTTTTCAAAATCTTTAAATTACGCGTACATTGTGCATGAATATTTTGTTTGATGAATTATTTTAAAAATAATATTAAACAGGTAACAGGTGTAATATATAAATGAGAGACTAACCCTGTCAATAGATGCAGTTAGAAATTATGCAGTTCCAAACCCTTCAACGATCGATATGTTATTTTTACAATTTTTGTGCGCAATTCTTCCATTTCCTTTTCTTGTCTTTTTTTTTTTCTTCATTTTCTTCGAAGTCTAAAATCGATAAATAATTTTAAATAATAAAAAAAAAAAAATTATAAAGATTCTCTTATTTCTCATTTTTCACTTAGCAAGTCGTTTTCTTCTGTGGCTGAGCAGTTTAAAACGTACTTGACAATATTTTCCGAGTTTATTATTAGGACTTGAACCCTTTTCAGATAAACTATTACTTAAACATTTAGAATATGCTTTCTGAAACTTAGTTTATTACACTAGTGCGTGGAGGCTCGATTTTATGCACGCTTACCTGAAACGGGGTACGTAAAATCTCGCCTCCAAGCAATAGTGTAATAAAATATAGTATTGTACATGTGAGTTAAAATGATTTCCTCCTCGTGTGAGCATTTTCCGAAAAACAGCTCCACGAGAAGGAAATCATTTTAACGCACTTGTATAATAATATACTATTATTCTAAAACTTCTTTATGTTTGATTATTAAATCACCTCATTTTTTCAATGGTAATATAATTAAAAAAAAAAAGTTTTATTCAAACTTAAAAAATTTTAGATTTTCAATGAATTTCTCTTTGATGTATGTACTAATTTACGAAAAAAATTTATTGATAAAATATAGCTGTTGCCAATGAACGCATACGATATAAAAAATGGCGTTAAGTAAATGTATTACATGGGCAGTATTTTACTGAGTAATTATTACTATCATAATTACGTGAGGCATTTCATTTCTCAAGAATTTTATTTTTTGCTCCGAAATTCGACAATCATACGAAAAAGTACAACCCTGTAATGGATACGACAGGGACTGGTTATTGTCTATGCATAATACATATTATTCCAAGCAAGCTACACCAAATGTGCTTCGAAACGTATAAAAGATCAAACAAAAATATAGTACGTATCAATATATAACAAGTAAAAATGAGCGATAAATAACCGTGTTTTTTATTGTTATAACAAATGTATTTTGGCGTAACTTGCTTGATGATACATTTACGACCATCTAAAACGTATGCCTTATATTTTCCATTATTTTAATTTTCTCTCAGTCTCCATTAACTTTGAGAAGCCGTTATTACATTGCTATTATTGTTTCAGCTTTGGTCAAAAGTAATGTTTTTACCCATATTCTTTTTAACATTTATATTGCCCCAACTTCGATGATTTCATCGATTAAATTGATTGGTCATAAGATAATATTCAATTGCTTTGTATAAGAAATGATATAGTTTTACAGAAATAAGAAATTTCAATGAAAATATTTGAGTCAAAATCATAATAATTACGAACAAAAAATTTCATTCATTTATAAGCGGATGATGTTTGATGAAATTTTAACTAAGCATGTAGTTATAATATCAAAAACTTAAATCATTAAAATAGTTTAAATCTTCTTCTTTTTCTTCTTCCTGGATGCTGGCGCTAATTCGGCAACGAATTTTACGGCCAATGAAAAATGTTTAAATAGTTATAACTTTTAAAAGCAATTAAGTGTACAAAGTTAAACCAATAATTAACTACCTACAACCCTTATTTACTAAAAATTCGAAAGCCTAAGTTTGTTATTTAGGCCTTCAAAAGTAATAGGCTGTTTTAGTAAAGCTGATATAAACTTGCACCTTTGTGAAATCAGAAACTGGTCTAAAATTTTATCATTTTGTAATAATGATAAAACACTTTGATTGAGAAAAAAACTAGTTTAGTCGACTATTATAAATTTTATTCAAGTTAGTTTTCATTAAGTTTATTTGAAAGACTCGCCTTTTTAACAATGCTGGAAAAACTTTGAGTGATAATTTTCTAAATTTATTTATTGAGTATCTAAAAAATTTTTAAATTTGGTTCTAGCATTTTTTTTTATATTTTAAAAAGTTGTTATTCCTTCATCAATTATTTCGTTACAATTTTGTTTTAATGAAAAAATTATTTATCCGAGATAAAAATGCATGCTAAAACCAAATTTTTCAATATTTTGAAGAAACTTGTATTGAAAATTTTAATCTTTACTTCAATAGTAACAGTGAACCGTTGTGCAAAAAAATTTATTTATTTAATACTTATTTATTGTATAAGTGCTCATAAAAGTTATTCAAAATCGTGGTGAAAAGTTATAAAATTTTATCTCTTTAATGGTAACTATTTAACAATTTGACTGTAGTTTAATTTTATTATTTATTGAATAAATTTTTATCATTAAGTTATTGTAAATTGTTTTTCTTTCATCCCTTTAATACATATATGGCCTTCGATTTCTTTAATCGTGAATTTCTGGGAGCTCAAGATCAATAATATTTACAAATCATCAAATTTAAAATCCTATGTAATAATTCAGTCAACCAGTTCTATTTTTCTTCTCAACGTTGTATCTCGGTACGAGAAAATCGCTGTTTCTCTTAACTTAACACTTAACTATATGTAAAAAAATAAAATATAATTAACAACCATCCAGAGCTGGATAAATTATCACTAAAAAAAATTGAACCCAACACTCTTTCGCAACAATAGTTTTTTCTGTAAAAAACATATAAAAACGAAATAAAAAAAGAACCTTATGAAAATTATCGGTACAAAAAGTGAATAAGTTAAAAAAAATTATGGCACAAAAATACTTGAAGTCTCCGTAATGTTCGATTAGCTGAGGGCCGACCCAGTGGCAGTGATGAGCCTGTCGGTGAACTGCTGTACCCACCACTAGAATTAAAAAAAAAAATTGACGTTTTAAAAGATGTCACAATTATAATGATCCCGTAGCTGTATATTTGAATAAAATAAGAAAGACTAACTTTTGTAAGGTTCAAGTAAAAGTCAGGACCCTCAGGCTCGTAGTCTAGGTAGGTGAAGTCCTTGTTGCTCGCGGGCTTGGCTGGCTCGATCTGGGTGCCCTCGTGCCACTCGTTGAACGAAGTTATTGAAACCGTGCTAGCTCCGCTGTTCAGAGCGCTTCTCCATGCGACCTCGTAGTACTGGCCGTGCCTACGATGCCTTGTATTCTCTGCGTTCCACGGTCTCACCTGCGAATTCGCATCAATTTTAGTGATTTACTTCGTCTCAAAAGAAAAAAAAAATTTTTTCAATAGTGGAATTTCAAGTTTGGGTTTTAAATATCGAAATTTTGAAAGATATTAAAGGGAAAGTCGTTTGTAGATTTTGACCGTGTGCGTTTAAAATGGAACTTTCAGTTGCTTTTACAGCAATTTAATTTAATATTTGTAAAAGTATAAAAAATATTTAACAACTTTGTATAAATATAAACGTATAAAACTTTCAAAATATTCAAGAATTAATTAACTATTTAAATTTAAATTAAAGCTTTACCTGTGTGTCAATATAACCAGGCCCCAAACTAGGGATGAATATGAGGCCATTTTGAGTGGCGAATTTGTTGAGATCTTTCCAGTTTTTCCAGGAACTACCGTAACTAAAGCCGTTAATTCCAAAATACGTGTAGAACCCGTCGAAATGTGACTTCTTGATGTGGTTTCTGTGTTGAGAATCCACGAGTAGGCCAATGTATATGGCGTCGAGTTCGGTGCCTCGTAGAGTCAGATTTCCTCTCTCCGACAAAAGCTCCCACCAAGCGCTCGATGGAAATACGTACGAGTCGTAAATGTACATTACTGGCAAAATGGCTCCGCTGAAAAAAAAAAAAAAAAAGTTCAGAGTTGGATTTATTTGTAAAAAAATTCTCTGTTACAACAGCTCGATAAAATAACGAATTCCTTACTCGTTTTCTCTTCTCATTCGGTAGAGCGCGGGGTGCGAGCCGTATTGGTTGAATATATATCTGATGTGCTCCATGAGATTTATCGGATTTCTGTGCTCGTAAGGCTCGATGTGGGGGGCGATTTTTAATTGGTATCTGTGAGCAGCATCCAACAAATCAGGCATTATGGAGTCGGTATTGTCGGTACTCGTCGGAGGAGTCCACGAAACTACGGCCACTCCTGTAATTGTATATTTGTAATCAAATATTTGTATAGAAAAAACATTTTTTTTTTTTAAAGATTATTAACTTATTGATGTAAAATTATCATCATAAGCTTACCTATTCCAGCTTCTTTCAACTGCCTCATGTGCAGATCGATCACCTGGGGATTAAGAGAACTGTAGCATCCCAAGTTTGGGTAATAGTTAGCTCCGATGTCAGCCGGAGGCGAGTGCGTGCCTTCGGGAAAAACTCTTTTGTCGTTTTTCTTCCAGTTTGGAAGAATCTGGTGGTTCCAGTGTTTCCAGACGCCGTCGTATTCCATTGAACGATACCAAGCGTAGTAAAAAATGTGCACGTTGTAGTTGGGCTCCACTTCGGCGCTACTGTTGAGCAAAGGCAACACCTTGTTTCTCATCTTTCGGGACATCCTAGCTATTTTGTTCTGTATCATTTTCTCTCTCATCTCTTTGTATCTCCTATCATTGTCTTCCTTTTTGTCGCTAAAGGTCGTGGGAATATTAATCTCATTAATTACATTTTAAATATATTCATTATTAAATCATGAATAGAACTCCCAAATTGATCATGAATTTTTATATACTTTAATTTACATTACTCAAAAATCATTCACTCTTTTAGATCAAAAAATCGTGTCAACTTTTCTAAATTTTATTCATTTTTTATTTTATTATTATTTTTTTAATTTATTTCATCTCTTGTAGTCTACGGTATTTTCGAAAAAAAGAAAAAGAAAATAAAAAATCATTTTCAGATTTAAGTTTTTCAAGTTTTCTGACGACTATTCTATGAATTTTCGCACTGAATCTTATACTTGTTCATCAATGAAAATTTATCTTTTGAAAGCCTTTTTCAATTAAAGACTGCTATCAAAACTGATTTAAAAAAAAATTTTAAATGTCAAGTGTGTAACTCTTAATGCTTAAATTTGTATTATAATAGTTCTTACATAAAAAATATAAGTATAAAGTCAATTTTCTTTGGCTCTACTCTCAGATGATCTATTAATTTTTTATGTTCATACTTTATGAACGAACTTAATTGAATACAAAGTGTCCCAGAAGTTTTACGAAAGGTATTTTTTTTTATTTTAAGTGCATGTGTAATATAGTAAAAGATTTTATAGCAAAGTAATTACAAAATCATGACGTAAATCTTCAATTTTATAGATCAAAAATTAAGTACTAGTTTTGTTTTTTTAAAGATCCTTTTAGTTTCCAGAATTTAAATATGTTATTAGTGCGTATTTCAAAACGTTTTGTATCGGTTGACTGTATGCAGAATAAATTGTGCGAAAACTGAAAAGAAAATATTTACAACTGCAATCTAAACATTTAAAGACAGCTTTTGCTCTAAAAGTATCAAATTCGGAAAAATGTGACAATTAATCATGATATTATAAAATGAATTCTTATAAATAAAAGAATATAAAATTATCTTAATACAATAAAAGAAAGAATAATTTTTATTCTTTGTACCCTAATTTATGGATTAATTTTGGTTGTAAATTGAGTTTTTAATCATCCCAAACAAATAAAGCTTTATAAGTCATCTAATGATCCAACTGAAAAGATTTCTGTTAAAAGGAAGGTCAAAAAAAATCGGTCTTCTGTTTGTAAAAATCTGAAGTTATTAAGTCAATCAAAAATTATTAGGTCAAAATAGTCTAAAAAAATATTGATTTTTTACATTTTATCACTCTCATTGAAAAATCAAGGTATTTTTTAGAAAATCAATTTCGTTTTCGTATTTTTGCGATAATTACACTGAGTTCCCTATTTACTGCAAATAGCTATCTAGCCAAAGTCCTAATATAAATATTGCATTCCTTAAATCCTCAATCACAACATCAAAATCAATAGAAGTTAATAAAAAATAAAAAATAATCAAATGAAAGCTTACTGTAAGAGAGAAGCCTGGGGTGTAGTAGGTACCGCCGCAGCCTCGTTGTTGGGCTGGTTGGCCAGGGTGCTCCACTCGACGGCCGCGGTGACGGCCTGCGGTTGACACTTGACCGACTCGAGCGGCGACAACTTGACGATTATGACGGCTGCCATGAGGGTCGACAGCACCAGGACCATCGCCGACAGGTAGAAGCATTTTCGCAGCGAGACGCCCGTTATCAAGTTACCGAAGTACATGATTATCTCGTACTAAAAAAAGTTCTTCTCACACTTAAACTTCCTCGCGGTGTTTACGAAAAACGAGCGAAAATCATCGTTGAGAGGGAGGGAAGGAGATAAGCACGCCACAAAAGCCCCCGCGGGCACTGCTGTACCTAGGGGGTGCTGCCAAATCGATATTCGGTGCTGCTGCGGCGGCGGCCGCTCGGGGGTGCACTGCCCCGAGACTTTTTCTTTAACTTTTCAGGACAACACTGCACTGATACCTGTATTCTCAACTTCCATCGTTTTAAAAAACAACAGTGATTCGAGGTTTCTTACTGATGCTTTGAGCGGAGTCCCGATCTCGGGTGACGTTGTCGCACACCGCTCGGCTTTACTTTTGAGAGTTACCTACTCCCAGTACAAGCTCCGCCGCGAATAATACAAATGGTCGAAACGAACTTAAATCTCGGGTTCTCACTTGCAAGCCCTCGTTAGATGAAACAACATAACGATACCTAAACGCAAACAGGATTTCGCATGGGTAAAGCCCCAGCACGACTGTAGCCACCAACTTATATGTCTTGTTCTGAGTTACGCGCAAGCGCTGATTTCACTTCTGGACGGAGCTTGAATACGCGCATATTGTAATGTATTCTTTGGTATAGATGAAAAAAAAAATTAAAAAATTAAAATTTTATTGTAACAATAACTTTAGACCTCACTGCATGCTTGAAGTTATAACTTTTTGTTTCTCTGTTACTTGAACTTTAATATCTGCCTTTAATAACTTCACTTGCGGCTATTAAAAACGTAGTAAAAGGTATAACTTTGCAAAATTAAAATCAACAATCTAGTTACTCAGATTTTAAAATCAAGTTTTGAAAGTATTAATTAATGTAAAGGGAAAGCTAAAAAAAAACTGTTTTTACAAATACGTTTCAGATTTTAATTAAAAATTTTGTTACTTTAAGGAATCTGAAATAAATAAATAAATAAATTTCAAGCTACTCTTGATTTTTTCGGGACGAATCATTTATTTGAAACTGGCTTATCTGCATAATTTAATCAAATGTCATTAAATTTTATTAATTTTCAAAGCTTTCGAAATTATATTTTTTAACAATATTTTAAATTCCGTTAATAATGAAGAAAAACATGAAAGTTTAATACCGAGTAAGTAAACTAATATAATCATCCAATTTGCCAAAGCTACTGCAAAAAAATTTGAATTTGAAAAAAGCTTGATGTTAAACGGCCAAAACATGATTGGTACTTAGCGACGCATGTGTAGAACAGGTTGTGCACGCACCCACTGCCCACAATCGTCTGCGGTGCGGCAAAGACATATGAAAAGAATGGCGGCGCGGTGGTCGGCATTTTGAGGCGGCGCATTAGCATTGCATGCCGGGACGAACCGAACCGATCGGCCTTTTTCGCAGCCTGACCGTGCGGGCCAGAACTCAAGAGCGGCGCGCGCGCGCTGACTTGGTTATAAACGCTACGTTAACTAAACTAGTGTGTGTGAGACCGTGTGCGAGTGTTTAGTTGTGTTGTATGTTCGGCGCGCTGCTGCCGCTGCTGGCTGCACTAGGTAGCTCCTCTGTAAGCTTAGAGAGAGCCGGCGCCATCTTGGGATGGCATGGCCTCCTCTCTTCCGATTAACGTGCGTCTTACTCTCGATATTACTCGGTGTTCGAGTTTGATTCGTAAACAGGGTTCACCATGATTTCTTCGGCGTAATCACGGTTCACCCTCGTACACCTTCAGCCCAGCCGGGCTACTCGAACTTATTCTTGCAACTTCGAATTAATCATCGTCCTGTGGTGACTCCTCTTTTCGGTGTGCGTGTGGTGCCTCTTTACTTACATCGTCTTCAAGGTGGTAGTTTTCACCTACCCCAATAGAACTGATCTGACATTGAAACGAAGAGACTGGCTGCTAGGACGACCAAGGATTTTGGAGCTTTAACCCACCTCACGTCCGATGCTCGCCGCTCGCGGTTGCGCGACGACGACCAGCCGCCAACCCATCAACCATGGACGCCGTCAAAGCCTTTACAAACGAGGTGATGAGATTTACCTTTTTACTATTTTCATTCTCTGTGTTTTGGTTTTTGTTTTCATATTTACTATCATTTTATTATATCAATTTCACACATGAGTGCCAATAAGCATTTCTTAAATGAACCTTAGCAAAGTGTGTTTGAGCATCTATTGTACAGTATTTTGTTTTCAAAACCCTTATAAAGTCTAATTAATATCTTTTTCTCTTACTTTTTTACTTAAATCATTGCACTGCATTATAATGAAAAGCATTGCAGTACGGTAATCACAACCATTTATTTTTCAACAGCTTTCGAGCCTCTACGAAGTCAAGCCGCCAATATCAAAAGCCAAGATGAACTCATTGACAAGGGGTGCTATCAAAGCTATCAAATTCTACAAACATGTTGTACAAAGCGTAGAAAAATTTATCCAAAAAGTTAGTATAAAGCCTTCTGCTAACTTTAGTATTGTTCAATAAAAATTATTTTTTTACATAACTTGAGATAGTATTGAAATTAAAAATATATCAATCATATACAGTTTACTAGAAATGATCAACAAATTTTTTGAACATAAATTCAATTGGTAGCTTATAGTATATTTTTTGAAATTTCAATTATATAACCAAAATTTAAATACCTTTTCAAATAGTTGAACTTGATACAAATTTGAAAAATTTTAATTTTTTCTTTACCTGGTACCAATTTTTATTAGTATAAAAAATTTCACATCAATTATCATGTTTCATATAAAGATGATCATAAAAGTCAATTAGTTGTAAAAATAAAGTTTAAATAAAAATTCAAGCTCTACCACTCTTATTTTTTTACAAATAATTTATTTAATTTTAGTGCAAACCAGAGTACAAAGTTCCAGGACTATATGTCATAGACTCTATTGTAAGACAGTCCCGACATCAGTTTGGCACAGAAAAAGATGTGTTTGCTCCCAGATTTGCCAAAAATATGCAAAATACCTTTTTGAACCTACTAAAATGCCCTGCTGAAGATAAAAGTAAAATAATCAGGGTACTGAATCTCTGGCAAAAAAATGCAGTTTTTCCACCAGAGGTGATTCAGCCACTGTTTGATCTGGTTGATCCTAATCATCCAGTTCATAAAGAACAAACAAATGGTTGGTATTTAAAGAGTTTGAACAATTGAAATATTTATAAAAATTTAATTCAAACATTTGTTTTAGGAGTATTAAGTACTTCTGCAACTAATAACTTGAGCACAAGCACGCCAGCAAAAAGCTCGCCATCTACTGCCAAAAATACACCAAAGGACCCAAAACTTTTTACTGCAGCAAAACCTATTGATCCAGCATGGTTGGCCCAAACGAAAATGGAAACTGCAAACATTGTGAATGCCAACAAACTTTTGGTGTGTAATCAATATTTTTTTGTAATCAACAGCATTTGTACTTGCAGTTTAAAGCATTATGACCTTTTTTTACTTGCTTTATTGCTTTATACTGTATCTTAATGAAAATGCTATTTTTGCTAAGATTTCTATAAATCAAAAAACTCATCTTTTCTCCAAAGCATTTTATACCAAGGGGATAGGTTATCTCTTAAGCAAAGATACAAATAAGCTCATTCATAAAAATTTTGTATTATATAAAAACCATTTAATTGATGTAAGGCTATGCCATACATGCATTGAAAATCCTTAGAAAATATAACGTAAAAAAAAAATTCCTAAACTATTTATCTTTTCAAATTAAATAAGTAAATAGCATGAAATTTGCAAACTTTCAACTCTAAAAAAAAATATTTTTATTTTTAAATCACTATTTAACACAATATTTATAATTATTCTGAAAATTTATAACATGTCTTTTCAAAGACTTTAGATACCTTATTTTAGAATACTTTTTCAAAATATAATTTTGAAAGTAAAAAATTAGAAAACTTATAACGTTTCTTGTTTCTATCCTAAAAAATTTAATAATGTTATCTTAGAAAACCACAAATAAGAGAAAACATTTTTAAATTTCTAAAATGGCTTAACTCCTTGTTTTAATTGCTCTTTTACAATTATTTTCTAACGACAAATGGTTGTAAAAAAATTTGTAATGTATGCATTAGTGTTTTTTACTCGGTTTTTTATTAAAAGCTAGTATTTAAGCATTTTAAGAAATCTTTAACACTTTACATTTGACAATTGGTACTAATAACTAACTAAAAAAGTGTACTATTTTAATTTTACGTTACCTAAGACCTTGCTCCTAAATGTTATTGGCTTTGTAATTGTTAAACGAATCCATCACGAAGCGCAAAAAGGTATGGGATCAGTCCAATATGAAAGAAATTACCTTTTGTCTAATAGGGGCAGGTCGGTACGAATCAAATGGACGTTTCATTCCTTGATCAATTGCAGCATTTGCAGCAGTTGCTACTAAAGAAGCAAGAAGCCGCTAATGAGGCAACGCAGAGCTCCGGAGTCAAATTCGACAAGAAGCTCTTAGACTTTGACTATGGGGAAGAAGAAGATGAAGATGTTCTTGTTACTTCAACTTCGCCAAAACTAAGCCAAGCCGCCATGCAACAGCACAGTGCCATTGCAGCAGCTACCAACAATCTTGAGAGTCTTAGTTATTTACTCGCTAATCCTGAGGTATTTGCTGTAAAAAATAATTAAAAAAAAAAAAAAAAAAAAAAAAAAAAGTATTAGCATAAATGGTTACTTATAATTTTTTTTAATTTTTTAGGTTCTGAGACAACTGCAGACACTTCAACAAACTTTGCAACATAGTACAAACCCGCAACATGAAATGGAGGAAAAAATGCGCAAACTACAGCAAATGAAGCAGCAAGAAGAAGAGTTTGATAAACATCTTGCCCAAACCGTGCCTGTAAGAAAATACAATTTTTTGATGCTAATTAAATGTTAAAAAACAAAATATTCATATTTTTAATAAAAATTTTGGATTATTTTCAGAACCTTCCGTTCGCTGCAGAATGCGAGTTGAAACCCAGCGATATTATGAAGCCATCACTACCGCCGCCGCCGCCTCCACCACCTCCGGTTGCCTTCGCACCCATGGTTATGACTCCTGGAATGGTAATGCCTCAGGACATGAGTCAGCCGCCTCCAGGATATCATCATCCACCGGCAATGCCTTTTGTCTCGCAACCGCCACCTTTGATGAGACCAATGGGAACTATTGTCGTACCTGATCAAAGTCCACGAGTTGACGATACGTATGTCGATTTAAGAAATTTTTTATCTTTTTTTCATAAATTATATTATTGTACTTACTAATTTTTTTTTTTTTTTTTTTTATTTAACAATGTTGATAACACAATTGATGAAAACCATTAAAAAATGTAAAAAAAATTTTTTTTTATATTATACTTAAAAACATTACATAAAACTTACACATAACTTAAAAATAATCTCAATTTTTAACGTAAATAATTAATTTTTTTTATTATTTTTTGTAATGGAAACAAATTTTTCATTATAAATAATTAAAATAATTAAAACATATAAAAAATTAAAAAAAACTTTTTGAATGTATGAGGCTCCAAAATTTAATGTTGGTATGTTTCAGTTCTGCATCAAGAAGGGAAAATAGTGTCGAAATAGTCAACTCAGAACCAGCACGATCTCAAAGCAGATCACCTGATCGATACAGACGACACAGTCGATCCAGGTCTCCACGTCATCGAAATAGGAAATCTAGAACAAGATCAAGATCAAGGTCTAGGTCCAGATCAAGATCAAGACGTCGAAGGTATTTCGGTTTTCAATATACGTCTAATGTGTTTAATATTGTTTTTAAATATTTCCAAATAAATTTATAGTGTAACATAGATATCTATAAACTATTTTAGCAAGTTAATCTAGTTGTTGTGTAGTTAGCATTCAACTTGAACCAACTTGCTAAAGCAAATTTGAACTTTTGAGCCATATTTAAATAATAAATTTTTAATATGGTCAAGCAAGTTCTAAACAAGTTTTTAATTACATTACTAATGATCTATCTGTCAATAAGTAACGTTTATTTTAAAACATCTTGAAATATATTTCATAAATAAATTTTAGGTCCCGTTCTCGAGATAGAAATGATAAGAAACGTGACAGTAGTCGAGATAAAATGACAGAAGAAGAAAGGGAAAAAGAAAGAGAACGACGAAGAAAAGGTCTTCCACCTTTGATCAAAGATAAACTAAGTGGTATGCATTAAACTTTATTGTACTTAAATACTTTTTTTTAGATTATTATTAATGGAATTTTTTTCTTTTCTTTTTTCAGTGTGTAGTACAACGCTATGGGTAGGTCATTTGTCAAAACTGGTTCATCAAGAAGAGTTGTCTGACACTTTTGGAGAAATTGGTGATATTGTTAGCATTGATTTGATTCCACCAAGAGGATGCGCTTTTATTTGCATGAATAGACGTCAAGATGCCTACAAAGCTTTAAATAAATTGAAAAATTATAAATTACAAGGAAAAGCAATCACGGTAAGAACATTCTTATCATTTAATAATAGACCTTATATATTGCATTATACAGTATGCATAATATATAATAATTTTATTAATATATATTATTCACAATTTTTATTTGTTGATTTACCTATCCTCTTTTGTACTTCTAGTTGGCATGGGCACCCGGAAAAGGTGTCAAAGGAAAAGAGTGGAAAGATTATTGGGAAGCTGAACTGGGAGTCAGTTATATTCCGTGGTCTAAGTTAACAAACATTTCTGATCACGATCTTGAATTTTTTGAAGATGGAGGAATGATCGATGAAGAATCCATGCCTCCATGGCTCAAAGGTAAAATTTATCAATTACGCATTTCTTAACTGTATAAATATAATATAGAGCACAGTTAAGAAAAAAATTAAAAAAATTAATAAATTGAAAATAAAGTTCTAAACATGTTAAAATATATTAAAATTAAAACATGAATTACAGGTCGAAGAAAACGTTCCGAAACGGATCCAACGAAAGGATCAGCGATACCGACAGTGACTGATGGTATTGTACAAGTACCAACAAGTGCTGCAGGCATGTTAGATACAAGTCAACCACCTCCGTTACGAGCGGCGACACAAACACCTCTTCTACCTCAACCAAACCAACTACCAATGATGCCACCAGGTTTCCCAATGCCTCGTAAGTTTTTATTCAATGATACATTCTAATATAAAATAATCTTTTATTTTATTTTTACCATTTATTAAATCTAAAATAAAATTTGTAGAACCATTGTTTAGTTATGTACTATGATTTAAATTATACCACAGCTATTTCATGTCCAAGCATCACATTCACTTACCGTTTCTTTTTTACTATTGTTATAGCTGGTATGCTAGGACCGATGGGTATACAAATACCTCCAGGTATGATGGCAAATGTCCCGATTGGTGTTCCTCCACCAAATATGCAGAGTCTAATGCAAGGAATGATGCCTGGAATGATGCAAGCTCAAGTAAATTCACCCTTTGGCGCTGGTGTTGGTCTTCTCACGCAAATACCTATGCCTGCTCCTGCTGCACCATCTGATAAATCCAATTCAACTGGTAAATATATTTATTTAAAATTTTTGTACATCATTAAACCTTATTAAAAAGAAGAAAAAAAAACAACTCAACACAAAAAATTTTATAGGTTTATTTGTAACTAATTTTGCTTTTTCAGGCATGCCTCCACCCAACGTCCAACCAATAGGGGTACCTCCACCAACCTCTGAATCGGGAATGCCTGGCATGCCAATGATGCGCCAGGCTTTTGGAATGGCACATGCAATGTCTATGCAACAACCTCCACAACCTCCTGTACAGCAACGGCCTCCGCTACCTCACCAGTTACATCCAGATGATATGGATGTAGAAATGGAAGATGCTATGACTATGCCACCAAGCCACAACTCAAACAAAGATAATTCGAGCAACAATATGAATAATAATAAACCACAAAGTTTGAGTGACCAGTTATTAGCTGTTATGAAAAGTAACGAGAATGATAAAGATTTCAGAGATCGAGATCGCGATCGTGATCGAGACCGTGATCGCAGAGACAGAGACAGAGGGGGATTAGGGGATAGAGACGACAGAAGCAGAGATAGAGGTCGTGATAGAGATAGGGACCGCGCAGGAAGAGATCGCGGCAGACGTACCAGCAGAGATAATAGAGATAGAGATGACAGGAGAGGTGGTGACAGAGATAGAAATAGGTAAGTTCTTATATCAATATTCTTTTTTTTTTTTTTTTTAAGTTAAGTTGTCGTGAATAAGTGGTAATATCAACAATTTTATTCATTTCTACAATCAAAATTGTAACAACTCATACCCCAGTCCCCAAACTAATGAAAAACCGCAGACATTAATATTTAAAAATTACGTTGCAGACATTCGCCGATGAGACAATTACAAGATCCAATGATGGGTCAGGACATCAAAGATATGGGTCCAAAACCAAGTTTGGCTGACCGACTTCGCCAACTCGCGGACGGAACGTTGCCATTGATAGACGAGCGTATGGATAGAGACATGCGAGGAAGCAGAGATCGTGGCACCGACAGACTTGATCGCGGTGTACCTATAGAACCACCAATGAGAGGCAGAGGTCCTATGGATATAGTAATTCCTCCGCCGGTGCAAGGTCCAGGTCTCATGGGACCAGGCCCAAGTAGAAGACCAGGAGACGGGCCACCATCTCTTATGGATCTTCCAGCAAATTTCCCGGGAGGTCCTGACAGACCTGACTTTAGTGGACCAGACTTTGGTAGAGACTTTGTTGGCAGAGTTGAAAACAGAGATCTTCCTCGTAGAGCTGGTGAGTTTTTAACAATATTTCTTATTTCAACAGTGTCTATTATTCCGAACTGATTTCAATAGTATACATGAAAATAACTTGAAAATTTTTTTATTTCAAACATTTTCATGTACATTATCAATGTTACTTTCGTTTAAATTCTTTTAAGCTTTACAATTTTAAATTTTTTAACGTGCACTCAGAAATTTTTAAGTGGACATTAATATCACTTCAAATTCTTTTACAGACTTTGATGACCGTGATCGACCATTTGGTCCGCGAGGTCTACCTGGTCCGATGGGTCGCGGAGTACCTCTAGACGAATTTCCCGATGGCCCACGTGGCCTTTTGGACCGTAGATTTGGATTAGGTCCAGACGACTTTGATGTAGCACGAATGGGTCCTCCTCGATCCGAGATGGACTTCGACATGCGACGAGATCCCGATTTCGATGGAAGAGGTGGTCCTGGCAGATTCGACGAATTTGATAGACAAGGCCGATTTGAATTTGATATGAGATCCAGAAATCCCGGTGACAGACCACCATTCGATATTCCCAGAGGTATGCCCGATGATTTTGATTTGAGAGATCATCCAGATTTTGATCCTAGAGGAGGAAGAAGAGATTTCTTCATGGATAAATTTGGACCCCCTGGCATGATGGGCCAGAGAGGACCAAGAGGGCCGCCAATGATGGGACCAGATGGATTTGGTCCTAGAGGAGGTCGTGGTGGACCCGGTTCGTAGAGCTATTTTTATTTTTTATAATTTTTAAAGTATTTAAAAAATTTGTAATGAAAATAATTTTGAAAAATAATTTTTTTAACTGTCAGATTCGATGCTAGCTGGCCCACCACTGTTCCATCCTCGAGGAATGGGTCCACGTGGTATGCGTCCAAATATGAGAACACCGTTTGGTCCAGGTGGTGCTAATGGAGGACCCCGTGGAGGTCCACCTTTTGATCCTCGTGACGGACCGGATATGCCATTCTTCCGCCCAGATATATTCGAAGAAGGCCGAGGGCCCATTGGCGGCCCTCCACCACCACTTGGAGGGCGACCTGGCTTCAATATGGGAGGTCCTGACGGTCGATTAGGAGGCCCACCTGGAGCTCAAGGTTCGCTCCTCGGTAATGCTCCTGGCGATGGACCTTGGAGAAATGAAGGTGGTCCACCAGCTCTCATCCCACCTCAACCCGGTCGAGAAGGACCACATGGACCTGCGTCGGAAGAAGAACCACATGCAGGCAAAGATAAACCTAGGCGAGGCAGCAGCGCGGACAGAGATAAAAGACGAGAAAACAGAAGGTCAAGGTAAGAAAATTATAAAAAATAGTAATATTCTATCGACGCATGAAGCTCTATTAGCAGTTTTGTTCCTTACTCTGCAAGAGTTTATCTTTTTGTTTAGAATTATAATAAATATAAACAAGTGCAGAAACAATCTATTTTTCGGGGCTTGTAATTATAATTTCTTCGTTTTTTTAATAAATATTTTGCTGGAATTTTTTCCCTTCAAATATTTACTAACGTACAATTAATATTTTTTACCGTATAAAGTTTATACTATAAACTAGCTATCAATACGTTCCATGGAGTGGGACAGATCAGTGTCAAGCCAATCCGTTACGTTCGATGCTATGTTAAAATTTTTAAAAATACTCAATTTTATAAAGCTTTTTGTTTTAAATCAAAATTTGCTATTGAGTCATAAAACGTGTATTATTTGTTTTTTTTTTATTATTATTATTCCAAAACGTTGCACGAAATTTTTTGAAAAGAATATTAAAAATAGGTAGAGCCGCAGTGATTAAAAGCATAGAGCGTGCGTCTCCCAACTCTAAAGTTGTCGGGTTCAAGCCCAAGTCTCAACAATTTTTTTTAAATGTATTTTTACGCGTAAAAATTATCCGGATTAAATACACTGTAGGTGAGGAGGATGCTCTAAATACAAGGTCCTCACAAGGGTGGTATACATCCTCCCTGCTCAAACATCAACAATAATGGTTGATCTCAGGGTGACAAAGCATAAACTAAAAAAAAAAATAAATAAAAAAAAAAAAACTATTAAAAATAGGTACAAAATAGTTGATTAATTATTAAAATGTATATGGCTAAGCAATCTATTCGCGAACAATATGGAATATGTCTGTCCCTCGCCAGCCTTTTGATCGTTTGATAGTTCTAATTTTTTTTTTTTTTTTTTTTTTTTTTCGGAAATTTTTATAATGAATTTGATTATTATTGATTTAAACGAAAGTTTATTAAGTTGAATGTTTTTCATAGAAAACAATCTTTTAACATGTTCAAAATACATTTATTAATTATTACTTACATTATAATACCATTATTTATTTATTTTAAAATCTTATTTTACATGCTATTCAAGCTTAAGTATAAATGTTTGTTGTCTCGAGATGAAAAAAATACATGCTTTCATTATTAATTTAATAACGAAATATTTTGGACAATGAAACCTGTTAGTTTTATTTAACAAATTTAATAATTTGTTTTAATAATTTAAAATAAAATAATATTAAAAAAAAAATAACTTTAATAACTGGTTTCACAAAGGTTTCACAAATTTAAAAATTTGTTATTATCTTGCCATTATGTTAATTGATTTATAAAATTTGAATATCTAGTACATACGTACATTTAGATTACAGAGATATTTTATAATACTTTTTTACCATTTTTATAATACTAAAAATATAAATTATTCAATAGAATTAAGCTTTTACAACTTAATACACTCCATATATTACGTGTTTTACCGTAAATGATGAGTTATTAAAAGTTGAATAACATAGCTCAACTACAAAATAAATATTGTTAAAAAAAACTGTGGGAAAATTAATAAAAATTTTCGAAAGTTAGGATTAAATTTTGGGAACTAATTTTTTAGATAATAAAATAAAAATTATTTCCTAATCAAGAATCAATAACTTTCTTAGTACAGAACTTTATTGATTCGGTTGGGCGCCCGATTGTGCGTTTCCCATGCAAAAAATACTAAACATCAAAATTTTATTTCTTGAAGAGAGAAAAAAAAAAAAAAAAAAAGAACCCAACTTTAATAAAGTGTTTTTTTAATTAAAATTTTTTTATGTATATTTTTAAAGATGGGCTAATGCAAGTCCTACACCTGAACAATCAGAGTCTCAAGTACAAAATTCAAGTGAACAGAACGAAAGTGCACCTGCTGAAACTTCTAACCAATCTGTGAATATGGATAGATCCGGTTCTTGGGAAACGCCTCGTCAGCCAACCGCAGAAGAATCTTGGGATGGACCTATGCAGCGTGCTGATTCTCTCAATGATAAGAATAACCAGGTATTTGAAATTTATATCTTTTTGGTACAAGTAGAAATTATATAAGTGTTACTTATTATACTTTTGTGTATAGTTTTCAATAAAATTTGCATTTCAACTTATAAAACGTTGATGGCAAAGCCACTCTAAAACTTTTCTTTTTATTTTATTTATTTATTTATTTATTTTTTTTAATATTTTTATATTTTTGAAACCTTTATGAAAATTTGAAGCTGAATATAAACATGTTTATTATTATTTAAGTATTGAAATAACTTAAATAAAAATGTTCAATCCGACTCAAGCTGGAAAATGGATAAAGCATCTGAAAGTATTTACTCAAAATTTGTATTGATCAACTGAGAAACGAAAAAATTCTAATTACGATATAAAATACATAATAAAAAAGAATTGGTTTTAAAGATTGAAAGCCTGCACCAATGGTCGGGTAAGCAATGTTTAAAAAATTCGGATTTTTTTACCTAGAGTGGTTTTTTCTTAAATTTTTGTTGAAAAGTAAAAAATTTATAATTTATAATTTTACAATAAAAAATTATAATTATAAATAAATAAATAAATACTAAACCCTATAATGGAATAAAATGCATTCTTAAATTTGAAGCTCCGAAAAAACATTTTATAGATTTTTTGAGATTATTTTGTTTCCATTATTAAATAATTAAATTATTGAACTAAATTATAAAAATAATTGTACACAAGCAAACATTTTTTTCAATTTTCGGAGTGCGGAATAAGTTCTAAACAGTTCTAAACATTTTATTCAAGTCTAAAAATTACTTTCATATAAATTTTAATTACTAAAACTATTGACTCATGTAATTTTTTTCAACTTTAAATGAACTGGCAAATTGTTTTTTACTATTTTTAAACTCTGTAGAGCTCAATGGGCATGTTACAAATATGTATATATGAGTTTATATTTAAAAATATTTTATTATGATTTTGTATTTTTCATTAAAAGTGTAAATAAATAAATTACTTTTTACATCGATTTGCCAGTTTCATTATAGTTAGTTTGAAAAGACTTTATTTATAATATTAAAAAAACCTCTACAGCCGCAAGAAAACTTAAATACTCAAAGAGGAGCCGAGCAATATGAGGCACCGCAACCAGTTGAGAACTGTTCTTCAAATCAGCAACTCAATGAACCTCATAAAGAGCACTTAGAGCCTCCACAGCGAGAAACCTTCGAGCAAACTCTGCAGGAGAGTTTCGAACCTTCTCGGGAAAGATTTGAACCTCCTCCTCAGGAACACTTTGAGCATGTTCAAGAGAGATTCGAACCACCTCCACAGGAACGCTTTGAGCCTCCTCAGGAGAGTTTCGAACCACCTCAGGAACGCTTTGAGCCTCCTCAGGAGAGATTCGAACCGCCTCCACAGGAACGCTTTGAGCCTCCTCAGGAGAGATTTGAACCACCTCAGGAACGCTTTGAGCCTCCTCAGGAGAGATTCGAACCACCTCAGGAACGCTTTGAGCCTCCTCAGGAGAGATTCGAACCACCTCAGGAACGCTTTGAGCTTCCTCAGGAGAGATTCGAACCACCTCCACAGGAACGATTTGAGCCTCCTCAGGAGAGATTCGAACCACCTCCACAGGAACGCTTTGAGCCTTCCCAGGAGAGATTCGAACCACCTCCACAGGAACGCTTTGAGCCTTCCCAGGAGAGATTCGAACCACCTCCACAGGAACGCTTCGAGCCTTCTCAAGAAGAAAATTTTGCTCAACTTCAGGAGAGTTTTGCTCTTGCACCAGAACCACAAATGCAAGAAACTCAATCAGAGGCATCTTTTAATGAATCAACGACTCAACCAGAAGAAAAGACCGAATCGTAAGAAAAAAATCAAACAATGCGATAGACTTGTATAATAAGAGTACGAGAGTGATAGCTTAACAATTGAAAACCGTTTGAAACGTGTGTACATAAAAATGACGTGTCGACATGTCGAACTTTTTTAAAATGATTACTCGTTGTGTTTATTATAGTGCGTATATTAATCATTTACAGAAGTCAATCGATGCTTTTACTTTTACGCGCGAAAGAAAAACCGAAAACGAGCATGCACGAATGTGTGAGATTCTTTTAATAGAGAGTCATCTATTGAAAATTCATTCAATAATTGCAAAAACTTGAAAGTATTTCTTGCAATTCTTTGTTTTACCGTAATAAAATTAAAATAATGAATGAGAATGAGAGAGTGAGAGAGAAAAAGGTAAACGAGATTCAGAGTGGTAAGAGAGAAATCGAGTTATTTTCTTTCTTTTCTAAACAATTATTATTTTTACGTGAAGTTTCGTAAAAAAAATTTTGACTCGCCATTTTTAACAACACGGGAAAGAAAATTAGCTAGCAAAACACAATAAAGTTTACTTGGTCAGATAGATTAATATTATTTCCGAAAATTACGTAAATTAATGATAAATTTATTAGAAAATTGAAATTTTTTGAAAGTCTTCCAATAGCAATATTAATAATGGTATATTCAAATAATCAAATAATTGATTTATTAATTGATAAAACGATTGATAGTTTAAGTTTATAAACAAATCTGTGGTTTATAAATTTATTTATAAAATTGCTTTTGCCAGTAAAAGGTACCAAGTATTAATTTTGCTGGTTAATTTTTTTCGTGGTTAAATAAATATGTAAATATGACCAGATTAAGTTTTGACCGAAGCAAGTTGAGAGTTCCTTCTTGCATTAATAGCTGATGAATTCGCTGCTAAAAGCAAACGACACTGCTGTGATAGTGAACACAGGACCTAATGTCCAAACGTGCGATAAAGTTAAAATATGTGGTAACATATGAAAATTGTGTATAAAATATTTTTTAAGATAAGAAACTGGAGGCAAACAACTAGTCGAATGCTTTAAAGAAAGCCTCCAACTATATTTTGTTTTAAAAAATTTTGTTGATTTTATTCTTGACTTTGAAGAAAAGTGTCAAGTGTAATTTACATTTAACGTACATGCTTATCGACAGTTTCGAAAGACTTATTTATTGATATTGTAAATAGATTTTTATAACACCTCGGGGTAAATAATCAAAATGATAAAATAAATATTTTGTACATATATTATTTAAAAAAAAAAAAAATTTGTGTTTTCATTTCAAGAAATTTTACGTTAAAGCTTAAATTGAAATTTTCTTTCGAACAAATTAGTTACTTTCTTGAAAAGTTTATTTCAACTTAATTATAAACAATGAAAACATTCAAATTGTTAAAAGTTTCATTATAATTATGATTATTTTCTATTATTATTTTTTTGTGACAATGATTTTAAAATTTTTAGTATAAAAAAATATTTGACGCGCGTAGTTAGAATCGTTAAATTTATAGTTATAAAAAAATTTTCAAGTTAATATGTTATTGCTCTTGATCTTTCATGACATCTTTAAAAAAAAAAAATTATAAGCTGATAAAAATAAGTGATGTGTTAAAAATACATGTCATATGCTTCCTGTGTTCACGCACTGCTACGTCCTTATTATCTCACGGTGCAGCGATGGAGAGGACTCGCGCTTGCGCTCAAATTGAGTGACAAGTGCAAGGTACTGTTTTATACATTCACCTTTATAAAATTATCAATGATTTTGTATTTAATTCTTAATTTCCATTTTGAATGTTATGGAAAAAGATGGCGAACAAGTAATGAACATGCGATATCTCGCACCACTCTGACAATTCGTAATATCTTATTAAAATTTTAGTGAGTGAGTGAGAAAAAACTTGCAACATGTATTCTCTCATCGTTATAAAAATTCTAAAATGAATTTAGTACATTTTACTATTCTTGTATCTAATTTCTTATTTTCTTTTTCTTTTTTTTTTTTTTTTTTTTTGTTAAAAAAGTTAGATAAATATTGTTTATAAATGCTAAACTTTACGATGGATAATTGTTTGATTTGACAAAATAGTTGTATTTGTAATAAAATTAAAGGAAATGACGTAGTTTATAAAGTATTTTTTTAAGGCCATTGTTTATGTAAAAAACTTCTTTTTCTCAATAAATCTTAAAAGTGTAATCAATAATCATTCTAAAATTTTGAAAGCCGCTTTTCTCACTCAACCCAACTTGTTATTACTTTCAATGATATGAAATTATTAAGACTCATAGAATATTAATTATTTTTAATTGATATCAGTCACTGTAATATCATTTTTTTTTTTTTTTTACTTGGTATGTTTTTTAATAACTTAATTTTAATCGTTTTCAATGAAAAAAAGGAAAAAATTAATTATATGTTTGAAAATTTTTTAAATTACAAATAAAAATTTTTGATTGAAAATACTGCGTGTACAAAAAAATAAATAAATTTAAACTCTACCCACTAAAATCATAGTATACATACAATAAAAAGATTTATGTTCAAGTAATTAAAACAAAAATGTTTTTTAATAGAAACTTCGACTTTTTTAATTTCTTGGATATGGGTTCAATATATTTTAAAGTATAAATTTTTCATTTAATGTTTCTCACATTAGATGTTGTTATAATTATTTGTCGTAAAAGATTAAATTTGTTCATCTTGTCACATTGTCCGCTTTTTTATTATTACTTTCGTTAGTTTTGTGTATATATATAACACAAAAAAATCAATGATAATAATATTAAAACTAAAGTGATTTTGGCTGACAATGAAAGTTTATAATATAAATACTTTTTCACATGGTTTTATTAATACTTTGAAAGATAATCAGTGACTTTTTTTAGAGTGTCAACCGAATTAGTTGTAGGTGCATGAACTTTTAAAAACTATTTTTTTTAAATAGTTTAAATTTATTTGAAGTATTTACTTACTATTTTGTTCGACAGAGTGTTGCGTGATATCGAGCTTTTAATTTTTTTAGTTTTATTAATTATGATGAAACTACCATCCATATTATTTGATTGCAAAGTTGCATGTTTAAGTAAATTAAGTTAATAAAATTATTGGATAAAAAACAATTCAATTTGTTTTTGAAAAGAAATAATAAATTTCATTATTTAGTGTTTTTTTAACACTTACTTAAATTGTTTGAGTTCAAAACGTTAATATCTAAATAAATGACTAATTCGAGATTCAAATCTACCTTACTGGCCTTACAACTTATCGAGTAAAATATTTCAGCAAAAAGAATATTTAAAAAATAAGTATGCTCATTTTGCATACAGGTGTTTCTATAAATGTTACATTCAATTAAATAATGTAAATAATTTTTTTTTTTTTTTTTTTTTTTTATTTAACTAAAGTTTTACATTGATAAATTACCAAAGACAACAACCCTACACTTACAATCAATTTTCAAACTTGTGTTTAATGCAGAAAAATATTTGTAGCAATTTAAAAAAAAAAATCTCGTTTCAATATTTGCATTAAATAACAACAATTTCTTCGAGTTTAAACTTACTTATTAGTTTATAATGAAATGAGTAAATGAAAAATATCATTTTTATTTATTTTTTACTATTCCTTTGCAGTGAAAAACTATTACACTTTATCATATTATCTGGGACTAATCAATACATTTACAATAAGCTGTATGTAATTAAAAATAAAAATAAAAATAAATAAATAAAAAGGTTTTAGTCAAAATAACAATCTTGCTCTTATAAATTTTTACTTAATATTTTTTGTACATAACTTGTAGGTATCGTGCAATAAAATACAACTGCATGCAGCAAGTGTAGCAGATCACAATTGCTTGATTAAAAAAATGTAAAAAAAATTGAATATACAGTAGTAATATTTTTAGTTTTTGGAGGAGTAACAAACTTTGAAAATTTTAATTCACAAAAAAAAAAAAAATATTTTCAAAACTATGACTTGTAAAAATATCAAAATATTCAAATTTACTACTTGAGACTAAAAAAATTAATTATAAAAGTTCTTCAATCGTTTATTCAACTGTTAAAGAAATAACAGATGTGAAACGTAATTCAACCAGGCATACAAATTTTTGATCTAAAAAATTATTAATAACAATAAAAGTGATTGAAAATATCTGAGCCCAAATGTAGATTTTTCCTACAAAATAAAAAAAATAAAATTTTTTTATAATTTACAATTACATTCTAGTTGTAGGTGAATAAGTTGAAGTATAAGTTCAATTCAAACTAAAGTTAAGTTCTATTTAAACTTTGTCTTTTTATTTTCGCTAATGAAGTTTTAAATTGAAAAAAAGAGCAGGGAAAATGAAATAGCGACTGACATACTTATGAACAGTAAGGTAAAGCACACAATCGCCGTCGACTCAGACCGTATTTTCGAGATTTTTTTTAAGCTACCCCACATATGGACCATGCAAATCCCATGCACGAAGCGTACGTTTACTCCAGTAAATAGTCCCGTCAGTCATTTCTTTGACTCTTTTAAACCTCCTTGAAACATTTTTTTATCGAAAAACTAATAGCTGAGGAAAACAGTTCTAAATCTTTCTTGCCCCGAGGAAGAGGTTACTATCAAACAGATCAACATTTGTTCAATTAAATTCTGGCGCTCGCTTTTGAGAGTTTATACCTTTCCAAAAAAGTTTATTTTAGAAAATTGGTATTTAGTTGATGACCCTATTCAAAAAATATCCTTAAGAAAATTTGAACTTCAAACAAAATTTTTAATCTAATTATAGAGGCTAAAAATGATTGCAAAAAACAATTTTCAATAAAACTTAATAGGGCTTCTCGGAGAACATCAAGTTCTGCTTGACTAAGCCTCCGGTGGAGATACTGTACCATTGCAGTAATTAATCATTGAAAATAAAAGAAAACGACTCGCATAAAAAATTACTTTTTCTCGAGTAATTGAAAGTTGAAAGTACAAAAATAAATTTTTTAAGTTTAAGAAACTTCATAATTTTGTTAACATAACTCTCATTATTTATATTCTAAACCAAAAAAAGTAAGTGATTTGAATAGCATGAAAAAATATGCATTTATTCATAAGTTATTGGAAAATTAAAAAATAAAATACTGCATTGCTCAAGATTTAGTTTTTCGATTTTTAATTAATTTTAATCTAATATAGTTATCATACGTTATTCTAGTTAAAGGAGGAAAATGGCAAAAACTGCATGAAAAAATATTAATTTTTTTCAAAAGTTAATCTAAATTAAAAAAAAAAAAAAATACATGGGTCTGGTTGGGTAATCCAAAAAATCAAAATAAATGCTGATATCAAATTGGATCACCTCCACAAGCTGGATACTAAATTCAATTATTTAAGTTTTTTAAACTTTATATATTATTATCTAATCTTAGATAGCTTTAATTTTAATTCTTGAGTAAAAATGAAAAAAATTATGCAAACCGAATTAAAAAAATGTGCATTTTTTCTTGAGTTGTTAGCTGAAAAATACGCCCAAAAACTAAGCTCGAAATAAATAAAAATATAATCATTTATTTTTCATTTTCATGATGAGTTTTATTATTGCACTGAATACTATTCAGCTGATCTGGGCCATTTTTCCACAAATTTAGAGGCCCAAAAGTTTTTAAATTAAAAAAAATTTACTTATTCAGTAATTTCAAAGTTTTCATCGAAGTAGACTTTTAATTTATTTTATATTTTATCAATTAATTAATAAAAATTTTAACTGTAAAAAAATAATGAAAAATAGATGTAAATTAATATTTGTTTACAAATGTTTTAAATAATGTAGCGTGTGAAATCGACTTCGTCTGTTTTAACCCTGCCGAAAGAACATGAGTTTTTATATGCATTGATATGCATGTGTGTTTTATTGAAGCCAGTAATAAAGTAAATTGTAAAGCTTGAAATCGTCGATTGAAAATATAAACGAGATGACATCCTCGTCAAGAGGGTTGTCTGGTGGAAAATTATCGATTTTCAAGTGATCTGGAACCATGTGCTCGTCCTTTCAGGCCAGTTAGCATCGATTTAACCTATTTTTTAAAAATCATTGATTAATCAATTTTGTTTTGAATCAATTTGATAAAAAAAATTTTGTTAAATTAATATAATAATTTAATTAAGTAATTTTTAATTTTTTAATATATATTTTTTCCTTCACTGGTTGAATAACTTCTCAATTGAGAGTTAATTAAACTTGTAAACTTTGGTTTGAATCTAAGTACATTATTTATTATAAAATTGAAATATTTATATAATGTTATACTATGATTAAAATTTAAAATGAAGCAAACGCTAAATAAAATTTTCATTTATTTAACTAAAATTGAAATTTTTGCCGCAATCGATAAAAATAATTAGCAAAGTGTGTTTTTAATTTAAAAATTTATGAATTTAGAGTACACGGTTCTGGACAAGATCGGCGAGGGCTCGTTCTCCGAGGTTTTAAAATGCCAGGATCGTCAAACGGGTATCCTTTGCGCAGCAAAGCGTCTAAAAAAAATTTATCAAAAGTTAGTTTACCTTTGTACTTTCATTTCAAATCTTGTAATCGGTAAACGGTCGATCCATGCTTTGAAAATTAAAACTTATCGATCGTTTAAGGTTTTATTTTGTACTTGAAAGGTATTGACAAAAATAACATTGATTTCAGTGTCAACGAAGTACTGGAAAGCCCAGAGGTGATGGCGATGCGAAAAATACCTCGTCATCCAAACGTCCTGTACATGTTCGAGTCACATTAGTTAGTAGATTTAGATCTAATTAAAAAATCAAAACTTTTCAAAAACATAAAAAATAAACATACTTCACGAACTTTTGTTTAGTGACATACTGCCTGGTAAGGTGACTCTAATTTTTGAGTTAATGGATATGAGCTTGTACGATCTGATGCGAAACAGGAAAGGGTAAAGTATGAATTAAAAATTTTTTTCAAGTCAATAAGTTATTAATGAAAACATGAACGATCGCAGACGATTGTTTCTGGAAATCTCGGTCAAACATTACGTGTACCAAATGCTCAAAGGCCTAGATCACCTTCATAAACACGGGATTTTTCATCGAGACATAAAGCCGGAAAATATACTAATCAAGGTTAGCGTTTATCATATTAAAATTAAAAAGTATTTATTTTACGAGGGTTCGTAAATTAGGGCAACGCGGTGAAGATCGGTGACTTGGGCTCGATCCGAGGCATGTACAGTCGACCTCCGTACACCGAGTACATATCGACCAGATGGTACAGGTCTCCAGAGTGCCTTTTGACTGGAGGATTTTACGGCCACAAGATGGACATTTGGGCTGCAGGATGCGTCTTCTACGAAATTTTGACGTTGGTTTAAACTTCATCAACCTGTTGATACGTTTTATTATCATTATTATTATTATTTCAAACATTATTTCCCTTGTAGACTCGAACCGCTGTTTCCCGGAGAAAATGAGGTCGATCAGATCGCCAAGATTCACAACATCTTAGGGACACCACACCCAAGGATAATCGCTAAATTCAGACGAATGTAATGATTTTTTTATCTCAACAATTTTTCCAGTTTTACTTTTTTAAAATTTTTTTATTTTTTTTAACAACTATTTTTAATCATTTAAAACTTTTTTTGTTAAAGTATAAAAATATTAGTCAGTTTAAACGAGTATACTCTCAGTGTGTATTGCTAATTTTACTAAAAAACTAAAATTTAATATTGTCTGAATGAAAAAAGCCAACAAAATTTAATCATTACTTGCCAGTTGAAAATTCAGTTTTTTTATACACAGTTGTTCTTGATTCATTCTTACATCTGACTTATATTTAATAATTTCAAAAGTATCATCCCTACAATATGAAATGATAAAAAATGTATTAAATTTGCGTGTAATCTGCGTTAGAGAAGTAGTAGCCGTACACGAAACGGAGATTTTTATTTTCCGGTACACGAGGGCCGTGGGCTGGATTGCCTTCTACCTCAGATTTCGTCACTTGGACTTGAGACGCTTCAGCTTATGCTCATTTATGATCCGGAAAATCGTGCCAGTGCCAAAAAACTTCTTGATCACAAATACTTCTCTGATATGAGGTGATTTATTAATCCTTCTCAAATTTTGAATTTGAATTTTTGTTTTTTTCAACTAGAATGTTTATAGCCTTGCTTTAATTTAAAATTTTACTATAATTTTAGGGACAGAGAAACGAGTAGGCAAACGAGAAGCTCCAGATTATCTCATCCATCAGGCGATTCTAGACAGTGGAGAAATCCAATGGTTCTGTCGTATTTGTCCTCGGAGAAGAATCGGAGATTAAGGGTACATTTGTTAAAATAAAGCTCTGAACTCAAACAATAAAAATTATTTGTCATGTTGCTAAACGTTTTTTCAGTCTCACCTGCCCAAGTTGGCAAGACCAGTCGAGTCTACTCCTAACGCGAGGTACCCCAGCCAGCTGCAGGCAAAGTTGCACCAAGAAACGCGGTTGGACGAGCTCAAGCACACCAGCCGATATTTTCTTAGAAAACTTGCCAATCTACAGCAGAGCAACGTAACTTACAAATTTTTCAAAACTTTCTCTCTATGTCGTTGAAAAAATAATCTATTTAAAATTCAAAATTGCAGAGGATGAACCCACTGCAGTCGAAGAAATCCTGGTTCGATCAAAGTTCTAAGCTTACTAGATACTGCGATAGGAAAGAGAATAATTATCACAGAGAAAACATTAAGGTGAACTCTACAAGTTCACCAGCTGGAAGCTGTCAGAACTATTGGAATGAAAATTTCAGTATGCCTAGTGTCTATCAGCGAAAAAGTTCCGTGTCCAGGTAATATTATGACACTTTTTAATCTAAAGCATCAATTTATTTTCTTTGAGATCAATTCAGATATATTCCGAACTTGAAGAAACTTTAATTTGAAGAATAGCATTTATTAAGTTTTTTATTTCTTAAAACTTGTAATTTTTTCAATCACAATAAATAAGGGAAGCAGTTAGAAAGTCGGACTGACGATTTCAATTTTTTTCCTTTGATTTATCTATAATACATATATTCTTGAAACTGATTTTGTAATATCTAAGACTATTTTTGAACAGGAGTTATACAAAACGTACTCTGTAATTAGATATTCCATACATGGTAAAAAATTTTGAATTAATGAAAGATTTATTTATTAAAGATCGAGTCAACTTCCATCGATTTTCGACAAATATAATAGACAGCTATTAGGAGTTCCGGATTCAACTTACGTTGTTAGAGAAAATTCCTACAAAATGAGTTTGGCCTGCATTCGAGAGAGACCAATGGAAAGTAAGCGGCTGTTTAAATAAGCATAAAAAAGGAGTTTATTTTTTAGTTAATAAATTTATTATTAAAATAAATAAATAATAATAATTTAGTGTCATAGCAAATCAGTCGTGTCAAATATTTTGTGTCAAAATTTATTTACTTGCGTTAAACACCCAAGTTTTGATATAAAGCTCCGGAATGGTAAAATTAACTTGACTTAATATTTATTGCCGAAAACAATAATATTTATACAACAAATTTAATTTAAAATTTTTTAGTTATCAAAAGAGTTGAATGCACTTAACTGGGAGGAACATTTCAGATTGTTGTACCTGTTAAAATTATATGCTGGCTAAGTTTTTCGAAATTCAGCGTATAAAGCCAAAAATGGAAAAAAAATAATTTACAGAACATTCTTATTAAAAACTTGATAGGAAATAAATATTCGTAAATTTTAAACTTATTTTAAGTATAACTTAGTTAAATTTGATTTTTTTGTGTATTGTTTTTATTTTTATTAATAAAAATGTTCAAAATAAACTCCTTTTTTCCGTCATGATTTCATACGCTTTGCAACTTTAAAATTATACCTTCATCATTTATAAAATTGAAAGGATAAGATTTTATACCTCTTAAAGGTTTGCCAACGAAAAGAATGTGTACAAGCAAGTCTCCTATGAGAAAAATGGCCAAACATGAAATTACGAATGATTACAATCTTCGTTCTATGTCTTTCGATCGATGTAAATTTGTAACAAAAAAGTCTTGCGAGAGATAATTGAAATTTGATGTTAAACAGAAATTTGTTAATTTATGTATAATGAAATTTTAAGTGATCATAAAATGATTGAAATGTTTTTATTTTTGTACAAACTCATAAATTTATTTGATAAAAAAATAATTTACAGTAAAAAATTTTAGTAATGATAAAGAGTAAGTAGTTTTTTTGTTTTTCAACTAGCTTAAAGTGCCTTAAAATAAACCCATTTGATAAATTAGTTGAATAAAATTTTATTTCATGGTATAAACTATACGTCAGGAAGTCTTCATTTAAACAATATGAAATATACATTTGAGTTCATTAGTGTAATGTTATATACTAGATAAAAAGTGAATATCAGTTATAATCCGATTTAAAAAAAATTGGTGTAAGATTAATATAAACTATTTTTCTCCTACTACTGTAACGTTCTTAGAACTAACTTTTGATCAAATATAAAAGTATAATAAATATTAGATTTTTTTTACAATGGCTTTCTAATGAACATAGCTTCCAAAAAAGTTTAAATATGGCTTTTTCCCTAGATGTTATGCCCATTTTACATTATTTGCTTACTTATTTACATCCGAAATACAGTAGTGAAAAAAATCTTAAATTCATTTAATTGTTTTACAAAGTGATTCTCTGAAAATAAGACCTAAAATTTTAGTAAGTTTTAAAAACAAACCCTTTTCTAAATAAGTCTTTTTCTGTATTTTTTTAAGTATTAGAAACTTAAGTACCTACTGAAGTATAAAAGAGATCTAAAAGGATAATTTCATAGTGTAACAACTAAGGAAAAAAATATATATATATTTCCGAAAAATTGATAGGAATAAAAATAAACCCTCCCCAGAAAATAAGCTCTTTTGGGAAGACAAAAATGAAAATAATAAAATAGTGTGTGCATACTTTCGGAGAAACACGGTAATATCAAAGAATACTCTATGTAAGTTGTAAAAAAGAAAGTGGGTACAGTACTCATGAAAAAGCCTTTTAAAATAAAATAATACGTTCTAATGTAAAAATACAACGATCAACTGAACCATTTTAACATTAATTAGTATCTAAATACTGTTTTTTGTTATTAGGTAGATACCTCAACAATCTTGTACTTTATGGATAATTCTTTAATTTTTATTAATTTTAGGAGTGTCATCTTCTTAGATTTTATCAAGAGTAGCAAAATTTCATACATGAAAATATTTATTTACCATTGGCTTTTTTAAGTTATCATGAAATACGTTTTATTTATTTATTATTATACTATTATTATTATCATTATTATTATTATTTTGTAAGATACTTCATAAAAATAATGCCCTTATCACACAATTAGTTAAATAATTTTTAAAGTAGATTGTTGAAGTACCTCGTTGGTCTGATGAACGCTTTTCAAAAATTTAAATTTATAATATTAACTCTTTTTTCAAGTTAATAATTTAATTCAAAATTTCAAAACTACTTATAATTAATGATAGTTTGATTAATATTTTTAAGTCATATTATATACAAGTTTGTTCATAATTTATAACAATGTTTTTTTTCAATAAAAAAATCAAAGTTATGCTTATCTAAAAAATAGTAAAAAAAATATTGCAGTGTAAACCAGAGGTAAATTAGCAAGTAACTCGGTGCAAATTCAATTTAGATTAGTTTAATCATTTTAATAATTTCATTAAAATATTTCGTAAGTAAAGGAATAAAATGAAACAGTGAATAAGAAAAGATTATTAATAAATTAGAACCAATAAATTACGTTTTACACTTACAGAGGTAAGCAAAAAAGATGAAAAGAATCGTTTGATTTTATTCGACGTGATGGTATTTTAAGCAGTTGCATGTATTTTTTTTTAAATATTTTTTGGAGTAAGTCATTTTTGATTATTTATTTAACGTTCTTTCTATTTCGCAATAGTTTGAAAACTTCAATTATTATAAGCTATTTAAACCGTTTTTCATTATTCACTTTCATAAAATAATCGTAAAATATATAACAGAGCTAAAAAATTTTACATTAAATAGAGAATAGTCTTTTCAATTATGGCTAAAAAATTCTAATTGACGTAAAAATTGTGATAAAACAGACGAATTATAAAATATTGACTCAATACTTTAGTTAGATCTTATTATAAAAATGAAGCAACTGTTTTTTAACGAAGTATTGGCATAATAATGTTGCTTTTAAATATATACTATACTAGGTCAACGTACGATAAAAAAATGACAATAACTATAATTCAATCCTTTTGAATTATATTCAAAAAACGTTTCTTATAGTAGTACCTAATTTTTCCGCAAAAAAGCCTTTAACATTCCAGGGTTTGCTTCTGAAAATCTACGAAAAAAAAAATTATTAAGTATGTTTATTAAACTCAATATTTATATTGTATTGAAGAATTAAATAATTCTCTTACTTGATATTTCTACTGTTAAGTTTTTTCGCAATAGCTGGCTTGATTTTGCTACGACCGTGCAAGCTCCTTGCTCCTCGACCCGTGATTATGTATATAGTTTTACGTGTATTCATACCTAATCGATCCAACTGGTTATCGATAAAAATGTCAAGTGCCTGTACTGCCTCAGTTACCTTCAAATAGTGTAGATCAATTTTGTCATCCGATTCTATGATATGAGCTTGAGCTGCAAGAATGGCTGACGCTGCAGCTGAATTTGCCATTTCCATTTTTTTAATGTGAAGCTTTGCCTGTATTCAAAAATTAAATCAAATAATTATAATCGTTACCATAGCGGCTTTGTATTACTTAATAATTATTTCTTAGTTAATGATCTAAAAATACTTGCCACATCTGAGTAGTAAGCCGCTACTTCTGGTTTTTTATGCCTGTAAGCATCTGCAGCTTTTTGATTATTTTCGTTTCGAAGATCGAGTTGTCGACGCGCTTCTTTACGATGATCTCGAGCGGCTCTCAAAGCGTCATCGTGAGTCAGAATTTCTTTATCGTCGTAATCGTCCCCATCGTCAAATCCACAGGCTTCATCATACCCATCTTCCGACTCCTTAAAAAAAAAAAAATTAAATTATGCAAAAAATTTTAAAATTATATTCTATACTGAAAAGTAAACAAAGAGTTGATTAACTTTAATATAAAAAAAATTTACCAAATGATTGTGCCTAGAAGTTTGATAATTGCTTTCTTTGTGTAGTTCGTCTATCAAATTTTTACGTTTTTTAAGAACATCTGCCATTGTTATTGTCGATCTGCCATCACAGTTTTCTTGGATAATTTTCAAGGTTTCGTCGAAATTTCGATCATGAGCCTCATAGATTTCATACATCATCTGACGGTCATAATCAGGAAACAATTCATGCAGAGTTTGTTGTGTCACTCGGAAAGTTAAATCTTTGTTTGATTCTTTTTTAACTTTTTGCTTCTGAAAATTTTATTCAAAAGAAAAAATTATTTTCTTACTTTGACAAATACTCGAGAAAAATTTCCTAAAATTGAATTACTTACAAAATCATTTCTACATGTTGCAAGCGCCATTTCCATATCCATAATTTCTTTTAAATTTGGTACATCTGATTCGTTGGCTTTGGCTCCTTCTTCTTCCTCCTTCTCCAATGTCCTGGCATATTGAGCATCTAAAAAATTTAAGTCACAATTTAAAAAAATAATACATACTAATTTATTGAAGTTCAAAATGATAAAATTCTCTTCTTATAAAAATAATAATAATAATAATAATAATAAATAAATAAAATATTAAAAAATGGAAAAAAATAAAAACCTTCAGCAATCATAGCATCAAGACGCTCTTGAATAGCCCAGACCTGTCGTTGCACACTCTCGACCCACAGGGCATATAATTCTTGGGCCATTGATTTTTTAATTTGAATCACAGGAGACAAATTGTCGGGAGTTTCAAAACAAGGATTTCCAAATTCATTTTCAAGCTCTCGAATGAACTCGTGACCAAGCTTTAGCTCCATTGTTTCCTCATCTTCATCGTCGACACTTTCGTCATCTGCAGTTGATGCGATTGATGCTTCATCTACTATACCTGAATGATCTAACCTGGTGAACCGCCTCCGTTCAGGAGTTGATAACGCAGATGTTGCGGTTTCATTTAGAAGTGTACTAGAATTCTGAAATTTTTTGGAGGTACATTAAAATTTTTTATTACAAATTATTGTGCCAAAAATTTATTTAAAAAAACTAGTGACCACGTCATTGGAGCAGAGTATAATTAAAGTTGAACTGATGTTAATTAAGTTGGCATTTTTATCAATTAAAAGTATTGTACTTTCATTTTTGAAAAAAAAATCTATTTCATTGTACTATTAAGCTGCAAGTAATTTTGATGGTTTATGCATCAAAATTTAGTTTAAATTTAATAAAATTAAATATTCTTTATTTAAAATAATTAAAACTAAAAAAATTGATTAGTCTTATTAAAATTGTTTTATTTAAAATAAAATATGTAATTTTACTGTAAACAAAATTTTTTGGACTAAAAATAACATACCATGTCAACAAGTTCTTCGAAATTCATTAGATCTTCATTTTTGGATTCACCGAACTCACGATTCTTCCAGCGTTTGACACGTAAGGTGTGCGGTTTGTAGCAATTCTTGCTGATTTCAATTTTACTCTCTAGCTCTTGTTTTAGAGCGACACTGTTTGGCGAAGTTTTGAATTTATCTTTTTTGCTGCGCGTTGATGACTGCTGGCGAGAAGTTCCGGCCGGTGATACGCAATCATCCAAACGTAAGGTCTCAGCTTTAAAAATGAAAATTATTATTTTTATCATGCGATAATTTTAAAAAGTAAAGTTGTAAACAATGCCTTTAATTTGATTGTTATCGATAAGAAAACGTAGGCAAATAAAGATTTTGTTAGATCTGATATCGGTCATGGTTCAGCTTTGTCTTTAGATTACTCTTAAAATTCTAGGACACTTTGAATTGTATAAAATATTTTTTTTTTTTTTTTTTTTAGTTTAATTTTAAAATCAGTTATTTTATTTTTCAATATCATAATTCACATCTTTTTATTCTGACTGCAAGCTTATTTGACAAAAAAGTCTTTTCTGGCATTTTTAACAAAATAATAATTATCAGCGACCTCGATGTGTAAACGTAAAATTTTCAAACAAAAACATTATATTTTTCTCAGTTTTTTAAAAAATCACGAAAAAAAGCTTACTTTGTATTCCAAGATCGAGTTGATTCCCTTCTTCTAAATGGTCGATAGCTGCAATAAGAGTTGGCTCGTCGTTCTGCAAGTTGTTTAGATAATCGACTGTCCAGTCAAAGTCACTTCGGCAAAGATTCTTGTAAACATCGAGTATGCATGCAGAAGGAAGTAAGTGAGAAAAACGCTTGATCAACTCGTCAGTACGGTCCTCCAAGTCAAAAACTTCGTCTTTTAAAAAAATACTTGCATTGTTCGTCATTGTGCCCTTGTGCAATTTCAGCCTTCCTGATTGTTGAGCTTCTCGACCTTTTTTTTTTTTTTTTTAATTTTTCTTAATTATTAAAATTTAATAACTAAAAACTTACATATTGTTATGTACTTGGTTATCGAAATTCATTAATTTAACAGATTGAACTTTATAAAAGATTTGATTTAAATTTATAAACAATTTTTGCAAACAATATCAATAAATTAATTCATTTTTTAATTTTCAATTTTTTTTTTTTAAACGTAAATTAAAATACGCACGAGCATTTTTTCTATTCTTTACCATGATGTTCACGCCGCAAGAACTAAACACTGAATGACTACTGACCGTAGTCCACCGTCAGACGAAAACTACATTATCTTTGCTCTCTAAATGGTACAGTAAATCTTCATCTCTTTTACCTCACCCTTTTTTCTGAATGAAATTTTACGGTGAGAAATAGGGATAAATGCTAATGGGTCTGCCATTAGAAACAAAAGTTTTGATTGTTGAAGCAGATACCACAGGCTCTAATGATGCTTTTGAAGATTTTTCGAATTTGAAAAATCTTCAATTAGTTAAATGTAGTTTTAATTATATGCAAAAAGATATTTATTGTAATTTTTCAACACTATCATATTGAGTTTTATTTCATTCATCAAAAATTAAAAATGAGGAAAAACTGTGTCTTTTGTAACCAAAAAAGAGTTCTAATTTAATTCAACTTTTCTGTACTCCTGCCCGGAAGCGCTACTTCTCTGCCACTGCTTCAATAGCGCTTCTCAGCGGGGGCAGAGATCTCCTGTGAGCCTGTGCAAAGATCTCTGTCCCCGCCTTAAGAATAGGAACACTTCTATTCCAGCTACTCAGGTATAAAATATATTATATTAATCCCCCTGCAACATCGATACCTGCGACTTTAATAGTCTAAAATGCCCGTACTTTTTAATATCGTCTCAGTTCTTACTGATTCCATATTTTATTCTTAGTTTAAATGAGCGAAAAATATCTTACTAATTTGTGCTTGTTGATTTGGATCATTAATACTTCGACTGCAAGTATTCAGGACCTTGTATTCATCAGTACCACCGATAAAAGCAACGTTGAAATCATATAAATTAGTTAACGTAACTTTGTCGCACGTCTCTGGAGTCGTTATAGAGATTTCAGAATTTGACTGAGCCTTGACAAGATTTGTTGGCGATGGAAAGGGTTGTTCAGACCAGTTGATCAAGTTAATGTTGTTGTAATCGGTAATCACATTCTATATAAAATATACAAACATTTTTTTAAGTAGATTTAATACTTTTGAAATGAAGTTGTTTAGTTTCAAATAAATAACATTTTTTTACTTTGATAACTGGTGCAATGTCATAAATAAAATGAAAATTTTGAAACAAAAATAAAATTACCTGTATTTTTTCAGGGAAGACTTTATTACTACCAAAAACTTTGTCAATTGGTTCCTTGGATACTTTACTTTCATCCTCGTCGTTACCCGAAACCACTTGCAAATTCTAAAAAAAAAAAAAATTTGTCTTAGATTTTTTTTTTAATTTATTAAACATTAAAGTTTCGTTTTTAAAAATTTAAGCGTTTGAATAAAAATAATATTGATAATTTTAAATACCTTAACTTGTTCAATCACGGATTTTTCAAAATCAACGTTACAAACTTTTTCTTCGCTATTTTTTTTTACAACTTCTGTAAAAGTGTGTTCTTCAACCAATTGAAAATCCGAACTAGCGTCTAGTAAATCTCTCACAATGTTTTCGTTGTCGGTGTACTCAACATTTTCCAGAGCTTCAAAAAACTCATCATTTACAATATTTATTGAAGAGTCTGGAGGATATTCAATGATATCTTGTACATTTAGATCTAAAGTTTTATCATTTATAACTTGATCACTTGAGTTTAAAAGTTCAGACAAAGTATCAGCTGAAGCTGTTGGGGTTGTCGATATTGCTAAAGATGACGACGAGCTCTCGTGTAAGTGACTGTTCCTTCTGAGTTTGTCTGTCAGTTTATCTGCTGCACTTGCATTAGTCTGCAACCAAAATAAATATTTATAATTTCCTTTTAAAACCTGTTTAATTTCAATTTCAAAATTCAAAGTAATTTATACGATCAATTTTATATTTATATACCTCTTCGTTGTGACAATTACTGGACAATTTATTTACGTCTATTTCATTTCTTATAAGCGAGTTTTTGATAAAACTGAAAATAGAACTAAATTTGTTTGAGGCTTGCTGTTGACTCAAGACCTGCATGTTGTCCATATTGTAAAGTTCAAACTGGGACATGTCCACGTCCGAGACTCTTTCAATGCTACTGCTGTGACTACTACTCGTTTTTTCACTAGCAGGCGTGGAAGGTGTTTTGCTCATTTCTGTTACAAAACTTTCTTCTAAATCTATCGTTTGTAAAGCAAGAATATTGTTTTCGTTTGATTTTAATTCAGTTTTTGTGTTATCTGTAGATGTCGAAGATTCACTCTCCGAGGTAAGATTTTCGTCGATTTTACAAGATTTTACATAAGTTACTTCGCCGTTGTTTACAAATACTTTTTTCAGTGCAGAATCGTCCTAAGGTAAAAAAAAAAAAAAAAAAATTAAATTAAATTAAATTAAAAAAAAAAAAAAATTAGTTAATTTTAATAACAATATAAAAATTACAGATAAGCTGTCATTTGTTTCTTCTGAAATTTTACTATGTATGTACATTCCGTCTTTTATTAAAGTAAACTCCCAACATTGTGCTATCCCGCTAATAGGTTCTTCGTCTTTTAACACTTCGTTCAAATTGCCGTCTGAAATAACTGATTGCAAATCTTCCGATTTTGAAGATACGATATCCTCTTCATTTTTATTAAAAGTATTTGATGTTTTTCTTTCAGAACCTATCGCTCCCAGTTTCGATAAATCTAGAAGGTTATCCTCTTTATAAGAACTCCCGGCTGTCCAAGATTCATTGGTTTGTTTAATGTCAATGTTAGGACTCACGCTGATGTCGTGATTAATATTTGCATACTCTTTAGCAATTGTGTTTAATGCGTTACTATCAACTAAACGAGTTTCGATGATCTGTTTGAATTTCATATTTTAATTTTTTTTTTAGTAAAAAAATCTTTTGATATTCTTAAAATAGAAACGACAATTATTGAGTGTATATTATTATTATTTTTTTAATAAAACCAAAAAATGTGTAAAACATATGTTAACGCATCGACCCCATATTAGTTATTAAACAAATTTTTAATTTTTTTTAAGCTGATTTGAATAGTTTAGTTTTAACAAACGCCTTTAAAAAAACTTAATTTATAAAAAATAAATCTAAAGAAAAAAAACGAAAAAGATTTTACATTCTAATTTCAAGCTTTAATGAAATCATTTACAAGCAAAATTAAAATAAAAAGTACAGTTAGGCATTTTAAATTAAAAAGGTTTTCAAAAATATAAAACCAATAATCGTCAATTCTTCTAAAATTTCCTTCAATCACCTGTGCTTCCGTGTTTGCAGCTGCGTTAACAATTTTGGGCTTAATCTCGTCGGGCTCATTGATCGTGACCTTTTTAAGCTTCTGTTCGAGACTATCTTCTGTTTTAGGTAACGGTGGCAGCATCCTTAATTGTGGAGGTTGATTCCTGGGTGAATAACTAACTTTGAACATTCGCAGTAATCGATCTCCGCTGATATTTGACTCGTAACGCTCCAGCATGGATCTGATTTTTGCTTTCGGCACATTGTGAATGTTACGACGTTCTAATTCGCGTACATCACGACTCCATGGTGTATTGGGTTCCAACGTTTCAACAATATAACCGTGCTCAACCTAAAAAAAAAAGCATTTCCTTCAAAGACGTTACCAAAAAATTAATTTTTAAAAAACTGTGGTAGTTTAAAAGTTTTTACCGCAAATTTAACATAAGGCTGCATTTCCCAAGCCCGAGTGCTGGTGTTGTCAACGATGATCGGACTCCAGCCACTTCTCATGGCATTAAGTACGCGATTCTGATTGTAAGAATGAGCATCTGAAAGCTGAGTAGGATTGTAGACGTAAACGCCTCTGTTGATAGCTTTGAAGTAATCATCCGAGGAGAATATGTGATTTGATAACTCTGACTTTGGCACTGTTCGCATTACAATGTATTTTGATAAAAATGATTTGCCGCTACCGGGAAGACCTCGCATCAGAATAAGGATCTTGTAGCCTTTCTGGATATCCGATTCCAAACGACTGACTGATGCTGGAGGCTGAATTGGATACGACGACGTTGGTATCCGGAGCGGTGTTAGAGGCGGTGATGGTGTGTTTATATAGTTCACCTTAAAATTTAAAATATTATTACAGAATATTGTGCACATACTTTGATTTAAAAATAATAATCTATTAAATAAAAATTAATTTGAAATAGTTTAGTGATATTTCATACAATCATACAATCTTTAAAAAAAGCAAACCAATTTTGTTTTTTTTTTTCTTAAAAGAATAATAAGGTACCTTGGGAAATGTGTTTTTCGGTGCGCTCTGTGTGGAGGCACTTAAAAATTGACAAACGTTGATTTTTTCTGGCTCGGGCGTATCGATCCTGTAATCGCTGGACTCCTCTTCGATGACAACATCCGCGTCGTCGTCCGAATTGTTGTTCTCCATGCCCTTCGGCCTGTATTGAACTTTTAAGCCACAGAGCGATTCGGTTTCAAATTTTTGGCCATTCTTGGACTGCTCGAACTTACGGAACTCCTTTTGTTGCTGCAGAACTTCGGTCGGGTTCATATTTAGAATATCGGAATCAACGAAGTCGTGCACGGGACTCGGGCAGCCGTCCTCCATTGCCCAAGGATCGTAAATGGGTTCTTCATTGCTTGGCTGTGCAGAACTTTGATTTACAGACAGACTTATCAGTGCGTCGATCGAAGCTTCCACTGCGAATTAAATTTTGTTGGATTTTTTTTTTTTTCTCTAAAGATGTGTTTGTTAATTGAATTGTACTTTGGCAGAAATTATTATTTTACTCTTCAGTAAATTTGTATTCATGTATAGCGAAAAAATTTGATAAAAATATTAAACAAATTTGATCACAAATAAATTTTTTTTGGAAAATAAAAAAGCACAAGCATAAGAAATAAAACAGGTTCTCAAATTTGTGAAAATATTTAAAACTTAATTCATTTTTTAAACTTTGAATATTTAATTTCTTTGAAATTTAAAGTAATTTAGGTTTTAGGATATTATGTAGGAAGTAAATAATTAAGAAAACGAGTACGCAATAAAATTATTTTATCTACAAAATATTTTTAATTTTTGCTAATTACAACACAAAACATGATAAAAATTTGCAATACAATGTTATAATTATGTATAATTTTAATTCAACTTTATTCAGCAATGCACCAATGATCAGTTGAGTCAATATAATATATTATTATGCAATTGCAATGTATGCATGAATAGTATTTAAGAGAAGTTTATACAAGAGTAGTATGGTCTAAATGGTATTACATATATGATTACTTTTTAAAACTATTGCAATGAGTTATATTAAAGATTTTTTTTAATTTTTTTTTTTTTGTTTTATTTTTTTATTTTTATATATAATTAGCAATCATTTTCTGTCATGTAATTAAATTTTCAATTTATTTTTGACAGCCAAAAAAACATGATACAACTTATAATTGATTTTGGCAATGCACAAAGCGCAATGAGACAGACATTATTTTATAATCGCCATGCATGTACCTATAAAATTTTACTCATTAATTAACCAGTTTTTAATACAAATTACATATATAAAAGTTATTTTTTATACATATAAATGTATTCCTACGAAGGCAACATACATTACCCGGTCATAGGTACTGGTGTTAACACTAAAACTATAATAACTAAACTAACACCAATAATTAAATAATTTTGTTTGCTTGCTTGCTTTTTATGTATTTTTTTTTTTTTAATTTTTAATTATTTTTTTTGTTTTGCTGTTTACTCAATATAAAAACTACATCGATATCGTACAAGTTTTAAATATAACATTGATAGTCACTTAAGTCTTAAGCATCACTGTTAATGTTTAAGTCTCTGAATCGTAAGGAGTTGATTTATGATGTGGTTCCACGAGAACATTGAAAAAGCACTCGTGCAACTATTGCTGCAACCTGCTGATCTAAAATTTGGCTCATAACAAGCGCTAAGAGACGAGATTCATGTTGTAACAGGAGTGTCCTATTGTCCGGATGCCTTGACAGGTTGAGCAGCGTGCCAGCGGCTCGTCTGAGCATGTCGAGGCTGGTACCCATCGTCTCGGGATTGTCGCGTAGGGCCGCGATACCGTGCTGATTAGCCACACCTATAGCACTGTTTTCCGCCTGCTCGATAAAAGCAACCAACAGAGCAACGCAGGGCGTCTGGAGTGCGATCGTGCGAGCCACACCGCTGTCAGCAGCTGAGAGGAAATGCAGCAAGTTAACCCCGAATTCTCGTAATACTTGTTCCTCGCTTCGGCAAAGTAGTCGCGAAAGCACTGAACACAATTTTTCAAGTCGAGAGTACGGGGGAGTCGCCACTATGAGATCCACATTGTTTTCCGTAACGCAAAGCTTGCAAAGAGCTTCCAGGGCCAGTCTTTGAGGAGATAGCGACGAGTTTATACCAACGGTTGGGAAGGGATCTTGACCGTGGGCAGCCGGACATACGGCCCAATGCAACAGACCATCCAGTACCGGCCTCGATATTTCCTCGGTATACTGACTTAAGTCCATGTGTCCGGAAATGTTAGCTGCCATGACCAGTATGTTTTCCCGTATGTAATACAAAAAGTCCCACCACCATTCGTTTTCTCCTTGAAGACTGCTGCACGAATCCGCAAAATCGGCGTCTTCTTCTCTGTCGTAGTTGCGGGTTTTTTGGGCTCGAGTCGGGTGCTCGTGATGGAGAAGCAGTAATTTTCCCATAAGGCTCAAGAACGTCACGTTTTTTGCAAATTCCATTTCGTTACCTGGAATAAATGTCAAATTTCTTAATATTGTCGACAGACATACACACCTACGAGCCAAATTGTCTTGTGTTTCGGTGACAAGGTATAAACTAGCTTCATCCCTGGAATAATTCTCGTCTTCGTAATCACTCGCTCTTCGTCTTTTAAGTGTACCAGCTGGGTCCCTGATATTCAATTTTGGAAGTATTACCTCTTCGCTTGAATTTTCTTTATCTTCTTTGGATGAGGTTTCCTCTGATTTTTCTTCCTGTTTTTCACCTGATTTTTCTGGTTTTTCTTCCAAGTCAGGTTCAACTTTTTCTTTCTCCAGTTTTTCTTCTAAGTTCTGCTGGGTTGGCAATTTGTTACTAAAATCACTCAAACCATTTTGCTGTTTGGAGGATGATTTACTGACGTTTGTTAAATCTTTATTACAAGCATCCAGTGAGTTGGGTATGTTTTTAATGTCAATTTCACTTTCTTTTTTGGAACCATCATTCTTTTTCACAAAAAGTTCACGAGTTAAATCGTTTATTTCAACTGGTTCTCTCTTTATCCTAGAAAGCACATCACTTAAAGATTTTGTTTTTTTCTTCTTCTCCTGCTGCGTTTTAGTCACTTTAATATTTGTATCTTCAACAGGTTCACATGCGTCAACTTTATTTTCTACAATTACAATCGGTTTTTTATCACAAAGGTCCATTTTATTTTCAGAATTAACACTCCCAGTAGTCTCTTCTGGTAAATTTTTCAATTTCTTTTCCTCAACATCTTTTTCTTTTGTTACAGCCACAGTATTTATTTCTGATTCAAAACATTTAACTATGTAACTAATAGTACTTTCTTCGTATTGCCAAGACTCTACATCTGCTTCAAAATCTTGATGGTCCCAAGACCTTCGATTATCCAGAATAAATATGTCATCGTCTCTAGGTACGACTTTTACTGGTTTACCACGTCTAGACTGTAAAGTATAATTCAGAGATGAAAGAAGCTTAATACGATCTTCCGAATCAATTGGTTTTGTTATAGCTCCAAGATCAATTATAGGATGACGTATGCTTCGCTTGTAGAAACCATGATCATCCAATGAAGAATCAAACATATCGGCCAATGATCTTGAAAAATGTTCCAACAAGACATCTAAAAGCCCTGGTAAGTGTGTGAGTCCAAAGTAATGTACAGATGAATCATCAAACAAGAGAATATTCAAAACATCCAGGGCCCAACAACTTTCAGCTAATAAACCAGACCTTAGAGCCATCATAATTCTCCAAGCTTCTACTGGACTGACATCAGACCGAGTTAATTTTCTTCGTTTGTTTAGTAATGGAGTTGTTGCTTCGACACTATCAGGTGGAAAGATCATATCTTTTTTAATTCCAGTTTGTTGATTCAATACAGGGTTCATTCCTAGTTGACTCTGATGAGTTCCAGGAGCTGCATATAATGATGGAGTTTGATTGTACCTGTTATCCCAAGGAGCCGGTGAATGAGCAGCTGGATTTATATTTGCTTGTGGGGGTGGTCGAGCATTTTGTTGATTGTTCCACTGCTGATTGTTATTTATACCTATTGGTGTGGACACAGGCGGCGTAGGAGTTGACTGATTTTGTTGAAGTTGCTGATGTTGTGGAGATGGTTGCATTTGTTGATTTGGATATGGCATACGAACTGAACTTCCACTGCTATATTGATTAGATCCAGCAGGCCAACCTGGATAAACTGGTCTTTGAGAACCATACGAGTACTGTTGTTCTTTTACAAAGTCCGGATGTCTCCTTGGCTGTTGCGCTCCTGGTGGTGGAGGAGGCATGTTCTTGTTGGAAGTTGCTGTATTTGTGTAGACAGGACTACCCACCGAAGGTCCAAAATTTCCATGTTCTGATCTATAATAATCTTGAGGATATGAATAACTACCTCCTGAACTTGATTGTGGAGGCGTGCTGTTTTGTGCAGAAATAGGTTGTTGAGAGTTTGGAGAGTGACCTTGTGGACTTCCAGAAAAAGGGGTTCTGGTTCCTGGAGGAGTAGTATTAGGGTATCCTGCGGACTGCTGATTACCAGGATATCTGTTGTACACATCAGGAGTACCTTGATTGCTTGGGGGCATATTACCACCTGGATAACTTCTGTCTGCATCAGGACCATAAGGGGAGTAATGTGGGCGAGCACTAAAAGGTTGAGCAAAATCGTTTTGCATGGGCATGGAGCCACCTTGTGGTCGATTATACTGATCTTGCTGATAGTTTGGGTATACCGAAGAGTTTTGGTAGTTAGGTTGCTGCATACCTTGATGAGGTGTGTTACTTTGACTTGGAGGCCGAGACGGAACTGAATTATAATCTACAGTTGTTCCACCACTGGTAGCATTACTTGAATAACTACTTTGATAACTTCCATAGCTATCAATAGAAGTGTTGGTTGATCCTGCTGGAAATGAATCCTGAGAATTAGATGAGCCTGGAGAAGGAACAGATGATGTACTTTTGGCTCCCTTTTTCTTGGAACTTCCTTCAAATTGACTAATAATTGGTTGTGGATCCATTCCACCTCGATCAAAGTGACACTCAAAAGCTAATAAATGCTTAGTATAATGTTTTCTCAAAGTATAAGCAGCACTGCTGCTTGCACCTATACCTAAAAGACCTGCAACATCTTTCCAAGTTTTATTTTTGGTGACTTCCATGAAGCCTCCTCTTTCCTTCACAGACAGATACAAGCGAAACAAGTCTAATGGATTCTTGGAGATGGTAGGACAAGTTGTTATTGGTGTTCTTCTTTCCTCCATGAAGCCAATGAGTTTATCCAAAAAGGATCTCCGATCGATAGAGTCATCCATTTCATAAAGTTTTGACAGGCTATCAGACTTTTTAGATCTGTATGGATCCTGAGGAATATGTGCAGTGTATACAGGACTTGCTGCCGTTCTTGGCCAACTAGGACTATTAATGTCAGGATAATCTTCATGAGCAGAATTCATGCTTGCTGCTCCAGGTGACGGTGCTGTGCTTTGAGGAGTCGGAGGATGACTATGGTATCCCATTACCTCTTTTCTAACCTTTGGAACAAACGATGTGTCCTCATTGGAAGCTTGAGTTGCCAAAGGTGAAAGACTCATTCTTGCAGGACCGCTACCACCATCCGACTGACTGCTGGATGGTCTAGGTGGCATTTGTATACTTGGCTGCACAACTGCTGGTGACATTGAACGAGATCCTGTAGAACCAGTTGGAGAGGGAGTTGGCCTCATGCTTTGTGAATTTGGAGTTGCCGGGCCAGCGGGTCCATTAGAACTATCATTACTGTTCTGACCAGACAGCTCTCCAGAGTCGATCCCTTGTGTATTAGGAGTAGTAGATCTTTGTTGAATACCATGAAAATTTTGAGGCGGAGGTGGAGGTTGCTGATTAGGGGGTTGTGGTTGAGGTGACGCAGACGGTGGAGCAGGCGACTGAGACAATGCTCGTTGAGGAGATTGACTTGACGAGTTAGCCTGGTTCACCAGTGGTGGAATTGAGGAATGAGAAGAAGCACTCTGATTCCAACCCCTTTGCTCACCGTACAAATTTGAAGAGTGACCTGGTGGGACATTTAACTGATGATGACTGTAAGGTGAGTGTGGTCTAGCAGGTGCAGGAAAACGCTGATTATACTGATAAGGCATAGGTGGAGTGCCAGGACCACCAGGACCATGGTGTAGACTTGGGGAACCTGTTTGTGGAGGTCTCTGACTAGGTGGATAAACTGGTGGTCCAATAGGTCTTTGCATTGGCCAGGGCTGCTGATAACCTTCAGAGCCAATAGTAGGGTAATTACTATGAAATCTGTGAACCGGGCTTGACGCTTGAAGCAATTGATTCAATGTGGGAGTTGTCCCAGTTGGTTGTGGCATACCTTGTCCTGGTAAAAATCTTGGCTGTCCTGGGAAAGGAACACCACCAGATGTAGGGTGAGGATGTCTTGGTTCCATTTTGGCGTAGTTGTCATCTACATCACTTTGGTGCACTCTATCAGGTTCACTTTGCAACTGTTTGGTGTGGTATGGCTGTTGTTCCATTGGTTTGGGAGTAAACTCAACAGGAGGTTTTGGAGGATACTCACTAGTAGCACCAGGGGGTTTATGAGGTGGATAGTCACTGGGCATCGATTTATTGGCATATTCTTCTGGATAATCGGAGCGTATTGGAGCGGTAGACGGAAAAGAATGCGACGACACATCAGGCGATTGCGATTCCAATTTAGATGCAGGCTCTTGGTGAGTGGGGTTTTGAAGCTCGCGTGACGACGATTTAACTTCACCGGTCGAGTGTCCAATAATGTCTTCCGCGCGATAAAGACTCATTTCTAAAGCGAACGAAAAATTCACATATTTATATTAGTGTAGGGGTAAAAGCCAACTCCGATTTTGTTTGATCAGCAGAATTAATATAAATCTTCCTCTGTGACTCAACAGTAACGCTAGGAAGCAATATGGAATATGGAGGAATCGCGAGGGACTCGTTTACCGTTGGGGGCGCTCGAATCAGGTCTAAAATGGCGCAGGCCGCAGCAGATAAAAAGCGTAAACTTAACACTGTGAACTATAACTATACGGTGTATTTTATCTAAGCCGTCGTACAGAATCGCTAGGTGGCGTATTTGAAACTTCGACAGCGGCGGCGGCGATTACGGGGCTGGTCATTTGCTGCTGTTGGCTGAATGCCTGCATGTTAAATCCTCCCTCGCTTCGCTTGCACAGTGCACACATACACACATATGCATTATACCCACAACCTTTTATAACAGGGAAAAGGATTTGCAAGTTGCTGGGGCAGCGCGTTTCAAACTCGCGGCGAGGCTTCGGGTTCGGGTCACCTCTCTTTTTCTCTCGCTCTCCTTCTCTCTCTCTCTCTCTCTCTCTAACTAACCCGGCTTCAACGTCGGCCATTTTTTCTTTCAATCGAAAAATTAAACAATTAGATTTGCAATCGGTAAGAGTACCTTGATTTTGAGAAAAAAATTTAGTACATCCTTTTTTAGGCCTAAGATAATAAAGAAACTGCATACGAAAAATTATTTTTTAACATTTGCTATGAAAAATGTTCTTATGCAATTCATGCAAATAAAATTGTTGGTAAAAACTTTGTTTATAAGATGTGAAAATTGAAATACAAAAATTTTTCAAGTTTTTCTTTATCTTTGGACTTTAATTATTCAGAAGTAAAAACTTACTAAATTTTATCTAGGGACTTTTTATATTTTCAAATTGTTTCTGAATTTACCAGAATAATTGAAATATCATTGCAATGTGTTTTTTTTAAGTAAATTTTATAAATACACAGTTCTTTAAATCAGTGATTTATAAATTTTAGAAACTTACCTGTAAAATCCAATAATAATTCATTGTATATTTTCATTCCCCATACATGAATGTTTATGTAATCAACAGTACATACATACACAACAGAAAAACATTGAAAATTTGACTATTTGAATACTAATGTAAAAACAGTATAATGGTTTTTGCATGCATAAAAAATTCTTTGAAATTTTTGGAATTTATTTATTTAATGAAATTTGTTTATTGAAAGTTATTTATTCTTTTCAAAGAAAATATTTTTCTTAATTAAATATATATGTTAAAAACTTGTAATTGAATATATAATAAAAAATAAATAAATTACTTAATATTTTTAAATCCATCACCAAAAATAACAAATTAGAAATTATTATACAAGTTGTACAAGAATTTCTAGTTGTGAATGTCATATAAATCAGAAATCAGTTTATTATATGAACATGAGTAAAAGTTAGTAAAAAATTGAATGTGTTAAAAAGTACTTATTTAATTTTTTTTTTTTATGTTGTAAGCCAAGTCAAATGCTTGATACAAATTTATAAAGGTATATTAACAATTTTTATTCATAAAGTATAAGTATAAGTGTGGTCATTTTATAATAGAATATACTGTTATTTATTTATAATATTCTTCATTGTGAGAAACATTGTACATGCTTAACGGGTTTTGAGCTAATGTACTTAATTAAAATAAAACAAGTAAAATTAATTTCTGCCAAAAATTTTTAAAATTGTGCAAAATTTATTTCAGTATAAATAATTAAACTTAATAATAGTAAATTAATATTAAATAAATTATTTTAAATGAAGCAGTTTAGTAAAAGCAAATCTGTACTTAAAAACACAAAAAAAAATCTAAATTAAGAAATTTTTTAATGTTTTAAATGAAAATATAATGAATTTATCCATACAAAATGTAGATTTTGTAGAAAACTTTTTAAAATTCAAAAGTTCAATTAAAAAAGTTGAATCAAAACATGTAACTGATTTAATATAAATTTTACAATTGAAAAATATTGCTTTTAGTTAACTGGTTGCAGATCAAAAGTATTAAAAAAATAATAGCTACTTACATTGCCAATTACAGTTTTCAACAACAGACATAATTATATCTGATTCAAATGTCGAGCCAAACATCTCATTCAACTGTTTCATCATTTTAGCTCTAGTTTCTTTACTTTTTTTATTTGCACCACTTTTTCGTTGAGGTAAAGAATCTCTGCCATTATTGGAAGCCATGATTATTATTTTATAAAAATACAAGATATCACTTTTCTACAATAAAAACAACAGATAAGATTTAATCATTTTACAATAATTTTTAAATTTTATAGATTTGAGTAAGTTAATGGGAAAAAAATTTATTTTTTCTAATTAAAATCAGTGAACTCACTTTGATACTTACATTTTTATCAACAAATTGCTTCAATTTTTTATTAAACTTGAACACAATAAAAATGTGTACTATCCATACTGATTAAAACGTTTTAATGTTCAATCGACTAGCATGAATACCTAAAACTAAAAAATTAAAACTAAGTATTTTCAATTGATTATATATTTTATAGATTCCATGCAATTTAATAAACATGAAAACATTTGTGAAAACATTTTTGAAGGTATATTGAAAAACAAAATACAAAAAATTAGATTATTGAAACAACGAAATACTTATTAAAACATTTGAACAAGCATAGGCTACAACAATTAAATTTTAAAACATTAGAATATATTTTTATCAAGAAAAACAAAGATACAACTTTGTATAAATTATGTATAAAATATTAAAAATTAAGCAGCTGATCTAGATAGTTCAAGAGTTTGCAATATACTTATAGTCCGTTACCTTACTTATCAATAAAAACATTATTTTAAAAATTTATTGAAAAAACATCAATTACTTTCAATTGTTTACAAATTCAAACATGTACTGTTGTAACAAAAAAAGCGACTAATTTTCGAATGAATAATTTTTTTCATTTCTTCTACAAAAAGGTGCACTTAGAAAAAACAATATTGTAACTGCCTCGCGTTTATCAACTTTGTATAGAAAAAAATGATGGCATTGTTTTGCGTGTTTAAAGCAACATGGTGGAGAAAAATTTGAATGTAGGTATTTTTATTTACTTCCCAATCTATTTTATCTCTGAAGTTGTTAGAAAAGATTACAAACTATTTATTGATAAAAGCTATTTGTAAAAACAAATAAAAAAATTTTAGGAATAGATTACCTTATGGAAGATTGTAAGTTATTTTCGCATCATTGGTGCTCGAAGCATGTACCTACATTGTACAGTATACACACGCTGCTTATTACATCTACTCAAACCAGCTGACGACTAATCCAAATGACAAAACGTTACAACCACAAAAACAAATGTTTCAGAGTGAATTTTATCGTTACTTTATCAGGGTATCAGAATGCGTGAATAATATCAGCAATTTATCCATGCAGCAGAACTAATTTATAAACTTTATCTTTAAATTATTTTAAACTTGTACAGAAAAAATAGTGCATATTTATTTGTGAGCTCGGCCTTTCTAACTTTATCAGTTCACAGCTGCGAATATTAATGTAAATTACAGTTTCACGACTTTACGTTATGTTTCTCTTGTTTCTCAATTTATTTTACACGTGTGACGAATAAGACGTGTATTTTACATTATTGGAATTTACGTTTACCTAAGCTAAGCAGTAAGCGGCCACTGCGCAAGTTTATATTGTTGTCCATAATATAATACAATATCTATATATTACACATACATATACAGATTGATAGATCTGTATAGATACAGAAGCAGAAGTGCACCTTCTGCTTTTTGGACCTATATAAGTACCTATATAAAAGAACTGAACCGTGTTGAGGAACAACACGTTACTACGTTAGTCGTCATTGACGTCATCGTAAAAAATACAATTTTACAAAAAAAATACTTGAGAAAAAGTGTACGAATGCAAAAATTTGATATAAGTTTAAGTGTACCTAAAATAGAAGATCACGAAATAATTTTACGTTTGTAAAAAATGGGTCAGATGGATAAACAGATTATTGAAGGCAATTTAGGATTGCCTCCTTTACGGAGTCTTAATGACTTTATTCTAGATTCGGCACGATTTCAATTACCTAATTTGAAAGATTTTGACAAATGGGGGAACAGGGTAGTCAATAATTTATTGTACTATCAAACAAATTATTTTTTTACTGCCGTCATCATATTTCTTCTTGTTGGGTAAGAAATCCATTTTTTGAAATAATTTATAAAAACTTATTTAAAAAAAAAGTAAAATTTAAAACAATACATGCTCTTGATATCAGTAATTGTCTCTTGTAAAATAATAATCAAAATTTTTTTACAGATTAATGCATCCTCTTAAAATGCTTGTTGGGATGACTATGACTACCATTGTTATTTTTGTTTTTGCTTATTTATCAACAGAAGGAAGAGCTATACATAATTTGAAAAAACGTTACCCTGGATGTGGAATTATTTTTACTTTAGCTGGAGGCTGTATTTTGACTTATACTCTAGGATCTTTATTAGTATTTTTATTAGGTGTATTATTGCCATTTTCAGGTAAATCTGATTACTTAAAAAAAAAAAAAAAAAACTACTTTTATTCAGATGCCAACAATAAAAATAATCTATACATTTTCAATGTTTTAGTAATATTTGTACATGCATCTTTGAGATTAAGAAATTTGAAGAATAAGCTAGCTAATAAAATTGAAGGAATAGGCTTAAAACGTACTCCAATGGGTATTTTTTTGGAACAACTTGGTATGGAGCCAGATCTCTTTGATTAAACAGAAATTTTCAATATTTACTGCAGTGATATAAATTAAAAAGAAAAATTAGAGCAACACTTAAACTTTAACAGTTTAATTCATATTTTAATCTTCCTTAATTATAATGATGCTGATCTGTAAATATTTTAATTTTTGTTTTTATATTAATTTTTTTTATTTTAAAACTATTTCAATTTTTTATCCTAAAGCGCGGTAGCGCTTGACGGCAATTTTTAAATTACTTTAAAAAACTAAAGTACTTTTTTTTATGTTGTTTTTGACACTAAGTAATTGCCTTTATTATTCAAGCTTTAAACTGAAACAGTATTTTTATACTTGTTTAAAAATAGAATGTATTCTTATATGTAATTTACAGATAGTTTTGTTGACTTGAAAATAATTATTATTTTTACTTAATTATTAATTATATATTTTTTGTTTTATATTAAAATTTTATTTATGAAAGTTAATTTATTGCAACTATTAGCTTGTTCACAAGTTTTAAATTTCAGCTAGTGTAAGATTTTTATAATTCCCATATCAAAGATTCATACTTTTAAAGAAAAATTTTCAGTAAAAAAAATATTGAAGTATTTCCAGTAAAGTTTATTAATACATAAAATTATTTTTTAAATTATAATATGTAATAAAATGACATTAGAGCATTATTGTTGAAGTTGTGTTAATAATAAGTGTCCTTTTACTTATAATAAGCTGTACAGCTAATAATTCAAATTTACTAAAATATAAAAAGTATATTTAAAGATTAACAAATTATTGTAAATTAAAATAATAAATCTGATTTAGTGTATAAGTTTCTCAAAGAATCCGATTTTTATGTGTTCTAATTATACTTCTTTCCTTTGACCAAATTTTTAGAGGATATAAGTGGCATGGCATTGGATGCACAAACATCTTTATTGAAAAAACCGCATTAAACTACGTTGGAAAAAAAAATTCCAGTGCAAATGGAAAATCTGTTTTGTTTTGTTATTATCTTCAAATTCAAATCAAGCGATAGATTTGAAGGGACTGATTATTATTTTTTTTACGACTGTAAAATTGTTTTCATGACAAAAAAAATCCAATTTTTAAAAAAATTTTAATAGAAAATGTAAAAGCTTAAAGCAAACAAAGTGAAGTCTTTATTTTCTCCGATTATTATTTTTTTATAACTTAAAAAAGAGCAAAAATATTTGTATTACTGTAGTTATTGACATTCATAATTGATCTTTAACTATATGCCTATTTCAACTAAGATTTTTACACATTGAAAGTTTTAAATTTAAAAATATTCGTATTTTTATATACAGAATCGTTAAAAAAAGCTACACAAATACAATATTCATATTTTATTAAAAGATCATATGCTTTTGTAATTAACCTTGAAACATTACACTTCCTTTCAAACCCACATTTGAATTCTACTCCTTAACAAGTTACTTTTCGTTTAATAATTTAGACTAAAATAATTGATTACCATTTTAATTATAAATATTATCAAACAATACGTCATTTTTACATCACTGACATTTTTAAAACAATATTTAAAAATCATGTGCTCATTGCATAAATTAAATTTTTTATTTAAAGTAAGTTTCACTGTATTTCAATTGGCAGTAAAAACTTGAGAATTAATAAAATTAAAAACATTGCTATTTAATTTCATAAAATAAAATTAATGAAAAACAAAGAAACGATTTTTTGAATTAATATTTCAGGGGAGAAAGAGTTTTCAATACATTTCTATTACTTTGTTTTATCAATTTTATATATAAATTTTAGCTTTATGCTTCTTCTTTAAATTTTATGATAGTATTATACCCAACAAAAGTATTAATTGAAATTCATTCAAGTACAAGTTTAATACACAATGTTGTTCAATAAATTTTAAGTTGTCATTGATGCAATCAAATGTAGATGAGTCAATCAACTAGATTTTTGTAATAAATACTGTATTGGAAGGATATAGAATAGTCTCCGATAAGTGCAAATTTTTCTCTAGTTCATTGATATTCGTTTTCGGAAATGGAATAAGATAAGTATATTCAGATGAATCATATCCCATACATTCCATTTTTTTAATAAAACCCTGAAACAAATGAAATAATAAATAAAAAATTTATGTATTATCAATAATAAGTGCGGGAAAACAATAGTTGAAAATAACTCTTACCTCAATTGTATCAGTCGCAACAATAGTAATTGTTTCTTTACTACCATTGGGTAAACGCAGACAAATTTTTATCGTGGGTACATTAGGATCAATCTCATCATCTTTCTGCTGCATTTGCTGTTCTCTTGAACCCATTTCATCTATTCTAGATCTTTTACTGACAAAATTAGATGTGCTGTTTGTTGTACTTACAATGCTTGTACTAGGCTTCGGTTCTCTACAAACTACGTTAAAGAAAAAAAAAAAAAAAAAAAAAAAAAACAACTTCCATTAAAAATTTTGTAAAGATGTAAACTATCAAAAAGAAATGTTTTTTTCATTACATGAGTTTAAATTGTTGCTTCCTGCATTCTTTTCTAGGCCTCGAGATCTTTTTGTATTGGATGGGATGTTCTGAAAAATTAAAAATTAACGTTTATCAAGGTACAAATCAAAAAATGAAAATTCCGTATAGATGTGTATACTCAATTCCGAATTTAGAAATATCAAAATAATAAATTTCTTAGTTTATTGTGAACGTTACTCCCTTACTGTTCAAGTAGGGGAAAAGTTGAAATTTCCTCCACAAACTACTCAGAAATTTAACAATTCAGTAGAACAGGAAAAATTTTTTTTGGATGAAACTGAGGTAGATGACTGTGGGGCAGCATTAAATTTTTAGATACTATATGATAAACTCGCCGTTAAAGTGCTACCTTACTTTAGGAATAAATAAATTCTTTTTAATAAAAATATTTCCTATCATTTAATCAATTTTAAAAATGTACTCGATAGAACGAAATTTGAACATTCAGCTTCTATTTAAATTAATATTTAAACAGCAGGAGCTTAATAAAAAAAAAATCAATAATAATAATATTAATAATAATTGTTTCATCTCGAAATGTCACGAATCATCAGTGCTTATGAGGCATCTATATGCATTTTAAAATTAAACACGGCGTAGAACACATAAAAGTATATACTATTATACAATTTTTTCGTGTAAGTACTGACGGGTTGTGTTTAAAATAAATAAACAAATAATTAAAATAAAATAATGAATATTTAAAGTAGGATAAGTATTGTAACTACAGTAAATTGCTTTTGGTCTAATATAATTTAAGAACTTTTTTACAGAATACCGGCAAAAGTCAAAAAGTCTCACTTTTTCGTCTTATCATGTCATGTAATTCCGCGGAAAACAGTACTTATAAATGAGATATCATTCTCAAAATTTAATAGCTTCTAGTATTCACCAAACCCTAAGAGCTGTTGAATTTTTAGAACCATATCGCATTTTTAAACACCTTTTTTTCTGCGGAATGACATGACATGACACAACGAATAAGTGGCAGACTTTTTAACTTTTGCACATATAAAAGGGTAAACATATACTTCTGTAATAATTTAGTTACATCCAAGCTCCAAACAATGGTAAAAGTTGTTCTGTTTTTTCAATTTTTATTCACAAAAACTACTTCGCACGTTGTATTAATCATAGTTGTAAGCACTGTCAGAGCTGTATTCAAACCTCGGATTTTTTGTTAGGCGCTTCTAATTGTTTTGCCAAGCAATCACGTTTGCTTTACTTTATTAAAATCTTAGTTTGACTTACTAATCATTAAAATCAAACTTTGTTTTTTGCTTACTAGTTTAAGAGTTAGAATCTCAATTTTACAAAACAGAGCTTTTAAGAGGGATATCACAACAGAATCTTATCTGTACGAAAGACGGCAATCAGTTAAACTGAATAATTCCGTTGCTGAATTTATTTTTATCCTATCTGGAGTGCCTCAAGGCTCACATTTAGGCCCTTTGCTGTTTATTGTTTTTAGCAATGACATCTGCTACGTCATTTTATCCTCTGGATTTTTACTACATGCAGATGATTTAAAAATCTTCAGAACTTATAATATAATCTATGGACTCAACCAAACTACAGTAAGAATTGACAGCTTTAAATAGATGGGCCGTAAGAAATGGACTTCCGTTAAACATAAAAAAATGTGCAGTGGTATCCTACTCAAATCATCTACATATTTAACTCATTACGATGAAGAGATTGATGGATCAACACTTAGGCGAGAAAGCTCAATAAAGGATCACGGCGTTACTTTTGATCAACGTCTGATTTTTCAACTACACACTGATCAAACAGTCTCTAAATCCTTAAAACTAGTTGGCTTTAAAAAGCGTCTCTGTGCAAAATTTAAGAAAATTGATTCGATCCTAAACTTGTATAAAACACTAGTCCTTCCAGTATAACCTATGGATCAAAAATTTGGAAATTACACAAACTATATCAAATTTCAGCTTTGGAAAATGTTCAACATAGGATATTAAGATTTATATCACATAGAACTGAAAAACCCTTGAATTTCTTTGATTACTAATTTTCTTCACTCATGGAGCAGTTTTCAGCTATTCTTACATACTACGATCACTGCCTGAGAATTTCTAATAATCTAATCAAAATAGAATTGGTATTTTAAGTCATTGTTCCAAGAATTCTACACTACAACCTAATTTATTATTATTATTATTATTATTATTATTATTATATCACTGGCAACCTCGCTTGTAGGTAAAGGACCCATTACGAGGGGGGTGTCAACCACATACGTATGTGAGGGACCTACGCCACCTACTCTAATTGTTTATTTACACAGTTGTCTCTGTCTACCTTTACTGGATACTTTTTAACGTGGCTTGATCCCACACGTTGCTTTCTGTCCGTACTCTAATAATCCCCTTAAAGAACCCCAAGTTGAGCGAATCTCTCGAGCGATGCTTGCATTTTGGTTTTCGGGGACTCAGTCGACCCTACTAGCCACAAGCGCATCAGGATACTCTCAAGCTCAACCCGGTTAAGTAGTCAACCTTGCACACTTTTTCCGGTCGGGCATCGGTCGACTTTATTCCTCTGGATCGGACCCACTACCCAAAAGTCACAGTATCAGAGAGAATTTAGTCGGCCATTAGGATGTCCGAGTTGGAATAAGTGATGTAGGGCATTCTACCTCACCTAAGCTACAGTGGACTTAATCCCGACAATTTTAACGCGTGAAAAGAACACTCGAAAAAATCGCTGAGACCCGGGCTCGAACCCACGACCCCAAGATTGGAAGGCGCGCGCTCTAGCTCGGAGCCACTGCGGCTCTCACTACAACCTAATTACTCAGACTTTTCGAAGAATATATAGTGACTGATCAAACACAATTCAACACTACAGTTAATAGAATAAAAATAATTTGGAACAGTCTCCCACCTTCAACAAAAGACTTGCCAATAGCCCAATTTAAAACTGCTATAAAACTAAGATTGAACCATGGCATTTAATATTAAATGGACAATTCACGAGGTTCTCGGTCTCGATGGGTGGACAAAGCGCGAGGTCCAACTGTATTGTAAATTGTGGTAACTGAATGAAAGAAATATTAAAAACTATTTTTATAATTACCGAATTTGATACCGCGTCGCTTTGAAGATTTTCGGCAAAACATGGCTCTGAGTTATTTAGATCAGATTTGGTTGGTGAAGACTCTGTACTTTCTGGTGAAGCATGTGTACTGAGCATGTCATTCAGTCCAAAAACTAAACTGTCTACAGTAATATGATTATAGGATCTCATACATTCTCCAGTTCTTGGATCTATGATAGCCAAATAAGGATAATTGATGACATTATAAAAATCAATGTAGCGCCTACCATCTGCTGAATTTGAAAGAACCTTCAAGAAAACAGTAAGCAGTTTTTTAAAACATGATCAATAGTTATTAAATTTAAAAAAATTAAACTGATCTTTTACCTGCCATAACACAAAATGATCATTTATAATCTCGCGAACTTGTTCATCAGGCCAAACATCTCTATTTAATATTTGACAAGAAAATTCTTGTTGATTTTGCACATTAACAAGCAACCATCGATTTATTGTTTTGGCATGTTCCCTTGCTTCAGCAAATGTACCTATAAATAAAATATCACAGGGTGGTCTAAACAAATCTTCCAAGCGTTTTGTTTTTCCATGCTGAGATGGTCTTCTAGTACCAGATGCTCTTTGAGTCATTTCTTCTTCTTGTCTTCCTTTAATAGGTAAATTTACAAATTATAAAATTGTATGAGATGTAGAAAATATTAAAAATTACAGTATTAAAAATAAATTACTGGTTTCAACTGCAAAATCTCTGAATCTGTCAAAAATGCTGCTAGAAGCCCTAGGAAAAGAGCATGTGACATCTGGCGGTACAAGGACCTCCTGAGTCGGGAGAATAGGCGCCCGAATTTCAGGTTCATCTTCAACATACTCTACAGGAGCTTGTTGTGCACTTGGTGCAGATCCTCCTGACTCGAATAAAAGACTAATAGCTGATTCAAGATTACCATCTGCTAATGACAAGTATTGAGCAGCTGTTGCTTCACCTTCACCTGTAAAATAATTGTGATTTATTTTTAATACAATAAAAAGGATAAAAAAAACTTTCCATTTAGAAATTTTATATTTCAAATTAATAAAAGCTAAAATTCACCTTAAATTATTAAATAATCACATGATAAATACTTCAAACTTATTTTGTTTGATACTCAGTAAAAATAAAGAAATTAAAGGTTACATTTTTTTTACTTTTCTGAAAAAATTTTATTTTTACTAAAGAAATCAAAACTAAAATTGAAAAATTCAACTTGAATTAACTTTTTTATCAAATCAATTAATAAAAACAGTGATTAAGCACTAAAGTTTATAAATAAACGACTATGAACAAATACGAACATTGAAATAGATAGCATAAAAATGATAGAACAGAAACTGTACGACATAACCTAAAGTTTCGTTAATAGTTTTGGTGTAGAAAATAGTCAAAAATCAATGAAATTTGTTAACAACACTTACCGGTGACCTCGATAAACTTTTCTATCAGTTCACGATCCATTATCGAAGTGTCCGACCCCAAAAATACGATGTTTTCGGGGACGATTTTTCTCAGGATGTCGAGACGCTAAATGCACTCACAGACACAAAGATGTAAACACCAGATGGTCTTTGCCTTTAAAAGTGTGGCAACATTGCAATGCGATTGACCGATTTGTATAAGTGCGGGGGTTTCGAACATTGTGAAAAGACAAATTTTCAGATTAAAATTTAAAAAACGATTGATTTTGTTTGATACTGAACTTTAATGTTTTTTTATAACTTTGACACTTTAGTCATAATTTAAACAATATTAATATTAAATGTCAGTGACGAAAATACATATCTTATGTAGACATTTAAACCAAATGTTTTTTTCTTGGAATGCTTTTCAGCTCTTTATGTGTTTGCAAGCCTTTGTTCTCTTTGTTTTCTCATTAGTATTTTTAGTTTATCATTTTATTTTAAATCGAGGCGGACATTTTCCTTCGTGAAAAATTTTTTATATTAACAACGTTTCAGTGATTTTAACTCATACTACATTTAAAAATTAAATGCAAAATAATTTATCTTTAGTTACAAGCTAATAAAAATTAGTTTAAAAAGTTGAAAAATTTTAATTAACTTTGAATTGTTGTGGCTACATATATACAGTTCTATTCTAATATACAATTAAAACTAACAAAATTTAATTAATTTTTTTTAATTCAAATTAAAAACATCTATTAATTATTTTGGAAACTTGAACAAAGCATTTTAAAAAAATTTATATTTTTATAATATAAAATTATGATTTATATTTATGTTTGAGGTTTCCCAAGATAAAATATGTACAACTTTATCAAAGATAGGTAGTTTTTTTGAATTCAGATAGACATTTATCTAATTTATACTATTGCTCAGAAAAGCTGCATAATCAGATTGTTAATGAGACTAAGAATTTCAAAGATCAAGCAGCTATAGTAAACTTTTAAACAAACTTAATAATTATTGTACTTTATGCTTTTGATTTAAAAAGCTGGTTTGTAAAAAGTATGTACATACCTACATATTTTATCCAACCACCTTGGACTAATTGGCCATTCTTGATTTTTTGAAACTAGAAGACTTATTTTGTGGAGTCGAATTATTCCTAGTTACCCTTACAAATTTTTTTATTTGCTTGTGTTGATCTATAACTTTTATAAAAAGAACAAGAAACTTGAAAGGAAATTGTTTTGTTCTGTAAACTTCATTGCAAATTCATAAATAATTTGCGTTTATATTTTTTACCTCTCCACGGATCAAGTTGCAAATACGCATCATGAATTCTAATATTTATCAACAACAACAAGAGGGAGATCAAGGTAGTGATCAAGACTTACAATTGAAAGGAAATTTTTTTATAATGTTACAGATTTGCAAATCAAAGTATGAAAATATTTAAATAAAAAGCTTTTCATATAAAAAATAGTTATTTACTTTTCTAAGAACAGATTTATAAATGTAGATTGAATTAAAAAGTAAAAGATATATTTTTTTAATCGAGTCTTGTCCAAAAAAATTAAAAATATTATTTCATTTAATTGATTATTTAAGTTTAACAAGAAAATAATCTTTTTTTGAGCTGTCTTTTGCAAAAGTACTATTAAAATTTGAATATTTTATAAATAGTTTATTAAATCTATAATCATAATAGATTGTTGGTTTTATAGTATCATTTCATCTAATTTTTTATATGTATTTTATAATAACACTGTATGTTACAATAAAAATATGTGCTGTCTTATAACATTGATGTATCAAAATCACACATTAATAAGGTTGTTATTAAAAATTAAAAAATTAACTTTTTTTTAAATGTGCTAGTATGAAATAATTTAAATAATAAAAACTAACAACAATATTCATGGTTACACATTACAACCATTTATAATAATAAAGTTTTTTTATACAAGAAAATTATTCATGTAATTAAAAATACAGATATATAAATATACTTAATTTTTTATTTAAATCTTATTTCCTATAATTAAAAGTATATGCAAAAATGAACTTCTTTTTAAGAACAAAGTCAAATTAGATTATTAAATTTTTAATACATTTCTTAATTACATTTTCTGATTAAAAAAAAAAAAAAATTAAATTAAAAATGTTTTGATAGCTTTCATAAGCTTGCCTGTGGCAATTTCAATGTTTTTTTAGGGAATTGCCAAGTAAAAAAATTTAGAGAAAGAATTTTAGTGCCCATACCTGCAAAAAATTTAAAATTAATTTCATTAAAACAATTTAGATTATATTATAACAAAGTAATTGGTATAACTTACTTCTGGAACTCCCATTCACGATTATCAAGAGGACAAACTTGTCTTGTCTTCAACCAACGTGATATGCAGTGAAAATGAAATGCATGCTAAAAATATAAAAGTATTTAGGACATAGGAAATTATGTGTGTGTATCAACATTCTTTCTTAAACTTTATAATCTTATCATAATAAAAACAGAAAATATTTCCACAAAATCAAAATTGCAAGGTTTATTTTGATTTTAGTTAGAAGACAAATACATTTCAAAATGATTTTTAACTTTTTGTTGTTATCCTATTGTTTAGTATTAACATGTGTTGAGAGTAACTGGAATCAGACATATGTAAACATAAAGTATAAACACAAACAATTAAACAAAATGATGAAGATATCAAACTATCTATTATCAACATTACCTGCTGTTGTTGAAATTTCATAATTTAAGATTCAATAAAATTTAAGAGTAACTTTTCATTTGATTTCTGAAGCTACAATTTCAAAATTTTAATACAGAACTATAAAATCGGCATACAAATAAAATTAATGGACGATTTTGTTACAGAATAGATATTTGCAAGAAAACTTACGTTACAAACTCCCCAGGCCACGGTACATTCTTCACTTGTTGCTGAAGCTTGGTTTGCTTGGCATTCTATACAAAGATCCATAATGTGATTTCTACAAATTGCGCAGTTATCCACAACAATATCTGAAATTATAGACGAAAATTTGTAAAGAGTTACACCTTAAAAAAATACCTTTCAAAAATTCCTGAAACTTACCCCAAGCCCATAAAGCTACAGCATTCCACTGAAATAAAGATATGAGAATTATTTACTATTTTCTTTCAATTATATTATTCATCAAGCAAATAACTCAAAATTGTAACAATTTATAAGGTAAAGATGCCAATTATGATTACAAAAATCGCTACTTTTCAGCATTTTGAATTTTATTGAAAAAACAAAGTATATTAGACTAAATCTTTTTTTACATACTTAAATTTTAGGTTCTTAGGAACTTAAATAAATTTTTTTTATATGATAATTGTATTTATTTATTGAATAATTAATGTTTAAAGTCAAGACCTTTTATGCCTCCGTTTAAAGTCAAGGCCCCAGTTTATTAGACAACTTCAGCTTTGGCCCCAGTTTATGGAACACTTTTACACGTGAAATCCCGTCTGTGACTTAAGTGCCCCAGTTGATGGAACGGAATCGTCAAAATTCGAGGGTTTCATCACTCTCAAACACGAACAAATTAAAAATCTAACATGAAAATTAGATAAACCGTTCCATCAACTGGGGTATGTAAGTCACAGACGGAATTTTACGTGTAAAAGTGTTTCATAAACTGGGGCCAAAGCTGAAGTTGTCTAATAAACTGGGGTCAAAAGGTCTTGTCTTTAAACATTAATTATTCAATAAATAAATACAATTTTCATATAAAAAAAATTTATTTAAGCTCCTAAGACCCTAAAATTTAAGTATATAAAAAAATATTTACTCTAACATGCTTTGTTTTTTCAATAAAATTCAAAATGCTGAAAAGTAGCGATTTTTGTGATCATAATTGGCATCTTTACCTTATTATAGGTTAAGGAAAATTTCCTAACGGTAATTTTTGTAAACAATAAAAGGCGAAATGACTTAAGATTGAAGTCTCACTTTTTTGACTTCGAAACGTTTTTTCTCGCCTTTTCCACTACTGGACGTCGGCATGTCCATGTCTTCATCTTCAACATCCATTGCAGATGCCATCTTTACACTTACAAATTTTGATTTTGATACCGGGCTAATAAAACCAAAAATCTACTTCGGCCAAGTGCAGGCACCGATGGATGATGATGCACTCGCGAAGAGATAAAGACCTCGGCTTTGGACTGAGAGAAGTGTGCTGCACATGACACGTGATTTCGTAGTAAGGAAGTCGGATGATCGAATCTCGAATCTGACTTTCGATTACCGGCTGGCGGAAAGCTTAAATTTTTTTAATTACTATGAATTTTTAATTTTTTACTAATAGAAAAAAGTAAGTTATGAAAATGATCTTGTTAAAAAAATGTTATGTTATTGGTAGTACAATAATGGTGATGTATTTTTTTAAATTGTTTTATTATGTTTTGTTGTATAAAAATAAACTAAAAGCTTTTCCGATACGCGCAGATGTCACTACAATCGTTTGGAATCAAAGAATCAAATTTCGCTAGTCTGAACTCTGAATTCTGAAGCCGCAAACAGCCGAAACTATTGAAACAGTAGACCACAGTAGACCCCATTAGAGCATTTTAATTGTGGAGTTGGTGTTCCGTTACATTTTTTGCGCTTCCCAACACATGGGAAAAATTTTTTTTCAGACACTTGCAGCTTACAGTGAGTACATGACTAATGATGACTAATGTTCGTTTCTTATCTGCTTAAAGCTTACAAGTTGGGATTTTTTACCATCTTTGCAAGCTTGCAGCTATCCCGCGGTTTTAAATTCGTTACAATTTCGAACTAAACATTCTTGTTAAAATCTGATGCAATAACGATTGCAAAAATTACTAAACGATCGATACAAACAAATTTTTTTTTAATATTTCCAGGTGACATGGATTATTAAACAATATACTCGGGTATACTTGTTTAAAAAATAAATTTTTATTATTTTCAATGTAGCCTTTAGTTATTTTGATAATTAATTTACATTTGTAGCTGATATTACAAGTACACTTAAATGTAAATTCAAGGAAATAATAGAAATTAATTAGTGGAAAGCTTAAAATTTAGATCTCTATAATATTATTATGAAAAACTGCATTCAGGATTTAGAATCATTTTCCTAAAAAATTATTGAAGCAACTAAAGTTTTACATTTTATGTGTTGAGACACTGCCATTTTATTTAAAGACACCAATAATGGTACTACATGAGTTAATTCATACTAAATTTATACTTTTACTTGTTTAAATTACAATAATTTAATCTTACATTTGATTACCTTCTGTCATTTGATCAAGAATTGTAATTTATATAAGTTCTTTAGTTTTTTTAAAAGATTATAGTTTAATACTACAAGATGTCAAAGGACAAAGTTTTGGAAAGTTTAAAAAATGGAGAAGAAAAAGTTAGAATGAAAAAACAACTCGGTTTACTGGAGGGAGTTGCCATTATTTTAGGAATAATATTTGGTTCGGGTATGTTTTTTTTTTTTAGTAACATAAAAATTTTGTTCTATGATCTAACAATTAAAATATTAATTAAATATTTTTTAGGAATTTTCATTTCTCCAAAGGGAGTAATTCAAGAAGTGCATAGTGTAGGGCTTTCTTTGATTATTTGGGTATTATGTGGTTTACTTTCAATGATTGGAGCCTTATGTTATGCGGAATTAGGTACAAGCATACCTCGCAGTGGTGGAGATTATGCCTACATTCATGAAGCATTTGGTGATTTTGCTGCCTTCTTGTATCTTTGGGCTGCAAATATTATTTTTGTGTAAGTTTTTTTAACAGAAAGATTAAAATATATAAAATTAAATACTTGTTGCCCAAATCTGAAAAAAAATATACTTAATGTGTAACTTGATTTGAAAGTTTTTATTAAAAAGTTAAAAAAAAAATGTGTAAATTTTTTAATTTAAAAACTTTCATTATATAAACTTTTTATTGATTAATCTGTAGCTTATTAATCTAAATTATTTCATGTGTTCATTGACATTTACTAAACCTCTTAAATTTGAAAAATATTTTCAGACCTACAACTAATGCAATAATGGCATTAACTTTTGCAAAATATGTACTACAACCATTTTTTCCTGATTGCTCCATACCTCCATGCGGAGAAGGATTATTAGCTGCTGCTACAATCTGTGAGTATATCATTTCATACTTTTTAAATTTTTTGATTATTTTTCATATCTACATCATATTTTTTCTCTTGTGTAAATTAAAAGTAATTCTTAAAAAATCCAACTGAAATGTATTTTTTAATTTTCAGGTTTCTTAACATTTGTTAATTGTTATGATGTTAAAGAAACTACAAAAATGCAAAATATTTTTATGTTTGCTAAAACTGGTGCTTTGATAATTATTATTTTGACTGGATTGATATGGCTGTTATCTGGTAAGTAATTTTTTTCTTGAGAATTTTTTAAAAATTATCAAATTAGATCAATACATTTTAAAGAAATTTTTATTTCTGAACAAGACTTTCATTGTTTATTTGCATAATTTTTATGAAAAATAAATTTGAAAAATCTAACAAATTATAAATTATATATTCCATGCTATATTCCTCTACACTTCGTTTTTTCAAAGTAGTAAGAGTGACAAATAGCCAGGTAGTGCCTTATTAAAAAAAAATTTCTATTCAATCTTTTTTCGAAATTAAACAAGAAACTGGTATAATGTACAGTTTTACCTCAACATTTTTCATAATTCGACTGGTTTTCCAGCAGATTAATAAACTTTACCCAGAGATAATTTATTAGCAATTTAATGTATTCAATTAATATGTGTAAAATTAATTAATATTCAATATTCAGCATATATATTTAGTTGGGTCTATTTCGTGACTTATAATTCTGCGCCCTATATGGGGAACAATTTCTAAACCTCAATTGAGTACATACATTGAGTTTGAACCATTATTGCTTTGTTTTAATTTATTTTAAGAATTTTTATTATTTTTATTTATTTATTTCCGATGATAAAACTTAAAAATTCAAATGATAAAAAAATATGTAATTAATACGAAATTATTGAAAAAAAATAATTTTATTTTCATTTGCTTTCATTGAAAAAGTTTAAAAATTAAAATAATTTTCGCTTTTTGGCTTTCATACCCAAAATAATTCTTCGTTTATATTTATTATTTATTATATTATTCAAATAGCATCGTAGTTTTAGACTATTGTGCGAACAATAAAATATTAAAAAATATTAAAACTTTAAGAATAGAAACTTTTCTTGGTCATAGTGGCGAATTTTAATTTTTTCATAACATTTCGTTAATTTTTTTTTTTAGGACATGATGAAAATTTTGAAGGTGAAAAAATATTTGAAAACACAAATACTGAGCCAGGAAAAATCGCTGTAGCAATTTACGCCGGAATTTTTTCTTATTCAGGCTGGAATTACTTAAACTTTATGACAGAAGAACTCAAAGATCCTTATGTGTAAGAGTTTATAAAGTATCACATATCACAGCAAAATTTTAACTTAAAAAATTTACGTTTTAAACTTTTTTTTAGGAACTTGCCTCGAGCTATTTACATATCACTACCGCTGGTGACTTTAATTTATGTCTTGGCAAACGTTGCCTACCTAGCAGTTCTAACTCCAGATGCTATGATAGCATCAGAAGCCATTGCAGTTGTAAGTTAGCAAAATTACGTAAATAATTATTAATAAAAATAAATTTGATATAAAAATATTTTGCGATTATGCTAAAATTTTGATTTTAGATTTTAAATAAGACCAACAAGTTAATTTTTTTTTTAATTTCTAAAACTTAATATCTTTTTGAAAACTTAATGGGCAGTTGCAATCAAAGGTCTGCTTGATTATAATATAATACGCATTTTACAACTCTAATATTTCAGAAAAATTTAGAAGTAATTTAAACTAAAAATTTATAAAATTTAATAAGGGATAAAAAAATAAAAGTGATGAATAAAAATTTTATCTTACAAAAAAGGAAAAATGTAAATTCAATTCATTTACGAAAAACCATTTAGAAAATAAATGAAAGGATTATAAAGTAAAAAATTTTTAAGTAATATATTTACGCGCTATATGGGATGAGAACGTTAAATTCCGATTTGAATTGCATTGAAGTTGAAGTATTGAATACTTTGCTAGAAAAATATTTTAAAGCCTTAAAGAATCAGTAACTGAAACTGAAATCGGCTTGTGATCAGAAAGACCGGGGAAATCGGGGGTTACTGCATGAATAAAAGTTTTAATTTAATAATAAACTTGTTAAACTTTTTTCTTTTTATATTAATATTATTTTTTTTATTGAAAAACTTTGGTTAAAAACACTTTAGATGAGGTAATTTATTTGAATTCAAGCCCTTGGGTGAAAATAGACATAATTTAATGTTGCTATAGAAAAATGAAACTAAAAATTTGATTCTTCGTGAAAAAAAAGAAAAAAAAAAAGTTATGTCAAACTATGCTATTGCAATTAGAAGAGCTTAATTTTAAAATAATATTAAATGATTCTATTTTTAAAGATTAAAAATAGAATCCGTTGAAGCAGTTAATAGGTTTTTTACAAAGAAAAAGCTTTAAAAGAAAAGTGTTGTCTACGTTTTGCTTACTTAGTTTGTTGACTTGCTCAGGAGAATTACAATAACTTTTATTTGAACAAAACAATTTTACGTGCAATAATGACATTGTTTACGGAGAAAAACTTTACTAAGTTTTAAAATGTAAAAATTTTTTTTTCTTTTTTCATAGTTCACTTTATTCTTGAATTTAGTGGTATTATAAAATTACATCAATAAAAATTGAAAATAAACTGTACTCCCAAAAATCCCGTATAGATGAATTTTATAATTACAATTGTGTAACAAAATAACCTTTGTATAAGAGAAAAAGCCAATCGGTAAGCCGTATAACGATCCCAAAAAAATAATAATAAATAAATTAGTATAAATAAAGAAACTTTCTGCTATTATAAAGTATTTTGAAATGAGATAACGCAATTGATTTCCTATATGTATTCGCGGGCCAAAGCCGCAAAATATTGGAAAATGAAACGCCCGAGGGTGCAAAAATTGTCTTTTCACACAAAAAAAATTTTTGAATGGAATAAGATAAATTTTTAGTTTGTTCCCCTTGAAGTTTTAGAAAAATGAGTTAGAAAATTTTTTCAAACATTAATTATACTTCGGAAGAAATGATATGTTACTCAACTTGTGTGTGAAGTTGTACATTTACATCGATAGTTGTTGATACTCGAGGCGTAAGATAGCGAGCGATAGCGAGCTATCTGGAGTCTTGTACATTGATAAAAATGCGGATGTAAATGTACCCTATTATTCAACACTGTGGTGGAAAGAAATAAAGATTAAAAGTATCACTTCTACCGCGTATTTTACATGTCAAAATATACCCATTACATGGTCGAGTTGAATAAAAATAATTAATGATGACAAAAATAAAAAAAGAATTTCGAGTTCTTTGTAATTATGACTCAAGCTTCTATAATTCAAGTAAAAATTCTCGAGTTTTATTTATTCGTTTTCATTGGGTTCCACTTTCAAGTTAAAAATACCTAATTTTTTCAAACGTGAAAAAAAGAAATAAAAATCTATAAATGTATTTGAATAAGTTTTTATAATAATTAATAGCTTGAAAAATTTTAAAAGCTATAGTTTACAAGCGAAAACTTTTTTACAAGTAAAGATTTTTTTCTTTGATAATTATACATTCACATATCATCAGAAGTAAAAAAAAAAAAACCGTAAAAATCTATTATATAGATTCAATTATTGGACACTCAAAATTTCGATCTAAATCTAAGAGCCTGCAACTCAATTATATCTAAGTAAAGTTTCAGAAATTTAAAAAAAAGTCTTTTTAGCCTCATATAAAAAGGAAAAGAAAAAACATTTGTAAAAATATGTATATGTTTCTTCTACAGACCTTTGGAGATAAAGTTCTTGGATTTATGTCTTGGATTATACCAGTGATGGTAGCTGTTTCTGCCTTTGGTGCACTTAGTGTGCATATCATGACATCTTCAAGAATGTGTTTTGTTGGTGCTAGAAATGGACACTTTCCAATCATGCTCAGCCACATAAATATCAAAAGATTTACTCCTACTCCTGCTCTAGTTTTTTTAGTAATTAAAATTAAAGAATTAATAAAAATGTATTTCATAGATAAATTTTTACTTGAAATTTTTGTTTCCAATTTCAGTGTATTTTATCACTTATAATGTTGCTTGTGGGTGACATTTTCAAATTGATCACCTACTGCAGTATTGTTGAATCATCATTCATTATGCTTTCTGTAGCAGGAATTCTATGGTTAAGATATAAACGACCAGAAATGGAACGTCCAATAAAAGTAAACATATTTCTTATACAGCTTCTAAAAGTATTATTGTATTTTATAAATAAATATATTCCTCACTTGGTTTTTTAAAATTGTAGGTTTCACTTTGGATCCCTATTACTTTTGTACTTGTAAGTGCCTTTTTGGTAGTGGTACCTTGTTTTGAAAAACCTTTCGAAGTAATTATGGGAGTTTTAATTACTTTATCTGGTATTCCAGCTTATTTGTTTGGAGTTACTTGGAAAAATAAGCCCCTCAAATTTCAAAAAATGAATGGTAAGTTTTTTTAATGTATTTAAATTACTTTAGATTTTTTTTTTTTTCATTCAACTGACAAAATTAACGTGTTTTAGCTAAAATTATTCACACTGTCCAAAAAATATTCATGTCAGCCAGAGAAGAACAGGATGAAGACTGAAAATACCAGTCAACTTGAACCAAAAAAAAGTACTATAACTTTTTATTTACAAACTTTTTTTTTTTTTTTTTTACATCAAAATCTTCGAAAAAAATGTAAATATTAATAAACTTTTATGTTTTTTATATTTACTATTAATTGCAAGTAACTGATTGTAGATCACAATTATCAATTATGTCTCTTAGTTTTTTGTACAACAAAAAATTTTTTGAGCTGTTGATGATTATTGCCTCAAAAATTTTATAAAATTTAGCAACTAATTGTAAATAAAATGCTAATATGTTTTAGCATTAAAGGCATTTCTATGAGTTTGATGAAAAAAATAAATAAATAAATAAACAAATAAAAACATAAAAGTTAAAATTAAAGAAGTTCCTGAAAGTTATGTGAATACAAATGAATTTTCAAGTTTTAATTGCTTGAGTTGTATGCAGATATAAAGATTAAATTTATATTTTTTTCTATCTGTTTAGAACAATTTTCTAAGTCAAGTTTAATTGCTCAGATTAAAATTTTTTTGTGATGACCTGAAAAATGGGGCATTTAAAGTTTTAACTGTATGGTTTTTCAAATAATGAATCTGAATTTAAAGTACAAATTTTAAATTGTATTTGATAAGTAATTATTTAAAAGTGAAATAAAATTAAAAGTTTAAATAAAATTTGAAAATTTTGTTTAAAAAGCAGGAGATTTGTATAAGCACTGTTGTGATTGATAATTCTATTTTTGTGTAAATGTTTTTTCATACTTGTAAGAACTATAAGGAAATCATTAGATTTTTAATCTAATATTACAGTAAAGTAAAGTTTTGTAAAAATGTTTAAGGTAAAAGTTAATAAGTAAAGAAAAAAAAAATTAAAATGACAAGTATTAGTTAACAAGGAAATATCTACGTTTGAATAATAACTATTTAGGAATTTTGTGTCTTGATAAATTTAATTTATTATTATTATTATTTTTTTTTTTTAATTTGTTTCTTCATATGAAAGTATATATATATGTTTATGTAACACGCACACACACACACATATATATATATATTTCTATGTCGTAAATTTATTGTGAATCTCTTGTCATGCTAACTTTAAAAAATTGTAACTATTTTTGCCATACTTGCTATTTTGATTAAATATAATGTTTCCATGTATTATTATGATATTATAATTATAATTTACGGCAATAAGTTAATTAAAAAATGTTTATATGTAAATGCACATCTAGCTTTTTGAAAATTAAATTTGCTGGACTGTGATAAATTGTATTAATATGTACTGCCTATAAAAAAAAATAAACAATTTATGATAAATTATATGAATAAGTTATTGAAGTAAAAACACCGTAGAAATCATAACATATTTAAAAGTTGCAAGTTGATGGATTCAAAAGCTCGACATATCTGCGCGTTTAAAGTTAAATTGAAAAAAAAAATTTTTTATTGATCTGTTTTATAGGGGGTCTTTATTACATAACGGACATTTGAGATTTGAAAATATGGGCCGAGAGCGACACAATAGATTTAGGTATTATATTTTTTATCGTGACTAAAAAAAGTTTTTAAAAATGAGTATTTGCGTTTAAGTTTGCCAAGCTATTTTTTTTTTTAATATTACATTAATAACTTTTTCGTTCCTCCCATACCTTCCTAAATAACAATAAGTATTAAAGTTCGAAAAAAATAAAACATGATCATGATTCATGACGTAACGTAATTTTCGAGAAGGAAAGAGATATAGATAAAGAAAGTACCAGAAAGAGAAATAAAGAAGAGTCTATACGTACACGCATGCGGATTATACGCCGGAGACACTCGAGAGGTTACTTTTTTAGAGCTTAGCCGACACGTGCACGAGATTGACGGTTCTCTGAAACTAGTTAACTGCTTTCGCAAATCCTTAACTGTTTTATTTCATTAGTTAATAAATAACCATGGCCGCAAATGCTGTAAGAAAGCTTGTCCCTCTGTTTGACAGAGTACTTATTCGAAGAGCAGAAGCTGTAACTAAAACCAAAGGTGGCATTGTTATCCCTGAAAAAGCACAAGGAAAAGTTTTGAGAGGTACCGTAGTAGCAATTGGGCCAGGATCAAGAAATGATCAAGGACAGCACATTCCACCAAGTATCAAAGTTGGAGATACTGTTTTGCTGCCAGAATATGGTGGTACAAAAGTAGAATTTGAAGAAAATAAAGAGTATCATTTATTCCGTGAATCAGATATACTTGCAAAATTAGAAGAATAAAACTTTTCTATTCCAAATTATTAATTCATTCATTTTTCGTGAGTTATAATGTAAATCAAGTGTTATTTAAAAAAAAAAACATCTTGTATTTAGTTATTAATTTTGCATAAACACAAAGTGTACCAATAAGTATATTGATTTTACTGGGTTGAATATTAAAATATAAAAAAATAAATGTGGCTTACAATTGGCAAAATTGTTAAGTTTTGTGCTACTTAATTACAAATAAAAAGAACAAATTTTTATGCTAGACAAGAAAGTATATCAATGTTAAGTATAAATAAAAATAAATTCACCTGTAAAATCATGGCTTAAATAGAGAAATAAAAATTAATTTTAACATCAAAATGTGTTTTATTTATACATTTAACAATCATTTCATTTTATTTTTTAAAGAAGCATCTTTTTTTTAATTAATTAAAATTCAATTTCTTTGATGCAAAACATATATGGTGGAGTTCTAGTTACATATTCCAACTATACTGTACAATAATATACATAGATTAAAATAATAAATATTTGTAGATTTCTTATACAAGGATTGCAAATCTTAACATTCTAAAAATAGTGGTTACAGAACTTAATGAATATCTTCTGGATTGAACATTCCCTAAAAAAAAATTGATAAATAAATAAATAAAATTTAAAATTAATCTACAGTTTAAATTTTATATGCAATCAATTTTAATTTTGGGCAAGAAATATTTTTTAGAATAGATTTTAGAAAGTATCTCATTATTTCTTACACTAAAAAAATCATACAATATTTTTTTACAAACCTTAGCACGTCGAAGAATAGAATCTTTGCTAGCGTCATAAGGATGATCCTTACTAGGAATTTCTAATACTGATGGAATAGGTTGAGTGTGACTATCAATTACATGTCTAATCATTTCAGCAACCTTGAAAAAAAAAATACATTTTATAACCAGTTTCAAAGAAGAATATCTTCTAAATAATGGAATTAAGTTTTTTCAGTTACTTACATTTTGATTAATTAGAATGATATCAATGTCATCACGCTTGATAAATCTTTTAAAAGTTTCTTCAATATCACCAACAGCTGTATCTAAAAAAGTAAGTACAATAAAACTCTGACTTAATTTAAGATCTCAATTTGTTAATAGAATTTGTTATTATAGAACTTGCTTATAGAATTTGTTTATAGAATTTATTGGTATAGAATTGTTTATAGAAGTACTCTTACTTTTATCAACCACCATAAAGTTTGGATGGCGATGTTTATTGATTTCTCCAACTCCTCCTAAGACGAATCCTACACACGTGTCCTAAAATTAAAGATTCTTTACTTTCAAAAACAGGATGAGGGAATATAAGGAAGCATTAATATAAACATTATTAGACACAATATTATTCTAAATCAATATAAAACTGTCAACTTCTAACCTCATCACCAATTACAGCTAAAAGTTTTCCTCTGCCTGCTGAATGCATCGACATTTTTATTTATTTTATTTTGTTAAATTAGTTTATAAAATCCAAGTTTTTATTAAGGTACGGGAGATAGGTCTTGTGATCTACTGATTTTTCAACAGAGATCAGCTGACCTGATCGTCACTCCTGACTTCACCACACAGGCACACGCCACACACCCTGCTGACTTAAAGGCTGATTTTCACTGGATTTTCAACTGCGAGATCGTTCAAAAAAATTGTCACTATGTTTTTATAAGTAAAACTTGCGTTAGAAAAAAAAAAACTCAAGTTGTAGCGTTAAATAGGTTTCCATTACTGCAAAAGTAATAATAATTCAATATTTATAATAGAAATTTTTAAACTTTTATGAAATTTGAAAATAAAAATAATTTTCTTTTGTATTCTTTGAAAATTAAATAAAACCCCATTTAAGTAACGTAATGTCGGGCATGTGAAGGCTAGTTCACAAAATTTATCAGTTCATTTCATCAATACTACACTGAAGGTTATGTTTTCTTATGATGACATAGGGAAATGGGAATTCTTCCTTGTTGGTCATTTTACGGAATTTATTGATAAGTTACTCGACGTTTTAAAAGTTTTACATTTTGTGGATTTTTCAAGTCATCATTTAATCAGATCAAAACACTAATTTGATGAGAAGTGTAGTGTAAAATTTATTTGTCACAACTGTTGTATATAAAATTTTGAGGTAAATAAAATTAATGATATAACATGTTTTCTCATTATAAACTTCAAAAATGCTTTTTAATTTACTTTTTTCACTTTAATAACAACTGACTACAAATTTCATTTCGAATTATGAGCAAGTTTTATTTATAAATGTTTACATTTCAAAAAAAGTTAGAATTGATAGTAAATGTTTTTTATAATTGTTATACCATATTAGCTATGGCAGATTATTTTGATGAAATGGGTTGGACCCCATTAGGTGAAAATGAAGCCCCAAATCATCTTTTACAAATGGCACGTTATCTTAGAGATGCTGGTATGTGGGAAATTCAGAGAGAACTTCTTGGTGAAGAAAATAGATTACCACCACCTGCATCAAGAGATGCTATTGAAAATCTAGAAGAGATTGAATTTAAAGATGTTTCAGGTAAAGAATTACAATTATAAAATTATTTTTTAATGTATAAAAAATTGCTTTGGTTCAAATAAAAACCAAAATATTACATCAGATCATACATAAACTTGTTTTTGCTTTAAAATATATATATCTTTCATGTATACATGTTTATCACTACATTTATTTTAATAAATAGTGCAATAATAAATAAATTTCTTCACTTTAGAAAAGAAAGAAAATTGTCCTGTTTGTTTGAAAGAATTTGAAAATGGAAACTGCGCTAAGTTAATGCCATGTAAACACTGTTTTCATAAAGAATGCATAGAACCATGGTTAGAAAAGGTAAGCATAAGTTATTAAAGTCTTTTTTCAACTCTTATTACATTTTGATTATTTACATATTTTTTTTTTTTTTTTTTTTCAGACCAATTCTTGTCCTTTATGCAGATATGAATTACCAACTGATGATGAAAACTATGAAAATTACAAAAAAGAAAAAATACGAGCAGTTGAAAGAGAAAAAGAATTAGAAACATTACATGATTCTATGTTTTCTTAACACTTATTAAATTTATTCTGTAATTACATTCCTTGTTATGATTGTTTCAGTCTTACTGTTTCATTAGGGTAGCTTTTAGAAAACATAGCTATTATGTTATGGTTATTAAATTAAGGTATTAAATTTTTATAATTTTATTAGAATAAAATATATATCAAAAATTTTTTTGAAGTAAAAATTTTTTTTAGATAAAATGATCTATTTAACATGAAGCTAGGTAAAAATTTTTTAAAAATTGAAAAAAAATTTTTTGTCAAAAAATAAAATTTTTAAATCATTTCTCATTCATTGAAATTATAATTGTATGATGATTGTACATACAAAGTAGTACTTTTAATTCTGTGTCCAAAAATTTCATAGAATATTTTTGAAATTTAGAAAAAAATTGAAATTTATTTAAACAATGTTGAATCATTAAAAAAAAACTCCAAACAAATGTTTGTCACTTACAAAAAAAAAAAAAAAAAAAAAAAAAGGAAATTGGGAGGAAAATGAATAGAAATTACAGTTTTTGCAAAAAATATTGAATTACAAAAAAATTTTATTGAAATTCTGTTTAAACTTCATGGATGCTCACCTGTACATACATTATACATAAACTCAAGGTTTGGCAAAATTCCAGAAACGGTACTAGCACAGTTTTAATAAAACAATTCTATAAAATTTTCACAAAATTTTTTAATTTCATTCAAGAAAACCCATTCACAAATAAACTGCCCAATTTGAATAAAATAGCTTTATATGGTGTAGTCTGTAGTGGAATTGATTAAACCAAAAATGATAAAATTTAATAGAAGAAATTTCTCACTTTTGCAGTTTGAAAATTTTTAAGATCTTCTCAAAGTTTAAGGGATTATAAGACATATTCCTAAAAGTTAGCCTTCAGTTGGGAAATTAAAATAATTAATAAATGATACAAGAATTAATTTATAGCAATCACAAACGCAATTCTTTTTTTTTTTTTCTCAGTTACTTTGTTTAAGACATTTGAAAAAATTTAATTGGCTTGAAAGTCAATTAAAATTAAACTTTTTTATTTTATACCGAACTCTAAATACAGTTTTTTTTTTTTAAACAATTGAAAATTTGACTGTACACTTTAAGATTTTTTACAAAAACATAAAACACCAACAAGTTTATACATAACTTAAAATTACTAACCATTATTTATACGGATTTTTATAAATTAAGTAAAACATCTGAACTAATTTTTTTATGATTTTCATTATCCTTTAAGAACATTTCTAAATTGATCATTTTTTAACAGTTGAAAGTAAAAATTACATGTATGAATTAATACATTCGTTAGTACAGCTCCTTGGTTGCTATCGGTTTTCCTTCCTATTACAAGTAAATGGCGGTATAGTAAATTTATTTTCATAATACAAGAGTAGTTTTATCAAAATTTTACTTTTATAAAAAGCACTGCAGGTGTTATAAAATTTATTCTACATCAAGAGCTCTACTCTACTTGGGCTTCGATGATGACTGCTGAGTGTGCATCGACATTAGAATTTTTTTGAAGAGCATAGTAAAAATCTGAGGACTACATCAGCAATGTTATTAAAACAGGATATTTTTTATTTATTTACTATCGTTAAGTGAGGTAGAATAAAAAGATATTTGTTTCTAAAAAATACATTAAGGAACATTTGTTGTGAAGTAAAAAAATTCTATGGATTATATGTAGATACTAAATAAAAAAGCTTTTCATAAAAGGCTGCATCCAGCAATTTTTTTTGATAACTCAAGTTTTCTCGCACATGTGCTTTTTCATCTCATTTAAATAAATGATAAAAAAAATTGACGCTTCGATAGAATTTTGGCCCCGCATCCACTTCTCCGCGAGCTTATAAAACGATCGATCGTGGATCCGCGTGTCCGCAGTCTTGTTTCGAGCGCGTACGAGAGATCTTGGCTCTTGTCGAATCGAGAAATAATGATTCCAATTATTAATAGCTGAGGTAATGCTGCTGAGGATCTTGGTGGGTCTGTTGCTCGGGGCGACTGTCGCGACCGGCATCTATTCGTCGACGCCGCTTCTTGCCACCGCCGCTAACGCCTTCGTCGAGAGTAAGTTTCTTTTTCTCTTTTGTTTACACTTGGCATCGCATAATTGAGCGAATCTTTGTTCGAGTCACGGGATTGGAAATTTTCGGTCGTGTGGGATCCTATTGTTTTCTTGAACGAGTCACTGTTCGAACCTCGAATGATTTATTTACCTTTGATTCAATAAATTAAATGAGAATTTATCATATTTTGTTATTTATAATGTGTTATATCTAATTTATAAGAGGATTATACTTATCTAAAATGGTCCATTTTTGAGTTTCGTCACTGCACAAATTGTTTAACATATGGGTTTTATTCAGCTAATAATATTTTTTTTCCTTTAGACAATTTGTAATCAATAATAAAACGCGCGAAATCTTTTTCAGATACGAATATGAACCCATGCGAAGACTTTTACACATTTATTTGTGAAAGCCAATACAAAAATTCAGACGGCACCGTGTCAAGTTTCAAATCAATCGTAGCCCAGGCTCAAGACAACGTAGTGGCTAGAATAAAAGGCAAATAAATTAATTTACTGAAAGCTTGAAAAGATATTTTGTTTTGCTTGATAATAAATAAATTAAATTTTCTTAAACAGCAATACTAGATCAAGAAAATTCACAAAATGTATTTCCGTTTACGATCGCAAAGAAGTTTTACAAATCCTGTATGGATACGGGTAAAATATATATATTTTTTTGTTAATTTTCATTAGCTTTCCTAAGTTTACATTTTTTTATAGAACGGATTAATTCGGAGGGAATAAAACCAATTCAATCGATATTGGAAGAACTTAAGGGATGGCCTTTGATAAAAGAGTACGTGGAATACGAGCCAGTTGCACATTGGCAAGACCTTCACTTATTTTATAGCAAAATCGGAGTTTTTCCATTTTTCGAGATTTCCGTCAACAGCGACGCTTTGAAGCGTACAAATACAATTATAGTGAGTTTTTTAAATTTATCGATTTTCTGATCAATTGCGCGACGACTGATCTAAAATCTATTTATTCATTATAGTTTCAATTTAATTAATGATAATGATTTCACAAAATATTGTTTGATAATTAACTGCTTGATAAACAAACACTAGAAATTTCAATCTTTTATTCAATCATTATAAAAATGAAAATCATAGAATAAACTTGAGATTTAATCATAGTTGGAGTCAATATTAACAATGATTTTTTAAACTTTAGCTCCGCCAACCAAAGACTATTATCAAAGAATCATTACTACATCAATCAAGAACATTTTATAAGTACGTCGAATATATCAAGACTGTAGCTATAATTATCGCGAATTCAAGCACACCTAGTGTTGTTGAGCAGGAAGTCATTATTGGTGCAAAACAAATTGCCGCCTTTGAATTGGACTTATCTAAAGTAAATAATTTATTATTATTTTTTATTTAATTAGCATTTTTTATTGTAATTACACTAGAAATTTGAAAAAAAAATTGTAAACTTGTAATCACTTTTTTGAAGATATTGGAATTAACCGATGGAATGGATTTTTACAAATTGATGAGTCTGAAAAAATTTCAAAACATTACGGACCAAGTTGCCAAAGACAATAACACGGTAAGAAACTAAATTTAAACTCGGATCTGAAAAGTTAATGAAAAAGAAGCGACTTTTTTTTATAACTAAAATTAATTATTTTTTGTTTTTTTAGATAATCTGGTTAAAAATGATAAACGGTCTACACGTTACAAAATCATCAAAGCTGGTAGCTATAGATGATATTATCGATGTATCGACACTTACTTATTTTCCAAGACTTGTACAACTTTTACATCGGACTCCGTTACGAACCATTAGTAAGAATAAAAGAAAATCATATAAATTAAGTTATATAATATTTATTGTATCATGATCTTTTAATTAAAACCATAAATTTTCAGTAAATTACATCCACTGGAAATTCATTCATCAATTTCTACCTCACACTGGCAATGAAATGAGAAATTTGTACTTTGAAATGAAAAATTTATTGCAAGAGCCGATGAAAAATTTGCCAAGGTATACTATCGTTAAAAATTTCACTCAGAATTAATTTTGTGCGGATTAGAGCTGAATTAACATGAAAACTTATTATGCCAAAAGGTGATTGTCGTTTCAGATGGAGATTTTGTGGATTTGAACCAGCATTTGATCATGTTATTGCCCATACTTTTGCTCAAAAGTACATATCGCCTCAACTTGAGAAGAGCGTAAGTTATTTGTATAGAAGTGAATTTGTAATTTTTTATTTTAAAAGTAGCTTTTGATTAAAAATGCCTATTTAAATTCTAAGTAAAATAATACAAAAAAAGCAATAAGTATTTCATCTGCAGGTTTTAGAAGTGTTGAAAAATGTAAAGGCAGCTATTTTGCAAAATATGAAGAAATCACCTTGGCTTACTCAAGAAGAAAAAGAAGTGGCCGAAAAAAAAATTTATAATATGGACTTCGTTTTGGGCATTTCTAATGAAATAAAAAACTTATCGGTGCTTAGCAGTTACTATCAAAAGGTGACTTATGATTAATTAAAACAATTAATATCAGTTTCTTAGAAAATGAGTTTATTTTTAAAACAAAATGATGCAATGTTTCAGCTGACTATTTCAGATGATTATTTTAGCAACATATTAACTTTGAAAAGGTTTTGCAAAGTGAAAGAATTCGATAACATGGTTAAAAGCCATTTTAAACCATCGTAAGAAGTTGAATACTCAATAAAGTTATCGATTTTAAATTTATTAAAAATTTTTTTTTCAGATCGAACAATAATTTCATGAAAATCACTACTTTAAGCAGTATTGGTTCCGTGTATGAGTTTTTTGATAATCGCGTTCGTAAGAAAATATTTTTTCTTCTTTTTTTTATACGAATTTTTTAATCTATTTATCTGTAAGGATGAAAATTTGACATTTTTTAGTGATCAAAGCAGAAAATTTTATGACACCGTTATTCGATCCCGCGTTACCAGAGTAAGTGTAAAACTACACGGAGAGAAAAAAAAAACAGAAATTTACTGTGTAAGCTAACACGAAAAAATCGTGTTTTAACCTTACGCAGAAAAAATCCTAAGCGCTACTGTAGCCGAACCAATCAGGCAATCAGGTGTGACCAGAGTGATTTTGATTGGCTCTCTTACAGTAGCGCTTAGGATTTTTTCTGCGTAAAGTTCACACACGATTTTTTCGTGTTAGCTTACCACAGTAAATTTCTGTTTTTTTTTTCTGTCCGTGTAATTTTAATAAAAAATTCCAACTATTATCATGAATCATAATGAAAAGTCTAATTAAATGATACGAGAATAAATTTATTAAATTTTAAGCTTCAAAAAATATGGAATACTTGGATTCATTATTGCTTACGAAATTATGCACGCTTTTAATGATGCAGGTATAGTTAAAAGTATTTAATCATTTCATAATAGTTTATTTATGACATAATTATTTTAATTTTCGTTTCAAGATTCCATTGGAATCCCAGAACCTCGAAAACATTTGTATTCAGAAGAAACAAAACTGAAGTTTTGGGATAAGATGGAGTGTTACATCAATCAATATGATAATTATTACATTCCAGATCCTTTTAACTGGGAAAAACATGTTTATGTAAGCAACTTTTAAGTTATTTTATTTAAAAATAATCTATATATTTATAACTTTATTTAAATTTTAAGTATTGTAAGTTTTATGTAGTATCTAATTTTTAAGGTAAATGGTGATCGATCGGCAATGGAAAATATTGCAGATTCGGCAGCTGTCAAAATAGCTTTCCAAGCTTATCGAGAAAGTTTGAAAAATCAAGGATTTTCCTCCGTCGAAGATGATAAAGAATTTTTCATATCGTTCGCAAGTGTTGGTTTCATTATTGTCTTATCATTTCCTTTTAGTTAGTTTTTTTAATTAATTTTGCAACATCTGTCGAAAATAAGCATGATTAATTTTTTTTCTTAATTAATTCAACTGAAATTAAACTAAATGGAGTTTTATATGAAAAGAAAAATCAAAAGTTTAATCGAACACTCGATCGTGCCCGAGCAACTTTTAATGATAACCGAAAGTTCTTTTCAAAACAAAATTATGGATCCTCTTAACTTATCCTTTTCTCGTTACAGCTACTGTGCCGACCTGAGCTGGAGGAGTTTTATCTAAGTCGGTTCAACTTGGCCCTGCGAACTTTGCCCCGATTCCGCGTCATTGGATCTCTATCGAATATTAACGAATTCGCCAAATCGTTTTCCTGCCCAAGTGGAGCCCAAATGAATCCTGAGACGAGGTGTGACTTTTGGAATTAAATTTTCTCTCATGAGTGAGCACCAACTACCATCAATTCTACTTTTCATTATAAAAAAATTTACTTTGCCTTGGAAATTAAATTTTCAATGTTCTCAAATTTTTTTTTTTACATGTGGTTTAAAAAAAAATTTTTTTATTCAAGTAATAAAATAATTTAAATAACTGTACTTAATATTTTGAGAACAGAGACTGTAATTTATGTGATTGTAGTACTTTAATAACTGTGCATGCATCCATTAGTTTAATGAAGGTATATTCTAAGAAATTTGAGAAAATTATAATAATTAAGGTTTGTTTTTTTTTTTTTTAACCATCAAACTTTTTTTTTTTAGTCCAAGTATAATACATTTTTTAAATAGATTGAACTTTGAAAAAGTATATTTTTTTATATATGTGTAAGGATATTTAAAAAAAATATATATATATTTTGGAAAATTAAGAAATTTAAAATTTTTACAAAAGAGTATAATTCACTGTAAAATAATCTTTCAAAAGCTCATTAATTTGGGAATGATTCTACAATAATAAAACAGCAAACGTGACTTGAACTTTAAAAAACTGTATAAACTATAAAAAAGGTCATTTAAAAAAATTTTTAAGCGTAATAATGTTTGATTTTTATAAATTAGTGCAAGTAAAAAAGACATTCAACTGTAAAATTGAAACTTGCGTACCATTTAAAAAAATGAAATATAAATAAAAGAAAAGCATGTAAAAAAAAAAAAGTTATAATTTTAAGCTTACATAAGAAAGGATCTCTTGATGTGTAATCGAAAAAAAAAATCTATAAACTATATAAATAAACTATATCTATCTATAAATAAAAATACATGTGAATCTTTGACTTGGATAGTAAATTACATTATCACACCTTATGAAATACTAATTATCAAAGAAAAATCACAAAAAAAAATTATTCTTATAATATTTAAGATTGATTTTAGTAAAATAATCTTTATCCGATAAAGTGAAGTTCTTGATTTTTCAATATTCTCACACTCTGTTAACCGCAGGAGAAATCATAATTCAGCTCTGAAAAAAGTTGGTCGAAACATCTAGCTAGGTACGACTGCGGTCACCACCACGGTCTTTGATATAAATTGAAGCCCATAAAAATCGGGGCCGATCGATTGGCAAGCTGCCCTAAAGACTCAGCATTTTTTCCCTTTCTTTTGCGATTGATATACACACTATTCATTTACCACACTGCTGACCAGAGCATTAAAGTCTTCGAATGAAATTCGGATGCGTATTAGGCAGGATATAATGGGTATAATTCGGCAATATAGTACTTACTTTGGACGCTCTGAAGTTTTTGGAGCTTGCTCCAAATGTCCCCCACAAAATCGCTTGGTGGACCAGCTTGAAACTAAAAATTTTTGCTATCAACAGCAAACTAAATTATTATTGTCAAGGTGCTTGTTCTATTTTTCATTTTATTATTATTATTTCTTTATATTTAGATAAATTTATGAATATCATTTTTTTTTTTTAACTGTACTAAGATTTGGCGAGCAGAACATAGTTGCTAACGAAATATTGTTACTATTTACTTTGTCACATTACGCAACGAAATTTTAATTTATTTATCTTAAATATCTTCAAAATATTTAATATAGTGGTTTATGAATATCAAAAAAGAAAGTTGTTGTAGTAAATTTATTAACATCTTAATGCAATTTTTAAGAATCAGATTTATAGGGCCTGATTTAAACGAAGGAAAATATCAATTAAAGTGCGTTAAAACGTCCATTCTCGCTTAGACCAGCCTATTATTAGCAAATTTAAAGTCACCTTATTCATTGAAAACTAGAAATGAAAATCGGTCAATCAGGGACGGAAATATTTAGAATTTTTTCAAGTTTTATCCAATTGTTTAAAAAAAAGTGCATATATAAATTTGCTATAAACAAAAATGCTTATTTCACACCTGACAACCAGTTTTATATATTTTTCATTGTAGTTTCAACCATCAATTTAAGGGCATAAAAAAATTAAAGAAAAAAATATGATACCCAATAGATTTTGTAACTCGACATGAAAAACACTGCGCTAGTTGACTATATTTCGTGTGAAAGAGAGAGAGAGAGAGATGTAAAAAAATCGAACAAGACTCATCTGTCGATATAACTCAAGCGCTTCAAACCCCAGCAAATCTTTTCGCAAACTACGTGTTTTTCTGGCCGCGGCGCTTTCGCTCGTTTTTCATTAGCACGATCGACTCTTTTTTTTTCCTTTTTTTTTTTTTTTTCTCACGGGTCAAAACCGAGTAATAATAACGCGCCGGTATTGAAGCGGCTACCAGAAAAATGACACGATCGTAACGGCCCAGTTAAAAAGCGACAGCGAGCAAACGATGCGTTTATTGGCTTCTTGATTTACGCGTCTCAATTTTTTTTTCAAACTCTTTTTTTTTTTAATCTGATCAAAAAATCCTTTTTATCAGTCGGGAAAAAAGTATTACTTGCACGTGATTTCAATAACCCGATCAAGTTTGACGTAGAGGCTTTACTAAGTTAGAATAAAGTCTGAAGCTACTCAGGCTAGGATTATTAGAAAATCATTATGTCAAGATCTGGGATATCCAATCAGTGTCAAGACATGGGATTAAAGCAGACCTACGCCAACTTTCAAAAAAAAATTAATCGATCGAGCTTGAAATCATTTTGGACAAATCAACTTAAAATTCAAGCCTACTTTCTCAAACCAAAAATAAAATATAAAAAGTATAAAAATAATGGATGCGATAAGCAATAAAAGGTGCATCGAGCCGATACACACTCACTCGCGCTAAATCATCTGTTAATTGCGCGCGTTTACTTCTGGAGCAAATCGAAGTGAATTAAGAGGGGCCGACATCGAATCTCTAATTATTTCCGGCACCCCCGCGTCTTCAGGTGTGTGTATGTGTATTTGATGCAAATTCAGAGGAGGAGTAGGAGAAGGAGCCTACTAACGATCAATTTCCTTCCCCAACAACCCCGATAAATTGTTTCCGATGAGAGCTTGCGATGAAATAGTTCAAACACATGTTCCTCCTTTTTTTTCAATGCTTCGGCAAGACGGAAGAACTGCATCGATTAGTTCCTGGAAAGTGATCTTGCGTAAGTACAAATTAGGTATAAAAATATTTTAGCCGTATCGGATGATTATTGCCCTCTGAATTGGCCGCACGAGTTTGGGACAAAATAGGCAAGAAAGTCCCCTAAAGACTCGATTCGACGACTCGAAGAGAACAACGGCAAAACGCCACGTCTATTTCCTCAACTCGCGCATAAATCAGGCCAAGGGTTGAGCTTGCAAAAAGCTAGGCCGTAAATCCTCAGCCGGGTGCAAAACAAGAAGCGACCTTTGAGGCTGGAATCGCTGGACAGGGTGTTTACGCTGATAAAAAGGCTCCGACAATTGATAAATTGTTTTTGAAAGCACGCCGAGATGATTCTTCTTCTTGGAATAAGCCGCGGTGCAAGTTTAATTATTACTCGAGCGAAAGCGGAGCGTTCTGGTAACCTCCTAACGCGCAATTAATCCCGAACGCCAGCCCGCCAGCCCGGGCGCGCTTGCACTCGCTCGGTTGCGCGGTTTAGTTTATAAGCGAGCTAAAAGCTCCACACACGATGCATTACCGCCTTTAAAGCGAGTATTAGATGAGCGGGGAAGTAAAATTTAGGCTGACGAGAAGATGGACGGATGGATGGGACCGGAAGCGTTTTATCAACTATGCGGATTTGAACTAAGCTGATTTAGTGATTTTTTAATCCGTCGATGGGTTTATTCACTTCTTCGGGTTTACGATTATTAATCAATACTTACTGAAATGAAAATTTAGGGAGATTACTAAGGTTCTGAGTTACTGGTTTTTTTTGTAGCACTGCATTTTGACTCAAGTCATTGACTCAAGTTTATAAACGGAACAGTTGACAGAATACCGCAGTACTTTTTGAAAAACTTTTGTTATACTTTTGAGTTTTAAATATCATATTTTTTTGAGACATCCAATTTTTTATTTTAAATAAATTTTATCAAAGAATTTTACCCTTTCATGATGCATAATAATGGCTTTCAAAAAAATTGACATTTTTTAAGTATTTTTAGACGAAATGTAAAATTTGATTATCATAACTTACAATTTAAGGTACAAGCAAATATATTTAGTTGGTGCTTATTACATAAAATCGTTATGCAACCGATCGTGAACTTCGAATGAAAAAAAATATTCAAAACAAAATAATAACCACGAGTGGGGGTATTTATGGTGGTTGAAAAATTAATGATTTCTGTAAACGGTAGGTAAAAAATCTGGTCATTAAGAGCTGACAGTTTAAAAAATCACCGTGACACGATCAGTCTCCCCCGTTGGAAAAAAAAGGGCTGGGTTGGGAAGGAAGAAAAGTACGACGAGTTGGCGCCCGACGATTTCTTCCAAATGACGTCATTAACGAGGCCAAAGTGCTGACGCGACGTGAGGATAGGACGCGATAAATGCGCTCCTGCAGGCTTCCTCTCGGGAGATCGATGCCTTCGACAGCCGCCCACCCCTCCGCGCCATGGGAATGGACGACTGGGACGCAACCTGCAAGCTACAGCTGAACCCTTACTGCGAAGTGCAAAGCTTCTTCTGGGTGGACGACCTTACTTGAAGATTTCTCTTTGTGATTTAGTTTTTGACTTCGGTATTGCGAAAGCTTTTGTTTTCGAAAACTTGGTAGTTATTTATACGTTTGGTTTACATCTTCTTCGGGAGTCAATCGAACAGAATCACCTCTCGAGGATTTTTTTTGAAATTTTGGAGGAGATCTATCACTAAAAGAAGCTCGAACATACCTTCATCATTCGAGTCAAGTAAAGTTTTCTGCAGTGTGGTACAGGTCGAGCGCGCTACCCACTATGACGTACCGTATTGATAAGGCATGCCCTGAATGTAAGACGTCCCCGAGTATAAGACGTATAGGTAATAAAATTGGAGATATTTGATTTGCATAAGGGATGTCTCGATTTTAAGACATACTTCAGAACGTCTCATCAAAATTTATCCAAATTTTATTTACTGATTTGTAAATATAAAATAGAAATACCTGACGAGTAATTTTTACCTACTTATTCTCATGTAAATATAAAAAAATAATTTTGAAAAAATTATTTGCACAATATTCAAAAACATTTTTATTTATTAAATACTGACTAAAAATATAAAAATCCAAGAGTTTTCATTTTTTTCATAAGGGAACGTTCATAAAAAGATTATTCAATTACATGATAAGAAACTGAAATTTTTCTTCTGCTAGATTAGTCGTTTTTCATTATCCTCCTTTTCGCGTCTTTAAAAATTTCATAATTTTCTATTAAAAACTATTCATTATAATTTATCAATATTTCTAAAGCATGACATAGCATGCCTCGTGATCTATAGATAAGAATTTCTATCTGGGTCAATGCAATAGCTAGACAAATTTAAATTTTTATTTTTTTTTTATTTTTTTTTTTTTTTTATATGTTGTGGTCTATTTGTTACTAGTTTAAAATTTCAGATAAATTTTTAATCATCGTTTTTCATTGTCTTATCAGAGAAATCGTGAAGAGTTACATCCAATACTCGATTACATAGCTTTGTGATAAATTGCACTTCTATAAATCACTTTTTACCAGTAAATTTGTAATAAAAGGTTTTCTATCTTGATTTTGTATAGTCGGAATTCATTGGTGCAAAAATTCATTACAAAACTCCTTGTCCTTAAGCAAAAGTCTTACGGGATCTTTTTTGCAGAAATCATGTAAAATTTTCACGCGTACGCTTCTCAAAAAATTCTTACAACATTTTTGCAGAATTGCTGCACACTTTTTTTTACAGAAGTTCTGCAAGATTTTTCCAAAGGGATGTGTATTAGTTATAAGATATGAACTTTCAATCCCGATAGCTGCATTAGGTTTTACACTTATCATAAAATATTTTCATTTATAATTGATCTGAAGTACACTTTAAAATTCTAAAAGTATAAATAAATAAGTTGTTATTGATCCAGCAACCTGTAAATAAATAAATAAATTTCGATTCAAGTAATAATTAGAAACAAGCAGTAAAAAAATTAACAATGAATTATAAACTATGTCATTATAGCTGTAAATAAAAAATATATTTTGTCTATTTTTTTCAAGTGGTTTTATACGAATTTTCACTGTTGCTAATCCAATTACTTTAAAAAATAAAATGTCAATTTTATAAGTAGTATTTGATCTAATGCAGTGCAACGTTTTTTCCTCATTTTAATATTGGGTTTATAAAGAAATATAAAAAATGCTTCTGAACTAAAATTTTTTTCCACTTAATGCATACGAGGCATTTAATGCTCTTAGTAATTCGCTGATAATTTTGTAATGCAGAAAAAGTTGTTATTTATAGATCCCTTTATAAAAGAGAGCTATCGCCATTTTGGTGAGATTTTCAATGTAAGATTTTATTCGTGAGCTGATTGGTGGAGCGGTTTTTAAAATATTCGAAAAGTGCCTTTTGAGGTTACAATTATTGTTTTTTTCCTATGCGCGCTTGCAGCGCGCTGAGTGGCACTAGTAGAATAAAAACGCAATTTTTTCTTGTAAGCAATGATTTTAACAGTGAAAATCTTTCAGTCTATTTTTTTTCATAAAACAAGCATTATTTCTCTTTTATACGCAGATACTTTAGAAACTAAAGTGGTTACTTAACTAACACTTATAAAAAAATAAAAAATTGAAAAAACATATAGTCATTTTTACGACCTTACATCATCCTAAAGCCCAATCGGGCTTTAACGGCGATTTGGTTTTTTTTAAACCGACTGCCGTGAAAGCCTGCAGGGCTTTATATACTTTGATTTTTGGTTTTAGGTTAGGACGCTTCAAAGAAAAACTATTTTAGGATGATTATTTCATTTATATGATTATTTCATTTATATTATACATCCCGCGCGTAGCTGATGATCCCCTGAGTAATTAAAAAAAAAAATTAACCCGAACAAAGCCCGCATTGAAAAGTTATGAACGTTTCATTTTTCGAAACGCTGATTCCCTTTGGTCAGGGGAATTCGATTTCAGTTTCGAGCATCCGGTCTCTCTGCCTGCGCTCTCTGTAGACTTAACCGGACGTGACGTATGCGGTGGGCGTGTCTATTTTTGCTGTCTCACTCTTACTGCTTACCTACAGCGGCAGACGGGGGCATGTAGGCCCGAGCCTGTAGCCATGAGGCGACTGGTGGCGCTGTATCAATTAGCAGCTCCCTACAGCTGACTCGTGAGCTGACTACAGCTGACTGCGGAGCCGCTGAGCCGAGCAGCTTGTAATGTGTTATGAGCAATAACTTTTTTATAAATAATTGATTGTCATAGAAAAAACAGTACTGAAGACCCTTATTTTCATTATATATTAAATAAGTGGTAGAATTTACAATTATTAATTTGTTTAATTTCAATAAAAGAGTATGAAATAAATAATCTCTACAGTCTTTCTATGATCATCATCATCAAAGATTTTTCAATTATTGTGGTGTGCCCTGTGAGTTGATAATAATTGTGCTGTGGTTGTGTTGGGAACCTGATGGCTGGAGGTGCATATTGGCAATATTAAAAATAAAGTTTTTTCTGAATGAGTGTGTGTGTGTGTGTGTGTGTGTGTGTGTGTGTGTGTGTGTGTGTGTGTCAGGTTGAACTTGCAAATTACTTTTTTATAATCCACCCAACTTGCAAATTGCAAAAGGTGCAATTGCAGCACATAATGTCATTGTCATACGAATTATCGCTTAATTTCATAGAATCATCATAGAAATGTATATGCTCTGAGCCAATACACTTGAACTGTTAAAGTTTTGTAATCCTACCCTTTTTCAAAAATAAACTTGATGTCTGAAAGTTTTGTAATCCCACTTTTTTTCTAAAATAAACTTGATGTCTGACAATGAATTTTAATTTTGATTGTAACTGTTACATTCACTCAGGGTGTTAATGATAAATATATTTAAGTCAACATGAATCAATTATTAAAATTTTTTATCTTTTTTGTTGTCTGTATGCAAGCTTAATAGATAGTTTTGGGTCTAGGTATCCAGTGGACCAGAAATTATGAATTCTATTTGGCATGGATTTTTAAAGTACGGATGAGCATTTGCTCCATTATTTTCAAAGTGGATTTAGTTTGTCCATCAATTATGTATGCAAAATGAATTCAAAAGTACTTCATAACAGTAAATTATGTCTATGATTTTTATGTGTTCTGACTAATGATAAAATTTATATAAAAGAAATTTAAACCTAAAGAACTAGATGTATCCAAGTTAACATGAATCAATTATTAAAAATTTTTATCTTTTTTGTTTTCTGTAAGCAAGCTTAAGTTATGCGGCCAAAGTGATTTTAAATTTTAAAATTGGTTACTTTTTTTTACAAGAATTAAAAAGTACAATAGAAATAGATAGTTTTGGGTCTAGGTATCCAGTGGACCAGAAATTATGAATTCTATTTGGCATGGATTTTTAAAGTACGGATGAGCATTTGCTCCATTATTTTCAAAGTGGATTTAGTTTGTTCATCAATTATGTATGCAAAATGAATTCAAAAGTACTTCATAACAGTAAATTATGTCTATGATTTTTATGTGTTTTGGCTAATGATAAAATTATATGAAAGAAATTTAAACCTATAGAACTAGATATATCCAAGTCAACATGAATCAATTATTAAAAATTTTTATCTTTTTTGTTTTCTGTAAGCAAGCTTAAGTTATGAGGCCAAAGTGATTTTAAATTTTAAAATTGGTTAATTTTTTTTTTACAAGAATTAAAAAGTACAAAAGAAATAGATAGTTTTGGGTCTAGGTATCCAGTGGACCAAAAATTATGAATTCTATTTGGCATGGATTTTTAAAGTACGGATGAGCATTTGCTCCATTATTTTCAAAGTGGATTTAGTTTGTCCATCTATTATGTATGCAAAACGAATTCAAAAGTAGTTCATAACAATAAATTATGTCTATGATTTTTATGTGTTCTGGCTAATGATAAAATTATATGAAAGAAATTTTAAACAGAAGAACTAGATTTATCTAAGTTAACATGAACCAATCATTGAAAATTTTAATCTTTTTTTTAATCATTTTATGGTTACAAATGAGTATTTGCTACATTTCAATGTAAATTTACATTAAAATAAAGTTATGCAATGTACATTTAAAAAATAGGTAAATACTAAATTGAATTTTTTTTTTTTACATATGAAATTGATTTACCTAGGACTTTTATGGGTTCTGGTTTATGTCGTGGTTTTACATCAGAATAATTGAATATATCTTAGTTATTGTTAAATTATTTAGAATTTGTTAAGATCGTGAAATCATTTATTAAGACATATTTCAACAATATTAATGATGTATTTATGGAGTTTGGTTTTTTTGAACTTGTGGACAAAAAGGAAATACATTTAAATATTTACCGAATTTACGCAATAAAATCTTTAAAAAATACTTTTAAAAAAGTAATGTTTACGGCGATTGGTTTTTTAAAAAGGAATCTAAATAAAAAATTATACGCTAAGTATGATCTTTAAAAAATACTTTTAAAAAAGTAATATTTACGGCGATTGGTTTTTTTAAAAGGAGTCTAAATAAAAAGTTTTACGCTAAATATAATAATCTTTTTTTGAAAATGAATTAATGAAAGAAGTGAAATCAAAAAATTTATTACGGACGACTTGAGGCCGAATTACTTATTATTTAAAAATAATTTTCTCTTCTAAAAGATGATTATATTATGTTGAATCACCTTCAATATACGTAAAGTTAACATTTTTCAATTATAGCACATACATGGGAAAACACATGCAAATTGCACACAACTCAAACACTTTTTAAAATTAAAAATTAAAATATGTTGTTAAGAAGCACACTGAGCATTCAAAATATAATTTAAAAAACACAGGTATCAATGCTTTTTTTCGAGATAATTTAGTTCAAAGAATATTAAATTTTTACAGGTCAAGTATAGCCATACATTGTGATTTAGTTGATTTCTAACTCAATTACAACATGTTTTAATTTTAAAAAGTGTTTGAGTTGTGTGCAATTTGCATGTGTTTTCCCATGTATGTGCTATAATTGAAAAATGTTAACTTTACGTATATTGAAGGTGATTCAACATAATATAATCATCTTTTAGAAGAGAAAATTATTTTTAAATAATAAGTAATTCGGCCTCAAGTCGTCCGTAATAAATTTTTTGATTTCACTTCTTTCATTAATTCATTTTCAAAAAAAGATTATTATATTTAGCGTAAAACTTTTTATTTAGACTCCTTTTAAAAAAACCAATCGCCGTAAATATTACTTTTTTAAAAGTATTTTTTAAAGATCATACTTAGCGTATAATTTTTTATTTATTTTTAATACTTTGAAAATTAACTCGTGTATAATATACATTTTTTGCGTTATTGAAAAAATTGTTGATTGCCGATTTAAAACAACTAGCCATTTTGAAATTGCAGAAGTACAACTAAGTATGTAGTTATCATTCCTAGGATCTGATATTAAAAAATTATTCAACATTCAAATGATTTATCTTAGCTAAAGATTGATGTTTTTTAACTTACGGTCATCAAAAATGAATTATCTAAAGAAAATAGACCAAATACATTGAAGTCAATTTTTTGATGAATTAAATACGTTGAAAACATATGTATCTATTTAAAAGTTAAAAAAAAAAAAAACGATTTAATAAGTATGAGCAATAATAAATTATTTGAATTATAAGACTATTTACTTACCTTTAAAATAGTTTCTTTACTGCGAACTTTAATCAACCATTTATTCATAATTTTACCAGTTTTCTTACTCTAGTATTCAATTTCAAAAACGGTTAACATTTTCTTTTTAATAATCTACGATAAACGATAAATAATTATAAGATTCACCTCATAAACTACATCAGACACCGAAGTTGTCAAACTGATAACTGAACATATATTCTGCAACAGCTGTACGAAGTAAGATGTGCAGTCACCAATAGCCTCAGAGACATTTCCGAAAAAAATGGCATTTGAAAGCAAATAACCATACACCAACATGGAAATGAAAATGTGTAATAAGCAAAAGAGTATAGGTCTTGCAAAAAAATTTGATAATTTATTTGATACGTTGCACAGTGAATTGTGTATCTCGTGTATTTGAGCAAATTCACTTAATTTTAAATTTTCATCTATAATAACATTATCGGAAATAAAATAAGGCTTTTTTGAGTGATCCATCCGCATCATACAAGTAAAGCTGCCATTTATATTCTTTAAATTTTGCTGAACTAATTTTAAAAAGACAGTATATTCAACTATAAGATAAATGATAACTAATTTACATAAAAATCGCCCAATCTGACAAAAAAACAGTTGGTGGTCATCGTTTACAGTTACAATTAATGATAAAAACCATGTAATTGTATTAGCAACGAATATTTTTGGAATATTATAGTGAATTCTATCAGTTTTATCATATTTATCATATTTCAGAAATTTTAAAGTATATTTCAAAGATATAATTTTGTTGAATATTTTTATTGCATTATTTTGCCTAATGCAGAATTGAATTAAAATAATGCTGCAAGTTGCGAAAGCGGTGGTAATTTGAACAGTATCAATTGTTCTTACGAATTTGTTTATTTTTCCTGATCTATAAAATTGATATAACACATGAATACGATAAATACTGGCTATAATTGCTACGGTAATTAAAAAAAAATTATAAATGATTCCATTTATCGATTTGTGAAAAAAAAATTTTTGAATTTTTTCGTTGCTATGACAAGCTGTTTGAAAACTCATCGTTGCTAGTCCAAAAAATTTAAAAAAATAATAGAACAACTTTGCAATTAATAAATCGTTAATTTTTCTCTGTTGAAGTGACATTCTGCTGAATTGTCATAAACAATTCAAACACTTGATAAAGTTATAAAATTTTTATAAAATACTTTTTGTCTAAGATTATGGAATGAAAATTGTTGATAATTTTATTAAATGGATTGTAAAAATTAGTTTTAAGCTAATGACATTTGAGAAATCAATAAAACTCATTTTTATAGTGTTAAAAGAATCAATAAGTGCATTATGTTTTATAAATGAATGGAGTAAACGTGATATAAGTTCATAAAATTAACCTAACAGCTTGCAAAGACGTGCAGTATAAAATTATATAGTACAGTTATATACAGTGCAATTATATAGTACAGTTCGATAATTATTGTTATCAAAAAATAAAAAATTGCATTTCTAATTATTGAATAGTTCTTGATCGATAGCGTATGTATTTAGTGCAAAATGCTATTTTTAATCGATAATATACTACTATAACGGAAAATACTTTGATTATGATTACTACGTTTAGTAAAAAAGAATCGAATTTTATTGGAAATGTCCTAACAGACTATTGTGTATTTTGTTATTTTAAAATATTCGGGCTCCTACCGGTTTCAATAACTGTGAAAAGATTACAAAATCATAACACCGATCTTTTAGAATTAAAGACTTCTAAAATTGGAGTTCTTTATAACATATTATTAATTTTTATAGTGATAATTTTAAACTATTGTAATGATAATTTTTTATATTTAAGTGCGTTCGAGCAAACTGGATTTGAAAATTTAATGAATGCAGTGCACACTGTAATAACAATTGTAACATTTATTTTTATTTTATTAAAATATTGTTTAATGCAAAAATCTATGATTAAAATAACCGGCGATATTATCAAAATAAAAAATTTGCTCAACTCCATCATAAATAATCAACATCGACATTCAGCATGTTCTTTATCATTTTTTACAAAAAATCTTCTCTTCAATTTTTTGGTGTGGACCATCATAGTTGTAACACCTGCGTATCAACGAACATTTGAACTTGTAATTTACGATACCATATTGCAGCTATGCCACTTTGGAATTATATCAGTAGTAACGCAATATTGTTTTATGTTAAAAATAATAAAATATTTATTTAAAACTCTAAATTTATGTATACTAGATATCTCGAAAAAATGTTCACCACCGCTTAAAATTGACTTGATTTCTAAAAGTTATAGTCCACAACAAGAGCTAGAAAAAATCTGTACTTTACAGAAGTCACACTCACTGTTAACTAAAGTTTCAGAAAATATATCAAGATTTTATTCCATACCCATTCTTCTATTTTCTTCTAATACTTTTTTAACTTTAATAATTTGCAGTTATTATTTAATAAGACCTATTGCTTTGAGAAAATATAAAATGACGTACGTTACATCGATTAACATTTTTATGTTTGAAATTTTTTACATTCTTCCTTTAATAAACTTAACAAAACAGGCCTCAAATGTAATTAATGAGGTAATTTTATTAAACTTATGTTTTCACTTACGTATATATATAAGTTATAATTTGTTGTTTAGTGAAACTTGATTTGATTAATTTAAAATAATTTTAATTTTTGCTTAGAGTAAAAAAACTGGCGAAATTATAAGTGAAAATTTACTAAGCTTTGAAAATGAAAACATTGCTAAAAAGGTATGTAAAAAGAAAAATGTATAAATTAAAAAGATTAAATCTATTCTTGATTATTATTAATTCATTATTTATTTATTTTCTGTAGTTGGAACAGTTTTTAAATTTGTTGCTTCACAAAAAAATAAATTTTTCCGTCTGTAATTTATTTTTACTGGATGAATCATTAATAATGTCGGTATGTTACAGTTACCGTTCTATAGTTTTTAAAGTTGTTAGTTAAATAGAAAATTTTGAACATTTGATACATTTTGCAGATTTTTGGTACAGTAACAACATACTTGATCATCATATACCAATTTGCAGGAAGTGATGTAAAATGAAGAATGGGGTTGGGAACTATTAAAATTTACAATATTTTTAATGCTTTTTTGGTTAGATTATCAAAAAATAATGGACACGTATGTGACAGTTACCGTTCTAGTTTTTGAAGTTGTTGGTTAAATAGAAAATTTTGAAAATCTGATACATTTTGCAGATTTTTGGTTCAGTAACAACATTCTTGGTCATCGTGGATGAATGCTGTTAGGGGATAGGTTGAAATTGTAAAATTATGACTAGATACGTTGTAACTATACTAGAAATCTGTAAAAAATTAAATGTTTGATCATGACTTTTTATTGTTCTATAAAATTGAAAATAATTAACTTTAACTTACGGATATCAGTAAAGAATTGTCCAGCGTAAAAAGACCAAATACATCGAAATTTATTCGTTGGTGCAGTAAACAAACGGAAAACCTGTTTACCTGGATTCGATTAAAAAAAAATTATAGTTCAGTGTAAAAAATTAAAAAGTTAAAATTTATCAATAAAGAAGAATTTAATTTATTGCATACGTTGTCTCTGATTTCTTTATTTCTCAAATTCGGTAACGACTTGCTAACAATAATTCCAGTGATCTGATTCTAAAAGTAAAAAAAGAAAAAAAAAGCTTTTTCTAAATCTGTGAAAAATAAAAATACCACTGTTTTTAATAAACAAATTTAATTATTATGAATTTTTACCTCCGAAACAATATGAGTTACTGAAGTTGTTAGAGAAATTAATAAACTGGCATTTTGTAGCAATGAGAAAAAGCAGTACAGATACTTATCTGCTGAGATGGGATTTGGACCTACTACAACTGGTCTTAACACAAAAAATCCGTAAACCAAAACTGACATGAATAAATGCGAAAGACTCAAAATCATTGCTAGGGCATAAAATTCCGATACTTCCCTGGATATTTCACACAGATCTAAATACGTATTATGTATTTTTAAAAATATTTTCTGTTTTTCTAAAATAGTATCATTTATACATTGTTCATTAGAAATGCAAACATTTTTTAAATAAAAACTCAAGGAAGTATTAATGAGTTGAAAAAATTCTGCAACTAGTTTAAGTATGACGCTGTACTGAATAATTGTACAGTGAATGGTCCAACTGCCTAAAAAAATTCCGGTTTGGAAAACCATCATTTTTTCGGTTTGAAACATATTGGATTGAACAAAAACCAGAATCCACATAAATATGTTAATGATTACGATTTTGAAAATACCCTTGAACATTGTTTTGTTTTGTAAGCCTTGTTGGTGATAAAAAGCGATGCAAGTTTCTTGAAATGCCAAAATTTTATTCAGTACAATAATTGCACTATCTTGATGTATACAAAATTTAATCAAAATTACTATTGAACTAAATAAGGCTATTGCCAATCGAATTAAATCAATTATTTTGTCAAATTTATTTTTGACAGGTGCACTATAAAACTCCAACATGATTTGAAGAGTAAAAAAATTAGAGACTAGTACTAAACTAATCAAAACAATATTGTAACCGATTCCTAATCGAGAATACGTAAAAACCCATTTTTTTAGTTTGTAGTTTTTAATTAAATGTACGTTCAGCGTTGCAAGCCCGAAAATTTTGAAAAAATAATATAAAAATATTATTGCCATATTAGAGAAGAAAAAATAGCTGTTTATTAATAATACTGTAAATAGCGTTTATAATATGTAAAAAAATTAAAAAAAAAAAATTTAACAAGTCGCAACTGTTTGATTGATTATATGTAACTACTTGAAGTACTGTTTATAAAAGAAAACATTACAAATTAGTTTTTTTATTACGATACATTTTAAAAATAACCTGTAGTATAATTTTTCATAAAAGATATTCAGTGTATATTAAAAAAAAGATAATACGCATACAGATTTTATATTATTGATTTATTTTTTTTTGTAAATATTACTGGTTAGGGTTGGTTGCTTGAAATTGTAAAAGTATTACCAAATATGTAGCAATTGATCCAGTTATCTGTAATCCATGTTTAATTATAAATTTAATATATATTCAAATAAAATTTTTTTACACTCACCGACATGAGAACAGAATTATCCAATGAAAAAAGACCATACACGGTAAAATGCACATTTTGATGTAACAAATATATTAAAAATTTGTTGAGCTGAAAATAAAATTAATGCTGAGTTAAAAAGTAGATTTTAATATTCACATTGCTATTCAATTGTAAATTAGTGAGTTTATTTTTTGAAATAATCGTTTAAAATTAAAAGAATGATACCTTATCTATAAATTCAGAGTTCTGTACACTTCTTAATCCTTCATTTATAATTTTTCCTGTCCTTTTACTCTTAAAAATTGAATTTAAAATAGAGTCTACACTATTTCGTAAAGATATCTCTGTGAAAAAACTTACCTCCAAAATGATTTCAGTGACCGATTTAGCCAGAGTTATTAAAGTAACGAAAAAGTAAGTCATTTTACAAACACAATGAATGTATAAAATATCCGGCAAGGTAAAACTCCCAAGTACAATCGGTTTAGCTGAATTATAAGTATAAACTAACTGTGACATAAATGCGTATAATGTACAAAAAAGCATTGGCTGGGCGTAAAAACTTGATATTCTTTCAGTCAGATTAGTAAGTGAAAGGTGTAAGTCATGTAGATGTGAAAATTTATCTAATTTAACTTGGGCTGCGTTCGAAATAATTTCATTGCAGATAATGTGAATTTTTTTCGAACTACTATCACTTTTGAAGACAGATTGAAAATTATGATTAAGCATTTCAAATAGATGAGCTACTAGTTTTAAAATGATTGTGTACTGTACAAGTGTATAGTTAATTATTAATTCTGTTAAATATTTGGTAAGGAGGTTAATAATTCCATCGAAAAGTTGAATCTCGGCTGTAGAATTTAGAATAATCCATGTAAACAAATTTGTTATGAAAATTACAGAGATGCTGAATATTAGAGATTTATTTTTCATGGTAAACATATGATTTTCAAGTGACATGAGAGAACGTCTCAGATTCACTATTACATTTAATATTTTCGTAGCTTCTTCTTGCTGAGTACAAAATTTGATAATTATTATTGAAGAGAAAATTGCAGCAAGTACCATGCGAATTGTATCAATGACCCTTTCAAACTCATTCATATTAGACTTGTTATAAAGTCTACATAAATTTTGATAGTTATTATAATTAAAAACAACTATTACTACAACTAGAAAAGCATTGTATCCTATGTCATTTTTCGAATATGAAAAAAAAGTTTTCACTTGACTATTTTTAACTGACTTAATGTTAATATGCATTGTTGCGAGCCCAAAAAATTTTAAAAAATAAAACATAAATTTCATTAAAAAAATTTGATTAAATTTTAGATTTACAGTAATCATTTTATTTAAAAACTAATGAAGAATATAAGCTTAATTTTTTCTATGTTTTACTAAGTTTTACACCATACTTGCGTATTTCATCATAATTTGTATTGATTTTTACTTTCATCAACCCTAAGTGAAATTTTTCATTTATGAAATCATTAGATTTAATAAGAAAACAAATCAGCAAATTGAAGGTGGACATAACTAAGTTAATTACATGTTGCTAGTCTTAAGTTGTTGATTTTGTACTTTGAAACTGTAGCAGAATCACCAAATAAGTTGCAATAGTGCCAATCATCTAAAATTTTCCTTTGTTTAAATATTTCTATTTAAAAATAATATCAAATGAATTGTAATTTATTACCGACATGAGAAGAGTATTATCTAATAAAAAAAGGCCAAATACTGTGAAATTTATTTTTTGATGTATTAAATAAATTAAAAAATTATTCAGCTGAAAAAAAAAAAAACATGATTTTTTAAGAATCAATATGAAATAATAATTAGTATATTACCTTCTTCCTCACAAATTTGCATTGGATTGTTCTCAACCCTCGAATAATTATCTTTCCGGTGTTTTTACTCTGAATAAAATGAGTTTTTACAAGTTTATATGAAAGAGAAAATCAAATTAATTTATAATTGTTATTTGTGCGTGCTATTAGTAGGGTAACCTAAGTTCTGTTGGGTACCTCAGCGAGAGATTCAATTTTCTCTTTAAATAGTTACAAAAAATTGCAATTCTTTTTAAACAATTTAAGCAAAAAGTATAATGATTTTTTTGTAAGAAAAAACTGAATATATGTATAACCTTGAATAATAATATTCAGTCTTTACTTTGCTTAGGCTCAATTTTTACTTTTAGTGCTAGTATCATTTTTTGCGAAAAAATAACAATTTCGCGCGAGTCTTGGAAAAATGAATTTTTTATAAAAAAAAATTTTAGTTAAAGTCTGCAATTAAATTTATGTTTGTCCAGAAAACTGAATTTTATTGTTTTAATTTTGGAAGCTATTCTTTATTGTCAATCAACTTGCTTCAGTATTTCAAGAATCAATCGAAAAAATAAGAGTTGCTTTCTACTTCATAAGTGATTTTTTTGCTGATGCATCAGATACCTGGTGTATATTGTTTACTTCACTTTCTCAAAATAACAGTCAAGCTTTACGCGAGATTAAGATTTTTTTTGTTTAAGAAATGAAAGTTAAAAGGAATTACAATAGACTAAAAATTTAAAACCTTACCTCTAAAATAACATCCGTGACTGATTTTGTTAAAAATAAGAACATAACAAAGTAATGAAAAACTCTAAATAGACAATGAATGTATAAAATCGGTGGTAGAGTGGAAATTCCTAATACAATTGGTTTGCTGGAATAAAAAGAATATAATAAAAACGAAATAAACATGTACAGAACACAAAATAGTATTGGTTGACTATAAAATTCCGACACTTCCGCTGATAATTTACATCCAGACAAATGTAGATCGTGCAACCGCGAAAGTTGATTTCCTAAAACAATTTCGTTTTTTGTCTGAGCATCATTTAAAATGCGATAAAATGTATTATTCACAGTTTTAAAAATGCGATTTAATATTTTCAAAATCACAGTATACTGGACTATTAAATAGTTATTTATCAATTCTGGAACATATTTGAACATGAAATAAATTTCTCCGCTATAAAGTTGAATCTCATTTGTTGCGATTATTACGGTTCGTATTGTAATATTTGTTAAGCAAATAATGGTCACACTGTATACTAATGATTGCTGTTTGTAACATTCTTTGCTGTTAACAATGATCAATGACCTTTCTAGACCAAAAATGTCATTAATTATTTTAGTAGCTTTCTCTTGATGAATGCAGTATTTAATTAAAATAATGTAACAACACAAAAAAGAAAAGGCCAGTCGAATATTTTCTGAAGTTCTCTCAAAACTATTCAGATTAGAAAGATTATAAAATTGAAATGACTCCAAAATATAAACATACTCAAATATTAAGATGATAATCATCAGTCCGATGTTGTAAAATACATCCTTTTTAGAATAAGTAAAAAATATTTCTTCCCTTTTTGTGGTTTTTGTTGAAGAAATATTCATTTGCATCGTTGCAAGACCAAGCAATTTACAAAAATAAAAAAAAAGTTTCACTAAAAATATTTTAACCACCATGATAAACGAAAATATTCGTATATTTTGTAATTATAATTTTTAACAAATTAATTATAAGCTCAACTTTTTTATAAATCTTTCTCTTTTAACTCATAGAAGTATTTTTTATTGTGTTGTGCAATAATAAAAATAAAGTAGGGTAAAAACATCGATTCAGTAAATTAAAGTGGATTAAAAAATATACAAGCTCAAACTGATAAATTACTTTTGTATATTACAAAGAGCAAAAAAGTTTTTAAATTAGAAGCCGTAAATTTTATATTATATTTTTTACGACGACTAAATACATTCCTTTCAGATTACCTTCAACCAATTACAAAGCTCCAGAAATTTGAAATTGTAAAAGAATTACCAAATACGTTGTTATTACTCCCATGATCTATGAAATTTTGTTTTATTACTCAACGTATTAACAATAATAATGAAAAAAATAAGAGTAAAAAGTAATGGTTTTTCTTACTTTTATTAACAACGAGTTGTCCAATGAGAAGAGACCAAATACATTGAATTCTACATTTTGATTTTTCAAATAGATTAAACACAACTTTAACTAAAAGCAGATTAAAAATATTTCTTTAACAAATGAGAAACTTGGAGTAACAAAATTTTGATGTTACCTGACTTATAATTTGATGATTCGTTGAATATGTCAGCCATTTATTTAGGATTTTTTTAATTTTTTTACTCTGTTGGATCGTTAAATATTTTATTTTCGTTAATTAGGCTTTAATGTAACTACTGTAGCTATAGCAAAAGAAATATCTGACCTCGCAGATCATGTTTGTTACCGATTTAGCCAGAATGATCAATAGAACGGTGTTGTGAATAACTTGAGAGATAGGGTATAAAAAGGGGAACATTAAATAGTTGATACCTAGTAGGCATAACTTGGATGAGTAATAAGAATATATTGTTAACGAAATAAAAACATAGGTTACACAAATAAGCATTGGCAAATTATAGAATTCTGATATTTTTTCAATGACTTCGCATAGTGCTAAATGTACTTTGTGCAAACGTATTAATTTTTCTAATCCATTTTGAAGAGGATCCGTACGGTCGGTGTAATAAATTTTATTTGTATTTAAGAAATTTTCAGAAATTTTAAAACACTTTCGGTTTATTGTTTTAAAAAGTTCTTCCGACAATTTCAATACGATACTGCACTGAAGAATAATACAACTAATGATAACCTCAGTGTCATATTTTCCCATGTAAGATATGAAACATTTATACGAGCCATTAAGCTTGCTCATGTATATTAAAAAAGACCATGTCGCAAAATTTAAGAAGAAAATTTTTTTCACGTTGTTTGACATGGTAATAGTTTTGGGATTATTTTTCTCATCTAATACTAATAGTGATTCCCTAATGGCAATTAATTCATTAATAATCTCAATAATATTTTTTGATTGAATACGATATTTGATTAAAATTATTGATGAGCCCAGAACAGCAAAAACGATGCGAATAGTGTCTATTATTTGATCTATCTTGGCTGTTTTGTCCAGCATGTACATTTCGTATGAAAATACGATGTTGTAATAATTTAATATGAATAAAATAATTATCAATATTATTGTGCAAAATGAGCATTTTTTTGTTTCAACAAATGATAAACCTTGGAGTTTTATATTTTTAAATGATTTTATTTGTAACTTTATAGGTACTAGCCCTGTTATTTTAAAAATATAGTAAATAAATAATAATAACACAATTTGACAGTAACTTAAATTTTTAATTAGCATTATCTTTCACAAATAATATACTTCTAAACTTTTGAATTATTTAGATTACTGTTTAAGCTTTTACCAAAAATACTACAATTTTTATTCCCTGTGCGTGATGTAATAAGCATTAAATTCTTTGACTGATTTTTTATTTATTTTTTCATTAAACGTAAGAGCATTACTTCAATAAAATTAAGTCATGCCAATGAAAAATTCAAACTCACTACTGAAAACTTCAGACTTAAAATGTCATTAATAAAATTGATAAATGTTACTATCAAATTAAATGTTCCCATAACAAGATTCAGTTGCAAATACTTTTTATTGCAATCTGCGAGATTGGCTTACGAGATAATTTTTTTTTTGTTTTTTAAAATGTTGTTTATAAAGGTTATTTTTTATTTTTTTAAAGTATTAGGTATTGCAACTATGAAACTCAACATTTCAGCTGTCAATAGTAAAAAAGCTCAATATTTTTTTTTTACTCACTCCCGTATCGATGTGTTTTATAATGTTTTGCTTGTGATTTCGTCTTTTATTTTAAACTATTTTAGTTTTAAAACTATTCCTAAACTTTACGAACTAGCAAATATGAGTGAATTTGAATGTGTAATCGATAGAATTCGACTCATTTTAGCAAATACTTGTTCTCTAGTGACTTTAGTTGTCTTTTGTTTGAGACAAAAACAGGCCACTAGAATATTGAACGACATTATTAATATCAAGGCGTCCTTGGAACTATTCGACCAGACTGTATTTAAAAAAAGCTTTACAATTTTCAAAAATGTCATGCAAATAGTTATTCTAACTACTTTTACTTGGGGTCCCTAAAATATTTCAGTTGTTTTTTATATTAATGAAACTTTCATATGTTTTGTTGCAAAGTATTTATGTGATTTGATTAATTACTACGTTATTATGGAGTATGCGCTTATTCTACAGTCAATTCGGCAACTTTTCAAAGTTATCAATGGAAATACTAATAATATTTTTCATGACCTTAATTCTGATAATAATAAATGCAAGTTTATAGTAAACCGCGACTGTGATGTTTTACCCAAAAATAGTTTGATAAATCATACGCAAAGGTCTGGCATGTTTGAAAGGCTGCATGATTTACATTTAACACTTTACAAACTTTCAAATGAAATTTCGGATTTTTACGCTCTACCAATGTTATTTTGTCTTCTTCATGTGTTTATTTCTTTGTTAACATATTAGTATTATTTTATTCGACCAATTGTCTTTGGATTCCCGACCCTCCCATTTTTGTTATATATTCATAGTTTCATCAGGTTGATTCATTTAGCTGTTTTATCCCTAATCCTTACTAAATCTGCTACGATGGTTATTATAGAGGTAAAAGTATTAAATATTTTTTATTTCTGTACTAAGTATTATATAACATTTTTAATTTATTTTTTTTCATTCTGACTCATGTAAGAGTGAGAAAACTACGATTATCATCAACGAAGGTCTGAAAAATCTTAGAAATAAGCAAGAAATTAAAAAAGTTTGTTGAATGTTTACTTTCAGGTAAAAGTTTGGAATAAAATAATTTATTGATTACAAAATATTTTTTAGCTAAACAATTTTTTAACCTACTTACTTCATCTACGAGTGAAATTTAGTGTCTTCAATCTTTTTTCTCTGGATAATTCTTTACTGATGACGGTTAGTCTGTTTACGATAATCTATTATGAATAATGAAAAATATTAACTATTTTACGGATTTCAGACTCTTGGCTCGATTACTACTTACTTGGTTATACTTTTACAGTTTCAACCAAAAAATTCTGCATAAAATTTTACTGCAATTATAAAATTTTTATTGTTTATTTGATGTAAAAATCATGAATAAGGTTGTAAGTATCGGTTTTTCTCTTTTTTGTTACTAGCTATGAAGACAAGTGTAAAAAAATTTTTAAATTTTAAATATATTTAAAAAACTAAAATTAACTCTTTGATGGGGAAACTTTATGAAGACACATCTAATTATAAGATTGTATATACTGCCTTTTGTACCCTAGTAATCTTGGACTTGACTGTTTTAAGAGCGCACGCGTTTTAACAGACCATTGGTAACCAGATCTTTCATACATAAATTTAAAGGAAATGTACATACGAGTCAAGTTCGGCTGTTTCGTCTACATATATATCAAGATTAATATACTTTAGGTTAAAATTTTTAATGATGACTGTAATAAAAAACTCAATTAAAAAAAAAAAAAAAATTCAAACCTGGTGAATTTGAAAAAATAATAAAAAAAATTCAAAAAAATTCGTTAAAAAAAAAAATTACATATAAATTGTTTTTTAGTTTACAAAATTTATGCACGATACGGAAGAACTATTATTTTAATCGATGTTAGGCGAATTGAAAGCTCCCTTCGATCAAAGTTGCATTAATGTTAACGTATTTCGCTACCGGCAACGTCGCATCGGTAGGATAATTCTATTTGGTTTTTTAAACCTCCCAGTAGGTACGTTAAGTACAGACCGGGAGTGATAAGTTATTTCTTAACTATGACGTGTAAAAAATTGACGAACGCTAGAGCAAAACAAATTGTAGCTATATAGATACATAGATATGCAAGTTATGAGTACTGAAGCTTAGCTTCCTAGAAGAATATATCTGTTTACAGTTTGTTTTACTCCACCGTTCGTCAATTTTTTACGTATTATGACGTCATAGGTACTTGAGAAAATGGTGGATATATTGATTCCACCACGGTTGAGAATACCTTATAATAGACCGTTCGATTCAACTTTGGGAGCAGGTACCGGATATATTTGTGTACATATTTAAATATATATAGGTATACACCGCGCTAGTAAGAGCTGATTCGATAAGTACCTGCAAGAGTTGAATCGAATAAGTCTAACGGTACCTAATCTTAGTATTTGAATTAGTCGCCGATTTACGCTGACGCCCTCTGCAGCCGGCAGTCCTAGCCTGTATCCTTCGAGAGCATCAATTTCGGTACTCTAATTTACGTTAGTGTAGTGCGCGAGTATACTTTTATAGATAATGAGTTGACTTACAAATAATTATCTGCTCGGGAGAATCGGTACCGCGAAAAATGCAACAAAGAGACATCCAGGCCGGTACTTGAGAACATGGTGGATATATTTATTCCATCACGGTTGAGAATACCTATCCTTCGAAAGCATCAGTTTCGGTATTCTAATTTACGTTAGTGCAGTGCGTGAGTATAATGACTTGACGTACAAATAATTATCTACGCGGGAGAATCGGTACCGCGAAAAATGCAACAAAGAGACCTCCAGGCCGTCCCAAGTCTAAGAAAAGAGGCTGCAGTGCTATGGAGGAAGAAACTGCGGTGAGTTATACTATGATTGTCGTATTATACTTACCAAGGAAAGTCAGAAGTCTTTTTACAATTCATATTCTGCTGCTTTTGGTAACTGTATCAAAAAATGATTAAGAAAAAGGATTAAAGCTAAATAGCTGAATATGCGTCAAGTTTTGAAAATTTTTTCTACAGTGAAAATAATAATTTTGACTAGTGGTTTTGAATAAAATTCGAATTATTCTATAATTTAAAAATAATATCATTATATTTATTATTATAAGTAGACTAACTTTAATGTAGTTTCATTCATTCAAAAAATTTCAAATAATTAATCAAATTTTTTTTCTTGAAACAATAGCCGATCACATTTCGAACGAAAAAAATCTTGTAAATTAAATCGTTACAACGAGAACAAAAAACCAGCAGATACTACTCCTGGTGACTGTTTTATAAAACACTTTTACTCTTTTCATAAATTCAAGATGATAAGCCAATTGCTCTTAAAATAGCTTTACGTTTACATTCTCTTGTGTGTTCACATATAACCATTTACATCTTAACCTCAAATTTCAAATTGCAATCGACGTTATTAACGATTTACATAGCACAGCTCTTAAAATAAACTTAGCAATTAAAATATGAAAATTCATTTCACATAGAGTATAATTCAATTTTTTGACAACTTTCTCAACAAGTAGTGTTAGCAGCAGTCGATGACTCAAGCAAAAATTGCTCGAGCCGTCAATTAAAAAATCCGGTAAATATGCCGGTAACTTGAGCCATTGAGCAACTATTGATTGAGTTACAATATTTTGGTTAAAAAAAATTTTACTTAGAAGCCATCGGGATTCTAAAAGCACTGCTGTGCTTACAGTCAAAATCTTTAGAAAAAACTTTCCATTTCTATAGAATGAATGACAAAAAGAAAAAAAAAAAAAAAAACAACGTTTTATGAATCACTGTAGCTGTGCGCAATTATCGGTAAAAAAATCTTTTATTTAGAAAAATACATAAAACCAGTAGTAACAAAAACAAAGGACCAAGCCCAAACAAACAAAATAACAGAAGGGAGGAGAGAGAAATCGAGAGGGTGCAGGAGAGAGAATTTTCGAGTTCTCAAATAACCATCAAAAAGCTCCCTCTTCCTTCGACACTTATTTGCTCTGCTGTGCTTCGCCCTTCTACCCCCAGAGACAGCTCCAGTCTCCATTGAAAATCCCCGAGCCGCTTGTCTTGTTCCATTTTCCTTTTTTTTTTTTCTTTTCTTTTTATACCTACCTACTACGAGTCTTGTTTTACTTTTCCGGGCAAAAGACACGGAAGCAGCGGCAGCATCGGAAACAAAAAGTAAATCGCGCGCGCAATTCCCTATGTCCTCAAGTTTATATTTGCAACAAAGAAAAGACAACGAGTAATGACGAAGCTAAAATTTTTTTTTTATTCAAATCAAACGATTCCGAAATTTATTGTCAGCTACTTTTCAACAAGTAGGGTTAGGTTCACGATTTTGCTGCAATAGTATATTATTCACCGAGGGACTAAAGTGTGCCGGGGAGGCCCGCTGCGGTTGCAATTAGCAATTAGCGGGCCTCCCCGGCACATTATTAGTTCCGAGTGATATATACACTTTTTTAATCTCGTATCGCAAGATTTAACTTGATTTCCTCCGATCAAAGCCAAAAAAACGGCGAGGTTGCTCCCTGCGCATAGCGACCAGCGCGCATCTCACAGCAGATCAGTGTGTGTCTCCCCGAGCCGCAAGCGAGGGGAGACAGCTGATCTGCTATGCGCGTTGGTCGATTGCGCAGGGAGCCCCTGCCGTTCTTTTGGCTCTCATCGGAGGGACTCAAGTTATTACTTGCGATGCACGAGGTTAAAAAATTTTTTTTTGACTTTATTGTCACGAGTTTTACAACTCAAGGTCACTGTTTGACTTTGGGTTTATTTACAAGTACTTAGATTTAATAAATTTGACCATCAAGATTTAAAAGTTTCTTAATTTTACAAGAAAAAAAAGCGAATGATTATTTTTCATTTATGTTTTTTAAATCCAAAATTATATTATTTCTTTTCAATCTTGTAAGTTTATCATATTACTTGAATTTTGTCAATTTTAATTATTATTCTAGATTAAATTAGGTATAAAGGTACTTATGTCCGTTGATGATTTATTCATAAGGTAATTGTACCTACAGTGCCCCCCCCCCCCCCCGCGCGCAAGGCAAAACTGGTACTACGGGTGACCATACTATTATTTTCGAACGTGCAAAGACTCATTTTAAAGGTTAAAGCAAGCATTAAAATTAATTTTTTCAAGAAATCAAAATATTGTGTACTTCAAGTGCCCCCCTCCCCCAAGCAAAAACTGGTACCACGGGTGAATATATACAGTTACCTCAAATAAACAGATTTAATAAAAGTAATTTTTATAGCTTTAAAGACCTTTATTTAGAAAATAAAATTATTCTCCATATCATCACTGTTGGCTTCTGAGTCAAATCTTCCAAATTTAGTCGTATTTGAACTAATGAATTTTTTTTTTTTTCTTTCTTTTTTTTCATCGTTAAAAGCAACCGCCGTAGAAAAACTTGCCTTCCACTTTAGTCCCGCAAAAAAAAGACATAAAAAACCACCGCGCGAACGATTCGCGCACTCTTAGCAGCCGCAATTAAAACAAAAGAAAGGAGGGTGGAAAAAAGGGGGGGGGTGGCAGCCGTAAAACACAGGAGCGTCCATTCACGGGCCTATTCCATATTCGACGGCGGCGGCGACGAGAGTCGCTCGTAAAGTACCAACCACCGAGCCAACCACCCTTGGCGTTTAACGGCAGAAAGGAAACTTCTTTTATTCTTACTTTACGGATTCGTTAACTACGCGTATATTTTTCGTCTCCCACGCCTGCCGAGTTGTAAAGAGACGAATGGGCTGCGATGAGTTTTAATGTCCTAGAAAGTAAATGAGGATAACGAGTGATAAAATCTCAAAATTAGTAAATTTTTAATGACTTTTTCGAAAAAAAATTAAACTTTTAAATAAACTTATAAAAAGTTTCAATCTTTTAAAAGTAATATTCATCTTGGGATAATGAAGTTTATGTTGCGCGTTTCAGAAACGAGGACGCCAGATGAGCCTGGTGCGAGGGATAGGAGGGGGTGGTAGTTATTATCTTATTAGGTGCGAAATGTTAACGGAAACACGTAGGCGCGATGCCAGTTTTACGGAGTCGGAAAGCTTCCTGGCTGCTTCTCTGTACCTTGTAGATAAACCCGGAAACAGACTCATTTGTATTACTTAACTCGGCGTTAAACCCTTTCCACCGAGTTATGAATCCTTATCTATTACTATCCACATTTATTTTTTGTTTATCAATGGGTAATTCTGATCTTTGCAAGTTGGTACTTATTACATAATTTACAAATTAAACTCGCAACCGTAATAAATAATTTGATGAATTTAATATTTAGAATAGTATTCTAATGTGCAGTACATTTATCTTAAAAAATTTATAAATGTCGATAAAACCATTTTGTTTTAAATGAGTTTATCGACACTCGTGAATCCCCATAGAAATTTTCATTAAAAAGATCAAATTCGTTCATCTAAAAACAGGATAAATATGAAAATTCGTAACTTTGGGCTCTCGATGTTCACTGGGCACCGACATGTAAAGTACGTTTCACACTTGTGCTCAAAACAAATTGTTTTAATGCGCAGCCGTTGGCCGCTGGTGCGAATCAGAGTGGAATTTAAATGTTGCTTGGTCTCGCATCTGTATTTTTCCGCGCATTCTTTTTTCCAATTTAATAAAAATTCTTTCGTAAAAAATTGTACTTACCTATACTAAAGTATTTTATTAGTCACTTGTGCGCTCGTTCTAGACCAATTTATTTTAGTTACCTGGTAGGGAGTAAAACGTAGTCATAATAGAATTCGGTTGACGAGGTTCAGGGAGATATTGGATCGAGAGGCAGGGTAATCACTCAGTCCAGGAAGTCCTCAAACAGTAGAGTGAGGATGGAGAGGTAGTACTCCAAAAACAAACAAGAAACCGAGTCGTTTGCCCGGGCGGGAGGACGCACGGGAGTTGCTTTTAATTCGTCCTAATTAGCCTCGGCTGGTGCAGGTCCTGGTCCGATGCAGCGGCTTTAATTTCCATCGCGGTACCACCGCCGCTCGCGCGAGTGGCGCGGGCTTGCGCTGGTTTACCCCGAGGTTTACCCCGTAACGAGTTTTCCTGATTCTCGTTAGCGTTACGACATTAGCATCTTGTTTCCCTTCTGTCCTTGCAGGCTGCACCCTCCCGAGATAATTGCCGAGTCTTGAAGTGTGCATTCGAAGATTCTGTTAAGAGCCAATTGAACTTGTTCAATCCAAGTTTTTATTCTCGTTCCCACGGGGTAAGCCGCTATTTTCTGAAAAAAAGGTCAATGCTCTTTCCCAACCAGGTGATTCTGTAGAGTCGTAAAAAATTATATGATTTAATATGTTTTTTTAAATACCAGATTTTTTAGAAGTAATTCAACTTGCATAATCATCTCGATAATCATAACTTTTGACCGTAATTTAATTTGAATCGATTAATTACACAGTCTATGTCTTTTTCTTAAAAATTTATGTGAAAATCGTTAATTTTACAGCTGTACAAATTTTTTCAAAGCGCTAGCGTAAAAATACTTAAAGTAAAATGAAAAACACTTTGCGGGTCTCGAAGTGCTCATTCAAATACTATCTTTTTTTCAAAAACATTAACACGTTTGCCTAGCGTTTTTTTTAACAATTGTTCTAAGATATAGTTAAATAACTTTTTAGAAATTTTTACGAGTTTGTTTAAGAGAAATTTGAATGTGACCTTTAAAATATTTAACTTGCTCGATTTGACAAATTTGCACCCCTCAAATAAAAATTCATTTCCCGAGAGAGAGTGCACCGAATCAGAGACCTTCGTGCGCATAAACTCAAAATCACGAAAATGGAAGTCGCGGTCTGTATCTCTAGGTACGATCTCTGGCTACAGGGTTGCTATTTTAACAGCTGTTATAGCTAGTGCAACTGGAACGAAAGCTCGTACGCTGCAAGGCTTCATTAGACACTGCAGCGGACGCTAATACGCGGACCGTCAATTAACGCTGGACCGGTAGCCAATGACACACCGTTGTAGAAAGCCCGACTGTTCGTTATTATGCGTGTAACCAGTCACTACTCTGCTGGCGATGCTTTATGCCATTCGCAACCAGATATGTACCAGATATGCGTCTACCTTCCCGTGTAACAACCAACGGAGTCCATAAAAATGTATTCACCAAAATCGGTTATTTTCATGACTAGGTATTTCGATGAATTTTTTTTTACAGTACATTTTATTCGATCTTGCATATTTTATATGTAAATCAAACGAGGGGATAATCACTTAATCCTCCCCAAAAATCCTCTCAGTCCTCTTGGTCCTCTTAAGGTCCTCATAGTCCTCTTTAGGTCCTATATATAAGTCCTATTGAGATTCTTCAAGCTTCAATGATAACTGAATAATAATTTTATGTTTTTTCTTGCGTTTCCTCATGATTAAAAAATTTTAGTAGTAACTGCATTGATAATTTTAATTGAAAATAACAAATTTTTGATTTATTTATTACCTTTCAAAAAGTGATTTTTCAACTTTTATTCATATCTTAGAACCTACAAAGACTAGAGACATGCGGTTTGCGGCAAAATTTTCTAAAAAAAAATTGTAGCTTTTTTATGATTCTTAAAAAAGTTTTTCGCGTGTAAGTAGTTTGTCTAGGTCCTCATGGTCCTCTTTAGGTCCTCTTGGTCCTCTTTCAAAGAGGACTAAGTGATTACCCCCTCGAAATCAAATTCAAACAATTAAAAGAATATATTGTCAAAGATTGAACAATAACGCAGAGTCCAGGATTCAGTTTTCAGTTTAATTAAGGTTATTAGATGATTCAAAAGTAATCGTCAGTTATTCATTTAAGCTTGATTAGTTATTTAAACCGTTTTTGAAATCATAATATTAATTACATAAAATATCTATGATCTCTTCTCTGAATTTTAAAGTAAAATTAATACATTTTTGGAAAGAGCGATTTCAGGAGAGCTCGGATGCATAATAAAAAAAGTCAAATTCATACTTCTTGCGGTAATTTTTACCTTGGTTCTAATTAAAATACCAACTGAAAAACTTGTAGAGTTGTGAGGACCATAAAAGACCCCCAAAAACTCGCAAAACTATGAAAAACACCTCCTATGAAAAACACTTACTATGAAAAACACCTCCTTCAAGTTTTTTCGTCTGCATGCGAAAATTTCGAACAAAACACTCGTCAAGTCTCTCGAACGAACAAAAGGCCTGTCGCGGTTCGGGCAACAACGTTAAGCCCAAAAATATGAGAAGAAAATCTAAAGTAAAAAGAACTTTACAAACAATTTGTCGGGGTTTTCAGACTTATTCTTTTTTTTTTTTTTTATTATTATTATTATTTTCACTCATTTTTTTCCACGTCTTTCACGCCTGAGATCTTCTTTCTGTTGTAGCTTTAAAACACAATTTTTAAGTTACGTGAAAAAAAAATATTTTAATGAGTACGGAAGACGGAGTGTGATTTTACTGTTTACCCTCACCAACTCGGACGCAGCTTTTTGTTCGAGTTTCTTGCTTTCCGCTTATCTCCAATGCTGAATGTTCATTTGCGTTTCTACTAGTTGAGCTTGCTGCACCGAGAAGGGAATTCGTTCGTGGATTAATTGACGGTTTTACGCACGGGTTTTTACTTTGGCCCATGACGAAGCGATTTATGTTTTGTGAGGGATTACGTTTGGGCACAGGATAGAGCTAAAAAGTTAATCGCTCGTGATGCTTTATTTATGAGAGTTGTGCGTTCATTCGTGTTTCTTGTTTAATGAGTATTGTTTGTACAAAATGAATTAGTCAAGTCATTAATTAATCCAGTTGGATAAATTTAGAGAGAGAATTTTATAAAATCTTGAATGATGTTGTGAAAAATAATTTTTATAGTAAAGTTTTATTGAAAAAGAAAAACCCAGGCTAAAAGCGACAATTTTTTACAATTTTTTAATTGATAGCTTTAGTATTTTGGGTCAAATAAATTTGACAATTGAATAGCGGTTTTTTTGGAAGGAAAATTTATACGTACCTGACAAAAAGCTAGATTTTATATTTTTAAAGCTCGGGTGATTCAATACCGACAGTTAAGAAAAATTGCAGTGTAGTTTCGAGTTAAAAATACACAATCCATATTTGTACGGGGTGCGATTTATTGAGATTTATCGGCAGCATATTTCTAAAAGTGTTGTTCATCAGATCGAGCATCAGATTCAAACTTCGATAAAATAGTGCCGAGATTTTTTTTTATGCTGAGCAAGTTTTCATTCAATCATAAGTTTATGTATTTAATTCAAAAAAGTTGTTAATGTATAAATATATATAATAATAATTCCAAAAAAAAACGCTGCCAAATTTATTAAAAAGACTACTCTTGAAATTTTTTTTTTGAATTTTACAAATAACTTATAAAGGTATAGAAAATTATGTTATTTTTCAAAAAAGGTGTAAAATTTTTAAACCTCGTGGTTGCAATTAAAAACTGACTTCTTCGAAGTAAGGTGTATACGTAGTTAAAAGAGTGGTTAAATCCGAGGAAAGCAGCGAATTTAAAATTTGCTCGAGTCAGGCGCGTAAGCAAGCAAGCTCTACGCGGGCCAATCCGTCATAGTCGGCCACACCTTGGAATCAATATAGCCTGGGGGCATAAATCACCCGTGTCAACCACTGCAGCATACAAACAGCAGCGGCAGCCTCTGATGCCTGCTGCACCACCAGAGCCTGACTTGGATTTTCGACACGACGAATGGCCGTACTTATACCCGACTGACTATATCACGCGCACTCGTCCTTGCGTTATTGTTTATGCTACCCGCGCTTCCCGAATTATGTTTCGTTATTATATCATCAGCACCCGTGTCAAATATTTTCTAATTCCGGTTATTTTAATTCTTTGATCCTGCAAGCTTAACTTTTCATCTCTGGTGTAGTTTTTAATACATAGTTTACGTTTTGATTTTTAATTATTAATTATTTTTAGCTTTTAATTTAAAGTCTAAGATTGATCGTTAATTGAAGGCTTGTGTAATAAATCTTAAGATTGTAATTTTTCCTATATTTAATTTAATTTGTAATTAAAATTAAGTAAATTTTAACAATTACCGATATCAAAAAATAAATATAGCACAAAAATGAATATAACTCGGTAGAATTTGGGTCAAAAGTAGAGTGGATAGAACGATAAAATTGAATGAGCACTGCAGTTACAACACAAGTGTTCACTTATACGGAATAGAATATCATACAGGAGAGGATTATCGGACAGTGTCAATAAATTGGCGGATCGTAGCACGCGACGACGCCGACGACGCCAAAAGCATCGCGAGGCACTCGGTTTCTACTACTCCTGTTTGCTCTCTTCTCTCCCTCTCTCTCTTTTCCTTTATTTTTTCCAGGCGCGAGCTGGAACGAAATTTCACAGCTGAAAGAATTCGGTGGATCTTCGGAGGTAGTGTAAGATTCTCCAATCGAGCGAGTACGCGACTCATATTGGTTTTCGATACCATCCCATCATCATCCCCTTTGTTTATTTTTTCGAAAAAAATTTTTGTACCTCTCATCCAGAAGTCTCATTTTTTTTTCGTAATTTGTACTTTAGATTAATAGTTTTTGTAGACTTTAAAAATACAATTTTTTTTCAACAGCCCCTTTAAGGATGTTTGGTACTTACGAAAAAATGCAGCCGTTTTGTCAATTTTGATCGGATCGATTAATGATTAATATCAAAATAATCATTGAATTTTTTGCCTTTTTTGTTCGATTTAGTTTAAAAAAAAATCAAAGTATTTTTTTAAATACTTTAACCCAAACGCTTATGGAAATCAAGCAATTTTTTTCTTTGATCGTTTGTCACTCTTCTAAAAATACAGAGATCGTTAAAAGAATTATTGGAATTTGTAGATTTCAGCTCGAAGAAGATTTTAAGATTTTTTTTATAATACCTTTCCGACCATTTAAAAAAGATAACAAAGAAAAACTAGCGCGCAGCGGTTAAATTCAATGCGCGTCTGAACAAGAAATGCTCTAACTTTTTTTCTACTGCATTTTTTCATCTGAAAATTTGTACACAATATCTTGAGGTCTTAATTTTTAATGTGAGATTGAAAAAGTTAATGTTTTTAAACTTTTGTCGCAGAGTTTTGTAAATTGAAAATTAGGTTATGTTTGCGTGATTTTTCCTATTTTTTTAAAATATTTTTTAAACATAAAATTAATACTACATGAAAGTAGAGACTTTCAACTATGTTGTGTAAAATTTTCAAAATGATTCATCCATTAGGGTCAAAATACTGATAAGTTGAAAGTAAAATCTTCTAGTCGGGCGCTGTGGTGCCCGTCCCCTCCCCTCTTTTCCCCTCACGAAAGTACTTACCAAACATCCTTAAACTATACACTTCAGAATCATTAAAAGAATCACACATAAAAATCAATATAATCAATAAAATATCAATTTTATTTTAAGTAAAAATTTTCGGAAAATATTATTTTCAACAAAATATCAATTGAAATTGATTCCAACGAGGATTCCAAGGCTCTAAACACTTTAAATTTGTCAAAAGAATCGCGAAGGAATCACAAAAGAATCAAAAGAATCATCAGTGATTCTGAAGTGCATAGTCCCTCGTCTTTTATGCTTCCAAGAAATGACGTTTTATCTTAGAGAAACAATTGTTAACGAAAAAGTCCAAGTAGTCACTTTCTATGATATCGGAACGTTGGTATTTTTTTTAATTATACAGAGTTTTTATGAGTATACATAGAAGCTTTATAAATCATCGTAATAAGTGACGATATCAAACTCAATTTCTTAAAGTTTAATCTACCTTGGCCCTTGCACGGCAATAGGGAACTTGCATCTATTAGCGTCCAAGAAAAGTTAGTTTCAATTAAAAAAAAAATCGATTCAAAATCATAAAAAATTTTTCAGATGACGAGTTGAGTTTCTGAAAACATGAGATATTTGTTTGTAACTTCTGTCTTTACTTTTGTATAAAAAGACAAAAAAAAATAATCTAGCCAGATGAAAATTGAACATTACAAAAACATTTTTTCATGAATAAAATAAACTTTGCGTAAATAATGCAGAGTACGCTGTTGTGAAAAATGCGCAGTGCACTACCTGGGCGTAAATGTGTAAAATTATTTAAAAACACTTTTTTTTTGAAAAGAGCAAGGTAAAATTCTGTTTAATACGCGATTCGGGCAATAATGAAGTTCTTAAGTTTTTCACTGATATAATTTTGTTACCGAGGCACTTTGAATATCAATTAACGCACAATAGAAACAACACCACAAAGCGAAACGTAGCAAATAAATATCAAATGTAGCGGTTGTACACGCATTAATAGTCGGTGTTCGAATGCACAAGGGCCGCACTAGGCTATAACTATATATTTTCGATACTCGAATGGACGCACTATTAATTCCTAACTGTGGCGGGCCGCATTGAATAAATCAGTCGGATAAACAAGCGAGACTCTCTCCGAATTATACGTGCACACGAACACATTCGACACGTGTTTAATTCTATTCAGCCTTTTTTCCCCTTTTTTTTAAATCTCCCTCATCGCTTATTTATGAGATTGACTTGTTAGCTAGATTGATTTGAATTCGATTTTAATACGTGTTTATTCGCTCGCAGGTGCATTGATTTTGTATTTACTATACCATTAGCATCTGCATATTTATTAAGGAATTAAAGCTTGTACAGCCCCTGTTAATAGTATATTTAACGTCATGTTGAACCAATAATTTAACAATGAAACCATTTTTAGATTTTTTTTTCTCCATGATATCGCTATTGATACATTTAATTGTTGTAAAAATGAGTAATTTTTGTATTCGACATCCGAATACAAAAATTATTTACTAACTTTTTGCTAAAGGCTTGTTGAACTTTCATTTGACATTAAGACTATCCCTTACAAGAACTAAATTAGCTTGTGGACCATGGACGAAAAAAAAAAGGTAGAGAAAGAAAAAAAAGCAACAACAAACAAAATATCACTCGCTAAAAGCAAATAATCACTAAAAGGACTTTCCCAAAAGGAGAGACGAGCGAGAAAGAGATTACGAGCACGAAAAGTCAGACCGTGCAGCAGCCAGCGCAAGCAAGAAAAGCAAACACACGTCGCCTCCGAAAAAAAAGGGGGAAAAAAGAGAGCAAGTCCTTATACTCCTGCAGGATTAGAGGAAGAGAGAGAGACCTATGCACGTTGCCGAGGGAAGATCCTTTTTTTCCTTCTTCTTCTTCTTCTTCCTCTTCTTCAGGTGCTTTCCGCGCTTTTTAGTCGCGATGCTTTTTTAATGAGAGCGACGCTGCCTTACCTATACCTATAATATACGCTTGCTTTGAGCCCAGCCGAGCTGCGTTATGCATGACTCTGTTTGCCGCCTCCTCGCGATATCGCGATAAAAATTTTATAACCCAGCCGCGTGCGTTCGTGCTTCTTTTTTTTTTTTTTCTTATTTCGAGCCTCCTCCCTCTTTGCGTGCCTCTGGCTGTTTTGATGCCGCTACATTTTTCTCACCCCTCCTTTGGGATTTTCAAAATTTATTTTAATTTATGCCGCAAGAAGTAACAATACGGGTATCATCATGAGCATTACCTACAATTTTTTTAGCCCCGAGAGCGAAATTGAGCTATTTTTAGATCAGTAGGCTGTACACATTTCTACATTTTATTTTCAATGTAGCTCTGAAGAATCTAAGAAAAAGAAATCGTGGTATTATCCGTTTGGAATCAGGTTCAAATTAAACTTTACACATATTGAGTAAAGAAATTGCTCAAGACGGACTCGTGATAATTAGCTGCATTAATTATAACGATTCATGTGACATGGTTGCGCGCCAGTTTCGACGACTGGTGATTAATTACCGTGTCGAAGAAAATATAGGATGATGCTCAGCAGTAGTTGGCGGTGCTCCAGCAACGTAGTCCTGGATTCTGGAATTTCGATGAACTAACCCAATATTGCTTCATGCTGGAGCTCCCGTCCGACTCCTTCATCTGATGCTGGGGCTGTTGTTCAGTATTAGGGCTTTATATAGGGTTGGCCAAGTTAGCGATCGGATAAGATACCCATCGACTGGGATTATTCGAGCGTCTGATTGAAGTTTGACCAGACATGATAATAGGAGTGTAAAGCGCCTAGAAACTTCGAAGGGGAGCACAAACTTTCGAGCAAACTTTTACAAAAAAGGAGTTACTATGTGCAAAATTGTTAATATGTTGGGCAAAAAACTGTTGTAAAAAAGATAAAAGAGTTTAGTAAAGATCTAGTTAACTAGTATTTGTCTTGCTTCCAATTTTAAATACATAATTATCTAATTTTAAAGCTCCAAAAATGTCAAATTATAGAGATTCCAATGTAGCTGTCCAAAATTTTAATCGAGGTTTTAACTTCTGATAAAATAATTCCTGTAAATCTGCATATACATAATACAAGAGAATATAGAGTAATAATAAGTTAACTTTTAGAGGTAGAGTTTATGTATACTTCTGAGGGTCATCAAACTATTAATAACAGTCTTATTGTTGAGATTTAATGAAACCAATATATGAAACGTCCAAGAAAAAAAGCTTTCTCAAGTTTATTTTATTGCCGTAGTTCAAATTTTGATGTTAAAATTGATCATTGCATTAGACATTTAAAATCTTAAGTTTTTTGGAATAAAATTTTCAATTTATTGATGTTATTTATCAAAAAATTTTAAATAAATTCTAATTGTACTCAGCTACTGGCTACTTAAAAGAATTGAATTGTGGCTGTGCTTGTGACGCTTCCATGTAAATTTGTCTAGGATTTTTTAGACCTGGAAATATGGGAGCAGTAACATAAAAATAAATAGTGAACTGCATCCATCTTTTTTTTTTCTCACTGCACGCAACGCATATGAGTTATAGCTATTACACTTTTTTGTTGGACTATCTTGAAAAAAGTGCCCAAGCTTTTTTTTTGTGGGAATAATACGTGTTGGAATGTACCGCGGAAAAAAGCTTAAGCAGACAAGCATAAATCATGCAAGACTTGATTTCGTATCTGCGCATGTTCTCTGTTTAAAAAATAAAACTTAGCAGATATAAATATTGTTTGTAAATAAACTTTCAATTAATTTATTACTCAACTCATTAGAACTTAAATAATAAAACTTAATGATTTTTATATAAATCTCGAAAAATTTCTTTTCGCATAATATATTTTTTAAAAGTATAAATTTAATGATAAAAATTTTATGTCAAAGCAAAACACATTTAATCCGAAAGACTGACTTCTCTGTGAATATTTTCACAAGTATTAAACGTAATTTGCATTTAACAATACGCGCTCGTGCGTTTTCCAGCAGTTTGTGACCGAACAAACGCAAGCATGCGTGAGTATTAAATATGTACGCGCGAACTGAGTGTAAATGCGATTATGAGAATGCAAAAATACATGGTGCTTACATTTTTAACAATTATTGCGTTTCTTTCTAGTATACATTTTTAAAAAGTCTGTTGAGACAAGTTTAATTATTTTTACGTTTCAGCGGTTTCAATGTTTTTACGCTCACTAAAATATTTGTGTAAACATGGCAAGTGCTTGAACTTTTTTAAATGTTTTAAAGAGATCAGTTTACATTAAAATCTTAGGCAGTACCATTATTACCAGTACTCTTAATAAATTATAAAATTCTATTCTAATGAAGCATGTTGTTAAAGAACTTTAGTAGAAATTGATAAAAGTATTATTGCATGAAAAAGATTATAAAATTAATAAATTTACTGAGAACATCATTTTCTGGATTAATTTTTAAGATGCATTTACATATTGATTCTTCTTTTTCATGTTGATATCCTTTGGGGAGCATCGGCCGGTTTTGAAATGATTTTTTATGCACTCCTGTCGGCAGTGCTTTTCTTCGACTGGACAAAGCGTACTTATTGAATGAACTATACATAGATTAGAACCTTAAAAAAAGAATTAAAAAATATTAATAAAGAAATGAGTGAGAAAAAATAAAACAATTTATCGAAAAAAATTACTATTACTGAGATTTAAAAGATAAGCTATTTAATTTTTGAAGCGTTTGTTAAAAATGATTATAGTGTTTCAAGTCACTGAGTGTAAAATATTAAAATATGATGTAAAGTTACAAACTAGTAATTGGATTATATATTGCCTCTAATAAAAAAAAATTGTTTGCGGATCAAAATAAGTTAATGAAGTCGTAGAGATTATCGCGATTTCAATTTGAAGCCTTTCCCAAACAGCTAACTCGAGATTAAGGGCGACGGAAAACTATTTTTTTTGGTTTTCCAAACAACTAACTCAAGATTTAGGGCGACGGAAAACGATTTTTTTGGGTTTTTCTCGGGTTTTTCAAACAGCTAACTTGAGATTAAGGGCGACGGAAAAAGATTTTTTTTTTCCAACCTGCTAACTCCAGATTAAGGGAGTAGGAAAACGATTTTTTTGGGTTTACCAAACAGCTAACTCGAGATTAAGGGCGACGAAAAACGATTTTTTTTGGTTTTCCAAACGGCTAACTCGAGATTAAGGGCGTAGGAAAACGATTGTTTTGCACTGAGAGAAGGGTTTGGTTATTTTTGGTTTCTCCCATGCTATATATGGTTCATGCGACCAATGGTTTGGTTACAGGAACCAAATGTATAGATCACAGTCATGTCAAACAGTTCGCTGTAATACTTAACCTCAAAAAATTTTTTGCGGTAATTCAGAAAATTACGAACTCATGAAAAATTATTACAACAATAAACAATAAAATAATACAGTAATAAATAAAATTTGTTTTTAAAATAAAAAAAAAATTTATTGATTGATTAAAAATTTACAAATTCCTGTAAAGGATTAGATTAACTAAAACTGTTTTTAAACTTTTAATAGATACAATGCATTAATAATAAAAATGGAATTTATTCTCGAACTACTCTAAATCACGGCAACTTACAATAAATTGGCCATAGGCCGTTTTATGCGCGCTCATTGGTCTTTTTAAATTATTTGGTTCACACTCGATAATTTTATGTGAAGTGGTTTTACCTGGAAACAAAATCTCGTACCCTTTAAAATGATCATCAAATCCTACAGTTTCACACTCAGAATATTCAAATTTTATTGAAGAGCCGGTTTTAAAAATTTTTTTAATTTCAGCAAAAACTGGAGTATTGTTCAAATTATGCAAGTGTATTAAAGAATGATTTTTAAATAAAAATCCGTTAATTTTAACAGCAAATACTTAAAAATTTTGATTCTCGGCTGTTTCTTTTTTGATACAGTGACCAAAAGATATTTCATCTTTCAATTCTTTATTTAACAATATTTTGTAACAAAAATCTAGTTGTATTTTTAAAGAAATTGTCAATAATATATTAACTCTAGATTTCACTAAATGTGCGTAAACTTTAGCTTTTTGGTGAAAACGTTCATATTTATTACAAGAATAGTCCCATTGCACTAATAACACTAGGATAGTGAGTTAACAAATGATACTTTGGCTTTAACTCTTCCTCAAATAGCTCCATGAATTGCATGTTATGAGATTTAATTAACTGCTGTAGCAGTAAAATATCTTTTTCTGTCATAACCGAAGAGCCGAGAATATCACAAATTTCAAACAAAGTTTTGAAAAATTGCCAGCCTTGATCGTTTTCGGGAACGAGATTGCCAATTATTACAGGGAAATATGATATAAGGTACGACATTTCAGATGCGCTTATCGTAATCGATTTTTTTTTTAACAACTTTGCACTAATACTTTCTATTTTATTTCCTCTATCGGTTTCGGAGCTATCAAAGTATTTTAAGCGATCGTTCAAAGTATCTAAATCGAAATAACCTAAGTCAATAAATAATTGTATAATTCTGGCCATATCGTAACGTGCTACACCTAGATAGTCATCATGCATAACATCGCATACAACATTATTCGTGACATGAAACAGAGGAATCTTATTAAAAATGCTGTCTTTCTTTACTCCGACAGAGGTATCCTTTAAATCTTCACTATAATTTACTATATTACGGATTAAATCTTTTCGCTCAACGCAAAATGCTTTCGTTTGTATTTTATTTGCTCTACAGAGACGACAAAAATAGTCGCTGTTAAAACTCTCGCAAAAGTCAAATATAGAATTGATACCTTGATTGTCTCCAAGAATACCAACATTTACAAAATAAACTTTTTTTTCTAAACCATTTACAGTAATAGTAATTCCATGCTCAAACAAAAATATACACTTGTCCACTAAATTTCTAAAACACTTTTCGTTACCAAAGTCTTTTTCATCAGTGTTATAAGTATATTGACCTAAAAAACACTATCATCCGACGCCGCAAATTTGGGTGGCAAGCCCGCTAGACTATAATATAAACCACCTACTTTGTACACACCCTTACTTGTAGACAATGGGTCACTCAACTCACATTCATCGTAATAAAGATAGTAAGGTATAACTTCTTTTCCCTGGTAATGTTTTGAAATTTCTTTCCATCTAGAACCTTGATAAAGACTAGTATAAACACGTCTTCGACCTCGACGTCGACATTTTTTTAGCTCTTTTTTTTTATAATTTGATAATTCATCATACACTCTAGGTAATTCTAAATATGACTTTAAAACTTCACGCATCGGAACTCTGTATCCAAAGGATTTCGTTTTAGTATTTAAAGGTTTACCTTTTCTTTTTTTGTTGCTACTAATTTCGCCAATTTTGAATGCTTCTGGTTCAATCAATACTCTAATTTTTTTAAGAAAAGATAATCTTTTATAATTAGTATCGAACTGAGTTAATAATCAAAAGTATTATCGAGTTTCTCGTGATATTCAGTTGGTAAAAACGTCTTTAATTTTGCACTATGAAGACGAACAAAGTCTTGAATAAAAATTATAAAATCTGTATAATATAACTCTTGGATAAGAGATTTTGTTAGAGACTTATTTGAGTAAAGTTTACCAATAAAAAGTAAAAGACTTTTTTTTAATAAATCATCATTTTTTATATCATAGTCTATCATAGTCTATCATTAGGAATTGCCTGTTGAAGAGTAGAAGTACTTGAGGTTTTCTTTTTTAATTTTTTTTTACCAATTCGTTTTGTTTTAATGTCATATTTAATACAGGATGCCATGTGTTTTCTTAAAGTACTAATTGAAATAAGCTTTCTAAAACACTCATTATTAAAACATCTATACGCACGCTCAAATCTGTGAAAAAGTCGCAAGTGGATGAAACAATCTTTTAAAGACTCGAGAGTCTTATCGCATATTTCACACTTCATTTTTTTTTTAAATTAGTAAATAACAAGTACAATAAACTTTGATAAATAAAAATTCTTATAAAAGATTTGAAAGAACTGTAACTCTTATCAAAAATCTGTTTTATGCTCACTGGACTTGCTTCATCTTATTCATTAAAGTTCGAATAGCAGGTATTTTCACATCAGAGTCGGTGCTGATTTTAAATAGCTTCCACTGAATAAAATACGCAAGGGATTCACATTCAAGCGGGTAACTAATGTTATATGTAATATACATTTTAAATAAGATGAAAATTGCTGTTAAGAATGAAGAAACTTCATAACAAATATCATCAATTCTTATGAAAAATTGTTTTACTTCCGAACTGATTCTTCCAACGACGATAACGAAAGCTTGAATTCTGAGTCCTTTATTGTTCAAGAACTCCACCTTTTCTTTGACAGCTTTCTCGATGTCTGCCGGAAGCTAATAAAAAATTGTTTGAAATATGAAAATATGTATTGTAAAATTAAAATAAAAAATAAAACTAAATACAACAATGATAGTTAATATTATGATTAAAAACAAACCTCGATTTCTAAAACAAGCCCTTCTCTTGATTCTTGAACAGTAGGTACCCAAATTTTAAATTTTTTGGCTCCGGCGGGTTTCGTTCCAGTCGTAACTCTGTTTGTTTTGGGGTTGACAAATGACGAAATCAAATGATACTGAATGATTCTTCGAGAATCTGAAATAGAGAAATACGAAGATCAACAGCAAAGTTCATACAAAAAAAAAGATTAATAAATAAAAAAAAAAACCTTCAGCTAAATTTTTGCTTTTTAACAGCTCGTAAGATTGTTTATCAATAGCAGATAATTTATTCTTGAATAACTTTTCAAGCTGATGGAAACTCTCATTCCAATATATAATACTAAATTCAGATATGCTTGAATTATAAAATAGGACAAAATCTTTTTCAACCTGGAATTTATGAAGAGACAAAATCATTTAGATTATTGTTTATGTTAAAAAAATTTATAAATAATAAAATAATAGATGTTTTACCAAAATATATCCTTTTGAAACTTTTTAAGATGGCCATTGTTCATATAGCTTAGCAAATGTTATATTCGAATGATCATTTATCTCTTTGAAACGAATTGGATATGATTTTTCCCTGTGAAAGATCAATTCTGCCTCCGGTTCAGTATTAGTTTTTAACCAAAATTTACTATACTCAGCTGCAATTGATCAAAAATTTAAAATTTCTTCAAAATTATTATTATGAAAAAGACATGTGAAGTTATTTTTTACCCTCATTGGAGATTTCTTGTGGAGCAGTTTCAGTCACCTCAATATATTGGATCCGGTGGGCCTTGTTAATGAATTTTTTTTTTTCTGTACCTGTCTGGTATTTTCCCTTTTGAAATTCCAGACTTGTTGTTGCGGGAGTCTTTCTTTTTGACTGGGGGCACATAGTAGGTTTCTCTAATTTCACTTGTAAAAAATACTGATATTTTGAATGCTATCTACTCATAATCTTCATTGTGCAACTCACTGAAAAAATTTTAAAAATAGTTTGATTTTTTTTTTCATTAAGTTACTTAAAATCATAAACAATATTAACTAACAGATCTATATCCAAAAAATAATTTGTTAAAATTTCAACTAAATGTGTTACACAAGCAGGACTTAATGCCGTATTATTCTGATGATAAACTAAAATAGCTCTTCAAGGTTATCGCAATCAGATTGTTCAGAATCACTGTTAATAATAGCATCTAAGCTGTTTTCTTCAAGATTGCCTGTGGAGACATTTATTGGTGTTGGTATCCAACTAGGATTAGCTTCTATTGTTATGGGTACCTAATGCAAAAAATACTTTTACTCAGTTTCTACATTTGTCAGAGTTAGATCAAGAAATAAAATTATAAAGAAAAGAATTTAAAAAAAAAGTTTAGTTTTTAATTTGAATTTGATCATCAAATTTTTTGAGCACACAAAAATAAGCTTACATTATTACTACACATTCTTTGGAAATTTATTTGTTCTCCTATCAAAGGCACCATTTTCTCAAACCGAGACTCAAATTTTGTAGAAGTTATGAATTCTCTAATCATTTCCAAGTTTGTTATTCCTTGCTCTGTGATATAGGAAAGATTAGGAAAATGATTGAGGTTAAGAGGTTAGGTTTTGGATACATTGTAAACTGTATCATATTTCATACTTAATTACCTTTAAGAGGGGCAAGAATTTTTCCAAACTCCATACACGGAGAAGGAGATACACTATGAAACACAATTCATGCACGGTGTTTTCCAGTGTACGCAGTTGACGCATGCTTTTTTCTCGGTTACTCAAGTTCTGCTGAATCTCTAACCTCGAAACTTTAAAAGCGTATAAATATAAATATCAAGTTTGTAATCATAATTGAAGTTTATAAATTTGTTAGGAAAGATAGCAACAACATTTCAAAGTAAGAATCGTACAAAATTTTAAGAGTAAAACTTTGAAAAACTGGATACATGGGTGTTCTGAGCGCCGTCGTCTGCTCTATCGAAATTATCTCTCTAAAAATTTTGCACTGGAAAACACGGTGCATGCACTTGGAAATACGACTGTAACTTAAGGAATCACGCTGTACCACGCATCGTCTAAAGCGGTGGCGCTGTACACTAAGTTTCATGGTGTACTTCCTTCTCCGTGTAGTTTTAGTAATGGCCACATTTTATCACAAATATGTTGATTATCACATAAAAAATTTTAACCGAGATCACACACTTAAGCCGGCGAGGGGTATACAACTCCTAACTCAGCGCAACTCAGGCAAGAGTTGCAAAGAGTTATGGTTTTCAACTCCCGTAAGAGTTGCAAAGAGTTGCAAAGAGTTGCAAAGAGTTCCTATACCGAAAAAAGATAGGCAGCCGCCGCGGCCGCCCATGCGTCATCATGTTTACAAATATATCAGAACCGAGGCGGCGTCTTTTAATGCGGAGTGTAGGATTACCCCCCTTTTTTTCCTAGAAATCTTCTACTTATTTTTTCTGGAGCACCTGAATAAAAATTGTTAACTATTAATCAGATTTTATTTTTTAATTAGGTAAAATATTAATTAGGCTTTATAAAAAAAAAAAAAAAAAAAAAAAAAGCGCTGAGAGTAATTAATTTTTAAAAATTGAGTAAAACTAGAACTAAATAGATACATGAATAATAATATAAATAAAGTTTTGAAATGTACAGACAAAATCAAAACATAATTAAGTTTTATAATCAAGCCCCGAAGGGGCACAGCTTAAATATTAGTTTTAAAATAGTCATGATAATAAGTTCCGTGGTCCAGCGGATGACGTCTTGACATTCTATATTGCAAGCGTTGGTTCGATTCCCGCTTGGTACAATATTTTTTTTTTTTTTTTTTTTTCTTTTCAGGCTTTTTAAGGCATTTTAAACATTTTTTTTCGTTGTAAAAATTAAAATAATTTTGTAAAAAAAAAAAAAAAAACACTGAAATAGTTACTATTTTTTAAAATTTCTATTATAATTGTAAACCAGACATTCCTATAGATTTAAGAAAGTCCAGCAAAAAATACTTGGAATTTCAATATTCTAAACGATTTATAGACATGGTGCCACCAGGACATGGTGCCCCCCGCTTTATTTGGGAAAATTGACCGTCACAGTTACCGCGCCAGTTTGAAAGCTGAATATGTAACAGAAACCGTTGCAAATAATAAATCGATATATAAATAAATAAATAAACCACCAAGCTCTAAACCTCCATAACGCTGTAGAAAGCAATGAATAAATTATTTTTTATAAACAATTAAATAAACCACCAAGCTCTAAGCCCCTATAACGCTGCGGGGAGCGATAAATAAATTATTTTTTATAAACAATAAAATAAACCCCCAAGCTCTAAACCCCCATAACGCTGCGGGGAGCGATAAATAAATTATTTTATATAAACAATTAAATAAACCGACAAGCTCTAAACTCACATAACGCTGGGGAGAACGATACATAAATTATTTTTTATAAACAATTAAATAAACCGACAAGCTCTGAACCCCCATAACGCTAGAAAGAGCGATCGAAAAATTATTTTTTATAAACAATTAAATAAAGCGACAAGCTCTAAACCCTCGTCTAAACCCACATAACGCTGGGGATAGTAATACATAAATTATTTTTTATAAACAAAAAAATAAATAAATAAATAAATAAATGAACAAACCACAGGGCATTACAAACCCATAACAGTGGTCGTCCAAGTTTTTCTAATGAATAAATTAATAAATAAATGAAAAAACCACAGGGCATTACAACCCCATAACACTGGTCGTCTGAGTTTTTCTAATAAATAAGTTCATAAATAAATTGATAAACCGCCAAGCGCTACAACCCCATAACGGTGGGTGTCCGATTTTTTTTTTTTTAAAATAAATTAACTAACCGTCCAGCACAAAAACTTCATAACGCTGGGCGTTTGAGTTTTTCAAATAAATAAATTGATGAACCGCCAAGCGCTACAACCCTATAACGCTGGGCACCCGTGTTTTTTTAATAAATAAATTGATGAACCGCCAAGCGCTAGAACCCTATAACGCTGGGCACCCGTGTTTTTCTTATAAATAAATTGATAAACAAATTGAAAAACCGCCAAGCGCTACAACCTCATAACGCTGGATGTCCAATTTTTTTTTTTTTTTAATAAATTAACTAACCGTCAAGCACAAAAACCCCATAACGCTGGGCATTTGAGTTTTTCAAATGAATAAATTGATGAACCGCCCAGCGCTACAACCCTATAACGCTGGACGCCCGAGTTTTACTAATAAATAAATTAACTAACCACCACACAATGTAACCCAATAAGGCTAGGCGTTCGAGTTTTTCAAATAAATAAATTGATGAACTGCCAAGCGCTACAACCCCATAACGCTGTGCGTCCGAGTTTTTTTTTTTTTTAAATATATTAATTAACCACCAAGCTCTAAAACTCCATAACGCTGGGCGTCCGAGTTTTTTTTTTTTTTTTACATAATTTAATAAATAAATTAACTAACCGCCAAGCAATAAAACCCCATAACGAAGGACGTCCGAGTTTTTTTTTTTAAATTATTAACTAACCATTAAGCACTAAAACCCCATGAAGCTGGGCGCGCGAGTTTTTTTAAATAAATAAATAAATATATAAACAAACCACCAAACAATACAACCCCATAATAATGGGCGTCAGAGTTTTTCTAATAAACAAATTGATAAACTGCCAAGCGTACCCCATAACGCAGGACGTCTACGTCTACTTTTTTTTTTAAATAAATTAACTAACCGCCAAGCACTGAAACCCCATAACGCTGTGCGTCCGAGTTTTTCTAATAAATAAATATTGATTTATTCAAAAAAAAAAAAAAAAAAATTGGACGTCCAGCGTTATGGGGTTGCAGTGCTTGACTGTTTGTTAATTTATTTATTAACTTATTCAATAAAAAAACTCGGATTTTCAGATTTTTGGGGTTGTATTGTTTGGTGGTTCATTTATGTATTTATTTTTTTATTAATAAAAAACTCGGACGCCCAGCTTCATGGGGTTTTCGTGCTTGATGGTTAATTAATATATTTAAAAAAAAAAAACTCGGACGCCCAGCTTTATGGGGTTGTAGCGCTTGGCTCGTAAGCCGGCGTTTTTAGCGACTGCTGTGTCCTTTGGCGCCGTCAAATTGGCGGGAGCTCGATTTTTATGCGTGGAGTTGGATCAAACATTTGGTTCACACAACCAAATTATCCGATTTCTTTTCAACCAAATATATTTGGTTCCTTGAACCAAATCCTTCTCTCAGTGTGGAGATCTCAAACCGCGAAATGGCGATTGAGGGCGACAAAAAACGATTTTTTTAGGTTTTCCAAACAGCTAACTTGAGATTTAGGGCGACGGAAAACGATTTATACTGGAAAACGCCGTATTATACTTTCCGGTTGACGTATTTTACTCCTTACCTTAACATACCGTAACCTTTTCTAGATTGCCTTACCTTACCGTAATGTGATTACAGAATCCCACCCCGGATACATGCATATAAATGTGTACGTATTCGAGTGTATATTAGTTAATAATAGGTTCTTTAAACTAATGAGAAGGAAAACGATGTAGGCTCAAAAATTTCATCACTTTGATATACATTGTATGTCTGTTGTTCAATTGTCGGTTTTTTGATGTGATCATAATTATATTAGTTTTTTTTATATCTTTTTTTCTGTAACTGTTTTTGCTGCCTCGGTTGCTGCTGACAACTCTTTCATGCATGATTAAAATGACATTCAATTTTATTTCAAGAAATTTTTTTTTTCAATTATATTGTTGAAGTTATTAATTTTAATCAAATACATTAGTTATGTATCCATTGAGAATTAAAAATGTAATTAAAAATTTTCAGAAAAGCATTGCGTGGAACTAAGCGTAGGTTTACAAACAGCTATTACATTCTCCCTCGCTTTTTTCACGGGAGGATGAGGTTCAAGGAAAATTATTTTGGCAAGGATTACAAACAGCTATTCCATTCTCCGTCGCTTTTTTCTAGGGAGGATGAGGTTCAAGTAAAATGATTTTAGCAAGGTTTCCAAACAGCTTTGAGGGAGGATGAGGTTCAAGTAAAATGATTTTAGCAAGGTTTCCAAACAGCTTTGAGGGAGGATGAGGTTCAAGTAAAATGATTTTAGCAAGGTTTCCAAACAGCTTTGAGGGAGGATGAGGTCCAAGGAAAACGATTTCGGCAAGTTTTCCATACAGCTTTGAAGGAGGACGAGGTCCAAGGAAAATGATTTCGGCAAGTTTTCCATACAGCTTTGAAGGAGGATTTGATTTTGATTTTGATTTTGATACGTTTATTGATTGTACATTATGTTGTACAAAATACATCAAAATAGTATAACAGAATTTAACAAAGATATCATTATAGTATAATAGCAGTGGTAACTTACAGTAAGTAGTAATAATGAAGCTTTAATAATAATCTTAAATATCTAAATACAATAATAAAATAAAGTAAAATAAAAATAGAATAAAATAAAATAGAATATATAACAAAAAGTAATAAGTTAAGAATATAAATATAATTTCATAATCAAATTTGAGCTTAAATTTATAATTAAATCTAAAGTTTAAGTTTAATGATATACATTCATTCTTCTCCCTCGGCAGCAAAGATGTGTGCTTTAACGAGTTGTTTAAAAGTATGAAGGGATTGTGAGTTACGGATGTGAGCAGGTAGGTTGTTCCAAAGAAAGGTAGATGATACATGAAAGGAGCGTTTCAAAGTCTTCGAGGACGAGGTCTAAGGAAAATGATTTTGGCAAGTTTTCCATACAGCTTTGAAGGAGGACGAGGTCCAAGGAAAATGATATTGGCAAGTTTTCCATACAGCTTGCAAGGAGGATGAGGTTGAAGGAAAACATTGAGTTTCATATTAATGAAATTTTTTTTTAATTATGTTGTTGAACATATTAATTTTAATCAAATACATTAATTATGTATCTATTGTTAATTGAAAATTTAATTCAAAATTTTCAGAAAAGCATTGCGTGAAACTAAGCGTAAAGAGCTTTTATCCCGTTTTATGAGAAATGACCAAAAAAAAATATTTAAACTTACTAACCTTAGAATTTTTGTACTAGTTCAAATAATACTTTAATCCAACCAAAAAATATAAAACAAAAAATTATTGAGATGTATGTATCTAACATATGTATCAGTATAAATATCATTAATTTAATAAGCCTGCATTTATAAAATGTAGTCGAATATGCAGGAACTTACGAATAAACTACTTTTGTTTACTACCAGTAAACAACAGTCAATGAGCTTATCTTTCAAGCTCAAACTTGATGCGAATAGATAATTTCAAGGCCGTGCTTTAATTTACTCGAGGGTAATGTTTCGCTTTCTTCAGCTAACCCTTGAATATGTAATAGTACATGGTTACATACCACTGAGAATTGCCTTTATCTTTTACGTACTGCGTAGCTAGTAGCTACACTGCACACTTGCACAGGCATTGGAAGATAAATGAATAGGGCTGGTAAATTGCGAACTGAATGAGATTTCTCGTTTTATTTGTCGAAAGCTAATAAAACGTCAAATTTCATAAATGTTTAATTATAATTTGCAATTCTATTTTTTTTATATTGGTTAAGCATAGTAGTTCAGGGCTAAAATCGGATTACAGGTAAATCTTGTTTTAAAGTAAAAACAAAACAAAAACAGCATGAACTCGAGCATGAACTAAACTATACAGTCAAGACGAAAAATTGCCAAACTACGTTAGCAAATTTACCAAGCTCCAATTGGAGAAACTGATCTTGCACTCCCCTACGCAGGCGATAGACGTTAGAGAGAGAATTAAGAGCATGGCAGCAGCAGGGTTGCTGCGCATTCATCACCACCCCCTTCATTCATACCCAGCAGCAACGTGGAGCAAAAGAACACACGCCGAGCGGGGTCCTCGCAAAATAACCCGGGGACGCTGGCATAAAAGAAGTGGGTGGAAGGGTGATGAGAAGGGGGGGGGGGGTTAAGGCAAGAATCGCCAAAGTGTGCTCACGCAATTTCCCGCTGGCATGTGTGCGTATCCCATGCGTATAAGGGAGCTGCAGGCAACCTTCAGCCAGTGTTGTCTTGTGTGTCTCGTGCGGCGTGTCTTTCCTCGTCCTCGTGATCGTGTCCTATGTATTTGTGATCGTTTTTTATATTATAATCATTTTTTTCGTAGGATAGGTTTTTAATTAGACTTACTGTTGGTGTTAAATGTTTTAGTGGTTCAATCATAATCATATTTTCATAATTTTGTAACATTTCTGAAAGACATTGAATCCTTGTACAATCTTTTTCAGTTTTGTTGAAACTTTTATTCCCATTAGTTTGATTTTTCAAGTTCATAACCAAGTCTTCAACAAACAAGATACTTCAAGTTTGAAACTACTAAACAGTACCACTTAAACTCGATGAATGAATCAAAGGATGACCATTTAGTATTACAAAAAAGCTTCATAGTTTATTAATAACAATCATCATTTAATTAAAAAAAATTAAACCTTATGAACACTCTGTATTAATCGACTGTTATCATACACGGACAAACGGTGCACTTGAAGCCCATAAACCAAACTTCAAATTATCCACAGGAGATGACTTTGTAACTTCATAAACGTGACGATCGACCAAATCCGTGTTCCACCGGTGAACCGCAACCGGCGATGATCATTCAACCTGTGCCACCCCGCGGAGAATCCACGTGAAACTTGTGTTTATCGAGTGTAGTTTGGGGTTCGCCTCGTTAAACATTCAGCTGTCCATCAGGACTTTATCGGTCTTACTTGTCAAGGAAATCTGGTACCAGTGACACGCTTGCTCTTCCTGTACGTTACCTTCGTCATAGATAAGCTCTTAGATAAGATACCCAATTTTTCAACTTTTTAGTCTATCTACCTTCGAGTGCAATATTTGAGTGTTATCTGTGTGACCTTTTGTGTTTAGTGTAATTAAAAAGTGTTGTTTTTAAGTGTAAGTTTTTTAAAATGCTTATATCTGCACTGCCCGAATCGCCAAAGTCCACCTGTAGCAGTACGGACAGCTCGTTGAAACTTTTTGTCGGCCAGATACCGAGACACATGGAGGAGAGCTCGCTGAGACCGATGTTCGAGGAGTTTGGCAAGATCTACGAACTGACCGTGCTCAAAGATAAAAGTACCGGGCTGCATAAAGGTATTTCATTCTGAGTAAATTATTATTACAGTTCATTTCGGAAATTCCATCCAACTTCGTAGCCGCTCGATTCGTTACAAAGTTAACGTATCGAATGTTTTCGTTACTTTTGTAATCTATCTGCAGTTCAAAAACTCTCTGCTCCCCTGACACTATCAATAATGGAAAAATATTTCAGACCTCATACGACGACAAAAATGAAATGAAACAATCCAATCTCTCTCTCTCTTTTTCTCTCTAAAAAAAAAAAAAATAAAAAAAAAAAAAATAAATTAATCCGAGGAGAAAAATTTTTTTCAATCAACTAATGGCTCGGTCGAAAAAAAAAACTTGGTCGCCAGCACAGTTTACCCGATGTTTCAACTCCGTAATTAAAATCTCTGAAAGAAAATAGAGTCGACCTCGCTCGCGCGCATAGCGATGATTGTTTCTCGCAAATAAATCGCGCAAAAAACTGCTGCTGCTGCTGCTGCTGCTGGGAATAAAGCTTATACATAAAAGGGGGACGAGGCGAGCCCGAAGGGTATACGTGATACGGGGTGGCTCGGGCAGGGGGGGGGTGGGGGGTTACAAAAGAGCGTGCTTGTTTTCACGTGACGCGCGTGCGCTAAACCGAGACCGCTCAAGCAGGAAGTGCGCGAAAACAAAGCCCGGCACGTGGTCCGCATGTACCTAGTTTGGGCGGGCACTGCTGATGCTGCTGCAACGCGACAGAGTTTATAAAACGGGAGGGAGCTGGCTTTCTTCCTTTATGACTAGCCAAATAATTTTCGGTGCCTTTCTTAGTTTCTTCGTTGGTATAGATCAGCGAAGGCTTAATTTTATTTGCTCATTTTCTGTAAAAATAATACTTATAAAATCATAGTTATGCTAGGGGAATATTGTCAGTTGATGAAAAAATTAAATTCTAGACATGCTGATGTTGATCCTTCAAATTTTGCAAATTCAAGCTATTTTGACATTGGCAAGCAAAAAATGGAAATAATTTAATCTTGTAATTATTAATTTTGAAGCGCATTCAGTTTGCATCAAAAACCTTTCAAAATTTTATTTGATATGTAATTTTTTTGAATTCAGCTGGATCTGTTAGTAGATTCGATAAAGCAAGTCGTGCAAGCGACACTCCGTGTCTACAGGGTTACTTTCCAAGCGACTCTACAATTTTAATGAGAAGACATCGTACTGCGGAGGGAGAGAACCCGGAGTTCTCTCTCTTTCTCTCTCTGTTGCTTGTCTTTGCGTAATTATATTTCGATTCGGAGACCCTGGCATGAATGCTAATGTTAAGACCGAGAAGCTAAGCTTGATTTGTTGGACGGGCAAGCTTGCATATTGTAGGTACTCGTGGTTAGCCGTCGGTTTTGTTTAAACTTGTACATCGGTAATGTATTTTGGTCTTCTTTGTTTTGCATTTAAAGAGTTGTAAATTTTATTTTTAAATTAGACATTTTTCATCCTTTGCAGTGTGATTTTAAAATATTTAAAATTATGATCAATAGTCAAAGATTTTCTAGTGATCACGAGTTACCTACTTATTATTTTATTTGTTATCTTGCTTTTAAACATTATGAAGGGGAGGGGGGGGGGCTTAAAAATTATCTCCGATTACAAAATTTTGTTTAAAATGTCATGTGAAGTGTTTAGACTGTAATAAATATTTTATTTAATTAATACTTGGTAACTCTTTAGTGGCGTAGCCTCTCGTTCCGCAACTTCTGACTCTAAAATTTCATAATAAAAAAATACATTGTAAATATTTTCAAAATATAAAATTAAGTAAAAAAAAAGTGTCTTGTACACTTTATTGCAGATACTCTACAAAGAAAAAAAAATCACTATGAATTTTTTTTATGCATTTACAGTAGATAAAGTATTTGTCTTTTAGCGGTTTCGACTTAGAAATCCTCTTATCTGCAAAAAATTTGATCTTTATCTTTTCAAAAAGAATATGAACTCGTTTTTAGCTCGCATTTTCGGATTAAATTCTTTTTTTTTCAAATTATTTGTAAGATCCCCAAGCTCGATGTGATCTAATTAACGAATAATTTGATTTTTATATTCATTCATTCAACTCGGAAAGTCGCAATTTTTTTATTTTCCTTTAATCATATTTATATTCCAATAAAATAAAGTAAGTTTTCCGTCCGTACAAACACAAATCAATTTTTCGGTCAAAAGGCAAGCGACGCGATGACTCTTTTCACTAAGAGAGAAAGTCGATAATAATTAACGTTTTAGTGAAAATCGATCGACCCTTTTTTTCTTTTGAACGAAACACTTTTTTTTCTTTTAACTGATCACCCGGTCTTGAAGCTCTCTTGAGCTTTGAATATCGAGTGGCACATAATGCTGCATGCTTTTCGTCGCATAAAGTAAGAGCAAGAGGAGCGGAGAGTATTACGGTTCACGTATCACACTTTGTTGCAAGATTATTTCCGACTCTTTAATCGTTAACTTTTTCAAGCACGGTTGTATTGATTTGTAATTAATTGTGAGAAATTCGATGAATGCATTGATTTATGTCAATAATTGTACTATGCGATACCGATTTGGTTCTAATTAATAAAATCTCGAAAAAAAAATTTATTTTGTTATTCTTTCTAGCTGATATCGGCTTAATTTTACTAATTGATTACTTCAGTTCTGATTTTTTTTTCCTAAAATTCGTTCGTTACATCTTTTATTTACTGAAGTATTTTTTGCTTTCCGATCTATCTATCTCTATTAAAAAAAAAAAAATATGATATGAAAGGGATAAAGTAAGGGTTTGAATTGTAAACTTAAACTTATAAGCGTGATTAATTCTGTCTGACTGGAGAAAGATCCAGGTAATGCCTCGGGTAGTGCAATCTCTATCTATTTTAAGATAGAGAAAATTCTATGATTCCAGACCCAATTTCCAGATTTGTTTTTAAAGTTTATTGAAATTTTGTAATATATGTTGTTTCGTTACATTATTACATCCAATGAAAAGAATAATTAATGTTTTTATTTTATTTTACCGACTACTCGAAACAAACATTACATTAAAATTTACAATGGGGAGGTAAACATTGCACCGGTTTACATGAATATTGACTACTAAATATATAATTTACGTAATATATTTTAAAATAAAACAAAACAAACAAGAGAAGGATTTATTGAATAAACATTGAAACTAATGAGTAGCTAAAATATATGTGCCGTAAACTAGGGTGACTGAGATTTTTTTTTATTAGCTGTCAAATTGTACTTCATATTTCATCAAACGAATTTCTTGAATTTTTCATAAAAGATAAAGGTTGGTTACAAATTATACATTAAGCTTTGAGGAGACAGAAGAGAGAGGATAAAAAAATTTTACGTAACAGCGAGGATTTCTTCTAAAAATCACAAATTTACGTGAGCTAGGCGAGAAGTAAAATTTAGAAAAAATTTGCGACTCCCCTGTAAGAAATACTAATTAGGAAATAGACATTTAATGGCTATTTAAAATGTCTTCAGACTAGAAACAAGGTAATATTAATAGCTAATTTTTAGATTGTATGAAACGATTTTTTTTCCATGTAAATAGCCATTTACTAGATTCAAAATTAATGCATATTTTTAAATACTAATCATTTGCTTTTAACAGCGAAATTTATAAAAAAAAATATTTATCATAACCTCATAAAAAATAGGTATTTCATAGAATTATGACATTTCCAAAATTACCATCAAATTATATGCAATGAGAATCACCACGTGCAATACGCTGTTTTGGAGGTTATAAAAAATTTTTCACCCATTTTAAACGGGCGATTCATAGATTAAAATCGACCGTAAAATAAAATAATTTTTGATAGCTATTTTTTGGGTATTTTTAATTGAATAAACATAACCCATCGGTTTACTATTTTAAAAATAGGAGAAAACTGGCAATTATTACCTTTTTTCTTAGACTCAGTTATTGAATATTTTAACTAACCTTTTTTTAGTTTCAGAGCCATTTTTAATATTTGCAATTCCAACAGGGTCAGTGCGAAAAAAACTCACTATTTACCATTTTGAGTACAATGAAAATTCAGTAAAAAAAAAAGAGAAAAAAGAAACGAAAAGTATAAAATAAAAGGAGTATGGGTTTTCAAGTGCGTCCTCATAGCTTGCCATTAAACTCAAATTACGCTATCCGTGTAACAACTCTTCATGCACGTGCGCGCTCTCTCTTCTTTACCGCGATAGCCCAGCCGAAAACCTGGTCTAAAGTACGAGAGCACGAGACTGGAAAATTCCAAGCCGACGAGCGCGAAGAATAAGAATATCTCTAGAGCCGATTTGCATGTGAGTTGGTGCACGCGTGTTGGAGAAGATAAGGATCCAAAAAAACGTACCCCTCTTTTGCTGCAGCACAGCTTGGCCGTAAAATACTTTTTGACGTCTTTATTTAGTTCTTTTACCTCGATATTTAGGCCCATCTCTTATCAATCGGAAATCATTTACAAATTTGCGTAATTTTGAATAACATATTTTTTATTTTAGATTCGCTTCTACAGATCCTTTGAAAAAAGCTGTTGGATTTAAAAATTTACTTGAAATTTTTTTCAAAATCTTATAAAATTTTTACATAATAAATTGGAACTGTTCTAGTAAAAGTTTTCAGTCAGTATAAAAAGAGTAAAGTCATTGAAAAAAGAAAACTGCTGATAATAATTATTAGTTCAATAACGATTTTTTGTATTTCTTTATTTTCGTAAAGAAAGGAAATTTAATTTCTACTAAATGATAAATTTGCCGGCATTACATTATACACGAATGTATCAATTTCGTGACTTACGATTTATATTCTTTGAAAAAAAAAAAGTTCTAGAAGTTGATTGTATGATTGAAAATTTATTGATTATTCGAATCAATAAAGAAATGATAAAACAAAGAAGGATGGTAAACTGAGTTTCACGTCGAAAAACGTTGAACATCCTGCAGTTATCGAGGCTGCCAGCGGTATTGAACTAAAGAGGTCGTTTGAGCTTTTACCCGTTAGATGGCAGTCATGGTGCAAAATTTCTCTTTCACCCTTTCACCTTATGATATAATTCTGAATTACTAGTATTTTTTTGTTTTTACGATGAGCAATTAATCTGATATTAAAAAAAAATATTAATTATGCTGTTTAAAAAATTTTTTTTCTTATTTTTATAAATTTTTTTTTAGACCTACCTTACTCTTATAAAAAGATTTTCACGTATGTATATCTGTATTTAAAAACTCGTTTGATACCTATTTTAATAATCAGTAGATTACAGAAATCTTTAATAATTTTGATCGAACTTTTACATAATAAACACCGACTGCTTTAAAAGTGCAAATTCATTAGAACGAAAATTTCAAACACATCAAAAGCTTTCGATCAAAGTTACAAATAATGATATAAATTTATGAAAAACGCGTGAGCCTCCCAGCACCGGGGGCTCTGGGCAACAATCGTCTGACAATTCGGCACTTCAGGGGGGTGGGGGGATAATTCGTTCTGCCTACAAAGTCGCGAAGTGCAAAGAGAGAAGAGGAGGCGGTAACCTAAAACCGCGGGGAGGAGGAGGAGGTCAGGAGGGGGGTGACCGATAAGAGCGTGCTTTTCAGACAGAAACTCCCCGGTGCGGGGGGCTGTTGTATAGGCGTGCGCGTTAACGACTATGTAAATTGACGGGCCTATTTATTCGCTGTATCAAGACCGCCCTCTTCAACTCGCCGCGATGAAGACGTCAGGAAGTGCCAATTTTCGGGGGGCTAACCATGCCGCGAGGCAATTATGATAATCTAGCGCAAACTAGGCCGGACCGTTATATCGATTTATTCCTTTTTTTTTTTTTTCTTGCTGTTAACTCTCTCGTTTGACGGCGATTCATCTCGCGCATTGTTTTTTCGATTGAGATCCCCAATCGGCCGTTTAAAATTAGTCGGACCTTTGTTTTCGATAGTCCTGGCGCGGATCTCTCGTCGCGGCTCCTGGAAGAAACAGACTCCCGGTAAGGACGCAGGGTGGCACAGAGACTGCCGGCGGTGGTGTTGCCTTGGGGGAGGTTCATTATTCAGGGGCTATTGATTTCCATCCGCGCGCCCGCCGCCCGGCGTCGACCAGTGCGCGCCCCTTCCCGATGAGGCTTACTGCTCCGCGGCTCGTTGTGTGTTGCCGGCTGGCTGGCTGCACACAAATGAAGCTGCTGCATGTCGCTGATCATCTTCTATCGGAAGGTGCCCGCCCGGGTAATTGAAAGCCGAGTTTCCCTTCCCGTTCCTCCCCTATGCCAATTATTATTTTTTTTTATTAGAAGCCGCAAGGAGGAAAAGTTGGTCCGAAACTTTACTCCAAGGCGCTCTCGGTGCAAAACGCTTATCCAGCGCGACTGCTCTTTCTTCTTCCGGCTCCTCCACCTCGTCTCTCGGGGGAGAAAGAGAAGCGCGTGCTGCAAAAAGGTAATGAGCGGGGGGGAGGTGGAGGATACGTACGCTGATTTCGAGGAGGGGGTGCAAGAGACTGCTCTTTCTTCCCCTCCCTCTCGCGCTCCGTAATCATTAGCCGGCTCGGTCGGACTCCTTGGACAGGTTGGAACAACACAAAATCGAGACGGTCTGCTCCGAAGAGTGGTTTGAAAAATAAAGGACGGATTAACCTTTGCAGAGAGGGTAGGTACGACGCGATTTTCAGTGGCGCGCGCTTTGCCGGGAGGGGGAGGGGGAGGAGGGTAGTATAAGCCGGGTGGCGCCGGCGCGTGGTGCCCTCGTGACGTCAGGATGTGCCTGCCCGCCTCGGGTGCTACCCTCTCGACTCGGCGATAGGTCTGTCAGTGCTGCGCGGAGAGCGAGCCCGCCGCAACGCGTGTCCGTCTGTGTGTGAAACGCCGTACCCAAGCAAGCGCCTTACGCCGTCGCCTTTCTTCTACTCATTACCTGTAACTTTTTACCCGACGAGCACGCTTTTTACCACAGTTCGATCCTCCTCCCCACCCACCCCCTTTTGTACCATTTGCGAGAAGGGCGCGCGAGTTGAGTTCGGTAGCCTCCTCCTACTCCTCCTGAGCACGTGGCCCGCCGAGGTAATGAACCCACGGATTATGCCAAGGTCGCCTGCTGCGAGGTGGGCTTTTTTTATACGGGATTAGCTTACGAGGTACGCGAGTGGCTTCTGTTTGATTCTATTTTTATTTCGTTTTTAATCCTGTCGCCTTACCTAACCCCCCCGTGATCTTTCGTCATCGGCCAAATAATGTGGCGGGCGTGAGTGTTTCTTCTTCTTTTTTACTTTTACGTTTCCCCCCCCCCTTCTTCTTTTTTTCGTTTTCTCACAACTTTTCTAAACCTTCTCCGGTTTTGTTTAAACTCAGAAGTTGAAGAACAACAATCATATCCGTCGAATTTAACGATAAAAACCTGTCTTCCCGAAACCGAGAGACTGAGCCCACTTTCGTCTCTTTGTGAAACTGATTTTTTTCGACGAGACAACAAAGCCCTCTCGCCTCACCGAAGATTTTACACGTGCTGCTGGCAATAATTCATAGATCAATATATAAGGCTTTTTTGAAGAAGATAATAAAAAAAAAAAAAAAGTGTGAAAATATTGTGAATTAAAAGTGTTAAACAGTGTGTTGGTTGTGCTTGTTTTTTAAATTGTTATTGTCTACGAGGCTGTGTTTTATAATAGTTGTTGCTGCTGCTAGCCCAGGAGTTGTCGCTGGTGACTGGACGCGTGGTTATATTTACGCTCGTGGTGCGTGGGTGCTGCTCACCGGTACCGGGTCTCTCTCCAGCTTTCCGCAAGCACGCGGTAGAGCCGACAAAATCATCAGCGTGGAGCGCTCGACGGCTATTCTGTGGCCGCGCGCCGCGGACTTTCTTCCTTATCAACCTACAGGTACTACCTCATCTAGAGTTTTTTTTCTCTTGGCGGGTTGAGGGTGAAGCTAGTTCGAAACGCAATAAACATGACCGTGTAAATAAACGCAAACGGTCCTTTAAAATTACTCTTCCGAGGGAGGGGGCAGTAGAAAGAAAACAATGGAACGAAAAATATTTGCACTGCCAAAAACCACACCAATTTATCTATCGAAAACGAATGAAAAAGCAATGGAAAGGGCGGAGAAAAAAAAAAGGGAGGAAAAGCCCGGTCTATCGGTGCAAAAGGTCAGCACAAAACCTGTGTATTATTTCGACTGGGCGGGGGGAGAGTTTAACACCGGCCAAACCAAATTAGCGACCGTCCTTTCGGCGGGAATACACGAAAGTTCCATTAGCGATTTTTCCTAGCCGGCCGCGAACCCGCGGATTCAGCCGACCGGCCGGTCTCTCCCTCCCTCTCTCAATGGACATCGTTAGTTTCATTTTTAACGACTCTACCGCGACCGTCGATTAATGATTTGCTTTTTGTTAAACGAGGGATGGAAAAGTTCCCGGCGTTATATTCGTTGCGGTCGGTGCTCCATTGTCGCTGAAGAGAGAGTTTCGTAAATGAACGAGCAAAGTTTTTTTTTTTTTTTTTTTCATCCGTACCCTTGCGGTAGAATTTCACCAACTTATTCGACGTATACGTTTGAGGTTTTTCCGTGGTATTGATGGATGCTGCTTTGACGTACGAATGTCATCATCAATCATTTTCCGGACATTTCGGTTTTCTTTGTTTATTGGAAATGAAATTTTGATGACGGAAGTGGTTACGCTATTAAAGTCTCGTTTCCAGCTGCGCTATGAAATTTTCATACTCGAAAATTATTCAGTGTATGAAAAAAATCATATAAATTAAATTTGCGTTTTTTTACTGGCCTGAGTTGGCTAATTAAGTAATCGATAAAAAAAAAAGTATTTTTATTCGATAATTAATAAATTTGAAGCGAGCAAAATATTTTCTACAATCGATCTAGTCAACACGATTATCCTGTGTCAAGGTTTAGGAACTCGTGCTACGTGATTTTACTTGTAGAATAGTTTCAGATTTTTTCATTATTAACTCTTGAGTAGATTATTTTGAGGATATTGCATCGTGGAAAGTTAATATGAAGCTTAGGATAAATTAAAACATTGATTTTTGGTGAATTCACCCCCGTTTAAGGGATGAGCGGGCCTCGGGAATGACTTGAAAAAATTCAGTTATTTACTCTAGTGTTTGTTTTATTCATTTTCATTGTTAAAAGTCATGGAAAGTTAATATGAAGCTTAGGATAGATTAAAACATTGATTTTTGGCGAATTCACTGCCGTTTAAGGGATGAGCGGACCTCGGGAATGACTTGAAAAAATTTATTTATTCGCTTTAATGTTTGTTTTATCTATTTTAGTTGTTAAAAGTCGTGAAAAGTTAATATGAAGCTTAGGATAGATTAAAACATTGATTTTTGGCGAATTCACCCCCGTTTAAGGGATGTGCGGGCCTCGGAAATGACTTGAAATAATTCAGTTATTTACTTTAGTCTTTGTTTTATTTATTTTAATTGTTAAAAGTCATGGAAAGTTAATATGAATCTTAGGATAAATTAAATCATCGTTTTTTGCGATCTCACCCCCGTTTAAAGGGTGAGCGGACCTCAGGAATGACTTGAAAAAATTCAGTTATTTTCTTTAGTGTTTGTTTTATTTATTTTCATTGTTAAAAGTCGCGGAAAGTTAAAAGCAAGCTTAAAAACTCGGAAATTTGTTACTTTATAAGCTTACCCCCTAGTTTGGGGATGATCGGGTCCGTGTAGCGACTCAAATTATTTAATTGGTTAATTTTTCTGTTTATTCTTCCGTTTTTTATTGTCAAAAGGCGTGAAAAGTTACTTTATGTCGAAAAAATCATTTTTCCTAATTTCGTTGCGAGCAACGTTGTGAACTTGAGACTCATAAATATTTTGAATTTCTGAGGATTAGATTTTGGTAAATTTATAAGGGGTCCTTTACCTGCAAAAATGTATCACGCTAATCAATGAACTATAGAAGTTGTTTAAGAAGTAGTTTTTGATTCTGCTACTAGTCAGAAAAAAGCTCGGAAAAAAGCAAAAAACCTTATTTACTAAAAAAAAACCAGTAGACTAGTCTTTTCTCGAGTCTTTTAAAACACCCTAGAAAATAATACTTATTATTTACGAAGGGATCATAAATTTGTGAATTTTAAATCCGTTAAAGGATCTTTTCAAATAATATAAGAAAAAAAGCTTCGCACTTTCGTCTCAATAGGCGAAAGCGTGAGTTAAAGTCTGGTAACACGGGGTGGTTGGGAGGTAGAAAGCTTTCAGGGTATCGCGTCACGCACCTCTCATTAGGTTCTCCGAAATCCATAGAGACGTGAGCGGCCGGGGGTAGTTAGTCCGTCGGCCTCGCTAAAATATTTGTCCGTCGGGTGGTGCATATTCGGGCGTGCCTGCCTCTGTTGACCCTGCTACGGCTAAGGTGCTCGTTTATCCTCTCTCCTGCCAGCCGGCCAGCCATCTAAAGCTCGATAATGAAAGCTTCGGGCTTCATCGGCGACACTGCCGGCTATACCGCCCGGCTCTGGGTAAACATTCCCCGAGCCCCGAAATGCGAGCCTGCGTCCAGTGTTTGCCGCTAAATTGGCTATCCTAATCTGGACGTGTAAAGTCTTGCCTCTGCAACCGTTCCCCCTGTTACGCGCGAAAATCTCCCGTGTTTTTCTTTTTTTTACTTCCGCTCGCAAAGGGGAAAATGACGTCGGCTAAATTTTATAAGTTGAGATTAAAGGTTGAAAGTTTTTCCACCCAACTCCTTTGAGAGTCTTTACCAAAATTTAAGTTGTAGCAAAATTTCTCTGCGCGTTTAAGCGGACTAAAAAAGCTTTTGATGTTACAAGCTTTTTAAAAACTTTTTTTTATTACAGTGACTTTATTAAAGTAACGTGAAATTATTCCAAACGTGGATCTGTACTCATTATAGATACCATATGATTTTCAATGTGGCCAGTCTGTCACTGTACGTTGCTGGGTATAAAAATGTCAAAAATTTGAAATTACCAAGTTCAGAGACATTTCGGGTTTTGAAAAATAAATATTCTGCTCGTCTTATCGCAATAAGTGGTTTTCAACATCCCTTCTTAACTTTTTATTTAAAAAATCGGTGCATCGAACGCTTTTCTATTAATATTAGTATCAATATTAGATGTACCCGATCTAAAAAAATTACTAGTGGGATCGATTTTTGCGCTAAGCTTATTTTTATTTTTCTGACTCATTCCCTAACAGTTTTAATACTGTAAATTTCAATTTTCAGCCTAGTTTCTTACTGTACGCAATATGTACCTCTGTTGTTATTCATTTAAATACTTTCGAAAATGGAACGTATACTTCTCATATCAAATTAAAAATTCAAATATAAATAGTTTAAAAATATTTTCACCAAAAAATTAAACATAGGTAGAAAAATGATGAGTTGACCTTCAAGACCGATTTTCAAAGATTCTCACAGTATCTTATTCAAAAATAATAGACAGCGAGATAGACAGTTTGAGAATTTTCTGTAATGTATATAAAAGAACCAAAAACGTATGATTTTTTTTTTTTTTACAAAATAGTGCCTGTACAACTTTTTTTCTATGAGGAATTTTTCAACTTTGTTGATTCCCTGTTCTTTAACTTTTCAAACTGTTTTTATTTTTCACCCAACGCATTTTTTATAAAATTCGAGACTCAAGTAAAAATTTTTTCTTTACATCAACCCAAATGTGCATGATATGGCCAATCCTTTTAATTTGAACTGAATACTCAGTAGGTTAGTACTAAATGATCAAAATGGCTCGAATAATTTAAATTAACGAAAAATAAAGCTGAGGAGGTGTCCTTATATACTAATTTTGGGAATACTAATTTTGGGTATATCAAAAAATTACGTTTCAGTAAATTCAATGGTACTTTGGCCCAACTGCTTGAAATTGAACGAATAAGATTTCATTTGAAAGCTCTTGGATCAACCTTTAAAATGAGACCTTGAACGTTAAAAAATATTTATTTTGTGAGCCTTAGCATCCATCGAGGCATTCATTCTTGCTTAGCATATATTAGTCACACTTATCTTATAATTTTAAATTTTGAATTTCACTTAGATATATTTAAGTTAGAGCAATAAAATAAAATAAACTTCAAGCTGATAAAAATCAGTGTTCCCTAATACCGTGATCAGTTATCAGCACAGCGTCTTATAAACTGCAAGCGGTGTACTTTATCCACTAAGGAGTTTATACAGGCATTTTTGTAAAAAAAAGTCCTTTTGCATTTGGATAAAGTAAAAGCTATTCGTACCAGACAACTGCCTCATTTGAATCGTATAAAAATAGCATCAATCACCCCCCGGTATTCAAATCTCGTATTCAAATAACGTAAACACACACCCGCAATACTCGTAAAGTTTCATCCCGGGGATAATCGCAATTCTCCCTTCCCACGTGCGAGAACGATAAATTGATAAATATCGTTCTACAACCCGTCACTTGTTGTCCCAACTCAATTCGTAATTCTCTGTTTTAAAAAAAAAATTCGATGTATCGTGCATCGTCATCCAAGAAAATCACATTAGACAGATCGACGACGTTGGGAATTTTCCGGTTAAGGAGAAGAGACGAGAGAAAGTCCCATGAATACGAAAGAGCAACCCCCCCTTCCCCATCTAGTCACGAGTGCTATTTTTCTGCTCCTGGAAGACGCAGCGAGAGAGAGGGGCAAATTGCTCTCTTTCTCCCTCCCTCTTGTGCCGTATAACCATAATCTCGTGAATTTTACCTTGGCCCTTTTTATCTCGCTTGTAACTCGATACTCCGGGAGAGCTTGAACTTTTTCGGATAAGAACCTCCAAAATGCCTTGCTTTTTCGAGCAAACGATTTTTGAGCGTAGCGATTTTATTTAATTTTTATTAATTATTTAAAAAAAAAAAACTTTTTATCGAAAAATAATTTTTTGGATGATTGAAAATTTATTCCAACCAGCGCAAAACTTTTTCAGCTTCCTCGAAAAGTTGAAATTAAAAATAACTTCAGCTAATTTCACCGCTAAAAAAAAAAATCAAATTCGGAACTTTACGTTTACTATTCTTTTTTTTAACTTTACAGTTTTTTTTTCTAAATCAAACCGTAATGAGAAAAATGAGGGAATTTAAACCACAAAGTTGAAAATGGTAAATCCAAGTAGAAAAAGTCAAGGTGCAGTCAGCCGGGGTACAGTCATTCCCCGCGGCGCGGCGCGGATCGTTTCAACAGTTTACCCCGGCTGGCACCAGACTCGGATCATTAAAAGCCGCGTCGGCTTCTTAATTTCCGAATGCACACTAGGCTCTCGGTAAAAAAAGGCAGCGATCGATCACGTCTCGTCTCCGGTAGTCTCCCGTAAACCAATCGCACGCGGTGCGGGCTCAAAACTTTTGAAATACCCGATCCGTCTCGCGCTCGCTGGTAGGGAGGCAAGAAACGACCGCGCGCTGATGAATCAACGGTGTCGCCCACCAACCGGGGGTAGCAGGAGGAGGAGGGAGAAAACTTCCTTGAGCGTTGATTAATCTCTCGGACTCTTTTTGGAACGATGCCCAGCTGAGGCGGTGTGTTGCACAATTTTAGGAACCGACGCTTCGCTGCGCCTGCGTATCGTCCGCCTTAATTGCTCCCGACTACGGTCATTCTCCTTTTCTGTCTCTTTTTTTTTTTTTTTTTTATATACGCGTGGACAATAGCTTAGATGCGGGATTAAGTTATCGATCCTGTGCGTGAGTTGATTATTCCGAGAATTTGCATTTGCCCTTTGATGATGTAATTTTGGAGCAGACATTCTCTATAATAGGTCATCCACATTATTCAGGATTGAAACCTAATTTTTTTGACACAAGTACTTTTATTTGTTTATTTTTTGCAAAAAAATAAAATAGAATAAATAAATAAACCGTTTGTCGAAAATTCTGGTTTAAAAAAAAAAAGAAAAAAAGCATCGCGTATGATAAATCAGTCTTATCGTCGAGCATGATTCAAGCGCAAATAAGCATTGTGATCACACTCGGCCAATCCTTTTAGATGCAGCAGCAGCATCACCCTTGCCTCTCTCTTTGGTACATTCGCGTCGAGTATTCACAAGCGAAGGTGCAGGGCTGACCCGAATCCCCGAAGCCGTGCACGTACACGCGCTCCTTTTCCCCTCTCCTTCTTCCTTCTTTCACGGAGGATTCTCTTCACTCCTCCCTCTGGTCTTTTATTAACTAAATTCATGTACCTTGTGATGAGATTTCGTAAAAAGGAATCAAGTTATACGATAAACCTACTGATCAATTTATCTTCTTTCTCTTTTTTCTTTTTATTTTTATTATCGCGGTCTACAGAGATGAATTTTCATTTCAAAGGCAGATTTTTTTATAAATAAATCAATGCATATTTTTAATATTGCTTCGGTTAAAAAGTTATAATTTTTGGTTAATAGTAAAGCCTATAAATTCACTTAAAAAACAGGAATATTTATTGAGTATTATTTTTAAATTATAATACCCAAACCAAGAACTTTACTGACCATTACTTTGGTTGTAGATTTACTGAGCAACATTAGATAAGCAAACAAAATTAGTAAATATCTAATCGGTGCATCAATTTCAACATTTCTTTATTTATTACTACTTACTTCCATTTCATACCTGACTTGGGCTAGTTTTAAATATCCGTAGACTTTTATATAAAAACCGCTACACACTCAACCAGATAGCGTTACAATTTCCGACTCAAAGCTAGTTGCAAAAAACCAAAAAACTAAAAAAAAGAAAAACTGTTTTACGATTAAACGAATCGAAATTGTCTCGATGAATATCCGTCGACACGCCTGGACTCCCATACGCTTTTTCACTCGGACCCACCGCTATCAACATTTAGGAAAACAATCTCATTGTTTCGCGATGGTCGATGTGCTGCCTGCCTACTTTCGCATTGTGCGAGCGAGCTTTTTTACTCTCTCTATCTCTCTGTTCTGTTCGCGTCTGCGGATCCTCTCGGTGAATAATCGGAGGAGGGACTGTTCTTTTTTTTTTCTCCTCCTCCTCTCGTTGTTTTGTTGTGTTTTTTTTTTATCCCCCCATTTTTTTGCTTCCTATTTCTTCGTACTGGTTCGGTCTGGTCGAGTATTTTTTACGCGCGGCGGACGTGAGTTGATTAAGGGTTTTATTCAGCCGGGGTGGTGCTTTTTTTCGGCGCCTTCCGATTGGAGCTTCTGATAGAGGTGTCCAGCTGGTATAATGCTATCGTCGTTGGTAACTTTTAAACAAAATTGAATCATCGCCGTCATGGAAATAATTATGTCTTATAAACTAGTAGAAGCGAAAACCAAAATGAATTGAACCGTTTGACGATCCAGTAGGACGACGAAAATAAACGACGGCTTATCACTTAAAAAATCGGGATAATTTAATTCTCTCGCACGCATCGACGAAAGTAGTTGTGGAAAACAAAAGAAAAACGAGAGAAAGAGGGAGGACAGGAGCGTACCCACGGGAAAAGGGCGGCGGACCGCACAGTTCTAAATCAGGTTTCGGTCCCCGGTGGTCCTGCAGGCCGGCCGTCGGCAATTTCGGACAAAAGGAGCTTGCTTCGAGTATTTTTCACCCGACGGCGACGACGCCGAACGGACACCCGAGCCTTTTGTTCTAGAGAATAGCTTTGAATCGCTTCTCAGTGGGGGCCGGAGAATCAAGACTTTTTTTCGATCTAAAAAAAAAAAACATTTTTTCAAGCTCCGATTATTTTAAATTACGGCGTGCCTATTGAAGGCGTAAAAATAAAACGTAAAAAAAAGAGGCAAAGTGTATTTTTGGAAAAAAAAAAAAAAAAAAAAATTTTACTCGGCTCGACGGCAATATCAATCCACTCGATTCTCCCTCTTCTCTCAATTCTTTGGGATTTTAAAAACCTCGCGTCGCTTCGCGCACTTTTGCCTCTTTCTCCTCTACTTTCTTTATTCTCGAGGAGAGTGAAAAGTTTGTAGCGCGAAGAATACTTTTTGACCGGTTTCTCTTTTTGTTTGCGACTACGGCTACGACTGCCTGCCGACTACGACGAATGAAAGGCTGCACCGAGCGCGTGTGAGAGCCAGAAAATAAGAAAGAGGGAAAATTTCTCTCGCCTCACTTCCGAATAAGAATGTTTTCGGGCTTTCGTAATTGATTTCTTAAAGGAAATTGAATTTCAGGATAAATTCAACGCTCGACGAGGTGTAGAATTGAGATTTTTTTTTTTTTTCTTTCGTAAAAACGAGAGTGGTTTGTTGTGACTTATTCGCCCGAGTTGATTGGATCAGCTGATCGATTAGGTAGATTATCAACTGAAGCTAGCAATCAAATATTCTTCACCAAATGTTTATTCGAACTACTTTTATTCTTTGATCATGTACTCGAATTTTTACATCCCACATTATGTCTGACCAAATTATAACTACTCTACTTGCATGATTTAGTGTTGACAGGAACTTAGACGCTTTTGTACTGGTTATTTTTGTCTTATTAGCATAAAAAAAAAAAAAAATTAATATTGCGATTAAATCACGATTTTTCAAAAAAAGGGTCTAATCCCGCTGGGAATCTGAAAATATTGTTCACGTCACTCCCTCGTTGGCGGTTTATTGCCAGTAAAGCAGTCATTTTTCGCGTGTGAGCGGCCCCTTTTAGGCACGTGCATATTCATCGGGATGCGTGACGCACAAGCCGGAATTTCTCGGGTCATTTTGGATTAAAATGAATGAGCTTAAGCCGCCGACGAGAAATCAGGCTCAAAATAAGACTTTTATGACTTGTACTTTATGCTTCGGCTCTAACGTCCACTTAAAATTGATTTTTCGCAATCTAAGAGTCAATCCATCGCGATGAATTTATTTTGACTAATGATTTTAATTCAAATGACCTTTAACTCAGATTAATTAAGCGATAGAGTTATATTTTTTCGAATAGAAGCCCATCGAAACTCGAAACTCGCAGCTCTCAACTAAATCCAGGATCCTTTGAAAAACGAGCAAACACAGCAACCGATAAACCCAAATTCCGAAATAATGCGAATCTGCTGCTGGGCTGGAGAGGGAGTGAGTCCTCTTCGCTTGGGGAAACTCAAATTAAACAGTAATCGAAATTTCTCCCGGAACTTTAGCCAAACTCGGAGACGCAGCCCCGGCGGCGGCGGTGGCGGTTCGAAAGCAGGGGTAAGCAAAAACTCTGCCGGATTCCCTCGTGAATTAAAACGCGCCTCCCGTGTTTTCTCGCGGACGGGGAGTTGTATCGACGCACGAGCGAGTAAACACACTGCTGCTGCTGGAGGAAAAGTTTGATCATCGCGAAGTCTGAGAATAAAGCCTGCACGTGGATCCCATTCGTCGGCCTACAAATCGCATCGACTGCCTTCGTTTCCGGTACTTTTTTTCTCTGCAGGATTCTGGTAAAGTTCTTCTCTGGAATGTGAATAATTTGTAATCGGAGTCTACACGGTACGTCCTTCGAGTAATTGAAAAATTAGCTTAACACTAAGCGCGCTTATCAAGACTTGCATAATTAACGTACAAGCTTTTTCAATAAAAATCAATACTTTCGTCATACAATAAGTCGCTTCGTTGACTTGCGACGTAATAATATAAACACAGATCAATCAATTTTTTATTATTTTATATGAAAACTTCTTAAAAAAAGGTAATTGGCAAGTTAGTCGGACCTTGTCACTTCAGGAGGCAGCTCGGACAATCCTTTAAAATTGAATCCTTTAAACTTTAGATTTTTTATCGAACTGGTAAAAAAATAAAACAACCGTGCTGAACGGAGATAAATTTTTTTCTTAAACTCTCAGCCCGCATTTCATTATGAAAATTGAAAAAAATCCAATTTTCCGTGGATAGAAAAAAAAAAGACCACGCCATAAATTTTAAACGAAATCAAGCCAAACAATACGCGACGGCGTCGTACCCCTCATCGAAACCTCATTTCCTCCCTGGCATGAAAAAAAAAAGAAAGAAAAGAAAAAAAAAGGAGCCCATCAAAACCAAGGAAAACAGAAGGAAATAATAGGAAGAAGCAGCGTGTGCCCTTCCGCAGCCCATTAGCATCTCATTTGAAGAAACGCCTCCCCCCCTTCGGCAATCGAAAACTCTCCTCGGGTTCCGTTATTGCTGTTTAAGAATCGCGCCAATATGCTCGCTTTTATTTCGCTGAATAATTTCTCCGAGATGAATAAGGGATTTTTGTTCAAACGAGATTCGCGTTGGACTCCAAACAGTCCTCGGGCTCACAAATACGCGCGACACGGATTTTCTTTTTTTTTTTTTTTTTTACCTCCGAGAAGCTAGGCGTTGACAAACGACGGAACCTTGAAAGCGGCCCCAGGGCTACCAACCCAATGTTTAAATCGCCGGATTTTTTGTTCTCTCTCCGGTTCACCTGCGAGCCCTGAAAATTTTACGTTAACGTATAATCAATCTTCCTCCTCTTTTTTTTCACCGAGAAGTCAGTCTTGCGGCGCGACGAACCTCGACACACAAAACACGGCTTTGACGACTCGCTTTGACACGGGCTTTCCTCTTTTTTTGTACCCCGAGTCTGAGTTTTTCTGTTGATTCGGTAGCGCGGTGGGGTGCTTCTTTATTTATTTTATTTTTTCGCGAGGCAGCCGAGCTAACGGGATTTGCTCGGGCTAAGTGCTCGCGCTAATCGATAAGCCCACGACTCTAGCGCGAAAGAGAGAGAAAGAGAGAGTGAGCAAGCTTTTCTTTCATTTTTTTTTCTTTTTTTTTTCCACGTTTGACGGATGTTTGTTCGCCGAGGTGGTTATTGAGTTTGCGGCGATGGGGTTGCGATCGATGCGCTTCTCCCGTAATGCCTGCCTGCTTGTTTGGGCTTTTTTTTCGTAAAATTTACTCACGGAGGGACTAGTTTCACACTGGTTTTGATTGCACAAATTATCGATTGAATATTGCATTTTTTTTTTTTTTTTTTTTCGAGTTGACGCGCGCAACCGCGGCTATTACATTTTCGTAAGACTCTTGATTCGTATCCTGTTTCCTTGTGTGCTCTTTTTTCAGAAGTAAGAGCTTTTTTGGTATGAAGCCAATGTTGATTTAGTGCTTGCTCGGACGTTTAAACTTTATGCTACAAAAATTACTACCCAATGATGTTTGCGATAAAAATGAGAAAAAAATCTCTAGTACGAATTCCTTGAAACTAATGAAAAGCGTGTAACTAGTCTTATAAACTGGAAGACTACGGCATAGATAGCACTACTATGATACTTTGACAATCAACCGATGATTCAGTAGATTTTTATTGCTAATTTTCTGTGACGATTAAAAATTTTTTACTTACATCACCGTTTCAAAATTACGAGTCAAAATTAGACAATTATGAAGACATATATCACAGCAAGTGATTCATCGCTGAGAAAAAAAAAAAAAAAAAAAGAAGTCGCAACAAACGTTTTACACTCCATCCATCGTACGATGCTAAAGCCTCCCCACCCCGGCGGGGTTCTTTCTGCCAAACGGTGGTGGCGGGCGCCGGAGCTTTTACGCGTCTTTACGAGAGGATGCGTCGTCGCAAGCAGCCTGGCTGGCGATGTTTTTGAATACCACCAACGCCCGACTCGAGTAGGCCGGGGAGTCCTGCCAAAATCCTCGAGAGTTACGGTCCCGACCTTTTTTACAAAGTGGAGCCGGGAAAAATTTATTATTTTCTTTACGCTCAAACCTTTCAATAGCTTTTATTTAGTTTAAATGATTGAAACTTTTTTTTGGAGGTAGGCGCAATCAGACGAGGCGCAAAGCGTGTATCGACGGAAAATCAAGCCCGGAACGAGAGAAATGAAACTTTGCAAACACATGCAAATAAAGCCATAGCTTAACCACCTCGTTTTTATTTTATTTTTTTACTACTTTTTCGTACTTTTCTCGTTTAACCGACTCGAAAACTCCTCTCCGCTCGCGAGCTTTGTTATGTTAATTGTTTCAAACTCTAAGCTTTTTTAGCGCTCGAGCTGCTTTACTTTTTTTTTTTTTTCTACGCCTACGCTGAGAAGAGTAACGAGCGGAAAAAAAGATTTGTGCCTGATTAGCACTATTGATCGAATTTCCACTTCATAGTTTTTTTTTTTAATAAAGTAGAATTTAATAAATAAAAATTTCAACTCCCTGTTGGGGAAAACGTTTCAATTAACAAAAAGAGATAAATCGTAATGATCCAAAATGTGGTAATTCTACTACTGGAGCGTTATGATCGTAACGCCACGGCTATTCCGCAGAGTAACACGATAATGAAGATTCGTTGTAATAATGAGCCAGTCATCGAGTAAAACTGCCGTGCCGATACGTTAATTAGCCGACCCGGTATTTTATATCGAGCGCGCTTATCTTGATTATCCCTCAGTTTTATCCGCACTGATCTTCGCCAAATTTAATTCATTTCAACTTTATATAATTATTTATCAATCTTTTCTCGAATATCACCGTATTATTTTTTGTTCATAACTAAACGCTACTCTCATTTGAAATTTAAAAGTAAGCTTTAAATATAAATTTTCAAGAGTATGAAATTGTGTACGATAACTATGTTTTTCAAAAGTAGCGTTCGGTAATATCATAATTAAATAAATTATAATAATCGTTTATATAAAGGACTTTGATCACTGGAATATGTGATTTAATTTAAAATAAAACCATTCCACCAAAACGAATAGATAATGAACTAATTTTAATAGCAAATACACATTGAACAGTTTTGCTTTGATTATATAATCATGAAGTGCAAATTTGCAAATTTCGAGGGTAATTAGTTATTCAGCCTGAATTAACTTTCACAAATTATACGTGTATAACAATTTATGCACTTCATAACTATCCCTAGTGTTTTGAACATTAATATATCGTTGTAAATGTAACTCTTACCCATTATCAATCGTTCGTTTGAACTTTCCCTTTTAATCACCCTAATACAATATAAAACCCAACTTTACAAATAAATTTTTATAAATTTAAAAAAAATACTCTTTTTTCCGAAGCTCGAGAAGTGAAAAAGATCCGAGAAGGAAAGAAAATTTCAAGAGCAAAAGAAACTCGAGACCTTAAAAGCCCGGAAGCTTGGGACTGGGCAAATGAAATTCGCCAATGCGATTGGCCGCAGATGAGCGCTCGGACAATACGAGCGAGTTCGACGATCGACGGGGGAGAGAAGCGCGAGAGTCCATTGCACTTTTTTTCCTCTGTCTTTCTTTTTTTTTTTTTATTCCATCGAATTCGCTTTTTTTTACGAGTTTTGTATTCGCTGATAAAAATAGAAGAAACACGCGTCCGCGGAATGAAGTAATTTTTTTTCGCGCGAGACAGTGAATTGCTTGTTTAAAAATCGTATGGATATCTAGTTCTAAACTTAATATCGGCTGCATTTAATTTTTCTTAAATTTCAATTGTCGTGAAGAACAATGACCGAGCGTGCACAGCTTTCAAATTTTAAAAACGGGGAGATTTTGAAAAAATTTTCCACAAAAGGTTCACCATCCCGCGAGGGTAAACACAATACCGAAAGAAATCGAGAAAGATACTATCATTCTTGCTAGCTCTGTGGTATCCCGTTGAAACAATGGAGTTAAGAAGCACGAGAGAAAGAGAGAGAGAGAATGAAATAAAAGCTTGCACCAAGCGCGAACTTATATGAGGGGTGGGGGGGGGGGGTGAGAACACGGAAAGCCATTACGAGGGACAATAAAAAGCGTAGGCAGGTAGGGCTTAGTTTTGTTACTCCGTTAATTTCTTTGTATAAGAAGACGCTAGTATGTGATAAACGAGCTGATAGTCCGAGTTACGAGGTAACTGGACTGGATTTATTTGATTATCGTATTACAGGTTACTACTTTAGTCACTTTTTACGTTAAAATAGACATTTAAAGATGACTTTTCTACGCACCTTGGTAAAATAGTGTATTGATCTCTAGACCAAAAAAAAAAAAAAAAAAAAAAAATGGTATGAATTGCTTCAACGATCCGAACTGGGTGTAAACAGGATAGCTGAAAGTCGAAATCCCAAAGCCTACCCCTTATCAGCTGAAGTCGTGCGGAAGCATGCATTCGCACGCGACCGCGACGCAACCGAGGGCGGAACGATAGGAGGAAAAGGAAAAAAAAAAGAAAGAAAAAAAAAGGAACGCGACGTTGTCTCCGTGCCCTGAAGGAATCGGACGCGAAGCGTTTGTCTAGACGAATCTGGTTCAGTGGGACTCTCTGGTTTTTTTTTTCCATTCTTTCTTTCATTCTTACGTGGGTATCTGTTGATGTTCTTTGACATAGTTTTTCAAGTGAATGACCAAGTCATCTCGAGAGCTCGAGGATTGAAAAAGATTCGTCAAATATTAGGAGGCCGGGGGAAGGAGGTAAAGAATTAAAAAAAGGAGAGAGAGAGAGAGAAAGAAAAATCTTCCATTGTCGTGGGCCGTAAATCGCGCAACAAGCCAGGCCAATCTTCGACGCGGGGGTGGGTTCTTCTAGGCTTTGTGTTAGCTTCCCCGGTTTGAAATGAATGGCCGACTGCCGCCCGGCCGGCGGTTGTTTATTAACCCCCGGCCAATCCTTTATCCTCGGGAATAATTTTAGAGAAAGTTTTACCGGCAGCACCGGGCTGTTATATCGAGCACATCGCTCCCTTATTTCGGCGAGTCACGCGCCCCCGAGTCCAGGATTATGACGTCGTCCTCTTTCGCTGCCTGCCTCGGGTAATAAAGGAGGATGAGATTCGAGAGAGAGAGCGAGCCCCAAATGCTCATCCGACCGACAAAATGACGACCTACGTATTATTCGTTATATTTAATACCTCTTTCTCCACCCTCCCCTCTCTTTTTTCCCTCTCTCTCTCTCTTCTCGCGCATCAATTCGAGTTATGGAAACTTTGATTAAAAGCCAGCCGCGTATGGGTGGGTGATTTATCACCTCTGATGGTTTTGTATTGCGGCTCGGGGATTCATTCTCGTTTCGGGCTTGACAAATGTCTCGAATCTCAAAATTACGTTGTTTTATCCCCTACAAAGTTTCGTTGTTTACACAGTGCTTTTTATGAAATCATCCGGCGAGAGAGTTTTGAAAAAAAATTCCGAGAGTCACAGGGAATATTCGCAGAATCCCAACAATTGCTTCGTTAGATCGGGTGAATAATTTAGCTAGCTTGGCGAGCCTTAAAGACTCAGTGATGATCCTCCCATCTGGATTACTGTTTGAAGATTTTGATCAAATATAAAAAATTTTTTATTTTAAGTTTAAGTCAAAGATATCTAACGTTTATTTATCATTTGCGTACTACGAGGTTTGTCCCAAAAGTATCCGGCCTGCATTTATATCTTCGCGCCACTGCACCTATGCGACATCTGTAGGGTACAAACATCAATAGTTACTCCTAACGATTTCAATAAGAAGCTTAGTTAATGCTCAGCACGTATTTGTTTACATTGTCATTTTAAAGTTAGTCGAATTTGTTTATTGTTAAAAATGACGAAAAGAATCGAGCAGCGACTTTGCATCAATTGGAAACGAATGAATGGACAAAAATCAAATAAAACAGTGGTATGTACACGGTACCAGCGGTTTAAATTTAGTCGCACTGACAGAGATTCCTGCACCTCGTAAATGCAATAATTTTAGTAAATGAATTTAATTTTTTGTGAGATTTAATTTAAAAGGATACCAAAAGAAATTTTATTCTATGAATAAAACGATCGTACTACATAGTATACGAAAATGTAGACTAAAAGTAGAAAAATTTCTGGGTCGCAACTCGCAGTCAAAATATTAAAAAAATTTTTCAGTTATTTTAAGATAATTATTTTTAGCTGTTTCCAATAATTTTTAAAGTTCACGCGAGAAGTTGTATAAAATACCGTATAAATACTGAAAGAAAATTTGTATAAAAAAAAGTAAAAATTGCGGACAAAAGTTTTATATTCTTTGCAAGTTCTGACCATCTGTATCTAAATTTCTATCAGTCAAAACGCAGTACCCAAGTGTAAAACTAAGTTTTCGAATTAAAAAAGTATCATAGTCAAGGTTTGATTTACAAAAGCCCGCAGGATTTAAATGAAGTAGCAATGCCAACTTCAACGACACATCCGTGTATCTCGGTTGAGCCTAATTCAAGTAACCTTCTCCTCCTCCTCCTCCTTCTAGTTCAGCGCCGGTCCGCGGTCAGGTCATCGTTCTCAAATTTCGTTTTGCATAAAACTGACAAGCCATGCATGCACATCCCAAGCTCTGCTCATTTACCTTTGCGGTCATGCAAAATTTCTAGTTGCATATCCGCGTGCTCGGCGCGCACATTTGTATGACAGATAGAAGGAAAGTTTAATTACCGTGAGGTCGTCATCATCAGAGGGCCAAAGGAGAAGAGACTAGAGTTGTTGTTATTATTTTCTTTTTTCTCCTGCCTTTTTTTTTTTTGTGATTAGTGAAAAGAGTCACTTCACTGCGTTGCTTTATTATTATTCACGCAGGAAGCTTCGTTATCTTTATTAACGTGGAAAGGAAAGGATTCTTTATGCTTCATTTTTTTTTTAAGGAGGTTATGTCATTAGCAGAATAATTTTTTTCTTTATCTCTCGGGGCAAGTTTGTGTTTTTGTGAATACTACATTTTTTTGGAAAAAAAATCAATTAAAACTAAATTCTTTTCAACTAAACGCAAATAAAAAAATGGGATACTATATTTAATAGGCTATGCAAGCAATATCTTGGATGTTGCATCGATTGTTTGGAAAATTTATACATCACTTTGGTTTTTGGCAAAACTTTAATAGGTCAAACAAGACCAGAAGCTCTCGAACTCGGAGGGGCGGGGGGTGAGAAAAAGCAAACTAAATCACCGAAAAACAAAGACCTGTAAATAATAAATACAATGTCGAGCAATCGTTATGAGATTAATGCCGAGAAATGTGAAACCGATGGGGCCACCGAAGTGTGTCATACGCGAGCTTGAGCATATTTTATTTTATTTATGCAAAGCCGTTTTTCCAATTTACACCGTAGCTTTCAACACGGAGATTTACAAGTGCATACTTTTTAACTCAAATTCATCGTTGAAATGATAAGATCGGACAGTTTACGCTGTATGCAAGAACTACGTACATCCTTATCGAGGTCTCGGATCTTGAAATTAAAGCAGTTAATCAATATTCCGAGTCAATCAAACTCTGACCGCTGGGCATAAACAATACGGGAGGGGCCGAATTCAATATCGGGTAGAGGCGCGCTTATTTATTGGCCGGGTGGGTTCCATCAAGAGCCCGAGCAAGATCAACGGCGTTCATATTGAATGAGCTTTACGGGGCCAGTGGAGGAGGCTGGAGGGTGGAGAAGTACCGCCAACTGAATATTCATGGCGTCGTGTAGTTGAACCGCCGTCGTCATCGTCGTCGAGGACCAAAGCGTGTGTGCGTTAACGGGTTAAATGAGCCCCGATGTCGCGCTCGACCAGAGATGGATGTGTGGGCTGCTTTCAGGATAAGGGGGATGACGATTGTCGTTGAGTGTCCGTTCGACCGTGGGGCTTGTCAACATCTATATTAAATACAAACTTTTAAACTGATTTTTTATCTCAATAATATATCCTTCATAACTAGGTATAAAGTCGTAAGCAGCATTGAAAAAATTCTAGAGATTTATTAGATAATCAATTGAATTTTTATCCAAATGTTTGTATTGGCTATATCAAATTTGATAGCATTGAAAAAATTTAAATTTTATAACCTGAAAAATATTGTACTAAAACAATTTTTCAAGTTAAACGAAACTGATACTTCATTAAAAAAAAAAATTGCACAATTTTTGAGCACAAAGCTCAGCGCTGCCATGAATAAAAACCGATTCGCAACTTGTTAATCAAAATTTTACAATATTTGCTTTTTGCTCGCTTTTTGTTATTGGTTCCACGTATTCAATGTACACGCTTTTGTTTCGAAAAGTACATAAACCGGTAATGCGTGTAACTCGAATCGCGGTAAAACAAATGAAACCAAGCACTCGCATTAAACGCCATATCATAAAGAATTAAAGGGCACGCCGAAAAATAATAATGAAATCTCAAAATCTGAGTAAATTAATAAAAGCAAAAAGGTCCGAATTACCTTGACGAGATTCATACCGAATGTGATTAGAGCGCCCAGCGGTAATAGAACCGTCGCGGAGGAGGAAATTGGGGTAACAATTACGCGTGTAAGACCGGGTGATATCAACTATTCAAATTGGAAGACCACCTGGTCTGGCAAGTCAAACACGCCGCACGAACTCGCTAGCTGGGTGGAGAAGGGGTTTACTCATCCCTCCCAGCAGCGTCGCGCCGCCAACTGATTGACATCCTGGCCAAAGACAAAGTGCATCCGGGGGGTGGCCTATAATCGTCGTCGCCGTAGCAGTTGCATCGGCCGATTCAGCAGAGCCGGACGAGCCGTCATCGATTTAGGGGACGGCGCGCGCGCCTGCATAATCGATCGCGACCGCCTGCATGCACCGCCGCTTGACGCTCGCTTCCACTGTTTCTGACTGGCTGGCTCTCTGGACGTTTATTATTTCGCCGATGTATTATGCCGGGCGTCAGTCCTTGTGGGCGAAGATCGAGCTGGGATTTAGAAGGAGAGTCGGTGGCGATTCGTCGATATCGATCGTTTTGACTTCGACTACAAATTGGTCAACGTTGGCTCTAAAAATTCGGTATCATTTTCGTTGTTGTTACGTCCGAGCGGTTTTATCGAATAACCGAGAAACGTGGTTCTGCACCAGTTCACGTACCTTCACCTATTTTGTTGCACGTGGACGCACCGGCCCGACGATACGTGGCCGGGAAGAGAGAGGGAGAGAAACACTAAAAATGTACGACCGGACTGAATCGTAATGATACTAATTTCAGAACTCGTGCATGACGACCGGACAACTTTTGAACGCTATTTCCAAAACTGTGACGCCTAGTTGTTACCATTTTGAATTTTGAACGTTTTGTTACTATGTAAAATGTCTAAACATAAATTTTTTTTTTTGTTTCAGGTAAGCACTCATGCTCAACTATGGCTAGTCAGTAAGTAAGAGCCTCAACCGATTATGTTTACAAGACTGAATAAAGTTGATGAAAAAAGGGGGTAAAAAAAAAAAAAAAAAAAAAAATAGCCAGGTATATATATAATGAAGTCCGGTAATTAAGCGCGTTTTTCGGAGTGGGCTGAAGCCTCGGCCAATTAACTCGGCCGCAACAGGAGAAACACGGGTCCTAACAATGCCGCTAATTTCCACGTCTCTCGAGCCGCACGCGAGAAAACGTCGCTCGCAATTATTCCGAGACCCGAAGCCACGACCAGTGATAAGAAGGGGATAAGCCACCTGACGTACATTGAATTTCCCCACGCACCCCTCGCTCCTCCTTGTTTACGTTTCCTCGGGTCCTCGTAAATTCCCGGATAGATAAAGCTCTCCGATGATTCATAAATTATCTCTACCAAACCGACGTGTAATTTAAGAAAGACAGTCCGGGATTTTATTTTGAGGGTAATGCGTGTCCTGATGAGCCGACCGGAAATCTTTTAAGCTCCGTTTCGGCTTTGGGAATAAGTCTGACACTGATAGATGCCTGGGCTCAGGGTACGGAAGACGAGATCTTTTTTTACCCCCCCGCCCGCTTCCTTGTCGCCCGTACACCTGAGCGTCTCCTATAAATCCACTTTGGAATAATTTGATCGATCTCGGAAAAATACTTGCGTACTTCGATGATTTATCAAACGAATTAAATATTTTAGTCCGATGAACGTCCCAGACGCGAAAGAGATGATTTTGGTAAAAGCTCTGGATATTCGGTCGCGGTTCATCGGGCGTCCAGTCCCCGTACGGGGTGCGCCGTCGAGTCCTTTGTGTAGCATCGTCGGTCTAACAAACAGAGGTTAGGCTGCCGTGCACTCGGTCAAAGACGAAGCTGGAGTTAACTCGGCTCTCCCTTTGACGAGCTCTGGCTTCCAACCGGCTGCATTTTGATTTTCAGGATGGCTGTTTTTTCTTTTTTTTTTTAAGTTACACGACCCCCGCATGCGGTTTTCTTTTGTTGTCATGGTGTGTACACGATTCGACTTCTCGTCATTCACCGTGAGCCTAAACCAATAAAAAAATTTTCAGTATTCAAATCAAAATAACTTTGAATTTCCTCCAACATCTCATGAACAATCTTGTACAAGGACAACTTACTGTTAATCATTCCTTATCTAAATTTTCACCAACTATCGTAGAAGTTGAAAGTTTAACGGGTCGATTGTCAATAGCACAAGCGATCCAACCGATCGTTATAATAAAATAAGCCGGTATCGGGAAGATAGGCCGAGGGAAAGAGGCTTCCTTCCATATCAGCTTGGAACTTCCGATTCAACGTCTGCCCTTGAAACTCTCTCTCCCTCTCGGTTCCCTTTTCCGTCCAAAGTGCGCCATCGAGTACAAAGGGGGAGCTCACACATAAAGAGAGATATGCGCGTCGCGATAATCGGAGGGAAAAAAGGGTGCCATTGTGCCTGCTCTCTCCTAATCAATCCTCCGCGAAATATCGCGTGTTTCACAGTCTTTAACGGACGAATAAACAGTCGTGTAAATAGGAGGCCGTCGAATGTGTGTGCTCAGTCCTCGCGATTTTGACTCGTGATGCATGCGACGAATACGCGCGCATTATATTTACCCGATGTTTAACCGGCTAATGCGACAAACGGACTTGGATTCTGGAATGGGATTACGTTTACGTACATTTACCCAGAATGAAGATGCGCTGATTTATGTTTGAACTCAAACCGAGAGTGCGGAGTTTATTAAGCGCGTATTTTAATTACCGCGAGGTAGGAGGAGAAAAATTTTCCCTCTTTCCTTCCCATTTATTCAAAACTTGTACTTTGTGAGATATGTGTGCGCGAAATTATTTATGAATGAATAATTTTAGTGCATTCAGACTGATACACACACAGACACGAATGTATAATCATAATTTATAACGCGCGTGAATGTACGTGCGAAATAAGCGTTTAAAAATGTGTGCGAGCTCGAGACCCAACCGCCCGACAAACGTATAAACTAACTTTAAAAATTTACCACGCTCGGAATATTTTTACATAAACATGGAAGAAAATGTTTTTCCGGGAGGTTAATAATTTACCTTGTATGAAAGGCACAAGACCGTAAATTCGTAATTCACACCGTTCGAGTGTAATATATCCGTGTGATACGAGGCTATTAATTAAAACATCAGTTTACGTTACGACAGTCAACATAAATACGATGATCAAAAGTGTGAAACTTGCGTAAACGGGTGTACGTGTAAAGCAGAACATTTTTAAAGTGGACATATAGCGACCTTACAGGTATACATCTAATTTACTTACCAATGCTATTTAGTTTCATAACCGTGAACGGTGAATTAAAATTGGTAAACAACGCGTTGTAACGGTGTTTACATTAAGCTGGCGATCGATATTACCAAGCTATTTCTGCATGTGTCTCGAGTTACGTTTTTAATGCTTCTACTCCAGTAACATCAATCTCTTTTGACTTTGTAAATAAATCCTCAACGTACCAAAAAAAAGCACGTTTACTATTCATGTAAATTTATTTAAAAAAACCTCAGATTAAAATATATTCCATCAGCACTTTTGCTATGTGTGAAAACTTGCAGAATAACAAATTAATGTAAATCTCTGTCGATAAAAATAAAAATTGAACTTTCAACAGAAACGTATTGAAAAAGAAAGAAGTTCCATCGAACCGGCGGCAGTGGTTCGAGCTCAAAGGCCGCGACGCTCATAATCAACCCCGTGGAATTAAGAGAGAGGAGGGGAGGGATCGGGAATTCGGTTGCGATAGAGGAGGCCTAGACACCCGGTGGTGCAGTGCACACACAGATGAAGAGCCCCGTCGAGCCGGGCGGGGGGCGGCCGGGGTAGTGGTAGGCAGAGGTAGGCGCAGCCCGAGGCCTGCGTATTGATCAAGACGCGGCCGCGAGGAGCTCCTAGCCTACCGCCTGCCTCTCTCTCTCTCGTTCTGTGTTTCTCTGCTGCTGCTGCTCCCGCCTACTTTGTTCCCTCTCTCTCGCGTACACCGGAAGCTTTTTTTGTTTGCGCTCTTTAAGCCTAGCTGTCTTAAACATTGTTTTCAGCGGTCTGGTTGAGCAACAAATTTTAACTGGTAAAATCCCCTCGGTTCATTGACTGCTTAGAACGGGCGTGCCAGAATAGTAGTCTTCGTACTTTATTCATGCGATCGGAATCTTTCGCTGCTATTTTAGCCTGATCAATTAATCCGAAGCCAATGGAATTGTCGTTAAAGACCCAAAGAAATCGCGTTTGCAGAATGAATAAAAAATAAAATAAAGTAAAGAGGATACGGGATGAATCCCGTATGGGCATCAAGCAAAGCTCCGCACTGCATTACTCTTCTATTTAAAGCGCCGCTGGCCGACGTCGAGTCGATGATGATAAAAGATTTCTGAATAAAATCGCTCTCGTATTTTCCGCTCTTTAGTGCCGGGCGGGCGGCGTTCCTCGGCCAGCCCCGCCGCGGGATATCGATTCGGATTATTTTCGGACGCGAACTACTGCAGAGGCTGCTGCTCGCTAAACTTCTCTCTCTCTCTCTCTCTCTCTCTCTCTCCTCGCCTTCTATATATCGAAAAAATCCTGGGACTCCGATTCAAAGTTCAACACCGCATGAACTGTCTTTTTTCTTTTTTTTTTTTTTTTTTTTAATTTTCTGTGATACATCGTTTAAGTTTAATGGAGTCGAGTTGGTATATTACACGTGTTAAAACAACACGTTGTCTGGGTAAAGTAATTTAATTGATTTGAAGCACTTGGTTTATACGAAAATAGCGAAAAATCTAATGATCATTTACAGTCCAATCAGACTGAGATTCATAAAGAAAAATAAGTGCGGTAAACAACAAAACTTGAGAACTTTTTATCAAAAATGTGCCAAATCAGTTAATAATTAATAAACGTAAAAAAACAAACCACTTGTTGGTAACCGCAAAAAAAAAGTCGAAATTGTGAGTTCGAGTAGTGGACGTCACAATCCCTTAATCTTTCGCGGCATTGCCAATCATCGGCGGGCGGCACAGCACTCGAGGGTCGCGTGACTCGGTTGGGAATCAAAGCTGCACCGGGCCAGAGACAACCGCTGAAGTATCGCGAGCAGCACGCACTTCGCCACCCACCAACTTTCGGTATAATAGCCGAGGAGCTGCGAAAAGAAGTAGAAGAAGAGAAAGAAGAGGACTATTTCGCGCTCGGCTGACTCCCGGCGTCGTATCTCATTTTTCCACTCGCTTCTTTATATATTATATAGGTAGGCAGGGGGAGGAGAAAGTACCCACCTACGCGGGCGATTATGTACGGCGACGCTCGGGGATTTACTTCGTTTTCCTTCTTCAGCCCCGATGTGGCTGCGGGAGAGAGAAAGACGTTTCGGCTGGTCGAAAGCTCCCTTCCTTTTTTTTTTTTACGAGTATTCGTTTTTTGTGAGTGGATGTTGAAAATTCTACTGAAAAAATATTTAAACTTTCAAAATTAAACTGAGTAGCTGTTATACTTTATTTCTGGGTAAAGAGCTTCGGGCAACGACCATGTATGGACGAGACTTCGTTTACTTGCTCGAGCCGGATCGAGTAATTTTTTTATGATGAAGGAACAAAAGAGATTGAACTCAACACCTCAGGGCAAAGTCAGTTAAATTCATCCGAGAGCGAATCATCATCACCTCTTGACCTTTTGAAAATGTGTGTTAAATGGGGAACAAATTCTCTTCAAATCGAATGAGAGCCATTTTCTCTCGGTTTGACAGACGGAAAATGTAAATAATGGGTTCGCGTTACTCTGCCTCTTTTATAAATATGTTTTTTGTTTTTACAGTGTGTAAATAAACATGAATTTCATCTGTACTCGTACCTCTGAAAGGACGACGCGTCATACTGAATAAAATATCAAATTTCAATTTCAAGTTCATAAAAGCAGGAGCATATCGAGAAAATTTTTTTCCTCCCTCGCCAAAACATGAGTTTTTCAAAATACAGGGGGGGAAAAAACCCGCAAACCAACGAAAAAAAAAAAAAAATCTCGCGCTTTTTTTCGCACACGATGAGAGCGCAACTTGATTTATCATCGTCTCTTCACGCACCCGGTTTTCATTATTTTTTTTTCATGGCTGACGTGACCGAATTTATTCGAGGCTTGGGTCGAGCGCGCAATTAACCCGACGTATCGCCCCGAGAGAGAAAGATTTAGTCAGTTCGGAGGAAAATTTTTTTTTTTTTTTTTTTTTTTTCGGAAGGGTTGACAGCAGTGTCAAAGGTACCGGACAGCCTGTCGAGGATTTGTGGACGTGGTTACAGTTTTTGACAATTTAAATGGCCGGTCGAGAGGCTTTCATTGTTTTTTTTCCCCTCGACGATTTTATTTTCCCAGATGAGATGTTTCGTTTGATAATTATTCTAATCAAGTTTAACCTATGGATTTAAAGATTCTTTCATAGGTGCACAAAAAGTTTAAAGGTTGAAATTTTGGAGGATAGCATGAGTGGCGAAGGGTTATGGATTCATTGACTGTGTAAAAAGTGGAGCGGAGGAAAAGTTTGCGATTGCTCCGGGATTTGATATCCACGTGCTATCTGGGTTGGAAGCTTCAATACTCTGGAAAAAAAAAAGTTTTATTCTTCGTTTCGAAGATGAGTTTCTGCAGCGTTCTCAATCTTGGCGCGCTTGCATATTTATTTTAAAAAATTTGTAATCGCTAAATTCATCCATTATCACTTGGCCCCGTCTACACTGGTGGTTTAACCGCGTCTCGGTTTAACTTTGTTTAAAGAATTTTGCAATGTTGCGATTGGAATCGAAGTTCAAGATGTAAACATCTTAATCTTATAAATTATTTCCTATTTTGAGAGTACAAATTAATCCTTAAATCCATTGCAAAAGCTCAACCAAGCAACTCAAAAATTACGGAAGATTCTTTTGTAATTATTTTCTAATTATTTATTTATTTACCATCATCAGCGGACATTAATGTCTTTAAATAAATAATTAATTTATATATATTTCATCAATAACAACTCTTTCATTCAAATTTCAAAAATTTTTTTGAATAAACTAATGTAATTACAATTTCTTGTTTCAATGGATAAACTATTCAAAAATCTTTTCAATCTGTTTGTAACAGAATAATCTGTAATTATTATATAATAATAATTTGTAATTATTTTGACAAATTTAAACTTTTTCGTACCTCGTGATCAGTTTTGATTGAAATCATCATTAAAAATAATATTTTTCCAAAATAAAGTTTACGTTTGATAGATCATATCGATTTCTATCTAGGCGATTCTGAAACTCATAGTCCCTCGAGTAGCATCGATAAAAAAAAAAGTAGATTTTTATCAAAGTATCAAACGTAAACGCAATCAATTTTTCGGGTATAAGAATAACAACGGGGGCCCCACACGAGGGCTGATAAAATAGAGAAGTAGGAAGAAAAAAAAGCTCTTTCCCTCCCACTCTCTCGGGCCTGCAGGGCAAAAACTGTTTTCCTCAAGGGTACTGCTCGTCTCTTCGCTATTTGAGCACCTTTTTAGTCCCCCTCCCCTGCCTTGCTTTACTATACGCGTGTTGCTCCCCGACTCTCTCTCTTATTTTTAATTTTTCACGTACCTTCAAAAGTTTTTCGTTTAACTTTGCATTTTTTTCCACCCGATCGATGAATGATGGTTACTTTTTATTACGGTTATCTTGATGAAAAAAAAAAAAAAAAAAAAAAAAAAAAACAGTTACCGGATGATTTTCCTTTTTAATGAAAAAATTTTTTCTTCTCAAAATTGATATTCAAAGTTTTAATTGAAGTCTCATTTCCCGTTTAAACTTTAATTGAATATCAAACTTTGAAAAGTTTGAATTTTTTTTAGAGGTGAAGCGGGCTATGATTATGAAAAAATATCTGCTAACCACCTGAAACAAGGAAATTACCGAGGAAATTACCTTGCTTAGTTATTCCAAACTTTCTTTGTTTCAAAGAAAAATAATTGATTATTAATTACAAGTTTCATTAAAAATTTTTTTCCTCGATTGAAGTTTATTTGATAACAGATCTAATACAAAAACGTGTATTAGTCTTTTGTATAATTTTTTTGTAAAATTCCAAAATCAAAGTCTACTCGCCTCCGAAGGACCAAATCGCACTCTCATATCCGTCCCGCGGGCTTTTCATGCGTCGTCGTCGACGTCGGTTTCTTTTTCTTTTATCACAGAATTTGATTTTTTTTTTTTTCTCTTTCCATGTGGTGCGCAAGAGTAAAAATTTTATTTCGCTTATTTGGTTCGAATTTTAGGACTCCAGTCGAGTGATTTTTTTCCCCTTCCCATCAGGGTTTTAAGAGCGTGTGACTTTGAAAGGGGCTTTCGGTCCGGATGAGGTTTTTTCCGTCTCTCCCTCGCGCGGGGTATTTTGGGGCGGCGAGTTTAATTGGGTGGCTTTTGATGTGGGACGCTGCTTTGAGCCACGAAAATTCAATTTTCGTCCACGGGTCTAATTTACTTATAACCCTGCGGTTTTTGTAAATCTTCAATTTCGGGGTAAAAAAAGAAAAGGTTCGCCTCATTACTCAGCGAGCACTCGGGATGAATTTCGGGTAGCGAACGTGTAAATTTGAATAGCGCGCGTATAATCCAGCACGCAGCGGGGCTTCTGGGTTTGACAGGGCCACGCACTAGTCGCGAGCGAGTCGAGCCCTCGTGACCCTCGGTTTTTCGTCTTTCACCTCCTGTCCCTGGCAGCGTCACCCACTTCAAAACAGTCGCTCTTCACCCCGACGAGCCTGGCGTCGCTTTCGGTGCTTTTTATTAAGGGCAAAGAAGGAACGAAAGGAAGAGGAAAAAAACGAAGGATCGATGAAGCGCTCGTCAAAGCGATACCCTTTTCTTTTTTTTTCCTTCCCCACCTTTTTTTTTTTTTATTATTTTTCTTCTCTTTCTGTGAGACTTTTATGACGGCGGGGCGTTCGCACAAATGCGCAATAAAGATGCATTCTCTCTATTCTCGGCCCCCGAGTATTGGTTGTTTCTGCCGAACGAGCTGACCGAAGTTCGATATTTTTTTGATGCCATGTTTATTTTTTGGATGGGCTGGGGGTTTTTTTAACATTTGTTTGTTGTCTGGTTTGAACAGAAACAGAGAGCCGCTCGATATTGGGGTTTCTTCATTGACGGGGAAACAGAAGTTTTTTCAAACTTTAAATTACACATTCTGGCATAGACGCTTTGTTCGAACTTTTTAATGTTTGAGTTCATTTCGATAATGGATTATAATTTTGTGTGTGTCTCGGGTGCTTTTGTCGGTACAAATTTTTGGTATCTAGAAAACTAGATACACAATTTTTCATTCAAAACTGTTATTTTTTTTCTCAGTCATGACTGTGATGGAAAAAAAGCATCGTTTTGAAAATTTGCAAAGCTTGCAAACAAAGAGTCGATATTTTTTACCTTGGATCCTAAAAAAAATTGTTCGTTCGTTTTTTCTCATTAAAGCCAGGCGATATCCTTCGAGGTTGGGCCGTTTAAAAATTTCCGAGCGAGAATGGTATATTACCCAACATGAGTGAGAAGTTCTACATGGCCGTCGAGAGTTTAATGTGTTGCACGAGGTGGAGGGATTCCCGTAGCCCAGTGTAGCACATAAAAACTCGAGACGGCCAGTAGAACTTCTTACTCACATAAGGTACCATATTTATTCTCAACAGTCCACGTATTTGGGTAACTTTGGGATAAATAGAGGAATTTTAGATTGCAAAGCCTACATTTTCAAGTGGAAACACATGGCTTGAATAACTTGGGGTTAGGAGACATCAAATTTCTATGGGTTTTTTTTAACGAGGCATTTATACAAGGCCGTCGAGTTAAGATACTCAGCGGCATTGTGACACTTGTTTTCTCAATCAAAAAGTATCTCAATACATGCTCCTATTAAAAATTTTTTGCATCTAAAGCAAGTCCCACTCGTTTAACGATTCTCCTCGTTCGGTAAAAACAAAACCATTCGATCTGTCGGACATTAAGAGCAAGTTTCCTCGACGCGCAGTTTGACGGGCTAAAAGATAAGTCTTCCACCCCCCCCCCCTCCTCACCTCCCGGGGCAGAACCGGCCGAAAGATTCACGATAAATACCCTCCTCCTCCTCCTACTTCTCCTTCTGGGCCCGCCGAAAACTTTTCTCCCCTGCCTCCCGAAAAGAAAGAAGATTTAAGAGCTTTGCGCAAGATTTTCCGCGAAACTATACTTTCCTCCCATCGTTTGTCCCTCCGCAAAGTTCAAGCAAAGGAGGAGGAAGAAGAAAAAAAGTAGATTTTGAAGGCTGCGCGGTGGTAATTGGTAATCCCCTTATGGCCGTGAATTTTTTTTCCCTTCCGCCTTTACAGTTGGTACGACTTTAGTTAAATTTCATGATCGTTGTGCCGAATTGATCAAGCTTTTTTTAAAAAGTCACGTTGTGTTTGTCTCTCAAAAGTCGTGTACATTAAAGCCGAGTGACGGTTTAAGTGGCACCGCTGATAAAAGTCAAAGATAAACTACCGACGAAACCAATCTCGAAGACAATATAAAAGAAAGCCGGGCCACCTCCCCGCGTATACAGTAAGATGAAGATGAAGAAGAAGCTGGCAAGAATAAAGAAAGAGTGGGAGGAGCGTCCGCAGAAATGAAGCTGTCTGCAGTAGAGGATGGAAAGTGGGCCGCTTTTCCTCCAGCTCCCCCCACTTCTTCTTCTTCTTCTTCTTCTTCCGCCCCAAGGAAGCGTCGGCGACGACTGCTTTTAATATTGTTCTACCGGAGGCTAAAATATGAGGCCACCGTGAACGTTATATACACACGGCCAAGACGAAGACTCGGCGCAGACTTTAAAGCTGTACCGCGTCTTCCACACGGGGGTGGGAGAGAGCGAGGCTCGCTGCCAGGTAATTTAGCACGATAATAACTTCGGGACGTCAAAGGATTTCGCCGAGGAAACGGGCGACTGGATTACCACCACCACCATCACCACCGGCCTACCACCCGCTTTTGAGAATCGAGATGAGCACAGACTTACCCGAATTATTTATATTCATTAGACTGCTCCCTTTTTTTTCCTTTTTTTTTCGGGGTTCCGCGGCTACTGCCTGGGAATTATTCGACGGATAACTTTAATGATTCTCTGGTTCCTGACTTTTTTTCTTAATGATCACTGTACATTTTTGTAAGTTTCATCTTCAAAATCGGTGGTATCAAATTGATTTAAGATATTTTTTGTGTTCCCATTATGGGAAAAAAAAAAATGATAAATAAAAGCTCTATATACAGGGTAGTCAAATCTTCACTTTATTCATGAAATATAATCAAAATCAGAAAAGATATTTAATCTTCGTCAAGTAATGACTTCAACAATCGTGTTCCCATTAGTCATTGGGTCATTTCAAATCAACTCTATTGCGTGCTGGAATTCTTCTAGCTCAACAAAAATTGATTTTAAAATAAGATATAGATCGTTTGCAATTTAAATGAAAATTAAAAAAAAATTATTTATTTGTTTTTTTTCTTCTAATTTTTAACTGGCAGCCAAATTCTTAAAATGACTAATTCCTAAAAAATGCTGAGAAAATATTTTATTAGTTCTATTTCTAAAAATTTGAATACGATGAGCATAAATAGAATTTTTTAGTGCCTTTCAAGGCTGTTAATTCAGATTGAACGACTAATTGATCGTTTTAATTAGGCGACTAATTATCTTCCTTGATAATAATACTACAGTAATTAACACCTTAATAAATTTACGATCACTATACTCTGCAGAAGCCAATTAAAATTAATCTGCTATCATTTTATTAAAAACAATAATCGACAAATAATTATGAAACATCGCTAACTGCACCTAATTATGAGTATACTTCGCATACATGATGAAAATTACCCTCTGGAAAGGTTAATTTTAATTGATATTCACGCTTAAAATTTACAAATAGTTAAAACTTCTTTCACAGTATCTAACTCTTGGAACAATTATTTTAAAAAATATTAAAATTATCATTATTACATTTATAAGAATTACGTTCCCTATTTGTTCTTCAATAAGTTCTTGAATATTTCTGCAGAACCCGAAATAAAATTTTGTTTGAATAAAATAAAAATGTGAAAAAAGAACTTATTAATTTAAAATATATGTGTGGTATCGCAGATTTACTTACAAAGTTACGACCAGATATTTGGGTCACCGATTCAAATGAAACTTTGGGTTTAGTTTGTAACAATCATTGGTTTTTTTTTTTTTTTTTTTTTTTTTTTTTTTATATGTTCTTTAAAAAAAAATAAGAAAAAAAGATGTACTATATGGAAGAAGCCTATTTGTCTTTACCATACTTCACCCCTCAAAAAAGCCCGTTCGTGCAAGCGCCCGAGCACATGCACACATAAAACTCTTAAGTCGCGGCGGTGGTGCTCACGTGGTAAGACAAATACACAGAGCGTACGTTTGTTTACTCGAAATCGCTCGAGTCTTGCATTAGCGCGCATTTTAACTTTTCCCCCCCTCGCATGTCATTCGCGAAATACTGCTGGGGGATGTAAGTTGTGCTGATCTGCGCTACGTGAGCGAAGTTTTTAGAGAGTACAGAGTGGAAAACTCGGGCTTATTTCGGTTTACTTTATCCCGAATTTAAAATGCAGCAAGAATTTCTATTTTTTTTCAAAATTTGTTTGTTTTTGGTGGAAATGGAAAATCCAACGTCTAGTAGACTTTGAATTTCCAACGCTCACGTTTACACATTCAAAATTTTTAAAATATCTATGTCATTTTTTCAACTCGTGAAAGAGAGATTGTAGTATTCGCGAAACAAAAACTGGACTTTCAAAAAATTATAAATATTAGGGTTCTTCTGTCAAAATTTTGAAGCGATTAGAAGTCCGATAACAAATACATTGATGAGTATTAGGCATAAATAATAAATCAAAAGTTTCAGACGACTTCTTATTAGTTAAATATTTATCAAAAATGTGTATTTTTCTTAAATTTTATAACTTTAGAAAAAATTTTAGAAATTAACCGCATTAGTTTCAATCAAACTAAGCAGTAAGGCTCGCATAAAATACTTTAACATTTTTGGAAAAAGTTGTAGTTTACCAATCAAGTGATTAGGAATTCAAACGGTAAGTGTAAGAGTTAAAAATTCGCTTTAAACACTTACACACAAACATTCGTACTATCACTTCAGAGCAATGCTCCGTAGATTCAGCTGTGTCGCAAAGCCCGCACCTCGCTTTGATTTCGAGGCCGCAACGATTTATGCACGTGTACGGTGTGCATCAGCATCTGTGAGCAGCTTGATACACCGTTTGTTCAAATTAATAAAATATGATTTCTAGCAGTAAAAAGAAATAAAAGTTTGCAAGAAACATACAGAAAATTCTCTGTATTTACAGCTTGAAAAATTAAAAATTAATGAAAAAAATCTATAGTAACTAAAATAAAAACAAAATTAATAAATTCTAAAAACTACATCCAGGTAAATAAAAATTATTTTTAAAATTCGAAAAATTTTATACTTCAGACGAATTTCTGAAAACGACAAAGTAAAATTGTTTAAAAGACTGCAAGTGAATGAAATTACATTTAGAAACTATTTCTAAAATGGAGTTTCAGAGCAATTCTTTGTTGCAGACTTCAGTTGAAGGTCTAGTCCCAAAGTGAATTGCTTTGAAACTATCTTTGTATAAATGTAAAAGTTTCTCCCTGCAAAATTTCTCCACTGCATATACTCGTATAAAATCAAACTCAACCTGAAATTGTTTTATATTTGCATTAATCAAACATCCATCTCTCGGTACATTAATTCAAAAGATATAATTTTTATGCAAATATTTTTGCGTTTTGAACGAATATTTCAATATGATTGTAAGTTCAAGAAAACTCTTTTTTGATTTCAAATTTGTTCTTTTTAAAGAATTAAAATTTGAAGAAAAAATTTTTTCTTTCTTAAAAATAAGAACAAAACTAAATCATAAATATTTTTTTTTATTTTAAATTTCAAGAAACTGTTAAGTTTCTTTTATTTATGATGTCTTTTTGATCAAAGATATTTTAACTTTAAATTGCCTTAGGTTATTTGAAATATTATATAGTTTAATGAAAATTTCGTAAAGTATCTAAAACTACATACAAAGTACCGACAAGAATCTTATAGATGAAATTAATGAAAATAGTTTGAGAGTTAGTTCAAATTTTTTATGTGCAGCTTGGAGGCACAAAATTTTACAGTTTTAGTTTATTCGTTTTTTCAACATGTTTTGTAAGCTTTAAGCCATAAGTCATAAAATCACCCACGAAGACCTGAAATGTTGTAAATCAGTTTTACAAAACCTACAATAGTGGGATTAGAAATGAAATCGTGGTTGGGATGTTGTCGCGTGGTTACCGCGCTGCTCTTAGGGATTTCAAATAGTTAACAACAGAAATGTTGACAAATGTACATATATGACATGTGCGCTAAACACATGCAAAATAGTTAACGGCAGCCATGTTGCCTTTCCCAACCCCGACAATATCCAAAACTGCTTTCAGTCTCTCTGCAGCTGCCCTCTCCCAAGCTGATCATAACTCCAGAAAATTATTTACTCGGTTCGAAACCGAGAACTCAGTCGATTCCCGTGCTGTTTACAGACCGAGAATCAGCCCGATTTCGGTCTCTTTTTTAGCATTTGAAAGTAATAAAGTATATCTATTTATACGATAACGCATGCGCAAAGTCGACCGTGGAGTCCGTGGTAAGCAGAGGTTAACGAATGATTATTCGTTGAAAATGCTAAAAAATCAACCTCAAATCATGCTTATCTTCGACTTGTAAACAACACGTCAATCAACTAAGTTATCGGTTTCGAACCGAGTAAAAATATTATTGGTTTTGCCCAAAAATCGACGGTAATTTCACGAGCGCGCTGACGCACCAATAACATTATAATCTTTAACTGTTGTTAAATGAGATCACATTACATTTTTTACTAAAATTTTATAAAAAAGTTTTATTATTCAACATTGTAAATTGAAATTTACAACATTAAACACTATACTCTTGGTAATTTTTTTTTCAAATTTAACGTCATTTATTATTCTACTTGAGGGTTAGTTGATATAGCCCCAATCATATTTAACAATATCAGAAAATTTTTCAGCTACCGCAATGACTGGAATGTGAGTATGAGCTCTTGGGATGTAGGGAAACACTGAAGCATCGCCAATCCTTAGATTATTTATACTTTTTACCTATTAAAATAAAAGAAAGGAAAACTATTAATTTTAGAAATATTTTTAAAATTTTTTGTACAAATTTAATTTACTTGTAACCTAGTGTTGACTACTGCAGATGGATCCGACTCTCTTCCCATTTTAGCTGTTCCACAGAAGTGCCACATAGTTATCGTGATTGATCTTAAAGCGCATTCCCAGTAATCATCAGAATCCGGTACATGATTTTCGCAGCCAGGAACTGTGCGATCAAGCAATTCAGAATCGAATCGTTGCATTGCTTTAGTTTTACTAAGTTCGATGACTTTTCTAATTGCTTTTATTGTAACTCTCACGTCTTCTGGGTCAGAATAATAGTTAGGTATTATTCGTGGAGGCTTAGAGGGATCTGAACTCTGTAAAAGAACTTCACCTCGACTCTGGGGTTGCAAATTTAATGGCCATATTGACCATGCATGATGTTGAAGTTTATCGGCAATGAATTTTTGAAAAAAATCTTCTTTCATGCCCCATAATTGATATATCATCGAATCTGACAAGAATCCAAGTGATAAGTACATAAATTCTGTTGTTGGTTCTTTGTTTTGGGATCGGAAATCATCAACATTCATATAACCCATTCCTTCACAGCCAGTTGGAATTGTTAATGGACCTTTTCTATTGAGCAAAAACTCATTAACGACATTATTATCCGGATCTACATAATCCCCAAATATAAGACTTACTGATTGGTTGACTAGAAAGTGCAGTCCAGAATATGTTAGATGATCAAGCAAGTTTTGACCAACCGGTGCATCTTTTAAAACATTTATATTAAATTCCTTTAAGTGCTTTGCTGGTCCGATTCCAGACAGCATCAACAATTTCGGAGTATTAATGGCGCCTGCTGCCAAAATCACTTCTTTTCGAGCTAATACTTCAATTTTCTTTCGATTTTTCGTAAATTCGACTCCATAAGCTGTTTTTGTCACAGGATCTATCAATACTTTATTAACGTGACTGTTCATGGATAAAAATAAATTTTTACGGTTTTTGTTTGGTTTAAGGTAAGCTCTGTTCGTACTCGTTCTCTCGCCATTTATTTGATTCGTTTGTATGTAACCAAATCCAGTTTGGTCTCGACCGTTGTAATCGATTTGTTGAAATCCCATTTCCATACCTGCTTTAATAAATGAACTAGCTAGTGGTGTACGGTGAGGTGGATTTACAATGCGCATTGGTCCATTATAACCGTGAAATGTTGGATCTATTTCTGGTAAATTAATTTCAAGTTTCTCAAGTTTTTTAAAATACTTCAACATGTTATCATAATTCCAACTGTTATCTCCAGTTAGACGAGCCCAGTTATCATAATCTTGCCTGTTACCTACAAATTTTTAGAGTTTATTATTAGACTAAAGTAAACAGTTAGTTTTTAAAACAACAAAAGACAAAAGAAGATGTTTCCCAACCGAGTTTTTAACCGGGAGACCTAAAACAATTCGAGACCTGATGGTAAGAAAAAGTAGGACCGAAATGATTCCAGTTTGAAACATCTTCTTCGCCTTCTGCATTAAAAGATAAGTTAGATTAAACTAGCTCTTCGTGTGAACTTGTAACATCTCCAGTTAAATGAGATACTGCGTAATGAATGAGATGAAAAAAGTGTTAATGTGCAAACATACATGTTTAGAAAGCTGTTGTACATGAAAGATTTAAAAATTTTAATATACTTTATACCTCTTGTAGCAAGCATAGCATTCATCACACTTGTTCCTCCCATTATCTTCCCTTGAAAAAATCTGCATTGGTTATTTTTGAATGCTCGGCAGTAATCATTCGATGGTTCACTCAAATAACCCCAGTTCAGACTAGTGTAGAATTGATTGGGAATTGCAGCTAGTGGTATATCCAATAATAAATATTCTTTTTCCCCGGCTTCTATAAGTAAAACCGATAGATCAGGTATCTCACTCAATCTCGATGCTATAGTTGCTCCTGCAGCACCAGCTCCAACGATTATAAAATCATATTCTTCATTGTACGATGGTGTGACATCTCGAAGTTCTTTACTGTTGTACTCATTAAATTCGTAGAGAAATTTTACAATACCAGCGGCTATACTTGGTATCTTATAAAACATTTGCCGGATAACGTAGGATGCTAAAAATAAAGAATGTAAAAAATGATCAGTTTCTGAAGAAATACACGTGTAAAATAGAGATGTGTAATTGACAAGCTAAGAAAAATTTAAAAAAATTTCATGCTATTAAGGACGTTCAACTTTGACAACTCGAGTCAAATCCTCTCGCATAACTATATTCCGATATAGAAGAACGCAGATTGGTTGCTGAAGTCTAATCTAACTCCTAAAAGTACTATCCTTGTTATTGGACTTTTAATCGATTCCAAAATTTGACAGAATACTTCTCATACTTCGATAAAAGTATCAACACATTTCATAATTTTTTCATCATGATTAATTTTTTGAGTTAAATGTCCTTAAAGTATATAAAAAAAATTTTTTTTAATAAACAAAATTCTTTGATGATTAATTTTGTTTTTATTTTTTTATTCATTACTATTTTTTTCAATAAACGAGCATCGCCTTTTTTCAGTATAAGAAAGAGAAATGAAAGTTGCACAAGTGTAATATAATACGAAAAATATTTTCATTCATAGGAATAATAATAATAATAATAATAATAACATGACCACTTTTAAGGGAAGATTTTTCTCGTAGAAAAAAATGAAATTGAGTATTACATAACCTATATACATTCTCTGATAGTGTGCTCAATCCAAAATTCTTAATGAATAGATGATTAATTAAGGTTTTAGCTTACGAGCAATAAACAGGATGTAAATACGTTTTGTTGATTGAAAGAAAAAAAAAAAAAAAAAAAAAACAAACAAACAAACAAACAAAAAATTGATTAGAATTTTTCCAGTAGTTTAGGAAATCGTTAATTATTTTTGATTCATAGTAGCAAAAAGTCGTCAATGAAACTAATTTAAAAAATAAAAAATAAGAACAAGCATAAAAAGTAAAACATTTAAATAAAATCAAAGCGCATACCAATTAAACTTAGTGTATTTTCTATAAAAGAAGCTTTTTAAAAATTGGTACATACCTGTTTGGACTCCAGGTGCATTATTTTTTTCATCTGAACTGTCGATGTAATCTTGAGATGCAACAATGGCCAAAAAAATGGTCAAAAAAGAGAGAGAAAATATCAAAGTCCAGCGAATCATTCTGCAAAATTGTGATTTCAGCTCAACCTCTTGATATCGGTTTAAAAAACTAGAATTAATCGCTGATCTATTCAAATGAACTTTTTTTTATTTTTTTTTGAACTCATGAATATTTATTGAAGATTGTAAGAACAAATTGGAAAATTTTTAAAATTAGCCAGTTTATTGGGCAGAATTTTGAGATATTTAATCCGTGTAAGTAATATATGCAGTTATGTATAAGATAAATTTGAAAATTTATCAATATCATAATAATTAAATTCAGAGTATTGAGCCTTGATCAAAAGTGAAATTCAAAAATATTCTACTCATATCAGATGCTAAGAATTTGCGGAGAAATGAATATTAAATTTAGAATCTGATGGGTATTTAATATTTTGAATAACTTTTTCAATTTCTTTTGCTTGTTTTATTATGAATAAAATTAAAAAAAAAATTAACTGCAAATAAATTTGAAAAGTACAAAATTTTTAAGTTAAATTTTTTCATCATCATTCACAAACTAAAGGTATTCTTGGTTTTAACTCAATGCCAGTCTGAATACTCTATTTAAAAAAAATTAACTTTTCTAAATATACCGAAAAAATTTTTTTTCTGCTTACCTGCAGCATTCTCAATTTTTAATAAAACTGGAAATTGATACACTCTCGAACTAACAAGAACAAAAAAGTTCAAGCCGTTTAGTTGGCAGCTTCAAATTCAACCACATCGTCTATCGAAGTGTATAAAAGTTATATCTACCTGTACTATACATGTTCTATGTTTGTATTTGGGTGACATGCAAATGCAACAAAGAGTTTCAGTAGAAACTACAAGATAACTTATTTCTTTTCTGTTGCTACAGTCGCGTAGCAAATGACCGAACTGAAGAGCCGTTCGGTCAAGACTGCTTATCTGCATCGAGTCAAGCGACTCGATCTTTCCTACCGGTACTATGTTGTCAGAAACTAGTCGTTATTAGTCTGTCATCACCATGAGTTTGCTAGCAGATGGAATAATTTTTCATTCGCTTGAAAATTTTTTTTTGCCATTAAAAATCTAAAAAATTGTTGTTAGAATAAATAGAATTTCATCCTTCACTATGTTTATGACAAATTAGAGCCTATTTGATTTAGTGTTTAGACCTCAAACATGAAAAATTAAAATTATTTGTTACCTAATTAAAAAAAAATCGAGTTTAAAATAACGTTTATTGTAATTCATAAAAAGTTTACAACTGCAAGCATATTAAATCATTGGTATTGACATCTGCTATACCGGCTTGTCATGTTTACATTTAAAAGACATAATTTATTAGAAAATTGAAAGCAAAAAATAATACTGTATTCTGCGAGCTATAGTTTAAAATTAATTTAACAAACTACGTATTGAAGTGAATTGAAACTTTATTATTTAGAAATCGTATCATTTTTTTAATCATTTTCTGATTTATGATTTGTAAATAGTGTAAAAATAATCATAAACTTATCATTCAAACGGGAAAACATAAAATAGAAATCTTAAGTTTTGGGTTTCAGGTCTACTTTAACAAAGCTATTTTGTAGTTAAGCATAAGAAAAAGACTAGAGAGGGCACTAAAAAAATCTGTATGAACTTAGAAAAAATTTTTTCAAGTGAAACTTCTATTCTTACTTTATAGACAATACACGACTCTCGACGTTGAGTGAATCCATGAATCTGTGTCTGTCCATCTTTAACCTATTTAACACGGTTTTATCGTGAGAGTAAAAGGAAAAGAAGCAGCTTTACTCTAATGTCTTTGCTGTATCTATTCTTAATAAGTAATAAAACAAAAAATATATGTTTTTTTTCAAGTTTAAACTTCATGTAGAATTAATATTTTTTGGAATTATAAGCCTTTTTCAGTGGTTCCCAAACTTTTGCTCATAAATAAACAAATAAAAAATAAATAGTTATTAGGCACCGTAGGCAAACTTGCTTCGAGCCTGGGACAGGTTTGCACAAAAAAGAATACACTAAAATTCAATATATTAAGGTGATTGTTTTAATTTTTAACCTAGTAACTTATTGTAAACGTAAATTGAAAAAAAAAGACGAACCTACATCGGTTTGCCTTAACTTATCACATATATCACATCACGTTATTCAATATATGTAACCCCAGTCTTGTTTTACAATATCAGAAAATTTTTCAGCAACAGCAATAACTGGAATATGTATATGAGCTCTTGGAATGTATGGAAATACGGAAGCATCACCGACTCTTAAGTTATTGATTCCTTTTACCTGTATAAATAAAGGAATTATTAATTTATGAACCAAAAATTTTTATAATTTTTTTCATAAACTTTTACTTACTTGCAATCGAGTATTGACCACTGCTGATGGGTCTGACTCTCTTCCCATTTTAGCTGTTCCAGAAAAGTGCCACATAGTTATCGTGATTGATCTTAAAGCACATTCCCAGTAGTCGTCAGAATCTGGTACATAGTTTTCACATCCAGGAACCGTACGATTAAGAAATTCAGACCCAAATTGTTGCATTGAATTAGTCTTACTAAGTTCGATGATTTTTCTGATTCCTTTTATCGCTACTCTAACATCATCCGGGTGAGAGTAATAGTTAGGTATTATTCGAGGAGGTTTATAAGGATTCGCACTTTGCAAAAGAATTTCACCCCGACTTTTAGGTTGTAGCAACAAAGGCCAAATCGTCCATGCATGATGTTGAAGTTTATCAGCTATAAATTTTTGAAAAAAATCTTTTTTCATGCCCCATAATTGATATATCATAGAATCGGATAAGAATCCTAATGATAAATACATAAATTCTGTTGTGGGTTCCTCATTTTCTTGTCGAAAGTCATCAACGTTGACGTAACCCATTCCTTCGCAGCCGGTAGGAATCGTTAGAAGACCTTTTCTTCTAAGCAAATAATCATTCACTACAGTGTTACCAGGATTAACGAACTCTCCAAGTACAATAGAAACTGGTTGATTAACCAAAAAGTGTAGTCCTGAATATGTTATATGGTCCATCAAGTTTTTACCGACTGGCGCATCTTTCAAAATATTTATATTAAAATTTTTCAAGTGTTTAGCTGGTCCGATTCCAGACAGCATCAACAATTTTGGAGTATTAATGGCACCTGCTGCCAAAATCACTTCTTTTCGGGCTAATACTTCAATTTTCCTTCCATTTTTCGTAAATTCGACTCCGTAAGCTGTTTTTGTCACTGGATCTATCAATACTTTATTTACATGACTTCTCATGGTTACAAACAAATTTTTACGGTTTCTATTTGGTTTAAGGTAAGCTCTGTTTGTACTCATTCTCTCGCCATTTATTTGATTTGTTTGTATGTAACCAAATCCAGTTTGATTGCGGCTATTGTAATCAACTCGTTGAAAACCCATTTCTAAACCAGCTCTAATAAATGAGTTAGCAAGTGGTGTGCGATGAGGTGGATTTACAATGTGCATTGGCCCGTTGTAACCATGAACTTTAGGATCTACTTCTGGTAAATTTACTTCAAGTTTTTCTAGTTTTTGAAAATATTTTAACATGTTGTCATAGTTCCAGCTACTATCTCCTGTCAGATAAGCCCAATTGTCGTAATCATGCCTATTACCTGAAAATTTAATAATTTTTCATCAGTTGAATAATAAATTTTATTGGTTTGAGTACTAAACATTAAAAATGTGTTTAACGATAAAATTGAGCGTTAATATAATTCGTACCTCTAATTGCTAGCATAGCATTCATTACACTGGTCCCTCCCATAATTTTTCCTTGGAACATTCTACATTGATTGTTCTCAAATGCTCGGCAGTAATCATTCGATGGTTCACTTAGATAACCCCAGTTACCACCTGTGTATAATTGATTAGGTATAGCAGCTAATGGAATGTCTAGCAATAAATACTCTCTTTCTCCAGCTTCGATAAGTAAAACCGAAACATTAGGTATCTCACTTAATCTCGAAGCTATAGTTGCTCCAGCAGCTCCAGCTCCAACTACTATGAAATCATATTTTTGATTATATTTTGGCGTCGTATCACGCAATTCTCTATTATTGAACTCATTGTATTCAAAAAGAAACTTTACTAAACCAGCTGCTATACTTGGTATTTTTAGCAAAGTCAACCAAAAACTGTAGATTGCTGAAAAAAAATCAGTCATTTTTTATAATTGTAACATCAAATTTTTTTTCTTTCATCTTTTAGTTAAGATATTCTGTTACTTCAACATCACTGTGTTAAAATTGTTAACTTTCATTAGAATCAATTTGAAGGCTTTTTGTTATTCTTTTTATTTAAAACTGAAAAAATTTTCCAAATTTTTTTTTTTTTTTTTAGTACTTGAAATTTCTTAAGTTTTATAAATATACTAGTCGGAACATACTTTATCGTGAAATTATAAAATATATTAATAAACACTGCTACAATTTCAAGATCAGGTTATTAACTTTTGGCTCAGTAGCAACATAACAAAGTATATGTTGCACTGAATAAGTACATTTTTGAAGTATTGAAAAAGATAAATAAAGTTGAAGATTTTTAATGGTTAAAATAAGTACACTGAGAGAAGGATTTGGTTATTTTTGGTTTCTCCCAAGCTATGGTTCATGTGACCAATGATTTGGTTACAGGAACCAAATGTATAGATCACAGTCATGTTAAACAGTGCGCTGTTATAACCTCAAAAAATTTTTTGAGGTAATTCAGAAAATTATGAACTCACGAAAAATTTATTAAAATGATCAGTGCTGTATTAGATTGAAAACTATTAGTAATTTGATTTAACTTCGTAGAGAAAAATAATTTTGTTGTCAAGAGAAAACTCATATTTAAATTAACTTAATTAATTTTTCGAAATTTATTGCTGAAATTTGAAATTAAAATATATTCTTATACATTTAACAAGAATAAAGGTAACTGATTTAAGCAAATTATTACAACAATAAACAATAAAATAAAACAATAATAAATAAAATTTGTTTTTAAAATAAAAAATAAAAGCTCGATTTTTACGCGTGGAATGTGGACCAAACATTTGGTTCCAACAACCAAATTATCCGATTTCTTTTCAACCAAATATATTTGGTTCCTTGAACCAAATCCTTCTCTCAGTGTAGCAGTAAAATCAAATGATAATAATGAATGCTCAAAATGATTTATTGGTTGTGCTATTATTAACTATAAAATATATTTTTTCAAATTTTGCTGTTAAAACTTTTTTAGCACGTACCTTGTTGTAATTCTGATGCACCATTTTTCGGGTACCAATGAGAAAAATAATTTTCCGATGAAGCATAAGCCAAAAAAATGGAAAAAAAGAAAAGAAATGTTAAAGATGAGTGAATCATCGCACTGAATCTTGATCCAAGCTCGATTATTCCCGTTAAATAACAAAAAAAGATTATTTATACATTTTGATGAGCTTGTTTTCAATTTTTTTTACTGAGGTAATGAATATTGATGAAAGATAAAAAACACAAATGTTGTTTTATTTAATATCAGGTAGTCGGAAAATTTTAAGTTCCAGCTGACATTGTTTATTTTCACAGTACTTAGAAAGGCATTATTATATATTTGTACATAATAAAAGTTTGACTTTTTTATCAAAGTAAATATATATATACACATACAATTTCCGTGAAGCTCAAGCTATAGTTTGAACTTTTATTGAAATCATAGTTCGGCCTTATCCAGATTTAGTTGTATTGTGATGATGCACCTGTGTAAAACTCATAAATTTTAAAAATGTTTAACCGTATTTCAAATTTTTTGTAAGATTCAGATGTTGATTTAATGGTTACTAAGGCATAGAATCATAAAAATAAATTATGCCCAGTGTAGAATGCGCCTAACTAGCCGACTAGGCCCCATCTAGACAGAATATTACCTCAGTCTGGCGTCTTATTAGGAAAGGTAACTGGTCGATTGTTAGAGCCTTAGTAACGCTTGACTACTAGATAAAATATAATTAGTTTCAACCAAAAACTCAAAGAAACTAATAAAGTTTGACACTAGATTCAATTCTTGTAACCCCGTTCATACTTTACAATATCAGAAAATTTTTTAGGCGTTTTCGCAACCTTTTGATTTCCGAACAACTTATTTTTCTTTTGAATTTTCTTCTTGTTGTTTGTTTCATAAGGAAGTAGCTCTGTAAACTCCGAGAATACTGTGATAAGTGTTTAGTTTATAAAACTACTTTATGAAAAGTTTTTAACATTTTAATTTATTTGAAATATGCATGTTTCAAAGAAATATTATCGCCATTATAAAAACTTTTGTTTTAATTTTCAAGGAATTTTATTTTACTTCTGATTTAATACTTTCCTTATTTATTTTTAATTATTAGCTGTATAAAATAAAAAATATTTTTAACGTACTTTTTCGGCAGATCTGGTAATTCATTTTTGGGATCCCATTTATTAAAATAGTTATATAAAAAAACAATAGCTAAAAATTATCAAACTCTAACTTGTTATATTAATGATAATGATTATTTAAAAACTAAAAAATGGTTTTTTTAAATAATTTTTTAAGATGAAAGTATGTACAGCTTTGACTTTTAGTTAGAAAAATTATAGAAGTGAAAATTACATTTAAATTCATAAAAAAAATCAGCTTTCTAGTGGTGCCTTAGGCTTAGTTCCGTTCAAAGTATAAAGTCTCGTTTAACGACCTTGGCGGACGATTAACTATTTATTTAATATTTCCCGTGATGAGGTTTGGAATCAACACTTCTCTAGAATGTAGAAGGTCGTATAAGTCATCAAAAAGAAAAAGAATTTCACCATTTTTTGGTACTTAAAATCGAGTAACTATAAAAAGTTTCAAATATTTCATCACCGTGGATATCGAAATTAAGATGAACCATTGAAAAAATATACATAAAACTAGTTTGATAAGAAAATGATCATTACGAGCATTACGTATAATTGAGTACAATATAAAGCATTGAAATGTATTTTTTTTTTAATTTATTTATTTATTTTGTAATTAGTTGTTTATTACACTAACAAGTTTGTATGATTTTTTTTTTTTTTTCAACTTTTTACAGAAGTTATAAATATTTTTTAACGATTAAAAGAACCAGTTTTTGAAGATTATATAATTAACCTTGATTATTTATATTTTATTGATTTTCCATTTCGCTAACACCAAAATACTAATTTTTTTAAAGTATATATTTTTTTTTAGTGTTTTACCATTTGTTAAAAGTACATCTAGCTCTAAAAGGTATTAAAAATATTTACAATAACCAAATTACATAAAAAGCTAGAAATAAATTTTGTACTTAACCAATATCACATGAAAATTTTTGTATCAATAGTAAAAAATAAAGTAGTGTATAAAATCCTAAAATATTTTTGCACATTATAGTAAAAAGATTCTTATCACTTTCAACTTTGATACGCAACCACAAATAAAACCTTGAAAATTATTTTTATACATTTTTACAGCTATTTAAAATATTTACAAAACTCTTGAAAAATTCAAGACGAATCTACACTTTTATAAACACTTCAGTCCATTTGTGCAAAATAACGTATTTGGCTTCACAAACGCATATCTTTTCGCAAGTCTTAATTTCTCAAACACAAACTAAACCATGACTGACGTATTGAAAATCCTCTAGGATAATTTTTGATTGGTATATCCCCAGTAAGCTTTAAGCTCATCGGAAAACTTTTCGGCTATTGCTATTGTTGGAACATTCGTATGGCCAGTGATAATATTTGGCATTATAGACGCGTCAGCGACTCGTAGCCTTTTTATTCCTCTGACCTGAAAAAATGAAAAAATAAAAATTAATGTTTCTTATAAAACGTATCTGTAGTTTAACTGCTTAAAACAAGTTTTTATTAATTTTTTATTATCAATTTACAGTAATAAAACTGACCTGCAACTTTGAATTTACAACGGCTGTAGGATCATTTTCTCTTCCCATTTTGCAAGTACCAGAATGATGCCAAATCGTCATGGTGTAAGTTCTCAAAGCGCATTCCCAGTATTCGTCTGAATCAGGTATATGATTCTCACAGTCAGGAATCGAAAGATCAAGCAGTTTTGAATTAAAGTGAGACATGGCTTTGGTTTTGCTTAATTCTATCGCCATACGAATACCTTTTATGGAAACTCTCACATCGTCGGGATCGGAATAATAATTCGCGAATATTTTTGGCTTATCTCTGGGATCCCTGCTTCGTAGGAGAATTTTTCCCTTACTCTTCGGTCTCATTAGAAGGGGCCAACAGAACCAAGCATGTTTGTAAAGTTTGTTTGAAAAAGATTTTTTGAAGTAGTCCTGATTGATTCCAAAGGGCACGTGAATAAAATAGTCTGATAAAAGTGATACCGGGGCAAACATAAGCTCAATGTTTGGTATCTCATTTTCTGGTCTCATGTCGTCAACGTTGATAAAGCCTAAGCCTTCCACACCTCCAGCGGTCGATAACTGTCCTGTCCTTTTATTCAAGTAATCGGGTATCGTTGGATTGTTCAGTTGGAAGAAGTTTCGCGGAATGATGCCCACAGTCTCGTTAACCAAAAAAGTCAGTCCTCCGTAAGCAATGTGATCCATCAAGTTTTCTCCCACCGGTAAGTCCTGGAGCACTTTGATGTTCATGCTGCGCAAATGTTTCGCTGGTCCGATTCCAGACAGCATCAAAATTTGAGGCGAGTTTATTGCACCGGCCGACAGGATTACCTCTTTTTTAGCCATAACTCTAACCGTTTTTCCAAATTTGTTAAATTCTACACCATACGCGCTCTTTGTTTTTGGATCGATCAATATTTTGTTGACGTGACTGTACATGGTGACGTACAAGTTTTTTCGGTTTCTCGCCGGATGCAAGTACGCTCGGTTGGTGCTGAGACGCTCGCCGTTTATTTGGTTGGTTTGCATGTAAGCAAAACCAGTGGTGTTTCGGCCGTTGTAATCTACGGGTCCAAATCCCATTTCTTCGCCAGCTTTGACGAACGCGTCTGCAAGGGGTGTGTGGTACGGTGGATTCGTGATGCGAACTGGTCCGTTGAAGCCATGCATGTCACGCTCGACGTCGGCCAGTGTGACGTCAAATTTCTCCAATTTTTTGAAGTACTTGAGCATTTCGTCGTAATTCCAGCTTGGATCTTCTGTCAATCTGGCCCACTCGTCGTAATCGTATTTTATGCCTAGTTATAAAAACAGTTTATTTTAGTACTAAAATTAATAATCCTCGGATTTTGTATTTTGTTACTAGTATAAATTCGTTTTTATAAATTTTGATATGTACCGTGACTGACATGGAAAATACAAAGTGAGAGTATTGCTGAATTTAGACTAAAAATTATTCTACCGATTCCTGTTGAAAAATAAATTAATAATCAATAAAGATTCTCAGTTTTGCTGCTTTTGGTATTGATCTTTCTTTGAAAAGTTGATGATTTTAAAAAATTTTAAAAAGCCTTGAGTTTTACTAAAATCTAAAAAAAATGCGGAAGTTATACTCCAAATGACCTTTCAAATCTAATAAAATATTCGAGAAATGAATGAATATATTTTGATACGGAATTAACTGTTTGAAAATACGTACCAAGTATAACTTTATTTTTCAATAAAAAAAGATAGATAAATTTTATTTTATAAAAAGGGGGGATTTTTTGGGAATAATCAGTGTTCAATTAGGAACAGATAAATTACAGCAATGCTTTCCTTCTGGTTTTTTTTTTCGGAATGATTGTAATAAGATCAATATGTAAATGTAAAAATCTAGAATGCTCAAAAACATTTAAATAGAAGCTTATTGACGAAAAATTTTAAAAATACACGACAACTTATTAAGAAACTACTTTTTTAAATTGCGATATCATTATACTTGGAAATTTTTTTTTTTATTAAAAAAGATCAGTTTAGACAAAGAATTAAAAACACTTATAATATAAATTGATTTTTAGTATAAATAAAGTTGTAATGTAGCTTTTTATGAAGGGGTCCATGGTGATAATCTAAAATATTTTTACAGTTTAAAAGCTAAGCAATAATCGCAAAAAAAATTACATTGATAAGTTGCAAATAAAATTACTACCCCTATTGCAACTTTAAAATTGAGTTAAATATCATTTCTTAAAAATCACAAGCGATATAACAATAAATTCGACCCGACAAACGTACGTGTTATTAATTGTTCCTAATAGAAAGAATATTTGACATTTAAATGTAATCACGAACTACTGTTGCAGCTTTGTTCCAATACCCATAAAAAGCTATTTAAAAATTTTTTTTTCTAACCATGTTTAAGTGAATTATTTATTGATTCAAAAAGTGTCCGACTTCATTATTTCATACTTTTCAGCGAGCTTTTCAGTTATCAAATTAAAAAAAAAAAAAATTTTTAAGTAAAATTTTTTTTACGAACAATAAAATCCTTAGGCTTTAAAAAATTTCTTTGCGATTATATAGAAGGAATTTTCTCAATTAAATTTGTTTCTCTTTGTACTCTTGCATGGTAATGCATCATCTCATTTAAATCGACCACTTTGAAGAAAACAATAATTTTAATTTCATCAAGCGCGAATTTCATATATTTGAGTAAAAAGTTTTTAATCAAATGAAAATTCAATAATTCAGAGAAAGGATATCATTTTGGGATCGAAGATGGGCGTTTAAAAGCTTTATCAGTTTTTATTAATTTATTGAATGCATTTATAGAAATTTTATGATATTTTATGCACGCAGTAAAACAATATGAAACAAGTTAAAAAAATAGAGCCCATTATTGTTTTGACACACGATTGCACCTTTAACCTCGAAGCGAGTGTCCATAATTAAAAACTGTAACGCAAACTCACCCCTAGTAGCGATCATGAAATTGAGAGCACTGGTGCCACCCATGACCCTGCCCTTGGCGACTCTGCACTGGTGGTTGCTTCTGCCGAGACAGTACTTGTCCGAGGGTTCGGTGAGGTAGTCCCAGTTCATGGGGGAGAGCACCTGCAGGAACAACGCGGCCAGAGGCATGTCCATGAGCAAGTTTTCGTGACCTCCGGCCTCGATGAGGAGGACCGAAGCTTCCTTGACCTCGGACAGTCTGCCGGCTATGGTCGCACCCGCGCTACCGGCACCGATCACTATGAAGTCGTACTGCTTTTCGTCCGGAGGGGTCATGTCCGGGACCTCGTTCAGGTAGTACTGGATGAACTCGGAAACGAATTTGACGGCGCCGAGGTTAAAGTTCAACAAGTTCTGCAGGGGGTTCGTGTAACCGGCGCCCTGACCCAGGACCAGACCCAGGGTCAGGAGCAAGAAAGGCCAAGCTTGGGACATGGTTCGGTCGCGGTCTTAGATACACATCGGATAGCGAGCTCGAGGATACTGATCTCGGATATGCATTGAGCGGACACTAATATTGACTTCCCGAATTTTCAGCTTAGAACTTTAAAGAAGTTGGTAGGGAGCGGGAAGGTGGGAGAGACTGGGAGAGAGAGACAAACCGACGATGATGGCTCATTTGGACCAGGCGCCCGGTCCACCGCCGCCGCCGCCGCGATGATAATCAACCTTATCCGTGATTTCCTCGAACGTTTAATTTGTGTTGGAGTTTCGTCACGATTGTGTCCGGGGGGTTTTTGCGAACGACTCATTTGCCAATCCTTTTTTGGATGATTCGTCTTTGATTTTTTTTTTTTTCGCTTTGGGTTAATTAATATTTATGTGGTCGAAAGTTCAGTTGAACAAAAATAACTTTTTTCGAAAATTGGTATTGGCGTGGTTACTTCCGCAAAGATAGATTTGAATGCTACCTTAGTTGGTTCTTTTCAATTTGAGCCTACTGCGATCGGTTTTTTTTTTTTTTAATCTTTTTTGCGTAACAATTATTTAACGAATGTCGTTTGTTTGAAAATAAAAAAAATTGTTTGGTTATTTTTACCGTGAATGATGTAAAAAATTCATGTTTTTTTTAATAAACGAATAAAAACCATTACCGTTGAAAGCTAATAACTCTAGCTTACTTATCTTTCAAACTGGCTTATTCTTTAAAAACTACTTTTTCGAATTTTTTTTTATTCAAATTCCCGGACGATTGAAAAATTTACTAAAATAAATTTGCTACAGCTGTACTCAAAAATTTATAAATAACAAAATTGCGAAATCAAAATTTTTTCCTCGTAAGTTCAGTCAGGATCAATGAACCATTGAGAAAAAAAGCATGCTAATCGTGTTCAAAAAGAAATTTTAAATTTCTTGAAAATAGATCATCAAATTTTTTTGAGTTTCCCGCAATGATGTTTCATAAAATCTTTAAAATGTTCTCTGAAATCGCCGCATTCTCCTAAAAATTATAGGAGATCATGTCGGTTCAAGGTTCAACACGTGTGAAACAGGAAAGGAGGTGCGAACAGGTCGTTGGCATTGATAACTAAAACTATAAAACATGAGTTAATGGTTTCTTCTCTCGCTCTCTCTCGTTCGTTTTTGCACGGATGCGATTTTGAAAAATAAAGGCAATTCGTCAACCAACCAAAAATGAATTCATTTTTTTCGCTTTGAAGCCTAAGTCCGAAAGCAAGGATGTCGAGTGAATTGGCAATTTATTTTTTCAAAGAAAAAAAACTTCTTTTACCGTACTAAGTAACTGGGAAGTAATTTTTTATTCACGTAAAATTTTTCAAGTTTATTTTACCGCTTATTTATTGCTGAAAGTAACTGTTAAAAATTAAAAAAAAAAAAAGTTTTTTTCAAAAATTGAAATGAAATAAAATTTGAATTTTTAATTTTGATTTTATTTAGAGCAGCTGTATTTGAAATACGTGAGAGAATTTTGTGAAAAAATTAAGTATTATATATGTAGGAAGTAAAATCGGCAAATATAAAGCAAAAAAAAAGGAAAAAAAAAAAAAATCATTGCGAAATTAGGTTTTATCATTCAAAACTATTAAATAATTCATCGAATTTCCATTAGATGGAGCTTAAATTATATATTGCGCAAGGGCGAGTGAGATCCTCTTGATATTTTATCTTGTTAAATTTTTTTCAATGTCAATATTCTAATTGAAGCATAGAATTTTAAAAAACCACAAATTTCGTAAGGACGTTCAGCCTCATAAATAACTCATAATCCGCATACGTAAAACCAAAACAACAGTCAGGAACGACAAAATTATGTCGTAACTGAAACGGAGGTGAAGGACAATGACCCGTCGACACTTAGAGATTTTCGTCTATCCTGTAGCGTACTAGTGATTCATTCATTTACCGGAGCGTCTGAAAAAATAATTTCAACCTTGCGATTACCATGATGAGCTATTTGTATTTTTATTGATGAAAATTTTTCATCACGTACACCCAAGTAGTCGCTTTATTGAGACTGAGAATTTTTATATCGTCCTTCATTTGGGCCATTTTATTTTTCTCGTCCTTCAAATTTCAAATCATCACGTAGACCATACTCGATTTTGTAACTCTTTCTAAGTTACACCTAAAGATGATAACTGCGCATTTACTAAATAAAATGAACATTAATGTTACATATTTTGAAATATTACGATGAAACAAAACAACAGGAAATAAATTTTTGTAATTTTTTATGAAAAGTTTTTATTAATATTTAAAACTTAATTTTATCAAGGGCAGATGATTCAAAAAATAGTTACCAATGGTTAATTTATCTAATATTTAATTTCAGGATTGCATCAACATAACAGAAAAGGTACTCTCGTGTGCATTGCATTCTTAATTTTTTCATAAAACATTTACTTTGGCTTAGAAATGCCATTTATAGTTATTCTCTTTGACGGCTTCATTATTAATTTATCATAATCATTCAGAACATAAAACTCGTAATAACAGATTTAAAAAAAACTAAATTATAAAAAAGTGACGGTAAAAGATAATAATATGTTTTTATCGTGTTTAAAATATGTATACAAACTGTAAACTCATTTGGCTCGCATCGATCAAAAGCGACCATTCAAATTGAAATCAAGAACGACAACGAATTTTAAATAAAAACAAACCTCCACTGTGAATTCCCATTCGTCCTTTGGCAATCCTGAGATAAACAAATGAACAAATTAAAAAAAAAAACTAGCCGTAAAACATCAAAGCGAAAGAGCATTAATCATGCAGTAAAAAACAGGGCGGGGGCGGGATAAATAAATAAATGAAAAACACGAGGAGTAAAAAGGCTCGTCCAGGGTGATTATGACCGTAATGGCCGACACCGCGTAAAACCTCCTCCCCCGCCCCGGTAAATAAATATTCCACGGTTGCTGCAATTGTGATATCCAGGCGTGGCTTCGCGTTATGTTTGACCCGGCATGTGGAAGTGATGACATTTTTCGCGGTTTTGATGGATACGCGACTTTTATCGATCCAGTTCTTTTTTTAAGTACGGTGTTAAAAAAAAAAAATTGCCTCATTTTTTTTTCGAGTTTTTAGTGAACTGGAATTGTGAATTTTAAAAAATTGTTTTGAATTTTGATTTTAAAAAGTTCTGTGCGATTGGTATTGATTTTAGTTGTAAATTATTAACGCTTGAACTAATTTTTCGGCACGAGTTATTATTTGCGCTTAATTGAACTTTAATTGCGAGCAATTGTTCAATCAAAAGAAATTTTTATAATAATTTCAAGTGTTATTTTTAATTTTTTAAAGATCTTTCATTTATAATTATATTTCAAATATGGTAACTTTTATTATCAATCATCAACAATCTTCGTTTTCTTGTTCTTCGAATTTTTAATATTCTCTTTTGAAATTGAATTAGATATACAAATATTACCGATTAAAATAAATTTTTTTATTTTTAAGTAAAATCTGATGAAATTTTTGTTTGTTTGTACGTAAAAAAGTCTGAAAAAGAATCGAAAATCGGTCAATGAAAAAAGTAAATAGTTATTTAAACATTATTTAATGAAAATTTTTTTAGGTCATTTCGAAAGCTTTCAATAAACTGAATAAATATAATTCAAATTATCTTTTAGTGCTACTTAAGAAAATTTTTTTCCTATAAGCGTCCTTAACTTTTAATCGAAGCCCAATTTTAATGATACCATGAGTTCAAACACGTTTTCGGTAACCTTCAAAGTCTATAATCAATGTTACACTGTTTAATTGCTTCGTTATCAAAATTTTAAGATATCAGTACATCGATCTTAATGTTTCCATTTTTTTACATATTTTTAAAATTCTGAGCTATCACTTGTTTTTAATTTTATAAAACTCCGCGTCCTATCAATGAATGCACCGCTTAGGTTTGTACTCTAAATTTGATTCCTAATATTTTTATTTAATTTTTCAAATTCAATGTCCGTTTGAAATTCCATTGAAAATTAGAAATCAAAAAGGGGTAAAAGAAACTGTCATAATTCATCATCCTCGACCCTCGGTACAGAATAGACAATATTTGTCACACCTACGAATGCATGAATCTGCACAGCCGCAAAACAAAACAGCAGTAGCCGAGCGCCGCGATTCCAAAAGCCCCGCATAAGCCTGATCCATTAGCCGGCGCGGCCGACCCACGTTATACTTCAAGCGCTCGCGTTTGTATAAATGATGAGTTTATGGTAATGCGCTCGAAAGCGTACACATACTCTGATGTCTGGATGAAGATGTGATCTTTTTACTCTTTTCTTTCTTTTTTTTTCATCAAAACGTCAATTATTGATACGCGCAATGACTTTCTGGATAATTCACTTGCTTTATTGACGTAATTAGCTTTCGTTTCAAATTTCGGAATTCAGCATGCTTTAAAGGAAAGTTTTTCCACATTGGGAGAATCTTATGTCATTCTGAAAGAAGTTTGATTTCACGACACATGTAAATATTTTCATTGATTTAATTATTTGCTCAAGACAGCTTGCATTGTTTCAACTTTTCAACTAAAGCCTCCTTGCTTCTGAAATTTTGTTAAAAAAAACTCAGTTTTGGATTGTGAAAAATTTTTTTTATTAATTAAGAATTTATTAATTCTGAAAATCCAATAAACCTGGAATTTTTATTACAGGTAGCACAGCTAACGAGTATTGAATATTTCTTTTACGACTTTTGACGTCAATGTTCTATTTTATTATTGAGTAAAATCTCAACTAAATTATTTATTCACGGTTTTATGCTGTCGTCATGGATGCTCATTCCAAATATTAAAATTATATGTATTTCAGTTATTCAAACTTGAAAAAATATTTAAATTCATATTCTCATTGTATTTCGCGCTTCCTCATTCAAGATCAAATACGTAGTACCCCTTTCCCGTGCCCCAAATACCACACATTCAAAGCATAAAAATCAAAAACAGTGGCGCCACCACACGCCTCGCGGTGGGCGCGTAGGGTACAAGACCTCATTCCGTTTTCTAGTGCGAACGGTATCACACGTTCAGAGCGTTGTTCCGTGTAAAGTGCGAATTATATGGAAGATCTAAAAGAAGATTTTTTACGACAAGGCATCTCTTCAGCAAGGAGGAAAGGGGTGTATCGTTCTAGACTCGCTCGAGCTGATCGAAGCGAGTGCAGGAGACTATGGTCTTCCCGAGAACGCATACACGTGGCTTTGCCGAGGACTGTCCGAGGCAAGCTCGTTCAACACAAAAAGACGTTCTTGACTCGCTCGAGCTTCTCGAACAAAAAAAAAAAAAAGATGTTTTAATTCCCTTTTTGTCATTTACGATCGAGATCAGCATCGATTGATCGATCGTTACGCTCGTTCGATTTGAGGATCGACTCTCCCTGTCTGCTGCACCTGCACGGCGCTGCAGTGACTGCTCTCGGCTATGCATATTCGGAGACTATATGCACGGTAAAAAGTTTAGGCGCGTGCACGCAGCGGTAAGTCAACAGCTGAACTAAATGTGAGCCGTGTGCGAGACAACATTTTGGTGTGTGGCGCAACGATGTAGGGCTGTGAGCGCCTACTTAGATTTGCACACGACCTACGTAGGTTGTAGGCGCGCAGCTAGGTAACCTCTTTGTGTAGTCCTGCAAGCCGCCTAAGTGCTAAGCTGTCCAGCGAACTACTTTCGGTGCGCGAGCACTCGAAACTCGTCCATCAGCTGTCGCCTGTCCTAACCTCGTAGGACTGCGGCGACACTACTATATATAGCGACCAGCGCCTAAACTTTTTACCGTGTGTGAATGTGGTATAATGTGCTAACTGCAGCTTACCATGCCACAGGCCTATTTTTTACTTAATTATATTGATAATAATCAATGTTTATTATATATTGTATTAACATTGAATCTATGATTGGCTCAACGACAGGGCGTCAGCTCGTTTATAGCTTGAGAATTTGTAAGTTGCAATTTGATCCCAGAAAACTTTTCTGGGTACTTTTTCTGGAAGATTAGTTCCAGCTGATCATTTTATTATTGAAAGTGTTGTGTGAAGAATGTGAATGAGAGTATATGGACCAGGACAGAGGTCATGGTAAACAATGGTTTTTCCCATGAAATATCATGGTTTTTCTATCAAGAGCCACAACTAGTCTGAATAATCTGAGTTGTGAGTGATATGTGAGGTTGTACCTTTTAAAGAACAACAGTTAGGATTTTAATTGATCAGATGATCAATTTTGAGAGGCTGTTAAAAATCTGTCAGAGCTGTAGGACTCATGATATAAGCTATATTAGTCAAGACTACCCAGAATTATTGGGATGAATTATGGTTTTGAGTGGTTGTTTTTTGAAGACAGATTTGAAATTTGTTTATTGACAGTGTACGGTGAGCGACTCACTGAGACTCAATTATCTATGAAGGAATTATTGTTATTTTTTGAGTGAAATGGGTTTTTGAAACTTAAAGAATTCATAGCTCATAGGTAAACTCGCACACTATTTCTAAAATACAAAGATTCTGTCTGGCCCTCAAGATTCAATGATATACATAACACGCTTGAAAGGATTTAGATTATTGATTTACTCTAGCATGACAGCATTGGAAAGATTTATCTCAGACAAGATAAGTATCAATTGGTCAGGAAAACTGCACAATACAGATGGAAGTGCTTGTGTGTTCAACATGTGAAGGATTGATAGACTCTGGCATAATTTAAGATTCTATTACTGCAATGAGTGAACTGAAGGCTTCATATTCTTGTTTCTGTGAGCGAGAAGTCTGACTTATTAATCAACACGGATGTCTTCCTACCTCACATAACTTGGATTTTCAAGTATAGTATTTCTGTGGTCAGGCCACAAAGTGTGTTGAAACATTTATTTCTATAGTATTTTTTATACTAGCCCATGATCATATGGAGAGTTGTTTGGTTTTTATTTGTTGCTTATTGGTGGAAAGAGTGAAAGACATCTAAGATCTATTGGTATGATGAAAGAAAGTGCAGGTGAAGATTTCTGGATAGTTAGGACCAAATTTGAGCAAGGGCACTGGGTAGGAAATTTGACTTGTGAGTGATACTCCTTCATTTTTTGCATTTATACCATCTCGTTGGAAGATTGATGAATATGAATTGAGTGAATTCTGTCACCAACTTGCACCTACTCTAGCCATGTTTATACATGGATTTTATTTGGTAAGTTGAGGATAAGCTCAAAAATTACCCTATAGGCAAGGTGATGTGAGATAAAGCTGATTTTTATCATAATTTACCTTTAACTGTCAGTTAAAGATATAATTGTCTATTATTTATGATTTCTTGATTGATTGATGTTTAACTTTTTCATATTGCATGAAAGTTATTTTGTTATTTTGAATACAACACCTCTTACTTTCTACTGATCCATCGCTTGGAAAGGTTTGATGGATATAACTTTATTTATTGTTGATTTAATTTTTATGGTTATTTGCTTAGTTATTGGTTTTTTGACTTAAAAATAAAAAGTTGATAGAGGGAAAGAAAGAAAGAGAGAAAGAGTTCTTGCTGAGTGTATGTACTTTCACTTGAAAGATTTCAGAACTATTTTTATTTCTTAGCTAGAAAATTGGTTGGAAATCTATATACATCTTATGTTCTACCTAATTACCTACAATTATTGAGAATGATTCATCATCAATTGAGATACATCTATAATTGCAGGAATAATCATTAGTGGTAATTAAAAACTGTTATTTGCTCAGTTATTTTTATGAATTCTTGGTCAGACATTAATTGCAGGAATGATTCATGGTTGATGAAATTTTGTTTTTATTTGAATCTTAACTTGGGAATGATTCTGAATATTTGGTAGGATGATGAAGAATTTAGATAATGGAGATAGGATACTGAGATTATTGATAGTGATAGTTAATGAAACCTCATTGATGACATTGATTGCTGGATTATCTGCTTTACTGATCGAATTCTTAATCATAGAATCATTTGTTTTATTAATCTGGTTATTAATTTTTTCCATTCTATTGATCAGGTTGTTGGTCAACAAATGTGATTTTTGTGGGATTTGCTTAAGATTGCAAGATTGATTGAGGAAAGACCGTTTTGATTTTTGAAGGTATGGAATAAAACACCATAACAATTCTAGTTGGATAGAGACTAACTGTTCATTTGACGGGACACCCAGTGAGATTCATAAAATTTGTTTTATACGATCAAGACTTTAGTAATTTGGAATCTTTTTCAGAGAGTAAGTCTAAATATATAATGGGTAGTGTTATATTGCAACGATATATAGTTTTTCTATCAACGACAATTGATTATTGACACTGTTGCTTGAAGGATTCCGTATTCACACTTTACTGCCGTAGATTACTTTAAACGTCTACGTATTTGATCTTGAAGGAGGAAGCGCGAAATACAATTATACAATTGAACGAACTTCAGTGAAGTTCAATTACAATTGTGTGAGCGCTTCCTCCGAAAGATCAATCTCCCACCCATGGATTTCCCTTAATTTTAGGAAAAAATTTTTCCCTTTGAATCTACGGCAGAGCTTTAGAGAAATGAGGTCTTGTACCCTACGCGCCCACCGTGAGGCGTGTGGTGGCGCCACTGTTTTTGATTTTTATGCTTTGAATGTGTGGTATTTGGGGCACGGGAAAGGGGTACTACGTATTTGATCTTTCGGAGGAAGCGCTCATATAATTGTAATTGAACTTCACTGAAGTTCGTTCAATTGTATAATTCTTCTAAGAAATAACGTCCGGGAAAAAGTTTTCAAAAACAAAATTTGAGGAAAACGGAACATATAATTTTGAATTTGATTTTATCTGCTGAATTTGTTTAGCTTTGAACTATAAAAATTCATCAAACGTTAAAAAAATATTAAATTTTAATTTTTGAATGATTCGTAAGTATGTTAAAATTAAATAAGCATGGTATCCAACATTGTTTTTTCAGTTTTAACAATATTTGTTTGCTCGAAATGAAGAGAAGCATTAAAAAAAGGGGAGGGGGAGAAATTGATCCGGAAAAAAGAGTGGGTTGAATGTAATTTACAACATTCAATTATTGAAAATACAATCAGAGAGTAGAAGTCCTCGTTGACACGAAGCTCGTAGGGCTTGATGCCAGCATTTCCCGGCGCGCCGGCTCTGCTGTTGAAATTGGTAGGCCAATTATACAAGATGCGCGATAATCCCGCGGACTTGGCAGCGAGCGCCGTCCCGAGCCAACTCTCCGAACCGATGAGATTAACACTCGTAATATACATATACACAACAAGGACTCTGACGCTTTTTGTTTTGTTTTTTTTTTTCCTTTCATAATTCCAACGATCAAAATACAAACAAATGATTGTAGAGCACAGAGCCATAAAGAATCTACTGACAATAAATGAAATGATTTTTATTTATTTATACATTGAATTATTTCAGCAATATTAATGATAAATCTAGATCGTTAACTTTTAAAATAACAGTAATTATCGAGCTTTTTAATCTTCACAAAAGGAAGAACGTAATAATTATTAATTTAAGGGCTTTATGAAAAGCAGTGAATATAATGGTAATGAATTATATGGGATTAAAACAAATAGAAAATGGCATTGTATGCTCATCAGATAAATCCGATCCCTCTAGTATTTTGGAAAAAAAAATTCTCACTCCGAGAAAAAGATTTTTTTATTAATTAAGCCCAAAAAAGTTGATGCTAATCAAATCTTACTAATTAAAACAAAAGTTAATCAAAAGAAAAAAATTCGAATTTCGCATTTCTTTTCTTCATAGGAACTTCATTTGAAAAAAAATTTTACAATTATCCTCGAGATTATCCTTGACAAAGTTTCAATAAAAAAACTACGTGACAGTAATCTTGTACGTCTAGTGATCGCTAATAAGCTTAAAAGTTGCGCAATTAATATGATTGCAATTGAATTACAAAGGATCATCCCATTTCAATGAAATTATTACTCAACGCAGGTGTTAACTTTTTTGATCGAAAGATATTCAAATGAACGCAACATCAAAATGACACTGAATAAAAATATTACTACGAAATTACAAACTTTTTCGTCACCCAACTACAAATGGCACCTTGGCAATGAAGACACCAAACGAACGTGGATCGAGCCACGTAGCTGCACTCGATTACGCAAGTTACATTTTTCAAGTTCAAGTATTCACCTCGATCACTCGAGCGTATTGCCCAACAAATTCAAAACTGACGATGAAGAATTCTCTCGAAAGACATTCGCTCACGGTAATATTTCAAAGGGTCAACTGGATGTTGTACCTCGCGGACCAAGATGGCTCGGCCGAAATTTAATAGGCGTCGCGCGTCCCGCACCTCCTCCCGCCCCCTTCGAATTTCCGGTCTGACAGTTTGATGAAAGTTTTGCCGGAGAGCCGCCCTACTGCACGCCCGGTGATTAATTATATCTAATAACCCAGTTTAAAGGGAGAAGAGTGGAGGGAGGGAGGGAGTTTGTACCCGAGCACGGTTTAAATAGTGAATGTCATGCTGCTCCTATTACCGGCTCTTCGGTCTCATCTATTCCTATAAGTCAATTCCGTGATTTTAATGAGCCGCGTTGAAATTTAATAGCCGGCTTATAAAAAGATTATAATGAACTCTTAAATAAGATTTTGATACTTAGTTACTTACTTTATTCGTTTGTAATCTTACGGTTTGTTTTTATTTTTGTTGCAGGTGAGTCGTCAGGACTTTTTGAATTCTCTCGGAGTTGAGTAAGTAAGTAGAGTAATTAAGATAAACTAATTTATACAAAAATGAACTATAAAGATAATGATCTTGACAATAACTAAGGCTTTTACTAAAATGAGTCGTACTCAAAAATTAAATTTTTTTTTTTTTTTTTCACCAGAAAAAAATCTTTAATTCTTGAAAATTTTTAGAGTTTAAAATAATTGTTTTAAGTTTCTAAATTGAAAAAAAAGTCCAAGTATAAAAAATGCTGTTTTATAGGTTGATATAAAAAAAAAAATAGTCCTATGAAGTATTAAAATGAAACATAACTTATAATTTAAGCTCACGCAGTTTAATATTCTCGGCCACAAAGTACACGCGATGATCTTCGCTCGTTCCGTGCTCTCGTTATTCTCCGAGCCCGGTGATTTATGTTTTGGCCGGGAATCTTGCGTACAGTCATGAGATATCAACGTTCGAGAGTTGTGTTAAGACCGCACCAAAGGATTTAATGGAGGAGTTGGCAAACGACACGAAAGAAGGATCCAAAGAAAAATGCGAACTAGGGTGATAAGCTTTGACTATTGAGTGTTTCCCGCGGGGGGTGAGAATTTGAACTACCGTTTTCTTCAATTCATGAACTTACGTACGTATAAAGACGGAAATTATTCTATTTATCTGCAGATCGAGAAACGTATTCATTCAAAAATCTTGTAACTATTCAAAAAGTTTTGACGGTATGATGTTTGCAACTATCCGACAACTTCGTATGAGCAGAACTTTCCAGTCAAGTTGCAAACCTCGAATGTGTTTAATTGAAAATTCATTCATTAAAACTTAGATTGAAACATTTTCATCTGCGTTTCACTTTGAACTAGATAGCTATTTTTATTTAACTTGAGAGTAAAAAAACTTTTGAATGAATTACAAATTGACTGCACCTCGAACGCAAGTTAATCACGATGTATATAAAAATAACGCTCCTTTGATGTCTTCGTCCCTATACATTTTCCTTTCAAGCCCCTTATTTTAAGTCTCACCCTCGCATCGGATTAGAGCCTGTTTGGCAAAAGTCCCTGAATCTTTTGCGGGTGGCGAGCCAGCCAACCTTTGTAGAGGCAGGATTTATGCTGCAAGGCCTCTGAAAATTACCAAATCGAAGATTTATACCAGACTCCCACTTTTTTTTTGTAAACGCTCTTCGTACCTCCCCCCCCCCCCCTTTTTTTTGTGGTGGTACAAGTCAACGAATTCGGAGAATTATTACGACCCTGCTTTGTAGAAAATGATGAATCTCCAAATTATTCGAAAGAAGATCTATGGGTTTCTCTTTTCAAATTATTATTGCACCAAAGTTATTTTTATCTAAAATGACTAATAACGATGGTAGAAACAACCGAACTTATAGTTTACCCTACTTTTTGTTAAATCCAGCTATAGATCAATCATTTAAAAAATAATCGACAAGCTAATAGTTTAAAACCAAAAAAAAAAAAAGAAGAAAATATCGACGGAATCCGAGTGGGTTTACAAGGGGTCAAGCCTCCGGAGCATCGGAAAATCTCTTCTCCGATAAAGTTACAAACGTCCGGGCGGCGTTACACAGTCGATCGCGGAGGAGGAATACACGGCGGCATCAGTACCAGTTTGGCTTGAATCTTATCGAGTGTTCGTGTACAGGATTGTCCGGTCGAAATAGTAACGTCCGCATCGACGAATACGAAGTAGTAGTGCTGCAGGTCCTGCTATGCCCGAGTGCGCGTCCGATGCATCTGGCGTATCTGTTTTCCGGCTGAACTGACCCGCGGCTCTTCGAGATCTAGGTCCGGTCGAGTTTTCACACGCGTGTTGAATGAATTTTTTTACGGTCTACCTGTGAAATTAAAACAGTACCAATGTTCGGCGCCGTGCTCTATCGTTGGTCTCTTGCCCATTGAGTCTTTTTTCTTTTTAATACTGTGAAAGCAGCTCTGCCCAAGTAAATACACCTAATGACTGTATCTGAGATCGCGCGTGCCCTATCGAGATTTGGCTTTGACGTCTCTTTCTCACTGGTGTCGAGAGGGACTGCAGTGACAAAATTGAATTCCAGTCGAGTACGGAAATTTAAATTTACTCCGGGACGATTTATTAGCCAGAATCAAAATTTATTTATCTCTTGATTATAGTTTACAGGTACTTTGCCAAAAATATTTCAATAATGAGTAGTTTACATACGATGGAAAAAATTCCTTATAGAAGTTACTCGAAATTGTTATGGAAAATAACCAAACACCATCATTAGCGACGTGACGTACCAGCTATGCTAATTCTAACTGCAAAGTCAACCAGGATATTTATTAGTCATTTTTTAAAGAAGCGGTAAACAGACTTTGGTATTATTCCAAAATCCATCCGTCTCGATCATTCAAAGTCCGCCTGTAAAAAGTCGTCGTTTATGACGGCATAGAGAAGGACACCACAAACTCGGAAGTTACTAGAACTTTTTTCTATTTTTTTTTTTCCTACGCTTGTGTATATATATTTAATATCGTATACCGAAAAATAACAACGGTCATAAACAAAAGCGCAGTAGTGGATTTAATTTTCGACCACTAACACTGAAATTTATTATAAACATTGTTGAAAGTTATCCCCCTTGTTTGTGAATGGAGACACGTGTCGTTAAATGGCTCGTGCGGCGATACAAGCCGCGATATTCGGTCCAAGATCTCAGTCGCCAGGGCTGGTGCCAAGCCAAAGTCTCGGCCACAAGTCTTTCTTCCTTCCTTCCAGGCCCGCACCTTATACGTGCCCTGCCTCCCTGCCGAGGCTATCCTCCGGAAATTTCTAGCATCTGTCCCGACTTGTTTTTCAAGGCTGCTGGGGAAAAAACCCTGAGCCTACGGTTAATTTGATACCATTTTTATTTCCAGCCTATACCGTCAATCGAATTACCATTACTCGCGTGTCTGGATTTATCGATACTTCCATCCTCAAGATTTTATATTAAATTGTATCTTAATGAGGCGTGCGTGACCGGAGTACCTTGGTGCTTTGAATATCCATACGCTTAGTCTGGAGACACGTGAGAAGATCGAGGATTCCCCAACCTTTTTTTATTACATGTAAACATATTTTATTGGCAAAACAGTGATTACATGGTTTTATATGGTCGGTAGCGAGTTTATAATACTTATTCAGTTAATAACATTTAGATTTAATTTTAGGTTTTTTTTTTTACTTTTTAATTATTTTTCTTTCAGTACTGTTTTCAACAGATTTTATACGCTTATTACAAATTTTTGCTTTACTGCGTTAATATGCTCTTCCCTCTTTCCTACCCACGTTTTAATTAAAATTCATGATACTGGCCGAAATTCATGAAAAACTGAGCCGCGGGGCGCGTTTCAAACAGCCATGAGTTTAATTTAGCCCATGAGATTTATTAAGTTGTTAATTTTTTATCACACTTTTGACCTAATTTTGAAAGAAAAAAAATTTTTCCAACCAGAGCTCGTTCTGTGCTCGCAAAAATGTGCAACCACGCGTTTTCTTTTTTTTTCATTTTAGGGAAAAATTGTTTTGTAGAACTATCAGATTACGCCAAAAGAATGCAACGTTTTCAAACAGTTATGCACAAAAAGAGACCAGAATTTTTTCAAATTCTTCAAAAATTTACTCTAGTTCCTTCCCAAATCGTTTCACTCTAATGAATTCAAATCACACCTCGAGTGTGTTCCAGGCAAAAAGGCTCAGACACCTTTTTGCAACAAAATCCAATCTCTCCCCCCCTGCCCCTTCTCTTTTTTCTTGTAAAAGTTTTTTTCGCGAAACTGATGCTGGTTTAACGAAAAGTTTTCCGGGGGAGGGGGGTAGACCGAGTTTTCTTCAGCCCCCTGAGCTTTTTGCGCGCGAGAGAAATGTTATTGTTTTTCGACAGCTCAGAAATTGAAATTCTTCACGGGCCCCCCTCCTCCTTCCCCACGGCTGTCTTCTTCTCGGCTACCGGAATGCGATGACGACGCTCACGTCGCGCGCAGAGATTTTTTTTTCTCTCCTCGGCCAGATTTCACTTTTGTTTCGGTGGGCCGCCGTTACGTGGGTTTTCCTCACCCAGGCTCGTAATCATACTTCGCTTTGACATAACATTCTTATGGAAATTCTAATTTTCCTTAGCACGAATATAAATTTTAAAATACTTAATAATTATGATGATAAATTGGTGGCTAGTCGGGAGGGGGAACTTCGAATGAAGTAATTCAACGAATTTAAATTCGGGATGTAAATTCATCCGTGTCATTTCGCGCGGGGGGGAAGAACGAAAATTCCGCAATTTAAGTGCGCATGCAACACGAAGCCCGAAAAGTATACAAGCTTCGGTTTGTGTTATACCTTGTAGGGGAGAAAGGCTCGCGTGAGATTCCTCAATGACGCGACGCGAGGTGCGAAGACCTTTTCCGTTTACAATGCTAAATTTTTACTGCCGCGGATGATTTATAGCCGGCTTTCAAGAATTTGAGGATATAAAAAGACGTGTTGATTTGGGAGTAATTGGAGTGTACGAATTTATAATCAATGTTGTTCTTTTGAAATAAGGTGCAAAAATTCATGTTTTAGTGTTTTTATGGTAGAAAATTTTTTTACATCTCTTCGAGTGATTAGTGAGCAGTAATTATTGTTTTTGTTGATACTCGAGGTCAGGTTCGTAGTAAATGCTTTGAAAATTAAAAATATTTTTTCACCGTTGTGACCTCGAATGCGAACAAAGAGACTTTTTATTTACCAGTTCATCAAAAGTGAACATTTTTTTTTTTTTCTAAAACATAAATAACTTTTTTTTTTTTTTACCGGCTGTATACGTGTTGGTTGAAGCTACACCTGACTTCATTTTTCACTTCCTTGACCTTCCAGAAATATCTGACCGCGCAGTCACAAAAAAAACCAAGATTTTGGTATTCGAAATACGTGTCTTTTGACACGTGACCCTTGCTGGAGCCTGGAGCGCGAGTCCACAGAAATTCCTTTCGAAAACGCTGCAGAGGGGGCAATCAAGCCGCGTTAAGCCCTTCGTCTTTCTCTCTCTCGCGGTCTCTCCCTCTCTACTCCAGCAGCTTGCAACTTGACTCTCGTCGTAGGATGCGAGCTGATGGAAAAGGGATGTCTCGGCCGAGGATATCGGGTTTCGGGCTTGGGAGGCTAGGAAGGTCGGTCGTGGTTTTGGATTTACGAGGCGCTCCCGCATTTTTTCATACTCAAGTTTAAGTGGGTTACTCTTGTTATTAAAAAAGATTTATTTTTTAAACCAGCCTTAATAAATGAGTTTTTAAACAAAATGTCAGGACAGTCGCAGTAGGAAAGACGAGAGACGATAGCGTCAAAGTTGGAAAGCCGGGGGCGTATCTGGCAATTAGATTTACTCGAGGCTCGGTACAAGAGCCATCAAAAAGTGATACGGGAGAGTTGATCCGACAAACGACGACGGCCGTTCGGGGAGGATCTATCGTGTCCCGGTCATCGCGACACTTCTCGAGAGGCCTACTACAAAATCCCTATCCTCTTCCTTCTCTATCTCCTGCAGACGAGGAGGGGAAACAAAGCACAATGGCGGGCTGCACGGTTAGGGTTATAAGCTTCTTGACGAGTTGCCAAGTTTCTCAGCCCGAGAGATCCTTTTGTGGGAGTGAGGAGCCGAGCTCGGCACCCTGGAATTTTTTAAGAGCTGGGTGTGGTTGGACCTAAAGTATTCGGCCGCGAATTTGTCTTTGAAGTTTTCGCTATCGCTTTCGTACTTATCTCCAGTCTGTTTTGCGGTCTTTTAAATGTGTATCTTTTAATCATTTATCGAATTTAAACATTTATGGTAGTAAGCGAAGGGTAAATCTAAAATTTTTACGCAGGTAAAGGCTGTAGCTTTAAACCATGGTAGATTTTCAAATTCATCAGCAGCTATTCATTTTTGAATTATAAAAGTTATAATTCTATAGTTAAGTTTGAACAAGATTATTTTCAAAATAGCTTGATTTTTTTTAATGCGAATATCTTTTTTTACTGTCTGTATTTTTCGGTTAACTGGAGTCTTGATTGAGCAAAATAATTTATTGTTAACTATATTTTAACTTGTTGACCTAAAAATTTTTAAGGAAGGTTATCTAGTCAATACTTTTTCCAAAGTTAAGTAAATCGAGTACCGATTTGAATGATTTTATGCACTAATTTTTTTGTAAAGTGATGTACAAATCTTTTAAATTATTTCAAAGCGTTATTTGCAAGAAACCGTGAATTTTTATCGAATATAATTCATAATTACGCTAATGTAAAAATAAACGATAGCCCAAAAGCGTAAGAGAGAGAAAAAAAGGTTTTTCTTCAAACACTTGAAAAGATTCCCGAGCCAAGCGACACCTCAAACAAAAAGAGAAAAGGAGCCTACTCGACAACGCCTGCTGAAATAAAGAAGAAGAAAAAAAAAAAAAAAAAAAAGAATTGAACCACAAGGTTTGCCTCTCGGTATCACACTCGTCGCTTTCAGCTCCCGGCCGGCTGGGGGTAGAAGATCGGCTCGTTTGATTCTCGGCCCATTTGAAACGCTGCCAATGGGCCGCTTGAGAAACTTGGCACCGGTGACTGCGCCGCGCCTGGGCGCCGGCAAATCCTGCACCGGCTACGGGTAGGCTCACCTGGACGATTGGATGCCTTCTCTCAGGCTTTACCGAAATCGTTTAACCCCCCTCCCCCCGAATTGAATGTTTCGAGTGAGCTTTATGGTGTCAAGTGGTATTTGTCTTACTTTTTTGCTTTTTTATTTTGATTCTTGATGGGACTACGTAAACTTGATTAGGTCTTTCGAAATTTTGGAACTTTGTAGTTACGAGAAGGTAATTTTTTTTGTTTGATTAGTTGATTTTTCTCGTGATTTTTACCCTGTATTTTACAAATTTTTCTACTTTTTAAAATCGGAAGAGTGAGGTTAGCTTGAAATCTCTCTAAAAAAGTAAAAAATCACTCCAAGTGAAGAGTGGCGCACTTTTTACTCTTATGGAGTAATTTTTCATTCCTCCAGATTTAGTATGTAAAGTTTAAAGTTTTTATTCTTAGATTTACCTAAACTTTGAAAGTGCAAAGCCGATTACGTAAACACCCCATGGATGCCTTCAACTTACCAAATCTCAGAAATCGGTTCAACTCATTTGATCAAATCTCTGTTTCCCTCAAGAGTGCTATCGAATCAACGGTAGGCTCACCTCATCATCTTTTAAGGGTACAACTTGGGACAGATGCTCGAAGTTTCCGGAGGATAGCCTCGGCAGGGAGGCAGGGCACGTTTAAGGTGCGGGGCGGCCGCTGGAAGGAAGGAAGGAAGACTTGTGGCCAAGACTTTGGCTTGGCACCGCTCCTCGGCAAGGTTGCTTCGTTTCCAGCGCTGGCGACTAAGATCTTGGACCGAATATCGCGGGCGTGTATCGCCGCACGAGCCATTTAACGACACGTGTCTCGAGTACCGGGGCGAGAGCAACGATGCGGAAGGAGACTTATTGGTTTTGGGAAATAATTGGATCAACTTTATACCGAGATGATATTTGGAACGATTTAAGGCGCCCAATAATTGTTGATGGAACATCCGAGGCTATCAATTTGCTTGTAAACGCGCGATTGAAAAGGGACGAAATCTGAAAATCAATTTGGTTCAGTGAGTTTGACAACGCGATTTTCCGGCTATTCCCAATTCGATGTACCGACAATCGGATTCGATATCTGATATGAGTTATGACGCCGCTGATGGCGATGAAATTAAATGAAATAAATATTTCTCTTCCCTGGGTAGGTACACGCATTAAATAAGTTTTAATCAACGATTAATTTGTAAAATGCGGTACGTTGGCACAACCTACATTCGTCGCAGACAAAAGTCTACAGCGAACAAATCCCAAATGAATTGCATGAGCCGGGGTGAAAATTCTCGTCTACCTGCACCGAGCGGTTCAACGACCTCATCGAAGCCCTCGATCGCGATCTGCATCCAGCCTCTTTCTTTTCGGAACGAGGGGGCGGGGGAGAAAATTCTCTCTTTATTCTCGAGAATCGGTTGATAAGACGCGGGAAAAAAGCGAGCCTCTCGCGGGAGCAACCCCCTGGAAGTTGTTAGTCCTCCGGCTGCTACCCCCGAGGCGCGCGCGGCGGCCGGGGGTGACAAATGGCGTGTATTTATCCCGGACGAGCGACGCGACGGGCTACAGACGACGCACGTACTTAATTCTCCAAGGGATTTTGGGCTCGTTTTTTTCCTCCTTTCTTCCTCTCTCTTCAGCGAGAGGGTTTAATTTTCCCGATGGTGAGGTAAATGATTGACCGAGTAGGTTTTTTTTTTTTTTTTTTAATTGTCTCGAACTTGAATAGATTTGGTGAGAAAACTTTTTTCATGTAGCTCTTTTATAAGTAAAGCCACGTGGAATCAGAGTGTCTTTTCAACATCATGAGTCTAATAATAGATACAATTCAACTGCAGGAATTAATTTATCATCAATGTGTTTTTGTTTATTTCGTTGCAGAAACGAGTCAAAATTTATTAAGAAAATAAAGTTACACAAAAAATGACAAAAAAAGTGATAAACTCGTTTGAAACCGAAGAATTCGATGAAATATTTAATAAATCAATCAAACTCACAAATCTCTCGGGTTTATCAACGTGTAATAAAAATAGATACAAAATGAATATAACATGAATTTTTTTACGCTCAATAATTTATCCTAGTTTTTTTATTTTTACGAAGCCTGTTTAACAATTATCTAATAATTTATTTTCTGTTATTTTGAAATAATCAATATTTTTTATTCAATAAATAGTTGTATACTACGATGATCATAGTTATTTTCAGAGTATAAAAATTGAAGAGTTTCAATTTTTTTGATTCTGCGTTTGTTTTTTTTGACTACACATAAAATTTTTTGCTTCAAACCGATCCCTAATATCTATTTTTAACGTCAATTATCAGTACAGCACAAAAATACCGATAAAGCAACTTAAAAGGATGATATGAGCAGTACTCGCATATCGTATTGCATTTATGTCATCGAATAAAAACTTGAACCGTTATTTATAGACCATGAAAAAAAAAAAAAAAAATCGGTGAATCTTAAAATATGCATAAACCAAGTCAAAAACAACAGCGCGAGCCAAGCGAAAATTCTAATCTCCCTAGAAATCGTCAAGTCACATTTTACGCCGAGCCACCACCGCGGCTCTGCTCGTAAAGCTCCGCGAAAATCATAAGCTTTTTTGTGCCCTGCCATTATTTTTGAAAAATATGGGCCGACCGTAAAACACGGAAAAGCTCGAGGCTTGAATTTCTTTTTTCTCTCCCGGAATAATGTCTTTTAAGTGATTTGCATGCGAAATTAAGGGAAGACGCTCCGGAATTTCAAGAGTTGTTTGAATAAAAAAGTTTTTTGATTTATCTGCGGTTGTCTGGGAGGGCATAAAATATAACTCAAACCTTTATTGTTTCGTAAACACTATCGTTTAACAATGATAATACTGTAATTTATATTTTCTGAAAAACTTTTCATACCAAGTGTGAATCGTTTGATTCCCAGACCGGAAAAACTCGGATAAATTAATGCCCTGAAGTAAGGCAATCCCCAGCTGCCTTTACTCGTTTAAAGTACCTTTCCTATGTACGGAACGTCGCAAGTTGGGTAGAATTATCGTCTTGCCCAGCCGAACATGCCGCCGACCTTGAATTATTTGTCGAACCACCAGTGACAGAAATACGGTCGACTTTAAATTGATTCTTTCCAAAGTAAGTTCGGTTTTCAGTAAAATAAGAGCTTGCGAAAAAAAAAAGAAAAGAGGAATGTAAAACCCTACGAAGCTGTAAAAAAAGATATTAAAATTTGGACTACAATTTCAACTTGTCGAAGCAAAGTTTGTGGTGACCGAGTTACATGGATTTAACGTGGATTGTAAAAAAAGTTGGTCAATAAAATAGTATACATTGTTCGGTGAAAATTTGTAACTTTATCTCTCAAAAAGCTGCGGCCATAAAATTTGAAAAATTTTTGAAATCGTTATGAAATCAGCAACCACGGAAGTGATCTCCCGAGTGATGAATGCTTATTTCCGGAATGTGAACGTGAGGCTTGGTACCGATGGCGTAGACTATGGCGTCGGCAACGTCCTCGGGCTCCAGACCAGGAAAAGTTTCGAGGAAACCGGGATCCACTCCTGCCGCGTCGAAAAACTCGGTCCTCACTACTCCGGGACTTATGTGCTGTCAAAATACCAAAAAATAAATTTTGATAAATCTTTATATTGACTGTCCTAGTCTATGGTGAGACTGTAAGACCGACAAAAAAATTTATTTATTTTTTCTACTTATTTACTGAAGAAAAAATAGAGTTGAAACAGAAAAGAAATTGCGAGCTTACAGTTTTAGGGTCGATATTAATAGTGAAAAAGTTTATTAGAAATATATCATGAATGGTTAAAAATATATTATTTCTTTAAACTCAATTTATTGAATTTTTAAAGTTTTTATTTCATATTTCAAATATTATGTTGTGAATAAAAAATCAGAATTTTTTAAAATATTAAAAAAATAATAAAATAAACATCATTTTCTTTAACAAGGCGAAAAAAGGTCTTATCATGCACCAAGTACAAGCCGTGTGACAGATTAATAATACACTGAGCACAGCAACTTCATCGGGTAAAAAATTAAAAAAAAAAAAAAAGCTGGCTAAAAAGTAAAATATTTGTATAAATCATGAGTTATTACCGTCACGCGAATCTTCGTCCCGTACAGCTCGTTCTGCAGGGACGCCGACAGCGCCCTGACCGCGAACTTGCTCGCCGGGTACACGTTCATGTCGAAGCCCTCCAAGTAAATGACTCTGTGACCCAACACGCTAACAAAATCACATGAATGCTTTAAACTTATGATCATCCATTGTAGCTATAAATAATTTTTTTTTAGTTTCTAATCGTGCAATTTGTGTAATGACTGTGTTGGAAGTTTTAATTTTAAAAATAGAAAAAAAAATGATTTCTCAATGATAAGATTGATAAGAGAGAGAGAGTGTGAAATGAGGAGTTTTATTGACCATATGATTCGGCCCGTATAGAGTATAAATTTCGGTCTAAAACCGGTATTTATAGTACGCGGTCGAGATGTCGTTAATAATACCTGCCGACGTTTATGATGTGTCCTTCGTGCTCCCCAGCTTTCATTATGTTTACGGCGTGCCTAATGCAGGATAACACGCCCAATAAATTCACATCGATGACTTGTTTTACTTTCTCGTAATCCGCGTCTGCAGTTATTTAAGCCACACATCATTTTGCTAAACTATGCTGCTAATTTACATTCAGAATACATGCGTCAACTTTTTATTTTAATTTATTCACCTGTCATTGAACCTTTGACCATCAGTCCGGCGTTGTTCACGAGAACGTGGATGCTTCCGAAATTTTTTTTTATATTTTCAAATGTATTTACAATGTTTTCCTCCTTCGTTACATCACACTCGATCGCATGAAATTCACCTTTTCCCTCTGCCGACTTTTTCATTCTTTCCTAAAATAAATAATAAACTTTCAATTATTATCGTTATTTCATAATTTTGGACCTGCATTCAATATAAATAACATTTTTTAAATATGTAAAACAAATATGGTAATTTATTCAACTTGCTGCAAAATACATGACTCGTTCATGGAAGCCAAAAAATAATTTATACGTATTTTAAATTACTGTTTACACTTGTTTAATTGTAAATTTATTTAATAACTAATGGATTCAATCTGCGGGTATATGATAGCTGATTAAAAATCGAAATGTAAGTTTAAATAGCGTGTCCACCTCCATTAAGTTTTTTCGTCTCGCCAATCCAATAACAATCATTCCTTTTTGAACCAAAAACTGCGCCGTCAGCAACCCAATTCCAGCCGAAGCTCCTGTAACTACGGCAACTTTTCCAATCCAGCGCTCCATTTTTTTCGAGATTTTCAAAATCTTTTATAAAAGAATCGGTTTAAACTTAAAATGGGTTATAACATCACTTGATCGAGAACCAAATGAGACTGTCGTATTGGTAACGCTAAATCCATGTTCTTTGCCTCATAGTTCGAATGCTTGATTGTGTAATACCTTGACAATTTACTTCGCGTGTGTCAATCACCAGTAGTCTGAATTGTGGAATTAGTAATCAGTTGATGAAATAATAATACGTACATAAGATAGCTTTGTATTTTTTAGAAACCGTGACTTATTCGATTATAAGTGTATTATCAACATGGAATATGTAATTTCAAATCCCGCTTACAGAAAAACTTGTATATAGATCCGATCCGGAGAAGAACATGTCTGGCTCATCACTAAATCAGCTGAATTTTAAATTTTTGCTGATTTTTTGGGTTCTTTTTTTAACCTTTTCAATTGCTCTAGCGGCACAATTTCCAAGTCCGTAAAAAGATTTTTGCACAGGCTCATGCATAAACCATTTTTCTTTATTTAAATTACATGAAAAATAGTCATTATCAGTATATTTTTGCTGGCTTTTTCTTCTGTCCATAACATTGATTTCAGTTGATTTTATTTTAAAATTTTGGCATATTTTTCAAAAACATCTAATAATTTAATGTTTACATGAGGTTTTTAATATCTAATCTAATTCTTCTGTATTTCATTAATGCTGCAGAAAGTTTGAAAAAATAACATAAATGGTTTTGTAATTATGTATCAAGTTATAAATAATCCTTTATTTTTTGCAATTCATTCAGCAGAAAATTTTTACATGAAACTATCACCCTTTTTTTTGATAAAAATTAAAATAAATTGATGAATATAAATTAATAAGGTATTAAAATTTTGGTACCTAAATTTTTAATGAACAATTATCCTTATTTAATTTCAAATACTCTAAATTAAAAACTGTCTTGCAGCATCATTGATATTACCCTACCAGGAATCTTAATTTTTTTATAAGTTTTTCACTTGCAGTCACTCATCATTGACGCAGATTTTTTGTGCAATTTTTCACATGCATCGACTTTTTTTAAAAATAAAATTCATGAATTCGAGCATCCAGACAGTCCCAGTGGCATTAATTAATAATGCACGTCACCTTTATTTGCATTAATAAGCAAACTCTGAACTCACGAAAAAAGGTGTAAAAAGGCGCCGGAGAATTCATTTAAATTCGTAATAAATCACGGTACGGCGCGTAATCATTAATAAAACTCATCACTCGGTAGACCGGATCGTCTTTCAGGAGTCTTCTCTCAATTAAAACGGATGATAAAGACATATAGCCTTTATTTTTCCCACAATTTCAATTTTCCACGTCAACGGTGCCAACCCATTGCCGGGCGGCGGGTTTTTCGAATTAAGTTCCGCGCCCCCGCCCCCCGCTAGAATTAATTCTACAAGCAATTTTAGCGTCGGAAATGGAATCGAGGGGGTAAATGGAGTCTCGGCAGCGGCAGCACCAGCAGCACCGCCAGCAGACTGAGTCCTCTTCCTTCTCTGGGGAGGGATAATTTTGCTCGCGCGCTAAGCGGTCATTTTACGTTTTAATTTGCATTAAGACGTCGAGCCCGCGCAGCGTTACTACGGAAGAAGGGAGGTAACTTGATCCTACCCAACGCGGCGCCAGGTGGTATTAAAATAAATTGAGGCTAGGAAAATAATTGATTGCACCTCCGAGCGACACTTGAGTGATCCTACAGCTTTTTTTCAAATTATTTTTAATTGGTTTGTTTGGTGGAAAAAATGTCCAAGTATGAATGTAGTCTTTGACTTTGGTTTTGCAACGAGAAATCTTGACTATTCTGTCCAAAAAAATTTAAATATAATTTTTTATTTTAAAAGAGCAACTTTGGTATCGTTTTGCAATGTATTTTTCGAGTTTGAAGCGCGTGCACAAAAAAAGTAGCGGGCAATTACGGGTAATAAGAAGGGTAAAAAAAGTAGAATGAAAAATAAAGTCAACCCATGAGTCGGTTCACCTTTACCAGGGAAGCCTTCCTTCTCCCCATTGAGGGTGATTTTTATTCAAGGGAGGGCGCGTACTCTCGTGCCTACCCCGCGGCACCGAAGGCTTTAACTTGAGCGCGTCGAAAGTTTAGCCCGAGATTTTTAATGTCGCGCACGCGGAAATATAAAAATAAGAGCCGGCGGGGGACCGAAGTTATTAAGACTCTTCCTACCTTGCTAAAAGTCTTTTAAACTGTCGTGGGTAGTTTTAGTTCGGGGAGAAGGAGTAGCTAACTTTGGGAAAATTATTTCTTGGTTACTTTGTTACGTACGCCTTTATCAACTTTCTGGGGACTGATTTTAACGAGTAGTTACTCGCAAAATAAAATTTTTTTTGGTGTGTGAATAAGTGATAAACAGACTTTTTTCAAGATTTATCATTTTTTTGTTGTTGCATTTTTATCGTTGTGCAATTTGTGACTCTTGAGTGTATACAATTGAGGCATATTACATGCTTTTAGACATTGAAATTTTGTCCTTTCTAACTGGAAATGTAATTGCTTTCTGATTAACACCTTTTCGAGGTAATAAATTATTGAAATTTTGGACGTCTAATCAAGGACTCTTAAGAAATATCGAGAATGCTTTAAAAACTTATTTCTCAATCTGTTTTCTGAACAAACTTTAATTGAAAAAAGCTTCGACACTTAAAAAATTTTTTTTAGTACGAGTAAATATAATTTACTCATTCCCTGTTAGAATTGCGAATATTAAAAATGGCTCTGAAACTAGAAAAACGGTAGTTAAAATATGCAATAACTGAGTCCAAGAAAAAAGGTAATAATTGACAATTTTCACCTATTTTTAATATAGTAAATCAATGGGTTATGTTTGTTCCATTAAAAATACCCAAAAAATAGATATCAATAATTATTTTATTTTACGGTCGATTTCAATCTATGAATCGCCCGTTTAAAATGGGTAAAAAAAATTTTATAACCTTTAAAACGGCGTAATGCACGTGGTGATTCTCATTGCATATAAATTGATGGTAATTTTGGAAATGTCATAATTCTATGAAATGCCTATTTTTTATGAGGATATGATTAATATTTTTTTTTATAAATTTCGCTGTTAAAAGCAAACGATTAGTATTAAAAAAAATTCATTAATTTTTAATCTAGTAAATGGCTATTTACAAGGAAAAAAATCGTTTCATACAGTCTAAAAATTAGCTATTAATATTACCTTGTTTCTAGTCTGAAGACATTTTAAATAGCCATTAAATGTCTATATCCTGATTAGCATTTCTTACAGGGTTCATTTACTAGATTCATTGAAGGTGAAAGTTGAAAAGAGGTACAAATAAAATCAACTAAAACTATAAAAATTTTTGCCTATTGTCGTAGATACAAAAACTACTATTCGATACAGAAATTTTGCGTCCTCTATTATGGCTAATTTTTTGTTTCCCTTAGCTTAGTAAAAAAAAATCAATTCAAAATACGAGCTCATAAACGGTACCGTTCTATCACAGAAACCCTACTCGTAAAATTTCATAAAATAAAAGCCGAGCACACGAAAGTACCGCGTCATAGAATATTTTTTCCCCAAACAAGCTCCTCGCGTCATTCCCGGGATTGGGCCATGATATCGGAAGGTTATTCAGGCCGAATGTTTATCGAAATAAAGCAGCGGCATCTTCGAGCTGTTTTTTCGCAGCGCGGCCTTTAAACTCGGTCTCGTCGTTCAGGGGGAGGAGGCGGGGGTTGTTTTGCATATTTCAATTTCCTGCCTCGGCGCGGTGAAGAGGCGCGAGCGAATTTACATACGCTTTACACGCCCGTGCCGGCTGCGCCTCCGCGACGCTTTGCCTCCTCCGCCAAGCAACCCCCGTATGGCCTGAATCCATTTCCCTTCGGCGCGTGTGATTTCGAGCGGCCCTTTTGCACCGCGATAATTATCCGTCCGCTTTTTTTTTTTCACCAACTCCCACACCTACTCCTTTCCTCTCCCTCCCTTTTTTTCTTTTGTGGCACGCGCGCCTCGAGTTTTGCGCTGTTTTCAGTCTCGCGCCAAAAGCTTATTAATTGCTGCCACCTACCTTTTTTTTTTCTGCGTGTCTCTGTGTTTTTCTGGAAAAGACAGGTTAATTGGCGACTTTATTCTTTCTAAGGAATTTCTCCTTTTTAGAGTTTGACTTTTGAATTAGAGCGACTGTGGTCTAGCAACGGTCTCGAGTTTGATTCAAGTCATGAGAAATTTTTTTATTTTACTGGTAGAAAACTGTAAAGATTGCATTGTCATAGAAGTTTGCAGAGCGAATACATCAAAAATACTCGGGTATAAATAAATTATAATGCATAGCATCTTATAATCGAGGTCACAATTTAATTTTAAAAAGTGCAATATCGAAACTTAGATTGTTTATTTTTTAAAACCCGATTTCGCATATATAATTTTCTCGCTCATAATAGAATTACACCACGCTTCGATGCATTTGAATCCGAATGAATTTCCGAGCCGGAAAATTCATTCGCTTTTCATTCCGCGCATACACTGCTTTTAAAATATATGTATACGCACATGCTTCCATACGTACACCTTGCCTCGTGTCGATTCGAAATAATACAGTCCCCGGGAGTTCATCAAAATCCATACTTTCAGTCCACGGAAATAAGATTTTCTTCTCAGTTGTCATTTTTCGTGACTAAATTCTGACGCTTGAATAAATATTTAAAATAGCCTGCCATTTTTAGATAACCTTGCACATGATTATTGGTTATCAATCAATTTCGAAAACGCATATTATACAGCTGACTAATTATTTAAAACTACTATTTAAAAAACCTAACCAACCATTTTTATTTTTTAATGAAAATTACAGACGATTGAGTTTTCAAATAAAACTTAGCCCGCAAAATTGCAAATAATCGTTGAAAATAAAGATAATTAAGGAAAGAATCGAAGTTGGCGAATTTACATGGCAAAAGGAGGGCTGCCTTAAAATTTGATCCCCCGCCTACCTCTAAAGGGATAAATGCAAATTCTTACACTGGCTCATTTGAAGACGAGGAGCTCTCCTCCTCGGCCCTGGTGGTGGTGGTGCGGTTTCCGCGAACATTTTAGACAACAAAGGGCTCAGCCGGCTGGGCTCCGCCGAGTGTGGGGATCGACCCCAGGGAGTTGGCTAATTTTGTAGATGCTTTTGGTGCAATCGATATTTTTAATTACGCTACCCGATACAGTCTTTTAAATAAAAATTGATGCTGTTATGTTCATAAATTTAAATTTAACTAGTCTCAATCAGCGCGCAAGCGCGCTCAGTTTTCAATAATAATATACGCCTAACGCCATTAAATTTATAATCTTGAAAGTAAATAAACGATAATTTTTACTTTCAGTTTTCAAAAAAAGAAAGGCAAAAACAATTTTTTTTCTGAGCTTTTTTTCAATTAACTTGTAAATAATAGTAACATATCGTTAAGAACCTGTAACTAAGTTCAGTTCGATGTTTTTGAGGGTTATAGGTTAAAAAAGTTAATTTTATGATAAGAAAGATTCTAATTTTATTTAACAGAATTTCACACAGAAGTTTTTTCTATTTTATACAAACAAAATATTCAATTATTCAAAAAATTATTGCAAAAATTTTTTAAAAACAAAGTATTCAACATTTTAAATTCAAATTTTGAATTAAATGTTCTCGACCAATCACATCAATTATAAATCGAGGACATTCGATCATCGTTCATCATTATACAAAGGGATTTTTGAAACTTAATAAGTACGTCTCTCTCAAATTTTTTAACTTAATACCATCAGATTTGATTGAGAAAATATCCTCGCTATACAAAAAAAAACCAGAGTTTAAATTTAAAAAGCTCGCGAAAAGAGATCAACTTCCGATAATCTAGTGTCGATCCACTTCGAACTCGTCGGCAGACGACGATTCGTACAGAGGGGGGCGGAAGAGGTGGGAGCCGGGAGGATAAAAAGCGCCACGGGGGTTTTTATATTTGCGTCAGGCTAATATACAGAGTCCTCCCATACTGGACGCCGTCCAAGTCATAAGCTGGATTTTATGACGCGCGAGATCGATACCGCCAAAAACATTCTCTTTCTCTCTCGCTTTCCCCATCTTCCGGGTATCCCGATCATATTTACGCACACATTTCCGATCAACTACTGCGCGGTGATCTCACTCGAGCTAAAAAAAAAATTGTCGAAATTTTACGGGTGCCAGTTTTTTTTTTTTTTTTTTTTTTTTTTTTAAATCCTTTTTCACGGGTTATCCTCCTGTGAGAGACGTACCCGTACCTATTCGCCCCAGCGCTGCAGCTAACTGGAGGACCGAGAAAATCCAAATAATAAAATATTATGCCTAAACATGTGTAAGGTACGTTGTATACATAAGATAATCCGTCTGCTTGGTACAACCTGTCAAATTACAAATTTATTAGTCGCTATATAATCACAAAAGACCTTACCCGCGAGTATACTATGAGTATTAAAAAAGGAAGACAAATCAGTGCCTTCAGGGGCACCTGCTTTAGCCAATGCCCGAACCGTAGTCTCCCTATTCGTGGCGCCTAAAGGACAGTTCCATAGCAGGTGTTCCAGCGTTTGAGAATCCAAGCCACAATCACACTGCCCACTATCGACTATGTTCTTGCGGAAGAGGTGAGCCTTAGTGCGAGTATGGTCACATTTGATCCTGTTGAGCATGCCAATCAAAGACCTATCAAAATCGTAGCCATGAAACCAGGTTTTCCCAGTAAGCTCAACCTGATGTGAAAAATATCTCACCCCCTTATTGTTCCTAGAATAACCTATGCAATAATCAAATGCCTCCCGACAAACCCTGACACAAAGAACAGAAGAGAAGTCCCTAAACCAGATACCAAAGAAACAAATGTCAATAAGATGTTGAGAAAACTTAGCAGCCTCATCAGCCTTGGCACAACCTGAAAGACCAATAGCAGATGAAATCCAAACAATTCTAACTACAGTACCCCGAGATTTTAAACTACCTAGCATCAGTCTAATCTGTAAAATAAAAGGATGTGCATCATTGGTTAAACCATCAGTGGCAAGAGAGTTAACCAATTCCAAGCAGTCAGAAATTACAAGAAACTTATCACCAACTATCTTACCTACAATAATGGAATATAGAGCCTGGACCATCGCGAAGGCCTCACAGGCCAAAACAGAAGATTCTTCATGAAGACGAAAGGCAAAAGTGGAATTAGTGGACATCCAGAAAACCCCAGACCCAGCATACCCCTTACCCTTGGCACCGTCGACATATATCTGAGAAAAGTCATAAAAGTCAGACAAAATTAAAAACTGAAAAGCGGAAACTCTGTCCTCCTGGCTGTTCAAATGTTTCATAATATCAAGGTCAATGTACTCAGAGATGAAAAAATCACAAAAAGGAATCGAAAAGCAAGGAGTAGACTGAGTTGATATAGTAATCGAACGAACTTGCTCCAAATCAAACCAAACAGAGTAAAGAAGACCAAACTTGCGGGCATGATTGCTGCCAACAGGATTGCTGTCAAAAAGCTTTCTAACCAACTTAAATTTAGGGAGCAAACCATTCGAAACAACAGATGATAGTCTCAGGATAAATCTCCTAGCCAAGGCAACCCTTCTAACTTTCAATGGTACCACAGCAGATAGATGATGAAGAACGTTAATCGGAGTAGTGGATATACAGCAAAGAATTTTCCTCAAGGCTCTGTTCTGAAGAATGTCGAGTCTAGATAAAATTTGGGTCGAAGCATTATGATACAAGAAGGAGCCCCAATGCCCCAATCGAGCTTGGGTCTGACCAGAGCTAAATATATAGTCCTTACAATCTCCGGATGTACTCCCCATCCAAATCCAACAACCGAACTAACCATGGAAACTCCAGCCCTAACTTTGGGTAGGATATGACTAATATGTCTAACCCAGTCCCTGTTCTGATCAAAATAAACTCCAAGGTATTTAAAAGAATCCGAGTTAGACAGACTCTGACCGTCAAAATTGACAAAATACTCCAAAATACCGGTGCCAGAGACTTGGAACCAAAAATGACGAAAGAACACTTCAGAAAGGAGATAGACAAGTTCAAAGACAACAGGAATCTGCTTATCCTGGCAATTGTTTCTTCAATGAAACAGATTCCATCTTAGATACATTTGCATCGAAGGTATAAATAACATCATCCGCAAAACTAATCAACCTGACATCACCAACAAGACATCCAAGCAAACCCACAATATATAGGTGGAAAAGAAGTGGACTAAGACAAGACCCTTGTGGGAAACCCTTGTTGGTCTTTCCAAAAGCAAATGAGTTCCGATCAAAAATGCCAGTCAAATACCTATCGCCCATGACATTAACAATAAACCTAATCAAGTGACCAGGAATTTTATACGAGGAAAGAATGCGAACAAGCTGCTCAATATTGACATTATCGTAAGCGCTGGCAATATCCAAAGAGAACACTAAAAGGTGTTCGCCCAAAAGTTCGGCCATTCTAATCTCAGCGTCCAATTTAGCTAGGCAGTCTTGACACGACTTGCCCCTTCGAAAACCATAGAAATTTGCCGGAATAATATGTCTAGACTCCACCCACCATTGCAACCTATCATTGATTACCCTCTCAACAATCTTCAGCAAAGTACAAGCTAGAGCGATGGGACGAAACTTGTCCGAACCCGGCTTAGGAATGAACACAACCTTAAATTCCCTCCACTTATCTGGAATAGAACCAACCCTTAGAACAAGATTATAGAAATCGGTCAACCAATGAATGGCAGAACCAGGCAAATTCTTAAGTAAACGGTATGTGATATCGTCAGCACCAGAAGCTGAAAAAAGTTTGGAGTTCGAAATAGCAATGGAAACTTCACTAACGGACAAGTCAGTCGAAAGCAAATCATCGTGACAATCGAAATCAATGCAAGTTGCCAAGGGATTCACCAGGCCTACTATCATATAAACAAACGCTAAAAGGGGCCTCACAATTAGAATCATACCTGTTACTCTGTTGACTCCGAAAAGCCCCTAGCTCCAGGGCCTCTCCCCGCACCCGCACACCAGAATCAATGGTTGCTGAAGCCTGGGAATGATCCATACTCGCACCAAGAATCTCCAAATCCACAAGAACCTGCAAGAAGCACAGTCGTGAGAGAAAGAAAAAATTGAAAACAAACGCAAAGTCAAGCCTAAATCAAAAAATGAACTTGATACTAGTCTGCACCACTAGCGAGATGTCCCTCCAGGCACCACCAACAGTCGACACAATTCCAAAGGCCATCCGCAGCACAAAAACCAGAAGTATACTCTCAGGGGGTCAGATGTTCACAAGTTGATGTACAAAATTACACTGAAATTTAATTACAGTTATAAATATAAAATGCACAAGTAATGTTTAAGTAGCACAAAGCAAGTAGCATGTGAGATACATAAAATGGCGTTAATAACTTAAAAATTGCAAATAAAACTAACTGAGAAGGCGCAAAAATAGATAAATATATAAGAGCAAAATAATAGACAAATATTATAAACTCACAGTATCCAAAGCTTATATCTAGCGAAGGCAATAATTATAGAAGCTGGCAAACAAATAATCATACAACAGAATTTATAATACAGATAAACAGAATAATAATAATAATCAAAAGGAATTTCAAATATCCTTGTCTAACATGAACTGTGAGTATAATATAATCAAAACAAAGGCATCCAAATAGCACAACAAACTCAAACAAAATGACCAAACGAAAAGATAAAAGTCAAGGTCAAAAGGGAGCTCAACACAAGAATATTCGAACACCGAAAAAGAAAATCAAAAATTATATTCACAGTTCATATTACTACCTTAAAACTATTAGAAATAAATTACTTTAAATCAAGCAAAAAGCCGAAGAAAAAAGGCAGAAAGCAAAAATCTCCAAGAGGCGGATAATCGACGAAGCCGCATGAGGGAGACCTATTGTGAAAAAGCAAAGGAACAATCAAAGTCCCCGCCGCGCGTAACCGCCAAAAATCACCGAAGGAAAAAGAAAAAAAATGAAACCCCCACTTCCTGCTTGATTCAAATGTAAAAAGAAATAAAAATAAATTACTTAAAAACTAATCATAAAAGAAAGCACGCACACACTCACACAAATAACTCGCAATTTTAATTTTTATCACATACTCGCAAAAATAGGTTATATTACAACGCATTAATCCAAAGAACCAAGCAGATTAACAATAATAATCAAAATCGAACCGTACCTCACCACGACCATGTGCACAAAAATTGATCAGCTATCTCCAACAAATATGGCTGCCTGTGAATTTGAAACCTCGTGTTTGCGTGACAAAAAACGAACTGTACTGCGAAGATTAAGGCACGGTCCTCGACAAAAAGAAATGTCTGCCTCGATCGAAGAAAACCCAAGTGTTGGACCAAATAGGTACGGATCAATAAGCCATAACCAAAACCAAGTAGAGCGAGCAGAGAAGAGCTGTTGCCTGTCCGGTGTCCAAATTCAATGAAGTTTTGACGCTGCGTAAATTTTCCGCGTTTTTTTCAGAGTACGCGGAAGTATGATTTATTTATTCATTTACCAAGGGAATGAGTTAAAAAAATCAATAGTAAAGCATAAGAATTAATGAATAGAAAGAGAATTTTAAAAAGTAGACAATAGTTGGCCATGAATGTTGAGAAAAAAACACATTTTATTTTTTACAGTTTTCTTCGAATATTTAAAGGTAGTTAATAAAAAGAAAAAACAAAAAACTTTAGTGCCAATGATGATTACAACAGCTATAGCTAGTGCCGGTAACAGCCCGAACAAAATAATTACTCCAAGGTTGTGTTTAAAATCCTAGTCTAGCATTAAAACTTTCAAGTTTCTTTATGACCCACGGTATTTAAAAACACGCCCTAGTTTACTGCGCGGAGAAGGAGGAGGTACGCAGGTGAATATTAAGGTATTCCGCGAATTGTGGCGTACACTAAATTGGCCAGATAACGAATGAGGAGCCTATAATACGAGATGCTGACCGGAGATATAGACTTTCGTGCAGCGCCAACCCCGCTCCGACCTGGTTTAGCCTTTGTTTAGGATACCAATTTTTCGAGGAGGGAGCTGAATTGTCTTGATCGATCGATCTCTGATGCGGCCGTCAGATATGAGATGGTCGATCCGACTTTTATTTTTTGCACCAGGAGAAAAAAAAAAAAAAAAAAAACGGTTTACATTAGTTGAACGATTTCCTCAATAAAAAGACCGCGCTTTTTTTGCAAAAAAGGGTTAATAAATTTTCTTTGACATCAAACGTGAGGGGAGGGGGAGGAAGTAATAAGATAAAAAATATTTACCCCCGCACCGCAAGATGAATAGCCGTGAATGGAATGCAAAGGCGCGCGCGCGCGCAAAGTTAAGTAGAGTTGTGTGATTAATGTACTTTACTTTTCCCTTCCAGACTTTAGTCTCGTTATCAACCACTTTACATAAGTTAAAGTTCATTTTTCACGAATCCTTCAGGTCAAAGTGATAAAACTCGTTAGCTCAGCCGTGTCAACTGATTAGATATACGAGCGTTTCTTCGGTGTATACCTTTTGCCCTAAAGGGCCTCGGCTCCCTTGACTTAATCCTTTTTACGTGCAGCCCAGACGTTCATTATGACGAATACGGCATTTGCATTTTTTACTTTCTTAAAATTCCAAATTTTTCGTTGATTCGCGTTGTAAGATATTAAAATTTTGTTATTTTTAAACTATCGGTGCATGCATGCAAGTCGATGGATCCAAGAATCGTTTTTCTCGTAGTTTGTTATTTTGCTTGGTAATGATTGCTATGAAAAACTAGTTTTCAAAACAAGTTTTTCCTCGATCAAATTGGATGCACTTGTAGTTTTGTTTTTTCTCATGAAACTTTAAATGCGACAAAAAGCATTAATTGATTTCAATTTTGAAAATTTAGAACCACAAATTGATTGCAGCAGAAAAAATATCAAATCAATAAATAAAACCTGTTATGTTAGCAGTTTATAATCCAGCAAACCTCATGTCCAAACCTACACTTATATGCATGCGTTTTGCACTTTTTTCGAATGAATTTTTGAATTTTATTGTCATTATAAGCTTAATGAAATATTCAATAGATTTTTTCAAAACTGGAATTTAATGACCAACACTGGTTATTATTAAATACATGCAAGATTGATGAATCTAAAAACGATCAGTTTGAGACAAGTGTGGCTAAGAACGGCACTTCTTGCTTCTTGCAAAATGACGACGTATTATTTGGTATCTCTAGCAGTGTTAACTGCTATACTCAGTGTAGTTTTTGTAACATCACAAGAATGGGTAACAATGTGGAAGGGTGTATTCAAATAAATCAAAATTAATGGAGAAATCCGGCTGCATTTTGAAGGACACAGATCTGATTTTTATTCACTAACACCTTGTTTAAATGCAGGACATAATTATTTGGCTCTACCTACCTAGTGCGTATAAAAAGAGAAGATGATCTGTTGGCTGTATAATATCAGGTTTTTATTATTTTCTTATTACTTCGAAAAATGTGTTTAAATTTTAATGTCAATTTTTTATCTTTTATGTTATCAACAAACGTCTGAAGGCTACAGATGTGAAATTAATGCAGAAATATAAATAGAAAAATTTTAGCAGTTGCTGTTGCAGAAAATTATTTAGAGGAGATAAAAAGCTGTTGTAACTAAAAAACCAGAAATACACGTTAATAGTGTTACTATGAATAAAAATACGTCAAGATTGCAAGTAGATGCTTTTATTTATCCTAGTCTTAAAGAAATACATAATTTAAATAGTCTATAGTCTAAATATTTTTTAATATTCCAAAAAACATGTAGACTATTATTTTATTTTTCTGTAAAATTTTTTATTAACAAACCAGCAGTAAAATTAAGCAAACTTTTCATTTTATTTTATGTCTTAAGCAACAAAAGTATTAACTTTCATGTACTTAGTGAAAGAGAACTAAAAAATTTTTTATAAAAATGAAAAATTTATATTTCTTTTCAAATAATGGAGTATCAATCATTTTTAAGTAAAAAAAAAATAATAATAATAATACTCGTAAAATAAAATAAAATTATAACTAACTGAATTTGGATTTAAGTTTTTGTATTCAAGTTTTTTTTTAATTGCATTATGATTTTGTTAAAAAAATTCAAATTATGTACGCTCGTCTGTATACTAAAAAAAAAAAAAAATGATCTATGAAAATTTGTAATTTTGACCGACAGTAAGTTGTAACATGTTGAAAAAATAGGTAAGAAATCGTTTTTCCTTGATCAAATTTGTAGGTACAGAGTTTTTTACAAGTTACAATTAAAAAAAAAAAAAAATGTATTGGCACGAGAACATCAATTATAACTACCTAACACAAAATTGATCTATCCTAAAAGTAACTATTACACAAATATTTGGACAAAAAAGTCTTATTTTTCATATCATTGCAAATTTTTGTTCGTTTTTTTTTTTTTTTTTTTTTTTTATTCGGAAATCTGCTGAGATTAGTTGTCACAGTCATAACCAGACACAGGCAATTTCTGTGTCTGGTACGTTTAAAATTGTCTAGTGATGAGCTTGTCTATCAAATAAATCTATTCACTGAAAATTCTTTCACAATCAACCACAGCTAGAGCCAAAGCTCAGGGTAAAACGACTTAACTCGTGATTTTATAAATACATCATTAATAAATGGTCCATCCAGTTTTTAATTTTTTAATGAGTTTAAAAATAGTTTCTTTCCTGTTGATGCGAGAATAAAAAAAAAAAAAAAAACAACTATGAGCGCACCTTTGTGAGAGTATCCTCAACATTGATCTAAAAAATCAAGGATCACCGAATGGAAATCATGCGTACGCAGGCAGACAGCCACTGCGGATAACATAACGAAGCCTTCGATCTGCAGCACGTCGTCGCGTGCAGCCTCGACGGTGATCATGATTTAGCGTAATGTGTGGGTCACGCACGCAATATCGCTCGGCGGCGACCACAGCTCTTACGTATTCCAGCATACTCGCTATTTTATTTACACCAGGAAGAGTCAAATTGTCCAAAGAAGATGAGTTTGTTTTACAAGTGAATACGTAAATAGATGCCTTTTTTCTGTTTCAAAGAAATTTTTGAAGTATGTGTTTTTTAATTTTAACTCGGTGCGTCGTCAAATATTCAAAGAGTTTTTTGACGCTGGTTTTTATTGTCGCGAGATGACTAGCTGACGCGCATATTATGTCTAATTTTGTAAAAAAAGCTGTGTTCAATTTTGTGCTCTACATAGAACTTCTAAATAGTAGCTGTGTAGATTAGTGATACAAATTAACCGATGATCAAACATCCGATGCTCATTATCATTTTTTTTAGTCTGCGAGAGTTGCTTCGATTATTCGTGCTCTCATTTATTTTGTATAAATAGATCAAAAATACGATAAAAAATACTTTGGCTTAAATCATTAGCTTTCAAGAAAAGCTATCATAAGATCACTTGAATTATCAGTGTACTTACAATAATTATTTCACTATCAAAAATATATTTAAAAACAGTTTGAAGAACAGCATAGAAAACTTGAATACTACTTTTCTTTAATCATAAAAAGATAATTGACACAAAAATGATCGCAAATAACATGCTACCACTGCACGGAGAAGTACTTTTTTTGTCTCGTTATATCAGTGTGCTTATGCATTATTCAAATAGTCTTAGCTGATCATCATATTACAATTTTGCTTCTTGCATTTTCAATATTTTTTCTGGAGCTAAAGAGCAGACAGTATTTGTTGAAGGTGAAATTATTTTATGAACCCGATCAGTCTCTATCTTGCAACTGCGCTCACTTCTTGTAAGATGGCTTCGTACTTTTTAATAACTCTCACAGTATTATTCGCTATAATTAGTGTTATTTTTGTGACCACTCATGAATTCATGATGTTGTGGAGAGGCATTTTGAAAACTCCAGAACTCTTCGATGGGATTGGAAAGTTTTACAGTGAGTACAAAGAATTTAGTGCCAGAGAGATGCCGGATACTACGCCAAAAAATCGTCAAGAGTACGACTTCATAGTTGTTGGTGCGGGAAGTGCAGGTGCCACCTTGGCATCCAGACTCAGTGAAGTAAAAAATGTTACAGTTTTGTTAATCGAAGCCGGTGGACGCGAGGATTTGGTCATGGATATACCCATGTCCGCTATGATGATGCAGTATTACAGTTTGAATGGTTTCTGGGGATACATGAGCGAAACTTCAGATAACTATTGCCGGGCATTTGAAAATAATCAATGCAGGTGTCTTCAGGGTAAAGTCATGGGAGGCTCGAGCACTGCAAATGCCATGCTTGCTGTTAAAGGTAAGATAAAAATCAATAGCGCTCGAAAAAAAAACAAACAAAAAATTAGTTTTTTATTTTAAATTCCTTCAAAAGTTTAGAAAAAGAGTTTCTTATTTTTTTCGAGCAGTATTTTTTTCAAGCTATAAAAATAAAAAATTTATTTGATTTCAATGTATCAATTTCATTTAAAGGCAATAAATACGATTACGACGAGTGGAGCGAGTTGACTGGGGACAAAAGCTGGTCTTACGATGAGATGCTCAAAATATTCAAAAGACTAGAAAAATTCGACGTCACTCTAGCTGAAGTTAACCGTTCGCTGCATGGCTTTGATGGACCTGTTCGTATAACCAATCCACCTTATCAGTCTAAGCTGGTTGATGCTTTCATTGAGGCTGGCAAAGAAATGGGATTCCCTCAAATTGATTACAACGGTCGTGATCAAAGGGGGTTCGCGTACATACAAACCAATCAAATAAATGGCGAAAGACTGAGTACCAACAGGGCTTACTTGCATCCAGCAAGAGATAGAAAAAATTTGTTTGTCAGCATGAACAGTCTTGTAAACAAAGTATTGATCGATCCTTCTACAAAGACTGCTTACGGTGTTGAATTTATTAAAGATGATGAAAAAATTCAGGTATTAGCAAAAAAAGAAGTTATACTATCCGCAGGTGGTGTTGGATCATCAAAAATTTTGATGCTTTCTGGCATTGGACCAGTAGAGCATTTGGAATCTTTTGGCATTGATGTTATTCAGGAATTACCTGTAGGTAAAAATTTGATGGATCATGTAGCTTATGGAGGTTTGACTTTTTTAGTCAATGAAACTGTCGGAGTTGTACTTAGAGAGCTTGTGGAATCTGAAAATTCAGTAATATATGATTATCTACACAATAGAACGGGACCAATGACGATCCCGTGTGGTATCGAAGGAGTAGGATTCCTCAATGTTGACGAGCCTTACTTAGTAAGTGATAAACCAAACATAGAATACATGTTTGGACCTGTATCTTTTTTAACAGACTCTACGTTTCGTCTACTTTTTGGATTGAAAAAAGATTATTATAGAGAATACTTCTCAAGTGAGTTGTACCATCATGCATGGTTGATTTGGCCAGTATTGTTAAAACCAAAGAGTAGGGGGAGGATCCTTCTGCGAAGTACTGATCCAAAAGATGAGCCAAGACTGCTAATCAATTATTTTTCTGATCGAGATGACGTACGAGTTCTTATAAAAGGGGTCAGGGCAGCTATTGAGTTGAGTAAAACCAAAGCGTTCCAGAAGTATGAATCAAAGTTGATGGATAAACCCATTCCTGGCTGTGAAGAATACGAACCTGATTCTGATGATTACTGGGAGTGTGCTATCAGAACACACACTATGACCATTTGGCACTACTCTGGCACGTGTAAAATGGGAAAAGAGGATGATCCTACGACAGTTGTGAATTCAAAACTGCAGGTTAGTCTAAATAGTTGAACTTTTTTTTTTTTTAAATTTATTCTATTCAGTTTTATTTTATGCATAATTTTTTTAAAAAGGTTAAAGGTATCAAAAGACTGAGGGTTGCTGATGTATCAATAATGCCTAATATCATTAGTGGACATCCAAACATTCCAGCAATAGCTATTGGAGAAAAATGTGCAGACATGTTAAAAAGTCATTATGGTTACTAAAACCAACAATTCACGCGAGCGATGTTGAAATTACTAAAAAAATGTACAAAAAACTTATTCATGAATGTATGTTGTAGATATATTTTTTAATTTTATGTGACTGTAAATAATGCATAGTACAAATTAAAATAACGGCAATGAGTTATTTTATGGATATCCTGGGAGCTACAATGTGTAACTATATAAGCAGTACTAAGCCAAGAATTTCCTATAATTTTTTACTTCCTACCAAGTCTATTTTTTAAAAATAAATATTTTAAATCTCATGGGTATCTACATTTTAAAAAGTTGAGATTTACTCTGCATTTGTACATATTTTCTTTAATGAATATGAATATGAACTTAAGTATGGTGTATATTTTTTTGAAATTGGACGACGGATTTTTCAACGACTTGCTTCAGATAACCATGTATTGGTCAATCGCAGGCTGTTCTCGGTCTGGTACTAGTTACAAATTATAAAAATAAAGAAAAACGCCATTATCAAATTTGAAAAAAAATTAGTGTTAATTAGGCTTGTAATTTCTTAAAACTTAAACAAAATATTTTGATTTGAGACCTCTTGACAGACTAATAGTGAATAAATTTGAGTGAGCTATATTAAACCTTTTTTTTCTAATCACACCCTTCTCTTATGATAAATTTTTTCTATCAATTATCTTAAGTGTATTTATGCAAAAATTTTAAAATACATAAATTAGACAACACTTTTTCATTATTGCCAATTACTTTCTCTGTGATATTTGAGTGAGAACGAAATTTATGTTTCATTTTCTAGAACATCTTTACTGAAACAAGAAAAAAAATAACAATAAATAATAATAAATAACGGGCATAAAGCATACAGTCCCGAGTATACCGCGAGAGTCTGCAATTGAGCGCCGTAGATTATGATTTAACGCACAGCAGTGGCGCACGGGTGTACATCGGACGTCTATGCTCTCAGGCGTTGCGCCCGCGCCGCTGCTACGGCCATGGCTCATTGGTCCCCGGACCGGAAGATACGAATAAATTTTCAAATACTCGGAAGGGATAAATTTACGGATGGCCGTACTTTTTGCAAAAATTGTCGGGATTATAAGCGAGAAATATTACTCGACGCTCGACTTGCGGTTTCCTTTATTACTCTGCAATGTGTTTTTGAGATAATATTTTTTGGTGCCTCCTCTGCAAAAAAGGGTTTTTTCTTTCTCTCTATCAACAATGTGAATAATTAATTTTTTTACGCACTGGAAATTTTTTAATTCAAGCCAATCACCCCGACGTATCTTATCATTGAGTTTCAGGCAGCTGCAACTACAAAAAACCTCTTTGTTACTTTTGGAAAAAAAAAGAGTTCATAATCCGATGGCATTCGAGAGGGTGCTCTGCTCAAAATGAAACGCGCCATCGTCATAACGACGATAATAAATAGGTTTTTCCGGGACAAACGCGTCGAGAGAAAGAGAGAGAGAAAGAGACTCTCGTACGGAATTTATCGCACGTTCGGCGATTTATCTGCGATGCGAGCCACGCGCTGATAGATACACGCTTTACCTATCCGTCTTTCTTTTTCTCCGGGTTTTTTATTTTTTGCTTTCTTTGTTTAATAAATAGAAGATCTTTTTTTCCACTGCTTTTGCAACAAACAATTCGTTTTGTCTACGCTTTATATATTTCATTCACTTCTTGGGAAAAAATAATTTTTCTTTGGAAATGAAATTTACTTTATACATAAATCAAAAGTAGAACGATTGTCATGCCAGGATAATTTTTATGCTTTGAAATGAAGTGGCAATTAAGCTCACAAGAATCCATTATCGGACCTCGATAGATCTATATTGAAAGCACCCCGGTTTACTTGGCTAAATGTGTCAGTTAAACCGTTTGTGTAAGCCTCTTTATGATTGGTTTTTAGGCAAAGGATGCTTCTGAAATTAAATGTCTGTCACAGAAAAAAGTTTTAAAAATCCGAGAACTAGGTACGTACTAGTATTTAATCATCCCTACCTGTGAGTAAGTCATACTTTGTTACCGACAATGTAACTCTCGAAGTAAGGTTAAAAACATAAATTATTTATTCAATCATGTAATAAAAAATGAAATAAAAATACACGACACAATTATTCATCTAAATTAATCTAACTACTATAGAGAATAACAAAGTAGAACTATGAAAAATAAAGTAGAATGATTATAAACGCAGCCATTAAATGTAGAATGCTCATTGATCTGGTTTCAGGCTGCGCCTTTTTGACCTACTACAGTCGTGACAGTGCAATCAGCGCCCAGAACGCTCTACATGAGAAGCGGACTTTGCCAGGGGTAAGTTTTACTCTTTTGTCTGTACTATCGGACCGCGCGCGCGCGCACTGCTGTTTGCATCTCCATAGCGGGTATTAAAAGTCTTTTTTTTTTAGATCCGAACGTTAAAAAACTCTGTCGGTTCTCATAATAAATTTAAAAATAAAACATCTTCTTGGAGCAACTTAGCTCCTCTACTGGCAACTTGGCAAATCGACAAAGTGAATCGAAGGACCAGTCAGCAAAAAGGCAAACTTTTCGTTTGTCTTCGGCGCTTAAATATTAAATCGGATTGATTTTTCGCTGTTTACGAACAAGGGGGACGAGCCAAAGTAGCTTGATGCCAGTGTAAAAACTTAATTTGAAAACTATCGTCAAAGCAAAGGCAGCAATTTGTCATTGGGGGACGAATAAGGATAAACTCGTTGCCGGTTATAATCACCCCACTGCTACGAGCGAGACAGGCCGGCGTTATGTTTCGTTAATTTATCCTCTACCCCGAAACATAGGCTGCTGGTTTTTGGCAGCAGGGCCAAAGGAAATCGTTTTAAATGCCGTGCTGAGAGATGCCTGCCCCGCCTATACCCGCGGGATTCTCCTTGAATTATTACTCCGTGGAATAGAAGCCGCCACCCGCGCCCGTTTAAAAGGGGGGTTTGTTGTGTCTCTCTGCCCTGCCTGTACAGTTGAAAATGTCGGAAACGTCGCCAAAGAGCTGGCTTCGGTTTATGGTAATTTTTGGTCAAACCGTTCTTTGAATTATCGCGACGTTTATCGTTTCTGTCCCTCTCAGTATTTATCATTTCTGTCTGCCATAATATTACCGAATGCACTCTTCAAGACGATCTTTTAATCATGGTGGACTCGTGAAAATCATCCCTGGATATTATTACATTTTTAATGATCGCAATTTATACAAATTCGAAAATAACATTTATTTGAAACCGATTCAGCTTTTATCATAAACCATCAAAGAGTTAATACAAACAATTTTATAAAAAAAAGACCTTAGTTTTGAAAAAATGATAATCACAGTAAACTCTAAGCAGCCAAATGAATTTTCGACGATGTGTAGTCTAAGCTTAGCTCTTGCCCCTTATAATCGCAAGCATCCACGGACCTCGTCCGTTACCGCAGCACTATCTGCACAGACTAATAGGTCAAGACGAACGCAGCTGAGCAATGTGTGTAGTGTTTGGCACTCGACCGATAATAATCGCAGTATCAAACTTTTCGACGATACAAAATATCTCGGATGCTGGTTGTAGAACAGAGAATAAATCTTGCGAAACGGCAATTAGATTACGCTTGTATAATTTAATGAGGTTATAGTAGTTTCAGACAAACGTCAATTGAACAGCATGGAATATTCTAATTATCTGTTAAATACTTAATCTAAGAGAAAATTTTTCAGTGTTAATGAGTCCACCCAAATGCCATTTAAAAATATCGCTAAACGTCGATAAACGTATTTCGATAGCACAATTAATTGACACGAATGAACCGGCCTATCAGTCCCTGCAAAAACTATATTTCCTTGTTTATTCTGTGTCAAAGACCTTATCGAGTGATACAAATTTATTTCGAGCACACGAGTTTTATATAATTTGAATCTTCGATGAACTCGTTTTCATCATTCGAAGTCCATTTGTCGGGCGGTCGAGTCACGCTCACCGCTTTATCTCATGAAAATTAAACAAAAGTGAAACTTTGTGACGACCATGACGTGGACACCCGCCAATGCAACTGGAAATTGTTACCACAATTGTTTCACAAGCTCGTGTCAACCGTCGTTTTTAACATTTTTGGCTTACCTATCACAGTATTTGGGATATTCAAAAGATGACGCTTTTGAACATTTTAAGAAACTTGATGAAGACAGAAGTAGAAACGAGCATCATAATCAATTTGACTTTATCATCGTTGGTGGTGGAAGTGCTGGATGTGTTGTGGCAAATAGATTGAGTGAAATTAGAAAATGGAAGGTAAGAAAAAAAGTACACCGACAGTTATAATAATGATGATACTAGTATTAATAATCAAGTTTTTGAAAGAAGTTAATCAAATAGAACACCATAAAACATTTTTTTGTTTCTCAAATTTTTTACATCATGGTCCGGTTTACAGTTTAAATTATAACAAAGTGTTGCATTGAAAAAAATGGGTAACCGCTTGGTTTTGAAATTTTTCATATGAATAATTTGAAAAGTAGAAATTTTCAAAATAATCACAATGTGCGTAAACTTCGTAGATACTACTACTGGAAGCGGGAGACGAGCAGCCGATGGTCTCGGTCATACCGGGACTCATGGGAATGCTTCCCAACAGCAACATCGATTACGCTTACCGCCTGGAGGCGAAGGCTAACGTTTGCGACAACAATCCGAACTCTTGCGCCGCACCCCGCGGCAAAGTCATGGGAGGCAGCAGTTCCATCAATGGCATGGGTTACGTACGTGGTAACAAGCTCGACTACGACGAATGGGCTGGCATGGGTAATCCTGGCTGGAGTTGGAACGAGGTCCTGCCTTACTTCAAGAAATCTCAGGACCTTAGCAGAGTGAGTTACGCTTGGGTTTGAATTAAAATCGGTTTTACAAAAAACAATTGAAGTTGAAATCATATTTTTCAGCCAATACCAGCTGGTAATTCAACTGATCATGGGGTCGGAGGTTACTTGAGTGTCGATTTACCCGAAGAAGATCCAAACATTGATGCGATAATCAATTCTTGGAAAGAGTTAGGTTACAATGAAATTGATTATAACTCAGGTAAACAGCTTGGTGTTGGAAGATTTCAGTATACCATTAAAGATGGTTCCCGTCACAGTACAAACGATGCTTTTATTCGACCCATCAGAGATAAAAGACCCAATCTGATAGTCAGACCAAATTCTCAGGTCATCAAAATTATCATCAATCCACAAACTAAGAGAGCTATTGGTGTAGAATATGTTAAAACCGGCACTAAAGACATAAGAAAAGCCTACGCAACAAAGGAAGTCATCATTTCGGCAGGTGCCTTTGACTCTCCAAAATTATTGATGCTGTCTGGAATTGGACCAGTTGAAGAATTAAGTGAAGCTGGTATACCAGTTTTTCAGGAATTGCCAGTTGGTAAGAATCTCCAAGACCACGTGGCGTCAAGTCCTCTGACACTCAAATTACGGAATAGCACAGTTAAAATGCTGCCCATAGAAGATAAAATAAGCGATGTTAACCAGTGGCTTGAAGATCAAACAGGTCCTCTTATAGTGAATGGTCTGATGGGTGTAGTGCCATTTTTTCAGACCTCTTTCGAGAATCGTCCTGGTGTCGTAGACATGGAGGTTCACTACCTTAGCAGCCTTCGTGATCGTGATCCATTTGGATCTACTTCTCAGTATGGAATACTATCTTACTACAACGAAATCACCGTATGGACCACGTTGGTTGCACCCAAAAGCCGTGGTTGGGTGAGACTCAACAAAACCGATCCGATCTGGAGTCAACCAATAATCAATCCAAATTTCTTCTCGGATCCTCAAGATCTTCAGGCACTCGTGGAAGGCCTGAACTATACAAAAGCATTTACGAGAACTCACTCATTCAGAAAAAGTGGACTTACAGTCACCAATACACCGGCTCCTGCTTGTCACGAATTTCTCAATAACAACGTAGCGTACTACGAGTGTCTAGCTCAAAAGTACTACATTTCCCTGTATCATCCCGTAGGTACCTGCAGAATGGGACCGGACTTCGACCCGGACGCAGTCGTGGATTCAAGATTAAGAATCTACGGTGTTCCAGGCTTGAGAGTGATCGACGCTTCGATAATGCCCAGTGTTACAAGGGGAAATACCAATGCGCCTTCGATCATGATCGGAGAAAAGGGTAGTGACATGATCAAGGAAGACTGGTTACCGAGTTACGTGAGTAACTTGTACCGAAAGTAACTTGAACGAACATTCCAAACGAATTCTTGTAAATATGAAAATTGTAGACTTAACGCTTAATAAAAAAAAGAGACGCTTGAAATACCTGCCTAATATTAAATTATTGGAAAAACCTCTTGTAAATCTCGCGTCAAAAGTTCTCCGCATTAATCTTCCGGGCGCTTTCTTTCTCTCATCTAAAGTTGCGGTGTTCTCCAAGCGAATTTATCGGCGGGCCGGATTAATTACGCAGTTGCGTGATCCCGCGCGCTCGCAATTCTTCATCCTCGCAACGTTCTGCCGGCCGATCCTTATCCCGCATGCTCGGCCTTCTTGGCTTTTCCTCCCTTCTTCCATTACTCGCTCGGCTTTGATCGAGCGTTCGCGTGCCAAGGCGCCAGGTCATCGCGGATCTTTCTTCCTCTGCAGGAAATTCTTTTCCCCTTACCACCTTTCTTTTTTCCTTCCTTGTTGCTGCAGGCTTGTTTTTAGGTGGATTAAGCTGCCTGTTTTTATTTTGCGCGAGAAAGGGTTGCTGCCCGGTAATGAAACGTCCGGCTGGGCATGCGAAAATGTTTTGCTGATTCAGGGGTAAAAGATCGCTCTGGCGATTGATCACGGCGAACGATACAACTAGGGGCTGCTAAAAACTATACTGTTTATTTAATGCTTTCTATTATTTTCTATTAATTTTTGGTAAAAAATATTGCTGGTTAAGGTTGAAGATTAGTTATCAGTAAATGAATAAAATAATGATAACCTTAATTAACGTACTATTCAATAATACACTTTTAAGAAACCTTCAATTAGTAGTACGCAGCAAAATTTCACCAGAATAATTATTACGGTTATTATAATTTTAATGTAATTAATATAATTGTCAACTATTGTATTTTGAAATACGTTTTAAATTTAATGAGGAATCTTAGATAAAATTTATGAAATGTTTTGTAAATTTTTAAACATACTATTGTACAGTGATATAGTTATTTTTAAAGAATAAAAATGTAATGAATCAAGATGAGATTTGTTATTTTCCAATCTAATTTTTAAATTATTATAATTTAAACCTTTCATTTCTCTATATAATCTAATAATAATAAAATAGATCAATTTTTAAATTGTTAATAATTAAATAAATACGTTTAATTTAAATTAGTCATTAATTTTAAATAAAAAAAGGAATAATTCGAATGCTCCAAATCGCACACGATCCTAAACTCCAGTGCTCAGTCAAAACTTTGTAATGAAAAAACTACGCTGGCCAATATTCCCGAAAGCTCAGTGAAAAATAAAAATCCTCGATATTGTCGCATCACTTAGGCACGCAGCATCGCGGGGGGTAAAAATCGAGTCTCTTCTCGCCACGCGGTAATGCGAGAGTGGATTACCCCTCCCATAGCCCGCGGGGGGCGCGGATATCGATTGACGCGGGGTTACTTAAGCGAAATTAAACGATCATCCTCCCCTTCGCCTCGGCAAATCCTTTTATCGAAATCGAAGGAACGCTCGCGGGCGTCTTAATACCCTATGGCCTGCTACCTACCTTTTTTCCTTCTACTCTCTCTGTGTATTGAGGATTCCTTTTCTTGCTGCACTATTAAGAGCTCGTAGCTGATTAGGAGGGAAAAATATGTTTTTTCGAACCCGATCGATACCTAAGTATCAATCGGTGAAAACATTCTAGTCTTTTTTTTAGTAAATAATGCACCCTACTGTACTTGAACGAGTAATAAAAAAGAGTTTGCTGCAACCGGCGTATTTTTACACCCGTCAATCGCAATAATTGCAGCATTGGGTCAACGTTGCAACTGCAGATTACGCAATCAAAGAAAGTTTGAAATAATTCCTTAATTTTTTTAAGTAATCACTAATTCTCAATCATTTAATATTGAATTCTTTCAACATCCACAATAATTCAGCAGGAGCCAAATATTAAAACCCGTGATTAATTTAAGACTGTTTAAATGATGAATAGGATAGATCTCCAGGAATAAATATGAGTTTGGCAATTAAGACACAAACCGATAGCAGAATCGAAAGAAGCTCGGGATTATAAATAGTTTCCCAATAACCGAAGAGGAGCGATCGCTGAAAAGCGACCGCGCGCGGTTCGGCCGGCGCGCATTCTAGATTTAATTTCTCGTTTATTTATCTAGACCTCTGGTACGTCGGCCTAACGTTAACAGATCGCCAGATGTTGCCCCCCCCCCTCCTCTGGCCTCCCGCGAGCTCGGCGCGTATTTCACGCCGCGCGACAGAAAAATCCATACGCCTCTGCAGCAGCCAACCCTTGCTCACGCATTTTTTCAATTTTTTTTCCCTTTCTTTTTCTGCAAAAGGCAGTGCTTTTTTTTTTTTTTTTTTAATCGATAGCGCTGGGAATTTATGTAGCGTTGGAAATTGGTAATCGAGAGCCGGTTGCCTCGTTATTTTTTTTTTTACCCCACTAGGGATTTTTTTTCGGTGGGTCGGATTTTTCCCGAGCGATAACGATTTTGTTTGTCTCGTATGACGCCGTGTAGTTTTTTTTATGCTGGATGAACAGTGAATTAGTGTTTGCGATTGCTGCGGGTTGTTTTGCGGATGAAAAGTCGATGCTTGTTTGGGCTGGTCGCTTTTTTTTTTTATTTCGGCGAGGGAGATTTAATTGAAAGGTGTAATTTTGTTGGAAGAGCTGGACTTTTTTTGTTTAGCTTGTACTTTTTTTGCTCCGCTCGGGATTATTGAATTGTGTAACTGGACGGTTTTTTTTTGTTTCGCTGTAAATTTTTGATTGCGTGGTTGCGATTGACGAGGATGAATAATAAAAAATCATTCGATATTGAAGTATGAAAAAAATTGCATCTAAACATTACTGTCTAAAAAAAAAAAAAAAACTCGTTTCTTTTTGCTCGTAGTGCAGGTTAGGGTATGATCCATCGCGGGCTCGTTTTCTTTTGTTCGCGAAAAGGCTCTTTATCCGACACCACTTTACCGATGTTTTTTTAGGAGATGCACGAGGGATGGAAGCGCTGAGACGATCACTCTGATAAGACAACGCAGGCCTCGAACTCGAGGCTTTTATCGAGGGTGGCTAAATATTTTCCTCCCTTTGGCTTAGCCCGAGCTAACACGCCATGTAATTTTCATTAAAAAAGTCCAGTTTTTACAAAATTTTTAAATCTTTTTGTTAGAAAAAGTTTTGATTACTCAACTTTTATTCATTTTACCTTTCTTTCATCCACTTCTTTCAAACTCGGCAAATTGGCTATCACTGATAATAATACAGCCGGCCAAAGAAAACTATCAAGTTTGCACCGCTGAACGATTTAATGGAAGGTATGAGTGTTCCTAAAAATAGAACTCTTCGAACGATCGAAAACTAACCGACGGAAAATACGTTTCTAATGGATTTTCGAGTTATATAATTTTGGTTGCTTCAATTTTACCAGGCCAATTGATATTTTACATCATTCAAAATCGGAATTAATACAATTATCGAATAAATTTGTTTAAAAAATTTTTATTCAAATTTCATGCACAGAATTCGATTTTGCTTGATATGGTCATTAAAATCTTCGTGGTATTACGATTTTAAAAATAATTTTTAATCAACAATTTAAAGAGAGAAATGAGCGTTGTAAAATAAACTCGGGGTCATCACGTACTAGCATTGTTTTTTAACTGCGTTTGTCTACATAAAATTAGGTAAGCTTTGTTGATAATAAAGTAAACATCAAGCGAGCTTGAAAATTCCGGGTGATTAAAATTTTCAAATTCTTGAAACGCAGCTTGAAAGCTCACGCGTTTATTAGCGCGCTTTTTCTCCCTCCCTCGGCTTAGCCTCGAGCCAGGGGCAAGCACAGCTTCCGAACAGCAACGCTGTTCTCGCCAGTCCTGCGGGATCGGCTACGGGCGTGGAATACTTCCTAGCCTAGCGAGTCGGTTTGGTAAAATTAACCCGTTTAGCAGTGTGTACAGTGAATATTCATCTCAATTCAGTGATCCTGTGCATTGTTCAACCTGGAGAATTAATTCGGCAGAATAATTGTTTAAAGCTGCTTTGCATTTATTCTGTTACTTATTAATTTGTTAACACTCGGATCAAAGTAACCGAAGTTTTAAAATTTATTTATGAAATTCATGTGGAATTTTTTTACAAAGAAACTTTATGAAAAATATAATATGTATTAATTAACTGTGTTGAAACAAACTCATCAAATTTTTAAATAAGTAATTTATTTATTAAAATTAATTATTAATCCTCGTAAAATAAATAGTATTTTAAGACACAAATATGCAACGGGGGAAATTTTTTTTTTTCAAAGTCTTAATAGCTTCAAAGCAATAATAGCTTAGCTCATTATTTTGATTTGATCTAGTAAAAAAATTGTAAATTATAAATCCGTCAAAAGATGAGCTCAATATAGCCATCTCAATTTTAATGGCTCGTTAGAGCACCGGTGTCCAGTTTAGTGTGCAGCTGATTAATTCAAGCGCATGCGCGAGCAAACCCGGTAGTTTGTTTACCTTGGCCAAATATTTTTGTTACCGTAGATAAGTTTGCCCGGAAATCAGGGCATATTTACATGAATCTCATAAATTATGAAAAATAAAGAAGCCTGAATTTTCGCTTGATTATTACCATTTTTACATACCAACGTCTCAATCCCACCCTAAAAATCAAATAATCCTTAAAAAAGAAATTTTGAGTGGTGAATAGTGGTGAAATTAAGAAGCTAGTGTTGTAATAGTTTGTCTTCGGCCGTGCGCGCAGGAGAAGTTGGAGGAGGAGTAAAAAGAAGGCTATTTTGCTTCGAAGAGTTTGAGGAAGTTCATAAAGCCTCTGGACGCGGGCGCGTGTGTAGCGGCAGCTGGTGCGCGTTCGAGCCGTCGAAGGATTAAAGTGTGTTTACCGGGCGGCGGCGGCAAAGTGCGACCCGAAAGATGGTCGACTTCATTGCCCTCCCGGAGATTTCTCACTTCTACGAGAACCTTATGGTAGGACCAACTTCCTTCGCCAACAAATTACTTTCCGCAGGCCGACCACCTTGATTTATCTACCTTATGCTGCGTTCAATTTAATTATTGTCCGGGCTGGTGCGGCTTATCGGCTTCAAATTAATTTTTCTAGCCTCGCTCTGTACTCACTTGCCGGCGCTAATTGAGACCCAGAAAATTATCTGAAACATTAAGGAAGAGATATTTTAATGGTTATTGTCAGAAAGTTACACTTTTAAATTGATAAAAATGACCCAATTTTTTTTGTCGAGCGAAAGAAACTTATGTTTGATTATACTTTTCTTATTAGATATCCGTAATGTGGACTTTATTGAATCTTCTTGAAAAATAGTTACTCTTTTATGACCGATGAAATTAAAAACTGGCAGCGTGCCAGGGACTTCGTCATTGGTTATTTTTCGATCTCGGCTCTGTTTTTAATCAATATTTTCTCAAGAATTACTTTTTTTTTTTCATCCTTTTCGACCTTAAGTTTCGACGCACTCGACTCGACACTCTGCGTGGTAAAATAATTTAAATAACCCCGCATGAATGATAAAACGAGCATTTAAACTTGGAAAGAAAAAAAAGAGGGTCGATCATATTTATCCCCAAAAAGTAGGAAACTCGTAACTGCCGATAAAACGCGATCGTCCTCTTAAAATAAAGCATCCCAAAATGATCTCGCTTTTCCTACCCCGGAAACTTCAATGCAGCCGCCCGGTCCTCCCTAACTTGGAGTTCGTTTGCCTTATCCAGGGGTAAGACGAGAACTCCCCGGGGTCGACTTTCGGACGGGAAGAAAATTTTATTCGTCCCCGTCCATCGTCGCGGGGGAATACGGAATCGCGGGGACATCGCGTCACCTGTGGCCAGTAAAACGTTTTGGAAACTCCGGCGTGGGAGGAGAAGGAAAAGTTTCGAGAGCCTGAATGGATGAAGCGATAAGAAGATGAAGAAGTATCGGAAAAATTTTTTTGTTGTTTTTTCCATCCAAGATCTATGTTTTGTTGGAGTACTCTTTTCGCTCATTATAAAATCCGAGTGCAAACCAAACCTCAAAAATGAGTAAAATAACATCGATCTCCTGCCCCTCCTCCTCGGAGGACGTATTCAATTTCCTGACTCCCCCCTCTTGGAGCATCCATTCGCACGGAAGGCGAAACGAATCCAATTCCGGGGCTTGCTCGGAGGAGAGCTGAGACGCGCCTCGTTATTTCTACCCGCCGAGGATTTTTCCATTCGCGATGGGGACCGCACCAGCGATATATCGGATGAGGCGAGACGTGACTCTGCGGGAAAAACTTCTTGGATTTTTTTTTTTTTTTTTTCCTCCTTTGCTTTACTTTACTTTAAAGGTGGAGATTTTACACGTGTCGGAGGTGTATTGCCGAGAAATAGGTTGCCGCAAGCGGGTTCTTTTGAGAGCGGCGTGCATGCTTTGAATTTGTTGGGGCGAAGCGGAATGAATACGGTATGACGTATGGAATGAATGAGGAATTTTTTCTCCACCGATACTAGAAGATACGATGTTTTTTTTTTCTTTTTTTCAAGTATTTCGAACTGGATTTACTTTGTTAATCAGGTTTGTCGAGCTTGTTTTGCGAAAAGGGTGATAATGGCTCGCTTAAAACTTCGTTTTTAAAAAGAAGCTTACGGAGCTTCGCGGAAGCCCCTCTAACTTCAAAAGCTCGAGGATAAACTGCAAAGTGAGGTGTCGAGGAAATCGATTTCTTTTTTATATAATAATAAAAAAAAAAAAAAACCATTCGAGGAAAAATTGGGTTTTTCGAAAGGATGATTTACTACACCCCCACTTTGAAGTAAATGCACTTCTTGTTTGAAATATTTAAATTGAAGCTCTCAGTATGAATCGGTGCCTTTTTTTTCAGGCATGCAGCAGCTCGAGAGAGAGAGAAAAAATTCGGATTTCAGAGTAGCCATCGCTCGCTCGGTGGCAAAAAGCTCTTAGCTCTCTCCGCTCCCATAATTGAATTTCAGCGCTCTGTATACGCATCCCCGTTGCTCATCAAGCTCAGCGCCGGCGCCCGCGACTCGGATCAAAGCTTTCGGGGGGTCGTACGCGGGATAGGCTTGCGGGGGAGGTGGAAGAGACGGGCTAATTAATTTTTCAGCAAGGTGCACCCAGGATTTTACGAATTTTTTTATCTTTTTTTTTTTTTTTCGGTTGGCTTAAAAGTTGTCGAATTATTAACAAATTGGGGCTCTGCGTCAAGTGGGATTCACATTTTTCGTTCACCGGGTCCTTTTATTCCGCAAATTGGGTACACCTGAATTTTTACAAATACGTTTTCAATAAACAAATTGATTCATTGACGTACGAGCAGAGTTTACGAAAAGAGAAGTTTGTTTTTTTTTAATGCACTCAAGGTCATGAAATCGCAGGTGATAAGTCATCGACAAAATACAAGTTGGTCGATTCATGAGACCAAACCCTCTGAACTTCGACGCATGTAATGCATTTTAAAAAGTAAATAATTATTAAATATCTCATTTTCCTGTGCGATTTGAAATTATGTAAGTTTTTGCTGGTCAGTTTCGGCATCCAGTTTTTTCTATAGATTTTAATGCATGGAAAAAAAATTTATTGGAAAAAGTTTTTCATTCTTTTTCTTGCATACTCCATTCTTTTCCGCATTCTTCACAAAATATCTGTTATAACAGAAATCAATACTGTAATTTTAGTTCTTTTTGGTTTCAAACTTCTGCTGTTCATTACATTTTTTTTCAACATTCGCTACATTAAGCTGCTGAGAAGCTGTTTTATAAAATGTTAGTTCTTTGAAGTTTTTCTATGGAATTCTTGGACCAGTTTTTATTTTACGTCTGACTTGGAAGTATTCTTCACGTAACATTACGAGAATAGAGAGCAGATGTAATGTTTCATTGGTTACAATCCGTCGTCAATTACCAGTCATAATTTTTTCCATTCATAAAAAAAAAAAAAAAAAAGGTAAAATGAACTGAGTACAGTGTCTTAGCGATGCTCAAAAACAAGAAAATGATAAAATCATGAAAAAGCGAAAGAGATTTGAAACGAAGGTAATAAGAGAAAGAAGGAATAAGCAATGTATAAACTCTCGAGTCTCGAGCAGGGGGACGATTCGATTTTCCCAGGCATCGCGATTAGCCGCGTCGAAATTATTGATGAGAGTCTGAAAATTTGATAGGGAGAGCCTAGCGCGTGTCTTCGCCCGACGGTACAGCTTCCCAACCCCGGGTTCTCTCCCCTCCTCCCGAAAATCGAAGTGCCACGGTTTATCGATAAATTCACTAAATTATATGCGCCTCCAAAGTACGATTTTCCCGTGCCTTCTGGTGCTTATCTGCTTCTTGTTTTCATTCACCTCTGATAAATTTCGTAACGCTTTTTTTTCATTTTCTTATCGTCGATTAAAATTCAGTCTTTTGTTTATTTCACGTGCAATCTCTCTCTTTCGAGCGATCTTTCGTGACGGATTTGCTCCGGCTGATAAAACTTGATTAATTATGCCGAGCGCTAACGATAAGCCAAAAATTCATGTAATTAAGGTATCGCGCTTTTTATCGACGCGAATGGCTTTTTATTAATCTCTTGTGTGCCAAGTATCATATGGTTAATTAAATTTCTCAGTCTGGTGATTCGAATCGTCAGCAAGTGCAGATTAACGTAATATTTGAGTATTTGATATCATCCGAAAAAATTGCATAACAATCCGGTTTTCAAGGTTTATAAGTTGACGACTTGTTTCATAATCACGGATATATCGTCTAAATTATTGAGCTACCGAATGATCGCAAATCCAAGGCGCAAAAACATCCGATTGAATCACCGCATTACCGAACATCCGCGAGCTCCAAAAATACCCGCCCACGCAGTCTAAAATTATTCCTCGACAAGTCCTTCGATTTCGCGGGAGCATAAACGTGTACGCGTAAAAACGAGGTTCCGCTGTTAAAAATATGCGGCGCGTACGTACGCGTATGCATGTACCGGCAAACACTCGAGCGACCATTAAACATTTCCAGACGAGCGCTCGCTCCAAAGTGTGTACGTCCCTCGATAAGTGTGGCACGGCTCGAGGCCTGAATATTACGCGAAGATGAATTGCGAGGAGCCACCGGGATTTCAATTATTTTTTCCATCTCTGTACGCTGTCGAACTCATGTCCTTCTTTTTTTCATACTGAATTGAAAGAGAGACTGCCTAAATTATTTAAAAACGTGGGAAAATCTTTAAAAAACTATGCTACGTGGAGATGAGAAGAACGCGATATTGAAAAACTTGACATTTTACTTACTACCTTACCAATATTGAATTTGTTTAAACAATTTTTTTTATTTTTCTGTTTCAGGTAAGTCTCATGCGAAGGCAATTTTGAGCTTGTTGCGATACGATCTTTTTTTCATCATCGTAAGTGATGATTAATATTTTTAATAACATTCGATTAGGTATAAATTGATCTGAAAATAATCTTAAAAAATTTGACAGATAAATTTTTTTTTCGACTTCAATACAGTCTGCGAGTCATTTATATTGAACTTCCGCAAAGTTAAAAACAGTCAATAGATCCCGGCGCTTCTTCATGGTCCGGTTAAAATATAAAAGCTCTATTCGGTCGATTGCTCTTCCATCAATCCAAAAAAGCCAACAACGCATTTGCGCTTGTACAAATCAAAAGCCGAGAAAAAAAATCTCGAATTTTTTTTTTTCAACTCCAATCGGCAAAAGTTTTCGAGGGTGACCAATCCTTTTTTTTTGTTCCATAACCAACATTGTTCGGAGTCCCTGAGCGGTAATCCACGGACAAAAAAAAATGAATGCAGCTCGGGTTCGTCAATGAAGAGGCCTGGGAGTCGCAAAGAGCCTCCGAGAATCCAATTAAAAGCGAGACTCGAAAAATTTAAGTACGCACGAGTGAGTTTCGAAAGCGTTCCATAATTGAGGTTATGCTGAAAAAGTTTTGGAGGCTTTTGGAAAGGGTAACTCTCTCTGTATGTTCGGGGGCGGACCTTAATTATTCTGTGTTTTATTTTTATTTTCAAACCAAAGTACAAACTGTAACAGCATTTCAGTTGTGTGCAAACCGAAGTACCATTTGTGAAAATGAATAAACTATCGTAACTAATGACAGGGTTCATCTGTAGGTTTGTGCTTTCTCAACTTTTTTCGTACGATTTTAACTAATCATAGATTATTTTTCAGTAAAAATAGATCAAAGTTGTATGTTTATTCTTGAGGTGTAGCTGAAAAGTTGATCCACATATTTATGAGTCTTTTCATTGTAAGCCACTCTTGGTTTCCTTTTTGCGGACACTTGTTATTTTCAGCACGATCCTTTTTCATGTACGCGACGTAAAACACGTGTCACAGTCGATATAAACTCCTTTAAAGTGTTTTAAAATTATAGTGAACGTTTCTCTCTGAAAAAATTCACGATCATCTGTAATATCTACCAAAAGCTTCAATATTAGTTTCGACTCATTTCAAAGCTAAAATTACATCGCTTGCTCTTGGATTTCCAGTCGCTACTTCGTGTACTATGTTTAAAAATCTTGTTTTGACAATTCAAAAAAAAAAAAAAAAATGCAATTCTTTGTTATACACTTAATATTTTTATTTTCATACTAACCCAATGGTCTCCACCTGTAATTATTAAAAAGAATGATTAGATAAAATTTAACGAAAAAATCATCTCCTTATAAAATGTGTCCATTACCTTCAACAAAACTACCACCATGCATATAAACCACCCCGATCTTTAGTCTCAGGGAATTTGGGTAAACATTTAAATAAAGACAATCTTCACCACCGCGACCGCACCCACGAATTTTGATGCATCTTTAATTCTTGTCCTTTTCAGAAGCGATTGAGCGTAAGGGATAGTACGAAACCTCAAATAATTCACTCAGAGTAAATACTTTTTTTTTAAAGCAATGCCCTGAATTTTAACATTTTTACTATGCGAAATTACCAGCTGAATTGAACTTTAATTAATTACAGTAAGATCGGTTATATTTTTAAATTAAAAAGTAAACATTCGATGAAAATGTATTTTTAAGACTTTTTGTGTTTACATACAGCAATAGAAGATAATAGGTCATCGGTAATAATGAGATACACAAAGTTATTATTGTCGGACATCAATAAAGAGTGTAAAATTGAGATAATCATTTTCAAGGTGTAAAAAATTTATGAAAGTTATTGGAACAAAATACCAAGAAATAATGTATTTTTTGCTTTTGAAACTGTAAAAGTTTCAGTTGGACTTTTTTTACAATGAACACTGCTCAACTTCCTGAGCGGTGACTCTGGGAACAGAGAAAAAAAAAGTAAACGCAGCATGCATCCGTCGATAGATGCAAGGACGAGAGTCATAGAGTCCCGGAGAATCCAATTAAAAGCGAGTCTCGAAAAATTTAAGTACGTACGAGTGACTTCTGAAAGCGTCCCATAATTGAGGTTACGTTGAAATAGTTATGGAAGCTTTTGAAAGGATAAGACCGTCCCAGGGTGGACTTCAATTATTTTGAACTTATTATTGAAACGCAGCAGTCAGATGATCAAGAGGCAGAATCTCTAGCGCACTCAGAGATTAAAACTTGTAAATTTGCTGCTTTGATTTTATTTTTTGAATCAGTGTTTAGAATTTTTTAAAGTCCCTAAAAATTAATCTTAACCTGTAATTTTAATATGAAAAATATTGTCTTTTAATCTCGAGAAATTCGTTCTTTTTTAAGTTAGAAGTTATTATTTTTTACAAGTTCTTTTTCAAAAATTTAACAAAGCTAACTTTTGAATTGAAAATTTTTTCTTTCCGTTTTGCTGCTCATCAATATTGTCTAAAAAAAAATTCTCGATAATAAGTTTTATTTTCGAGGCTTTATTGTTTTCTTGGACAATTGATCTAACTAAAATAAAAATCATGATTGTTGAACATGGGTGCGTATGAAAACTTTAGTGCAAGCAGGACGTATCTCGGCCTCACAGCACCTAAAACCGTCTGCTGCGCTGCCGCTGCGATAAAACACTCGTGCCTCTTTCGCTTTGTGTATTTTGAGTTAAAAATATCCGGGTATTGCAGGCTCGAATTGCCCGCGCAGTGCTAGCCGATGCCCGTCCTGGATAGAGAGAAATTTCAGTAAAGAGAGCAAATGATTGATTCGCTCTGGATGGAAACCTCGATATTTTCGACTGAACTTTTCATTTGAAAATGAATTTTGAAACGCTAGATTTGCTACTGAATCATCAAATAAATTCTACCGACAGTTTTAACAATGCATACAATTTGCCTTTGAACATTGAAATAATTCGATTTCAAAAACTGCATAAAATGTGATGATTGGCACGGCGGGCCTTGTTTACAGATCTGATTCCAAACTTATTTGTTTTCTTTTGAAAATTTTTTCGTTTTTCTTGATTTTCACATATTGTAACAATATAGTATCATATTCTGTATTTTTTTAGTGTGAGTTTGAATCACAATTTTGAGTTTAATCGTGCAAAAAAACCACATTCGCATTACATCAAATTGCAAATTGTCTAATCGTACGTCGGCTTACTTGCTTCGCTGCTTGTTAACATAAAAAGTTTTTAAATAAGTGTATTTAAAATAATTTAAAGTTTCATCTTTTTTGTTTAAATAAAAATTATTCAATTAAATAATCGTGAAATCAAAGTGCTCGAGATTGCAATGACTAAAAAACTCATAGCATTTAAAACTAAAATGCTTAAGAACGTGAAAAGAAGGAAAGATTACCAGCTTAAAATGAAAAAATAGAACTAAAAGTATACCATAGGAAAGACGAGAAAATCCAAAAAGATAGAGAAGGATACGTTCCGTTACACGGACTAACACATAAAGCATAAGTTAATGTGTATGGTATAAAGTTTCGGCGTGAATTTCAGCGCCTGTAGTCTTCTCTTTTTTGATTCGTCAGTCATACTTATATAAACTCTGAAATTTTTTTACCAGTTTACAAATTTTGTTTGAAATTAATTATTGCTTGCAATCTCATTATCGATAGTTTTTGCAAAAAATTGAAAAAAAAAATTTAGGTAATTTGTTGCATCTACAAAAACAAATGATTAATAAACGAGGTCCATTATTCAAAATAAAAGTTTCATGAAAATCGTTTATTATCCAATATTTACAAATGATGAGGAAAATTTTAATAACGTAGTGCATTACAATTTTTATTGAATATTGACGAATGATGAGGAAAACGTTCATAACGTAGTCCATTACAATTTTTTATTCCTTACAGTAGCATACGTTCAAAAAAAAAAAAAAAACAAAAAAAAACAAAAAAAAAACAAAAAACAAAAAAAAACAAGTCTATTTATAATGAGGACAATGAACAATTTTCTTACTACACCTTGAAAATGATTGCATCAAATAAATTTTAACCATGTTTTTTGTTTGGTCTTCTGTTTGGATTGAAATATCTGTCTCAAATTTTAGTAGTTTTGAAATGTTATTTTACAACTTTTAACTAATTATTACAAAGATTAATATTTTATAAAATGAACATATAAACATTTTTCGGAAAATTTCCCTACAGTTATTGTTGCAAATTTAAAAAAATATTTAGACAGACACGGAAAATACATATACAAATAAAATTAATTAATTTCATCAAAAACATACAGCAAATAAAGTTTCTTTAATAAATAACAAATCATTCGTGACATTCAACTGGCAGTTGTGCAAATTTGTATACTTCCTTTATTTAATAACATGAATACCTAATAAATAACAACGACGATCGCCAGATACAATTTTCCATTCTAAAAATATATAAGACGTATCTTGGTAGATTTAATTATTTTTTATTACTTGGTTTTCGAAGTATCAGTCAAGATTCATCCCGCAATATGGCTTTCACGCCCAGTCAGATTAGCTCGGAAATCTGTCCTTCTGGAAACTGCAATGTTGCAACCTTAACTTTCATGGCTTTTTTGAGCAATTACATGGGATTTTCGTACGATAACAGTTTTAAATTTATAAACACAGATGACGGTGAAGATAATTTTGACTTTGTGATCGTTGGTGGAGGAAGTGCTGGTTGTGTAGTGGCCAACCGTTTGAGTGAAAATCCAAATTGGAAAGTATGTGCAAGGTGCTATTTGTTTTTTTTTTTTTTTTTTTTATATATATATATATTTTTAAACTGATTTCTACAAATCAAAGTTCATGTATTTAATTTAATTATTCGTAATATTAAGAATCAATTCACAAAAAACTAAATTAATTTTAACTTAGACGAAATATATCCCCGTAAGAAATTTTTATTAGAAAATAGTCGTACATTAAATATTGAAAAGTTCTTTCTGACAATGAATTATTTACTATTATGAAATATTCAGGTTTTACTCTTAGAAGGTGGTGGTGAAGAACCTTTAATTGCAGACATACCAGGCTTATTAACTATGAAAGGAAATGACATAGAGTACGGTTACACTACTGAATCTCACGAAAATTTTTGTGGAAATAAAAGCTGTAATTATCCTCGAGGCAAAGTTTTGGGAGGCTCTAGTGTCCTTTACAGTATGCACATGACAAGAGGTAACAGTTGGGATTATGATAATTGGGCTCGAATGGGAAATCATGGCTGGAGCTGGTTAGATGTGTTGCCGTATTTTAAGAAATCTGAAGATTTGAAGATACCACACGTAAGATATCTTTAAATTTATAAAATTTTTATGTTCCGAGAATCCCTAATCAGTATTTTGATAGTCGCACTATATTCTGCCTCAAATTAAGATGAAAATTTCATTTTCTTATTTTAAACACTCAAATTTTAACTCTGCATTGATTATATTGAGAAAACTTGTTTTTCCATAGCCATAATGTTGATGTTTTTAAATTTATGTACAGTATAAACTTATTGGTCAATGTATATTTAAGTGAATTGAAGTTCTGACTGTCATAACAAAAATTTTATACGATATTTAAGGTTCTGAACAGGAATCCATTTTTTCATGGTACTGGTGGATATCAAACAATTGAAGGTGCTGCATTTTTTGACGAAAATGCTAAGATTATCATGGATGCTTGGAGAGAACTTGGACTTAGAGAAGTTGATTACAATACTGGTGATAATTTGGGTACATCCAGAGTGCAATATGCTACAATTAAAGGTGCTCGCCAGAGTTCTAATGGTGCCTATATCCGTCCAATTCGTGGGAAAAGACCAAATCTCACTATTCGAACAAACTCATGGGTTACGAAAGTTATTATTGATCCCAAATTTAAACAAGCATGTGGAGTGGAATACAAAACATCTGGTTCAGATAAAAAACTTTCAGCTTATGCGAAAAAAGAAGTTATATTATCAGCAGGAAGCATAGATTCTCCTAAACTTTTAATGCTTTCTGGTATTGGTCCAGCAAATGACCTTAATAAATGCAAAATCAAACTTATTAAGGATCTGCCAGTGGGAAAGAATCTTCAAAATCATTTTTCAATCACTCCTGTTTCCGTAAGTGTACCTAAAAAATTTCCACAAACAAACTTTAGCATTGAAAAAGTGAAAGACGATGTTCTTTATTGGTTAAATACCCACGATGGTCCAATGTCAATTAACCCATTCATGGAAAATGTTGCATTTCTCAAGACTAAATTTGAAAAAAAGCCGTACGTTCCTGACATTCAAGTAGGTTATCTCAAATACAAATACGACGAATCGATAAAAGCAGAACGACTTCTTTTACCTTACTACGATGGATTCAAATTAACAACTTTGTATCTCGCTCCTAAAAGTCGAGGTGAAATAAAGTTAAATCCTATGGATCCAGTTAATAAACAACCACTTATATATCCGAATTATTTTTCTCACCCGGATGATATCGAAGCTATAGCTGAGGGTGCAAGACTAACTCGTAGGATACTCAATACTAGAGCTTTTAAAAACGCTGGTTATGTTGCTTCAAAAGTGCCTGCTCCAAAATGTGATCACTTACAGTTTGAAACCATTCAATACTACAAGTGTCTTGCAAAAAATTACACCGGTATGATACATCATCAAGTCAGCACGTGCAAAATGGGACCTGCTTATGATCCAGAAGCTGTGGTCGATCCAAATCTAAGAGTTTATGGAATTTCAAAATTAAGAGTAATAGATGCATCGATAATGCCTGTTTTACCAAGAGGAAACACTAACTGGCCTACCGTCATGATTGCAGAAAAAGGAAGTGATTTAATCAAACAAGACTGGTCACGTTATCAATTCTAGTTCATTAAATAATTTTCAAAAAAATCCTTTTAGTTAAAGATTGAAATCCTTGTTTTAATTAGATTATTTTGCGTATATTTAGGCACGACCGGCCCCGAAGGGGTCGGGAGCGCCTTATAAGTTCGGGAGAGCAAAAAGTGTTACCTTCTTAAAATCGAACCTAGATTACGAAAAAATGGTTTTTAATGTGTTTTGAGGCCGTTTTGGGTGTTATTTCGCATGTCCCACTTTCGGTATTTTACGCATTTACGAAAAAGTACAAAATTGTTCAAAGGTTTTCTAAAAATTGGTCGAACCGATTTTCACCGGGTGAACGGCAAAAGGTTCGTTTTCGCGTCCCATAATGATGGTCCCAATTCCAGCATGATCGGATCACACTGGAACGAAAAACGCATACAAAAACGATTTACAATGTTCATTTAACGCTAATTTTAACGCAACTACAAAATTGTACAAAGGTTTTCTAAAAATTGGTCGAACCGATTTTCACCGGGTGAACGGCAAAAGGTTCGTTTTCGCGTCCCATAATGATGGTCCCAATTCCAGCATGATCGGATCACACTCGAACGAAAAACGCATACAAAAACGATTTACAATGTTCATTTAACGCTAATTTTAACGCAACTACAAAATTGTACAAAGGTTTTCTAAAAATTGGTCGAACCGATTTTCACCGGGTGAACGGCAAAAGGTTCGTTTTCGCGTCCCATAATGATGGTCCCAATTCCAGCATGATCGGATCACACTGGAACGAAAAACGCATACAAAAATGATTTACAATGTTCATTTAACGCTAATTTTAACGCAACTACAAAATTGTACAAAGGTTTTCTAAAAATTGGTCGAACCGATTTTCACCGGGTGAACGGCAAAAGGTTCGTTTTCGCGTCCCATAATGATGGTCCCAATTCCAGCATGATCGGATCACACTCGAACGAAAAACGCATACAAAAACGATTTACAATGTTCATTTAACGCTAATTTTAACGCAACTACAAAATTGTACAAAGGTTTTCTAAAAATTGGTCGAACCGATTTTCACCGGGTGAACGGCAAAAGGTTCGTTTTCGCGTCCCATAATGATGGTCCCAATTCCAGCATGATCGGATCACACTGGAACGAAAAACGCATACAAAAATGATTTACAATGTTCATTTAACGCTAATTTTAACGCAACTACAAAATTGTACAAAGGTTTTCTAAAAATTGGTCGAACCGATTTTCACCGGGTGAACGGCAAAAGGTTCGTTTTCGCGTCCCATAATGATGGTCCCAATTCCAGCATGATCGGATCACACTCGAACGAAAAACGCATACAAAAACGATTTACAATGTTCATTTAACGCTAATTTTAACGCAACCACAAAATTGTACAAAGGTTTTCTAAAAATTGGTCGAACCGATTTTCACCGGGTGAACGGCAAAAGGTTCGTTTTCGCGTCCCATAATGATGGTCCCAATTCCAGCATGATCGGATCACACTCGAATGAAAAACGCATACAAAAACGATTTACAATGTTCATTTAACGCTAATTTTAACGCAACCACAAAATTGTACAAAGGTTTTCTAAAAATTGGTCGAACCGATTTTCACCGGGTGAACGGCAAAAGGTTCGTTTTCGCGTCCCATAATGATGGTCCCAATTCCAGCATGATCGGATCACACTCGAACGAAAAACGCATACAAAAACGATTTACAATGTTCATTTAACGCTAATTTTAACGCAACTACAAAATTGTACAAAGGTTTTCTCGAAATTGGTCGAACCGATTTTCACCGGGTGGACGGCAAAAGGTTCGTTTTCGCGTCCCATAATGATGGTCCCAATTACAGCATGATCGGATCACGCTGGAACGAATAACGCATACAAAAATGATTTACAATGTTCATTTAACGCTAATTTTAACGCAACTACAAAATTGTACAAAGGTTTTCTAAAAATTGGTCGAACCGATTTTCACCGGGTGAACGGCAAAAGGTTCGTTTTCGCGTCCCATAATGATGGTCCCAATTCCAGCATGATCGGATCACACTGGAACGAAAAACGCATACAAAAATGATTTACAATGTTCATTTAACGCTAATTTTAACGCAACTACAAAATTGTACAAAGGTTTTCTAAAAATTGGTCGAACCGATTTTCACCGGGTGAACGGCAAAAGGTTCGTTTTCGCGTCCCATAATGATGGTCCCAATTCCAGCATGATCGGATCACACTGGAACGAAAAACGCATACAAAAACGATTTACAATGTTCATTTAACGCTAATTTTAACGCAACTACAAAATTGTACAAAGGTTTTCTAAAAATTGGTCGAACCGATTTTCACCGGGTGAACGGCAAAAGGTTCGTTTTCGCGTCCCATAATGATGGTCCCAATTCCAGCATGATCGGATCACACTGGAACGAAAAACGCATACAAAAATGATTTACAATGTTCATTTAACGCTAATTTTAACGCAACTACAAAATTGTACAAAGGTTTTCTAAAAATTGGTCGAACCGATTTTCACCGGGTGAACGGCAAAAGGTTCGTTTTCGCGTCCCATAATGATGGTCCCAATTCCAGCATGATCGGATCACACTCGAACGAAAAACGCATACAAAAACGATTTACAATGTTCATTTAACGCTAATTTTAACGCAACCACAAAATTGTACAAAGGTTTTCTAAAAATTGGTCGAACCGATTTTCACCGGGTGAACGGCAAAAGGTTCGTTTTCGCGTCCCATAATGATGGTCCCAATTCCAGCATGATCGGATCACACTCGAACGAAAAACGCATACAAAAACGATTTACAATGTTCATTTAACGCTAATTTTAACGCAACTACAAAATTGTACAAAGGTTTTCTCGAAATTGGTCGAACCGATTTTCACCGGGTGGACGGCAAAAGGTTCGTTTTCGCGTCCCATAATGATGGTCCCAATTACAGCATGATCGGATCACGCTGGAACGAATAACGCATACAAAAACGATTTACAATGTACGAAAAACGCTAATTTTAACGCAACTACAAAATTGTACAAAGATTTTCTAAAAATTGGTCGAACCGATTTTCACCGAGTGGACGGGAAAAGGTTTGTTTTTGCGTCTTATAATGATGGTCCCAATTCCAGCATGATCGGATCACACTGGAACGAATAACGCATACAAAAACGATTTACAATAATGATTTAACGCTAATTTTAACGCAACTTCAAAATTGTACAAAGATTTCCTAAAAATTGGTCGAACCGATTTTCACCGAGTGAAAGGCAAAAAGTTCGTTTTCGCGTCCCATAATGATGGTCCCAATTCCAGCATGATCGGATCACACTGGAACGAATAACGCATACAAAAACGATTTACATTGTTCATTTAACGCTAATTTTAACGCAACTACAAAATTGTACAAAGGTTTTCTCGAAATTGGTCGAACCGATTTTTACCGGGTAAACGGGAAAGGGTTCGTTTTCGCGTCCCATAACTCTGGTCCCAATTCCAGCATGATCGGATCACACTGGAGCGAAAAACGCATACAAAAACGATTTACAATGTTCATTTTAACGCAACCTCAAAGTTGTACAAAGGTTTTCTCGAAATTGGTCGAACCGATTTTCACCGGGTAAACGGGAAAGGGTTTGTTTTCGCGTCTCATAACTCTGGTCCCAATTCCAGCATGATCAGATCACACTGGAACTAATAACGCATACAAAAACGATTTACAATGTTCATTTAACGTTAATTTTAACGCAACTACAAAATTGTACAAAGGTTTTTTCGAAATTGGTAGAACCGATTTTCACCGGGCAAATGGGAAAAGGTTCGTTTTTGCGTCCCATATTGATGGTCCCAATTCCAGCATGATCGGATCACACTGGAACTAATAACGCATACAAAAACGATTTACAATGTTCATTTAACGCTAATTTTAACGCAACTACAAAATTGTACAAAGGTTTTTTCGAAATTGGTCGAACCCATTTTCACCGGGTGAACGGGAAAAGGTTCGTTTTCGCTTCTTAGAAGGATGGTCCCAATTCCAGCATGATCGGATCACACTGGAAGGAATAACGCATACAAAAACGATTTACAATGTTCATTTAACACTAATTTTAAACGCAATTTGTCAAATAAATAAAAATTATTGAAAATCATTCTCAATGAAAAGTGTACAGTTTAAATGTAACGATTTTATAAACTTTGTTGAAATTTAGCCAGTTTAAAAATTTAAATACTTATTTTTGAATTATGATTATGAAAATCTTTCTTGATTTGCACCAAGAGCAGTTGTTTAATTTCAATTTGTATTACACAAATTATTTTTGAAATTTATTCGTTTAATTTAAGAATTAAAGAATATTTCAAAAATGATTTTCAGTTTACAATAATTAAAACCTCAATGTTAATTAGGAAAAAAAATAAATAATAACAATAATAAAGCTAAAAAATCTTCATGATGCCTCTATGAACTCGATGAATGACTTCATACCATTATCTTCGAAGATATTTTCTAATCAGCCAATGTAGTAGTTTTGAATGATTATGATCTCCAGAACTGTCTTCAACAATAATAATAATATTGACATGAGTTGGTATAAATCCTGTAAAAACACTGTAACAATTATTTTTATTAATTAATTTTTGAAATTACACTGTAAAGATTGAAGGTTAAAAAAAAATATTTAAAAAAATGATTTTCAGCTTAAAATAATTAAAATCTTAGTATTAATTATGAAAGAAAAAAAAATCTTGCAGATTTTCATGATTCCTCCTGTATTCGATGAATGACTTCATACTATTTTCTTCGAAGATTTTTTCCAATCAGCCAAAGTAGTAGTTTTGAAAGCTCATGATCTCCACAACTGTCCTCATCCAAAATAATCTTTGAATCCATACAAATCCTGTAAAAGTATCATAATAATTTGTTTTTTATTTATTAAATGATTTGAGTTGCTACAACATCAACAATTTTTATTTATATAAAACTTTTAGATATTAACTAAAATTTATTATATATTAAAAATTTCACATAAATCTAATCTATATATAAATTAATAAACACTTACAGTAACAATTAGCCTCAAGGGACTGGAGATTTTTTCTGAAAAGATGATGAACTTCTTCTTCTAATTAAGCCATACTAAATTGATTATTTGAGGTATAAGCTAAAGGTATCGAGCAGTCCGAATGATGACATAAAAAAATTGTTCCATGGTCACTAATGAGTTCCAGAGTTGAAGTTTCTTGAAAACTTTTTTTTTTAATTAATTTTTCCACAAATTATTTAGAATAAATTTTCTCAAAAAAAAGAGGTGTCCAATAAAATTAATCATATTGCTCCAAACAGACTTTTAATTCTAATCTATTCTTCTTAGACTCATCTCAAGTTATTTTCTAATAATAAACTATTAGCTCTAGTATAATGCAGGGGTAAAAGCGCATACTCTATGCATTATTGTGAATATACTTCTCACTGGAGCTGATGGAAAAGGCGTATGCAGCTATTTCTTGATCTTTACTCTTCTGTCTTCATTCTTGATTATTTATCTTCAATCTTCATTCTTGATTTTGATACTTGCTCTTCAACCTTTATGTCCATGACAAATAAGTAATTAAAAAAAAAAAAATTTTTTTAATTCAAAACAAGTCAGTAAGTAGATTGTGTTGTGTGGATCTTCATGTTAATTTTAACTTTAAAATCTTTTCCTTTTTTAACACATGTTGATAAACAGTGAACCAAGAACCGATAATTTTCAATTCTTCTTAGACTCATCTCAAGTTACTTTCCATTAATAAACTATTAGCTTAGTACAATGCAGGGGTAAAAGCGCATACCCTATGCATTACAGTGAAAACTTCTCACTGAAGCAGATGGAAAAGGCGTATGCAGCTATTTCTTGATCTTCACTCTTCAGTCTTCATTCTTGATTATTTTTCTTCAATCTTCATTCTTGATTTTGATACTTGCTCTTCAATCTTTGTCAATAACTAACAAGTAACTCTTTTAACACATATAGATAAACAGTGAACCGATAACACAAAAATCTGTGCATCTTAACTAGGTACACACTTTAATTAAAATCTTGATTGATCACTTCAAAACTATACCTCACTTCATCACACTTCAAAGGTATACCTTGATTGATATTCACAAAAAAAAAAAAAAAAAAAACAATTAAGAACTCAGCTTTTCTCTTTAATTTTTACTTTTAATTTTAGATTTCCAATTTGTTTTCTTGATCTACACTCTTCAATTCTTGATTCATCTTCAATCTTGATTTTTATCTTCAGTCTTCTATCTTCATTTTTTATCTTCAAACTTCACACCAGCATCCAGCAATAACTTCAAAAAATCTGAGTTTTTTCTTTTGGCTGCAAGCTGCTGAATTGCCACTAACTATAGCTTTGTTTAAGTCATCTCGTCTATAACTCGCCAAGGCTGTATGGTTAAGTAGAAGTTATGCATTAAAACTTTTGCAAAATGTTTCACACCATGAATTAAAATTAAAAACTTTACAGAAACTACAATTAATTCTAAAATAATTCTATGTCAACAACAACAACAACATTGTTCGATTTAAAGATCGATATCTCGATGATGAACGTCGAGAGTCTACAACTGACACGCCCTCTACGCAGCAAAAATAGAACTCTTATTCAAATTTTTTCTCACTCTAATTGTTTTTTCAACATAATTGATAAAGTGAAGTTATTCTACACTAATTTATTGATTGCTTAAATAAATTTATTTTTTTTTAATATATTGCGCAGCTATAAACTTACGACTATGTATAAAAAAAATTTAATAAAATTTATGTTATGTTGGACTATAATAATCTTTTGCAGTATAGAATTATAATTAATTATTTTTAAATATCAGCAAACACGAAACGAATTTGAGGGTAAAAATGAAACTAATAAATACTAAAACTACACCGTCGAGCGCGAAGCGCGAGTGTCGGCCGGTCGTGCCTTTCATGCATCGCGCGGAGCGGTAGCGGAGCATGGCGATGCATACCTTGCATCGCGCGGAGCGGTAGCGGAGCGTAGCGATGCAAGGGCGGAGGTGTTTTTGCCCAAATATTTTTTAAAGTATCGGACTGCGCAGCTTTGCTGCGCAAAGTCCGATACTTTAAAAAATATTTGGGCAAAAACACCGGAGCAGGCAAGCCGCCCGGCCTCTTGAGCGAAGCGAAAGGGGCGGGGGGCGCGCTAGTTTTTTCTTTTTTTCATGCTTTGATTTCTAACTCTGAATATCTGTTCCTATTTTCGTGAATACTATCGTTTCTATTGTTCTTCTTAAATCTTTTTGTAATGACAATTGTGAAACTAGTCTTCCATACACTTTTGCCCAAACAGTTCTTTAACTTTTTTGACAAATATTTCCTACATACCTAGGTTTCTCCCAATTAACCTACCCTGATTGATATCGAAGTTTACCATACAACATCAGTTTCCAGCTATGTGCAGCCTCTTGTACATTGTTATTATTTTTATACTTTAATTTGTAACTTTGAACGTATGTTGTTCTTATTCTTGTGCCTACTTTCATTTCTACCATTAGCTCAGTTTTTTCTTTTCTATCTTCCTAGACCTGTTTAAGGCCTGGGAACTAACATCATTTCTTCCCTTTGTTCTTGCATAATAGATACGCAACCCTCTACCTACAATTGTGCCTACCCCTCTGCCTACTATTATGCATTTTTGAATACTTTCTCTTGTTCAAAAAACTATTTATACCTTTAAACATACTCTTGTGAATACTCTTTTATGGTGTCTTCCGACTACTCTTAGGGTTATATTTGTTTCTAACATTGTGATAACTTTGTAACTTTGAATCCATCCCTGTAACAATAATCGTGCCTATCATTGTTTATGTCTTAGTTCTTATCATAGTAAAAATCTTTTTCGTTAACTAGCCTCCTACTCATGCACCTTTCCTAGTTTCTATTATAATATTTTTTATATGCCATTGACCTTGCCGTTACACCTTTTAATTCCCTTTTTTTGAGTACTGCTGACTAACCCTGTTTACTCCTAGTTACTTTTTACATTTCTATAATTTCATAGCTGATAACATATATCAAAAATGGGTAAAAAAAATGGCGTGCGGGGAAATTAAAACACATAGAAATAAGCATATATCGGTACACTTTTACGGTTAGTTAAGCACTTTTTTGGGGGGCGTGGGAGGGCGAGAGGGGGCGTGGGGGGGGGGGCAAAAAAAAGCACCGGTAGTTTCTGTAAAAAGCGGTTTTTCACCAGGAAACAATTTCTTACCCCATAAAGTACTTACTTTACTTGAGTGAATTTTGCAAATTTAATTTAATTGGCGGACTTGCCGATTGAGCTCGAGCGAAGTGAGTGCGAGCAGTCGTCCGAGTTTCCGCCCTTTTATTGCACAATTTACTATTGAGAGACTTCTTTACAGACATTGGAAACTTGAGACTTCTACAACTAAAATTCCTTGTTTGGCTTTCTTTATTAGATTAAAATCAAAGCAATTTATTTATGCTCGTGATCTAGAGAGCCACAACATTTATGTTTGTGCAACACAAAAAAATTTTAAATTACAGTTATCAGCTTTAAAAGACGCTTCTTATGAAGAATTGTTAGAATCTTGAGTATGTACAATAGAAAATAAGAACTGCATGCTTGACAGTTGTTCTGAATGTCGGGCATTCAGAGGTAAAGAAGTCTAAGGCTCGGGGTAAAGAAGGAATAATGTAATTTTTTGTATCTGGTTTGGGGGGGGGGGGGGGCAAAAAAAAGCAAATTTTTCATGATTTTTTTCGAGCAAACGGCAAAAGTTATTTAATTTATTAATAGTGTACATAATAAAGTAACATTTTAACTACTTTCTGTAATTTTTTTGAATAAAAATATTAAAAAACAAGCCGATGCCAGTGCTTTTTTGGAGACGCCTTCGCTCGACGTTTTTTTCCCGTGGTAATCGCCATTTTGTCCATAAACATCTGAAACAAAAATTTCAGGAAAATTCTGTTGGAAGATAAGTTTTTCCTGGTAATAACACGAGAATTTTTTTTCTTCACTTTTTGACGATTTGGTGGCTGTTTGAAGTCAAAAGTCGTTTTTTCGACTAAAAATGTCACTTGCCAAATCGTCAAAAAGTGAAAAAAAAAAAAAAATCCTCCTGTTATTACCAGGAAAAACTTATCTTCTAACAGAATCTTCCTAAAATTTTTGTTTCAGATGTTTATGGACAAAATGGCGTTTACCACGGGAAAAAATCGTCGAACGAAGGTGTCTCCGAAAAAGCACTGGCTTCGGCTTGTTTTGATTTGTTTCAAAGATTCTGACGCTTAATAATTAACCACGTAGTATTATAGAGGAGTCCAAATAAGGCTCTCTCGTAATCAAAGAACATTTTTTGGGAAAATGATCTTTGTAGTACTCTAGCTTCAATTATTTAATAAAAAAAATCGTTATAAAAAAAATTGTTTTTCTTATTAAATTGTAAAGCAATACATTAAAAACGCATAGTATTTACGTACATATAAAAATATATTTTTAATTTTTGAATTTTAATAACATCAGATTTTGAGATATGTAATTACGAATTATTTTTTTTCAAAGAGTTCATTCAAAGTTGTTTATTGAATATTAAAATTTTGCTTATAGTTTTAAAAATCTTTGCTTTTAATCAGAGACTCTATTCTTGGTTTTAAATTTTACACAGTTATCAAAACAAATTATTTACTTTGTGGCTTTTAAGTAGCTTTTAAGGATTTAAGCAACCACGTAATTTTTTTATAAAAAATTGGTCCTCCATTTGTTGAAAACCAAAAAAATTCGCTCTTCAAATTTTAAATCTGAAGTGCAAAACTCATTTTTGTTATGATTTGAAAATTTTGAGAAAACATTTTTTTCCGCTTTATCTGCTGGAGTATTAATTGTTTGTATAAGATATCCTCAACGATATCAGTTAACCTCTCAAATAAATTATTATTTTAACTTTTTTCATAAACGTCAGGTCAGTAAAAATGACTTTAATAAGTAATGTTTCACAAATAAGTTTTTTATTTACGTAACAAGATTATTTATTTATTAATTTATTTTTTTTATTTTTTTTTTTAATTATATGAAAATGTTATTTATAACAGCAAAAAAACAAAATTTTTAAATTGAACAAACTTAAAAAAACTCCGATGTTCTGTCAGGAAATAAATAAGTACAGCAGTAGTTTAAATTTGGTTTGTAATAAATATAAATTATTGACAAATGGTAATTCTCAATTTTTAAAATGAATAAATTTTGTATTGTAAAAAATTAATATCGAAATTCCTGTTTTTCAAAAATCTTTTAATTGATAGTGTTAGCAAAGTATTGCATAAGCATATCGATTATTGTCGTCACAACATTTGATTCAAAGAAACAAAGTTTAAAAAATAGATGGTTTCTGTTAAAAAATAAAACTGATGAAATATTTTTTAATAAATATAATGCAAGTTACTACGGCTACACTTTTGGCAATGCGTCGAGAGCATTTTGATATTTCATTTAAATTTTCCAATTCTGACAATGGAAGCCAAGAATTTGACTTTACAATTGTTTATGTAATTTGTGATAACCATATAACAGCTTAAATAAAATTGTAAAGCTTTAATAAAATTGAATTTCGACGAAAAAAAAGTTGAAGGTCAATAACTGTTAATCAAAAAATTTTCGTATCAAAAACCATAAATATGACTTGCGTTGTGGTGTTTAAGTCGATTAATCTTTTAGATTCTTTTATGTTATAATTGAATAAAAATAAAGTGAAGTTGAAGTAAAAAGTTTTGAAAACTCAGTAAAAAATAATATTGCAGAAATTTATACTTAACTAGTTTGGTTAAAAAGAATTAACACAATATAAAAAGTAAAAACTGGTCTTCATAACTAAGTTATTATGTATAATGTTCAACCAGCTTCTCAAGTCGTAAATCCACTTCACAAGTAAGCGCAAAAGTTTCACATCACAAAGGTGTCGTTTAACGTCGCATCTTGGTCTTTGTTCTCTCATCAGTCGATATCTCTTGTGTTCTCTTGTCTCAACCTCGTGAGGTCTCGGTCTCAACACTATCTTACTACCCTAAACGTGTAAACGTAGGGAAACGATAGATGAAAGTTTGCGTCGTTCGCACGCCTCGCTCGACTTTAGAATTTGAATGCAAGATAAATTTACAAAAGCATGTTGCAAAGAGAAAAGTTATTTAATAAAATTACTACAGTAAAGTTCAAAAATATTCATTGCTTTACACTCAGAGAAAGGTTTGATTGGATCAACAATATATTGTAACATCTAAGATGCCATACTTGATATAGAGACAATGATGCACATTGTAGCAGTAACAATATCATGGCAGCGCTGACTAAATGCGTATTAAGGGTTAACATGTTTCTACCCAGCTGAAAAAATCCTCACGGAAATCCGTGCTGAAATCCGCACGGACATCCGTGCGGATATCCATACAGAAATCCGTACGGATTATCGGTACGGAAATTTGGCACCGATATCCATACGGATTTTCACACCGAAATCCGTACGGATTTGTATTTTTTTTTTTTTTTATAAATTAAAAATTTTTATAAATGATATAAATGAAATTTTTAAACAAAAAATATAAAGTATATAATTTATTTGTTATAAATTATTAAAAAAGATATATTTTTTTTTTCAATACAATATTATCATTGTTATTGTTTTGTCGCAAAAATAAATAAAATTATTATCATGACAATTTTTTACGTATATATATATATATATATAATAATTTTTGAAGCAACAATATAATATATTTCTTAGCATGTTATCTGAATTATATTTGTTTTCAATCATTGATTTCAATTTTTTTTTTTTTTTTTTTTTTCATTACTATTAGTTTTAAGTATTATTATTATTATTTAAATATTTTGGAGAATATATACTGAATAAAATAATAATTTACACAAGCTTTTCAAGTAATATATATATATATATATATATCTATATATATATACGTAAAAAATTGTCATGAAAATAATTTTATTTATTTTTGCGACGAAACAATAACAATGATAATATTGTATTGAAAAAAAAAATATATCTTTTTTAATAATTTATAAAAATTATATACTTTATATTTTTTGTTTAAAAATTTCATTTATATCATTTATAAAAACTTGAAAAACAAAAAATTTATTGTGTAATAATAAAAAATTTTTAATTTATAAAAAAAAAAAAAATACAAATCCGTACGGATTTCGGTGTGGAAATCCGTACGGATATCGGTGCCAAATTTCCGTACCGATAATCCGTACGGATTTCTGTATGGATATCCGCACGGATGTCCGTGCGGATTTCAGCACGGACTTCCGTGAGGATTTTTTCAGCTGGGTAGTAACACTGGTATAGCACAACATAATTTTAAAAAATTTCTTTTTTGTGATTTTGGTATAATTAATGTATTTAATGAATAGTTTTAATCTTGAAAAATATACAAATGATTATAAAAATCACAATATTTAAGAAATAATGACTTCAATTAAGATTTTTTAAAATAGCTAGGTTAGGTCAGATTTTTGAATAATTGCTTTGCTAGTCGCAACTATATGTATTATTATCCTTCCCATACGTATTGTAACTGCTACAATGTTTAGACTATTGAGGGAACAAAGAATATTTAATTGGTCCAATCAAATCTTTCTCTGAGTGTAGCCACATTATTTACTGACTATTAAATAAGATTTTTAACTATGCATAGTTTTTTATTCAGAAGTATGCAGCTAATTCATATCTGTAGAAATGAAAAAATAGATATTATAGGATTAAAAATAGCGATTGTATTTTTTTCAAATCCTTGAAAAATGTTTTTGAATTCTAAAACCGGTATTTGTTACTCAAATTCAATATGAAGAAAAATAAAAAATACAGTTCTCTTTGAAGAAAAGTTGTCACCTCCAACTTGTAAATATTGCAGTGCTTTGGGTAGGTTTGAAGTTTTAAATAAAAAATAAAAATAGATTATTAATAAATTTTCTGACATTGAATTAAAGTTTATCACGAAGCCAGTCTCGTTTGATAATGTCGCTACCTTTCTCTGCAATCATGATGGTAGGCCAGTTAGTGTTTCCTCTTGGTAAAACAGGCATTATCGATGCATCTATCACTCTTAATTTAGAAATTCCATGTACTCTTAACTTTGAGTCAACTACGGCTTGTGTATCGTTGACAGGTCCCATTTTACACGTGCCAACTGGATGATTTGTTACATGAGTATAATTTTTTGCAAGACACTCATAATAATCAAAAGTCTCAAAGTTAAGATGATCACAATTTGGTGCGGATACCTTTGATGCAATATAACCGGCATCGTTAAAAGCTTTAGTATTGAGTATTATACGATTCAGTTTTGCACCTTCAGCAAGAGCTTTTATATCATCGGGGTGAGAGAAATAATTTGGATATATCAGTGGTTGACTTCTGGTCGGATCGGCTGGGTTTAATTTAATTTGACCTCGACTTTTCGGAGCAAAATACGTGGCCCTTAGCTTGAATCCTTCATAGTAAGGCGAAAGCTTTTCCTGATTATATTTTACTGCATATATGTACTTGTAAATCTGGGACGTTTCGCACTTTTTCAAAAGATGTTTGAATAAACACAATACTGTCCAAGAATAAATTCATTGTCATCGGCCCTTCATAGGTACTAAGCTAATACAAGAGATCTCCTTTAAGATTATTTATACGGACATTTGTTGCAGGAAATTTATTAGGAACGCTTAAGGAAAGATGGTCAATTGCAACATGATTTTGAAGATTTTTTCCTACCGGCAATTCTTTAATAATTTTAATTTTTGATTCTCGGAGATTATCAGCTGGACCGATGCCTGAAAGCATCAGAATTTTAGGACTGTCAATGGTGCCAGCTGACAGTATAACTTCTTTATTCGCATAAGCTAAATGTATTTTATCTGAACCAGATGTTTTGTACTCCACTCCACGTGCTTGTTTAAATTTGGGATCAATAATAACTTTCGTAACCCATGAGTTTGTTCGAATAGTGAGATTTGGTCTTTTACCACGAATTGGACGGATATAGGCATCATTAGAACTCTGGCGAGCTCCTTTTATAGTAGCGTACTGAATTTTTGATGCACCTATATTATCTCCAGTATTGTAATCAATTTCTCTGAGTCCAACTTCTTTCCAAGCTTTCATTATAATATCAGCATTTTTGTCCAAGTACCTTGCACCTTCAATCGTTTGATACCCTCCAACGCCGTGGTAGAATGGATTTTTCGCCATAACCTGAAAAACCGTATGAAGTTTTATGGATGTCGGAAAACTTAAATACGACTCGAAGGGCAAAATGGATTAAAAAATTTTTTTCTTACTTGGGGATTCCTCAAGTCTTCAGTTTTCTTGAAATACGGTAGTACATCTAACCAGCTTCAACTAGGATTTCCCATTCGAGCCCAATTATCATAATCCCACCGGTTACCTCTTGCCATATGGATATGCATTCCGTAAATAACGCTAGTGCCTCCCAAAACTTTACCTCATACTTACAGCTCTTATTTCCGCAATAGTTCTTTCCAGTTTGAGTAGTATAGCCGTAATCTATTTCTTTTTTATCAATCGTCAACAAGCCTGGTATGTCGGCAAGTAAAGGTTCTTCACCGCCCCCTTCTAAGTAAACAGTAAAATCTACCAATTTTTCAATAAGATTTTTAAATTTCAGATTAATTTTGAAAAAATATAAAGTTTTGTAACCTTAACTAAATTAAAATAATTTAATAAAAATCAAAAATATGATTTAAATAAACTAAATAATTCATTAACACTAGAACTCACTTTCCAACTCGGATTCTCACTCAAACGATTAGCCAAAACACAACCTGCGCTGCCACCACCCACGATCACAAAGTCAAAATTCTTTGAGCCATCGTCTTTTTCAATGAGCTTAAAGAAGTTGTCATATGAAAATCCTGCGTAGTGACTCATGTCATGGGTAACAGTCTGTAGGTCATGTCCTGCAATGAAAGGGGTCTCTGTCTTCCAATAGTCAGTCACAGTGTCAAGTGCATCAACGAGAACTAGGTCTAGCCAGGTATCCGAGTGAGAGGTGTGGTGTGTAGACCCAAATGGAACCGAGAACAGAGAGTTCTCCTCAATAAAATTACGCACAAAATTCGCATCAGGGGAGTCTGAAAGCTGGTCCGCGTTAAAATCCCCGAGTATGACCTTGGTGCCGTAGTTTGGAGCAGTGCAAGTGGCCACGCTAATCGAACTGGGTGGTGCAGCCATTTTGTTAAAAAAAAAGTGAACTTTAAAAATGAATAAACTCAGTAATGAAGGTTTTATATATTTTTAATTCGATACTTGTATTTGATAAGCAATTATACTATTATTTGTTGTAAAAATAAAATATTATTTGAAGGAAGGATACCAAGTTTTCTCAGCTGCAATGAGGGAAAAGTTTTGTTCTGATAATAAAATTTGAACCGGACACTCAGCAAAAATTTTTATTAATAAAACTATTGTAATGATTGTTATTTTTTTGTTTGCTTTTTTTAGTAGTTAATAAATTTTATATAAAATTATAATTTATTTTACGAATTTCATTTCATTTGAATCAGTTGAATCAATTTGCAGTGTATATTTTTCATTTAATATTATTATTAATTAAAGTGGTTATAAGGACAATTTTAGTAAATAAATTTCCGTGAAACCTTGAATGCGATAAAGAGGTCATTTAAAGAAACTAGTTATAAAAATTTAAAATTCAAAAATTTCTTTTTTACAATAGTAGATACATAAAAATGAAGTTTCAAAGTTAAGATTATTTAAAAACGTATTAAATCAAACATTGTTAAAAGACTACTTAGATCTATTAAATTAAATTTTATTTTATACAGACAGCTGGTTTAAAATCGCCAATGACTCATATACTTAAATCTACGAACCATGACACGAAATGAGCTTTGGAAGTCGTTTCCTCGTGATAAACGATCATCTAAATTATTTTTTTTGTGACTTTTTAATTGAAAGTTGTCATAGAGCCTTATCATGATTTGCTCATTTTTTAAATGGACAAACCATGATATAAAGCTCCAACCAGAAAATTGACTTCCAAAGTTTTGTCAAGATAAAAAAATGGCTTTCCTAAAGTTGATGGTTTTTTCTAGTTACATCTAAAAAAGAGTGACCCCAAAAATCGACAAATTTTAGCCCGTTTTGAAAAATCGTGATTTTTGATGAATTTTCATGCAAAATCGGTTGCATAAATCGAAAAAACATTAACAATAATTATATTTTCTTCTTAGAATTTCATGCTGAATACGATAGTATTTTTTGTTTTATAAATATTAAGCTTTAAAAAATTGCCCCTTTAAGAGTATGTCGTCGCTTTGGAATAGAAAGGTACTATCTCAGAAATTTTTATAGAAAGATACTATCTCGTATCAATTTTATAGAAAGATAGTATCTTTCTATAAAAATTTCTGAGATAGTACCTTTTTATTCCAAGGCGACGATGTATAAAAAAATGACGTTTTTTGATCATATCTTTGTAACAAAAAAATTTCGCAAATAAAAACTTTGCAGGGATTCATTTTAAACTTCGTTTGCGCCAAAACGGACTAATTTTGGGGTCACTCTTTCATTTGAATCTCTTAAAAACTTTTTTTAAATATATTTCACGTCCAAAACCATACGCCGAGTTTCCGATGATACTATACAAGGAAAATCATCGAGCGAATCAGATTTAACTTTAGATTAAAAAGTTTTAGCTTTTAAATTTTTGAATTTATTTATTTGAGTTTTTTCAATTGTGAAGTCTTGATTATTCTATGACTAGCAGTTTGATCATGTTTATAAAAATTTTCAAAATCCGTATTTATTTTTCTTTAAAACTAAAAAAAAAAAAAAGAAAATGAATAATAACTGTTTTAACGTTGAAATCTTCATTTGGGTAGCATTACCATGTTGGGGACTATCCAAAGAAGAGGCTCAAAAAAGTGGAGAAAAATGATAAAAGTGAGTCGAGCCACGTAAGGGGAGGGGCAAGAGGAGAACAAGAGTTAGTCCTCTGCTTCGTTCGCGCAGCAGCAGCCCACTCTGCAATAAAAGGCTCGTGCAAGCGTAATTTTACCGACAACCTTTCTATCCTCAAAGACACACTCTGTCGCTAATTTGATGATCCTCCAAAGCTCGCCCAAGTGTAATCCGCATCCCCGCTTTTCCTCTCTCTTCTTTCTCGAGTTTAAGAAGCCTCGTGTCACTCTCCCCCAAGAGAGGACTCAACTGCTTCTTCGAGGTAAAAGTGAGCTGCTGCTCTTGCTGCTGCTCTTGCTGCTACACCTGTTTTCCCATGCTGCTTTGGCTAAATTTGCTCTCTCGCCAAAGCTAGAATATGTATATGCAGTGGTTGACTCTAGGTAATCCCGAATTGACTCTACTGTTAGCCTCTTGAACATTAGAGGAGCTTAAACTGGAATTAAAAGTGATCCGACCCCAGAATAAGATCGAATAAGTATAAGAGACGATGTACAACAACGCAATGCATCATCTACCCTCTGCGTACCTCGCAAGATTCGACATCTTGCTACATTGAGAGAAATGAAATCACAGTTTAAAAACTTGAGTCAACATTCTTTCTCGACGTAAGCAAAAGTCTCGCGTACGAAGAAGGGAAAAAAAAGTCTGAGAGTGAAGCGGAAAACGCGATCCTAATGAAGTTGCAAACTCGCAAAATGGAATAATGTGTATGCCGAGTCTCGCTGCTCTTTTACCTCCAAAAACAAAAAAAAAAGAAGGTTTTTTCTCGTCTCTGCGAGGAGGAGAACTTGAGAAAAAGATGGCATGACCCTAATTATGGCTTACACGATAAAGAAACTTTTCAGAGGGATCGCACATGCGAACACTGAATATGCTGAGTTTGGCGAGGGGAACCAATCAGAATTTTTCTCTTAATTGAATAATCAATCGTTTCATATTCATATTTTTTATCCTGCACGGAAAAAATAAAATCCTTGCAGCGTAGCTGAATTAAGCGATATGACGATGCGAACAGTTAACGACGCTCCAACGCAGACTTTTCATCGTGGCGAGGCAAAGTCTGCGTTGGAGCGACGTAAAGTTAGCTATAGCGTGCCTTCCTTACCAACAGCTGTAGCAGAGCTCGACTCACGCTTGACGCTTGTTTACTTGTGTACTTACTCTCTGCTATCGCGGGTGATGAAAATACTGATATAAAAAATACTTAAATTAATTACAACTATCAATAAACACATTTTTTTATAGTTATGCTGCCGTAAACCCGTGATAGCAGAGAGTAAGTACACAAGTAAACAAGCGTCAAGCGTGAGTCGAGCTCTGCTACAGCTGTTGGTAAGGAAGGCACGCTATAGCTAACTTTACGTCGCTCCAACGCAGACTTTGCCTCGCCACGATGAAAAGTCTGCGTTGGAGCGTCGTTAACTGTTCGCATCGTCATATCGCTGAATTCAGCTACGCTGCAAGGATTTTATTTTTTCCGTGTGGAATCTGGAGCATATCGGGTGATTCGAGTCCGAGACCTGAATTCAGTTTTAGAGTTGAAAAATTTAAGTTTTTTATCTTTAATCTTTGAAAATTTACCAGGTAGATAACGTGTCAACACTATAAAATATTTATTTTTTGAGTGCAGCCATTCAGAGTATTTGTAAATGACTGTAAACGTTCTAGACAACCTAAATTCTGTGGGTGATCAGAGAAAAATTTTTCCTCGATTAGTAAACCTGGAAGATGAATATTAGAAATATCAATCAATGCAACTATACAGCAAAAACAACAGAGCAGTTAATGTTGAGTTACAAATGGCACCATATCGAAATCAGAACAAGCCTTATAGCTGTCGCGAAGGAGGAGCCGCCGTAAAATCTAATCCGACGTTCGGTATGATTTCTCTAGGCTTTGGTCTAATACCATAGGTAGTACAGAGCCGAAGTCAATTAGTTCGTTCGAGTCAGCGGAGTGTATAATGGACTCGATAGCCGACTTCTAATCTGGTCCCGCGCGCTGTCCAATGGCTCCGCCTCCCTTTTAGCCACCACCGAATGGGCTTGTCGTCGTCGTCGTCGCCACCACCGCCGCCGTAGCCGTCGGTGCTTGCTTGCGAAACGTACATGCGGGACGGATCGATTGTCCGCTCCTGCAAAGGCCTAATTTTAAAGCCGGCTTGCCGACGAGTTGATTGCTACTGTACCGTACGTGTCAAAGAATCTTTCGTGCCTTTTTTTTCTTCACATTTTTCATTAAAATTTTTTTTCAATGTATCATCCAAGCCGCCAGCAATGGACCGTTTGTTTCAGTCCAGTTATAGCTGTGAGCTGATTTTGAAATTTTATAAAGATAATGAACGTGCTATAAGTATAAGTAAACACAATCTGTAAATAAGCTTTGGTATTTATTGTAACTATTATTATTACAAAAAATATTTTAATAATCCTGTAAAACGCGTTTCTTACAATCAAGTAAAATTTCATTTGCTCTAGAAGCATACAATTTTTTATATTGGGGATTCACCTTAATTTTGTTACCACAGCTTTTAATAAAAATTATTGTTTTCGTATTGTTCTTGTTGTCTGACCCAGTAAGAGTTTCAAATAAAAAACAACGTTTAACTCTTTTTTACCTTTAAAATTGTCTCGAAAAAAATTAAATCTCAACCAGTACCAGGTACATAAAGAATCGCCACCAATTGTCCACATAAAAAATTCATCTACTCGAAGAAAGAAAACGAAAGGGGTAAAAAATTAATTTCCTCAGCAATTTTCCAAAAAAAAGCGACCGTTGGGGGTATCCCTCGGCCTCATCTTTCCACATTATCGGGCAATACGAAACCCGTAACGGCGCGATCATTACGGAAGGCATAAATGTAGGGACGCTATAACGCGGCAATGAAAGAAAAGCAGCGGCCGGCCGACAGAAATCCCCTACTTCCTCCCTCCCTCCCGCCAACCGGTAGTGTGTATAGATAAGCACTGGTCGCATCTGGTCCACCTTTGGGACTGCCGACGACGACACAGTTACAATTGTTGGTAATAGTCCCTGGCACCGAACCAGCGTATTATCCAGCTCCGGGGGTTAAAATTTGGATTAAAGGATCCGCTTACCGTGAGCCCGGAGTGATTAATAAATTTTCCACTGGATATTCATCGTTGTTCAGCGATTGATCAAATGTGACTCTATTCAGTTTGGGAAAGAAAATATCAAGCTGACTCGATGATGATTTACCGGAGTGCAAGCGTTGATAATTTGTCTCTATGTAAAACTCAATTCGCGAATTAAACTCGCTCGCTACTGCTGCTATTTACAGAATCAAATGTAAATATCAAATCGATTAAATGCGTGTTTATTTGAATAGACCTCGGTGAATAATCAAAGGTTCATAAACAATGGCCGAACGCTGTTTTACACAAAGCTCACTATTTACATAATCTAATTGCCAGCAAACTGGAAAATTTCATTTGATGAAATATCTCCGCTCCATGCACCGTCCTATTTTTTTCGAAAACGAATCAATAAATCAGATGATCGGTTCAAAACACGCTCATACTCACAGACATACATAGCTCGGGCTGGTGCACAGGGCGTGATAAATTACGCAATATTCGAGGCGCGGCAGTTGTAAAATAAGGTTGTCGGTGGAATCCAATCATTCGGGTTCACCGAGTCCAAGAAGGTCGGAGTCGCGGGGGGCCATGCATCACGTCCGATCCATACGCACAATTTCGCGATTCCATGTACTTGAGGAATGTACGTGCGGGCCGAGGGGAAATGGATCCCGATCGGTTCTCCGAGCCTCCGCGAATAGCAGCTCGAGGGAGTATTTCGTACCGGAAGAAGAAGAAAAAAAGTTTAATTAATTAAAGCCACCCCAGCTATTTAGTTTAATTTGGAGAGCAATCAACAGGGGACTGTTTTACATCGGGGGGGAAGAAACAAAGGTGAGCGCTTGCCAAGTCAGTCACTTGCAGTCCGGAGCGAGGCGCGGCGCCTGTTTTATCGCTGCCATTCGTCTCCAAGGTGCGGAGGGCAGGGGTGATAATACGCTTGCCAAATCCTTTTACCACTTGAATTCCGTGTGGCCTTGCAACTTTGAGCTTTCGGATAAATATTTGGCAGCGGCGCAACGCTTTGATTCATCGTTTCATACTATTTATTGTTACGTGACTATGGTTCATCAATTTACGAATTTCTGTTTTCTTTTTTTTTTTCATTGATTACAATACCAAAGATTTGTGTGCAAACGTTTAAATTTCAGAAAAAAAATTAAAAAAAAAAAGTCTTTAGAAATTAAAGCACGAAAGATAAAAAAAAAGTTCTAAATGAAATTCTTAGTCTGCAAGTCTAATGCGACCCGCGTTCCATCGTTACCTTCTTCTCAATTCCCTGGTTCGCAACTTTTTCTCGCGCTCTCTCTCTCGTTCTTTCTTTCTCTTATTTCGCGCTCAATTTCTATTTCTTTACTTTTCTCACTTTTACTTTGTTCAGCATGTATACATTCACCTTTTGCTTTTCTTTCGAGAAAAAAAGAACAAAGAGAGTCGGAGAGGTAGAAGAGCTGAAGAAGGATAAGAATCTCTTTTCTTTATGTAATCAAAACTCTCGAACAAATTTTCATGTTGTTTGCGATTCAATTGGACCAGGCAATTTTCCCTGTCGTCTTTGGAAATTTCTTCGTGGTCTCAAAAGCCTCCCGTTCATTGCACTCCAGTTATATGAAAGTAGGCTCGAGTTGAATTGTGGTGGTCCTATTATAGAATATGACCCCGCTGCTCCCGAGTATAAATCTCGTTTTTAGTGCCGTTTGGAAAATACTTAACCCTTGTAATCCTCCCAAGTTTTTAAATTTGATTGGTTGTTAATTTACAGGTCTTGAGAAACTCAAGTGTCTCATAATTGAACCGACTTTTTTAATTAGCTGAATAATGTTATGCTTTATTTAACTTACCTTTTTTTTTCTACTTTAACTGGCTGAA